>CM053161.1:56051061-57330916 GCA_028571685.1 Heterohyrax brucei | reverse complement strand
GGGCGGGTGGGTGGACAGACAGGTGTAGAAATAAAGAGATGGAGAGAGAAGGGGAAGGATGGAGGGAGGGAGGGACAGAGAGAGGAGGGATGGAGGGACGGAGAGATGGAGGGAGAAATAGATGATGGATGGGTGGATGGATAGATGGAAAAAGAGAGAAAGATTTTAAGGAATTGGCTCTCAGATTGAGGGGGACTATCAAGTCCAAAATCTGTTGGTCAACTGATAGACTGAAGATTTCTGCAGTCTTATGTCCCCAGATTCTTGGGTAAGGTAACAGGCAGAGCTGTGGTAAGATGCCTATCATCTAAATTGCTTTTTTTGCTCTTCAAATGATTCGGCTCAGCCCACCAGCATGGAGAACAATCTGCTTTATTTAAGGTCAATTGATTTAAATGCTTGCTGTTTTTGTTGTTGTTGTTGGATGCCATGTTCTGACCCACAACAACCCCGTGTTCAACATGTTAGAGATTTTTGGATGCACTGGGTTCCGTTTAATCGAAAGTATGTAGAGGAAAAACCAGAGAGAGGAGGAGAAAGAAAAGGCAGAGTTTATTTGCGTCCTGGGCAGCTTTACAAGAGTTCTCAGATGGGAGTCTGTAGAACCGTGTGCTGGCCTGGGGGTTGGGGGCTTATAAAGGGGGCCAGCGGACCTTATTGAAGACAGTACTGAAACCAGCACCCGTGAGGATGAGAACAGTGTCCCCGGCAAGTAGTCTATGGGGTTGTGGACGGTTAGAGTTACTGAATTAACACAAGGGAGTTTCATTTCAGTGGAGTTGAGCTTAAGGGAAAGAAGTGACAGCTAGTCGGCCCTGGGCAGCTAGTCTCATTTGAATGGGCTTTCCAGAATTGCTGCCAGGTAAAACGTTTGACTCTGGCACCCTGGGAATGGTTGGGGGAGGGGGCTTGTGTTTCAGCCTAACACAACACAATAAAACACTGCCAGTCTTGTGCCATCCTCCTTCACACCAACATTTAGACTTATATTCTACCAAGCAACTAGATACCATAGCCTAGGCAAACGGATACTTAAAATTAATCATCACCTATTCTAAAGCAAAAAAAAAAACATTGACTGGGCATGTGCTGTGTTCTAGGTGCTGAGAATACCAAAGTGAATGAGGAGCTGAGCATTCCTGCAATTCATGATACTTAGATTCTGATGGGATGGGGGAAATAGTAAGGCCAACACCATGGGTTTGGGTAATGATTGTAGAGGGTAACCTGGACAAAGGGCCAGGTGCACAAACCCCAAAAATAAAACCATTCCACTGAGTAAATTCCAACTCATAAGAGAAGACAAAATGGAAGGCCCGTAACTTGTCCAGCTCTGTGTTAGCCTTGCGTCGTGGAGTTAGCCTCTAGCTGAGCCTACCAGTAGATTCACTTATTTAATAAACATTTAGGAGTGACCTACTCAGTACCAGGCCCTGTTCCACCTCACACTGGCACACCAAGATGAAGTCTGCTGGGAGCCAGCCCCGACCACTTTTTCGGGCACCACAAAGGGAGGGTACGGCGTCAGTGGAGGAAATGAGACTGAGACAGGAAAGAGTTTTGGGGAATGGCAGCCCGTTAAGGTCTGTCTTCCTTTATTTTTTATAGTCAATGAGGTAACTGTACTTTGACCATGTATGCGATTGGCTAGCAAGAAGTGGATACCTCGTGGACTCTCTTCATGTTAATCATTAGGGTCTTCTAAATAATGGCCCGAGATAGTGGTCTCTTTTCATGTTAATTATTAGGGTCCTCTCTGCTGGCTAGTAAAGAACCGATACCTTGAAGTCCTTTTTCATGTTAATCATTAGGACCCTCTAAATAATAGTTCAAGACCAGTATATTGTGACTATAATCAACAGTCGGAACAAGGCTAATCCTGGAACTCTATTAACTCTACCTATGCCTCGAGGTCAAAGGTGCAGGAAGAGAGAATAAACTCATTTTAAAAAGTTATACTCTGACAGTCTGTATTTGTTCCTTCTTTGTTCTTTTTTATCTCTTCCTGTGGGGACAATAAGTGTCCACCGTCCCTCACTCTAAGCTTCTCTCTAGCTGTCCTAAGAAGGGTATTTCTTTAGTATTTGTCTATTTGCCAATACCAAATGTAATAAACTTGGGAGCCTATCTGTCTTCCTGATGCCAGGAGTGGAATGTCCATTTCTAAGAGCTGAGGGGAGGGGGGCCGTCCCTGGGGAGCCTCCCAGGGCCTTCCTGCAATCTGCTTATCATCCGTGAAGGGGGATGTGCAGTTGGGAGAAGCCAGCAGGGTTGGGCCGGCCTCGGTGCTCTCAGGCGGGGCTTGCTGCATTGGAATTCATTCCTCCTAGCTCTTTTCTCTAGGAGTTCGGGTCAGGTATTCCCAATATTATTTCATAAGCCGAGGGGGTCGTAAAGCCCCTCTTAGAAGGCATCTGCCTTGATCCTTGTACTGGGAGAGCAGGGGTATTTTTTGAGGAAGATTTAATTAGGAGGCAAAATACTATCAGGAACAGCAGGCTAAAAATATGTCACGGGTGAGATGCCTCCGCCTGTCATTACATAGGCTTGTAACTTTGTTCACAGGGGCCTCTATGGGTGACAGGCCTCAGCAGAAGTCCAGCTACCTCTGAGTTATAGTGGATGCCTACTCAGACAGAAATCAGAAGAAAAGTTGAGGATGGGGCAGAAAGAAAGTCTTGGTCTGAGCTTAGGAAACAAGCCAAGCAGCTTCCAAATGCCACATACAGAGGTTCACACTCAGTGTATGGAGCTCGTTAACAGTTTCCCATAAAAGAGACAATGCTAGTATCTATAACCTAATATAACAATGTAATAATCATTGTAAAAGCAATCAACATCACCAGGACACTTTAATGAATTACTGATGATTTTCTATCACCACTTTAGGGGAAACCACATTTGAACAGCCAATCCAGCAAGAAAACAAAAGAAACTCATCGTGATTAACGAGTGCCTCTACTGCAAGTAGGTGATTGTGTTTGGAGGGAGCACTGTAACAGCTAACGCTGGAGTTTGCTATCAGAAGTTAGCCAAGTTCTTGCCCAGCTGGTAGCTGAGAGTGCCAGAGATCAACGTGACTAGAAAACCGCCCACCTGCCATCCTTCCCCCATCTGTTCGTTTTCCCTTCTTCTTTTATCCATAAAGGTCCAGTCAGAAGACACAAACAAGTTCTTTGAACAGAGAGAATTTAATGTAAAGAATTGTTTACTAGGATTAAAGTTTATAACCAGGTAACTGAAAGGGTAAAAAGAAAAACTGAAGATATCACAGAAGGTCCCTGGGTGGCATGAATGTTTTGTACCCAACTACCAACCTGAAAGTTGATGGTTCAAATCTGGGAAACAGGACTACGAAAGAAAGGCCTGGAACTCTGCTACCGTAAAGGTTACAGGCAAGAAAACCCTACAGAGCGGTTCTGTTCTGTAGCATGCGGCATGGTCAGGAGTTGCAATCAACTTCCCAGTAAGGGCTTGGTTTATTTTTCAGAAGTACCACAGTGGAACCAACTGCAGACAGCGTCTCCCACCCCTAAGGCTGGGAAAACAGAAAGAAGAGATTGGCTGCTATGTTAAGCAACCATCAGTAACATTCATTGCTGAATTTCCCATCACCGTAAACAGAAACTCAGTGCTTCTTAACAGTGGTGTCCCCTCCCTCACTCCCTTCTGCCCCTCGTATCCATTGATAGACTTGATTCTCTCTGCATTTGCCCATTCTAGACATTCCCTATGAGTGAGATTACACAGTATTGGTGGTTCTCTGCACATTTATTAACATTCCATGGGCACAGGAGTTTGTATGATGTGCATGCAGTGCTGCTGAGGAAGGGACAGAGGGACAGGGGACACTTGTATTTCTCTTGAACAGGCAGAGATCATAGTGCCTGACCCCTGAGACAGGGAGGTGGCAGAGGCCCAGGATGCTAGAGACCTAGGAGTTCAGATGGAGGCACCTTCAGCTGAAAATGGACAATGTCAGAAGTGTTCTTGGGAGTGGGCAGCCAGATCCCTAATTGAAAAAGCCAAAAGAAAAGGCAGGAACTCAGCACAACCAAGGAAAGCTCACTAATTATCTCAGGCAGCAGCTTTTTAACCTGATGCCCTTTGAAACGCTTACTGTGCAGCATCTTAAAGTCTCCCCTCGTGCAGTTGTCTGGAGCCATGGGTGAGCCCCCAGGCCCCGACATACAGGAAGCTTGTAGGGCTGAAAAAGCCCGCGCGCACCAAGTTTGAAAAAGCCCGCGCCCGCGAAATTCAAAAGGCCCGCGCGCGCGAAAATCTTCCTGCCTGATGTCACTGCCTTAGTCCTATGTGTATCCAATCCCCAGCCGACAACTACCTCACTCCAAATGTCACTCCATCCCTACGTCACTTGATCCCTCCCTATATTCCCGCTGCTATAAATATACCTCATTTTAACAATAAACTTTGAGGCTTGATCAGAATCTTGTCTTGCCTCCATTTTTCCGCCTTCCCTGCTCCACTTTCACAGGCTTCCCCTCGTCCCTTCGTTGATTTGTCCCGCGGGTCGGGGCATGCAGTGAGTATAACTGTATAACTGATAAAGAATTCACATGCAGAACATATCAAGAAACATCACATAAATCAATAAGCAAAAGACAAACAACCCAATACAGAACCACACACAAGAAAGGAAGTCGTAACCCTCAAACGAAGAAGAAGAAGAAAAAAGACCAGCAAACATAAGAAAATATACTCACCTTGACAGGCATCAGTGAAATGCGAATTAAAGTAGCAGCAAGATGCCCATTTTTCTCATTAGACTGGAGAGAAAAATACGTTTGATGCTATAGAATGCTAGTAGTAATATAAATTGCCCTTCACCATTTCAAGGGCAATCCGGCATTTTCTTAAATTGAAAAAGTGCATACCCTCTGCCCTAAGCATTTCATTTCATAGTCTCAATTATGGATAAATGCACAATGAGATGGACATAAGGCTGTTTAGGGCAGAACTGTTTTTGATAGCCCCAAATTTGAAATGACCCAAGTCCTCAGATTGCAGAATTCCAAAGAGCAGTTAAAAAGAATGAGTGAGTCTGTACACACTAACACATATTCTGTGAAAGGGTAGCGTATCATCATGTACAATATCAAAACATATGTGTTTACTTACAAAAAAATAATCCTATAAAAATGTGAGGAAAAGGCCTGAAAGGAAACACCTCAAACTGACATCAGCGGTGGTCTCTAGAGGTGGGAGAGACCTTGGGGTATAAAAGATCACAGCAAACCTGAGGTTCATGGTATCTGAAGTTTTACAATGAAAATCTATTCCTAAGTCATCAAATGTGCTTTTCAAAGCAAACCAATTTTGTGTGAAACAATGAACTAATACAGGGCATGAAACAAAGACAGACATCTCTTTCAGCTGTCGCAGAGCAAGAGGGTGGAACGTCTGCCAATGAATGGAAACTACTGAGCTTCCAGTGCAGTTAGTAGTCTGTTTACTTAGTACTAACTGCTTCTACATGCAGGGAGGAAATACTTTCATAAAGCACCAACTATGTGTCAGGCTCAGTAGTGAACATTTGGCAAGTAGTTGCTCATCTGTGATTTACAAAAATCTTTATGGTCAACCTTTTTTAGGGTCTATGGATCAGGATATATCCCAAAGCTTATTTCTGAACAAGGGATATAGTTGTTGATGTCAGATCTAGCTAAAAGCAATGAATACCAGAAACACGTTGTTTTATTGACTATGCAAAGGCATTCAGTTGTGTGGATCATAATGAATTATAGATAACATTGCAAAGAATGCTCATTCCAGAATACTGTATTATGCTCATGAGGAACCTGTAACTGAGACCAAGAGGCAGACATCCAAACAGAGCAAGGGTTTTAAAGTCAAGGAAGTTGTGTGCCAGGATTGTATGCTTTCACTATATTTAGTCAGTTGCATGCTGAGCAGATAATCACAGGTCCTGGACTATCTGAAGAAGAACAAGTTACCAGGATTAGAAGAACAAGGTATTGGGATTAGAGGAAGGCTCATTAACAACCTGCATATGCAAATAATACAACTTTCCTTGCTGAAAGTGAAGGGGACTTGAAGCATTTATTGATAAAGATCAAACACTACAGCCTTCACTATGGATCACACGTCAACATAAAGAAAGCAACTGGACCTCAAAAATCCTTAAACTGGATTGATAAGCAACACCACAATAAATAGATGGAAGGCGGAAATTGTTAAGGATTTCATTTTGTTTGACTCCACAGTCAACACCCACGGAAGCAGCCAAGAAATCAAACGATACCTTGCGCTGGGCAGCTCTGCTGCAAAAGACCTCTTTAAAGTGTTCAAAAGCAAAAATGTCAATTTAGGGACTAAGCTGAGCGTGACTCAAGCCTTGGTGTTTTCAGCCACTTCATATATGTTGAAAACTGGACAAAACCAAAGAAAACCAAACCCATTAACATCAAGTCATTCAGATTCCCAATTCATAGAGCAGAACCACTCCACAGAGCTTCCAAGGAGCACCTGGTAGGTTCAAATAGCCCACCTTCTGGTTAGCAGCCGTAGCATCTAACTACTATGCAACCAGGGTTCCTGCAAGGAAAACTAAAGGATTGATGCCTTTGAATGACGGTGTTGGCAGAGAAGGTTGCACGCACCACGGAACACCAGGAGAACGAACGAATGAAGAAGTACAGCCAGAATGCTCATTAGAAGCAAGAATGGCAAGACTTCATCTCAAGTGGACATGCTATCAGCAAGGACAAGTCCCTGAAGAACAGCATGCTTGGTCAAGTATAGAGTCAGCAAAAAAGAGAAAGACCGTCAACGAGATGGACTGATGCAGCGCTGCCCCAGGGGGCTCAGGCATAGCAACCAGTAGGAGGATGGTGCAGACCAGGCAGTGTTTTATTCTGTTGTACATAAAGTCACTGAGTCAGAACTGACTCAACAGCATCTAACAGCAGCACTACTTTTGACCAAGCCTGGACTCAAATCCAGGTCTACATGAAGATACGTGTATGTGCTGATATATATTTATCTATAACATATCTTCCTACCTATCTTTCTTTCTACCAGTCTGTCACTATAATCACAAGTAGTGTTTCTGCCAGTGGTTCTCACTGGGGGTGGGGAGGGGCATTTTGTCCCCCAGGGGACATTTGGCAATGTCTAGAGACATTTTTGATCATCACAGAGAAGATAGAGGTGTAGTGGTGGCCTCTAGTGGGTGGCGACCAAGGGTGCTGTTATAAACATTCTACAAAGTCCTGTAGTCTCTCACAACAAAGAATTATCACGAAATGTCAAAAACATCAAGATTGAGAAACCCTGGTCTATACCTGTAAGACATGCTTGAAAGCAAACATCCCCAGGAAGATTCTGGTGAGGTTAAACACAAACTGAACCCAGAATTGGCCAAATCCCACAGCCAGATAGTATATGGCAGTGAAAAATTATTGTTCACTACCCTTTGCACAAACACCAGCCAAGTCCTTTCTGTGGCTTCTTGGGAAACTAAATGGGAGGGCAGCAGAGTCTACCCCTGTCAAAGATAATACAGCTAAAGCTGAAGAAAAGGGCTGAAGAAGAATACGTGAACACAGTCCCTTCACCCAGGAAAAAACTTATGGAAGTCCTAGCCCAACTGGACCAGGAAAGTACAGAGAATATCAATCAGCAAGCAGAAAAAACCCCATGCTGTGTTTGTAGTCTATCTTTTTTATATTGTTCCTTATCAGATAACATTTTGACTTGTGTTTGGATAAACAGTCTTCCTAAATATTTGTCAACTCCCTTTCAGTATGAATTCATTCCATTTTCTGCCTCTTTAAGTCTATTTCCAATAGTGAAAAGATGCTAACAATAATGAAAACCTAATTGTATCCCTGCCTTCATTAAAAAGCAGAATATGATCTCCCATAACACTCTCAGAAACAATGAAGTCTCCATATCTGCCCAGAATAACAGCAATTTCAAATGGATAAGATCTACAGAAGAAACACCCAGCAATGCAGTGAAATTAATTGCTGTTTTTCAAGAAGCAGCTTTAAAATGCAGTAATTAATTGACCTACTGCTAGAGATGGTTTTCCCATAGTTCATAACCATTCTTCTCAAACACAAGAAAGACAGATTGCTTTCATTCAAAAATAATCTCCACTAAAACCAAATGATGGAAGACATCACCACATTGTCTGGTATGTGTACCATAAACAGATGGAGTTTCATGAGTTGCTGTTACTCTTTTAGCCCAGAGAGGAGAATATGCTACCAGTGGTACTGAAAAACATGGTTCTGAGCTTTCCTAAATCTGTAGCATCTGTTAATTGACAGATTGGGGTGCATCTGGGTTGAGCTTTCTCTTCGAGATCCATGTCTTACACCATGTGAGGCAGCATGATGTTGGAATCAAGCCTTGTTTTTCCTTATCTGTCTAATGGGCAGATTGAGAAATGAGTCAGACACTCTCAGCTCCTCCTCTTTGCTTCCACATTGGTCATTGACTGGATCAAGGTCATAGGACTTCTGCAGATTTCACAACTCTTCCTTTGAGCGGCGTGCACTTCCACATCCAGCCTTCACTCTCCTTTCTCCACACTTACCCTGGAGGACTGACCCGTTGGACTGGACCAAGGGATTCCTTTGCCTGTGGTGCTAAGACAGGGCCAGAACCATAGAGCTGTTTTTTCTTAGCCTCATGACTTCCCCTCACTCAGCCCATTTCCCAGAGTTCCTTCTTTTCCTTCTTCCAACCTCCTTAAGGAGAAATAGCCACTAGCTAGTTGGAATCAGCTGAAACAGGTCCTGTCCTCCCTTCTGGCATACCAGATGACTTCTAGCTCATTAACTACTTCATGCATGGTAAATTCTCCACCCCTGGGTAGAGAACTGATGTGCTATTGAATAAAAATGATGGATTTCTTCCTGCACAGGAATCGAACCCTAGCCTTACAAAAGGCTCACTCATTTTAAAGTATCCCATGCCTGCATGTGAACCATTTTATATCTTGTAACTGATCCTGCCTGTAATAAACCAGCCTCAACAAGCTGCCTGCAAGGCAGTCTTGGACAGCCTGCAGCCCTGTCTGTCTCCTTGCTTGGCTCACCAGTGAAGTTGCCTTTCATACTCCCCAGCTCAATCTCTCTCTCTCTTTGGGGCCCTGGTAGAGTTACACTGAGCAGAAGCTGGAGTTCCTAGCAATAGGGTCTCTTGGATCTGACCACTGGGGAGCCCTGGCAGGAGACTCCAGAGAAGATGGGCAGTGAGGTCAGATTATTATTCCTCTGACTCCCTCCCTGCAGACAGTCCTTGTGCTGGGGCCATTCTGTCACAATTCCTGGCACAGTGAACCTCTCTGTGCCACCTCTCCCTCCAAGTGCTGGTGATCCTTCTCTTTGTCTTAGTCCTCTAGTGCTGTTTTAACAGAAAAACTACAAGTGGGTGGCTTTAAGAAGGAAAATTCTATTTTGTCACAGTGCAGTAGGCTAAAAGTCCAAATTCAGTGTGTCAGTTCCAGGGGAAGTCTTTCTTTGCTGGATCTGAATGAAGATCCTTGTAGCCACTCTTCCCCTGGTCTGGAAGCTTCCGAGGCACAGGGACCCCAGTCCTCTCCAAAGGACACACACAGCTGCCAGCACTTTTTCCTAGTGGTTTGAGATCCCCAAATCTCTCTGCTAGCTTCTTTGCTTTATAGTTCAAGAGACGGCCTCAAGGCCCAAAACAATCTTACACATTGAGTCCTGTCCCACCAGCACAACTGCTCCCCATCCTCCCTAATTAACATCATAGGGGCAGGGTTTGCATCATGTTGTAAACAATACTGGGAATGTATGCGACATGTCAGCAATGTAAACAATACTGACATGTCACACAACACTGGGAATCATGGCATAGCTAACTTGCCACACAAATTTTGGGGGTGGAACACAACCCACTCCACGACACCCTTCCAGGCCTAGGGACAATAACGCCTTTCCCCACTGTTATTAGAGCCTCGGAACTGGACTGTCTCTGTGGTTTCCCTCTATAACCATTCACACCTGTGTAACAAAATTCTTTCCTAAACTCTTCTCCAATCACTTAGTGTGAGTATGCCGTCCATCCCCTGGTGGAACCTAAACAGATTTCCTTAATTCTTTATTACCTGATTCCATCTGGGGAGATTGACTTCGCCTTCGTCTTCTGCCTCTTTGGAAGAAATTGTGCTTCTTGAGTCCTTCTATACCCAAACTGTACGGATGACAATCTGAAGTCATTGTCCCAAGGCTCCCAGGAATCAGAAAGACAACTAGAAATTAGGTGAAGGAGAAGCTAGGACATAATCTTTGCTGCTCACTTTGAAGGGGAGAAAACCTGCAGAAGAACCAAGTAGCTCCAAAGGCGGGAAGTGAATTTTGACTCTCTCCCTGGGTTAGACTAAGGCAAATTTGAATGTGGAGAGTTATTTGTTGAAAGGTTTGGATGTATCTCTTGGGGGGAGCTGAACTCAGTGTTTTCCAAAACTCCTTCCTGATATAAAATCCTACTCCTCGTATTGTATTCCTTGGGTCACAACTCATGGCCCAACAGTGGAGTTGACTTTCCATTCCTCATAGTCCCTGGCAAGAAAAACTAACCAGTTCTACTCGTTTGTTTGTCTGTTTTATTTTCTCTTCAGTCTTTGGCTGGGGGATGAAACCAAAATCCCTTCTCCCTTACTCAGGGTGGATACTGCATCTTTATATCCCAATATCCATCAAAAAAAAAAGCAATCGGCATGTTTTGGTGCCTTTTCTGTGTCTCTTCCTTCTTTTCCACCTTCTTCTTTTTTCAGAGGAAACCCTGGTAGCGTAGTGAGTCAAGTGCTGCGTCTGCTAACCAAAAGGTCAGCAGTTCAAATCCACCACGCGTTTCTTGGAAACTCTATAGGGCAGTTCTCCTCCGACCTCTAGGATAGCTATGCATTGGACCTGACTCTACAGTAGTGGGTTTGGTTTTCTGTTTTGTTTTATTTTTTCATTTTTCAAAGAAAGGCAATGACCTCAACCCCATGTGCTGGAAAGACTCAGTGAACCCATTAACCAAAGCATGGAGGTACCTGGTTTCAAGAGCTACACACCCGTGCTAGCCAGCCGGTGGGTCAAACCAGCGGCCACTGAATCCATTCCAATTCCAGGAGAGCGTATGTGACAGGCAACCTGCACTCCATGTGGTTTTCAATGACTGATTTTTTGACAGTAGGATCACCAAGTCTTCCAAGGTACTTCTGGGCGGGCTTAAACCTCTAAACTTTTGGTTAGTAGTTTGTGCCACCCAGGAACTCCTAGCCAACAGATTGGGCTGTTTCATTTAGAACTTAGAACTCTTATACATCTTAATGGAAACCACCAAAAAAAAAAAGTTTCCTATCAAGCCTTCCAATCCTTGGGTTGTCAGAGAGTGATGAACGGACTGGCCCCAAAGCAGGTTTCCAGGCTGTACTCCAAGGTTGCGGAGAAAAGTCGACTGAAAGATAAAACCAGGAAACTCTCTGTGTTAACAGAGTCTAGAACCCCTGGACTGAGGAGGTGTTCTACTGCAGTGAACATACTCCCTACACTGAAGTCACTTTATTCCTCATCTATGGTCACATATAAGATCTGACAGTGAAGTTCACGAACTCATCCTGGAATAAGTGCTACTTACCTCATTGCTGTATATCACTTTGGTTACCTTTCACAGTGCTCCCCTCGAGAAGCTATGCACTGATGCCAGTGACTAGTCCACCCTTCAAAGCGCTTTTCTAGGAGGAGTTTACAAACTTAGTAGTCAGACCTCATACGATGTCAGCTCTGATGGACATTCTAGTAAAAGAGTTCCAAAATTGCTTTGTGGGTGAACTAGGCTCTGACATAGGTGCTCAGCTTCCCAAGGGGAGTACTTTAAAGGTGACTAGTGATATTCAGCAATGAGGTATGTAGCACTTTTTCTGGGATGAGTTCATGAACTTAATCATCAAGCCTCGTAAACTAAGTATCAAACTGCAGAAATCACTGAAGGGAAACATCCATGCCATCGGCACACTGCTTTCAGCTCTAGGAAAGGAAGCATAGAAGAAGGTAGACGTTCAGGCTTTCTCTGAATTCATGAACCACTGGGGTGGGGGAGGTCATCCTAGCTCCCAGGAATCTTGAGGAAATGTCTTATTTTAATCCCTATTTCTAGTCTTTCCCACTATTGCTACAGACAGTAATATTAGTTACTTTGTTAAAACAAGCTACCCAGCTTTGTGAGCTGTTCCAGAAGGAACCTGAAGGCCTTACCTTATTAGTATTCTACTGAATGCCCCCAAGGTTGTCATGGACATATGGCCTCAGCCAATACTCATTAAGGTGATTTTACATACAGGAACACCTAAATGACTAAATCAATCTACTACCCAGTATAAGAGTGAAAGTGATGGAGACCTGGGTGTGGGGGGTAGGGGTGAAACCCCCTAAGGAGTTAAAATAATGACCCTACTGCCTCTCAAAGAAGAATTCTTCATGGCCTCAAGCAACACCATTTTATACCTTTAATGTCTGTTGGCAATTGTTTTTCACATACCTCTAATAAAATTAGTGATTGTGTTCCTAGCATATAGCAGATCAGAAGACCTACATTTAAAGAGTAAAGCTTGGGGGGAGGGGAATGAACAAGAGGCAGACCAAACTCAGAAGACGTGGGGAAGACGGTGATAAAGAAGTGGCAGTGCTTCTAGAGGAATCTCTGGGTCACAGAAGAGTGAAATAATGGAAACTTAAAAAGCATCCTAAATTACCAAAAAAATAAAATTAGGGGTAAAAATATGTTTCAAATCCTCTACTAAGAAGGGACAGAGGATTATAACATGTTTTTTTTATATTTTCCCTTCACTTCATCAAAGAGATAGAAAGAGACAGAAGAAAACATCACCTCCTGCAGAAAGTTATTGTCTCTTCTGTTTTCTAATTATCTTCTGTTTTAATCATTTTTACTCTTTTCTTTATCACTGACATTTACTTTGTCCCCCTAGATTAATTTTCAGTTTTCAGTCTAACACTTTAAACTACCTGACTACTTTTATTACTTCTTATTTAATGAGGAATTGACTTAATACTATGAATTTGCCGTGGGGTAAAGTTTGGGCAATATCCCAAAACTAAACCAAACCCAATGCCATCAAGTCAAGTCCAACTCGTAACAACCCTATAGGACAGAGTAGAACTGTTCCACAGAGTTTCCAATGTTAGTGAATGTAAGAATCTAATAAAATCACTTAGATTGTTAAAATATGTTCCATCCTCTGCCCCAATTATCACTCCCAAACAGAATTAGCAGGCCTGCATTTATTCATCCTATCTCCAAGGTAGTAAGTTGATTATCCCAAAGACCTCAGAGAGATAATGAAATTTTGGGTAATTTACACTGTTCCTTAAGATGTAGTGGAATTCTTGTGACCCACTGTTGTTGTTCTGTGACAATCTTCAGACAACAATTCCTTTGAAATCCAGGTATAAAAACCACCAGAAATGTAACCCAAGTGGGACAGTCTTGGAGAAGCTATTTTCACTGCCTCCAAGATCTGAGTGCTTATCTGTAAATAAAATATTCCTTGAACCCTTCACTGTCTCTGAATTTTTGGCTACAATGCAGGCAGAACAAACTTGCTTTTGGTTCAGCAACACCAATGACAGCCTGGTAGATTTGAACTGCTGACCTTTTGGTTACCAGCTGTAGTGCTTAACCACTTGCCACCAGAATTTCTATTAGCCATACAGTGTTAGGGAAAAATTTGTTGTAAGGAAAAGATCTTTTTACAACTTTCCTCTAGTTACCCCCCCGAACACTCAGCCCATACATTCCTGACTGTTGAACGAAAACGAGAAGGGCCACTTCCCTAACCACAAGAACTAGTTTTAGAAACAACAGGACAATATAGAACCAATCCCCCTTCAGAGTTCTAGGAACTTACCCAAGAAGGCTGGTTTCGGGAATAACAAGAAGGAACTTACCCAAAAAGGCTAGTTTCAGAAATACCAGGAAGTAAATGCACCCGAAATATCCGCCTTAGCCCTGAGCTAATACAAACCAACCCCACGCGGAACCTCCCCCAACCCCACCTCCCCCAGGAATGTAAGACCCTGCCTTTATATACTCTGTACTTTTCTTGTTCGGGGCCCATTCCCTCTACTCTGACAAGAGTATGGATTGAGCCCCAGCGCGCTGGAATAAAAACCTCTTGCTGTTGCATCAAGCTGCAGACTTCGTGACTGATTGGGGTTACGCCGTCACCTGTGACTTGAGGCGGGGTCTCCCCTGTTGGGGGTCCTTTCAACAGCATATATTTAATATAGAATATTCTTAATTTATCTCTAAATAATAAATCACATCTATCCTGTTATTGTTTAAACCAAAATGATTCAGAGAGAAATTTAAATTTTTTATGTTTTACTTTTATTTTTAATTTGTATTTTTCTGACATTAAATTTGAAGAGTTGAACTTATAAAATAGCTGCTTTAAGGAATCAATTATGCTTATTGTTATAACTTAGAGTAAGACACAGTTTTGCAAATTTTCCGTGGAGGTATGAATTTTTTTTCTATTTTAACACATGTATAGTCTTTATTTAATTTTATCTTAGCCCATAGTTATTTTTCCATCTATCTTATCTGACAAGACTGAGTGGTATGTTACTATCTCCCAAAACAAATGTGTTCCTATAAATTTCCCCTTCATTTCTAACACTTTTTGCTTATATATTTTGATTCTATGTTATTCAGCAAATAAATTTTCATGACTGTTTTATCTTCACAATGGATTATAAAACAGCTCTCTCTCTCCAATATTTTTTGGCTTGGAACCTAGTTTGGCTAAAACTAATGTTGCCAGTTCTGATTTCTCTGCTTTTACATTTTCTTGGCCATTTTAAAACCTTCCTCCATCCTTAACTTTTAAGTGACACAGAGTAGGACTTGCTGTTGAACACAAAAGGAGACTTTTTTTTTTCATCCTGAGAATTTTATGAAATATAAAAACCCACACTTGCTGCTGTCAAGTCTATTCCAGCTCATAGATAGGACAGGGTAGAACCACTCCATAGAGTTTCCCAGGAGCACCTGGTGTGTTTGAACTGCCGACCTTTGGTTAGCAGACATAGCGCTTAACCACCACAGCCACCAAAGCTTCCGTTACGAAGTACACAGCATCTAAAAACTGTGCTAAAAAGTGCATACTAGCTTTCTTTGACAGCATCTACCTGACTCTATCAGTTACATGTAGACTGTATGAAAGTTCTTTTTCTCCTAAAAAAGAATTTGTGGATAGTATATTTTGAAAGTTGTTCCACAGGATTTTTGTTTTGTTTCATGTATACTTTTGTTGTTGTTGTTTATTTGTTTAGGGGGTGTTTTTTCTTTTTTTATTTTTTGCCTTTACCCATGAATGTTCATATTTGACCAGTTCTAACATCCTTGCATCACCTACTTATCCCTGGAAACACTGTTCAAGTTGTTCCATTTTCCAGTATTTACTAAGGTCTCTGAGGTGTTAGTCTGGTTTTCATTATCTTTTCTTATAATACAGTGGGGATTTTTGATCTCCATATTTAGATCCTTTCAGCTTTAGAAAATTGTATCTAATTATACCCTTGATGATTGTTTTCTTTCAACTTATCTTGTTTAATCCGTAGGAATATCTAAAAGTCCTGTGCACCATATCCATTCTCTCTCTACCCTCCTTCCTTTCCATTGTATTCCTCTGACGCATAACGAATGCTCAATAAGTATTCGTTTAAAGGAAGAGCAGGAAGGGGAAAGGAAGGAGGGAAGAAGGAGGAAGAGACGATGGCAGGAAGGGAAAGACGGATAAATCTGTCTCGGTGGGGCACTTCTCCAGGTTTATCCAACTAGCGTTATTTTGACTTTCTGAACATTTCCATGTTAACACTCACTGGTTACCAATCTACCTGTTCAGGTTACCAGTTTACTTCCTTGCAATCTCCTCTTGGATCGATCAGCTGCATTTTCTTGTATCAGGCTGTGCTACTGTCACCTTAAAAATGACTCCAATTTGTGTTTTAACCCCTATTACCCTATCCTGGCTTCTTGTATTTTACTATGCATTCCATAAGTTCCCCTCACTTCCAATTTATACAGTAAATAATTGTCAGTGTGGTTTCTTTTTTCCTTGTTCTGCAGAATTTTCCATCCACCCCAACTGGCTTATGCTTTTAATATACTCTCTTGAGTGATACTAAGTCAAATTGGTAGTCTGTAACACACGTAGGTCCATTCAGGTTCTGAGGGACTAAAGGGAAACCACCTCCTGTTCCTGCTGTTGAGTTTTTTAACATCTTTGCTTAATGACCAAATAAAACATGGTAGTCATCTAATCACCATTATTGTAGCCACTGCTAGGAGGGATCCTCCAGGCTCAGTTTCCAATGCAGCGTTTTCCTTTAGGGGTTATGACCCCTAGGATACAGCTGTGTCACAACCAATCCTTGTTGCTTGCTTTTATTTCCGAAGAGTAGACATCTAGTGGGAGACAGCAGTATGTGTGGGAGTCAAGTGTTTTTTTTTTAAACTTTTATGAAGACATGTTTTTAAATCAGTACCTACTTTTATAGTTGATGTAGACCTGGGGTAGAAGGAGTGTCTCTGTGAGTGTGTGTGTCTGTGTATGTGTGTGTGTGCTGGGCAAAGTGGAGATAATTTTCAGTCTCTGTTCTTGAATGCATGCAAAATATAAGCTGGCCACCTGTTATTTATCTTTTCTCCAGTTACTTTAATGGAATAGCTGCCACCCCTATTGTGGAAGTCATGGTGCCATAGTGGTAAAGTGCTGCAGCTGCTAACCAAAAGGCCAGCAGTTCAAATCCACCAGGCACTCCTTGGAAACTCTATGGAGCAGTTCTACTCTGTCCTATGAGGTTGCTATGAGTTGGAATTGACTCAACAGCAGTGAGTTTGGTTTTCTGGTTTTATCCCTGTTATGGAAGCCCTGGTGACGTAGTGGTTAAGTGCTAACAGTTGCTAACCAGAAGGCTGGCAGTTCCAATTCACCAAGTGCTCCTTCGAAGCTCCATGGGACAGTTCTACTCAGTCTATAGGATCGCTATGAGTCAGAATTGACTCAGTGTCATTGTGTTTGGTTTTTTATTTTAGTAACCCTGTTGTGGTGGTTGTTGTGGTGGTAGTGGTGGTGGTTGTATGCCACTGAATTAATTGTGACTTATAGGGACTCCATACAACTGAGTAAAACTACCCCACAGGGTTTCCTAAACAATAATCTTCATAGGAATAGGTCACCAGTTTGAACCCACAGAGCTACTGGTGGGTTGAAACTGCTGCTATTACTAGAATATACATTTTTAGAAAGTTAACCTAGACTAGAAACTCCTTGAGGTGACAAGTTACGTACTTGCTTCACCATTTTATCCAATAGCCTTGTCCATGTGCGCATATTGAATAAATATATGAATAAATCAGTGATTCTGTAAAGTTGGAGGCAAGTTGGACCAAACACAATATTTTTAATATAGTGGTCCAATATTTCTCATATCTTTCTATTTTATTTTGCTTATATTGGTTTTCAAATATGCTTTGTAGATTTTAAATCAGGAGGTTACTCGTACCATCATAGAACCCATAGCCCCTGTCATCTCCTTGCTTCTAACTCACGGCGCTTCAACGGGAACAGGACACAGGAGAACTTCCCCATAGGGTTTCCAAGGCTGTAATCTTTATGGACGCAGACTGCCACATCTGTCTTCCATGGAGCCGCTGCTGGATTTGAACTGCCAACCTTTCAGTTAACAGCCAAGCACTTTCACCACTGTACCCCCAGGGCTTCTTATCAGCATATAGCACATGAAAAGAAATGATGGCTTTGAACTATGGCACTGGTGAAGAATATTGACTATGTCATGGACTGCCAAGAGAACAAACAAATCTGTCCTCGGAAGAAAGTGCAGCCAGAATGCTTACAGGAAAAGAGAATGATGAGACTTTATCTCACTTACTTTGTATGCGGTACCAGGAGCAACCAGTCCTTGGGAAAGGACATCACACTTGATACAGTAGAAGATCAGCCAAACAAAGAGGCGGATCTTCAACAAGGTGGACTGACACAATGGCTGCAACAACAGATTCAAACACAGAAACGACAGCGCGAATGGCACAGGACCAGGCAGTGTTGCATTCTATTGTATGTAGGGTCACTATGGGTCAGAACCAACTCAAAAGCACCTAACCATAACAATGATTTTAATAGGAATTCACTTGTTAATCCTCTTTATGAATTTTAATATGTCAGATTCTCATTCGTGATGACAGAAAGTGTGGAAATTAACAGAATTGGCTTGTATAAAGTTACAGGTTCAGAATACACCTTACCAGGTAGCATGATCTCATGGCAAAGGAGGCAACTGTTCATAGAAGTCGTTAGCAATGCATCCATTTCATCCTTCTTTACTTGACTCTCCTCTTCCTCTTCTTCTCTAAGTGAACAGAAACTAGTCACTGTTCATTGAGGGGCTACTTGCAAGATTTTAATACCTCAGACTCTATGCAACAAACTAGGAGGTAAACCAGACCACTAAATACGTTATTAGGACAATTAACTGGGATGTTCCATGGAAATTTGACCATGAACCTCCAAAGGAACCAAATACCATGAGATGTTTCGTCATATGTAACGTCTGACCGAGACCAAAAGAAATGAACAGTGCCTGGCTGTCATTACTAAACACTGTGACCAAAGATTCTATGGAAGAATTCTGATTAAAAGAGGGAAAATACGGAACAAAATTTCAAATTCTCATAGAATCCAGACTTTCTGGAGCCATGGAAGGCAGGTGAACTCCTAAAAACAGTTGTCCAGAAATAAACTTTAAACCTTGTACCAAAAATGTCCTCTTAAAACATCTTCTTAAAACCAAACAGTAGCTTATTTGTATTAAAAAGAGAAAGAAGGAGAGAGAGAGAAAGAAAGAAAAACAAATCTGCCTTGAACACTATGCTCTTTCGAGAAGTTATCTTTATAGGATCCAACTGACCACAATAACTCAAAGGATTAGATGGGAACCTTCTGGGGCACAGAGCTTATGTCAATGGAGGAGGAACAACAAGCGAAGGAGGATGAGGATGGCTGCACAACTCGAAGAACGTGATCGGTGTCATTGAATTGTGCAAGTCAAAGCTGTTTAGTTGGTGTACATCTTTCTGTGTATATTCTAAACAATGAAACAAGTTGGGTTTTTTTTGTAGCATGATTATTCTGGTTTTCAAAAAAAACTTTACTTCATCAGTCATTAAAGGACATTTGGAAAACAAGAGAAAAAGCAAAAAAATTCCCCAATAGTCTTGCACAGGCAGTCACCATCAACATCTTAATATGTGTCCTGTCCCAGGTCTTTTTTTCATTGTGGAGGCACCATGGCTGTGGGCAGAGGTGGGCATACGACCTGGGAAGAGGGATTCACCAGCCAGACTCTGGTGGGAGGGTTGAATCTGGTATTTAGGAAGAGGCTCAGAATGAATAGTCCTGATGTTGGGACATTCCATTTATTATTTGTATCTTCTTGTTTTGAAAACTACTACTGCTACAAAAAAACCCTTTATAGCGCAACACCCCAAGGCAATCAAAGAGACATTACAGCCAAGGGGGCAGAAAATAGGACTGGAAAGCGAGTCAAAGAGGTAGCTCTGTGTAGCAGAATATGCAGGAGGGGAGTGGAAAGACTTTTAAAAATGACCTTTTGATGGATCTATTATTTACATTCTACAAATTTAACGATTTCTAGTAATAGAAACCTAGAAAATTCTACAAGTAGTAATCATGGGCCTGACCCATGAAAATGTTATCTTAGGGTGTGTTATACATGTGTCCAGAATGGTGAGAGAAGAGCGAACCTCAGCGGCAATATGAACAAAACCAGGCAATTCTCTTGGCAACTGTAAGCTGGATATTCATAGTGTCTTAGTAAGAAGATACTGGAAGTTTTTAGGAAGGCTCTGCTATCCCAAGGTTTCATGAATGTGAGCATGCTAACTGCCTAAAAATACTCTGTAAAGCTTTCGTTTCTGACTGGGTTCAGCCTTTCTTTTGATTGCCTGCATTAAATCCTAAATTAGATCCCACCCCTCACCTGCATTTCCCACACATCTATTAACTACAGAAAGCTGATAAATCAGGCATAAATCAATGGGATACAGGTTCAAGACTCTAGACACAATGTGGGCAGACGAAGTAAAAATCTACCACCCACTCTACAAAACAGGACTGTCAAGAGCATTCCTGCAAGAATACTCTAAATTTCAAGCAGTATTAGACATAATTTGATATCTGTTCCTTTTTTATGATTAAATACATAAAGTGCTCCAGTAGCACAATAGTTAAGCACTTTCTTTCTAACTGAAGATCAGTGGTTTGAATCCACCAGCAGTCCATGACAGAAAAGACCTGACGATCTACTCCTGTAAAGGTTAGAGTCTAGGAAACCCTATGGGGCACTTCTACTCTGTCACATGGGATTACTATGAGTTGAAATGGACTTAACAGCACTTAATAACAACAGCATATTCACATATATTACATAACATATTTTCATATATATTCCATTACATATTCATATATATAACAGATATTACCATTGTGCATGTTTTTGTTCACTTAACATGATACAGTAAGTAAATATTTCCATTTGATTAAATGGCCTTCATAACCATTTTAATAATCATGTGATAGCTCATATAATGCACATATCATCTATTTATTATATTATTGGAGATCTACAGTGAACAACTTACTTTGTAAAGATGCCAGGTAGAATATGCCCTGGAAAAGTATGACAATTCACGCCCTTGGTTTAAACTTTTTTTTTTTTTTGGTGTACTCTGAAGACAGATGCTCCCTGTTGAGAAAGGAAATGTACCGATCATTGTTCTGTATTTCATTGTACTGTTCTTGTTTTTTAGGTGAGCTACCCAAATCTGTTATGCTATTTATATAAGGTAGCTGATCATATATATATGTCTACTCAGTTACACAAGTATCATATTTTTACACAAATAATGTGCCTTCTACATTTCTTCTCCAAACACCACCCCCAAAGACATTTTCATAAGTCCACTATTAATTTTTTTCACAGGATCCTGTTAAAAAAAAATGAAGTAGCAGCTTATGAAAATGCCTCACAGGGAGAGGGTGCAGTCTGCAAACAAAAGTGCAAAGTATGTGTTATTTGCTTAGAAATACAGTAGCTATTTGATACAAAGACATAATGGGATTGAGTACCACTTCTGGAAACATTGTAGAATAACAAAAGCTGTGAGCCCAGCCAAACAGGGTCAGTTGTAGACCATGGTGAATCCAAAGTGATAGCAAGGGTATCTTCTGGCAGGAAGTTCTGGGAGCTGGCTGCAGGATCTGAAGACTTCTAGGAAAGAAAAGGAGGGCTCTAACCAAACGGACCACTACCAGTTACTGATTGTGGCAGGGCTGATTCCCACTCATGGCAACTCCATGTGTATCAAAGTAGAACTATGCTCCACAGGGTTTTTAGTGACTGATTTTTTTCAAGTACCAAGTCTTTTTTCCAAGGCACCTCTGGGTGGATTCGAACTGCCAACCTTTCAGTTAATATCTGAGCACTTAACAGTTTCCACTGCCCAGGGATATATAAAGAAACCACTAACTAGACTGCTTCTTTTCAAACCAACAATAAATGGTGTTCCTCTTTGGCCATATATAATTTAGTTGAGCAGTTTGGCAATTTCTGAGTAAAATGAATAAAAAATTAGATGTGTTGCCTTTGAAATATCCTTTAGTTAAGGCTGTCCTGAGAATGAGTAAATTCAAGCTACAAATGTGTGTGGGATAGTGCATGTGTGTGTGTGTGTGCGTGTGTGTGTATGAGAGAGAAATAATGCACATGCATTTACTGTTCAATATACAATAGAGACAGAGAAACTAACATTAATGACATATTTCCCCAGTGTCGTAGAAGTTGAGGGCAGTGGGAGAAATCTGCCTTGAAAAGGAGGAGGGTTTTACTACTGACATTATTTAGAATCACTGGCAGAGGTTGATAATAAAAAGCCAGTTGCATTGCTACTTTCAAATTCTCTGTAGATATCACACCCGTGTTGCCTGTACTCAGGGAAGACGGCACCCACTGCCCCAGACTCCATATGGCACTGGCTTTCACATACAGCACCTTATGCAATCCTTATGTAACCAGATCAGCTGCAGCAGTTATTTTTTATAATATTTTATTGTGATTAATAGAGAGCTTACACATGAAGTCACTTTGCCATATAAAACCCCGTGCAGAGACCCCTACGCAATTCCCTCTGCTACCTCCGCTCTGTGACAGCACATTCCTGCTTTCATTCTGTTCTTCCCATGTTCATTCAACCTAGTCCTGTCCCCTTCTCTCCACCCTCACATCTCGTTACTGTGGGCAAGCTGCTGGAACAGCCTCATGACTGACAGACGAGTCCAATTTTTGTCTGAAGAGTTGTCTTCAGTGCTAGGTTGCAGAAGTGGTTATTCACCCCGCTTGAAAGATGAGGAACCTGAGACTTAGAGAATTTAAATGTCTAGCCATTGATCATAGAGCTGGTAAGAGATCAATTCAGAATCTGAACTCACAACACACTGCTTGGAAAATCTACACACCGTAAGCTACGCTGCTTTCACAGATAGTGGATAGAGTTTTCATTTCAGGAGAGAGAGAAGAAACAAGAAGAGCCAGAGGTTAGAAAGAGAGGAAGCTACCGCGCGTCCACTTTTATAATTGTTAACCCAACATCTTTCACTTTGAATCACACCTATATTTTTCTCGTTACCATCTTCAGATATACACAGGACAACAATTTGGGGGGTTTGCCCTACTATTAGACCAAACGTAGTCACTGGTCCAATGTAATCTATCAGGTGCCCAGGAATGGGTTAGCAGGATCAAGACCTCTCCCCACCCTACTTCCAAAAAAACCAAAGAAAACAAATCCATTGCCACTGAGTTGATTACAACTTACAGCGACCCTACAGGACAGAGGAGAACTGCCTCATAGGATTTCCAAGGAGCAGCTGGTGGTGGACTCAAACTGCTGACTCTTTTCTTAAGCGCTGTCCCACCAGGGCTCCTGGCCCATGACCAGTCCACCCTTACTCACACCAAAGCCAGAGACAGGGCCGGCTGCAGAACAACATTCTTATGAGGGCTTCACCCCATCTTCCTCTTTTGTCTTTGTCAAGCGAATATTTCCCAGGAAGTCATATTAAAACATACACTGGCTGCTGCCTTTGGCAGAGACAAGCCCCCCATTTGGGAGCTACTGAATCAGGGCCTTAACCAAACATGAAATGACAGAGCTGTTTCCAGCAGAGGATTAATTGAGCCAACTCAAGGCAAACACAACGTATTTTGGCATTGCTTTTGACAGATGGAAATAAAACAAACATTAGCAACCGGATTGCAGCTAACAATATGCAAAATTAAAGAAGGTACCTTTTTAACTTTGTCTGGAAGCCCACTGGCTTTTCCTACCAAATCTGCAGAAGAAAACAAGACAGAGCTGTTAATCTCGTTACACAACCAGTTAGCACATGCAAACAAGAGGAATTAAAAGTCTCTGCATTCAGGGGAGGAAACAGATATTTGACACATATATTTATTAAGGAGCCTGGACTGGAAAATAGCATTGCTGAATTAATCAGAAATGGTGTAGAAAAGATTTAAATAATACAACATAATGTGCACAGACAGCATAAGCGGCTTACAAACGGAAGCCTAGGGTCTGAGTATTTTTATTTGAAGGTTAAATTTTCAATTAACTTTTTTTTTCAGCATGTTGTCATCTCTTCCAAGCATCGCTGTTAATTGCTGCAAAACAATGTCCTTCTCTGTTTGAGTTCTGGACATGGAGGCCAGAATCTGTCAGCCATCTAATGGGCATCAGAATATTGGGGAAGAAATCAAAATTACTGTGTAAAACTGGAACCCAAATGTCAAGCTCTGAGAAGCCAACTAACCGATCAGTTTAAAAAGCCTCTTCATTTGCTCGATTTTTCAGACGTTACATTTATAAATTTCTGCTCATCACTGAAAAGTACAAAGAGAAGCTTTCTATTATTGGGATTTCCAAAGATCCCAGCTTCATGGGGTTTCTGGCTGACCGGGCTCTATGTACACACTGACTCAATGAATCAGCAGAAGAGCCCGAACCATTTGCGTTCTTCCTCTGGTGGATTCGAGCTGCCAGCCTGGTGGTTAGGAGCTGTAGTGCTTAGCCAGTGCACCACCAGAGCTCCTAGAAAAACTGGATACTTGGTGAGTGATTAAGAATTGGGGTTAGGAGTGGGTAAGGTTTAATTGAAACACAGGTTTAGAATGAAGGTTACTGTTTAAGATGTAGGTATAGTCACATGTTTTGGCTGGAGACAGAACTGAAAGTCAAAATTAAGTTTGAGAATGATTTTAAGTTGAGAAGAAGGGGGAATGATGATTGGAGATAAAAGATTTAATATTACATCTAACTCAAAACAGCCTAACCAGTTGCCAAGGAGTGATTCTGGCGCATGGTTGCCCCACATGCGTCAGAGCAGAACTATGCCCCAGAAGGTTCTCAGTGGCTGGTGTTTTGGAA
Source organism: Heterohyrax brucei (assembly GCA_028571685.1). Classification (NCBI taxonomy): domain Eukaryota; kingdom Metazoa; phylum Chordata; class Mammalia; order Hyracoidea; family Procaviidae; genus Heterohyrax; species Heterohyrax brucei. The sequence goes on along the minus strand of CM053161.1, from coordinate 57,306,298 downwards.
GATCACCAGCGCTTATTTTCTGAGGCATCTCAGGGTGGACTCGAACCTCCAGACTTAAGGTTAGCAGCCTAGATTGTTAACTATTAGCACCACCCAGAGTCTCCAAAATAGCCTAATATTTTAGAAATAACAATTTTTTTCTTTTTTTAAATAAGATAAATCTAGTTTCAAACTTGTGTAACCTTGTACAAGTCACCTAAACTCTCTTAGCCTCAATTTGTTCATCTGTAATATGGGAGTAATGTCTACTCTGTGCTTTCTTTCAAGAAATGGTAAAAAATAGATGGATGGATGACAGATCAGTGGTTCTCAGCAGAGGGTGATTTTGCACCCTCAAAAACCACCCAGAGGACATTCAGCAATATTTGGAAAGACTTTTGGTAGTTGCTAGCTGGACAGGGAAGCGCTACCAGCATCTATGGGTGGACTTCAGGAAGGAGGTGACAAGTGACAACATTCTGTGATACACAGGACAGCTCCAGCAACAAAAGATTATACAGCTCAAAATGTCAGTAGTTTTGAAAGTAGCCTCCTAATGACCAGCAGGAATTAGAAGACAGCAGTAATTTTCTTGTCCCTGAGAAAGTCAAAGTTTCAATGTGAATTTATCAAACAGAATTCAGTTTGTATATCCATCTCTTTGGAATCCAGTTTGGGGTGTTATTCCTCAAGAGCTAGAGAGTCTCTGGATATTCTGCCAAAAATTCCAAGGAAAAGTTAAAGTCTGAACCGTGATGGCCTTTCTGTTATACCCCTGATGTGCTCTTTAAAAAAAAAAAAAAAAACAAAAACCTTAGTAAAGTGAAATTTCCTCATTTTAAGGGCACACTTCAATAATAGTTAGGAAATCTAAAGAGCCACGTAACCATGACCAGAGTTCCCTCATTTGTTATTAATCTGTTTCTACCCCCAGGCCCAGGCAGCCTCTGATTGGCTTTCTGTCTCTAAGATTTGCCTCCTTTGGAAATTGATGCAAATGGAATCATATGGCATTGGTCTTTTGTGACTGGCTTCTTTTACTCAGCATAATGATTTCAAAGTTTATGCATGTATTGGGACTTGAGTATTTTTTTCTGGCTGAATAATATTCCATTGCATAGATATCCCACGTTTTGCTTACTCATTGGTTTATCCACGTACAAGTTTTTGTGTAGGTATTTATTTTCATCATTCTTGAGTAGACATCTACCTAAATACAGCCCATTCCATCGCTAACTGTCTCCCCTTGCTCTTCTCTTTTACTTCTCTACTACCCCAATATCCAAATTGATGAGGCTCTTCTGGTGAACCCAGAGTTCAGGACAAGGGGAAGAGTGCCAGGGCCTTCATCACCCAGTCCCAGACTTCATCTGATCTGCAGCTGATCATCGGGATGGCACAGGGCCAGGCAGCATTTCCCTTCATTATGTACGGGATGACCATGAGTCAGAGGGCAACTTGAAGGCAGCTAGCAACAGCAGTTTTAATCTCGAAAGGTTGTATACGTCACATGAAAGGACACAATGTCTCACTTTATTCACTTATTCACTTTATTCCTCTTCGGATTGATCCTACTACATGTCTGTCACTTTATCCTATGGTGCTGGCTTAAAGGTTGCTGTGATACTGAAAGCTTTGCGACCAGTATTTCAAATACCAGCAGGGTCACTCGTGGTGGACAAATTTCGGTGTAGCTTCCAGACTAAGACAGACTAGAAAGAAAGACCCGACAGCTTACTTCTGAAAAAACATTGTCCAGTGAAAATCTTATGAATAGTGGCATAACATTATCTGAGATAATGGCAGAAGATGAAGCTCTCAGGATGGAAGGTACTCAAAATATGACTAAGAGCCATGCTTCCTCAAAGCAGAGTTGATTTTAGCGATACAGATGCAGTCAAACTTTCGAGACTACTGTGTGCTGCTGTGATGACTGAACATGTGAGAAACAGCTGCAAACATCCATTAATAATCAGAATGTGGGATGTACAACATAAGAATCTAGGAAAATTGAAAGTAGGAAAAAAAGGAAATAAAATGCGCTGACATCAATATCCTAGGTATTGATGAGCTGAAATGAACTCGCATTGGCCATTTCAAATCAGACAATCATATGGTCTACAATGTCAGGAATGACAAACTGAAAAGGAATGGAGTCACTTTCATCATGAAAAAGAACATTTCAAGATCTATCCTGAAGTACAATGTTGTTGGTGATAGAATAATATCCAGAGGCCTATAAAGAAGATTTGTTAATATGACTATTCTTCAAATTTACATGCACACCAAGGTCAAAGGAACTGAAGATTTTTACCAACTGCTGCAGTCTGAAATTGCTCAAACATGTAATCAAGGTAATTGCTGGTGATTAGAATGCAAAAGTTGGAAACAAAGAAGGATCAGGACTTGGAAGATAGGGCTTTGGTGAGACAAATGACAGCAGAGATCACATGATAAAATTTTTCAAGACCATTGACTTCTTCATTGTAAATACCTTTTTCCAAAAACATAAGCAGCAACTACACATGTGGACTTTGCCAAACGGAATACCCAGGAACCAAGTCATTTACATCTGTGGAAATGAACAGTAGAAAATTCAATATCATCCTTCAGAACAAGGCCAGGGACAACTATGGAACCGTCACCAACTGCTCATAGGCAAGTTCAAGTTGAAGCTGAAGAACATTAGAACAAGACCACAAGAACAAAAATACAACTTTGTATATATTCCACTTAAATTTAATGATTATCTCCAGAATAGATTTGGTGCATTGAACACCAATGACTGAAAAACAGATGAGTTGTGACATGACATCAAGGACATCATACATGAAGAAAGCAAGAGGTCATTAGAAAGACAGGAAAGGATGGATACCAGAGGGACTCCGAAACTTGAATGCTGAGTAGCTGAAGGGAAGAAAAGAAGTGATGCAGCTGTGGACCCCAACAGAAGACTTCAAAGGGCAACTGAAAAAGACAAAACCAAAATACACATTACTGTCAAGTCCATTCTGACTCACAGCAACTCCATAGGGCCGACAAGAACTGCCCCATAGAGTTTTTAAGGAGTGCCTGGTAGGTTTGAACTGCCAACCTTTTGGTTAGCAGACATAGTGCTTAACCACTATGCCACCAGGCGTTCTGAAAAAGACAAAGCAAACTATTATAATGGCATGTGTGAAGACCTGGAGACAGAAAACCAAAGGGGAAGAACACACTCAGCATTCCTCAAACTGAAAGAACTGAAAAAAAGATTCAAGACTCAGGTTTCCCTTTTGAAAGATTCTAAAGAGAAAATATGAAACATCACAGGAAGCATCCAAAGAAGACAGAGGAATACACAGAGTCACTATACCAGAAAGAACTGATCGATGTTCACTCATTGTCTGAGGCAACATATGATCAAGAACCAATGGTAGAAAAAGGAGTCCAGGTTGCACTGAAGGCATTGGTGGAAAACACAGCTCCAGGAATCGACAAAATACCAACTGAAGCATTTTAAAAGGAAGTGCTCACTTGTCTATGCCAGGAAATTTAGAAGACAGCTACGTAGCCAACCAACTGAAGAGTTCTAAATTTGTAACCATTCCAAAGAGAAGCGGCCCAAAAGAACACAGAAACTGCTGGACAACACCATTAATATCACACACAGCTAAAACTTTGTTGAAGGCTATTTAAAAGCAGTTGCAATAGTACATTGACAAGGAATTGCTGGAAATTCAAACCAGATTCAGAAGAGGATCTAGGAGTATCATTCCTGATGTCAAATGGATCCTGACTGAAAGCAGAGAATATCAGAAAGATGTCTATCTGTTTTTCATTGACTATCCAAAGGCATGCAGCTGTGTGGATCATAACCAATTATTGATAATATTGTGAAGAATAGGAATTCCAAAACTGTTTACTGTGTTAATGAGGAACCAGTGCTTAGACCAAGAGCTACTCATTTGAATAGAACAACGGAATACTGTATGATTAAAGTTAAGAAAGGTGTGTGTCAGGGTTGTGTCCTTTCACCGTACTTACTCATCTGTACGCTGAGCAAACAATCCAAGAAGCTGGGTTATATGAAGAAGAATACAGCAACAGAATTGGAGGAAGACTCGTTAACAACCTACAAAATGCAGATGACACAACCTTGGTTGCTGAAAGAGGTCTTGAAGAACTTATTGATGGAGATCAAAGACTACAGCCTTCGTATTGATTACACCTTAACATAAAGAAAACATAAATGCTCGTAACTGGACCAGTAAGCAACATCATGATAAACAGAGAATAGATTGAAGTTATCATGGATTTCACTTTACTTGGACCCATGATCAACACCCATAGAAGCAGCCCCCAAGAAATCAGGCATACTTCTTTGGGCAAATCTGCACCAGTGACCTTTTTTATGTGTTAAAAAGCGAAGACGTCACCTTGAAGACTAAGGTGTGCTTAATCAAAGCTATGGTATTTTCAGTTACTTCACATGCACATGAAAGCTGGACAATGAATAAGAAAAACCAAGGAAGAACTGATGCCTTTGAATTATGTTGTGTTGGCAAAGAATATTGCACATGCCAGAAGAATAAACAAATCTGTCTCGAAGAAGTGCAGTCAGAATGCATCTTAGAAGCAAGGATGGCGAGATTTGGTCTCACACACCTGTACATGTTATCAGGAAGGACCTGGTCCCTGGAGAAGAACATCACACTTAGTAAAGCAGAGGGTTGGCAAACAAAGCAGAAGACCCTCAGTGAGACGGATTGACACAGTGGCTGCAATGATGTGCTCGAGCAAACACTGACCATAAGGATGGCCCAGGAGGAGGCAGTGTTTTACTTTGTTGAACATAGGGTCACTAGGAGCCAGAACCAACTGGACAGCACTTAACAATAGGATAAGCCAAGCCAACAATAGGATAGATTTGTATAAAATATTAATGTCTTACATTTAAACAGAAACAATTTTAAAAAATGGTATAACACATGTATAACATCCCTGTTAACAGCACATTCATATCCCTGATATTATTGCGACTATTAAAACTTGTGGCTACTATTAGAATTCATCTGGGGGCACTTCATAACTCCCAATGCCTAGGCCCAACTCTCAGGAGATTTTAGCCAGGGAAGAATGTGTTATTGTTGTTGTCGTTGCAAGCTGCCACTGAGTTGACTTGTGTCATGTTGAGGCCATGTGTTACAGAGTAGAATTGCTCCGTGGCATTTCTTGGCTATAATCTTTACAGAAGCTGGTTGCCAGGCCTTTCTTCCACAGGGCCCCTGGATGGGTTTGAACCACCAACCTTTAGATTAGCAGCCTGTTGCAAACCACTTGTACAACCTGGGCTCCCAGGGAGGGACTCAGGCCTTTGTACCTTTGTTTTTATTTTGTTTTTGGGGGGTTTGGGGTTTTTTTTTTATTAACTCCCCAGATGACTCTAACATAGAATGAGGGTTCAGATCAGTTCTGAAGGACTGTGGAAAATGAGGCAAAGGTTATGGTCTATACTGTTCAGTTGTCCTGACTAGGAAAAAAGTTACAGGACTTGCCTAAGCTTATTGATGGAAGTGATAGTGTCTCTGCTGTTTGAACTCAGGTCTCTCGACTCAGCACAATGCTCTGTTGCTACAGCACATTTTCCAGGAAGAAAACTGAACAGATATGAATGAAAGTTCTGGAGTGGAGAGAGAACAGTTGTGACTCCTTGGCAAAAATATGCAAACAAGTAGTGATAAAGCACTTGTCTCCAACAAGCCCACCTCAGAGTCTCATCCTGCCCTGCATATGCTGAAACCAGGGCATGGTTAGTTATAAAACTGCTTACTGTGAAGAAGTTCAGAGAGAGGTGGAGATTCTAAAGGGATAGATAAATCTATAAGCAACATCAGGAAGTCGGTAAAACTCCCAGCTCAGCAGTTCAGGGCCCAAAACAGAAAGGCTTTGTGAGCAGGTGGGCACTTTTGTTATGGTAATCAGCTTTGGGCCCAAGAAGCAATTAGGTCATCAGAGTCCTGGACTGCTCTGGGGGGTAGAGGAAGTGAGTCCCCAGTTGTGCAGACACCTTCCTGTACTTCTCAGCACTCTGTAGCCAGTGACAATCAATTGTGGCTGGATCTGCCAGCTTCAGACCTCTCTGTGGCTGTGGCGTTGTGGTTAAGAGCTATAGCTGCTAAGCAAAAGGGCAACAGTTCAAATCCACCAGGCCCTCCTTCAAAACCCTGTAGGGCAGTTCTACTCTATCCTGTAGGGGCCTTGTGAGTTTGCCATCAACCCAGCAGCAATGGAGTTTTGGTGCCCAAGTCCTAAATTTTAGCAAATTTGTGAATCAGCATAGATGGATGTGAAAACATCAAGAATATGTTGATGGGTCATAAAATTTGAGAATAAAAGGAATTTCCAGGTTACCAAGTCAAAACTCTCATTATATATGGAAGAAAATGAACCGAACAGAAGAAGTCACTTGCTTCAAGGCCACAAAGGTAATAAAGCAGCACAGCCAAGCCTCACTCTCCAGTGGTCCTTCCACCATCAACAACAAAGCCAAAGAAAACAACCCAGGCAAAAGATACACAAGTCCAATTACTATCAGTGAAGAGTAGATGTGTTTGCTTGTTTTCTTTGTTTTGCGAGGGCTTCAAATGTCTGCAACCTCACTCTGTTCCACTGATCGACTCCCTCCTCCACCCTCTCCGCTCTGTCTGCGGAGTAGGCTGCCCTTTTGGCTTCTACTCTGTCATAGGGGTACCAAGGGAAGACGGAAACCCAGGTTCTGAATCTGGCCTTGCTGTTTGTCTTGGGAAGAGTCACTTCATCTCTGTGGAAAGTAGTGATTGTGGAGAAAATAAAAACAATAAGGAAACACTGCCTCTTCTACTGTCTAAATCAGTGATTGACAAACTCTTGACTAAATTTGGCCAGCCTCCTGACTTTTGTCAATAGAGTTTTATTGAAACACAGCCACATCTAGTTTTTTATACTTTGACTGTTTTCATGTTATAATGGCAGAGTCCAGGAGATACAAGACAGACTACCGTATGGCCTCCTAAATTGAAATTATTTACTAGCTGACCCCTTACGCAAAAAGTATGCTGTCCACTGTGAAACAATACACCCTCTGCCCACCACCTATGAGGTACAATTCACATGCATAAACACACACACACACACACACGTATTGTATATTTTTCGATTGTCTTATTTATTTAGTGCTGCTATAACAGAAATATCACAAGCAACTGGTTTTTAACAAGCAAACTTATTTTCTCACAGCTTAGGGGGCTAGAAGTCTGAATTCAGGGTACTGCTTCTAGGGGAAGGCTTTCTCTCTCTGTCAGCTCTGGAGGCAGGTCCTGGCCTCTTAGCTTCGGTTCCCTTTTCTTGGAGATCTCCATGTGTCTTGGCATCTATCTTCTGCATCTCCCTGTGCTGGCCTCTTTAGTCTCTTTTACATCTCAAAAGAGATTGGGTCCAGATAAACCCTATGCTAATTCTGTCTCATTAACATAACAAGGACAACATATTTCCAAATGAGATTACAACCACAGGCATAAAGGTTAGGCTTTATAGCACATATTTACTGGGAGACCTAATTCAATCCATGACTCTGGATTGAATGAAGTCCCCCAAAATTAACCCGGTTCATTTTTTTTTTTTTTTTTTTGGCTTATGTGTTAGATCCTAAGGTCGCCATGCGTTGGATCTGACTCGACAGCACTTGGCTTAGCTTGGGCTGATTGGAAGTTATTTTGAATATATACCTAAATTCAGAAGTGACTCTGACATGTGATATTCATGCTTCCTAGATATAACAGATGTTAATATTGAGTCAGATTTAATGTTTTCAAAATATTACATCACAACCCAAAAAACTCAGTACCATCAAGTCAGTTCCAACTCACAACAACCCTGGAAGTAATCTGGAATTCTCTATAGAGTCAAGAGTAAAAGGCACATGTACATACAGCCATATGTATGTTTGTAAATGGTTTGAAGAGCCCAAGACTACTGTGACGTTATTATTGTCATTTGATTTAGGGAGTTCCTCTCTTTGGGTTTCCAGATGAGAAGTGGGGTCCATAGCACAACATTCTACTATAGAACTTGGAGTCAGAAATATTTCTGCAAAAACCAGAAAATTTTCCCTAAAAAGACCAAAAAATGCACTGGGTCAGCAGATGTTTAGTTAAATGGTTGTGAAATAAGGTTTTTAGATGCAGACGTATGTTAGCTTCACCACAGCTATTTTAGTTATGCTAATAATGGCTAGGAAAGCCTGGTGGTATAGTGGGTTAAGTGCTATGTCTGCTAACCGAAAGATCAGCAGTTCAAATCCGCCAGACTCTCCTTGGAAATTCCGTGGGGCCGTTCTACTCTGATCTCTAGAGTTGTTATCGTCAGGATCCAACTTGACAGCACTGGGTGGGTTTAAAAACGGTTAAGGTGTTCAGCTGCTAAAAAAAAACGGCTGGAATTTCAAGTGCGCTCAGAGAAGCACTAGAAAGTAAGACCTGGCAATCTGCTTCTAAAAAACCAATCACTAGAAACCCTATGGCACATAGCTCTGCCCTAATAGATGTGGGGTCGCCATCAGTCATTTTCAGATTGATAGCAAAATAACTCCTCAGGAAAGAAGGGTATGACATGGGCTGGTCAAGGTCTAACGTTTCTTTCTGTCTTGTTCACATTTGCTGTTCCTGTTTCCAGATTCAAGGCCGTAATGTCTTTAAGCTTTGGGATTTCCTGTTTCCACTCCAGCCTTCATGACACCTCTCCCTAAACCCAGTGACACAGCTCCAACCACACATTCACTGTGCCAGCCTTGTCAAACTGGAGCCAGAAGTGTGCTTGATGCATAACCCAAAGTGACTTTGGCACCATTAACAAGGGAAGATTCTTAAATGTATCACAAGTAGCCATTACTGGCAAGATTTATGATAAGAATGCCCTTTTCTTAGTGAAAGATTTTTCTCTCTCAATACTAACCTGCATAGCTGGGGTTAAGCTATGCATCTTAATACACCTTAATGGGGACAACTAAGACATCTATAATTAAAATGACTTTTCTCTTGAGTACTTAAGGTAAATAACAATTTTTTTTCTCTTTCAACAGTTGTGTAATAAAATAATTACAGGAAATTTATAAAAGATTTGTAGTTCTATTATCCTGTAGAAAAAGCATAAAGGCCTGGCTTCAATATAGAGCTATCATTCTTGGACTATACAAGGACACCTGGAGGATTTACCTAACATTTAAGTTCCCAGACCCAACTGACATAAATTCTGCTTCTTGATATTTGGCCATTTGGCGTCAGGCTGAATATTGTACCATTTAATAACTCCCCACGTAACTGGGATGCTGGTCATCACACAGCCATGCTTCAAGAAACAGAGGTGATATACTCAATTCTAGTTCTTTTTCTTATACAATGTACATCTCTCAATCTTCTAATTCTAGCTTTCTAGCTTCTTTTTACCCACCTCATATATTTTTACACCACATGTACGTTTTTCATCCTGGTGAAATTTAGAAGATCAGAGCTTAAATCCTAAATCGTCTCTTAAACCAATGTATTCAGATAAATTCTTAGAACACTGCTCATGAGCTAAAGGGCAAGAATATACTTAGAGTTTCCACTTTGTGGTGCCATATTGCTTTCTCCTAGCATAAGAATTTTATATTTAAATCAGCAGATTAAGAGGACTCTGTGTTTACCACAATATCATCAGCAACGTGTATTTGAAATTATTTTTACTTTGTTCTGCTAATTTAGTCAGTGTAAGATGATCTCTCAAGATGGATTTAAATTTGCACTTCTTGGATTTCTGGTAAAGATTAATATATTTTCAAGTGTCTGTTTGCTATTTTTAAGATTCCCAGAGTTACACCTAAACTTTTGGATCTTTCTGTGGGCTTAGGGCAAATCTCACTGCGTGTCTCTTCATCTACAAGACAACTGAGATTTAACAGACACCAGGAACCAGTGACAGAGCATTGAATATACTGATTCAGGCTCCAAGGAAGACACTTTGGGGAAACCACCCCAGCTCTTAAATGCCTCAAGGCAAAAGTTCCTAAACAGAAGATGGGGTGGGGACAAGGGGAGTATTTTAATTCAGGTTTCTTGGGAAACTGACTCCGAGACCAAGCTTTGTGTGAAAGAAATTCTTTGCAATACCCAAAGGGAGAGAAGAAAGGGGCACCAGGCTGAGCCAGGTGTTGCACAATTGTCATATAGGCAATGACCTCTGGGGTTGCTCTAGTGCTGGGTTGGTTCTTCAGAGCTGTCTTGCTTTGTGACAGGAGGGCTGGGACTTTCTGCCTACGCATAAACCAGTCATTTGAAGCAGTTTGTCCCAGGAGAGCCATAGAGAATTGGGATGAAGCGACTCTTTTCAGCTGAAGGCAAAACCTGGAGAGGCACTCAGCAAGGAACAGTCAGCCACCATTGTCACCAGCTGTCAGAGGAAGGACAGGCTTGGTCCTAAAAAGCATCTTCAGAAGGAATCAAACATGTTGAGATACTATAGGTGATCTGGAGTCCCTGAGTGGTACAAATGGCTAATGCAGTCAGAAGCTAACCAAAAGGCTGCACGTTCAAGGCCACCCAGAAGTGCCTCAGAGAAAAGACTTGGTAACCTACTCACAAAAAATCAGCCACTGAAAACTCTGTGGAGACCAGTTCTGCCCTGACAGCTACGAGATCACCACGAGTCAGAACCGGTCTAACAGCAACATGTTTTGTTTTGTTTATAGATTCTTTTATGTTTGTTATTGTTTTAGATAAGTACACACAACTTGTTGATATAAAAGAATATTTTAATTTTGCTCGTGATTCTTCAAACTGGATTGTGCTCAGCTGGGCAGCGATCACTCACATGGCAGCATTCAGCTGTGAAACCCCTGGGGGCTGGGCTCGGGTTAAACAGCAGGATGACTGAGCTTTTCTTGCTTTCTTCATAGAGCTGTACAGACTCTTGCTGTTGATGTGGCCTCCAGGTCTTTTCACATGATCTTTCTAGCAGTAAGTGGAGACTTAGGGTCAAGTCCCAACTTAACCTTTAGAATGTGATTTCTCAACCGCAGTACTGTGGACATTTGGGGCTGGATAATTCTTTGTTGAGAGTGGGAGGCAGGAGGAGAGGAATGCCCTATAGATTACAGAATATTTAGTAACGTCTCTTGCCTGTTCTTACTAGATGCCAGTGGGTGGCACTCCCCATGTCCCTAGATATTGCCAAAAGTCCGCTGGAGGACAGACAGGTGGTAAAATCACTAGTTGAGAATCACTCTGTTAGAACTAGCCCCTTCTGCTTTTATACTCCTGGGAGTGCTACCATGTTCTATTGGTTAAAGCAAGTCTTAACTACAGCCCAGATTCAAAAGGCATAATTCCAGAAGGCACAATTCACTGGGAACCATCCACGTAACAAACTACCATGATTCTATGAGGTTCATATTAATATGCCAATGTCAATGCCAAGCTGAGGTTCATTCATTGAAAACCACATTGTTAAAGTCAGAACTGAACTTCAAACCTGGGTCTGTCTGGCCAAAGCTCATACTCTCCCAAATATCTCAAGCTGCCAACAGCAGGTTGCAAAGGGTTACTTTTAGAAATGAACGAACTTTGGTCTCCTAAAAAACATCTTAGAAAGAAGAAAGAGGCTTTTCTCAAGCTTAGTTACGGTTAATGAAGAAAACATTAATCACTTGAAGTACTGTTTCAGAGCTCATAAAGCTGAAATGAAGCACAATATGAAATGTTCATTTATTTCTGGGGGGTTTATTTTGTTAACATTCAATCACTCAATCCTCTTTGCCGTATTTATAAAGTTTCAGAGAAAGAACACCATTTTTTTTCTTAATAAGTAAACTTCTGTTTTGAATGATAAATAGCAGCATCCTTCTTCTAAAGATGCAGGAGTCGGGCTCACTGGCAAAACCAGGACATCTTCCTGGACACCATGTGCACTAGGACAGACTCCCTTCCCCAGTGGTGGGCATCAGTGTCCCCTACTAAGAACTACAGCTTCTTAGGAGACCACGACTTCCGCCAGTTTGTAAAACATCTAGCCCTAAAGCTCTGCTCCGCCGCTTACTGGCTACATAGCCCTCCATGAGTCGTTTAAATCACCAGAGCCTCAGTTTCCTCATCTGTAAAATGGGTTAAGTCGTGTCTGCCATGTAGGATTCGCATTGAGAAAATGAAATGATGCATATGCGTACAGCCTAAGTTCTTACAACGGCTACAACAGAAATACCACAAATGGGGGATTTTAAATAACAGAAATGTATTTTTCTTATAGTTCAGTAGGCTAGGAGTCCAAATTCAGGGAACTGGTTCTAGGGAAAAGCTTTCTCTCTGTATATTCTTGGGGAAAATCCTTGTCTTAGCTTCTCGAGCCCTGGGAGATGCTCAGATGGCATCTACCTTTCTCCTATCAGTCCCTGCTTCTCTCTGTGTCCAACCTGTTCCCTTTGTATCTCAGAAGTCATTAGGCTTAAACACACCACACGCTGATATGGGCCATTAGCATAACAAAGAAAATCCTATTCTCAAATGGGATTATATCCAAGAGTTAAAGGTGCTAGGATTCCATCACATTTTCTAAGGGGACACACTTCCAATCCTAATATGGTCCCTTCACTGTCCCTTCCTGAGAGGGAGGGAACTGTGGTGGATGCCAGTGACACAACAAAGAGAAAGTCTTGTTAATGCATCGTCAGATTAACTCAAGTCTCTTTGGCAGGACAGGACCTGTGAGTGGAGAGAGTACCCTCTATTGTTATGACGGCATTAGGTCCTATGTCGGTCCCTCTCCCCCTCTCTAAAGGGAGCAGATATACCCGGGGCAAAAATGAAACAGGAAAGATATTTCTCCTCCGTGCCCCAGACTGGCAATGGAAACTGAAGTGGGAAGAAGGTCAAAATGAAGTCAATTGTCATCTACTGTCAAGTCCAGTCAGCACTACCTCCAGACTGTTTTTTTCTAAATATACTCTGTTCATTTATTATGGAGAAAATTCACTTATCTAGAATGATCAGGACCCTGATGTTCTGCTTGACTGAATATTCCCTTAAAGAGAGGCCTCAAATCTTGTGTGCATAGGCTGCTGGTTTTCAACATCAGGACAAGGCAGCAGACGGGGTTTTTTTTTTTTTTTTTTTTGAGCAAATCCTTAATCAAATGTAATTTAATATTTATCTGATGGCTTGTAAGACACAGCAGGATTTTGTATTGCCTCAAGGGCATAATAAAAACCATCCATTTTCCAAGACTTACATAGGGGAAAAGTTTAGATTGTTGGATGTTTCTCATTTATATAGTGAAAAAGGTGTGGCGTTCCCTCATAGTCAAAGAGATATGGGTTGATTTCTGCTGCAGATTTATTAGCTGGCTGAACTCAGGCAAATTAATCTCCATAAACCTTATTTTTCAATCTGTAAGTTTGATATAGTGGTATTGTTTTAAGGAAGAAATCAGATCGTGATTACAGTCTTTAGCACAATGCGTGGCTCGTAGTAGGTACTTAGTCAAGGCTGCTGTGCCCATTCTCTTTTAGAATCTGCTTCAGCTGCGTAGAAAGTAAATACATAGAGAATGAGCCCCAGGGGAAAGGATAAAATCCCTAACCGTTCTGGGGTTGGCGGGGACGTTGGTGAAGCAGGTTGTGGAAGGCCAGTCTGCGGCACGCACTATGCACCCCATTCCATCTGATCACCAAAGCCATCCTGTGGTTGTGGGCATGGGCTGTCAGAGAGGACAAATGAGGATGTCAACCATCCTTTCAAGGAAGATCTGCCAAGCCCATACCTCCAAACTATTGCCTGGTCATTGCATTTCTAGGTATTAGCAAAGTTATAGGGAAATCTCCAGTGCTTTGATTAAAGTGCTTGAGGCTCAGCCCCAAATGGCCCTTTTCTTCAGTGGGTTAGGATGAAGCTATGAAGCTCTTCTTGGGGCTCTTCAAGTAATTTCCGAGATGTTGCTGTTAATCAACTTCAAGTCAGTCCCCAACTCATGGTGACACCATGCACAATGGAACAAAACGCTGCACAGTCCTGTGCCATCCACATGATGAGTTGTGATGAGTTGTGACCCAGAGGATTTTTGCTGGCCAATTTTCAGAAACAGATCGCCAGGCCTTTCTTGCTAATCCATCTTAGTCTGGAAGCACGGCTAAAACCTTGTTCCGCATCATAGCGACACACAAGCCTCTACAGATGAACAGGCGGTGTCTGTGCATGAGGAGCACTGGCTGGGATGGGACCACGCTCTCCTGCTTCGAAGGCCAGAATTCTACCAGCAGATGGGGGTGGCCAGTGAGACACTGGAGGAGTTCTTGAGCAGCGCTTTGGGGAAAGCTTCCCGACCTTTGCCCCACCCCCTTCCTCCACCAGGACAGAGCTGCCACAAAGCCTGGTTCTTCAGAGACATTTGACTCAGTAACAGTAAAAATAATAGAGAAAGCTAACACCTGTGAGCACCTGCACTGTGTCCACCAATGTGCTGAGTCCTTTACATGTTTTATGTAATTCATTCAACCTTCGAAACAGGACTGTGAAAATATTTCCTATTCTTAACTGCTGCTATTCGCAATTTAGAGACCTAAGGTCCCAGAAAGTTTGTAGGTGTGAATGAATAAATAAGTGAATACAAGAACGCTGGGGCTATAGGAATTCCAGAGGAGAATTAGGGGTACACGATAGGTAGATTAGTTTTCCACATTTGCAGTAAGAAGTTACCACAAGCTCAGTAGCTTGAAACAGCACAAATTTATTATCTTATAGTCCAGTAGGTTAGAAGTACAACATAGGTCTTATTGGGCAAAAATCAAAGTGCCAGCAAGATTGCATTCATTCTGAAGACTCCAGGAGATAATCTGCATCTTTGCCTTCTCCAGCTTCAAGAGACCACCCTCACTGCTTGGCTCATGGCCCTCCTCTGCCGTCTTCAAAGCCAGCAATGTTGGGCCAAGTCTTTCTGCCATGGCCATCTATCTGGTTCTCTCTCCCACTTTTAGGTCTTGCGAGTCATTGGGTTCCCCTAAATAGTTGGGGGGAAAAACTGGTGACATGGTGGTGAAGTGCTATGTCTGTTAACCAAAAGGTTGGCAGTACATATCCTCAGGCGCTCCTTGAAAACTCTGTGGGGCAGTTGTACTCTGTCCTATAGGGTCTCTATGAGTCAGAATCAACTCAACGACAGTGGCACCTCCTCCTCTCTGCCCCTCCCCCCCGTTTCTGGCTTAAGTAGTCAGGAATAATTTCCCTGTTTTTTTAAGATCAGCTGACTAGCAACTTTAATTTCAACTGTAACATTAATTCGTCTTAGCTGTGGAACCTAACATATCCACAGGTGCTGGGGAGAAAGACGTGGACATCTTTGTGGCCTATTATTCTGCCTGCTGTGGTAGGTTTCTGCAGAAGGTATCTCATCATTTAGAGAACTATTTTTGCAATAGCAGCAGGTGCAGCGTGTACCCTGCTCCATGGCAGGCAGGATGTCAGACCTAAGTTTAAGGATTACAGGAAAATGAGACAATTTGGCTCCTTTTTCTGGCAAGGTGAAGCAGATGCAGCTGTGGTCATGGGGCCTCAGCTGCTGTTCTTCTGACGCAGACTCTGATCAGCACATAGGCAGCGGATGAGGATAACTGACTAGCCACACTCAGTGATCACGCGAAGGTCCCAGAGCTCTTCTCACTGTACAGCCAGTGGTCTTTGGCCATGTGGTTTTCAGAACATTAGGAAGAAGGGAGAGAAAAAGCATTTGCTGAGCCAGTGTCAAGCTCTTCATGTTCAGCTTTACTTTTATGCCTTTCATTAGATGTGGGACACAGGCTTTAAGTTAGAACACTGAAACCCTGAAATGGAGAGCAGCCAATCTTAGTTGACCCAGATACTGTGTGGCAAAGCTAATACTAGGTTCTAGGACTGTCTACCAAACATGCCCCTAAATGAGTCCTACTGTTTAGCCATCAGCCTACATGGCCAAGTCCTCTCTGGGCGTTTGTTCCGAGGCTCTTCACACCAGAAGCATCTCTCGTGTCCTCTCATTGCTTACATCTCTTCTTTCTATTAAAATTCAGGCTGCTTCCAGAAAACCTCCCACCACACCACCCATGTAGCCTCTTTTTCTCTCCAGTGTCCAGGTCAGCCATCCCGTGAGCACTGGGATCCCCATTGTGTCCATGATGGGTCTCTCTCACTTAACCTTGTGATCCTAAAGAGCAAAGACTGCCCTTGTAAGCCCTGGTGGAGTAGTGGTGATGAGCTATGGCTGCTAATCCAACGGCAGTTCAAATCTACCAGATGCTCCTTGGAAACTCTGTGGTGCAGTTCTACTCTGTCCTGCAAGAGTGCTATGAGTTGAAATCCACTTGACAGCATTGGATTTGTCTTCTCACCACAGTCTTTGCTCTTGCCATATCTTTCCCATCATCAACCATCTCTAAGTTTTGGCTGTTTAAAATACAACTGGATTTTTTTTAGTTGTTCCTAATCAATAAATATGTTTTAATATTTTTGCCCATTAGGTCTCTTCTCTCAAGTCCCTATCCAAGGGATACCTCCATACTCTTCAATCAAGATGCAAAAGACAAAGCAGTTGGTCCTTGAGCCTTTGTTGATGTCTCCACAAGGTGAACCACTCAAGGCAATGAAAAAGCAGAGCGTATGTGTGAGATGCAGAGGTGATGTCAACATCTGCTCTGCCCACCAAAAATGTAAGGAACAGATGGAAGTTTTATGCCTAGCTGAGCACTGCTCAACGGTATTGTTTGAACAGAAACATGCATAGATCCTATCTCAGAGATAAACTATTACAATTAATCCCATCTAGTTGCCACAGTCAGGACCCCTGGTAGCACAGTGGTTAAGCATTCAGAGGCTAACCAAAAGGTTACAGGTTCAAACCCACCCACCAATCCACTGGAGAAAGATGTGGCAGTCTCCTTCTGTAAAGATTGTTGTTGTGTTCTTACTGTCGTTAGGTGCTATCAAGTGAGTTCCAGCTCATAGCAGCACTAAGTGTACCAGAAGGGGACACTGCCCACTCTTGTGCCATCTTTACAGTCATTGTTACGTTGGAGCCCACTGGTGCACCTACCATATTACTCTGTGTCATTGTGGGTCTTCCTCTTTCTTTCTGAGCCTCTGCTTTACCAAGCATGATTTCCTTCTCCAGAGACTGAACCTTCCCGATAACATGTCCAAAGTAGGGGAAACAAAGTCTTGCCATCCTCATTTCTAAGGAACATTCTGGCTGTACTTCTTCCAAGACAGATCTGTTCTTTTTTCTGACACTCCATGATATATTCAATACTCTTTGCCAACACTGCAGTTCAAAGGCGTCAATTCTTCTTCTGTCTTCCTTGTTCATTGTCCAGCTTTTGCATGCATATGAGGTCATTGAAAACACCAATGTTTGGGGTCCTTTACAGAGTAGGAGGAAAGTGTGATGCAGAACTCAAATTCACATAAAAAGATCAGACTTAATGGTATGAGACTAGAGGAACCCCAGAAGACATGGCCTGTGGACTGTGTTAACCCAGAACTAAAGCCATTCCTGAAGCCAGCTCTTTAAACAAAGATTAGACTGGACTGTAAAACATAAAAAGATACTCATGAAGATGTACTTCTTAATTCAAGTAGAAACGTGAGACTAAATGGGCAGCTCCTGTCCAGAGGTAAGATGAGAAGAGAGAAAGGGATAGAAGGTAGTTGAAAGGACATGGGAAAACCTGGGTAGAAAAGAGGAGTGTACTGTCAACTGAAGTCACCTAACAATATGTGTATAAATTCTTATGTGAGAAATTAACTCGAGCTATAAACTTTTACCTGAAGCACAATTTTTAAATAAAGAATTTACCACGGCTTGGATCAGGCACACTTTAGTCTTCAAAGTGTCATATTTGCTTTGCAATACTTTAAAGGGGTCTTTTGCATCAGATTTGTCAAACACATACTTTATTATTTGATTTTCTTGCTTGCTGCTCCAATGGACATTGATTGTGGATCCAGGTAAAATAAAAGCCTTGACAACTTTAATATTCTCTTTATTTGTCATGATGTTGCTTACCTGTCCAGTTGTGAGGATTTTTGTTTTCTTGACATTAAGGCACAATCCATACAGACAGCTGTAGTCTTTGATCTTCACCAGTAAGTCCTTCAAGTCCTCTTAACTTTCAGCAAACAAGGTTGTGTCACCTGACTATCACAGGTTGTTAATGAATTTTCCTCCAATTCTGATGCCACATTCTTCTTCACATAGTCCAGCATCTAGGATTATTTGCTCAGCATACAGACTGAAGAATCCATATGTATACACTTCTTCTTTTCAAATGACTTCCTCTTATTTTATGTGCAGACTCCTGCAAGCAAGACGACAGCCTTAGAAACTCTCTGGTGAAGTTCTAATCTGACCTGTAGAGTCTGCACGAGTCACAACTGACTAGATGGCAGTGGGTTTGCTTTGGGGGTTAGCTGTTATTGTCCTCCTGTCCAGTGTAATGTCCAAGGCCCTGAGGGCAGGGGAGCTTCCACGCTGCCTGTGGTACTCTCAAGATAGAAAGCCTGTGTTCCCGTTTGGTGGAGGAGACTGAAGATAACAGACAAGGCAACATGTTTCCAGAGGAGGTGGAGAAGTTAGAACATCTGTTTGCAGCTGCATCTCTTCATTTCCAGGAGAGCTAAACAAAGAGGACCAGACACTCGTGGCCTGCTAAGTACAAAACGAATTATGAAGACTTTGTCCATGACTAACTGAACATGACTTTGAGAAGCTGTTCTTAGTACCTGTTGTACACCAGGAACTGAGCTAGTCACTTGCACATTATTGCATATGATTTCCTTAGCCACCTCGTGTATCCTAAATTCTGTAAATTCTACAGCCAACAAGGCTCAGGAAAGCAAAGTGACTTAACGCAAGTCCCCCCAGGTAGAAAGAGACAAAACCAAAACTTGGATACAGTTTATTCATTCATTATGTATCAAATCTTTATTATAGAGCAGTTTATTCATGTATTATTATAGAGCTTTCTTAAGACAGATACTTCACCTGTAAACAAACCAGGCAGCAAGGAGAAATCAGAGTCCCTACATGTGAAATGGGCCCAGGGTGTCCTAACCAGACAGGACATGCCAAGCAGCTGGGGATGTGTCCAAGAAAGAGGTCAGGCTCTGGAAAATTCTGCTTCATTTAGCATCAGCCTGCTTCCTGGGATAAAGGTAATTACAGGTAATCACTGAAGACAAATTTACAACAAGATCTTGCCTTGCCAAGTAGGGAAGAAATGGCCCAGGACAGGCTACAGCGGAGGGGCCCAGAATGCAGCATGGATAGGAAGCAGCTTCCAAGGCTTCAGGCACAGCGGCCCTTCGGGACAGCATCCTAGTTACCCGATGATGCTATAACAGAAACACCACAAGTGTGGGCCTTTAACAAATAGACACTTATTTTCTCTTTGTTTAGGAAGCCAGAATTCTGAATTCAGGGATGAAGTTCAAACGAACGCTTTTGAAAGAGACAATCTTTGTCTCTTTTCAGTTTCTGTTCTCGGTTCCTTGGCCATCATCACGTAGTGTGCGGCTTCGCCTCTGGCTGTGTGTCTTTGTCTGTGCCCTAACTGTTCCTTTTAGATCTCAAAAGTGATCTGCTTAAAATATGCTGCACACTGTTATCACTTCTTTAATGTAACAAAGAAAACCCTAGTCTGAGACAAGATTATAGCCACAGGTACATCGACAGGCTCGAATACCTGTGGCCATGGAGTTGATTCTGACTCATAGTGACCCTATAGGACAGAGTAGAACTGCTCCCTAGGGTTTCCAAGGAGCAGCTGATGGATTAGAACTGCTGACCTTCTTGTTAGCAGCCAATTTTTAGGCACTGCACCACCAGGGCTCCATCCAAGGCTGTAGGGGTTAGGATTTACAGTACACATTGTGGGGGGACACAATCCAGTCCTTAACAGACAGTATGCTCACCATCTCCAGAGGAAGCTAGTCCAAGAGGCAGCTTGAGGCCCTGCCTTCATGAGTCTGCCCTTGACTTTGATGACAGGATGAGTGGTCCTGCCTACTCATACACCACCACCATACACCACCACTGCCATGGGTACAAACTCTCCCTCCTGGTTTGGCAAAACCACCTTGGGGGCCAGGTATGATCATTCCTGCTTCTCTAAATGTAGAAACTGAAGCCTGGTCCCAGGCTCAGTCATGATCAAGCCACAGCATAAGGCGACGCAGCCTCTACAGTCTTTGTGCCTTGTCCTGGTGTCACAATTAAGCACTCAGCATTCAACCGAAATCAGTGATTCAAACCATACCGGGTCGACAGGAGAAAAGACCTGGTGATCTGTTCCCGTAAAGATTACAGCCAGGAAAAACCCTGTCGGGCAGTTTTACCATATTATATAAGGTCCCTGTGACAGCGAGTCAGAAGGAAACCCTGGTGGTATAGAGACTAAGAGCTACAGCTACTAGTATTGCAAAGATAGAGTAGCTGGGGCAGAAAGCAGGAAACCATGCTCTTAGGCAAAATCGAGGCCAACTGGCACAACTAGCGTTTTGCTAAGAGGTCTCTCTGCACCCCACATTGGTGAGTGGCATCTGGGGTCTTAAAAGCTGTCAAGCTGTCATCCGAGGGCACAGCAAATGGTCCCAACTCAGCAGGAACAGACACTCACCGAGGACCAAAACAACATGGGTGAAAGACAACTCAGAAGACAGAGAGACCCACTTGAATGGGTGCCTACATAGACTTGGGACCGGAAGAACCAGATGGTGCCCAGCCACCACCAGTGATAGCCATAGCGGAGCTCACAGAGTTGATTCTCACTGGCAACACAAGAATAAAAAAGGGTGCACCCTGAAATCTCCACTAAAAGACCACAACTGATGGTCCAGCATCTTTGGGATTCTCCTGGGAGCGTGGCCCCTGGCCCTGATGCTGCCCTTGCCCATAAATTATAATGAAGGCCCACTCTTCGGACAGGAATGGATTGGACTTGGTGACGCAAAGTGACTATATATTAGATGTACTTCATGATTCTATGCATCTATAGGATATCATCCTACTGACCTTTGCCTGGAGGAAGGGGAGTGAGTGGAGAGGAGGGGAAAGGAGACTGTTGGGAGGATGAGTCATGTATGGAGCAGAGAGGAATAGTGTGCTGTCACCGGGCAGGGAGAGCAGTGGAAGCGGCATATTTATGTGGGAATATACATTTTCACTCAGTCATAATAAAAAAAATTTTTAAAAAAGAGCTACAGCTGCTAACCAAAAGGTCAGCAGTTTGAATCCATCAGATGCCCCTTGGAAATGCTACTGGGAAGTTCTACTCTGTCCTACAGGGTTGCTATGGGTTGGAATCAACTTCACGACAATGGGTTTTTTATGGACAAGTCAGAATTAACTTGGAGACAGCCAGTAACAAGAGCCCTGATTCCTACAGGCTGGCAAGTCAGGCAGGAACAGCCAGGACAGGGTGGCTTCTCAACCACCACCCCTCCACCTGGCTCAGCAGGTGCCTGGACTGGGTGGTAAGACTGATTTGGATTTTGAGACAGTTGTTGCTGATACACTTCTTGTATCAGCCAGGCCTATGTGGCCTGAGGAACTTGAAGGGCACTATGTGCTCAACCCAGGGCTGCATGGCATGTCTTCACTACCACCCACCTCTGCCCAAGCTCCCGTCAGCACCTGAAATATTGTCACAGGCCCACATGAATGAGGCAGACTAAATAAATTAATTAATCAGTTATACTCTATCAGCAAGTGCAGACCAGGAATGTTGAATAAACAAACTAAAGGCTATGTTTCTCTAAAACTTAGCCCGATGAAATAATAATGAGGCAATGTTAACAGCTCTGAAACAAAGGAGAACACTAGGATGAAATCTATCCATGCAGAGACATCTAAAAGAACACAGGGAGGTCATTACTGCAAAGGCAGCTGCCTATGCCCGAGCTCTGGCCCCACCGCTGCTCAGGGACAGCAGGGAAGGCAGCCAGCACTGCTGTCGCCGGAAGTGAAATCAAGCCCCAAATTCGCTGTTGCAAAAATCCATCCCCGCTCTGTAGTTCATTTTAAGTCACTTAAGCGCTTAGAGCTTTGTTTCCTAACGTATTAACAGGAAGAGGAGAAGACGGAGGAGGAAACAAAAGAGAGGGAGGAAGGAGCAGAAGAGCAGATCTTTATGTCTCACTTTATGTCTATGTCTCACTCAACTGCTCACCAAAAGGTTAGAGATTCATGTCCATCCAGAGGTGACTCAGAAGAAAGGCCTGGTGATCTACTTCTGAAAAATCAGCCACTGAAAATTCAATGCAGCACAGTTCCACTCTGACTCACATACGGCCACTATGAGTCAGAGTTGACAGGAGACCACCTGGTTTTCTCTTGGTGTCTGTCTGTTCCCTGCCAGCACTCATTTTTTCAGGGTGTGCAATGGGGTTCCTCACACTACAGGAGTGTATAGCGTTCTGCTCCAGGCAGGCCAGCTGCACTGAGGCATCAGCACCCAAGGAAGCAGCTCTCAAGCAATGAGGAGTGGGTGTGGGTGGACAAATACCAGCTCCTCACTGCCAGATGGGACAACTCTGAGGTCTGCCAGGGGCCCCGCTGAGATTGTGCCACCCTTGCTGGAAGTGGTGACCTGCTCGTTGATGCGCACTGTATTGTCTCCCTTCCCTGCTCTGTCTTCCTTCCCACTCTCCTCCCGGTGCTGCCCTCCGTTAGCTCCTCAGTCAATCACCTGCACTCAAAACCTGTGCTTGGAGAACCCAGCCCAAGACGTCTTCCTTAAACAGCTTTTATGAGCAATACTCAAACGTTAAGTTCTTTGGTCTTTCACCAACTCTTTAGTCCTAACTGAGTGTAAGCACAGCCTTAACCTTCTCCGAGTATGATGGATGCAGTTATCCCACTGGTAGCACAGCTTGGTAGATCTCACCTTTCATTTGTTCATTCATTCATTCATTCATTCATTCATCCTTGCATGTACTTGGCAAATATTTACTGGTAGCCAGTCCATGTGGTAGCCTCTAGTCTGAGGGCTAGGGACCCAGTTGTGAGCACACAGATAAACATGACCTGGGTGGATGACAGTGCAGATATCCAACAAGAGTGTGACACAAGGCGGGGAGAGGCTACCGTCACAGCATGACCACATGGGGACACTTCCGCGGGAAGATTCTGATTCCAAGTGCTGCACACCCACTGTCTGCCTGGGGACCAGAAGTCAGGCACACCCTGGTGTGATGACAGCCCTCAGCTGCAAAGGGAAGATGAGGTCTCTGATCAAAAAGAACCAGGAAGTGATGGAATCTTTGAGAAGCTAGCCTGATCATTCTATCTGATTCTGTAGTCACTCATCCCGGAACTGCTATCTGGGCAACTTTCCAGCATCACTGCTGGATGATAATGGTCTTTCCAGGGGCCTTATCTACACAGATTAGTATCTGTGCTGTCAAGAAGGTCTCTATCTTCTCTCTCCTAAGCCTTCGGTTTAGGACCGGAGTGTGGGCTCCAGGGAATATCCCTGGCTTGAACCTGGCAACATTATCTTAATAATTCTCTCCTAATGATGCCATCCCACCACCCATCTCTCAGTTTGTGGCTTGCATCTTGCCATGATGCTGGAAGTTATTACCACCAGCATTTTAAATACTAGCAGAGTTATCTATTGTAGACAGGTTTCAGTAGAGCTTTCAAACTAAGATAGACTAGGCAGAAAAGCCTGGCAACCTCCTTCCCAAAATCAGTCAGCAAAAACCCTGGGGATCACAACAAAACATGGTTCAAGATCGTGCTGGAAGGCACTCAGAATACACAGTGGCCGTGACAAAGGACTGGAGCAGACCAATGACAATCACGCAGATGCACAGGACTGGGCAACATTTCCTTCTGTGGGGCACAGGGTGACCATGAGTCAGAGCTGACTTGACGACAACTAATGAAACAACAACTCAGGCATCTTTGGGGATTTTCTGAGCTCCTCCATGTGGAAGACCCCAGCCTTGAGTCTCATACAAACAAGCACAAGGTGTAACTGAAAGCTAAGGAGAAGGCCCCAGAGAATGCCTGGAAGTCAGAAAAGAGGGCGACAGGGGTGAGGGCTATACCCCAGGTCATCACAGAGGCTGTCCTACACCCTCCCCTTCTGGTAGTGAATTTAAAAGGTTCCTGGGAGGATCCCAGCCCTGCTTGACCCAAGGAGATGGCAACTGTCTCACAGCATTGCTTCCAGTTCGGACCTTTCTGATGGGGGTGGGTTTCCCCTGCCAGTTTCAGGTAAAGAGTTCAGGTGACAGATGGTGACAGCACTTCCATTATACCTGGGTGAGGGTCCATCTAGGAAAGAGGGCTAGTAGTACCCTCTCAACCACACACACACAGAGATTTACCATTTCCTTTGGTCTGCTGACACACTTTCCTTCCTAGTAAGTTTAGATGACAGGAGGTCTCTCTCTAATGTCACATAATGGCTGCGGGATGGTCTGTGAATCACCCACCAGGGTGTTCTGCATTCCCACTGCCCACACGACACATCTTTCTGTCCAGGACCTGGGCACTCTGCCTAGTTTTGGTGGAACATGACTAGCAGTAAAAAACAGTGATGCTAATGACCACCGTTATTTATTCATGGCATATCTGTCCCCGAGCTTTAATGCGTTCTTTTGTTGTTGTCTTTGAGTTGGCCCTGACTCATGGTGACCCTGTGCCTGAAGAAACCACACGCTGACCTGCCCTGCATCATCTTCTGCACCACGATCACTTGCAGATGGGACTCTTGTGATCCACGGGGTTTTCACTGGCTGATCTGGGGGAGCAGATCTCTAGTTCATCTTAGTCTGGAAGCTCCATGAAGCTTGTGACGCATCGTAGCAACACGTGAGCTAACAGTCAGGTGGTAGCCGTGCACAAGGTGCACTGGTCGGGCCTGTCCCCCTCCTTCCACCCAAATCAACACCCAGCTCCCATTTCTATAAATTAAGTTTTATTGAAACAGCCACAGCCGTTCATCTACATGTTGTCAATGGCTGCCTTAGAACTGGTCTTAGACTGCTGGTGCTGCTATAGCAGAAACACCACAAGTGCATGGCTTTAGAAAGAGAAATTTTATTATCACAGTCCAGTAAGCTGCAAGTCCATTCATAAGCTGCAAGTCCACTCAGTACAAGAAATTATCACAGTCCGGTAGGCTGAGGCCAAATTCATTTTACTGCCACAGCCCGGTAAACTAAGAGTCCAAACTCAATATGAGATCATCCTGGGGCTTAGGAACTTCAGGTCTGAAGGACACGCTCCACTCTCAGTGCTGCTTTCTTGGTGGTGTGAGGTTCCCAACTCTTTCTCTGCTTACTGCTCTCTTTTACATCCTACACACAAGCTTGTAGATTGAGTCCCACCTCAACGACCCAACTGCTGCCTATTCTCCCTCATCAACATCCCAGAGGCAGGATTAACAACACATGTGAAAAA
This sequence comes from Heterohyrax brucei, assembly GCA_028571685.1. Lineage (NCBI taxonomy): Eukaryota > Metazoa > Chordata > Mammalia > Hyracoidea > Procaviidae > Heterohyrax > Heterohyrax brucei. Next base: position 57,280,837 of record CM053161.1, on the reverse strand, counting down.
TCACTCCACACTGAGAATCATAGGCCAGCCAAATCGATGCACACATTTTTGGGGGGACACAATGCAATCCATGGCAGTGGTACAGTGGAAGAGTTGAGTAATCACAACAGAGGTGGTATGCCTTCAGAGCCTAAAGTATTTCCCATCTAGTCTTTTACACAGAAAGTGTGCTGATTTCTGCATTAACTCATCTTATCCTAACAAAGCTTGGGGATGTGGTTTTGTTATGATCATTTTATATATAAGGCAACTAGGATCCAAGGAGGCTAAGTGCTTGGTCCAAGGTCACACCGCTTATAAGTGACAGAACTGGAATTCAAAATCAGGCCTTCAGAGTCCTAGACTTCTACAATTTCTCCAAAAGTTCTTGTGGAAGAGAAAGTGAATCAGAAATGACCACGATATTGAAGTAAGCAGTAAGCCAAACTGCCAAGCTTGCTAAGGCCTTGAAGGCCCTGACCAGCAGGAGAGCTAGGGCTAGAGGAGCAGGATTAGGGGCCATGGATTTGAAACCACTTCACCCAAAGCCCCAGTGCAATAAGGGACGTAAGAGTCTCACAGAGGTTGTTCTGGATCTGGGAGGGATTTTTGTTCCCTCCCTTCATCCCCCTCCCACCCCCACTCCTCATCTTGAAGCTTGCTGGACTTTGCATGTAACCCAGTGTTGTATGGAACAATGTGTTACCTGAAATCACAGGCAAGGTCACATGTTGTTGTTGCTGGGTGCCTCAAGTAGCTTCCCTATAGGACATAGTAGAACAGCCCAATACAGTTTCCAAGGCTGTAAATCTTTACAGAAGCAGACTGCCACGTCTTTCTACCACAAAGCTGCTGGTGGGTTCAAACCACCGACCTTCCTGTTAGCAGCCAAGCACTTACCTGATGCTCCAAGAGGAAGCATAGCAGATTCTTCTATGTCTTTGCCACTGTTACCTTCACTCTTCCTGAGTCTCCTTTCCACACAAATTAGAGAATGGGCAATGCTATTGCAGCCCTAGAATTTCAGAACTGTAAAAGCAAATTAGGAGCAAATAAGCGGACCTCTCCTTGGGAGCACGGTCCACCCCAGGAGCACCTCCATCTCGGTCTGCCCTGGCTCTCCTCAGTGGCTCCATGCACTCTCTCTGTTCCTCAGAGGACAATGTGGCCCACTGTGGGACCTCCCCATTCTGGGCCATGGTCAACCTCTCTAAAAGCCTGTACAGTTGTGTACAAACATAGCTGACCCTAGCCCGCCTCTGAGAGTAAGATTCACCAAATCAGAGGTGGAGCTTGAGGTCTGTTGAAGTGCCATCAGAACCAGTGTGGACTGTGGACCATTGTTCTTGTCCCTCATGGCTCAGTGACATTCCCTGTTCACTGGGGTGGCTTTTCAAACTCTGGTTTACCTAGAGCACCCGCTTAATTTTGCTACTATTTTCCCTATAATAGTCAAAGGAAGGACACAGCTCCAGGGCCATGAAGGCTTCTTACTGGAAATTTCCTCTGGTCAGAAATCACCGCTGAGCAGGCTGGTCACACAGGCATTAAGTAGCACAACAAAAGCCTGCCATTAAAAGAATAACCTTCCAGTCTAGGAAGTTTGCCAAAATACCTCATAGTCCACTCAGGCTGACATTGTGTAATGCCTATATCTACAATAACGTCAATAAAAATGATGATATTTAAGTGTGAGATGAATTTGGACTTTCCTGATTGCAAAGGACTAGAAGCTGGAAAACCGGTAACAGAAGTTTCACCATCAAATATCTAAAGAAAAGGAGAAAGTGGTGATATGAAGCTTACTGTCTTAGTCATCAAGTGCTACTTGAACAGAAACACCATAAGTAGATGGTCTGAAAAAGAGAAATTTTATTTTGTCACAGTCTGGTGGCTATGAGTCCAAATTTAGGGTATCAGCTAAGGGGAAGGGCTTTCTCCATTGGCTCTGCAGGGAGGTCTTTGTCATCAATCTTCTCCCGGATTGGGATCTTCTGAGGCACAGGGATCCCGGGCTCTTTCCAGAAGATATGCTCAGCTTCTGTCACTGCTTTCTTTCTTGGTGGTAGGATGTCCGCAAATCTCCCTTTGCTTTCTTTTCCTTTATATCCCAAGAGATTGCCTCAAGGCACAATACAATCTTACAAATTGAGTCTTGCCTTGTTGACACAACTGCCTCCCATCCTCCCTCATTAACCTCACAGATGTGAAGTTAATGTATGTGCAGGCCTGAAGGCTGGGAACCCAGCTAGTGCTCAATAAATGATGACTTGAATAAGGTCATTTCTGCTCTTTAAAAGCTTGTCATACTGTGGTGGTTGGCATGCGGCTAAGATGCTGGAAGCTATTATTTCAAAAAAGGTGAACCATGGTAGACAGGTTTCATCAGAGCTCCCAGACTGAAACAGCCTAGGAAGAAAGGCCTGGGGATTTACTTCTGGAAATCAGCCAGTGAAAACCTTGTGCATTGTATTGCATAGTATTGGAGAGAAAGTGGCCCAAATCAGAGGCAGAGACAGTCAGAGATTCCAGCAAAGTTAGGGTGGGTTCTGAGCCGAGGGTAGCTCAGCCTTCCCAATAGCTGGTGGGGGTAAATGTTACAGTTTTAAAGCTCCAATGAAGAAATGAGGGGTGATTTGATGCAAAAGTTATTTACAGTTTTATGGTTATACCAGGTGAGGCATACTATGCTCTTTTTGGTTGTATCTGTGGGCATACATATCAGGCTGTTTTCAGTTAATGGCGAGGTCTGATCATTGGATAAGATGACCTCCCTGAATTTCTGGGACAGAGTCCCCTCAAACAGAAAGTTGTGAGATATCATGCTGGAATATGAGCCTCCTAGGCTGGAAGGCACTACACAATAGCCCCAAGAATGGACTCAGACACTCCCAGTGATCGTGAAGATGGTACAGAAAAGGCAAGGTTTGCCTGTTGTACATGAGGATGCTGTCAGTTAAAAGTGACTCCACTGCAACTAACAACAAGAGAGAAAAATCATGCATAGAAATTATGACTACAGGGGAGAAAAGTCAAGAATAGTTGGGGAAGGCTAAAGGAGGAAAGGAGGGCAGACTTCAGGGTAGAGGAAGTGTTGGGTCTTGGTCTTAGAAGGTGAACTTGATAGGACTGTAATCTTTAAAATCTGGGGAAAGGATATGCCTGGTAGAAAGGTTACCAAGGCCCATAGGACCGTTTCCTCTCAGCCAGGCCCTGTACCCTGTACAGCTCTGAGGTCTCAGCAGTGAGTCAGGAGATCTTGTGCTGGGGGAGCCAGCAGCCCAGGCTGGGGTATCTCCCCATGAGGGCAAACAGCAACATCCTGGGCCGGAGAGGTGGGCAGCGGCTAAAGGAGATTCTATTTCCAAGGTCAGTGAAGAATTGAGGGGCTTGCAGCCAGCTGGGAGAGGGGCCCCCCAAAACCTAGAGTAGCTGGAAACTCTCCTAAGGGAAAAGGAGGCCAGGACAGGGAGATTGGGAAAGCCAGAGAGCTGCCCAGAGCACAAGCCTAGGCCTTGGCAATGAGCACAGCCCAGACAAATGGGAAGTTTACCAGCACCTGGCTGGAAAATACCCAGCAAATGGAAAACAAGAGCCAGATAACTGGCCTGATGCATAAGGCACTTTATTTTTATGCAGTGTATGCCTTTTCATCTATTTATAGTGAGGAAAACTCTAGGGATACTGAAATTGGGTTCTTATAGAGTGTGGGCTTGTTAGACGTTTTCTAAGAGTTACCTTAGCCTGAAGAGCCCCTCCCTTGGCATGAAAAGGCACCCGTTACCCAGCAAGGGGTCTGTGGCAGGGGCAGCAGACTAGACCCAGGGCTCCCTGGGCTGTGAGAATCTCAGAACATGATTCTCTGAGGTCACAAGTCAGAAAAAGGCAACGTGGGACCCAAAGTACTTTGGTGTGGTAGGACTTCAGAGCAACAGGAATGCTGACACACACTAGGTCTGCAGAGGAGAGAGTGTGTTGTTGTTGTCGAGTCAGATTCCAACTTACAGCAACCGCCTATGTGTTAGAATAGAACTGATATGGGGCTTTCTTGGTTGTGTACTTTGGGGAAGCAGGTGGACAGGCCTTTCTCTCAGGCTGATGGGTTCCAGCTGCCAATCTTTAGGTTCCAGCTGATCACAAAACCACCTTTACCACCCAGGCTTCTGCCGAGAATACACAGTGTTACCCAAGTTCATATCACTACGCCCCTTCTGCTTTTTCTCTTACTAAGAGGCCCCCTGAATAGCATTGCTGCCATTGGGGCCCACAGAGCATCTTAGGATGGTCAGAGACGGTATCAGCAAGGATCCCGAGCACAGGAGCCAAGTACATGTGCGTATCTGTGCTCAGGGAAGGAAATAAACAGGTGTCCATCAGTCTGTCTCCTCAGACCAGGCTATGCTGGGCTGCTGGAGACTCTTGGAGAACCAATATTCATGGCAGTTTTCCAGGGCTTAAACTGGGCTTCCGTCATGGACTGAATTAAGTCCCCCAAGAATGTGTGTATCAATTTGGCTGGGGCGTGTTTCCCAGTACTATGTACATATCCTCTTTATGTGATTGTAATCCTGTGTTAAAGAGGAATAAGATGGACAGTAACACCTTTACTGAGGTCTCATCCCTGATCCAGCGTGAAAGGAGTTTCCCTGGGATGCGGCCTGCACCACCTTTTACCTTACAAGAGATAAAAGGAAAGGGAAGCAAGTGGAGAGTGGGGGACTTCATGCGACCAAGCAAAAGGTGCTAAGAGCAGAGCAGGTCCTTTAGACCGGCGGTTCCTGCGTGGAGAAGATCCGAATCCTGGGGAAGATTGATGAGAAGGGCCTTCTTCCACAGTCAACAGAGAAAAAGCCTTCCCCTGGAGGTGACACCCTGAATTTGGACTGTTAGCCTACTTTATTATAAGAAAATCAACTTCTCTTTGTTACAGCAACCACTATTACAGAAGCTCCAGATAACTGAGAGAATCTCCTTACTGTCACAGTTAATTCCCGTGATACTCATTCCCACATTAACCCTATAATGCAGTTACCATCAAGACCACTTTATAAAAGCAGGAACCAAGGTAGCTCAAGAAGCCTGCCTCAGACCCCATCATTTCAAAAGGAAACACTAGGATCCAAACCACATCAGCCTAGTTTGTGGTAAACATTTCAACCTCTTAACAGGAAAGGATCCAAGGATAGACGTACCTCGTCCTTTCACAGATTTGGGAAAGACAGAAAACACAGGGTACAGAAATGGACTCTGTCTGTCCACCAGCTGATGACACACAAGCAGAGCAGTCTGGGGCCAGAGAATGATGGAGCCCACAAAGCGGGTGAGTTCCATGTTCCACAGCTGCATCGCTGAAGCATGTGGCTCTAGGCCAGTTGCTGTCCTACCAGTGGGTTCCTGGGCCTCAGCTTGCATGACTGATACTTGTACCCACAATTCAAAAACCATGGCAGCTGAGTTTCTACCCATCAACACAGCACCTGGAAGTAACAAGGGTTTATAGTTTTCCATCCTTGGCTTGATCACCGTCTCCTCCTGCTCCTTTCTTGTCTGTGCTGTATGGATCAAACTCTGCAAACTTCAATACCAGAGAGGAATGAGGTAGAGCTCCTCTGCCTCCTCCCTAGGGAAGGCTCTGGGGTGTATGGAGCTACCAGCCTCCAGGAAAAGGTCTGATGAGGAAGCAAGACCATGTACACTGCACCAGACCCTGTGGCAAGACTGTCTTTTTAATCACACCTGGTATGAGTTTTCCCAATTTACTCTTACAGCAGAAAGAAGATGCATTTTCCCAAGTATTAAACGTTGATAAAGTGGGACAAGTATGCACTGAAAGTAGCATTTCATTAGCTGCTGAAGAGAGAGAAAGCCCAGAGACAAACATGAGAGGCAGTAGTCCAACCAATGGAAACTTCCTCCCAACCCAGTAGCCAATGGGAAGTTAGGCAGAGGCCCCAAAGGCCTCTCTAGGCTGGGGGGCTTTCCAAATGAACCATCCCAGGAGACTCCACAGACCTTGCCTCTGTGATTGCCAGCCCGCTCTGAGATGAGCCAGTGGGGAGGTCTGGGATTCACCAGCAGCTGGCTGTGCTGCAGTGCATGGTGGGTAATGAGTTTCTAGTCTTGCTGGCACCCACACTTGTGATGACTTGAGAAAACAAGTCAATATCGCATCCACCACCTTGTGACAAAACGAAGAAGTTGCTCCTGATTCTCCTTCCCCCTAGAATCTAAGCAAGACCCAGGGGAGGGGCTAAACAGTCCCATCACAACTAAAGCAATAATAATCACAGGTGTCAGCTTCCTTGAGGTCCGACTGCACGCTGGAGACTGAGCAGTGTATTCATTCATCCCATCCTCCCAGCAATCTCTGAGCAAGGATTTCAGGATTGATGTACAGAACAGTTAAGAAACCTTCCCAAGGTCATACATGGGTCCTCCAGTCCCCAGATTATGTTATTGTCATTGTAAGCAGCCACTGAGTGGACCCAAACTCGTGGTAACCCATGTACAACAGAATAAAACACCGCCTCGTCCTACATCATCTTCACTGTTGTTGGTATACGTGAGTCAGTGGTCGCAGCCACTGTGTATTTTGAGGGGCTTCCAGTATAGACGTAGTAGTTAAGTGCTACGTCTGCTAACCAAAAGATTGGCAGCTCAAACCTGCCAGGTGTTCCTTGGAAACTCTATGGAGCAGTTCTACTCTGACCTGTGGGGTCACTATGAGTTAGAGTCAACTCAACAATTTGGTTTTTGGTTTCCAACATAGGCAGCTTATCTTCTGGTACTATATCATTCAATATTCTGTTGTGATCTTTAAGGTTTTTGCTAGTGAGTTTTCAGAACTGAATCACCAGCCCTTTCTTCCTGGTCTGTCTTAGCCTGGAAGCTTTGCTGAAACCTGTCCACCATGAATGAACCTGCTGGTATTTGTAATACCAGTAATATTGCTTCCAAAATCATGGCGGGAGGCAAGCCTCCCGCTGGACTTGGAATCTGATCTGGTAGGTTGAGTGGCATTTCTGGCAATTACTGGCCCTGTGATTTGGGGCAACTTACTATAACTTTCTTTTTTATTTTTATTTTTGTAATTTTTATTTTTAGCTAGATGTTCCCTAAGACCGTAACCACCACAGCCCTGAAGTCTCACTTTTTATCACTCATACTCTAAAAATGTGCATGATGACATCACCCTTTCAGAGTGGCTGTGAGGACACAAAGTGCAGCCAATGTGAGCACGGGGGGGTGCATTACTAGTGCCCAGTGGCTACTCACCTTTTCCTCTGCGGGGTAGCGGGGGAGTCAGGTTACCGGTCCTCAGGTAGGAGCCATCATACCTGGGGTAGATTCAGGACTCGGTGCGTGTTGTATGGATTCCAGGAGATAGCAAAGGTACAGCACAGAGGACCGTCTGGCATGGAGCAGGTGTATGCTATAAATGCTACGGGAATGAATATAAATTGAGGATTAGTATGAGGCTCTGCTTCTGAGGAGACAGGTGGCTGGGCTGTACTGTCTCCACTTACCAAGTCTTTTTAGTGAAGTACCTGGAAGGGAGGTCGGAGTCTGCTTAGTATTTTATTGGCTAGACCCAGCCTCCCTCGGCCATTTCCCTCTGTCTACAGTCATGTGAGCCATGTGGCCAGATGAGTCCAGCCTACCAAGTCCTTCATCTTGAAGATATAGGAAAGAGACACCAAGAGTCACCCTCTCCAGTGCAACTAACCGTGCATTGTCTTTCGTCTCAAACTTCTACGCTAATTTTTCTTTAGTTTCTGTTCCTAGAAACTCAGCTGAAAAGTCCTTGGAGTCTAGTCCCCTGGCTGAACAGCAGTCCTGTGAGAAGCCAGAGGTCTGGGATACTCTTGTAATACTTTAGGGAGGGGAAGGAATATGGTATGACTCCTGTATAAACAGCTGCTGGGGAAGGGGATTTGAGAACATCGTTGGTTCTTGCAGTCTCTCTGTTGGTCCTTGGATGAGAGAAAAGCTTCGTGAGTCAAGATGTCGTGGGGCAGAGAGGGAGCTGCTGTGGAAACACAACACAGGGCCGGTTACATAGGGGAGCGGGGAGCTAGGAGTTAGGTCAGCAGAGAAGCGGAAGAAAAATGACCCAGGCAAAGTCAGCAGAGACAGAAACAGAGAAGATACGGGCCATTTGGAGAACAGCCAAAGTGGCCTCATGGGCATCCAGAGATGCAGAAAGCGAGACTAGGTCAGTGAGGACTTCAATATCCTACTAAAACTTGGTTTTGGTCCCAAAGGCCAAGCAGAGTCATTGAGAGATGTCAGACCCAGGATCACATTGTCTGATTTCTTCTGACAACCTAACGACTCATTTGAACTGCAGACAGAGCAAGAATTCCAGGGAAAGTGTTAGTGGGGACCTGCATTTTATTACTAAGTTCAAGTCCGAGTTTTTACTTATTTAAATGTCTCTGTGTGCCTATGGTACCGACACCCTGCTCTCCTGGTGCAGACTGATGTCCCATGTGCTGGACCATGTCCTATGGTGCCTTACTCCACTGTGTATGCCACACACAGCTGTCAGATAAAGCTTCTGGACATACAGATGCGATCACACTGTTTGTCACTTTGGTCAAGAAACTGCTATAGCTCTGTCCACCCTCTGAAGAATAAATCCTAGTCTCCACCACTGCCAAGTGTTTGTGAGTCTCCTGGGTCTCATTCCATACTTCCTCTTCAGTCCTGGTGACCAGGAACCATGTTCCTGAACTTTTGTCTCATGTGATTGAAGTGTGTCCCTCACCGTTGCTATGACTTGGTCAAGGTTTCTCATCTCTCAGCCTTTTCTCTTGTTGTTGCTGCTGCCAGTAAGGCCTTCCTTCCACAATCATCTCCTCAGATCCAGATTCCTCCACCCTTGGCCCAGCTCAGATGCCACCCCTCCCACTTAGTCTCTCCTGATACCCTACTGGAGCTGGTGGCATGGTCCACCCCCAGCCTTCCAGGCCATTCTGTCCCTGAAATTATGGAATTATATTAAAATTTCTGGTGAACAGGTTATCAGTCCACTCTTGGTTTGTGAATAACTTGAGGGCACCAGGCCAGCCTTATCACTGCTGTCTCATTAACAGAGCCGTTTGCACGATAGATTTTTAATAACTGTGTCTTCATTGAGTGCTATATGCTCAGCTGTGACTTCATTTTAATTCTTAATTCTCTCCTCCTACAACATGTCACAGTTGGACATCTTGCCTGTTCTCTAGTATTAAGTCCTTTGACTATGACAGGTCAGAACATAAACCCAGGGTGACCAGAAACCACAGAATTGTCCAGAAACCACCACTGTTGCCAGAGCACTACAGCCTCATGCAGCTGGTTTCCTTAAAGGTGGTATATTTAATGTCTAACTAATGTGGCCCTCTCTGACATTGCGGACCACTGCTGTCAAATCGATTCCGACTCATAGCAACCCTATAGGACAAAGTAGAACTGCTCCACAGAGTTTCTAAGGAGCGCCTGGTGGATTTGAGGTGCCAGCCTTTTGGTTAGCAGACATGGCACTTAACCACTATACCACCAGAGTTTCCTCTGACATAGCAGGTAATTAAAATCACACCCCAGATTAGGTCCTTGGACAGATCATATGTCTTGATCTTGGTTCTAGGGAATAACATATGCTTTCTCACGTCTCTCTCTCCATTAGGCTGAGCACATGCACATTTTTACCAAATGTTTTCTAAATTGAGCTCGTTTTCATGGGGAAAGTGATTAAACAACGTTGTCTTAGCTATCGCTGCTGGAACAGAAGTATCAGAAGTGGATGGCTTTAAAAGGAGAAATTTTGTTTTGTCACAATCTAGTAGGCTCAAAGTTCAAGTTCAGGGTGTCAGCTCCAGGGGAAGACTTTCTCTGCTGACTCTGGAGCAGGATCCTTGTCGTCATTCTTTCCCTAGACTGGGGGCTTCTCAGGTGCAGAGAGTCTATTCCTTTCCAAAGGACAGGCTTAGCCCCAGGCACTGCTTCTTTCTCATGGTATGAAGTCCCCAAATCTCTCTGCTAGAGACTGCCTCAAAGCACGAAACAGTCTTACACCCCAGCAACAAAACTGGCACCCATCCTCTTTCATTAACATCATGGAGGCAGGATTTATAGTACATAGGAACTTCACACAGTACCAGGAATCATGTCCTAGCCAAACTACCATGCACATTTTGGGGGGGAACACAATTCAATCTATGACATGCATTCTGAGCACAAAATTTCAGAGTCCCACTCTGGTGGGAAGAAGAACAAGAATCAGGAAGCACCAAGAAGAATCGGGGAGCTCTCAGAGATGTGATAGTGATTCTCCGACAACTCTGAATCAAGGAAAGGAAGGCAGACCATATGAAATCTCCTTCTATTACACTTAGATGGGGAAAACTAAATATCAGCACAGTAGCTAACATTCCCACCTGGTCTTTGGGGTAGTTAATTTTACACATCAACTGTGTTGCCCAATTATTTGATCAAATAACAGTTTAATGGCCATGAAGTTATTTTCTAGAAGTAATTAACATTTACACTTCACTTACTTTTTAAAGTACAGATTACTCTCAAACATGTAGGCAGGCTTCCTCCAATCAGTTGAAGGCCTGAAGAGCAGCATCTGAGGCTTCACAGAAGCCAAGGAATTCCTCCTCGAGACCCTAACACAGGGGGCCTGCCTGAGTTTCACGGCTACCCTGCAGATTCTAGACCTGTCAACTCTACAATCATATCAGCCAGCTACTTGAAATACTAAACAAAGATAGACAGATGGACAGACAGACAGATGGTCATTAGAACGCTCTCAAGTTGGCACCAACTCATGGTTACCCATATACCACAGAAAAACACACTGCCCGGCACTGCACCCCCTTCACCACCACTTGAGTCTATTGTTGTGGTCACTGTATCCTTTAAGTGCCTTCCAACCTAGGGGACACATCTTCCAGCACAGTATTAGACAATATTCTGTTGTGATCCATTAGGTTTTAAGTGGCTAATTTCCATAAATACAACACTTTATTACTAGTCTGTCTTAGTCTGGAAACTCTGCTAAAACCTGTCCGTCATAGGTAACCCCGCTGGTCTTTGAAGTATCAGTCATATAGCTTCCAGCATCATAGCAACACACAAGCCACCACTGCGCCACAAGCTGAAGATACACGGTGAATGCAGTGTAGACACGCAGGTGTGTATCTCTTATCGGATTTTTTCTCTAGGGAACCCAACTGATACAGCTTTGACATAGATCTCTAAAATTAAAGGATCCCTAAACCAGAGCTTTGATCCTCACCCCTACAGTAAGCCCCGCTTCTCCGCTAGGCTGAGTGGACTCAAATCACTGACCTTCTGGTTAGCCACTGAGAACTCACCCACTGTGCCACCAGGGCTACCTGAAATGAGACTAGTGATGCATAAATGAGCCCTATTGCGGTGTGCTTCAGAGCAGCCCTCTAACAAGCTATGATCATAGCAGATAAATGGAGATTTAAAGGAAAGACACAGAAGAAAAACAAATGTGTGGTTCAATTGAAAGGCATTTTGTTGCACTTATGCAATTTCAAGTTCAGGATCAGGCATTATGCTTATTTTCATCGCTGATAACTAATCCATTAGTTTGCTGCTAGATGCAACTATTACAGGAAAAACAAAATTCAATTCACCTGCATTTGTCACCAGAGGATTGTGCCTGCTACACAAAGGCAGGAGATTGGAATGAAAGCAGCCTGTTATTGAATTTTAATTTTGAGAGAATAGGACCAACTTCTGGGCCTTGCTCACACAGTCGGCCAGATGGTTTAAAGAAAGTTCAGTGCTTAGCAGACAATCTCGGCACCCAAACACAAGTCCTGTTTAAGTACATCTGTATCCTGGCCCCACCTCATTTCATATTTGTACTAGAGAATAGCAGATCTTGAGTCTATCTCACTCCATTAAGGCAGGTATTTACCCAGAATGATTTGAAGAGCCCACAGACTCTCAAGATATTTACCACACCCCCAGACTGGCAGTGTCTGAAGTGCCCTCCACCCTTAGCTTTGTAAAAACCAAGTCTTCATCAAATTATTTTGCCATTGCATACAAAGAAAAACATTGTCCTGTTTTTCACCAAGGATGAAGAATGCACTGGAAAGAGACTTATCAGTTGATAATGGGGAAACAATATGGGGGATGTGGAAGCATATACGGAAAGTGCCTTTCTTTCCTTTTGCTTGGAAAATGTTATCAACAGGAACTTGGAGTCCAGGAAATCTGAATAGTTTCTGGCTTATTGTGTGGCCTGGAGCAAGCACAATTCTTTGCCATCTAAGTTATTCACAAAGCTGGAGTAAAGTGGTAGAGGGGTGGGGAGGGAGGAGGTATTGTAAGTAAAGGCCCTTGTCCAGGGTCTGGCCTGAATGACAGTAAGGATCTTGTAGGAAGAGTTCACTCTTCACAGGCGTGATAGGCATTTGGCTTGGTTTTTGGTGGTCTTTTGAAGCTCTGCCTCTTCCTGTGCTTTAGCAATCCTTTATGAGGCAGGTACAGCCTCCCACTGCCAAAAAAAAAAAAATACCAGACCCACTGCCATCTAGTTGATTTCAATGTATAGCAACCCTATAGGACAGAGTGAAACTACCCCACAGAGTTTCCAAAGAGCACCTGGAGGATCTGAACAGCCAACCTTCTGGTTAGCAAATGTAGCACTTTATCACTATAACACCGGGGCTAGAAATCCTCTATGAGGCAGGGACAGCCCCTCACTACAGAAGGTAAAAATGCAAAATACCTTCTCTCCCAGCCTCCATCGTATCTAGGGTAAGGTATGTCATCTGGGTGAGCAGGTGGCGACACAAAGACTCAGGGACTGTAGAGACTCTTCTGGCACTGCGTGGCAATACTAGCAGGGTCTCTACTGAGCTTTCAGGGACAGTGTGGCAGAGAAGGAACCTGTCTGGTGGTGACCAGGGGTCACCCCAGGCCAGCTTTATGCCCTGATTTTAGTCATCACTCTGGATGTTGCCTGCCTGACTGCCTGCCTCCTTTGCAAATTCCTTTCTTCATTTCTTCCTTCCTTTTTCTTCATTTAAAAAACATTTTTAAAATATAGACAATTACAGAGATGATATAACGTACACTTAACTCACAACCACCCAACTTTATAAAATCTTAAACTCTTTCTGTATTTACTTAAGATATTTATGAAAAAATAAAACATTACAGCTGGGTTTAATGTCCCTGCATATTACTTCCAGGTCTCATTTTCTTTTCTGTCTCCCAGTGATAACCTCTGTCCTTATCATAAACAGACATGTTCGTATTATATAAAATTAGTAAACATTATATATGTGTGTTTACGTGCACACGAATAATACATGAATGACTCCTCCAGACAATTCTGTAATCTCCAGTCCTTTCTTCTGAGGTATCTCTGTGTGACCTTGAACCTCCAACCCTTTGGTTAGTAGTCTAGCACCTTAGCTGTTTGTACTACCCAGGGTCTGTTTAACTGCGAGAGAACAGCACCTTCATGGAGGAAGAAGAAGAAGGAAGAGCAAACAGGAGATGGCATGTTCAGGGAAAGAGGTCTGGGGTGGAAACAGAAGTGGTCATCTTAGTTCCAGAAAGACAAGCTGCTCTGTGGGAGCCACCGCTTGCCTCATGGGAGATTTAAAAAAATAAAAAATAGAAGTTCTAATACTATATGTCATAAAGTTAACATAGACTCCCAGAAGAAAATATTCAGGGTAAAGGAAAGGAAATTAGAGATGGAAAAACCATTCTTAGATCCAGTGCCCAAAGACATTTACCGGTGCTAACACTTTACAGTGTTTTTCTTTTCACATAAAGAACATAATTTTGAGGGATGTGACTTGCTATTGAGTCAGTCAAAAGCTGTGACCACAGGAGATTTCGGGACCAGGTTCTCCCTTGAGAGAAAGCTTGAACCCGGGCGCATCCCCAATGCCCTGGGCTACAGCCTCCCATTAACTACCTTGGATTTGGCTCCTGAGTACCCTTTGAAGGGGAGAGTACCCTGAGAATGTCCTCCCGCGGGGCCTTCTGTGTCTTCAGTCCCCACCAAAGAGCTGAGCCTTTGTCCCCTTTCACATTCCTGACCAAACACTCTGGCCTGGCATGCATCAAAGTGAAGAGTGTGTGCCAAGGCTCAGCGCCCATGGAGGGCAGCCAGGAGTGGGAGAAGCAGGCCAGATGGCAGGGGGATGTGAGCGCACACAGTGTGGGTACAGCAGGTCTTGTCCCCAGGGCAGCCTCATGTCCTCCCATTCAGCTCCAAGGCCCGGATTCTGTGCAAGACCAGCACGCTGCCAAACCAAAGCAAGTTCGTTCCGCCTGTCACTGTAGCCAAAAATTCAGAGACGGTGTGGGGTGCAATGAATATTTTATTTGTAGACATAGCCAAATTTGGAGGACAGAGAAAATAGTTTTTCCAAAAAAAGAAAAAACAAATGGTCCCATTTGGGTTACATTTCCGGAGATTTTTATGGCCAGAATTCAAAGGGGTAGGTGTTTGTCACAAAACAATAATCAGGAGTCACAAGATTTCATTATATCATCAGGTTTCATTACATCTTGTCAGACAGTGTGAATTACCCAAAATTTCATTGTCTCTCTCTGAGTTCTTAATCAACTTTACTTCCTCAGAGATAGGGAGAGATATGCAGACCTGATAGTCCAGTCTGAGGGTGGTAATGGAGGCAGAGGATGGAATGTAGCTTAATAACCTGAGTGACATTTGCTAGATTCTTCCATTTACCTCTAAACAGAGACAGGGCCATATTGTGTCTGTCACCCAGGACCATACTGCTGTTGGGGCCTCACCTGCTCTGCATCAGACTTTAGGGAGTGTGTAGTTGCTGGCCTCTGGGATGGGTAACAGGAGAGTGTGATGTGCAGCCATTTACCAGGAGGGGGAAGGATAGCAGTGGGTGTGAGATTTGGAAATGAGACGCTAACTCCCAACCCAGGCCACAATCATCTGGGTAACCTTTTCATCAATATGAGGTCCGTGCTTAGTAAATCTTACCTTTATGGTTCCATGCTAACAGCCCAGGAGATGCCTGATCCATTCTCCTCTGGCCCTAAAAGATACAGATTAGCTTTTTTCTCCATCTAATCCTATTTACGTGGGAATTGCTGATGATAAAGACAGTTGACCATGTGACCTTCTACAAGTCTCTGTCTCTCTCGAGGTCTCCGTTTCCCATCTGATGAGCAGGAAGGAGATGGTAAGCTCAGTTCCTGTGAGTATTACTGTCTTGGAAGAAGTGCAGCCCAAATGTTATTAGAAGCAAAGATGGCAAGACTTTGGACAGGTGTCAGGAGGGATCTTGTCCTAGAGAAGGAGCTAACGCCTGGTGAAGTACGTGGTCAGGGCAAAAGAGGAAGAGGGTCAACTAGACGGACTGACACACTGGCTGCGGCAATGGACTCAAGCATAGCAATGGCCGTGAGGAGGGCACAGGACCAGGGAGCATTTCGTTCTCTCATACGTAGGGCCGCTATACATCAGAGCAGATGCAACAGCATGTGACGTCAGAGGCCCAGGGATGGCATCCGTGATGAGTTGTTGTCTGTGACCCAGATCTGAGTCCTGGCCACGCTGTGTGACTTGAGGTTAGGTATCTCATTTTGTATTTACCTGATTTACAAAATTAGGACAAGTGTTCTCACTTCACCAGTTCACAGCATGGCACGTGACAGTGACAAGGACCTCCTGGTGGACAGAAGCATGGACGCACTTGAACACGGAACTATCTCCTCTCTGTGAGAAGGCTGGCAGCCGCTCCAATCACACTCTGAGGCAATGCACCCAAAGTGACCCCAGCATCTTGTGTCCTCTTGTAACAAGTGACAGGGCTTTTTGGAAACCTTTGCTCTTCAGGTACATCTGAAGATCTTCACAAAATGACAGCCACACCAGGCCTAGGCCAGGCTGCCCCTGCTGGTGAGCTGCTTGCCATGGACAAAAGACAACCCACGTCCTTCTAAACCCATTTACTTAGTGATTTCTCAAAACCCAGAGGGCCAGACAGACAGAGTAAGCCGAGACTCATGGCTGAGGGTACAAAGGATAGAGTGGAACAGCCATTGTGTGCCCACCTCCTGGGATCATCATTAGTCTTAGCCGTCATTTGTCCCCTCTCAACTTCTGCTCTTTCCAGGCCTGAGTGGCATCCCTGGCCCTCTTGCTGATGTAAAACTTATCCATCCTTCGAGTCTGCGTAGTGTCTTCTTCCTCTAGGGGCTCTTTCCCACTCACTTGGGTCACCTTGCTAGGATTCCTCCCATTGCTGTTCTTGGTAGTTGCTGTCACCCCTGACTCACAGCAACTCCACGTACAACAAAACAAAACCTTGTCCAGCCCTGTGTCATCTTCGCAGTTGATCTACTCTGTTGTCGCAGCAGCTGTGTGCTCTGAGTGTCTTCGAACCCAGGGGCTCATCTTCCAGCACTGTCAGCAGACAACATTCTGTTTTGATCCATGGGGGGATTGTGGGCTGATTTTCAGAGGCAGATTGCAAGACCTTGTTCCTAGTACTTCTTAGTATGGAAGTACTGCTGAAACGTCTCTACTGTGGGGACCTTGATGGCATTTGAAACACCAGCGGCATAGTTTCCAGCGTCACAGAAGCACACAAGCCACCATAGTACAGCAAATTTGCAGACAGGTGGTGGACACCTACACATAAAAACGAAAACCAAACCCACTGCCATCACGTTGATTCTTCTAACTTGTAGCCATCCCATGGGACAGAGTAGAACTGCCCCATAGGATTTCCAAGTTGTGGCTGGTGGATTTGAACTGCTGACCTTTTGGTTAGCAGCCACGCTCTTACCCACTGCACCACTCAGTCTCCATACTCGCGTGTTTATCATTTATTCAGCCCCGAGCACAACTGGTCTTCTATTTGTACCCTTGCGTTTTTCCTTTCCAATATCATATAAGCTCAGTGAAAACTGGGTACCTGTTTAGTGCTTCCTTTTATCTTCCAAAGAACCTAAGATACCTCAAATTCTTCCTGATACCTTGCATGTGCCTGGAACAGGCTGACTATCGGTGTAAAACGATGACTAAGATTCACTCTCTGTTCTCAAGGGGATCATATTCTAGACATGTGCCTTGCCCATAAAAACATAGATATTAATAATAATTCACTTTTATAGCACTTGAGGGTTCAAAAAGCAGTTCCATGTGCCAGTTTTGATAATAATTCTCCCAGCAGTAGTAACTTCTTGCCTCCTTAGGGAGCTTTGTACAACCACACACCTGACATCCCTCCCCAGTACTCTCTTCCCCATACCTTTGTTTGTTTTTTCCCTAGCACGCACAACAATTTTGAATTGTTTTAAAATAAAAGTATGAAAAATATATATTTCTTTAATTTAAATATTTTTTCTATTTTTGTTGTTTACTCATTTTGTCTGTCTCCCCTGACTAGAATGAGAGCCTCATGAGGGCAGGGCACATAGCTGCATCTTCTCCTGTAAGCACTGTGCCCTTTCCATAGACAATACTTGTCATGGATTGAATTGTGTCCCCCAGATGTATCTGTCAAGTTGGCTAAGTCATGATTCTCAGTATTGCATGATTGTCTACCATTTTGTCATTCAACATGATTTCCTTTTGTGTTGTAAATCCCACCACTATGATGTAATGATATACATAAAAAATAAAAATAAAACAACCCAGTGCCATTGAGAGGGATTAGTGGCAGTTGTATTGATGAGATCCCTAAGATTAGATAGTGTCTTAAACCAATCTCTTTGGAGATATAGAAGAGAGAAGCAAACAGAGAGGTTGGGGGACTTCATACCACCAAGAAAACTATGCCAAGAGGAGAGGACAGAGTCTTTCGGACCTGAGGTTCCTGCACTGGGATGTTCCCAGACCAAGGGAAGATTACTGCATCACAAGGACTTTCCTTTAGAGCCCACAGAGAGAGAAAGCCTTCCTCTGGAGCCAGTGCCCTGGAATTCAGACTTCTAGCCTACTGGACCGTGAGAGAATAAACTTTTCTCTACTAAAAGTCACCCACTTATGCTATTTCTGTTTATAGCAACACTAGATTACCAAGACAGGAGCACCCAACAAATTTGCCAAGAACAAATTAATTAGTTCAGTAATCTGTTCCAAGTTCAACACCAGGCGCTTTATAGACCAGTCCTCTTCAGTAGAAATACAATGTGAGCCATTTTTATCATTTCAAATATTCTAGTAGGTATTTTTTCAAGAAAGTGAAAAAGAAACAGGTGACATTAATGCTAAGATAGTGAAATCTGTGAGAGCCAGAACTTGATGGGACTGTCTTTTTTTCGAGTCTTGCAAGTTTTCCACCTTTGACAGGGTGCAGTCTTACCACTTTTCTATCATTCTTTTGTGGAAAACATTTGAGTTTCTGTTCTCTGACAGGTTTCCACCTTACACAAGTTCTGCCTTTCACAGGGGTTACAGCATATTTTAATTAACCCAATATATCCAAAATAGTATTATTTCTACGTATGATGAATATAAAAGATATTATTGTGATATTTTACTTTACTTACTTTTTTAGCCTAAGTTTTTGAAATCTAGAGTGTCTTTTACAGTTACAATGCATCTCAGGTCAGAGGGTAAATTTTTACAGAAGACACCTGGCCTATAGTTAGATTTCCTAAATTTACAATTGGAAAAGTAGGTTTGCATGCTCAAATTGTTCATTCCTAAAAGGTTTCAAATAACTGAATCAGACAATGATTTTTAAATTTAAGTTTACATTAAGTTTTACAAATTTAGTCAATGAATAGAAGAAGCTAAAGAACCAACAAAAATTAACATGTATTTCAAGAAAAAAGGTACCCCACAAAGTAATACTCCTGAGATGGGAAGAAACCTAGACTGGTGCCCAGGTGACAATTAGTAATCAAAGATTCTAATCAAATCATGATCAGGAAGGCATAGATGTCAAAGAGAAAAATCAATAACAGACAACTTTGCTTTGGTTTTACTGTTTTCTAAAGCATAAAACCAAATATTCACTGTAAAGAAATTCCTGACCAAAAATTAATCCTACCAATGGCTTTTCTTTCACCCACGAGTTTTTCTTTCTGATTAAGTTTTTCTTTCTGATTTTAAACCAAGCTAACCAAATTTGAGTTTAAAAGATACGGCTGAATGGAGTACCCACATGACCTTGTATCAGCTGATCTTAGTTAAAAGGAGAGAACAGGATTCAACTAATGAGGTTAAGACTAGACAAAAGGTGGTCTTCTATGTTTCCCCCTCTTTTTCTCTTTCTAAACCTCATTGTACTTAGCTTGCTTTGTGTTGCTAGCTTTTCCTGGAACCCAGCAGTATTGACGGCAGAAGCCGAAGCTACAGTGAAGGCACTGGCGGGAAACAAGGTTCCAGGAATTGACAGAAAATCAACTGAGATGTTTCAGCACATGGATGCAGCTCTGAAAGTGCTCACTCATCTGTGTAACGAAATTGGGAAGACTCACCTGGCCAACCAAGTGGAAGAGATTCATAGTTACACCTGTTCCCAAGAAAGGTGACTCAGCCGAATGCAGAAACTATCGAACAGTATCATTAATATCACACACAAGTAAAATTTTGCTAAAGTTTCTTCAAAAGCAACTGCAACAGTATATTGACAAGGAACTGCCATAAATTCAAGTCAGATTCAGAAGAAGGTATGGAACCTGGGATGTCATCGCGGATGTCAGTTGGATCTTGGCTGAAAGCAGAGAATACCAGAAAGATGTCTGCCTGTGTTTCATTGACTATGTAAAGGCATTCAACTGTAGAGACTGTAACAAATTATGCATAACATTGTGGAGAATACGAATCCCAGAACACTTAATTGTGCTCATAAGGAATCTGTACATAGATCAAGAGGCAGTTGTGTGAACAGAACAAAGGAACACTGTATGGTTTAAAGTCAGGAAAGGTCTGTGTCAGGGTTGAATCCTTTCATCATATCTTTTCAACCTGTATGTCAAGCAAATAATCCAAAAAGCTGGACTCGATGAAGAAGAATGAGTGACCAAGATTGGTGGAAGGCTCATTAACAACCTGCCTTATATGGGTGACACAACCTTACTTGCAGAAAGTGAAGAAGATTGAAGCATTTACTGATGAAGGCCAAAGTCCACAGCCTTCAGTATGGGTTGTACCTCAACATCAAGAAAACGATGATCTTCACAACTGGCCCAGTCAGTAACATAGTCACAAATGGAGAAAAGGTTGAGGTTGTCAAGGATTTCATTTTACTTGGTTCCACAAGTAACCCCCGTGGAAATAGCAGTCGAGAAATCAAAAGATGCATTGTATTGCAAAAATCTGCTGCAAAAGAACTCTTTAAAGTTTTGAAAAACAAAGATGCCACCTTGAAGACTAAGATGAACCTGACCCAAGCCATGGTATTTTCAGCCATATCATATGCACTCAAAAGCTGGACAATGAATAATGAAGACAGAAGAAGAATTGACAGCTTAGAATTGTGGGGTTGGAGAATATTGAATGCACCACACACTGCCAAAAGAATGAACAGATTTGTTCTAGAAGAAATACAGTCAGAGTGTTCCTTGGAAGCAAGGATACTGAGACCACATCTTCAATACTTTGGATATGTTGTCAGGAGGGATCTGTCCCTGGAGAAGGACATCATGCTAAATAAAGCAGAGGATCAGTGATAAAGAAGAATACCCTAAACCCAATGGACTGACACAGTGGCTGCAACAATGGGCTTAAGCAAAAAAATTATTGCGGGCATGGCACAGGACTGGACTGTACTTCATTCTGTTGTTTATGGGGTCACCATGAGTCAGTACTGACTTGATGGCACCCAACAACAACAACAAATCATCTCTCTATATGCACGCAGAATAACCTGAGAACAAACCTTATGTTCAAGTTTCGCCGAGTTTTGATTATTTCCAATACCATAAATTAACTACGGGCACATATACAGAGAGACAAAATATAGTCTCTGAGTCTCAACTAGCCACATTTCCAAAGCTTAACAGCTCCCTTATTGCTCAGGTCTAGAGAATACTGCTAACCCAAAATTAGATTCCGTTGTTGCAGCTCTCATAATTCTCCAGTCAGTCCTCATCAAGGTCAGGTTGAAAGTCACAATTTTGCAATGGCATGAGCTCTTTCACCTCTGTTTTGCCCTGCCCTTCCATCCTCATCTCCGGTCTCCATGCTGACTTCATTCTAGCCACATTGGCCTCCTCATGTTCTCTCAGATTTGTGCCCAGTTCAGAGACAGGGAAACTGAGACATAATTGGGCCATAATTAGGAAGAGGCACGGCCCAGTGAAATCCAGGCCTGTCTGCTTGAACATGCCTGTCATTTCCCCACCATGGGCTGCCTCACCATGCTTGGTAGCCTTGGAAACCCTAGTTGGAACATCTCCTGAAAAGAACAAGGCAGAATTAATCCAACAAGCTAAGGTAAGGTTTACTTATTTCCCAAATAAATTCACAAATTCATTTGCAAATACGTAGAATCTTGTATCAATTACATTGCCTTGAATTTGCTTAATGAAATGACAACTCAACAAAGCAGAAATGTAGCTCAGAGAATCTTTCATTAATATTTTCTGTAAATAAATCCACTATTGCGTCAAGTTATTTTAACAAATCATTAGCAAGAAAATGCTACCTGAATCTGCACATTCCAGGCCCAACCTTGGGGGGCATGATGTCTGGCACAAACACAATGTCACAGCTACCCTTTGTATCAGCTGTGACAACTTGGCTGAGCTGTGTTGACAAGCATCTGATTTTAAGTGACACGCATATTTCATATTCTCAATGCACAGCTGACCTTCTTGAGTGTCACCATTAGAATTCATAATGTGGCCCTGACAAAGGCAGCATGGTGACAGGGCCATCCAAATTTAGAGTTTCTCCAAAACCCACTTCAAATAAGCCTATGTTGGAAGAAGGGAGTTTATTGAAATGATACACACATAACTCGATGACAAGATAGTGCCAAGTCTTAGCTAGTACTAAAATGAGAAATATAAGAGTGGTTGGGAACACAGGGAGTCCCTGGGTAGTACAAATAGTAACACGCTCAGCTGCTAACCAAAAGATTAGAGGTTCAAGTCCACCCAGAGGCACCTCAGAAGGAAGGACTGGCAATCTACATCCAAAAAAAAATCAGTCATTAAGAACCCTACGGTGTTTAGTTCTACTGTAACACACATGATCATGATTCGGAGCAGACGCAATAGAGGCAACTGATTCAGTGGTTTAGAATTCAGGCCTCTGTATTTCGTCCTGGAGGAACAGTGGCTAAGAGCTTGGCTACAAACCAAAAGGTCAGCAGTTCAAATCCAGCAGGCATTCTTTGAAAACCATATGAGGCGGTTCTCCTCTATCCTATAGAGTCACTATGAGTCAGAATTGACTAGAGGAGACAGATTCTGTTTGTTGTATCTGGATGTCTTTACTTTCGTCTACAAAATGCCTGTGACTTTTGCCTTTCTCTCTCTGTCGCTCCTTCTTGTTGTCTAAAACAGCTCTTATTGGATCTATCTCCTCACAGACAAAGTGATCACCAGAGTTCTAGAGTTTGTCCCTGCTGTTTAAACATCTTTCTAAGACTGAATTCCCAGATAGACCCAGTTGGAGTCCCAATAGGGAAACCAGGAGATAGAGTCTCAGAGGGCACCTGTGGGTGAGGTCAGTGCACAGACCCAAGTCTGCAACACTGGCAGGTGCCACCTGAAGAGGTATCTGCTACAGATATATCTGCTACAGATGTATCTGCTACAAACCTGCTACGTGTTCGGGAAGTTCTTAGTTTTCACCAAGTTCATTCAGTAAGTATTTATTTATCGAGCATCTACTAAGTGCCAGGCAGCCAGTTTTAACTAAAGGAACACAAAATAGAGGAGAAAAGATGTGCAGACAATTCAAGTTAACATAGTCAGAACTCTCATGGAATGCTGTTGCTGTGTGATTTGGAGCATGGTGAGGTGGGGTGGGGCTTGTCTCACGGAGGAGGAGAGACTCGGTGAAGCTCAAGGATGATGGAGTGAGACTTCAGAAAGACAAGCCAGTGATCTGGGATAAAAGCAAAAGCTAGAAGTGGTCGTGAAGCAGAGATCTGGGAAAAATACAGGGATCAGAACTGGAGAGGTGAACAGGGGTCAACCTTCTTAAAACAAATGAAACTGAAAACCCTCCAACATTTTCAAATACCAGCCCAACAGAATCCAAGAAAGCCTGCCAAGCAAACAAGTTTAGTGAATGTTCCATTTTGTATCACCCTGTTGGGGAGCTTCTCCCATTCTCATCAGCATATTAAAGGTTCTGAGAAGTCCTATAACAAACAAACACACAAAAAGATCCTGGTTCACTTTGTTTAACCCGGAATTTCCCAAATGTGTTCAACTATGAATTTCACCCCAAACCCAGTCCCTATGAAACACTCATTAATCCAGTTTGAGAAACACTGGTTTGAAGCAATGAGGAGCCTATTGACGGGTTTTTAAAAAGCTGAGTGAAACGATTCCATCTGTGCTTCAGAAATGGCCTACTGCCTGGGGCAGAGAACAGACTAGGGGGGTAGGATAGTCCGAGATGCTAAGGGACTTGTTAGAGGGCCACCATAATTACCCAAGGGAGGGGTGATGGGGGCCTGAACTGAAGCAAGGGCAGAAGGGATGATGTGGCCGGGAACACTCGAGCTGCCTAAGATCTTAACATAAATGGCGACTCCATGGCAGGCTCCATTGAGGGAGATAAAAAATGAACATGAGACGGAACTTCACTATCGCAGCCCAGAATGGAAGCGCTAGCAGGAGGCAGGGCAGTTACCAAGCAGTGGCTGTAACTTTCCAGTTTATAAATGATGTGGCGTTTCAAAAGGCACAATGCCCCTTTGCTGTGGAACTGCGCAGCCTGCCATCTGGTAAGATGTTGCTGAGCGAGGATTGCTGGCCTGGCCTCTCTGCCAATCAAGCTCTACTGAGGTGTCATCTTGTTAAAGTGACAGTCCACCCTGAAGGAATATGACTGCCAGGCTGCAGAATTTAGCTCTTCTTTCTCATTCACCTTTTAACTGAGCATCTACTGTAGGCTAGGTTTGTCCTAGGACTTTAAAGTTTTCATTCCTAGTGTATCAGTCATCTACTGTTGGATAATAAACCATCCCAAAACTTAGTGGTTCAAAATAATAATGATTTGTTGTTTCTCAGGATTCTGTGGGTTGGCTAGGCTCAGTAGGCATTCTTCTCAACACATGATGCTAGCAGTGGTCATCCACAGAGCCGCAGTCATCTCAAGGCTTGCCTGGGGATGAGGTATTAAAATAATCTTCCCAGGTAGCTGGCAGTTGATGTTGGTTGGGAGTTCATCTGGAGCTTTTTTCCAAGGAGGCCTCAGTTCTCATCTAGATGACCTCTCCAGGTGGCTAGCTTGGGCTTCCTCCTAACAAGGTAACTAGATTCCAAGAGGACAACCACCAATGCATAAATGCTTATCAAGTTCTTCTTGTGCCATGCTGGCCAATGGCCATTGGTTAAAATGTGTCACATAGCCAAGCCTAGTGTCTATTTAGGAGATGGACTACACAGGACATGTATATTGAGACTAACAGTATAACATTCTTCCCCACTTTAATTAGAAAAGCGTATACAAACCTACTTCCATCTAGTCAATCCCAACTCACAGTGACACTGTAGGACACAATAGGACTGCCCCGTAGAGTTTCCATGGGTGTAAATCTTTACAGAAGCAGACTGCCACCTCTTTCTCCCATAGAGCACCTAGTGGGGCCAAACCACCTAGCTTTCAGTTAGCAGCTGAGCATTTAACTACTACAGTACCAGGGCTCTTCCAAAAGGTATGCAATCACAAAAAAATAAATCCTATGATCTAATTCTGTAACTATCCATTTCCTGTAATTTGAAGTAGTGTCTAATTGGGAAAGAGTTCTCAAGAGAAATCAATGCCAAATGTATGCACGTAGGAATATAGTATGTGAATAATTCATCAAAACAGCACTGATTTGGGGGGTCAGAGAGGCAAAGTTTATTCCAGAACTTAACCCATCTTTTCTTAGATATGTAATTTAGTGTAATATTTGTGCTTGTTTCCTCACTGGAGATACAGAGGTAGAGAAACCTGCCTTGACAAATTATTGGAAGGATTTAAAATAGAGATATATGTATATAAAATACCTTGAGTGTCACCAATGTAACAAAGCAAACACAGTCCTGTCTTTTTGTTTTCTGTAATCTTTATGCACATATGTAAATATATATAATTCTGCATCATTTTAATCAGTGTGCATTTCACTATTATACTTATTATTTCAAATTACTCTATGTTTCTACCCAGGCCTCACATTTAGCCTCTTTAATTGCTGTGAAATATGTCATTATGTCAACATACTATAATTTATATAACCCATCTCCTATTTTTTGTGCCTTTAGGGATTCTTCTGTTTTCCATTTTGGTAAATTATACTGATGCATGTATTTGAATTGTTTCTGTTTAAAAATCATTCTCTTACAGTGCTTCTTAGGAAATTCTGGGGTTAAAACATGTGAAAATATTTATGACTGCTGGCATGCATTCCCAAATGTTCCTCCGCAATACGTGTGCCTCTTCTGCCACACTGTCACCAACACCAAGTTTTTATTATTCCCTTTGTCTTGTTTTGTTTTGTTTGATTCTCACTCGACAAGTAGAAAGTCTATGCTCTGCCTTCTTAGTCTTCAGCTGTCTATACTATATCCTGGAGCTACAACTTATGGAGAACTTGCTATGTGCCATGTGCTGTGTTAAACATTTGTTGCAGAGATTTTTAGAGATGTATAAGACAGTTGGAAACCCTGGTGGTTAAGTGCTGCATCTGCTAACCAAAAGGTCAGCATTCAAATCTGCCGGGTGCTCCTTGGAAAACCCATGGGGCAGTTCTACTCTGTCCTATAGGTTTGCTATGAGTCAGCATTGACTCAAAGGCAGTAGATTAGGGGCAGGAGGCAGTTATAAGGTAGTCGTTATTATTTCTCTAATTTTTATTGATAAAGGACTAATGCTCACATGCTTTAAATAGTGAAAGAGTCTGGCTAGGCCTAGGTTAGCCTTAAGATAAAGACAACTGATTTTAATTAATAAATAAACTGAGGAACACATTTTTTCATTCACAGGACTCACCTTGAGAGTTTACTAACTTCATTCCTTCTGGGGGGAAAAAGGAGGAAATTGCTTATAAAGGTAACCATGTACAAGACCAGGACTAGGTGCTGGGGTGATCCAAAGAATAAGATCATTCCGTATTGGGGTGGAAGTCACTGGGTGGCACAAATGAGTAATACACTGAGCTGCTAACCAAGAGGTTGGACTTTCAAGTCCACCCAGAAGTGTCTGGGAAGAACGGCCTGGCATTCTACTTCAAAAAAACAAAAAATCAGCCATTGAGAACCATCTAGAGCAGAATTATTCTGTCCTTTGCAGGTCACCATGAGTTAAAACTGACTCAACAACTTTTATCTTTTTGGTAGTTGGGAGGAGGGAGAGAAAAAACACATACAACTACACTTGTTCACATTCACTGCAACAATGCTGTAAGTGCCAGTGATATCTCTGAGACTTATGTAGATCCAAGATATCAACTGAGTGTCTGCTATAGGCAAACCACTGTTCTGCAAGCAAGGACATACAAGATAGGGAAGACGTGCTGCTCAGAAAGGGATCTAGGGAAGAAAGAACGCGTGTTAGCTGTGCCTTCTCAGTGCTGTCACCGGGGTAGGGCAGGAATTGTCTGAGGCCTCCTCGATGGAAGCTAATCCCAGATAAATTCATACAAGGGACCAAAAGACTCATGGGTGTGAGGTTGCTCTCATGGCTAGGGTAACAAAGGCAGTGTCCAGGGAGGAGGCAGCCTTGCGCTGGTCCTCGTACAGTAGGGAGGACTCAGCCTCGCAAAGAGGGAGCGAGAGCGCACCTCACTCGCACCTCACTCTGGGTTGCTGGAGAAGCCCGGGTGTCAGCGTCTCACAAAGCTCCCTCTCCTTCCGTCCTGTATGGGCCTCTGCTCCAATGCAGACACGGTCAGTTCTCCATCACATTCGTCCTATGCTCAACACTGCACCAGCTCCCAGGGAAATTCCCAATTAAGTGTCATATTTGGGGCTTCCAAGGCACTTAATTGATGCAGAAGAACTAATTGGAGAAGAAGATAAAGCAGGCTACAATTAAGTGCTAATTGGGTGGGCCTGACGCTCAATCAGCTTCCTCAAATTCACTAGATGATAAATACCACCTGGGGCACTTAGTTAGCTGAGCTGCCTGGGCCACCCCTGAGGATTCCAATTCAGGGGCTCTGGGGATGGCTCAGAATCCAGAACTCCAGGTGGTCCACATGTCCACTTAGGCCACCTTAAGTATCTCCTAAATCAGTTGTTCTCAGACTGCCACCAGACCAGCCATAATGACCTGGGCTCTTGGCCAGCCAACCACAGCTGCTCAGGCCCTACCCCGGAAGGTCTCCTTCTGCACCCCTGCCATCACACTGGGAAACAGTCTCCTGGTGCGCTCCTGGCAGCAGTTTGAATCCAGCAGCCGCTCCTGGTAAGCCCTATGGGGCAGAGGGGGGCGGTTCTACCGTATGGCATAGGTCACCTTAAGTCAGAATCAACTCAATGGTAACAAGCTTGGTTTGGTTTCGCACTGGTGCCCCTGAAGTTTGAGAAGCACTGCTCTGCGTGTCAGGTGAGCTCACAGGAAAAGGAGAACATAAAAGCAGAGCAGAGTGGAAGCAGCTTCAGCTCCTTCTCCCCAGAGCAACAGATGGCATCTCTGAACCTCAGTTTCCCCATCTGCCAAATGGGAGAAATGATGCCGACTTTGCATAGTTGATGCTGTGTAGAATGGAAAGCTGTATGTCTAAAGCTTAGCACTGTGGCAGGTCCTGCCAGATGTCAGAGTGCTCAGAAGCCCAAGGAAGGTGGCTGTCAGGGAGCACGTGAGCATACAGACAGGCGGGGGTCTCCTAGGGGAGGGGGCCTGAGATGCCTTGGAGGCACATGGTCTTTTGCTAAGCAGAAGGGAGCACCTGGGGCATCAAGGAGGCTGGAATCAGAGCAGCAGCAAAGAACCACGCAGAAGGCATGCAAAGCACAGAGAAGAATGTCTGAGGTGGAAAGATACGCAGCAAGATTGCAAGGTAGACACCAAGAAAGCTGATGATGGTTAATAGCTGACAGCTTTCAGCCTCCTTGGAGTACCATTTACCTGACCCAGCTCTTTGTTGCCCAGTGCAACACTGGCCACCAGGAGGGGGGTAGGCTGAGGTGGGCTTGGCATAGGAAAAAGTATACCTGTATCCCCTCCTGAGTGCAGGAGCCTAACGAACCGGAGCTGTCTAAACTCCTCCCCGACACCTGCCCAGTCCCCCACTGCCCCTGACTCCATGCTATACCAGGTCAGCAGCCTCGCCCCAGGCCACTCAGCACTCAGCGAAAGGTTTCTGGAAAGAACGGAGGGCACATGAGGTCTGTGTTTCAAAAGTGAGCAATCTGGAGAGGTAGATGCAGTGACATCACCAGGAGAGTACAGGAGTGGAGGACCCACAGGGTGACACCAGGTGTCAGAGGAGGTAACACCAAGATGATTGTCTAAGAATGAGCAGTGTTTCAGCAAAAATTTACTGTTTTCTATTAAAATACCCTGTAGTAACAACAAAAACACTTTCTGTAAGCCCAGCTTATGTGTCTTAAGATAGCTACAAGGCTAAAACTCTACGCTCATTCACTTTTGGAACCTTCTAAAAAACTCCAGGAAGAGCTGATTACAGTGAAGCTTCAAATCGCACCATGTCATCAGCGCACACTACAAACACATCTGTTGTTTTCCTTGTGGCTGGAGTTTCAGAGTCGCCGATTTTCTCAAATATTCTGTTGTTTTAGCTACAACATTGTGGTAATCAGTATTTGCGAACTTACATCAATAAGCGTTTTGCGATTCAAGTAGTAATTAAAGAAACAGTGGGAGGGAACCAGCGAATTACGATGTACAAGTAACCTGAGTACCAAAAAATGTAACAAAGGACTCTGTATGGTCTGGTAGGGGACAAGGTCCATGGCCAGTGCAGGGACCAGCAGGACAGGTGACACCATGAGATACTGCACAGGGTAACACCAACCTTGGACACTGGTAGATGAAGGGAGTTCTCCTAGGTCCCTGATGCAGCAACCAGAGCCAGCAGCACCCTGCCAATGTCCTTTCACTGTTATTAAGGGCCCTCATTAAGGTACTATCAGGGAAAATGTGCCATGATGACCCTGCAAATGAGGTATGTGTTTCGTATTTCACGAAGGACACATGGCCTTCCCCAGCCTGCCGTGCCCTAGAGAGCAGTGGATGGAAAGGACTCAAGCCAGTGCTCCCAAGGACAGAGCCACTGCCCTATCCCAGGGGGAGAGCCATTGCCTGGAACAGCCTTCCCATTGTAGCAGACTACAGACTGACTATGCTTTTACCCAGACTTGATCCGCCTACAGCACGCCACGACTGTCTTAAAGGAGGCCTTTAATTAAAGACGGCACTGCACAGAATGCAAGACTCCATCCCCCAACCCCAGTCTTCAGGAGGATCAAGCAGATTTCCTGGTGGTAGAAGCTGAGGGAGAGAGGGGGAGACAAAGAGACAACAGGAAAGGAGAGAGGAGAAGCAAAAACAGGGATAGGGAAAGAGTAGGTGGGGGGACTGGAGGGGACAGCAGGGCAGCATTGGACTTAATGAATTCTTAGGGAAACCAGCCTTAGGATACGTGCTCGTTCTTCAGGTGACACATCCCTTGCACAGGCAAGCTTTCCTTCCTGTCACCAAAGCTTGAGATGTGACACATGTCTGAGGTGTGACACACGTCTAGAGGAAATGTGCCTGGCACCGTGTCATCCAGAGTCCTCACTACAACTCCATAGAGCAGCGTTATTTTATTTTCAAATGAGTGGGAATCCCTGGGTGGTGCAAACAGCTAAGCACTCAACTACCAGATAAAAGGTTGGTGGTTTCAGTGCAATCAGTGGCACTGCAGAAGAAAGTCCTGGTGATCTACTTCCTAAAGATTACAGCCCAGAATAGCCTATGGCCCAGTTCTATTCTGCACACATGGGGTCACCAGGGGTCTGAATTGATGGCAACTTTCTAGTGTGTTTTTTTTTTCAAATAAGTAGACTGAGAACCCAAAAACCAAAACCAAACCAAACCCACTGAGAACCCAAAAACCAAAACCAAACCAAACCCACTGCTGTCAACTCATAGCAACCCTAGAGGACAGAGTAGAACTGCCCCATGGAGTTTCCAAGGAATGCCTGGTGGATTTGAACTGCTGACCTTTTGGTGAACAGACATAGCACTTAACTAACCATGCCACTAGGGTTTCCAAAGCGAAGCTCAGTAATGTTCAATCACATGTCCAAGGTCAGGTATCTTCAGGTCTGTCCAGGAAGAAAAATCCCGCGGCTGTTTTGGGGAGGTCATAAGGGAAGGCAGCGACAGACCGGAGGTTGTAGAGAGTCCAGCGGGAGGCCACTGCCTTGATCTTGTAGCGAAACGAAGTACTCACAGCAGCCCCAGAGGAAATGCTGCTATTAGCTGCCAGTGAGTCACCACTCTGTTGGTGACCCTGTGTGATGCACAGGCTCTTCAGTGGCTGAATTTTGGAAATACATCACCAAGCCGCTGTCTAGAGCCCATCTTAGTCTGGAAGCTCCACCAAAATTTGTTTGGTAGGATAACAACACACAAGCCTCCCCTGACAATGAGTGGTATCTACGCATGAGGTGCGTAGGCTGGGAATCGAACCCTGGTCTCCCCCATGGAAGATGAGAGTTGTAGCCCTGAATCAGCACTGCCCTTCTGGGAGACACAGCCTGGATGAAAATGCAGGCAAAGGCTCCCTTGTATTGTGTGCATTCTGGGCCCTCCTGCTAAACACCAGCAGTTATTCCCCAAACATCAAACAGAGAGCACCACAGAGAATCCTCTGCCAGATAAAGATTTCAGGCGAAAAGGAATTTAAAGCTCTTTTCTTTTGCCTACACTGCCCGTTGAAAAATGCCTGTCCAGCCAAAACTCAATTTCTGTCTCTCTAATTCAAGTGCAAATGGATTGAAGGCTCAGATAACAACATGAAATTGGTTAATCAACTTTCATCCCATATTTATATTGCAACAGGGAGATTTTACAGTTTTCTGCAGCTCGGCCCGGTGTTCTGTGAAAGCCAGCCAGCATTTTATATCCTCTTCAAATTGCAAACCAGAGGCGCCTGGGCTGTCAGTGACCCACCGCCCCGCCCGCTAACCAGCTCGCCCGCCTGTCTGGACCGGCGGCTGTTCTCATTCTGAGCGCGTAAGGCCCCGCAGGAATAGGCTTTATGTTTTACCCGAGAAATGGATATCGCTTTCTGCTCCCATCATCGTATCACCACGGAGGGATGCCAGTGAAGTCGTGGTATGAGTAAAATTACTGAAAATATTTTAAACTTAATTTTCTGTGTCAAGCCGCCCCACACGGTGCTCACTGTAGGGCTGGTTAATATGGCCATTGGCTCCCTGTAGTTCACAAGACAGGGGCGCAAGCATAGCGCTCAGCACACCAGGCCCTCCTGTACAACTGGGTCCTTTGACTTATTTTTCTCAGGCAGGAATTTTGGGGGGAACTGATGAGGACCCTGGCACGATGCCAAGTTCAGGGGCTCCAGCTGTGAGCAAGACAAACATTCCTCTTGCTTTTGTGGAGTTAGCATTCTAATGAGAGATGGGAAGTATGGCCATATCAAATAACAGAAATAATTACCAATGGTGTGAGGGCTCAGAGGAAAACAAAGGACTCAGAATAAGCAGGAGGAGGACAAATGTTTCCTTTTTAAAATGAGAGTATGTCAGGCAGAGGGAACAGCATGTACAAAGGCTCAGAGGAGAGAACAAGGTGGCAGGTATTAGGAATGAAGAAACAGACAGTGAGGTGGGAGTTTAGGGAGAATGTGGCTACAGATGGGATACGAGGATCAAAAGAGGACAGCAGATACCAGCCCAAGCAGCCCATTGGTGGATCACACAGGTCTGGTCTTTATTCCAGGCACCAAGGGAACAGCACGATAAGATTTGAGTTTCAGAATGATGCTGTTAGCAGCAGTATGAAAGACGGGTTTGAGAGGAGACCGGCAGGAAGTGAGAGACTGAGCCTTCTGCTCTGGTTGAGGTGAGATACAGTGAAGAACAAGGAGACGTAATCAAGACGGACGAATGGTCCATCCGACCAGCACTTTGCGTCAGTGGCCTCGTGCCCCCACTAACCTTGAGCTGCAGCCTCCTGATCATCATTCTGTCCCCTGAGTGTCCCACGCCATTTCCGACTCAAATCATGCCTCCATTCTGTCTCTGGTGGACTTCTATTTCTCCATCAAAACCCAACACAAAAATCCCCTTTCCACGTCTCTACTTCTAGAAAGATCCCCTACTTTATTTT
The DNA here is from genome assembly GCA_028571685.1 of Heterohyrax brucei. Taxonomy (NCBI): domain Eukaryota; kingdom Metazoa; phylum Chordata; class Mammalia; order Hyracoidea; family Procaviidae; genus Heterohyrax; species Heterohyrax brucei. The sequence goes on along the minus strand of CM053161.1, from coordinate 57,248,376 downwards.
CAGCGTGCTTCCATCACCTTACAGCACCCCAGACCTTGACATGGGTGATTGTGATGTATCTCAGGAGAAGTTAGTTCCTTTTAAGGCAAAAGTTTTCCTGTAGGCCTTCCCACTAAATTATAATGCATGCACAAAAATGCTTCAAATTCCTGTGTGCCTAAGACATCTATGTTTAAGAAATTTTCCTTAATGAATTGCAAATGAATAAAATGTAGCCAGCAAAATGAAGCAACTGACCTGGAAGGCTTCAGAAAGGGTCTGGAATTGCTACACTGAGAAATGACCATCTTCGTGAGTTCTTTCCCCTTCTCACAGACTACCCAGGTATTTGGGAATTAAATGTCCAAATGCTTAAACCAAAAAAAAAAGTCTTCTAACTCTAGTTTCATTCCCGTGGTTTAAAAGTCATTTATGGAAATTATGACCGACACTAATGTGATAATTAAAGCCAAATTGAATATCTATTCACTAGTGCTCAGGCTTGTAGGAGCAAAGAGGAATTTGGTGCTTATCCTAGCTGCCCTAATTATGTGCTCCTTGTAATCAACATTACTTTTCCTGGTTACATTTCACAGTAATTTGTTTTTCCCACACAAATCGAATTCTGTACCAGAGATGCAGAGTTTATTGTATTACTGTACTTTTTTTTTTTAAGTTTTAGGTTTTAAAAAAAATAGAACCCCGTAAGTACAATTAGTTTTAAAAAATGAAATCCTCATGCACTGGTTTAAGATTAATGAGTGCTATTTATTTATTATTGGATGATCTGCTTTCAATAAGTGCCACGAATAAGAATTGGCTCCCAATCGCAATATATTTATTTTTATAAGCCAAATAGCTATAAACAACATTAAATATAATTCTCCAGAATGGTAACAGGTTATTAACTTCTTAAGCCATTCCCTAATGGGTTTTAAATCTCCAAAAAAACAGTGAGTTCTAAAGCAAAGGAGATAGGGGAAAACTCTTGCCAGCCCTGCGAAATCAAGTCTGTTGAGATTTTCTAGCATCTGGAGCATCTGGGGTCTATTCCTACAACTTCTCCAGGATTCCCAACTGGATTTTTTCCTCACTAAGGCTCTGCTATCTCAACTATATTTTCACACTCCTTTCTCATAGTGCTATGAGTCAGAATCGACTCGGTGGCACTGGGTTTGGTTTGTGTTTGGTTCCCATGTTGGGGGACAGGCTTGGCTTCCACTGAGTCTTAGACCATTATGAGTGTGAACCAAGAGCAGGGCAGGGCAGCAAGTCAGGGATCTGTACCTCCAGCCCCAGCTCCCATTGTCTAAGAGCACGCCCTGTCTCCGGCCTGAGCCCCAAGGTCTTCCAGATCAATGAAGACATTGGACCATCAGTGACCCAGTAGCTATCCTGGTGACAACCTTGTTCTGAATTCAGAGTGGGCCACCAGGCCCTTGCACATAAAAGTTAGAAAATAAAAACAAAGACCTGTTGCCATTGAGCTGATCCTGCTTTCCAGCAGCTGCATGTATTACAAAGTAGCACTGTTTTCCATAGGATTTTCTTGACTGATTTTATGAAAGCAGTTTGCTTCTTTCCTGAAGCCACTGGGTGCGTTCAGACTCCCAACTTCTAAGTTAGTAGCAGATCATGAACCAAAGATGAGAAGGTGGCCAATGAAGGGGGAGAAAGAACTAGGGTGGCTGGTGGAGAAAGGGACAGGGTGGCTCTGTGCATAGCTGTTTACATGCAGATAAGATTGATCTAAGGGCAAAGCATTTTCTCCCTGCAAATCCATCTGTTCCTAAGTGTCCTGTGCATTGTCTTTTCCTCCCTACCTGTCTTTCTCTCCAGTGCATTATGAGGAAAAAATTCTGTCTCTGTTTAAGGGTTAGGGGTTCTGTTTCTTGCTGGTCCAACAAGAAGAGAAGGACAAAAGCTCCCTTCCATCTTTATTTGAGTGTTCTTCCTGCAAGCTCTCTTGATTCTCACCTCTCAGAATGAAGGACACAGTCCTCTTTCCCCCCAGCTCCCTAGGTCTGAGCACTCTCATCTTCTCTGGAACTCCCTTGTCCTCCAAGCCCAAGCTCAGGGTTCCTCTCCAGGAAGGATCCCGCACAGGATAACTCTTGATGCTGGAGAAGTGAGTGAGGGATGACACCTGGAGATCCTGGGAAGGCTAGGGAGAGACGAGAGCTTGAGATGGGAAGACCAGGGAGGAGAGGGAAGTTGGCACAAGCTTCACGGACAGCTATGATGCTGATCACTTCCTGTTTGGAGGCACCTTTGACCTTTCTTGGCTTGCCCTTGGAGAGGGCATTTCAGTCTTTCATTCCCTTGAATCAGTATTGCCACATAATCTGGAGAGCTTGGTGAACACCCAGTTTTCTGAGCATCACCTTGAAACCACTGGATAAATTCAAGGAGGGTTCAGTCATACAAGCTCTTCAGGGGATTGTGAGATACACTATAGAATGAGACTCCTGTTCTACAGGGCAGAGAGTACAGAGCTTGGGTGAAAACTAGTCAGTCTTGCTAGCCCCTGGCCTTAGACCTCCATAAGCTTCTGTTGCCCTATCTACAAAATTCAGACAATAATTCTACATTAAAGAGTGATTGTGTGAATGAACTTAAGTCAGTGATCTCAGGGATGGCATGAGACAGATATTCCACTGATACCAAGCATCCTTAGAAAGAGTGGAGTAGGCCTTTACCAAAAAGCTCTAGACAGGACAGGGCAGTCTTACCTGTGTTTTACAGAGACAAAAAGGAAAACAATGAAAGAGAAGATTCTATAGTTGGCACCACATTTCATAAGCCAAATAGCTACACACAGCATCAAATGATCAATTGTTTCTAAGCAGTGACGTTAGTCTAAAGGTGGGGGCCAACATGACTCCTGGGTGGAGTAGTCATAATTTTTTTCCAGTTTCACATTTAAATAATTATTGTAAATGTTTCAGGTTTGATGTCTGTACCAGGCAAGGCCATTAGCTGATGGACAAACCATCAGAGGATCAAGGGTCACTTGTCACCTTGCTGAATTTGGGCAATGATGAAGGAGGCTTACTTCTTTTTATTTCTCCCTTGGAATGCTTCAGAGGATATTCCAGTTAACACCTATCTGTATTTTCATCCTGAGAAGAGGCAAGATGGACAAAACTCCAAATCTGGCCCTACCTCCACTTCATTCTTCAGAACTTGCAACTGAGACCAACTTTGAAGCTCAGAGGGCTTCCTCAATCCTAGAAACTTAGATATCATGTTACACGTATAATGCAATTTAAACCTTTTCAGTTAAAGACATTCTGAGATCCTTATACATGAGAGGAAAAGGAAAGAAATACAGTTTAACTTAGTCTTTGTTAAGCACACCTGTTAAAAATTTAATGGTACTATAGTCACTAAAGAAACTCAAGTACATAAATTTTAAACCTGAGGTGTAAAAACAAATTCATAAATAAATAAACAGAACTCTAGTAGTCCAATACAAAGTAGGAAAAGAGGGTAAAAGAAAAGAACAGAGAACAGGATAAATGTAAAACACGAAGTAAAATAGTGAGAGTAAATCAAAATACATCACTGTTTATGAACAGAATAACTCTTTTGCTCTCAGACTGGACTGGAAAAAATATCTATATGTTGTTTATAAGATTTACACAAAGTTTTAAAGTGCAGGGGTGAAATAAACAATGCCAGTCAAATATTAGTGAACTGAAAAGTGGTGCAGCCATGTTTATAAACCAATGAGGGTCAGCAGGATGACATCCTATAGATGCATAGAACCATAAAGTGCATCCAATATATGATCACTCTGCATCGCCAAGTCCAATCCATTCATGTCCGAAGAGTGGACCTTCATTATGATTTATGGGCAAGGGCAGCATCAGGGCCAGGAGCCATGCTCCCAGGGGTACCCCAAAACCACTGGACCATCAATTAAGGTCTTTTAGTGGAGATCTCAGGGTGCACCCATTTTTATTCTTGTGTTGTCAGTGAGACTCAACTTAGTGAGCTCCATCGTGGCTATCACTGGTGGTGGCCAGGCACCATCCAGTTCTTCTGACCTTTGGCTGGAGGAAGGAGAGTGGGTGGGGAGGAGGAGAAAGGAGACTGTTGGGAGGATGAGACATGTATGGAGCAGAGAGGAATAGTGTGCTGTCACTGGGCAGGGAGAGCAGTGCAAGCTGTATATAGGTGGGCATGTAAATTTATATGGGAATGTACATTTTCACTCAGTCATAATGGTGATAGAATGGGCTATCCATGAAAAGATAGCTAATAAATGAGACAGGACAATTGGCCATCCTTCAGGAATAACATGAGAGTAGAATAAAATTAGATCCCAATATCACCAATCACATACACAATGGAAATCCAAGTGCTTTCCAATCAAAAATCCAAAAGGTGCATCTGTGGGTGTGTGTGTCTCTGTGTGTAACTTGAAACAAGCTAATCAAAAAATGGAAACGCAAAGATTCAGTAAGAGGCAAGCTACTTTTGAAGAATAAAGGAAAGATCTTGCTCTGTTGACTCTCGAGACTGGTTAGTTGCTTAAGTAAGTAAGCTAGTGTGATATGGATGCAAGAATGGAAAAACAGACCAATGTAACAAAACAGAAAGAGAAAGAGGCATATATAAATATATATATAGGTATGTATGCGTGCATTTGATTTATGACAAGATATCCCTGAAGATTACTAGAGAAAGGACCATCTTTTCAATAAATGAGTATGGGAGAGCTGGATAGCCACATGGAAAGAAATGAAATTAGACCCCTGTTTTACAGCATATCAACTGGTAACAATTTAAATGCCCAACAGCAGTACAAGAATACCTGTTGTTAGCTGCCTTCCAGTTGGCCCTAAACTTGTAACAACTCGATGCACAGCAGAACCAAATGCTGCCTAGACCTGTACCACCCTGATGATCAGTTATCACACTGCTGGGTGTTCATCAGTGGCATAACATACCAGCATGAAAATAAACAGGCTATAACCACACTCCTTGTGCAATAGTCTCACAGACTAAGTGTGAGGAAAGGACGGCAGACATGAGAGATTACATGCTGTATTATTCCACTTACATATAGTTTTACAAGTACAAGTGAAATTAACAATAGATTTTAAGAATGTATACCTGTTGCAGTCAAGTCAATTCAGACTTGTAAGATCAAGAATATGATTACCCAAGCAGAGATAGAATAACTAAATAAACCCATAACAAAAGAAGAGGTTGAAAAGGTAATTTAAAAAGTACTCCCCCGCATCAAAAAAAATCTCTGGCCCTGACAGCTTCACTGGAGAATTTGTTACCAAACTTTCAGAGACATGTTAATATCACTTTTGCTAAAGGTATCTCAGAGCTTAGGCAAGGATAGAAAGGACAGACTACTCCCAAACTCATTTAATGTAGCCTGATACCAAAACCAGGTGATGATACTACAAAAAAGAATTACAGACCAATATCTCTTATGAATTTAGATGCAAAAATCCTCAACAGAATTCTAGCCAATAGAATTCAACAACATATCAAACACATATATATAGATATATATACATATCTATCCATCATGACCAAGTGGAACTCTTTTGGGGGACTGTCATGGATTGCATATGTCCCCCCGAAAATGTGAGCTGCCATTTGGCTGGGCCATCATTCTGAATATTTTGTGATTTTCTATGCTGTAAATCCTAATCTGTGCCTGTGGCTAATAGATAGGATGATTATGTTAAAAGAGGATTAGGGTGGTACTGTCACACCCTTTTTAAGGGAGTTTCCCTGCAGTTTGGCTTGTACCACCTTTTATACTTTCATCCTATGGGAGATTAAAAGAGAGGGAAGCAAGCAGAGAACTGGGAACCTCACACCATCAAGCAAAGCAGCACTGAGAGTAGAGTGCATCCTTCAGACCTGAGCTTCCTGCACCAAGATGCTTTCCAACCAAAGACTGATACAACACAAGGACTTTTCTCCAAGAGCAAACAGAGGGAAAGTCTTCCTATGGAGCAGACATCCTGAATTTGGACTTGTGGTGTACCGGACTGTGTAAGAATAAACTTTCCTTTGTTAAAGCCATCCACTCACAGTATTTCTGTTAGAGCAGCACTAGCTGACTAAAACAGGGATGTTGGGATGGTTCAACATTAGCAAAAATAATCAATGTAACCAACCACATAATAAAACAAAAGACAAGGACCACTTGATTTTATCAATTGATGAACAAAAGGCATTTGACAAGGTCCAACTCCCATTCGTGTTAAAAACTCTCAGCAAAAGAGGAATAGAATGAAAATTCCTCAACATAATAAAGGGCATTTATATAAAGCCAACAGCCAACATCATTGTAAATGGAGACAGTTTGGAAGCATCCCCCTTGAGAGCAGGAACAAGCAAGGCTGCCCTTTGTCACTACTTTTATTCAACATTGTGCTGGAGCTTCTAGCCAGAGCAATCAGGCAAAAAATAAAGAGCATCCTGGAAACTGGTAAGGAAGAAGTAAAAGTATCTCTATTTGCCAATTTAATGATCTTGTACACAGAAAATCCTAAAGAATCCACAAAAAATACTACTGGAACTAATAGAAAAGTTTAGCAAAGTATCAGGAGATGAGATAAACATAAAAAAATCAGTTGGATTCCTTTATACCAACAAAGAAAACATCACAGAGGAAATCACAGAACCAATACCATTTACAGTTGCCCCAAGAAGGTAAATACTTAGAAACAAATCTAACCAGAGATGTAAAAAACCTATGCAAAGAAAATTACAAGACATTACTGCAAGAAACCAAGAGAGAACTACATAAGTGGACAAACCTACCTTGCTGATGGATATGAAAACTAAACATTGTAAAAATGTCTAATCTACCCAAAGAAATGTACAAACACAATGCAATCCCAATCCAAGTTCTGATGGCATTTTTTTAATGAGATGGAGAAACAAATTACCAACTTCATATGGAATGGAAAGAAGCCCCAGATAAACATACCGTTACTAGAGAAGGAGAAGAGAATGGGAGGCCTCACACTACCTGACTTTAGACCCTATTATACTGCCACAGTAATCAAAACAGCCTGGTACCTGTACAACAAATGATACACCAACCAATGGAACACAATTGAGAATTCAAACATAAAATCATCCATCTATAAGCAGCTGATGTTTGACAATGTCCCAAAGTCTGTAAACTGGGGGAAAAGAGAATCTCTTTAACAAATGGTGTTGACATAACCAGATATCAGTCTGCAAAACAATGAAACAAGACCCTTATCTCACACCTTGCACAAAAACTAACTCAAAATGGATCAAATGCTTAAATGTAAAATCTAAAACAATAAAGATCATGGAAACCCTAATACATGGCAGAAACAGAATACAAAAAAAAATTTATTAATAATGCACACACACCAGAAGAAAATACAGCTAACTAGGAACTCCTAAAAATCAAACACTTATGCTCATCCAAAGACCTCATGAAAAGAGTGAAAAGGACAACCTACATACTTACAAGATACAAAAAAACCTCAAAAACAAAAAGAGAAACAACCCAATTTAAAAGTGGAGAATGACACAGACACTTCCACAAAGAAGACATTCAGGTGGCTAAAAGATACACGAGGAAATGTTTGTGATTATTTGACATTAGAGAAATCCAAATCGAATCTACAACGAGATACCAAATAACACAAAATAATAAATGTTGGAAAGGCCATGGAGAGACTGGAACACTTATGCACTGCTGGTGGGAATGTAAAATGGTACTGCCGCTTTGGAAATTAATTTGGTACTTTCCTTAAAAGCTGGAAATAGAAACATCATATGACAGAAATCCATCTTCTCAGAATGTATTCTAGAGAAATTAGAGCTGTCACACAAATAGATACATGAACACCAGTGTTCACTGCAACACTGTCCACAATGTCAAAAAGATGGACTCAACCTAGGTGCCCATCAGTGAATGAATGGATAAACAAGTTATGATATAGTCACATAATGGAATACTATAGAATGATAAAGAACACTGATGACTTGGGAAACATAACGTGGAGTAATCTCAAAGGCAATACGCTGGGCGAAAACAGTCCACTGCAAAAGGACCACCACTACAATGGCTCAAGGAAAGTTTTAAATACAGAAGAAAACAGTCTTCAATGGTTACAAAGGTAGGGAAGTTGGCAGAGGGATGTTTATTAATCAGAGAGTAGACAAGAATTACTTTAGGTGAAGGGAGGGACAACACACAGTAGAGAAAAAGTCAGCAGCACAACTGGACTAAGGGAAGGGGAGGAAGGAAGAGAAAGAGGGAGGGAAGAAGGAAGGATTTTGGTTTAATCCATTGGAGTTAGGGATATAGAACATAAAACCTTAAATCTTTTGGAGGATATATTTATGAGCCCAAGGCAAGGAAGATTTCTTAAACAAAATATAAAACGCACAACTCCACCAAGGGACAGATTCACAAATACCTGTATGAGAGAAATTGCTGAAAACAGTATTAAAAGATAAAACCAGAGATTGGGAGAAAATATTTTTGATGTATATGAGCACAGAGGATTAGCACCTGGAATGTATAAAGAACTTCCACATACGAGTGAGAAAATAAATAAACAAATAAGCCCCCAGTATAAAAATAAGCAAAGGGAGGGACAGATGGGAAAAAAAGAAAAGAAAATCCCAAGGTCAGGAAATCAGAATGACTCATAAACTTTTGAACATGTAATAATTATCTCTATCAACCTTGATCAGACATTGTCACATGCCCGACCAATTGCCAGAATTGTCCTGCGGTAGTACTGATGTTATATATCGCTTGTAAGAGGGAACACAGGGGAGAGCTATTTGTAAGCATGTAATAAAACAAAAAGAAAGCTCATTTACAAAGACTCAAGTAATCTACCTCTAAGAATACAACCTAAAAAGATCTCATACATCTGTATAAAAAGATTCACAGAAGGATGTTTTCTGTACCATCTCAAATGTCTGTAAAAAGGAAACTGAATAAACAAACGGAAGCATTTTCAAACAATGTAATACACTTGACAGAAGTGAAAATGAAGGGAACAGATCCTATGTAATTTATATGATAAAGCTCAGAAGTTTAGTAGTAAGTGGGGGAGCAAGTTGAAAAACATACATGAGTATTGTAAGATATTCATATATTTTTAAGGAGCCCCAATGGCACAGTGATTAACTGCTTGGCTACTAACCAAAAGGTCAGCAGTTCTAACCCACCAGACACTCCATGGGAGAGAGATGTGGCTTTCTGCTTCGTTAAAGGTTTATAGCTTGAAAGCCCTGTGAGGCAGTTCTCCTCTGTTCTGCAGGGATGATATGCACTGGAATCAAGCAATTGGCAGTAGATTTGGTCATATAGACTTTACAACATTCCTAGTTAATGAAAACAGAAAACTCAGGTACCAACTTCAGGATGTTGTTTATCTCTAGGTAAGAAGAGAGGGAGGGAGGGAAATAGGACTCAGCAGGGCTTCAAAGATGTCTTCAACAGTGTAATGCTGTGTTTCCTTAAAGATGATCCAAATTAAATGTGGCAAAACACTTGTTGCTGTGCACTGCCATTGAGTTGGCCCCTGACTCGTGGTGACCCTTAAGCTACAGAGTAGAACTGCTCCATAGGGTTTTCTTGGCTGAAATCTTTACAGAAGCAGTTTGCCAGGCCTTTCTTCAGCAGTGCCTCTGGATAGGTCTGAACCACCTACTTTGGGATGACCATCCAACGAAACCACTTACACCACCCAAGTTCCTGTCTGATGTGTATGTGTGTTGGCTGCATCATTTTCTGTCTGTCTCTGTGTTTCCAACCTTTCAGAACTCCAACAAAGTAAGACAGAATGTGCCACCCCCCACAGAGTGGCAACACTGCCTAACACAGTCTTGCACAGATCACAGTTTCAATCTTTTATTTTATATTTATAAAGAACTTCAGCTCTACTGGGAACAATCTGGAGTGACACCAGAGGCCACAAGTCACCCAACAGGCCTGCGCTAAGCCAGTCTGCCCTTCCATCTGCTCCGAAAGGCGGCACAGTCTGCCTGCTCAGCATCTGGTGAACTCCCCACGGTCACCAGCAACCTCCTTGGGGCTGGTCAGTCTGGGCTTTGCTTCTTCCTCCAGGATCCACGTTACATGACCCTCCAGAGTGATGCTGCTTTCCTTGGGTGCTAATTGCCTGCTTCTGTGCCTCCCCACCAGCCTGGGAGCCCCAGGGCAGTGACAGAGACCTGTTCATCCACTAGCACATTGTTGTTGTTGTTGCTGCTGCTGCTGCTGCCGTTAGTTGCCCTCAAGTCAGTCCTGACTCAAGGCAACTCTGTGTACAACAGAACAAAACATTGCCCGTTGCTGTGCCTGAGCCCATTGTTTCACGCACTGTGTCAATCCATCTCACTGAGGGTCTTCCTCTCTTTCTCTGACCCTCTACCAAGCATGATGTCCTTTTCCAGGGACTGGTCCCTCCTGGCGACATGACCAAAGTATGTGAGTGCCGCCATCCTTGCTTCTAAGTATTCTGGCTGTAATTCCTCCAAGATAGATCTGTTCAGTCTTCTGACAATTCATGGTATATTCAGTCTTCTTTGCCAACATAGTAATTCAAAGGCATCAGTTCTTTGGTCTTCCTTTTTCACTGTCCAGTTTAACCTGCCAACAGATAATGCAACCTCACTTTCAGAAAACAAAAAGGACTTGAAGCACTTACTAACGAAGATCAAAGACTACAGCCTTCAGTATGTATTACACCTCAACACAAAGAAAACAAAAAAAAAGTCCTCACAACTAGACCATCAAACAACATCATGCTAGAGGGAGAAAATACTGAAATTGTCAAGGATCTCGTTTTACTGGGATCCATACTAATCAAAGTCCGTGAAGCAGCAGTCAAGAAGTCAAATGCCGTATTGCATTGGACAAATCTGTCGCAAAAGACCTCTTTTAAAGTGTAAAGAAGATGTCACCTGGAGGACTAAGGTGTGGCTGACCCAAGCCATGCTAATTTTAATGGCCTCATATGCATGGAAAGCTGGACGGTCAGTAAGCTGGCTTGGCACACAGGAGTTAACTCTAATCAACCAAAGGCTGGGTTGAAAATACCATGTGCATGAAAGCTAGGGAAATACTTGCAACTTCAATGAGCTGAAGACCTGGCCCTGGGGCTAGTCTATACCTTGTGCCCTGGTGAGGGGAGGCTGCTGTGAGTGCCTGGGGTGAGTTCTTTATAAGTGAATCTCTCCCAAGACCAGTGGGCCCATGCCTTCAATGAAGAGGAGAGTCCAGAGCACAGTCTGTGCCCTCCTCTCTTGAAACGGTGCAAACACTAACTTCCATGCCACACACGCTGTTGAATCCAGGGACCCAAAAGAATCGTACCAGCATGATAATAAATGTGGCATCAAGTTAGGAACATTGGGTTTTTCTCTGTATTTTCCAAGTTTTCTGCAATATGGTTTTATTGTTCTAATAAAAACTTCTAAGAATATAAAAGCCTATTTCATCTAAGGATGGCCAATGTTTCGATGTTTGCGTAGATTTAGTTTGCTAGTTTTTCACATTTCCCTTTCTAAATGAGCCAGAAATATATGTGCGTGCATGTGTGTGTGTGTGTGTGAGAGAGAGAGAGAGAGAGAGAGAGAGGGAGAGATAGCAGGGCCTTGGAGGGTGAGGTCATCAAAAGCACGCAACCAAGAAAAGAAGCCATAGAACTGAGCCCTGGATCCATTCAGCACTTAAACAAAGGTCAAAGAAATGAAGAGATAACAGGAAAACAGACACGGAAGGCACAGTGTCGGAAGTGGGAAGAAAACCAGCAAAATGCGGTACCAGTGAAGGAGGAGACAATGATTCGTGGTCTCAAGCACTGCTCCTAAGTCAAGGAAGATGAAGAGAAGGACTCCCTTTGGGTTTCACGTTATGAAGATCACTGGTGACCCTGACCCTGGCACCAGTACTGGAGTGATGGAGATCAAACCTGACAGGAGTGGGTGACAGAGGGAGTGGGGGATGGAGAGCGAGACAGCCAACTTGGACAGTCGTTGAGAAGGGCTGGTTCTAAGGGGGAGGCAATGAAACAAATGGAGTGTGGTGGCATGTAGTTTCCGAGGAGAATTTCTTTTTTTTTTAAATGGGAGATATCACAACACATTTGTGTGCTGATGGAATTGGTCACATATGGAGATGGACCTAACACACAGGAGAAAGGACAATTACAGGGGAATGTTTTTTCCCAATTTTATAGAAGGGGAAGCGGAGGATCAGAAAGGCAAATGATTTTGCTATGGTGACAGAGCTAGAAAGCTACACATCATGACTCAGATGCAGGCTGCCTGGCTAGCTCTGCCTTCTTCATATTCCCCCTGCTTTGATCCAAAGCTTTTGGCATCTCAAGGTCAAGAGCAACTTCAAACTCTTCCTTAGTGCAGGTTTCCTCAAACATTCCAGCTAGAAATGCTCTCTTCTCCTCCAGACCTCACATTCCACTCATCTTGACATTTTTTATTAAAAGCATCCATTTGTGCCTCCTACATCACAAACAGTTAACACACTCAGCTGTTAACCTAAAGGTTAGAAGTTCAAGGCTACTCAGAGGTGCCTCGGAAGAAAGCTTTGGAACCCTACGTCTAAAAAAGTAACCAATGAAAAACTGAAGTACAGGTCTACTCTGACACACGGGGTCACCATAAGTTGGAATCAATTCAATGGCAACTGGAAACAAAAACCAGACTCCATATTTTAAGTGACTTAAAGGCACCGAATATGTATCACAAGCTTCTTTGTCCTCTATCTCCCCTAACGCAGTGCTGGCACATGGAGAGACTTAGAACAATGTGTGCTAGGTAGAGGGGAGTGAGGAAGAGAAGGCGGATAAATGGAGGGAAGAAGGGGTGCCTTTTTCACAGCAACTTCCAGATTTGACATTTAATTCATTAAGCCTGCTTTTTCTGCTCCAGACTATGGGTCTGTGTTTACTTTAAACTTCCCTCCTAGGAGTCGTTATCTCTCTACTCATGTCTCCGGCTGTTTTCTGGATCCACTCCAGACTCACCATTTCCTGTTAATAATAAATCAGGTATGCAAAACACTCTGCCGAGTGGAAGGCCTTCCTCGTGTGCACCTGTTAAGTCAAGAACCACCTGGAGAGGGGTTTACCATCTGCTAACTGCGGCTGGGAGGGAGCGTCCGACGGACCCTGAGCAGTTCAGTTCTCAAGCCCTTGCTGGCCTGTTTGATGCCATGTCCTGTGATGGGCAGGAGGGACCCTAGGAGGGGTGTGAAGACACAGCTACTGCCTTACAAGGCTCACGGTCTTGTGGGGAGGATGGCTGATATCAACAGAGCCCACTGCGTGCACTGATGGGGAAAGTACTGGCCCCTGGGGCAGCAGAGACAAAAGTGGGGATGTACCCCCCAGGGGAGATCAGGGATGCTCCAAGCTGAAGAAAAGCACCCCTACCCCATCCAGCGGCCCCTCCCTGCTGCACAGGCCCCCAGATTCCTGCCTGTAGAGCCACCCTTCCCTTGTTTCTGATTGTAGGGGAAAAGCAGCCTTTCACTGTGATTAAATATAATGTTAGATTTTTTTTTTTCCATAGATGTTATGCATTAAATTAAGGAATCCTTGGTGGCGTAGTGGTGAAATGCTATGGCTGCTAACCAAAACGTCAGCAGTTTAAATCCAGCAAGTGCTCCTTAGAAGCTCTGTAGGGCAGTTCTGCTCTGTCCTATAGGGTCTCTGTGAGTCTGAACTGACTTGACGGCAATGGGTTTAGTTTTTGATTTGCTTGATGCAGTCAGGTAAGCGCTCTACCACGGACTGAAAGGTTAGCACTTCACATGCACCCAGAGATGCCTCACACGCACCCAGAGATGCCGCTGAATATAGGCCTGGCAAACCCTTTTGAAATGTCATAACCTCAAAAACCATGTGGAGCAGTTCTAGTCCTCACTGATGCGGACACCATAAGCCAGGATAAATTCCACAGGGCAACTAACAAGAATTAAGTTAAGGAAGTTCCCTTCTATTCCTGTTTTTCTGGGACTTAGTAATCATGAATGGGTCTTGAATCATGTCAATGCTTTTTCTGCACCAACTGATATGATCATGTGATTTTTCTTTTTCAGTCTTTTAGTTAATGCGGTAGATTGTATTGACTGATTTTTTAATATTGAACCAGTCAAGCATCCCTGGAATAAGCTCCATTTGGTCGCAGTGTATAATTCTCTTTATGTATTACTTCTATTTGCTAATATTTTGTTGAGGATTTTTGCATCTGTATTCATAAGAGATATTGGTCTGTGGTTTCCTTCTTTTGTACTCTCTTTGACTCAAGGAGCAGGTTAATCCCAACTTCATAAAATGAATTGTGAAGTGTTCCTTCATCTTGTATTTTTCATTTCTTTTTTTTCCCCCCCATAAGCCTGTGGGTCAGCTAGGCAAGTCTCCTGGTCTGGACTGTGGCCAGCTGGTGCCCCACCTGGGCTGCGTGGTCTAAGGCGTCTTTCTTCACGTTGCTGTGGCGGGCAGCCTGGCTGGTCTAACGGGCGTGGCGGCTCAGCTCCACACAGCCTCTCAGTCTCCAGCAGGCCAGCTCGGGTTTCTTCACTTGGTGGTCTCGGGGTTCCAAAGGACGGCAAGTAAGAGGAAGCCCCAATGTGCAAGCACTTTTTAAGTCTCTGCTGGCATCACACTATCTAATGTCCCACTGGCAGAACCAAATCTAGATTCAAAGCGTGGACAAAGAGATGCCACTGTTTGACAGTAGCCATAAAAGTGCATCATTGTAAAGAAAACAGGATGCAGACTCAGGAGAAATGTCCACCATCATTTTTGCAAATGATCTGCTACATAGCACTTGGACCAGAGTCAACAGAGCGCAGAGCCCCTATTAGGAGACCAGGAAAGAAACCCAAGTAGATGTGGATGGGACCTGGACTTAGTCCCACCACTACCACAGACCACATGGGGAAGCCCTGGGTTCCGGGGTGCCTGAGAAACTTCAGCCATGGTTCAGGGTCCCTGTCTCTACTGACACACCACAGCCTTCTACCTGGTCTCCCTATTTCCAGTCCCACTGGCTCCTCTCAGCAGTCTATCAGCATCCAGAGGAAAGGTCCCAGCATACTCTCCTTTTGCTCTCCAAAAAGTGATGCTCCCCTTTGCAACGTGCCAGCTGCCTTAATTACATAGTGTTGTTGCAACACTGTGGATGGTTTTAAAGAAGAGAAACGTATTCTTTCAGTTTCAGAGGCTAGAAGTTCAAATTCAGAGCACCAGCTTAGGAGTAGGCTTGCTCTCTGCTGGGGGGGAAATCTTTGTCTCTTCCAGCTTCTGTTCTGAGTGAGCTCCCTTGGCGAGCTCCAAATGGCACCTTCCTTTCCTCATTTGTGCTCACTCCCCTCTTTCCCAAACTGCTCCTTTTATATCTCAAAAGTGAGTAGACTTAAACACGCCCTATACTGCTACAGCCTCGTTAACATAACAGGGAAACCCTGTTCCCAACTGAGGTTATGTCCACAGGTATGCACACTGCAGTATACTCATTGCCAATTCTAACTCATAGTGACCCTAAAGGACAGGGTAGAGCTGCCCCATAGGGTTTCCTCGGCTGTAATGTTTCCCAAAGCAGACTGCCACATCTTTCTCCCGTGAAGCAGCTGGTGGGTTTGAACGTGAGCTTTCAGTCAGCAGCCAAAAGTTTGCACATTTGGGGACCCAAATGAATCTACAACGCAGGCCGTGAGGTTAAGAATTAGTACAACCTTTAGAATCAAATAAGTCTGCTTATAAATCTGGCTTCGACTATTACTTTATAGGTGACTTTGAACAAGTTAATTAGCCTTATGAAACGCTATTTCTCCTCTGCAATTCATGTTAATGGTCTTGCACAATCCCAGGCACATGGCAGAAGGTACCTTTGATGATGGCCTGTCCCTGGCTGTGAAGCAAGTGGAGTCCAGACCCTGAGGCAAGAACTTGCACAGCTTGCAGGGCCTCCAAACCTGAGGGGGACTCTTTTCTTCGTTAAATTCGCACTTGCTTCAGATTCGGATAGAACCATCTAGGCAAAATAATTTATTTGTTGCCTCTGGGCTTATGTTTGGAAGGCCTCCCTGCTGGGCTCCAGGTTGATTTGCCAAATATTAACATATGTCAGGAGCTTGCACAAAGCCTAGGATGTAAAATCATTCCTCGGGAGAAGAAAGGATCAGGGCAGGTCACCAAGCCCAGGGAGAGTCAAGAGGCTGGCCTTGTGAACAAGCACAGTGGCTCAGTGAATGCCGAGCCCAGGGTGGGAGGCGGCGGAGGGGCTGCCAGTAGGGAAGATTGGACTTGACCAATGGGAGTGGCAGCAACTGTTTTCCAAGTCTACTTACTACGTGCCAAGCTCTTATTACATGCCCCCATCCAGCCCTTCAATCTTCTCAAAGCCCCTGGGAGGTTGGTGGTATCTGTTTTATAGAACATAAATTTGAATCTTGAAGATACTTGTCCAGATTCATACAGGAGATGTGGGGTAGGGCTGGAATTCAAATTTAGGTTTAACTAGTTATAAACACCACCTTCTTTTCCCTATACTACTGGAGAATTCTGCAATGTCGGATCTGACTTGACGGCACTTGGCTTGGCTAGAGAGAAAGTATCCTCCGAACATGATTTGGTTCAATTCTCATTTGACAAATTGAGAAACTGAGGCTCATAAATATCATGCAAGCTTTCTGGATCACAGAGCTATGAGGATTGGAGACAGAACTGGGATCCAGGTAAGAGGGTTTCCATCACTCTAGGCCTTCAAGTCCATCCTCAGTGAAACCCCTGCAATTCTGACGGCCAGTTCTGAGCTCGTGGGTTACACTCGCCTAGCTACCTGTTTGCCAAGTCTGATAGATCTCTGCCATCGGACTGTCCTCAGCATTCATCTCACCTGCCTGGATCCTTGACCTCTTGGAGTTTACTCACCCTGTGTCTAGTCTGTTTCACCAGGTTCCGGGAAATTGCCATATTGCTGTTAAGCGCCATTGGGTAGTGACCTCATGTGACAGAGTAGAACTACCCCATAGGATCCCCTAGTCTGTAATTTTATAAAAGGAAATCTCCAGGATTTCCTCTCACAGGACACTGGGTGGGTTGAAACCACCACCTTTGGTTTTGCAGCCAAGTCGTCAGGGCTCCTAAGAGATGATAGCATCTTTTGTTGACTTTCTGTGATCCCAGCGTGACCAGTTCTTCTTTAGAGACTTAACTGCTTCTTATTCATTCAACATTACACATAGAGATACAACCTCTGCACCAGGCACTCTGCACCAGGCATTCTGCGGGTCTCTGAGAACATCAAGGTAAACAGAGCAAAATCCTTGCCCTTGACCAGCTTACATTCTATGGGAGGGCAGCCACACTGGCAGACCATCACAGGGCGATGGGCTTTGAGCACATCCCCATCGGACTTCCTGTGCTTCAAGGAATCCCTGCCATTTCCTATGTGACAGGTGGATCGTTTGCATTTAACAGAGAGCTTTCTGGCTGCACTGCAAATAGAGTGTTGGAGGGAGTCCAGGAGGTGGCAGGCTGCCAGGCCAGTTAGGATGCTGCTGAGGGAAAATGGCAAGTGAAAGCTGATGAGCAGCCAAACTGACGTGGACACAGCAAGGAGGAAGCACAGGTGACGGAGGCAGGAAGGCCCCAGGAGGTCACATGAAGAAGAGTGAACAGCACTAGGTGACTGGTTGGCAGCAGGAGGAGAAGCATGAAGGAGCTACTGGCCTTGATGTGCTGGGTGACCGGGTTCAGGTTTGGGCCAGGAGCACAGGTTGTTTTTCGTTGCAATCAAGTCAGTTTCAACTCACAATGACCTCACGTGTGCAGAGTGGAACTGCTCCACAGGGTCTTCAAGACTATGACCTTGTGGTATCAGGTCACCAAGCCTGTCTGCTGAGGCACCTCCAGGTGAATTTGAACAGTCAAGCTTTCAGCTAATAATCCAGCACTTAACCATTTGCACCACTCAAGACTCAGGAGGTGGGCTGAATTACATGCAGAACACACAGCCTTCTGCTAATGTAAACCTTTAACAGACTAATAGGAATCTACTGAAAAGAAAAAGTAATTGCCTCCAAGTTCCATTTCAATACTTTCTGGGCTTATTGCTTTGATTGGCCTGACCTCCTAGGTGTAAGGCATTGTCACTGAAAGCAAAGAGGTGGAGGTTATTCTGGAATTAAAATCCACAGAACATGAAGCTTTGGGCTTTTGTCAAAGGCAAAGGAGCAAGCTTAGTGCTTAACTAAAATTGTATTAAATTTCTTTAAAAGCATGAAACACCACAGACCTCAAAATGCAATGGCATACTCAGCCATAAAGGGAAATAAAGTTCCTGATGCATGGTATAATGTGGATGAACCTTGAAAACATTATGTTGAATGAAGTAAGCCCATCAAAAGAAACAAATACTGTCTGATTCCACTTATATGAAATGAGCAAATGTATAGGGACCCAAATTTATTGGTGGTTACCAGGGCTGAGAGAGAGAAGATGAGGTATTTAGGGACCTCTGAGGACATTAGGAGACTCTGTACCCCCACACTGTGCAGATGAGGCTTTGAGGGCTGGAGGAAGGAACTCAGGAATGGAACTTGGTATAAAACAGTTAAGGAAACTGATGCCAAGAAAGTAGTGATAATTTGTCACATAGATGAGGACACATTTAGTTTTTAATCTTCCGTGGTGCATTGACACATTTGAATTATGGTGCTGGCAAAGAATATCAAATACATCATGGACTTCCAGAAGAATGAACAAATCTATCTTGGAAGAAGTAAAAGTGAGGATGGCAAAAGTTCATGTCATGTTACCAGGAGGCACCCATCGCTGGAGAAGGACATCATGCTTGGTAAAGTACAGGGTCAGTGAAAAAGAGGAAGACCCTCAAGGAGGTGGATTGATGCACTGGCTGTAATAACAGCCTCTGACGTCCTCACTGTTGTGAGGAGGGCCTAGGGCAAGGCATCATTTCATTCTTTATACCAGATCTGACAATTAAATTCATGAACTTGCCACCATATGCTTGCACTGGCAGCACCATACAAATAACTCAGTAAGATTTCATAACCTTGGCATATAGTGTCTCACAACTGTGTTTCTGTTGATGTGTGGCAGTGTATGGCAGAATGGTGTTCATTATCATTGCGCTTCTTTGTGTGCCATCGTGAAAATGTCAGAGCTTTAATTACAGCAAAGAATAAATATTAAATTTCTTGTTAAACTTGGCAAGAGTAGAAGTGAAATAAGGGACCTGTCAGTCCATATTCACGGGGATAATGCCATTAAAAAAAATGCCATTGGCATTGTACAAATGGATTACACGTTTTCTAAGGAGAGAGAAAGCATCACTGTTGACAAGAGGTCAGGGCAGCTAGTAACGAGAACTGATTAAAACATTGCAAAATTTCCTTAAATTGTGCATAAAGATCATTGGCTGACTGTGAGAAGCACAGCAAACCAAAGAAATACCAGTGGAGAAACAGTTTGGAAACTCTTAACTGAAAATGTTGGCATGAGGAAGGTGTGTACAAAACTGGTCCTGGAGGAGTTCACCAATGAATAAAAGCAAATGAGAATCAAAGTTTTTCAAGACCTTTTGGAGAGGTAAGATGATGTTTTAGACCATGTTATCACCAGTGATGAACCACAGGTGTACCAATAAGACCCTGAGACAAAGTGTCAAAGTGCACAATAGAAGTCAGCCAATTCTCCATGATGAAAATTGTTTCATCAGTCCAAATTATGAGTCACAATGACGTAACTAACCTTTTTAGGTATCAGAGGGATTGTTCATTATGAATTTGTGCTGACTGGACAAACAGTTAACCAAGTTTACTGTATGGAATTGCTATAAATGCTGCATGACAAAGTTGAACGAAAAAGACTTGAACTTTCCATTAACAACGCATGTCTCTTACATCATGACAATGTACCTCTTCGCACGGCACTGTCTGTGAGGGAGTTTTTAGCCAGTAAACAAAAAGCTGTATTTGAACACCCTCCCTACTCACCTGACCTGGCCCCCGATGACTTTTTTCAAGCCAAAGCCAAGTGCCGTCGAGTCGAATCTGACTCATGGCGACCCTAGGGGCCAGGGTAGAACTGACCCCCAGAGTATTCAAGGAGTGCCTGGTGGATTTGAACTGCCAACCTTGCGGTTAGCAGTGGTAGCACGTAACCCACTACACCACCAGGGTTTCCTGAATGTCATCAAAATGTTTTCCTTTCAATATTTCCTTTATCTTTAAGATAAAGGACATCAAGGGCAATACAACAACATTCCAGAAAACAAGTTCCAAAATTGCTTTGAAGGATGAACTAGGTGCTGGCATCGGTGCATAACTTCCCAAGGGGCGTACTTCAAAGGTGACCATAGTG
Source organism: Heterohyrax brucei (assembly GCA_028571685.1). NCBI lineage: Eukaryota > Metazoa > Chordata > Mammalia > Hyracoidea > Procaviidae > Heterohyrax > Heterohyrax brucei. The sequence continues at coordinate 57,227,986 of CM053161.1, read as the reverse complement.
ATGGTCAGCAATGAGGTATGCAGCACTTTTTATGAGTTCATGAACTTAATCATCAGATCTCATACATGGTGTCATTAGGCATCAAAGCTGCTTCCTTGGCACCTGACAACAACAGAGTGCTAAGGAGAATTTGGATCCCTGAAACCCACGGCTAAAACATAAAATTGGTGTTAGCTTTTTGTTTTAAACTCCTCCACCTTTTTTCCTGACATCACTTGCAGGACACAGGCAGGGAGAAATAGAAAATGAATAGCAATGAGAGAGGCTAAGAAGATAGGAAACTACTCAGTGCCTGGACATCTTCCTATCATTCCTATAAAGGTGTCTCATGGTCCTGGAGAGGATGGAATGCTTTTTAAACTAGACCCTCAGCATGGCTATTTGTAGTAAACTAGCCAGCCAGGCAGATGGATATTCGTAAGTTAATTTTTGGATTTTATTTTACTTGGATCCCCAATAAAAGCCTATGGAATCAGCATTCGAGAAATCAAAAGATGCATTGCATTGAGCGAATCTGCTGCGAAAGACCTCTTTGAGGTATTGAAAAGCAAAGATGTCACCTGAACCATCTGACCCAAGCCATGTGTTTTCAATCACATACATGTGAAAACTGGACAATGAATAAGGAAGACAGAAGAACTGACACCTTTGAATTGCAATGTTGAAGAATACTGAATGTACCATGGGCTGCCAAAAGAACAAACAGAACTTTCTTGGAAAAAATACAACCAGAGTGTTCCTCAGAAACAAGAACAGCAAGACTACATCTTAAATAATTTGGATGTGTTGTCAGGAGGCATCAATCCCTGGAGAAGGATATCATGCTTGGTAAAATAAGAGTCAGCAAAAAAGAGGACGATCCAAAACATGGGCTGACACAGTGGCTGCAACAATGGACTGAAGCATACCAAGACCTGTGGGCCTGGCGCAGGACCAGGCAGTGTTTCATTCCATTGTACATAGGGTCACTATGAGTCGGAACTGACTCAACAGTACCTAACAACAAGAACTTAGTTTTCAGTAAATTTCATAAAGTAAATTGAATCTTCTCAACTAGTATTCAGAATGCTCTTAGAAGTTCTTAATTACTGAACATTGAAAACTTCAGCAGTTTTATTCTACTTGGATCAACAAATGGAAGCCACACTCAAGAAATCAAACCATGTATTGCATCACACAAATCTGCTGCAAAAGACCTCTGAAAAGTTTAAGAAACAATGAATTCACCTTGGTGACTAAAGTATACCTGAACCAAGCCACGGTCTTCTCAACTGCCTGGTATGCTATGAAAGCTAGACAACAAAAAAGGAAGGAAGAAGAGCTGATGCATTTGAATTGTGGTGTTGGCAAAGAATATTGAATATACCCTGGAGTATCAGAAGAAGAAACAAATCAATCTTAGATGAACTAAACCCAGAATGCCCTCTAGAAGTGAAGATGGTGAGACTTTGGCTCACTTACTTGGCACACAGCAACAGGAAAGACCAGTTGTTAGAAAAGGGGCTCATGTTTGGTAAAGAACAGGGTCAGCAAAAATGGGAAACCTTCCATAAGATGGATTGATACAACAGCCTCAACAATCAACTGAAACATACTAATGAATGTGAAGATGGCCCAAGATCAGGCAGCTTTCATTTTGTTACAAAGAAGGTCACCATGAGTTGAAGCCAACTCAACAGCCACTAACAACAATAACAATTAATGAGCATCTCTAGGTATTGCTGAGGCAGCTTGAATATCTCGAGCCAAGATGCCAGTGACCAGAGCTGGCAAATCAAGCAAGCTCTTCCAGGATGGGAGCCTAAGTAGGGACTTTTTCTCGTTCAAATGGGACATTGTTACACACAGCAAGTAGGAAGAGTCCCAAGTAAGATCTTTACAAAAGACTTAGTGTTGTTGATTCTTATATAAATGGTGAGATCACATCTTTCATAAACGTAGAGAGCCTTATAAGACAACAGTTATTGTCCTGTGGGCTTACAATATCTCTTTGGACCTCACCATTTCCTGAAGATCCTGCCTAGCTCCATCCCTGTCAGCCTACATGATCTGGAAGGTTGATCACAAGCCATTCTCTTTTTTTTTTTTGCTAATCTCCATAATTTTTCACAAAGGGATGGACAGTAGGAGCTGGACTAAGTAAAATTCCTTTGGCAGGTGATGAAATGTGAAAGGTCCTGGCACACAGTGGATAATCAGTGACTGTAAGTAGAACCTGAGTATTCGTCTGCTGATGGAATTCTTGCATTTGGGGTTATAAAGGACATTTATCCTTTAAGGGATGACCTGGATAAGAGAGGTAGGGAGGAGAGAAAGAGGAAGCTAGTGTAATGAGCCCAGTCTAGCAATTCTCTCACTAATAAGGAGAGGCCCCATGAGGCAGACAGAGCAGTAGAAAGAGCTTGCCTCAGTGTTTCCAGATAGAAAAGCTTAAATGCCAATAATAACCCTCTGGGCACTGACTGTCCCCAGTTTAACTAAGGGGGTCAGGGGAGTATATCCCAGACTTTCCTGAGGTACAGAGAGGACACTTCGGTTTTGAGTTACGGACTTTGAAGCTGTAGTCATCAGGGGATCTATTTAATTCTTTTTGTGGCTTCAGAAACTACTGGCTTCCCAATTTAGTTTTCCATAGGGCAGAAGCCATTCTCTTACCCACTCCTTTCTATCAGTGAGATGATCTAAAGAGGAAATGAAGAGAAATTAGGAACACAGAATAGTCCTAGATTATAGCCATAGGTAAAAGCCAGAAATCACATACTGGCAGGCATTGCATCTGTAATCTTCCTTAGGGTAGCGATAGAGATTCTCACATTCATTTATCCCTCCAGATTTTGTGAAGCACCTTGTTATAGGGGAATTGTGCCCCACCCCCCATGATTTCCAGTATTGTGTGATTGTCCACTATTTTGTCAACTGATGTGATTTTCCTGTGTGCTGTAAACCCTACCTGTACAAGGTTAATGAGGCAGGATCAGAGGCAGTTATGTTAATGAGTCAGGAGTCCATCTACAAGACTAGTTGTGTGTTTAGTCATCTCTTTGGGGATATAAAAGAGAAGAGCAAGCAGAGAGACAGGGAGACCACGTAGCACCAAGAAAAAAGAGCTAGAGTATGCATCCTTTGGATCTGGTGTCCCTGCACTGAAATGCTCCTAGACCAGCAGAAGACTGATGACAAAGACCTTCCCCAGAGCTAACAAAGAGAGAAAGTCTTTCCCTGGAGCTGGCACCCTGCGTTATGACTTCCAGTCTCCTAGACCAATTGAGTGAATTTCTGTCTGTCAATGCCACTCACCTGTGGGTTTTTTTGTTATTAGCATCATTAGATAACTGAGACACACCTACTATGTGCTGGAGATTATGTGACACAGAAGGGCCTCAGAGATGAAATACACATGGTACCAAATTTACAAGGACTTTTGACTCGATGGCACTTGGCTGGCTTCAGATTAAAGGTGAAATTAGTAAAGGGGATGCAGAGTGGCTAGGGAAGGAATTGGAAAAGAATAGAAATTTGGGAACCTTAGCACTGGGACAGTTAAGACTTAAATGCGCCGTTAACATGCTTGCCCACTAACCAAAAGGTTGGATGTTGGAGTCCTCCTAGAGGCACCTTAGAAGGAAGACCTGGTGATCCATTTCTGAAACAATCAGCCACCGAAAACCCTGTGGAACATGGTTCTACACTTACACACATGGCGTCACCAAGAGTCAGAGTAAATTCAAAGGCAGCTGTTTGTTTCAATCTAGAGGCTAGAAAGCTCACACAGCTCTTTCCTACGTTCTAAGAACTCAGGGCTCTGGTTAAGGTTGCATTGCTTCTGCTGATTTTGTTACTACCAAAGGCTCTCTGTAAGCAATCAGTGTGACCCTCAAACTCAATGAAAATACAACTAGTTATTTCAACTTTGGAAATGGCTCTCAGAACCTCGATAGGAACTCTCAGGACTAACCCTAACTGTGTAGGAGAAAGAGCAAGGTAAGCCTGACTTCACATTACTCTAGCTAGAGGACCTTGGTGGAGTAACTAACTCAAGCTCTGGTTTTCAATTTCAACAACTGGAAAACAAGAAGAGGAATACCTAGCTCCCACAAGTGTTGCATTAGGTGATGTGATATATAAAAGTCCCGAACACACAGTGCACATTTAGTTATATTAATTAGGGCTGTTCCATTTGTATGTCATAAATGTTATTCTTGCACACTTTTTACAGTCAGTATATGATGCCAACTAAAGTAAATGATTTGGAAATAAAGGCATTAACCTAAACATAGAGCAGAAAATCTAGTAAAATAAGATTCAGCCTGAAACCCCAGAGGCATCTCGGGCTTTGCTTCCTGACTAAAAGGATCAGCTATCGATAGCCATTAGTGATTTAAAATTGAATCACTTGCAAAACCATCGGTAAAGGGGTGATAATTTTTCATGCTCACGCAAGATGACCCATCTGGGGCTTCAAAATTAACAGCAAGTAATAGTGTTGTCGATATGACACAAACACAGTGCATAATTAATCAGATCCCTGCCCCTTTGTCTGCTGGGAAATCTCCCAAGTCTGTTCCCAGTGCCTTAAAAGATAAAGGTTGACCTTGCCTGCTTGCCTAATAATAATTTATAGATGTGTAAACATTTACCACAACAATTACAGGTCGGCCTAATGAAATTCCAGGAACACAAGTCACGGAAAGCCTGAGTGCACATCATAAATTCAGAAATCAATCCCACGGACCAGGATCTGCAAATAAATTACAAGTCAAGGCCAATCCCTTCAGAGCAGACCTTCCCCAGGTAAGAAGTGAAGGGAAGAGGTTACGGGTTTTGTGTTCTGACTCTAAAAGGCTCTGGCCATGTACAGACTGATTTTTGAATGCTGGCTCTGTGACAGCCTTTCCCCGAAAGTCGTTTATCTTTAAGAGCTTCTCTTTCCCCATCTGTACAACTGGAGTCCACCACCCAGCTATCAGTTTACTGTACTGTGGGAGTTTGCATGTTGCTATGATGTTAAAGCTATGGCACCAGTATTTCAGTATCAGCAGGGCTACCCGAAAAATGTGCCAACAAAAACCCAATGGATCACAACAGAACATTGTGCAACTTGCTTGCTTTTGATCCATCAGCAAGAGGGACCGCTTGCTAGAGGAGGACACCACGTTCGGTGAAACACAGAGCCACCCATGCAAGGGACACCCTCAGGGAAAGGAATTTGTACAGTAGCCAGTACAGTGGATTCGAACATGCTGGTGAGCCTAAGGATGACACAAGACCAAGCAACACTTCGTGACTACACCGAGATGGAGTGAAACCAAAGTCAGGCAGCTCTCTGTCTGCAATGGGGATGGACAGCGGCTTCCTTGCAGACAGTAGTTCCGAGTGTGACAAATCACTTCATTCACTCATTTGATAAGCGCTGATCAGTTACCTTCTATGTTCTAGAAGTCGTGTTTAAGCCAGTAGCTGGCACTTGGCAGACATGAAATAAATTGTAGCTAATATACTATACTTGATTTATCATTAATAATAATGACTATCATTATGATTGTTGGAAATGGATTTCTTAGTAATTTATTATGACTGTTGATTGTTGGAAATGTATTTCTTAGTAATTTTATTGACTGTGGCAAGCTTCTTCCTCTGGAAGTTAGAGCACTAAAGGACAAATACGATACTGAGAAGAGATAGAAAGTTCCCAGTTCCTCTGCCAAACCCCCAGGAGACTGCTGTTGGGCTTTAAACAAGAAAAAAAAAAGAATGAAGGAACCTTGCTGCTTGCTTCACACAAGAAGAATTGTTAAGGGGAAGAGAGTGACATGCACCAAAGGCCAGGTCCTTCGCTAGGGGTGCCATAAGACAGGCGAGTTACTCCTCACAGTAAGTCTATTGAGTTCACTCTTATCACCACTGAATCTGCGAGGTCATTGGCAGTCCCAGAGTTTAAACCCAAAGAAATATAAATAAGTGAAATGGGTCTTTTCTTATGGGCTAATGAATTTTGTGGAACCTGTAAGTACAAATGACTTCCAAGATCTAGAGTCAAGTCCCAAGGGATCTGAACTTTGGGATATAGATTCCTGGTATGTATAAAGACCCAGACCCAAATCTGGGAAGAAGACACTTACCGAGCCCAGGCAAGAACATCATTCAGAGAAGAGGAAAGAGCCAGCTACCAGCACCTCCACTAGAAGGCCCCTCCGATGGCTGGACAGAAACCTGAGACACAAAGCCCTCTGCCCCCGCCCCAGTGTAGTTCTCCCTCCAGCAGTTTGTGTATATGTCATCGTAAGTGGAGAATGGGAATATTCAGGGAAACGATTGTCCATTCTCATAAAAAGCCAGCCAAACCCACTACCATCACATGGATTCCAACTCACACTCATGGCAGCAGCCAGAGTTCAACTGGGCTCCATGAGGTTTTCAGTGATTGGTTAGATCACCAGTGCTTTCTTCCAAGGCCCCTCTGGGTGGACTCGAACCTTCCACCTTCCAATTAGCAACGGAGTGCATTAACCATTTGGGCCAGTCAGGGGCTCCCCTGACAAAGCAAAGCACCAAGCTTACGAGGCAGACCTCCTGAAATGAAATTTCAGCTACATGCTAGTTGTGTGACGGCTGACAGGTTGCTAACCTCTTGGCGCTCCAGTCACTCACTTACAAGTGTCAGAATTGTGAGGATGTGAACTAAATATTTACACAAAGTACTTAGCACAGTGCCTGTCACATATTAAACTCCTGATAAATGAGGACCAGAATTAGCTTCATCCTTGGAGAGTAGCAAGGGGTAGCTCCCACAGTCTCTTTTGCAAAGGGTTAAGATCTTCTCTCAGCAGAGAACATCATCTCTGTCATCTCTCTACATGTTTATACTAAAAACAGGGGAGCTGAGCACTTCCCATGTGCCAGGCGCCCTGTTTCAGGTTTTACCCGGATCACCTCATGGTAGCTCCTGAGGGAGGCAGTCTGTGATCCCGTTTACAGAGGACCCACAATGATGGGACTCTCATTGTACAGGAGAGAAAGGGTCCAGAGCCTGGACCCTTAAGTCTTAGGCACTACAGATCCTCCCTGCGATGCTGCCTTCCTCAGCCCTCCAGCCCACCATCCCCTCCGGCCCTGAGTCAGGCAGACTGCTAACATTCCTTGGGGGGGTGACATGATTCTCACTCAGACTGAATGAGCCCCAAAGAAACCACCGTGAACAGGAAAAGATGGTCCTGGGAGACCGCTCTCACTCCTCCAGAGCCAAGAGACACCAGTCCCCGCATAAGCTCCTGTGTCCATCATCAAAGTGCCCGCGACTTGGCAGTGGAAGGCATGTTTTATCCTTAGAGCTCGCTACGCAGTAGGTGAGCAGCCGCTGTTTGTTACGTGTTGAGAACTCACACCCCTACAAACGAATAAATACAGGACTGACAATAAAGTTCTACACAAACCCATCCTGGGAAAAGTGCTACTTACCCCGTTGCTGAATATCACTACAGTCCCCCTCAAAGCACCCCCCAAGGGAAGCTATGCGCCAACGCCAGCACCTAGCTCACCCTTCAAAGCAATTTTGGAACTCCTTCTCTGGAATGGCCATCAGAGCTGTCATCATAGTACCCTTGATGTGCTTAGTGTCATCAAAATGTCTTCCTTATCTTTGGGTAAAGAAAAAAGTCATTGGGGGGCAAGATTAGGCAAGTAGGGAGGGTCTTCCAATACAGTCATTTGTTTATTGGCTAAAAACTCTCTCACAGACAGCTATACAGTTAAGTTTGGGAACTTGTCACCATGCATAAGGGTTGTGACAGAAAGAGTTCCAAAACTGCTTTGAAGGGTGGACTAGGCACTGGCATCGGTGCATAGCTTCCCAAGGGGAGTACTTCAAAGGTGACCATAGTGATATTCAGCAATGACATACGTACTGCTTAGAAGAATTCAGCTCACAGACTTAACTGTCAGAGCTAGGAAAGCAACCTTCTGCAAAGGTGCTTCACCTTCTGGGACAGGGGTCCACCTGCTGGGGACGCATTTCTAGGCTGGGGCTGGGGCTGAGGCAAATGCAGACTTCCCCATGACTCATCTGCCGTGCAGCCTGTGGAAGGCAGGTCCTTGTGTGCCAGCAGGAACACAGAGCAGCCGTTAAAGTGAGTCCGGTCACGGTTGCTCTGTGGTCTAGGGGGGAAAGACAGTTTTACTTCAGTCTGAAGTTCACAGTGCTGTGTTTCTTCTGTTACAACTTTTTCTATCTTTAAAAAAAAGAAAAAAAACTCAGTTTTTCAATTTTTTTCTGAGTTTTTAATTGTTTATATTTTCAGTTCCCAAGATAGGAAATCACCAAGGGGATCAAAGTTAGTAGCAGGAGCAGAGCCTTGTTATGCATTGAGACTCTCGAAAGCCTGTGCTGTGGACACTGGAGCAAAGAAATAGCCTCACCCAGAGGCTGAGCGTCTGCTCCCAAGTCCAGGGATCCCTGGGAGGGCCTTTAGGCAGGGTTGCCATGGCGACGGGACTGTCACAGGCCCAGGGTCTTGCTGGGTAAGCACAAATAGATGGCATGTGAGATGCCTCTTTTCATTTGAAAATTACTACTAATTTGCAATTAGTCGGAGGAAAATTGCAGATGGAGGAAAGGGAATTGCTCCTTTCAGCAAACAGCTACCACCACCGAAAACTGACTTTTCTCTGGAGTCACAGCAGAGAGCAAAGAAAACATCTTCCTGTAAGGACCACAGGCTTTGGAGATGGACAGAAGGACTGAATCCTGGTTCTCCCACTTTCTGGCTGGGTGACCTTGGAGAAGTCTCTTAACCTTGCTGCATTTACTTTCTTCAGCTATAGAACATGGATTTTTTTTTAAAAAAAAAAAAAAAGAAAGAACTGAAAGAGTTAAGTGAAATAACGGAAATCAAGTCCCCGCGTGTAGTGAGTACCCAGTTAGTGGCAGCCATTGTCATTATCACTATTTGAAGCTTTTCGTCTCACACAAAGCACCCTCTCCTCTTGTTTAAAGTAAATCCTTTTTTATACAGTTTGTTCATCCTGATGATGAACTCATTAGGCACTGCTCTGTGTCAGAAGTCTTCTAGAAACTGTAGTTCATCACATCAGACGCCCAAGAGCAGCCATTAATCAGAATTCCTTCTCACCCACAACCGTCGGGAGCCCTGTCCTTCCCTACCTTTTCCTGGATGCCAGCCAGGGCATCAGCCTCCTCTCCTCCACCTCCCTGCCAACTGATGCCAAGACTCTTGGCACTTGGGTGATCTTACATGATCCTTTTAGGAGCTAGAAAGTTTAGAGAAGGTGAGGTTCACAGGTTGATAGCACAAGGAACCCCCAAAGCCAAGAACTATGAGGGAAAGTAGAAGCAGGGCTCAGCTAAATTCAAGTGTCCCAGGGCTCTGAAACTTTCTGGAACAGGGACTGGGCCCAGGTTGCCTCTGTGGTCCCAGCCCCAGTACTAGCAGGCAGAGTAGGCACCTGAAAACCAACTGTTTGGGACATTATGCTGGAACAGAAAGCTGTCCTGCCTTCGACCTGTTTGCTCGGCCTAGAGGACATTTCCCCCTTTTGCCACAATGGAAAACACCAACTCTGAGTCCCCAGAGTATGTGGGAAAGAGATTCTTTCTCTCTCTTTCTATGTACCCAACCCTATTCTAAACCAAGACAAGGAGCCTAGGGCCAGTTCAGGAAGAGAAGTGACCCAAGTTTGCTGAACAAGACCCTGTTACCCCTCATCTGTAAGGCAAGGTACCATGACAGCCGGGTGCATGGGTTCAGCACAAATCCTACCCCCCTTAACTGTGTAAGCTTGAGCAAGTTGCTGCTTGCAAAAAAATGAGTCATGATGGTCCTATATTTCTAGGGATCATCATTGATATCCAAGTCTGGAGCAAAAGTGGTTCTCTTTCAAGAGCTTGAGCACAAACCACTAAGGGTAAAAACGGCTTGATAAAGATATGAGAGGAGAGCTACGAGCCCCACAGCCTGCTTTAGTCAGATGGTAAACTAGAAGGAAGTCAAGCCTATCACGCTTCACACAAAGAAGCTGGCATCCAGAACAGTGCTGGCTGGTGGCATTTCCAGCTCACCTTCTTCCCGTTAGAGTGGGTGATGTTGACTAATGAAGAATTAGCCAGCCACATTGTAAACCACAGTCATTATGAATTCCATTCCCAGCCACCTGGCCAAAACACCTCATGGTTCACCTTTCAACAAAAGCGGTCACACTCGAAGAACAGAGGCACCTGGAAAGACACAATAAAGCGGCATAAAGCACTGGATAATTAAGTCCTTTACCAGTCTCAGGCTGTGCTTCTACCATGATGTTTCTTCCTCTGTGACATAAGAATACAGGAGAGGAAGATGACAGAAGGCAGCAGAACTATAATATTCAAACCCAAACTCTTCCACTTAACTGTGAGACCCTGGAGAAGTGATCTAACCTCTTGGACTCCATTTGCTTCATCCATCAAACGGGATTTTTTTTATTATTATTATTCTAAGGAAATAAATGCATGTGCAGAAGCTAGACAACACTTTTCGTATCCCAGTGTCCTTGACCATGGATACTGACCACCATCAGTGAAGGTAACTTGGATGACGCTTTATCATCATACCCATAAGAGCAGCTCAACATTTGTCCAACACCAGGTCTACAAATCATGGGGACTTACCACGCATTATTTTATTTTTTTAAGTCAAGTCTAGGTAAATGATTTCAGGGCAGATTAGTTTCTCATTAAACAGTTAATACACATATTGTTTTGTGACTTTCATTGCTCACACTAACATGCCAACACTCTCTTTTCGACCTCTGGTTCACTTCTCCCTTTATCTGGTTGTCATGACTCTTCCTGCCTTCTTGTCTTTGCTTTTGAGCCAGTGTGCCCATTTGGTCTCATATACAGGATTGAACTAAGGGTACTGCTGTTTATTTTATAGGCCCTCCTAGTCTTTAGAAACAGGGCTTAAGCACTGTCTGCTAACCAAAAGATCAGCAGTTCAAATCTGCCAGGCGCTCCTTGGAAAATCTACAGAGCAGTTCTTCTCTGTCCTATGGAGTTGCTCTGAGTCAGAATCAACTCAACAGCAGTGCATTCCATTCAGTTTTCTAACCTTTGGCTGAAGGGTGAGCTTCAAGAGTGCCTTCAGTACTCAGTTAACAACGTGTCTGGGGCCATACTCTCAGGGTTTCTCCACTCTCTAACAGACCGGTAAGTCGGGCGTTTTTTTCTGAGTTTGAATTTTATTCTAAGTTTTTCTCTTGCTCAGTTTGAGACCCTCTATTGTGGTCCCTGTCACTGCATTATTTTATTTTAATTCTCAAAGTAGTTGACGAAGTTATTTTTATTATGCCTTTCTCAACAGAATGGATAACTGAAGCTCAGGATCAAGTGACTGGGCCTGACCTCTCACCCCATCCCATACTCCCCCCCCCATATGAGAAAACTCACAGTAGTAATTTAATAGCATCACACATGTCAGGTACTACAAGTTCCAGTTTAGTTTTAATTTTCTTTCATTAAGCAGCACAGGGTACAGGGCACACAAGGGAGTATCTCTTATCTGCCATGCCGACGTGTGACTAGTCTCTAACTCTGGGTGTTCAGTGACTGTTAACTCTTACATAGTCTTATATAGTCTTCCAGCTGCCACTGGAAGACCTTCATAGTGTTCATCATCACTAAGCATCAACTAATACTGATACTTCGAAGCCCTGGCATGACTCTTCCAAGGTCATACAACCACTGTGTAAAAGGTTGGTACTGGAAATGTGATCTCCCTACTCAAGGCTCATGAGCAAACCTTCTTCATCATCACACATCAGCCCAGTCTGCTGACGAGCACCCAGCTTCATTGAGTGACAAGGGTCACGAGCAAGACATGGTCTTGGAGATTCACTACTGGTTACAGTAGAACTCTCAACTATACCGCTCATTCAGCCTTTCATTCAACAAACTTATGCCTGTTAAATTACTACTATAACCACAGCCTTCTTTGCCTACCGAGCTAGACAATCAACAAGCAAATAGATACAGTGGATTCCTGAATGCCCACCACCTCATCCTCCTTATTAAATCCAAATCTTAAGTGTGAGAGCTCAGCATGCTTTTATGCGCTATTGGACATTCATGTATATTCTTTGGAGAGACACCTACTCAAGTCCTTTATCCATTTTTCATTGAGTTATTTGTCTGTTTATTATTGAGTAGCAATAGTTGTCATATACTCTAGATACAGGTCCTTTATCAGGTATATGATTTACAGTTATTTTTTCTCTTGTGTACGTTGTTGAATTCTCACGTTTTTGTTGGTGGTAGAGTCCCTTAAAGCACAAAAGTTTTTTATTTCAACAATGTCCAGTTTATATAATTTTTCCCTTTGTTGCCAATGGTTTTGATGTCATATCTAAGGAACCATTGAATAACCCAAGGTCACAAAAATTTACAGCTATTTTTATTTGTCAGAATTTTGTAGTTTTAGCTCTTACATCTTTCCTTTATTTTGAGTTATTTTTTTATATTGTGTGAGGTAGGGGCTCATCTTTGTTCTTTTGAAGGAGGATATCAAGTTGCTCCAGTATCATTTCTTGAAAAGACTATTCATTGCTCATTGAATGGTCTTGGCACCACCCTAAGTCTCAGTATCTCCTTAAGTATTAGACAATGGATGGGGCCAGATAATGCTCAAAGTTCTTCCAAAACTGCCATTTAGAGCAGTGAATGCCCTTTCCAGCAGAGGAAGAAAAGGGAAGGGGTTGAGGATTTGCCTCCCTCCCTCTGCACTCCAGCTGGTATTTTTCATGGCTGTCTGCTGGGCACTGTGCAGCACCTCCACTAAAACACAGCAGAACCCTCCAGGTGAGGGTTTAGGGCATACACAGGAATGGCAGCCAGCACTCCTTGTAGGTTTTCGAAGCATTATCATTGATGAGTTTGTTCATTTCCACCTCCAAGAAGTACGGCCCACTGACCTCCACCTCCCAAAGGAAGAGCTCACCAGGATGCTATCAAATCATCCATAACTAGCCTCCCCACCTCCAGTGGTGGAACAGGCCTGTGTCTAAGCGATACTTGCTTTTCTTCCTTTTACCCAAGACACTCGTTCCAGAGCAACTACATTCATTTCCCACAATGGCTCACAGACAGTGCCCACTATGTTCTCCTCCCTGGAGCCCTGTAGAAGCAACGGAAAAGGCCGCAGCTGCCTGCTCGGAGCCCTGAAAGCCATCTCTGCCACCCGAGGCCTCAACCGGGAACACGCCTGGCTTTCTAAAACCCTCCAGAGGCTATTTGTCGTTTGTGTTATTTGTCTCCCCCCTCTTGCTTCCCTGTCTCCATCCCCAGAATATCTGTCTTTACCACTCACTCTCCGGAGACATTTGTCTGCTGGGATAATAGCAGCTGACAGCAAAGGTCACCGTGACCAGTTGTGACTCGCCGCATACAAATGTGCCTTTTAGCTGTGGGTCCTGCAAAGAAGGACCAGGTCTTATTATTGATAAATCCTTGAAAAGACTCTAATGTATCTTCATTTCAGGAAAAACAACTGCCTTCAAGGTTACATGGAGAAAATAAAGCGGGCGGTCTGGTGACGGATTCAAGAAGTTGGCATTTTCCCGAAGATTAAAAGATAATAACACTTCTATTAGGATCACTCCGCCACGCTGTATTGATCTCATCAGGGAAGCCACTGCAGGTCTAATACGAACGGAGAGCATTCTGGAATTAATCACGGGGGGTTTTATTACGGTTCAGAGGGCGTTTCGTTCAGGCTGCATCGTTTGCAATATTTATGGCTGCGCTCCCTCGCCGTTATTAAGTGCAAGTGGGGCGCATGGAACTGGGCCTGCTGGGTTAGAACACAAAGTCATTCTTCAAAAGTAAATCTTATCTAAACTGTGCCCACAAAGCCAATTATGCTTTGATTTACATTTTAATTCTGTGGCAGAGGCTGCATACTGGGGCAAAGAGGAAGATCCGGAAGGACTAGGTTGACACTTGAGCCTGTGGTCTCCAACCGAAGACGACACTGGAACAAAGGCCTTCCTTTGTCTGAGCCTCAGCTTCCAGATCTGTAAAATGGGAGCGATAGTAACTGACTCCCAGGTTAGGTGAGAGTTAAAGAAGACAGCATCAGCCAAGTCTCTCACATAAAACCTGGTACAGAATAAACTCAAAAATACTTACTGCTCTTCTTAGCGATAATACTGTCATTAGCATTATTAGTATTTCTTCTACTGCAAATCTTGTTGTTGCTGTTAACTGCCAATGAATTGGCATTCCATTCATGACGACCCCAGGCACAATGGAATGGAACACTTTCCAGAGCCATACTCACATTTAGTTGGAAGTTGGACCATTGTAATCCATAGTGATGTCATTGACTGATTTTCTGAAGTAGATCACTGGGCTTTTCTTCCTAGTCTTACCTGGTCTGGAAGCTCCACTTAAACGTGTTCAGATTATAGCAACATACAAGCCTCCAGCAATAGATGGGCGGTGGCAGCATGCGGTGCGTTGGCCAGGACCCAGCTGGAGAGACTAAACGAAACACAAAATCCAACAACCACTGACTGGCTAGATTTTTTTTTTTTTAATCCCAAATTTAAGATAAACACATGAGTATATTTTATGACCCATGGATACCAGCTTCACCAGTTTCCACCCTTGGTCCTTCTCTTACAAGCAATGGCCGCCTATGTTTACTCCATAGCATGGGTTAAACCATCAGCTTTTGGACAAAGCCTATCATAAACCTCATCGGGCTACTGTGAAAATTCAGTAAGATAAAGCTGGAAAGGGCTCAGTCCAGGTCCTCACACAGAGTAAGTACTTAATCACTCAAGCCTTTATTATCAGTAGAAGGAGGAGGGGGAGCAAACAGTAGCCGTAATGCTAATAATTGTAGCAGTAGGATTACTAATCATAGTATCAGTGCTAGTAGCAGTAATATTAGTAATCACAGTAGTAGTAGCAATATGCATAACAAATAATATTACTAGTAGTAATGGTAATAGAAGTACTAGTACTAATGGTAGTAATAAGAATAATACTGGTGGTGGTGGTGCTAACAGGGGTATCCCCATCAGTCAGCCTCCCGGGCCACATGGAGAGGGCTTGAGACAGGAAGGTAGACAGCAGAACCCCAGGCAGGACAGGCATCACAAAGCTTATGGACAGAGGTGGGGACAGTGTCACAGAGCCAGGACAGAGAGAGCAGAGGGGAAAGGCTAGTGAGCAAGGTGGAGGGAAGCAGTGGGTGAGTCAATAATGGAACGTCGACAGAACTCCTGACTCAAGTGCGTGGTCCCTTTGCACCCAGACACCGTGAGAAGGCAGGAACAGGTGGGCGTGGCCTGGGGCAGCCACCACTACTGCTGCCTGGAAAAAGTAAGAAGACAGACGAGAACAAAGAGTGAGGGAAGAAAAGACAGAGTACGAGTGAGAGTGAGAGAAGGCACAGGGGTGAGAGCAGGAAAGAAGGCTGGAGACGGGGCAGGTGAAAGTGAGAGATGTATGGCCTAGTGGAACGAGACATCGCCACTGGGGGGCACTTTGATAAACTCTGTTTGTTGAATATAGTCATCTTTTCTCATAAAATCATTCCACAAGCCCCTCTACCTTCAGCCTCCTGGCTCTGTGACCTAACCAACGTGGTGGGCGATGTTGCCTCCACAATGCAGGCCTCCTAAAGCCACATGTTTGGGTGCCTGCCTGAGGCCCAGGTAGCACTTCCAGGAGGACCAGTGTCTGGAAGTCCTGGCTGCTCCTGAGAACCCCTCCCTGCCCCGAACACAGGCCCTCAGTACAAACCCCAGAAATAGATCCAAATGTCTGGTGGGAAAAAAAAGGATGTTTATCACATGTTCATTTCTTAGCCGAGAAAAACTGCCATTTCAAGAAGTAGCATAAATATATAGCATTGTGGGTTTTGAAGAAACTCTCAAGAGCATATCACTTAAACCTTAAAATACCAGCTTTTACCCTTTCATCCGACAGCAGAAGTGACTGGCTGAAAGTCTGGAGATCAGAAGGGCTTTCCAACACGTAATTATAAGCACACCTGGAGCGACCACCAAAATCCAGTCCATTTTCTATTATGCTGAGTTCAGAACCTAATTTTCAGGGGTTTCCAAAGCAACAGTAAAAGATGTATTTTGATTCACAGGCTTTCTTTAGGCTCAGCTTGCGAGTGCTCTGACTAAAGCTCCCGTCCTTCCCCATTACACACTGACACATACTTTGAGCGAACATGCATGTGTACACGTGGAATCCTTGAGTAATGCAAATCATTAACACCTTCAGCAGCTAATCCAAAAGGTTGGCAGTACAAGTCCACCCAGAGAAAACTCAGAAGAGAAGCCTGGAAATCTACCTCCTGTTTTAAAAAAAAAAAAAAAATCAACCATCGAAACCATAGTTCTACTCTGACACACAGAGTTCCTGTGAGTTGGAATCAACTTAATGGCAGCTGGTTTGTTTTAGCACAGCACAGTGGTTAACTCAATCGACAATCAGCTGCTAACCAACAGGTTGGCGGTTCAAAACCAGCAGCGACTTTGCAGGAGAGAGTTGTGGCAGTCGGCCTCTGCCAAGATTTACAGCCCCCTGGAAACTCTGCGGAGTTGGTATGAGTTGGAATTAACTCAACGACGCTGGGTATACGCATGCGTTGTATATAGGTGCGTGCACACATAAATGAGATAATAGACAGTCCATCTGTAAACTCTTGTTGAGTCTGAAGTCTGTAGACTGTGAAAAATAGTGACACGCAGCACAAATAAACTAACACTGGTCTCACTAATTCACTGTTTTGATTTATGAATTCATTCAGGGAAAACCATAAGAAAAATTAATTCATAAAGGTTAAAGATAAATCCCAAAAGAAGAAATGCAAATGAATGATTAACATGAGAAAAATTGCTCAATCTCTCAGATGATAAAAGAAATTAGATCGAACTAATAATGAAATCCCATCATGCCTTGTCTTTTAATTTGGCAAAGACTAGTTTAAAAAAAAGAACAGGATGCCTAGTGGCACAGTGATTACGATCTTGGCAGCCAACCAAAAAGTCAGCAGTTCGAATCCACCAGCTACACTTTGGCAACCCTATGAGGCAGTTCTCCTCTGTCCTAGAGGTTGGCTATGAGTTGGAATTGACTCAGCAGTGACAGGTTTTTAGTAAAACAACAATAAAGCTGGCAAGGCTGTAGTGAAATAGTCTCTCTCATTCAGTGGGGAGGCAAATGTAAGTGGGTTTCCTCCCGGTGGCAGGCAATTTAGGAGTGTACCTTAGTAGCCTTGAACTTGTTTACTTGACCCAGTTAGCATACCTTTGGAAGAAAGGCTTTGAGATCTGCTTCCATGAAGGTTACAGACAAGAAAATCCCAGGAAGCATTTCTACTCTGTAACACATGGGTTTGAATCTAGTCAACACCAATGCATTCGGGCTTGGAAGAGCACTAGATCACTGGCTTTAGTTGCCACCCAACCAGCTCCCACTTGCGGTGATCTGTATGAAAGACCAAGCGCTGCCAAGTCTTGCTAGAGTAGGTGGACCAGGGGTAAACCAAAACCGAACCCACTGCCATCGAGTCGTGTCCAACTCATAGGGACCCTATAGAACAGAGTAGAACTGCCCCATAAAGTTTCCAAGGAGCACCTGATGGATTTGAACTACTGACATTTTCGTTAGCCGCCAAGCTCTTAACCACTACACTGCCAGGATCTACTGAAATAAATCCACTGTGCTCGCCCATGTGGATATTTCTAAAGACTATGAGGTTTTAACAGAGGATAGGGGTCCTGTTACAAGAGGAAAAGAGGAAAGGTATTCAAAGGCGGAGGATGCTAGTGTGCCAGTCACTTTGAGAAGTCAGGAGATGAGAAGGACAGTGGCTTGGGAGGAAGCGGGATGAGAATAAGTGTGCGTGTGTGTGCGGGAGAGAAAAGATCTGCTGAGAGGAAGATTCTGCAGAGGGATCAGGGGTCTGCAAGAGGGTCACAGAGGCTTCCAGCAGAATGTCCCACAAGAGTGGTTTAAACAACCGAGCTTTGTTTTTCACACACAAAGTACAAAGTGTCAGCCACATATTTAGGCAGGAATGGAAGCACATTCTAGAATGAGAAATATTTCGCATGCAACCCAAATCCAAGTGATATCAAATGTACACAGTTGGCATGGGAACCAGAAAGCCTGAAGAACTTAATTTTCAAAATTTGTTTCACAACTATATTTGCATTTTATGCGGCCTGGATACTAATTGTGATGCTTAGGCCAGTGCAAGGACAGAAACATACTTCTTAATGAGTTTCCTAATACTTTCCTAACTGGATAATCAGCACTTGTGGTTTGGATATTAAATTATTTACTTTAGTAATTTTTCCCTCCAAATGTAACCTGTAATTGGTGCTCAGGGACAGCACTGGAGCTGTGTGGCCCATATTCACCTGCAGTGGCAGCAGCAGGACTAATGCCTGAGCAGTCACACAACATCCCCATGACCCTCACCCTATACAGTCCCTGTCATTCGTCACAGGATCAGCTTCCAGTTTCTGGGACCGATAACACTTTGCTTCAAGTGATGAATCACTCTCATTAAGCCAACATTTGTCACCTTCGTGTTACTATTTACCTTGTTCCATGTCTATAAATCGTATATTGTATTGATTACTAATTTCAGCTAAAAGAGACCTCAGGCATCACAGATGATGGCTCATCTCCATCTCCAAGGGGCAGAGTAGGGACCGATGAATGGAACGTACATTTCCAAAATGGTCACAGTGACCTCAAGAAGTGTGTCCTCATTCTTAGAATCTGGGCATTTGACTGTTTTCCTTGTTTTGTTATGGTACCCCTAAACCAAAAACAAAACTTTTTCTTGTGGAGTCAATGTCCACTCACAGCTGCCCTGTAGGACAGAATAAAACTGCCCCATAGAGTTTCCAAGGAGTGCCTGGCAGATCTGAACTGCCGACCTTTTGGCTAGCTGCTGTAGCACTTAACCACTATCCTACCAGGGCTTCCACGGTAGCCCAAAGACTATGTAAAAATTTGGGAATGATGCTGGACTCCAGGGAAAAGCTTTTATTCCCGCATGGCTACAAGACTCTCCATCAGTAGTAACCTAGTCCACCAAATTCCAGAGTACTTTGGAAGGTACACCATATCCGGAGCCCATCCTCTTCCCAATCTGTACATCAGAGTTGGAAGACCCAGAACCCTGGCGACCCTGTGGCACTGCTAGTTATGTTTTTGTGGTGCCTGAATCAGTTGACAACTACTGTCTAGGCATCAAGCCATGACATCACCTTTCTAGAAGCTCTTCAGGTGATTTTGATGGAGAAATTCAAATCTCAGGACATAAAAGAAACTCTTTACAGATAAAAATGTGGTCTTTTATATTCTGGGACCTACCTAAGGCAAGGTCTCATCTCTGCCTACTCTGGTCTTCAGCCTCTAGTAGCACTAAGTGGCTTGGAATTCCCTACCCACTTCCTGTGTCCAGAAACCAAAAAATCTGAGACTCATCTCTGAGGACAGGAGACGCTGAGACAAGGCAGGCCTCAAGCCTTGTGTTCACGTGAATCCTGAGGATCTTAGGGTAAGGTGGAGCTCAGCAGGGCTGAGTTTAGGCTCCTGATCTTCTCTGCCCTGCGAACAAAATTGTGTTATTTATTCTTTTGCACCCGTTGCTTGTGGGTAGGCTGTGACTCACCCTACTCGGACCTTTGCAGGAAATGGTGGCTGTGGGTCTGAGCCATCCGTAGTCCTTCTTCTGCCTCCCCAGTCATAAAGCCAACAAATAGAACTCCAATATCAGCATTGTTTTTACTATTTTGTGTCTTCCTCCGACTCAAATCTGAGAACTAGTCAAGGATAACACCATGCTTCTGGCTTTCCAGTTCTTTGCACAATAACTGACGTATAGGACATGCTCAAAGAATTACGGATTTGTAAGAAATTAATCTACAAGCACTGTGCTGCCCAAGAGCTGTGTGAGTGGAGGCAGATTAAAAGGAAAAATTAGTTCAATTCCCATAATGAATCTGAGAAGTGCCTACTCCCCATCTGCTGAGGGTGTATTAGTTCCCTAATGCTGCTGTAACAAAAAATACCACAAGTGGATGGTTTTAAAGAGTACAGATTTGTTTGTTCACAGTTCAAGAGGCTAGAAATCTGAATTCAGGTCATGTCTCTAGGGCAAGTCATTCTTTTATCAATTTCAGCTTCTCATAGCCGGCAGTCCCTGGTATTCCTGGGCCTGTAGATGTATTTACAGGTGCCTGTCTTCAAATAGCATCCTCCTCTTATGTATCTATGTGTCTATTCTGCTTCTTCTATAACTCAGAAGTGATGAGGTTAAGGACCCACCTGATGCTGGTTACTCTTGGTGTTAGTTGCCATCAGGTTGATTTAGTCTCCTGGAGACTACACTTGGGTCAGAGTAGAACTGCTCCTCAGGGTTTTCAGGGCTATGACCCTTCAGAGGCAGGTTACGAGGCCTGTTTTCCAGAGTGCCTCTGAGTGATTTCAAACCACCAGTGTCTTGGCTACATAACAAAAGAAAACCCCTATTTCCCAACAGGATCATGTTTAAAGGTACTGGGGTTAAAATTTCAACACATATTAAGGGTGACACGATTTAATCCATTATAGAGGATATGTTCTATGTGAACACTCTGACAGAAGCTGTGTGATTACACAGAGTCAAATACACCCCAACACGTTCACAGTCTACAGGATGGATAACAATACACGCAACAAGAAAAGTAGTTCAGAAGGGGAACAATGGCTCCCAGCGGGGATCTGTTGGAACACAGCTACCAAGAGTTCATCTTCTTGACAAGTATTCCATCTTGTGAGGACTCTCTGCCGCTGTGAAGTGGTACAATGTGCTGTCTTCAGGAGCGCAATCCTCCTCTCCGATCTATTGAGTAAGATTCCTTCAGAACATGAGGCTGGAGCTGAGTCAAGTTTGGAAGGTTTAGAAATGGCGTGAAGCATTTACTGACAGCCCTCTGCTGGGACGATGGGAGACTGACACAACAGTCAATACAACAAACTGAAACACGCCAACAATTATAAAGACGACCCAGCACTGGGTAACATTTTGTTCTGCTATACATAAGGTTGCCTTGAACCAGAGCCAACTTGATAATAACTAACAACAATGTCCACGAAGAATGGAAAAACCCAGATTCTGGGGGATCCATGTCCACTGGGAAACAGGGAGCCATGACAGGTAGTTGAGGAGAGAAGGCACAGGAGAGCACGAGGATACAGTATGTAGGACGGCTACACTCTCGTGGATGGGGCACGGACACAGAAGGGGAACCTTGGACCGGTTGTCAATGGCATTCCTAAAGCCAGATCATTGACTTTTCCCACCTGTCCTAACTCATTGAATCTGAGACACCTGATGTCATTTTTTAATTAACACTGACAATATTATGAATTCCATTCACTTAATCTCCATTAAAGTCATTGAGCATGATGTATCGACTTTTTGAACTGAAATAAAAAAAAGCCTGAAAATAGCTTCGTAAAACTTTATCATTTGTAATTCATCAAATCAGAATAACTAAATATTCCTTTTAAAGGTATATAATGACTATATAAACATGAAGAGAAATTGTATTTTTACCCCTCTTCTCTATAAAGGGCCTGACAGATTAATGATATTTTAACAACAACAACAACAAAAGTCACATTCCTGTGGCCTGTTATTAAAATATATGTAGGTGTTGGATCCGACTCAATGGCACTTGGCTGGCTTGGTCTATAATTGAAGGATAATAATAAATGTAACTGGAACAAATATCTATATAGTGACTTTGCATTATGCATGGCATTTTCACATATTTTCTGCCACTGGACTTCACAACCAGTCTAAGGAGTTGGCTGAAAAGAGACTCAGAAAGGTTGAAAGTCAGGAGTCAATTCCAGGTAAACTTCCTCCAAATCCTTTGCTCTTCTCAGAGAACCATGACACTTCATGTATTTGAACAAACAGCATGCCATGTATGAGAAGAAAAACTGACACGAAGCCAGATAATACAGCAACCAGGCAGAAACTTCTGGCCAGGCCAGGGCAGAACACTGACTTCTCATAAAGCCAAAACAAAGATGGGCTCCATCAAACCCGATGACCTTATTCCAAGTCCAGAAATGCTGAAATATAAGCTGCCCTCAGAGAATAGCCCTGAATCCTCTGGAAAATACATCTGGTATGAAGAATGGAATTTCAGTTTCCTATGTTTGGAGTTTATAGTGTAAGGTATCGTGGACTATTTCACACCTGGTCGCATCCCAGCATCAACGATTATAGTGCAGACCCTGGGCAAAGCGGATCCTACCACATCCCCTAGCCAGACTCCTTCCAGCCCAGTACAGTTGGGGAAGAAGGCAGCATGGAGCTTCATGGATATGAAGCTAAAATCTTGTCCTGCTCTAATCGTAATGTCCACATCTATCAGTTGGGTTAACTGGACTCTCAGCCAGCCAGGGCTGCCCATAATCTTCACCATCAGCCTGAATGTGGTGCCTACCTTGCAGACTAAAAACACAAAAGCAACTACCGGCCCCAGCTATGCAACCATCACGCCTGTTCCTCTGGGGAAATGACACTTCTCTGTTAGTTAGAAAGACCCAGAACCTGAGGGGAGAAAATTAACGGGTTTGAAACCAACTATAAGAAAACTTTTAACTAGCATTTCTACTCTATAGCACGTGGGGCCATCATGAGTCAGAATCAGTTTCACAGCAAGAGGTTTTGTTGGGGTTTTTATATGTCTATGTGCCAGGCTGTGTTCTAATTGTTGTGCTGGCAAAGAACATTGGATACACCATGGACTGCCAGAAGGAAGAACAAATGAGCCTTAGAAGAAAGACAACCAAAATGCTCCTTAGAAGCAGGGATGGTGAAACTTGATGTTGCTTAGATACATTATCAGGAGGCACAAATCTCTAGGAAACAGCATCGTGGTTGGTAAAGCAGAAGATCAGCAAAAAGGAGAGAATCCCACAATGAGACGGAGTGACATACAGTCACAACAATAGGTTCAAACATGCCAACCATGACGAAAATGGCACAGGACTCGGTAATGTTTCATTCTGTTAAAGAGCTGGAGCCAACTTGACAGTAACTCATGACAACAATATATGTCAGGCACTGCATTGGGCTCTTAATAATAATCTCATGGATTTCTCACCAACAACATGACAAGTTGGTTTAAAAGAGTCCTATTGCAAAGAAAGAGAAATTGAGGATCTAAAGAGTTAGAAAATTCCCGTCTGGTAATACAGCTCCACTACCATTTACAGGTTCAAACTAAGCTTGCATATGATATCTCAAGTATGTTATTATGTAACTCCTGCCCACCTACTTCACACAATAACTGTCAATCACCTTCCTTTTCCAAAACCCATGACCCAATATTTGTTGAATGATTAAATAAATAGCTGTCAAATGAACAAGTGAATAAAGGTATTTATCCCACACTATGCTACCTCATAATGATGGGATAAACAGAGAGGAAAAAGAACTTGAATTAGAAGAGAAAAAAAAACTGGAATAATTACACAAACTTGGCTAACAACCAGAGTATTCGCAATATTATTTGCCTGAACCCAGACTGTAAAAGAGAAATATTTTCAAGAAAGCCACCACACAGTGTGAAACATACCTGGGTAATGACAGCACTTAGAAAATACGGTCTCAAAGAGACTTCACATCTTGGCCCAATGGGGGGGTGTGGTGAAGAGTACAGAAGCCACTCACTTTCTGTGTCAATGCACAGTCCCAGTAGATATAATTCTGACCTTGGAAGATGCTCTTGGCCTTCAACAGGCAGCAACAGCTCTGGAGGTTGATCCCCTGTGTGCTCCTCACCACTGATGGCTACGACATGACTCTGATTGCCGGAGCCAGATACAGTCATGGCATTGGGAAGCCAAGACTCCACCATATCGTGATGAATACGCCCAGCAGGAGGGTTAATCAGCTCTTGAATCCAAGTTCAACTGGCCACTATGGACTGCACTTTTGTGGTGGAACTGGTATGGGTAGGTTGATGCTGCAGGCAAAATTTGCTGCAGGTCAACATTTTGTGGCAGACTCAGTCCCTGTTGTATCACTTTCTCTCAAATCCAACTACTGCCATCATTCTGAGGAACACTAACATACACATAGCTGACCTAATACTCTGCCCTTCTGGTGTTGGGAGTAGTGTATGAGAGTGGAATAGACCACCCAGCTTCACATCTCAGCCTCTGACAATGACTGATTGCAATACCTTAAGTGAGTTCTTTCTTTGCTCTGTGCCTCAGTTGCCTCGTCCATACAGTGAGGATTGTCACGAGATCTAATAAGAAAATCCAATTATGCTTGGTATAATGTTCATGATCATTTTGACCTCTACATCAGCTGCCATAGCCTGTATCTTACTGTCACCCAGGAAGTTTCTTACTCTGAAATCTTAAAACCTAACATCTGACCACAGTTTACTTCTTCTGTTCCCCAAATCATCTAAAGTCTTTCTCTGACTTTACCGTGGTGCCCCGTCCCTTGAGATGTTCTCTAAGTACATCAGTTCCCTGTTTAAACCTTCCTTTATCTCACCACTGTAACCCATCACTTTAGTCATTCTCTAGTGCCTCTACCACACTTTTGAGCAGATCCCTAACCATGGGTCAACCCAACCATCTTTCCATATTTGTTTCTGCTTCTCTGGGCCCCTTCACATGCTAGAGCTAATGACCCAGCCATGTTCCATCCTGGGTACCATCAACTCTGTCATCCACATACCTTAGACCCAGAGAGACCTCGTCCATTGCCCTACATAGACCTTCTCCATTGTCCTCAAGTCCCTGCCTTCACCTCCACTCCCACCTATCTACCTTGCTTCCTCCTTCAAAATGATAATAAAGAGAGCAGGTGTACATTGTGCTCTTTTAAGGTATATCTATATAGAATTAAAGTGACAACAGTAACTTGAAAGGACAGAGAGAAAACTCGCAGGGAGCAGTCAGTTTATGCTAATGAGGGAGAAATAATTCAAAGGAGGGGAGTGAGAATGGACTCACAACTAGAAGAATGTAACCAATGTCACTGAATTGTTTGCATACATATTGTTAAATAAGTGTGTGTGTTTTGCTATACATATTCTCAACAAAAATAAAATAAATTACAGGCAGTCCTCAGATTATGAATGAGTTCTGTTTCTAAGTCTTTGATAAGAATTTGTACAAAAGGAAAAAGTTAGGCAGAGTTCCTACCTAACGTCAGTTACTCAAATGTTTGCCTTAGTATATAGTGTATAATGTGCTTTTCTATGCATAAAAACATTAAAGAAACATTTCCAGATACACTAAAACATTTTAGCATAATAATACAGCAATCATAATGGCATTATGGTGTATGTTGTGAAGTAGTGCCTATTTTTTATTATGAACCATTTTATGAACCTCAGACATTTAATACAACAGGTTTTGCAGGGGTCAGTTGTCATTACAGTTGTTCATAGGTAAGACATTCAGAAAGCATGGACTGATAATATGAAAAAATAAATATATAACTCAAACACAAACCTAAGCAATTGCTATAACACTAAAACTAACCTCAGCAATAAATTTAACAAAGATCCTAACTATTTATAACCCTAAGATTAATCTTAAAGCTAAATATAAATCTATCCCTCACCACTAACTCTGAAACTCAACCATACCCATAATTCTAATTCTAATCATGAACCTAATCTTTACCCTAATCCTAAACCTATCCCTACACCTAACTTTAATGCTATCCTAGTCCTAACCCTAACCCTAAATCTAAACTTAAAACTAACCCTAACCCTCATTTAAAACTTAACCTTAATTTTAATAATTCTAGCTCTAACTCTAATCCTTCACTAATTTAACCCTAGCCCTAAATGTATCCCTAATCCAGTCCTAACTTGTACCCTAAAGTTAATTCTAACTACAACTCCTATAACTGAAAGAGACAGAGATTGAGTGCAAACTGCTTCAATTTTTTGCTTCATTACCCATAAATTTAGAGTCCTCACATCTATTATCAGCACATCCCACTTCACAGGGTAAACGCTCTGCCCCCACCTTCCTTTCTGCTCGTGTGCCATCCCAGCACGCCTGCCCATCAATTGTCACGTCTTTATTCTACACCGCCAGTTCTCCCTCCTCCAAGGTGCCTTCCAACCTCAGTGCATAACTATGCTCAGACTGCCCTCACCTTGAAAATAAAGCTCTCTCTTGATCCTTGACCCCCCTCCAGAGCCCCCACAAAGCCATGCTTCTTCAAAGAGTCACCTATGCATCCTCCTCTCTGCTCCTTCATCCTTACACCGGCTCCACAGTCTGGTCCCCAGGGGGATTCTCCAAGAGGCTCCGTGACACCTGGGGCAGCACACTGGACTCCGTCATCTTCCTCAGTTCTCACATCCAGCCGTTCAAAGCTCCATCAGTTCTGACTCCACCTGCTTAACGGCTTTAAATCCTTCCCTTCTCTCAACCCGACTGCTCATGATGTGTTCTGGACTTCCAGGAGCCCTGGTGGCACAGGGCTTAATAGCAATGGTTGCTGACCACAAGGTCAGCAGTTCGAATCCCCCAGTCACTCGCTGGAAACCCTACAGGATGTTTCTACTCCATCCTGCAGGGTCGCTGCACATTGGCGTCAACTCAGTGGCAGTGGGTAAGATTAGGGGAGTTGGCCTTCAGAACTTGTCTTCTGCTATTGTTCTATGCTGTCAAGTCCATTCTGACTCACTTCAACCCTAAGTGATGCAGTAGAACTGTCCCATTGGATTTCACAGCATAGTCTGTACAGAAACAGGCCAGGTTTCCTCCTACAGAGCAGTGGGGTGGGATCACACTGCCAACATTTCAGCTAGTAGCTAAGTACTTAACCATTGTCTAAAGCCATTTAATCCATACATGGCATCAGGCTCCCCACCACCCCGACAAGAAAAAGAAGAATGTTGCTCTCTTCGCTCAGCTTTCTAGAATGGCTCCCACGGCCTCACAGGGCAAAATCTAATCCCCACTGCATGGGGCATAAGGAAGGCAATACTGGAAAACAGTTTATCTCCTGTCACACCTGACTTGTTCTCAAAATGGAGCAAGGAAAGCTGGACTCCCCACAGAGAAAAGCTCCCTGGGAGATGAATTAGGAGTTTCTTTCAATGGAACCATTCACATTTCTGCCCTACCAGACCCAGCAGGCACCGGCTGGCTGAGCCACGTCTTCTGTGGGGAAGCCAGCACCCCTCCCCAACTTACCCATCCCCCAGAAATTGTCAAAAAGGCATCATGATAGATAGAGCTCCCGCATGCCACAAGGTAAGTGTTTAAATCTTTTTATAAGACAGTCAATGGCCTTTATAAACCCTCAGATGAGAATTACACTGTGTCTGCGATGGAGCTGAAAGTCAATGGGAAATTGATTCTGTCTAGCCGGAGCCGTTTCAAGGAGGAGGAGTGGGGGGTGCGACCCTATAGCACCGTGTAGAACTGCCCCATGGGGTTTCCAAGGCTGTAATCTTTACAGAAGCAGACTGCCACATGTTTCCCCTGAGGGGCAGCTGGTACGTTCAAACTACCCATGTTTCTGTTAGCAGCGAAGTGCTTAACCACTGTGCCACCAGGGCTCCGTCTTTAACTCTTTTATAAAACAGCCAATGGCTTTTATAAACCCTCAGACAAGACTCACACTGTGTCTGAGATGGAGCTGAAAGTCAATGGGAAATTGATTCTGTCTAGCTGGTGCTGTTTCGAGGAGGAGGCCTGCACGATGCATGCAAAACCAAAAGTGCACAGCCCAAGGTGGGCCTGGGGCCCAGAGCGCTGCAGACACTGAGAACACTGAGAAGCCTCCTTTCTGGGAGAGGACACAGGCAGCAGTGGGCCGTGACCACAGGAGGTGCTTGGAGGGGGTTGACCAGCACCAGGGATAGTTATAAGGCACATTTTCCTTCCCAGAATTGATGTCAGCACCCACCTGAGGCTGTTGCCTGCATCCCAGGCAGTAGGGTGGAAGGGTGATAAATGGTCATTGACCCAGAGTGCCCCTCGGCCAAGGTACACCTACCATGACTCTCCTTCACTGACGACCTCATTAGCTGTGGAATCAAACACAGTCACAACACTGTGGTTACCTCGCTGCTGATACTGGCTGGCCTGATTTATATGATCTGACAGTGGACGACAGAGTGGGCAGCAAAGACTTCTGATTGGGGTTGTCGTTGTCCTTGTTGTTGGTTACTGTTGAGTCATGGTGACCACATGGTCACCCCTGATGCAGAAAAGAACTGCTCCATGGCGTTGGCAAATAGATTGCCAGGCCTACCTTCCAAGGCACTTCTGGATGAGTTTTAACTGCCAGTCTTTTGAGTAATAGTTGAGCACTTAACTTCCTGCACCACCCAGGGCAGCCCGAAGGCATGGTCTACCCACTTTCCTCACAGCTCAGGCCTGGTCACCCCAAGGATGATGTCTCTGTGTCCAAGGTGAGTGGATGTACTCTGACAGATCAGTCCTGGGAGGAGGCAGGTGCAGCGGAGAGTGCATCCACCTTGGATGCAGGTAGACCTAGTTTGTGACACCTGGGTCTGTGACTTCCTAATCAAGCAGCCTCTGAGAAATCCCACAACTGCCTGGCCTCCAGTTTCATCACAGGTAACCTGAGATGATGATATTTCTGTCTCAGAAGCCACATACTCTCAGCTCTGCTCACCATCCAGCACTGAGCCTGGGATATGAAGAAGCAGGAAGTACTCCCCTTTGGAAGCAGATGGCCAGGAATTAGCAAACTAAATGCATCCTGGCCATGTACCAGACACAGGCCAGTGCTTGCCTGTATCTGTCAGCCCTTCACAACTGGCTTGAGATGTTAGGTTTATTATCTCCATTTTATAGGTAAGAAGACTGGAGCCTCGGATTTTCAAAAGATCAATTCATGCAACAAGAGCAATACAGAAGATGTGTTCAATGAGAGGCTAGAGTTTCAAGTCCACCCAGAGGTGCCTCAGAAGAAAGGCCTGGCAATCTGCTTCCGAAAAACCAGCCACTGAAAATCCCATGGAGCACAGTTCTAGTCTACCACACATGGGTTTCTGGGAGTTGGAATCAACTCAATGGCAGTTGGACTGAACTCTGTACCCAGCACCCTCTAAGGGACAAGGCTACCAGGCAAGCAAGACAGATGCTGCTCCAGGGTCAGGTCTGTGGCAAAAATAAGATCTCCCGATGTCACGTACTGCATTGTTTTCTCTCCTCTGCCGTTCCCCCCAGGTTCCAGCTGCCCTTTACCTTTCTCCAGACCCTCAACCTCCATTTGCAGGTGAGGTCGAGGTGGTTCTGAGACTTTCCCAAGGCTGCACCACAAGTGAGGGAAGGAGCTGCATCTCAGTAGAATTTCAGGTCAGAGTTGCTTTCTCTCTGGGCTGCTTGTCTTCTGGAACATCTCACTTTAGCCCTCCATGCCCACTTCAGGTCCAGTGGGAACCTGCAGCCCATGGTGTGGTTGGCAGAGGGTGGGGTGTCTGTGTGAACTCTCCAGAAAATACTTGCACAGCTCACAAGGAAAGTCACCTTGTCAAGTTCAGATAAAGGGTGAAATGAAGCAGTATCCCAGCATCCTTGCCCCGTCTTCCTGATTAAGTAACACCATTGGTAGAGGATGGTCAGGTGTCTTTGAACTGAGAGGAGCTTTATTTGGAAACCCTTCAGGGTTCCAGAAACACAGTCTTTTTCCACATCAGCAGTCTACTCAAGACAGGCTCCATAAAGAAGAGCAAATCTCACGGCTGCTGCAGAGGGATGGATCGAGTGACAGTGTCGTGGGGGGATTATTAAGAACGAGGTCAAGCAGGAAGGGACAGCCAAGGAGAGCCTGTTGTGAGACAGAGACAGAAACATGCACTGTTGGCAGCTGGAAATTCTGTTCTTAAACCCTGCAAAATGAGAAAAACCTGGTATAGGCAGAAAAAGCATATTGTTTGACAGAGTGAGACAAGCACAGGCCAGGATTCGGGTCATGAACCTCTCAACTGTTTACATGAACACACAGTGTGTGTATCTTGGAACTCAGCCTTAGCATTTCCTACCTGTAAAATGGCCATAAAGGCAAGACCCGTGTGGTTCACAGTCTATGATACTGGTTCATACTGGGTACAGGCCAGGGATGCTGCTAATATCCTACAGTGCACCAGACAGCTTCCCATGGAAAAAAAAAAAGTTGAGAAACCTTGTGTGTATGTATGTGTGCAGATAGATGACAGATAGATGAATGGAGGGAGGAAGGGAGAAAGGAAGGGAGGGAGCGAGGGAGGAAGGGAGGGAGGGAGGGAGGGAGGCAAGGAGGAAGGGATGGATGATAGATGATGTATGGAGAGATGGATGGATAGATAAATGTTGCTGTTGTTTGGCACCACTGAGCCAATTTTCAACTCATAGCAAACTCACATGACACAGTAGAACTGCCCCCATAGAGTTTTCAAAGTTACAATCCTTACCAGAGCGGATCATCAGGTCTTTCTCCTATGGAGCTAGTGGGTGGATTCAAATCGCCAGCTTTCTAATTAACAGCCAAGCACTTAACTGTTGTGCTACTAGGGCTCCATAGATTAGACAGAGAGAGAGAGAAAGAGATAGGTAGGTAGACAGACAGACAAGACAGATAGATAGATGGACAGATGGACAGATGGACACACCAGGGGTATAGACACTCTTTTTAACTTTTGAAGGGCTTGCTGCCCATGGGAGGTAACAAGAACACACAGGTCAAGTATCATATCCATTGGTGTCAATTCTGACTCACAGTGACCCTGTAGGACAGACTAGAACAGCCCCATAGAGTTTCCAAGGAGCAGCTGGTGGATTAGACTGCTGAACTTTTGATTGGCAGCTGAGCTCTTAACCACTGCACCACCATGGCTCCATGTCTCTTACTAATAGTCACCTAGACAAGCTTTTTGTCTATTTTGTAGTTACCATTACTGTTATTAGGTGCTGTTGAGTCCATTTCAACCAGTGGCTACTTCCTGCGACAGGACACAACCGTCCCATAGGGTTTCCCAGGCTGTAACCTTCACAGGAGCAGACTACTAGGTCTATCCTCCACAGAATCACTAGGTGGGTTAGAAATGTCAACTTTTTGGCTAGCAGCCAAACACTTAACCATTGCACTACCAGGCTGCTTTTGTCAACTTTATCTAATTCATTTCTCAAGAAGCAGAATCATTACCAGGTAAGCCTGCCAATTTTAGAAATACATATGTACATTTTTATGGGACATCTCAGCTAATTGGCCTAAAGAAATGTTCAGTGGCTCTGTTCTACTTCACAGTAAGGTATATGGTGGCTGAGGTCTTAAAAGCTTGCAAGTGACCGTTCAAGGCATGATTGTTCTCTGTGCACCTGGAACAACAGAGGAAAGTTTCATATATATAAAACCCTGGTTGCTTAGTTGTTAAGTGCTACATCTGCTAACCAAAAAGTCAGCAGTTCAAATCCACTGGTGCTCCTTGGAAACTCTAAAGAACAGTTCTACTCTGTCCTATGGGGTTGCTATGAGTCGGAATCGACTCAACAGCAGTGGGTTTTATATATATAGTTTCATTCACTTTTATTTTGTTGTCATTGTTGAGAATGTACACAGCAAAACATATACCAATTCAGCAGTTTCTAATGTACCACTTAGTGACATTGATGACATTTTTTGAGTTGTGTAACCATTGTCACCCTCTTTTTCTCAGCCCTTCTTCCTCCATTATCATAAATTTACTCCCTCCTAAGATTTCTAATCTTTCAAGTTGTTGTAGTCAATTTGAGTCCCTATAAATAGTTCTTAAAAGAGCATAATGCTCAAGGTGTATTTTTTTTTTTTAGTTACGTTAAACTATCGTTCAGTTTTAAGAAGACTTCAGAGAATATTTTTGTTTTAAAGTTCAAAGATCATGTCAGGGCAATAGTTTTGGAGGTTCATCCAACCTTCTCAGCTCCAGGAAGTCCTTTAGAATTTGTAATTCTGGTCTGCATTTTTCCCCTTTTGATCAAGATTCTTGTATAGACTCTTTAATCAAAATATTCGGTAACTGTAGTTGGGCGCCATCCTGCTTTTCTCATCTCATGGAAAAGGAGGCAGCTGTTCACAGGGGCAGTCCGCCACATATTCCATATCTTCCTTCTACTCTGATTCTCCGTCTTCCTCTGCTGTTCCAGGTCAATAGAGAACAATTGTTATCCCTCAAACGGCCACTTGCAAAGTTTTAAGACCCCAGGCACCATACATCATACTACAAGGTAGAATAGAGGCATTGAACATTTTATTAGGCCAATTAACTGAGATGCCCCATGAAACCATGACTCAGAACCTCCAAACTAAGAAACCAAATCCCATGAGGTTTCTGGTTACATATAATCAACCCCAGCAACTACTCTTTCTTTGTTGTTGCTGTAAATGTATTTATCATGCAACTTTTGCCAATTCAGCTTTTTACAAGTATACAATTTTTTGACACTAATTACAATAACCACTTGGGTCCTAGCCTTATTTCTATCACTGATAATCTTCTATTCCTCCTCTCCCCATTATACAGATAAGCAAACTGATTCACAGACAAGTCAGGGATGTTTTTCCTGAAGTCATCCCCAAGAGGGATGAAACCAGGGTTCACATTCAGGGACGACTACAGACCATCTTCCACCACAGGGCACCTGCCTTACCTCTGGGAAGGGCCATTTCCCCACTTTTATTATGAGATAGTATGTATTTCTGAAGCACTCCAGTCTGTGACAATTGATTTAGTGGGTTTGTGTCCTCCCAAGGAAATGACCTCTGAGCATCTCTTGTCACACCTTCTACCATCTACTCTTCCAGCCTCTGTCCAGGCCGCACACTGCCCTTCTGAGAGTGTCCTTCAACTTCAAGGCTGTTCTCATCATCATGACAACATATAATCAACCAAATAAAAATGCTGAAGTGGAGGAACAAATATCACAGTAAGAGCCTCCTTAAGCCTGGACCTGCTCTGATGACTTCTAGGACAGGATAACACAAGGACAAGTCAAGTTATGACCAAGGAAGCAGGCTGTATGAGTGGTCACTTCTGCCAGGACTGGTCCAACACAAAAGGTTACCTCCAGGATCACTGGTTAAATAGTTTCCCTATCTTATTTATTTGCAGCACGCTGTCATTTGTTTACAAAGCAACAAGCCCTTATCAATTACACATAGAATGAAAAAAAAAACACTCATTTTCCACCTATTAACTCACTTAATTCCTCCCAGAAAGAGATCTTCCCTTTAACTTTCACAATTACAGCTACAGTACAAATACTTACAGTATGTGCAAAAGATCAATAGATCTTCTGAAATGAAGAATTCTACTCAATAGTGTGAATGTCTTTGCTAAACCTCAGTATTTCTTTCTAGTCTCTTTCTCTGACACTGAGGTGAAAGTCAATAGGAATAGCTTAAGAACTAGCAGGGAAAGTGAGAGATCCCAACACTGTCACCGGAAACACAAGAAACCGAGTCTGGGAGAGCTGACACATCTTGAGGAAGGCCTTACTCAAAGCCAGATGGCGGTACATCTGGGACAGCAAGTCAGAAACCCTGGGTGGCAACCCAGGACTCAGAAGTCCTCATATTAAGATAATTTATATACAAGGAACTGCAGCCACTAGACCATAATAGCTTCACTGATGGCAGGGACTGTATATCCTCTGGGTGCTTAGCCTGCAGTTGGCACTTGTAGATATTTGGTAGATATTCATTAATCAAATAGAGGAATTAATGAAATTCAGTGTTGATTTCTACCACCTGTCGTTCAGTTTGGTGTCTTGTAGTAGCTTATGTGTTATTATAATGCTAAAAGGCATGCCACTGGTATTTCAGATACTTTCAAGGTCTTCCATGGTGACAAGTCCCAGCAGAGCATCTAGATTAAGACAGACTGGGAAGAAAGGTCTGATGATTTACTGCTGAAAGTGAGCCAATGAAAAACCTATGGATCACAGCGTAACATTGTCTGCCTAATTTGCTTTGGCCATGTCATCAGCAGGGAGCAATCTCTAGAGGAAGTTACTGTGTTTGGTAAAGTAGAAAGCCAACATGAGCTAGGAAGGCCCTTGGTGACACGGATGGGCACAGTAGCTGCACTGATGGATTCAAACATGCCAGTAACTGTGAGGGTGATGCAGGACCACAGAATGGTTCATGTTGTTGTACAAACAGTATCCACGAGTTAGAATCAACTCAGTGGCCACTATCTATCCACCCTTCCATCCACCCATCCACCCAATCATGTGTCTACTATTTGTTTAATAGAATTCCAGACCCATGTATCAAAGTATGTATTTTAAAAACTTTCACTTATATCTAAAATAAATTTCCATATGGCCACATCCAGAGGGGTCCCATGCATGTGTTTAGTAAACAAAAGATGACTAGTGTTGTGATAACTCATCAGTTGGCATTGACTGAAGTTCCTAACAAAATGAAGCATGAACTGTTTGAGAAAGCAATTGAAAGCCATCATATATGCCATGAATCATCTCTCGAATGCACACTTATTAAATCAGAATTCATAACTTTGATATTTCATCTAGCCAGTTTGCCACCTTTTCGCGACTCCATTGGCAGATGAAAGAGTCAGACCTTTCCAGAATTAAATTGAAGGGGGTGGGGGGGGAGGTGGGAGAAGCCAGTCAGACATCAATTAAATAGAGCAGGCAGCCAAGTGCCATTACCCAGTGTTTGGATTTGTGCTGTCATCTTGAGATGCAATTCAAGAAATCTTTGCAGGGGAACAGCCACTGACACAGGATAAAATGCTGAAGGTTTCCAGAGTCTGTCTGACAGCAGGCAGATAGATACCGTGATTCTCCAACAGGCAGCGAGCTCTTGAGCGGGGCAGTGCAGTATTGATTGTCATTAGGGAGAACTTCCACCAAACGAGCAGGACTCATGCAAAGCTCTCACTTTACTTTCTTGGGGTGCTGGGGAGCTGGAGGGGAATTACAATCCTCTCCTACTCTGGGGCTCTTCAAAGGCACCTGCTCCTTTGAAATGGAGCAAATGCATATCACATCAATGTCACTTCCCACCTCTGTTGTCCCCAGCACCCCTTGAGTGACCAAATGAAAGTGGATTGATGATTGTGTGAAGACGTTGAGTTCCTTTGATGCTGGCAGCAGTAAATTGGCTGATCAAGGTGACATTGTCCCCTCCATAGCTCACAACTGCAACACTTCTTAGAATCTCCTATTCATAAAAGCAGACCTGGAATCCTTATAAGAGGGCTTTGTGCTGAAACTAAAGAGGAACTTCCCTTTTAACTGCTGTGACACTCTGCGGCCATTGTCCTCCAAATCTTTTCAAGCCCACCCTTCTGCCAGCCAGAATCATACTCTAGCGGTGGATTTACATTTCATTTGGAAGACTCTGGCACTCTCTTTGTACAGAACAACATGTACCTAAATAATGACTTGTCTCCATTGTAATCTAATTGGATGGCTGGAACTATACCATAAGACAATTAACGAGAGTGAACTTGAACATCAGCACAGTTAGAGAAAAGGTAACTGTCTTAGTTACCATATATGTTAGCAGTGTCTCCTCCCTTTTATCTCCATCAAGCAAAGATAATTCCAAATACAACAAAGAAGACAGACATGATTTGAGCAGGACAAACATTGCCAATGAAGACAGCTAACACCCTGCCAAACTGTCTACCATCTCATTCTTTGTAAGCAAAACTGGAAAACTAGATACTGTACAGAGACAAATGGAGTTGATAATTGATGTCAACTCTTCAGGCTCAGCTGAAACGGGGACTGGGAAGGAGCCATTATCACAGCAGTATTTCTTTAGGTTAGTGGTTCTCAAACTGGTCAGTGACTCTCTAACTGCAGTATGTACCACAACCACCAGGAGGAATTATTAACCCGATTTCTATGTTTCATCCCCCCAGAGTTTCTGGTTCAGTAGGTCCAAGGTGGGGTCCAGGAATTTGCATTTCTAACAAGCCATAGTATTTTCAATCACCTCATATATATGTGAAAGCTGGACGATGAATACAGAAGACCAAAAAATTGGTGCATTTGGATTACGGTGTTGGCAAGAAATACAGAATATGGCTTGGACTGTCAGAAGAACTAATAAATTTGCTTTGAAGAAATACAACTAGAATGTGCATTAGAAGTGAGGATGGCAAGACTTTGTCTCACATCCTTTGGACACGTTATCTGGAGGGACCAGTCCCTGGAGAAGAACATCATGTTTGGAGAAGTAGAGGGTCAGTGACTAAGAGGAGGACCCTGAGCTAGAAGGAGTGACACAGCAGCTATGATGGGCAGTGATTACGAGGCTGGGGCGGGACAGGGCAATGTTTTGTGGTGTTGTGCACAGGCTCACTATGAGCCAGAACTGATTTGATGGCACATAACCTAACCTAACAAGTTGCCAGGGAATGCTGATGCTGCCGGTCCAGGGACCGCATCTTGAAAACCAAAGACTCAAGAATGCGGCAGGAAAGGAAGGTGTTATCCATTTATCTAAGAAAACAAAAGGCTGGGGACAGTGACCTTGTCACCGAAGAACAGAAGACTAACACCAGGTGAGCAAGGCACAGGCAGGCTCCTTCACATATGATGTAGCATGACCTCATGACAGTGTGTGTGAAATATTACAGGCAAATAATGCAGACAACAACAGGGGGTTCCTGGGAAATGCATGGAATGAAAATTTCCTGTCTTTTTTGGCATACCAGCCTGAGGTCTTGGAAGAGGGACTTATATTCTCTGAACTTCAGATTCATCACATCTAAGATACATACACACACACACACGCATGCATGCATGCATACACACACATTCCAAGGTGACAATTTACTTCCACCCACCTGGTGATAACCCAGGTGTCACTCCAAAGGGTTGTTGTTATGAGCTGTCAAGTACATGAGGTCTGACAATTAGGTTCACGAACTGACCCTAGAAGAAGTGCTACATACCTCATTGCTGACTATCACTACAGTCACCTTCGAAGTACTCCCCTCTGGAAGCTGTGCACCAATGTCAGCACCTAGTCTACCCTTCAAAGCAATTTTGGACTTCTTTTTCTGGAATGGCTTTTGGAGCTGCTCTCAAGTTGCCCTTGGTGTCTGGAATTTCATCAAAAGGTCTTCCTTTCAGTATTTCCTTTATCTTGGGTGAATAAAAAAAATTACTGGGGGCCAGATCGGGTGAGTAGGGTGAATGTTCCAATACAGTTATTTGTTTACTGGCTGAAAACTCCCTCACAGACAGCTACACAGTTAAGTTTGTGAACTCACCACCACGCCACCATGTGCAATGGCCATTCCAGAAAGACTTCCAAAATTGCTCTGAAGGGTGAACCAAGCGCTGGCATCGATGCACAGCTTCCCAAGAGGAGTCCCTCGAAGGTGACTGTAGTGATATTCAGCAATGATATATGTAGCACTTAGAACAATTAAGTCTCTGGACTTGTCAGACCTCATATTCCTACCCACAGCAACCCAGTAGCACCACTAGGGGGTTACACGGGGCACGGAACAAACAGGGTGATGCTGTCAGAGGGGTCACAACAAAATGACGGTCTATAATACATTTCTGCAGTGTTTCAGCAGAAATTTACTACTTTTGTAAAAATATCCCCACAATTATTTATAACAACAAAATGTCTTTTTTGTTGTTGTGCTTTAGGAGTAAATTAGAATTCAGTTTTTCATACAAAATCTATACACACGTTGTTGTGTGACCCTCTCCCTGCACTGTGACAGCACCCTCCTCCCTTCCACCCAGTATTTCCCTGGTCCATTCAACCAGCTTCTGTCCCCCTCTGTCTTCCTATCTCTTCTCCAGGCAGGAAGCTGTCCAGTTAGCCTGCTGTATCTATTCAAGCCAAGAAGTTCACTCACCACTCTTCATTGGTATCATTTTAACAACAAAAACACTTTTCCTAAGCCCAGCTCACTCATATCAAAGTCCCTACAAGGCTAAAGCTCTAAGCTGACTTACTTTTTGAGCCTTCACATGAACTCTGCTCAGAGCTGCCATTGGTATCCTCTTACAAGGATGCTTCAAATCACGTGATTTCCATCTGCAGCAGCTACAAGCACACACTGTCACTCTTGTCGCCACTGGTGGTTTTATAGTCACTGATTTATTGTGTCCTATGTTTTAGTGTGACAATATTGTGCTAAGGAGTATTTGTGAACCTGTAGCAATAACTTCTTTCAAGGATAAAGTAGTAATCAAAGAAAAAAGAAAGGCTGATATACAGGAATTATGATTTACCAGTAATACTAATACAAAAAACAGTAGTAAGGAATCTGTATGGGCTGGTACTGGAGGAGGTCCAGGGAGAAAGGGAGGGTGACACCATGAGCTATTGCACTGGGTGACACTGACTCTGGTGACACCACTGTAGCAACCCTATAGGACACAGTAGAACTGCCCATGGGGTCTTATAGGCTATAACCTTTATTGGAGCAAATGGCCAGCTCTTGGCTTTGCATCCTGCTCAAGAATTTCTAACACCAACCTTTGGATTAGCAGCTGAGCGCTTCACCGCTGTGCCACCAGGACTCTTGAACTTAATACAGCCCACAGGAAATAAAACCCAGGAAGACCTTTCTTAGGAGTATTGCTTTAAAAAAAAAATAGGAAAGTAAAAGAGCTCCACCTAAAGAAATTAAAAACATATGGAAGTTGCATAAAGCTCTCTGCCTTCGTTTCAGAAAAGAAAGGGCACAGCCTGCCTTTGAAAATGAGCTCACACAGCAGGTACGCACATTTCTCTGTACTGTGAATACCATCCTAGTCTAGCACTAACGGATCGCACACCTGGAGAAAGCCACAGACACCAAGCACACTCTGTGCTTCAGGTTGGGGACAGCTGTTCTCCCAAATCCAGATTTTGTTTATTTATTTAATAATGAGCAAGAGGACACTGTGTGCCCAACACTGTGCCAGAAACTGAGGAAGAAAGATGAATAATGGGGGGGTGTACTCGATCCAGCCCTCAAGGGGTTTACGGCCTAAAGTACTGGAGACAGCTGCTGTCATTTA
Source organism: Heterohyrax brucei (assembly GCA_028571685.1). Taxonomy (NCBI): domain Eukaryota; kingdom Metazoa; phylum Chordata; class Mammalia; order Hyracoidea; family Procaviidae; genus Heterohyrax; species Heterohyrax brucei. Next base: position 57,188,886 of record CM053161.1, on the reverse strand, counting down.
AGGTCCCTGTGTGGTGCTAGTGGTTTGCAATCCACCATGAGCCAGAAGGTCGGCAATCCCAACCCATCCAAAGGCACCTTGGAAGAAAGAGCCGGCAGTCTGCCTGCATCAAGATTACAGCCAAGAAAACCACACGGAGCAGTTGTGCTGTAACACGTAGGGTCACCGTGAGTCAGAACTGAGTTGATGGCAAACAGTTTCAGCTCTCAGTTAAGCCCTTCAGCACTATTAGATAAGGTTTGTTCTAGTCCCCATTTGACAGATAAGAAAACTAAGACTCAGACTGAAAAAAAAGAGATGGACGATTAAGAGACAGAGCTGAGATTTCAGTACAGACTTTGTGTCTGCAGAGTGTTAATGCTATAAATATAGGGTAAGGGTGGAGGCAAGTCCTTCCCTCTCTTGTGATTCTTGTTAGTTGCCATGGACTGGGTTCAGACTCATGGCAACCCCACCTGTGCTGAGTAGAACTGCTGCATAGGGTTTTCAAGGCTGTGACCTTTTGGAAGCAGATCACCAGGCCTGTCTTCCAGCCACCTCTGGGTGGATTTGAACTACCAACCTTTCAGCTAGTAGTTGCGTGCTTAACCACTGCAAAACCTGAGGATTCCTTCTATGCTTCTAGTTGGGCCAAACTCTGAAATTCAAAGTGGTTATACATTTAGCCCATTAGATGTGAAAAACAATTCTTCCCATCCAGTTATTTGACAGATCAGGAATAGAGACCCAGACAGGGTAGAGAATTGCCCAAAGTCACACAGCAAAACAGTCGCCAGGCAAGGACTAAAAGCCAAGACTCCAAAGGGTTGGATTTTATTTTTACGCATAGAGATGCAGACACACATACACCGAATAATGTTAGTTGTGATTGTTATTTTTTACTTCTAGGCAAAGAAGCAGTAGGGCATGGGAGGGCCATGTCTTCCTCCTCCAGCTTGGGTGTTAAGTGTATTCTCTGCTTTGGAAGGAGGAGTCAGGGGAACATTTAGAAAGTTTCACCCATTTAGTGGAAACCCCAGCTCTGCTCAAGGACAAATGACCATAGAGACTTCTAGAAGTCCTGCAGAGAAAGCCTGGCTCTTTCAGTCTCCCAACACAGAAGGAGGAAAGGATAAGAAGACTATTGTACACCAGCCACATGATAATTTTGCGTTTTTAGAGTGTGCTTGTCGTTCATCTACATTCACACTGCTTTGTGGGTAGACAAATCTACACTCAAGGAAACTCTGAAAACCAGCATGTTTGCTTCAAGTGACTGATCTGGAAGAACCATATGCCAAATGACAGGCAGCTGAATTCCATCCTGTCTCAGAGCAGTGAGAAAACTGTGTCATACCTAAAAGCACACATGCCTTGATACAGCCTTTCCTGCTCTCCACCATGGAGTGGCCATCTCATCCTGCATTGGTTTATCCCATTCCCATTTGCCAAGATTTCCCCTCAAGAATGATTTTTTTTTTTTAACAACGTGGCTGACTTCCCATGGATAGTCAGGGACATCAGTCGGTACATTGGGGCTAGGCAGCAACGGGAAGGGTACCTCCCAACAACCCAACAAAGGACACACTTGAGCACTCTGGCCACCTATGATGTGCGCTAGGCCCACACACTCAGTGGAGTGGCGTTGTTCTACCAAGACTGAATTCACAGAACCCTCCTCCTCCATTCAGCCAGAACAAGGATGTTCATAACAAGAGGCTTGGGACTTGCAGTGTTCAAATTATATACACATCAGTTGTCTCATTTGATCCACGTGAAAACTGTTAAAAGTATGGCTTTTTATTTACCTAGCTTTTTATTTACCTAGCTAGTCTGGCCTCATGTTAACAAAACCAGTACATTACATACCCTAAAGGAAACCCCAAAAGCAAGCTAATCTAACCTTGCGAGATTTCCATTTATAACAAAGTCCAAATTTGTCCTCTTCTGCTTTCTTGGCAGGCTCATCCAAGTGCTTAGGCCGGGTCTGTGAAGGCATCACCAATACGTAAGTATCACGTACATACATCCATGAGCATAAAAAGAACATTTGTACCTGATCCATCTTCGCAGGGTGCTGGCTTCCTGTCTGGAGACCCCTTTCTCTTTCTTCTGTTTAGCCAGACCTAACAGGACCCTGTGTACCTAGGGCATTTGGCAAGCAGCAGAAGAGTTAGTTTAGAATGAATGAAATCATTTTGTGTGATAGTCTACTCACATATCAGACTAAAACCAAACCAAACCCATTGCCATCTAGTTGAGCCTGACTCACAGAGCCCCAGTCATGACTGTATTTCCTGCAACTAAACTGCTCCCCAACCCTGACTAACCACAGTGAACATCTGACGCACTCTACTTGGTGCCACATCTGATTCATTTCCCTGTCTCCAGTGCTGGTCCAGCTCCCAGCACTTACATACATTCAGTAAATATTTGTTGGTTGACTCCAAAAAATCAAATAATACAATTAGGACATATATACACATATAAAAACTAAAAGACCAAACCTGGTGCCATCAAGTCAACTCCAAGACATAGCAACCCTATACGACAGGGTAAAACTACCCCCAAAGGGTTTCTAAGGAGCACCTGGTGGATTCAAACTGCCAACCTTTAGGTTAGCAGCCATAGCTCATAGCCAATACACCACCCAGGTTTACACACACATACACACCTAAAACCCTAGTGTCACAGTGGTTAAGTGCTACAGCTGTAAACTCAATGGTCAGCAGTTCAAATCTGCCAGGTGCTCCTTGGAAACTCTACGGAGCAGTTCTACTCTGTCCTATAGGGTCACTATGAGCAGAATCAACTTGATGGTCGTGAGTTGTGTGTGTCTGTCAAAGAGAGAGAGAGAGAGAGAGAGTGTGTGTCCTGTGGTATATCCTAAGAGTTCAACTGCTAACCCAGCTGCTCCTTGGAACCCCTACGGGGCACTTCTGCTCTGTCCTAGGAATGACTGAGTGATTTCAGGGATTGACAGAATAAATACCAATTGAGATAGATCAACAAATGGGTGCAGTATTGGAGCTGTTCATCGGTCTATTTCAAGAAATTTGGAAGACAGCTTCTTGTTCAAACAACTGGAAAAGATCTATGTAGTACCCAGCCCAAAGAAAGATGATCCAACACAATGTGGAAATTACCAAACAATATCGTTAATATCACAAGCAAGTAAAATCCCGCTGAAGATCACTCCAAATTGGTTGCAACAGTACATCAACAGGAAGCTGCCAGAAGTTCAAGCCAGATTCAGAAGGAAATATGGAACCAGGGATATCATTGCTGATATTGGATGGATCATGGCTGAAAGAAAAGAATATCAGAAAGATGTATGCCTGTGTTTTGTTGACTGTGCAAAGGCATGTGGATCATAACAAATTATAGACAATATTTTGAAGAATGGGAATTCCATAACACTTAATTATGCTCATGAGGAACTCATACTTAGACCGAGAGGCAGTTATTTGAGCAGATCAAGAGGATACCACATGATTTAAAATGAAGAAAAGTGTGCATCTGGGTTGTATCCTTTCCCCATACTTATTCAGGCCATATGCTGAGCAAATAATCCAGGAAGCTGGACTCTATAAAGAAGAATGTGGCATCAGGATTGGAGAAAGACTTAGCAACAATCTGCCACATGCAGATAACACAATCTTGCTTCCTGAAAGTGAAGACAATTTCAAGCACTTACTGGTGAAGATCAAAGGCTACAACTTTCAGTATGGATTTCACTTCAACATAAAGAAAACAAAAATTCTCACAACTAGACCAATAAGCAATATGATGATAAATGGAAACAAGATTGAAGTTGTCAAGAATTTAATTTTACTTGGTTCTACAATCAACATCCATAGAGGCAGCAGTCAAGATGTCATTGTATTAGGCAGATCTGCTGCAAAAGAACTCTTTAAGATGTTGAAAAGCAAGGATGTCATTTTGGACTACCATGTGCCTGTCTTAAGCCGTGGTATTTTCAACCTCATATGCATATGAAAGCTGGACAATGAATAAGAAAGACCAAAAAAGAATTGACACCTCTGAATTACAGTGTTGTCGAAGAATACTAAGTATACAGCAGACTGCCAAAAGAACAAACAAATCTGTCTTGGAAGAAATACAGCCAGAATGCTCATTGGGATCAAGGAAGGCAAGACTTCATCTCATGTACCTTGGATACATTATCAGGAGGGACCAGTCCCTGGAGAAGGACATCATGCTTACTGAAGTGGAGGATCAGTGGAAAAGAAGAAGACTTTCAGTGAGATGAATTAACACAGTGGCTGCAACTACTGACTCAAGCACAACAATGATTGTGAGGACGGTGCAGCACCCAGCCATGTTTCATGCTCTTGTACACCGGGCTGCTGAATCGGAACTGACTGGGCCGCAGCTAACGACAGCATACATTCCAAATGGATATATATATATATATATATATCTCCATATATATATATATATGTAAAAACTAACAAAAACCCACTGCTGTCAAGTCAATTCTGATTCATAGGGGTCCTATAGACCGAGTAGAACAGCCCTATAAAGTTTCTAAGAAGCCCCCGGTGGATTTGAACTGCCAACCCTCTGGTTAGCAGCCATGGTACTTAAGCGCTATGCACTACGGTTTCCATATATATATATTTTTCATATCTATTTCCGTATATATGTGGAAACCTTGATGGCATTACAATTGCTAACCAAAAGGTTAGTGGTTCAAATCCACTAGGCACCCCTTGGAAACTCCATGGGGCAGTTCTATTTTCTATAGGGTCTTGTGAGTTGCAATCGACTTGACAGCAAAGGGTACATATGTATAAAAGACACACAGGTATACAGACATGTACATACACATATACATACAGTTTTTGTTTATCCCTACTCATCCTCGACCTTGGCATCAGAATCTTTCATAATCAGAAGGTGACTTGAGTAGGAATTAGTCAGAGTGTTTGTGGATTGATGGCAGAGTTAAGTGGGGAGCTTGGAAAAGTACCACTGTCCATGTTCCCCATTTCAGTTGCTCTGGATGAGGTCCACACTTTGGTATGTTCTAGAGACTTCTGTAGTAATACCCTAGTGGTGTGGTGGCTGAGTGCTACGTCTGCTAACCAAAAGGTCAGAGTCCAAGTCTGCTGGGTGCTCTTTGGAAGCTCTATGGAGAATTGCTACTTGCTTCTTTCAGTCTCTGAGTCAGAATCAACTCAATAGCTGTGGGTTTGGTTTCTGGTTGCTTACAGTTCTTCCTACACGCAGGTAGTATAAAAAGAAAGTCCTACAGCAGCAGTTCTCAAACTGTGGTCCCAGAACAGGAGTCTCAGCATCCCCTCCATACTTGCTGGAAAGGCAGCTCTGTGGGCCCCCTCCCAGATCTACTGAATGAATGGACCAAATGAGGAGTTCTGGGGTGTTTGGACAAGCCCTCCCTGTGAGCCTGGTGCTGCGGTGCAAGAGCCACTGCTCTACAGCACCCAAGCCCGCTGCTTCTCCCACAAGGTTGGGCCCAGCCTGGGGAGGCGGAGGAGATGTCTTCCTTCCTCCAGAGCCTGAGACACAGACTTTGCAGCTCAAAGTGACGGCAGGAGCCATGCAGCCCCAGGGTATATGTCACTGCACATACACCCTGTTCTAAAAATTGCTACATCTGTACATGCTGGAGATAATAAAAATGTCTATACCACAGCACGAGGGCTTCCGTACGCACTGCTGTGAGCCTCAACTGTTCCTCGTCTTCAGCGCCAGTGCCATCAAGGGCAGGCTGAGACCTCATCTAGTCCCAAGCTCCTCAGGGCGCCTTCACTGAAGTCCTGTCTTCCTCCAGCTCCCCGGGTTCTTCCTTCCTTCTCAAGCTCCCACCTGCCTGGTTTTTCTCTTTATTCTCCCTCCTTCCACTCTCAGGTCCTATTTGGAACCTGTCAAAGGTCAGCTGCCATGACAGGGACAAAGTCCTAGATGCTTAGTCTCAGGCCAAAGCCGCATGACAGCTCAAGAGTTTGCAATAAGCACAACGGGGAGCAAAGAGGTGACTCCCTCAGAAAAAGCAGACAAGAAAGTAGAGCCTCAGAGAGAAGACATTAGTGACATCCAATCTATAAAGGGGTGACAGGAGGAAACGGGGTTCCAGCATCAGACAGACCTGTCACCAGTCCAGGCTCCCGGCTCCCTCTGCTAAACTCTATGACCCGATTACATCCTGTATCTTAGATGAAACTTAGACATCTGTACCATAGCGAGGGAAGGGGAGGGCAACAGAGGGGAGAGGAGGGAAGTCTCCCCCCACTGGGGGATAAACACCAGCACAGACCCATTTCTCCATCCCTGTCTGGGATGTTTGTCTGAGTCCAGGGTGGGACCCTCAGGAAAAGAGTAAGAGTGACCCACACTTAACAGACCCAGGGTGGCTAGCAAGGCCTTTCAAGACAGTGTGTTTAGGGGAATCCCAAGCCAATAATGGCCTCTGGGGTAGGAAAGGAATAAAGAAAGGAGAGAGAGGAAGAGTGTGAAAGAGACAGAAAAGATAATGATAACGCAACAGCAGTAATAACAACTTGCATTTATCCAGTGCTTCTGCGTGCCAGGTACGATGCTGGAGGTTTCCTGTGAGGCTAAGGCTCAAAGCAGCTCGACTGTGGATACAGAGCCAGTAAGTCGTAACGCTGGATTCTTGTCCCGGAGTATCCCAGGTACCATCTCATGATGGTGGCCCTAGTCCCACACTGGACTGTGCCTCTCTTTTCAGAATCGTCTGCTAAAACGCAAGTACATCTTCAGTGTCCCTGTCCTTATAACCTAAATGACAGCAATAATACCCATTCCCACTCTGTTGTTGCAAGGATTAAGTGCATTGATCTTTGTGTAGAACTTAACACAAAGCTGGAAGCCTAACAAGAGCTCCACAAGTGGTGGTTGTGATGAGAAAGAAGAGGAGGAAGTGGAGCTGGGATGTTTCCATACCCCGACAAAGCCTCAACAGGCAGCCAGAGCCCGCACCTCGCTGCACGCAGGAAGTGTGCTAGCTGAAGGCACAGGCTTCCCCGCTGCCTGGCCCTGCATCAGGCCAGCCTTCCCTGCTCTGGTTCCCTGGGTTCAGTCATGGTACAGCCAGCCTCAGAGCGTGGCTCACAGTCTCTCCAGCCAGCACACTCCACGTTAGTGCCCTTGCACCATCTGTGTGCTGACGCGCTCTCCCCTGGCCCTGTGTCCTATCCTCAGGGAAATGTTTTCCTCTCAATCAGGAGCCACCACAGGGCATCTTGAGATCCCAGCCGCAAAACACAGTCACCAGAAGTCGAGGAGGAAGATCCACTTCCGTTTCTCAGCAGAACAGCCTGCAGACTCTGCCATGGGACCAGATGTCAATCTCTTGAGCCTCAGTTTCCTCCCTGCTAACTGGGGACAGTAATGGCTCCCTCTCCACGGTTGCAAGGAGTCAGGGAGAGCAGGTTCCCAAAGCTCAGCAAACGGAGGCCCGTGTGCTTTCCTCCTGCTTCCAGCACGCAGTCGTGTGGGGGACCGAGTCCTGTCCCGTGTGCTGACGGTCCTCATTTCCCCCGCAGACCCATTCTCCACCTGCTCAGGGCCCCTGGACACTGACCTCTGTGAACAAAACCGCAGACTCAGCCCCCTGAAGCTTTCGCTCACTGCACCACACTAGCCGGACACAGGGGTGTCGACCCCATCAAATGACACTGTCACAGAGAGTGATGCCAAAATGACTGTCTACGGAAAGTGCAGCATCTCATTAGAGACTTATTGCTTTTTACAAAAATATTCCTGCAGTTAGTTATAACAATAAAATCATTGTTAATCAGCCCAGCTTACAGTTATCAGTATGCCTACACGGCTAGAACTCAGTGCTCCTTTCCTTTTTCAAACTTCTAATGTGCTCTGGAGGTGCTGGTGGCATAGTGGATAAGTGCTAGCCAGCTGGCCGAAGCACTGGCAGTTCAAATCCACCAGGCACTCCTTGGAAACTCCATGAAGCAGTTCTACTTTGTCCTATAGGGCCATGATGAGCTGCAATCTACTCAGCTGCAGTGGGTTTGGAGCTTTGGTAACGTGAGTCAGTAATGAGATTTGGTGACGTGTCAGTATCATCCAATTAGAACGACGCCTCACATCATCTTATTTCACCTACATACGTTCCAAACACGTGCTGTTGCTTTCTTTTCGCTGTTTATGTAGTCACTGATTGTGTCAAACTTTCTGGTGTTTTAGCTACAGTATTGTAGTAAGTAGTATTTATGAACCTCTACCAACGATTTTTGAGAATGACATCGTAATTAAAGTACAAGAAGGAGAAATACTGGAATTACAATCTACAAGTAGCATTAATGCAAGAAACATTACTAAGCGTTCCATATGATTGGGTGCAGGAGGAGGTCTACAAGGACATGATGACCATGAGTTAATGCATTGGGTGGCACCTACCCTAGTGATCCCACTGGAGATGGGTGGGGGAGGAAGGACAGCAAGAAGAGGCATTGGCTCACCAGCCCGCCCTCCCAGCTGCAGGTTATGGTGATGGCAGTCTTGTTCTGAAAGCCACACTCTACTGCAGTGGCTTCTACTGGGTCCCCCTTAGACCTCAGGACAGTCACGGCTCCCAGGGTCGCTAACCCCCAGGCGCTGCACCCCGTCGCTGATGTCCCCAGCCCACTCCGTGCTGCTGTAAACTATCCACTGTTTGACCTTCCCTCAAAGCCCTCATCTGTCTCTGGGAACCTTGACTGTCACCCAGGCTTCTCTCCAGGTTCATCAGGCTCACTATCGTTTGCATCACCTCTGTCAAGGCCCATGTTTTCCACTAATCCTTCTCAGATTCCCTCAGCTTCAAGGGCTATCCCCATCCAGCTTTCCAGCCCTCCACTTGGTCCCAGCCATCCTCTCCTCTCATTGCAAGAGGGCTCCCACTCACCTACAGGGAGCACAGGCTCTCCCAGCCCTCCACAGGCCTCTCCAGACTTAGCACAAGCCATGTGTGCTCTGGAGAGTTGTTTGGAGACCAGTACACAATGCCTCCTTCGCTCACCCAGGGAATATCACTTCAACCCTTCTCTTTCAAATCCCACATTGACCTTTTCTTAGTCCCTGACTCCCAGGAGCCTGCTGCTTCCCCTGTCCTCTTATACACAGGGACTGGCCTACAGAGAAGCACAGAATATTGAACAGGAAGAGAATGTAAAGATCATCTGTCTCCATTCCCTTGTTTTGACAGCTGGGAAGTGGAGCACCAGGTCGTTGAAAGGCTTTCCCAAAGGCCACCAGGTGAGTTGATAACAGGGTAGAGACCAACTTAGCGCATCACTGACAAGGCGCTCCCATCTACAAGAGCCTCTGTGTACCTGGCCTTGCTCGAGAACCTCACAGGTCTGCGCTCTTCCTCCATGAAGGTGCCCAGACATACATGTCCTTGTAATCATCGTTAGGTGCCATGAAGTTGGCTCCAGCTCACAGCAACCTTATGTTGCCCAGTTCTGTGCCATCACCACAACAGTCAGTATGTGTGACCTCCCTCTTGCAGCCACTCTGTCAGTCCATCTCACCGAAGATCTTTCTCTTTTTTGCTGGCCCTCTACTTTATCAAGTATGGTGTCCCTCTCCAGGGACTGGTCCCTCTCGACAACATGTTTAAAGTGAGACAATGTCTCACCACCCTTGCTTCTAAGGAGCGTTCAGGCTGCACTTCTTCAGGATGGATTCATTCATTCTTCTGACAGTCCACGATTATTCAACACAGGTGAGCACACAGAAATATGCTTCCAGATTTTATGAAGACAGAGGAATAACACTTCACCTTCCTGGAGGTCTGTTGTCTTCCAAGTTTCAGGGGAAGAGAGTGAAGAAAGTTAGGAACACTGAAGCCCAGAGCAGGGTAAGCCACTTACCTGGAGCATGAAAGTGGAAGGGGAGGGGGGGTGGAGGGATGGCAGAATATAAAATTCAGTCATCAAGATAAGTAACATTGAAATCTAGTATTTTTAAATCAGATATACTATCCAGAAAACCATCATGAACAAAATATTGGAATTTTAAATAAACTACTCCAGATCCTACATTTGTACAACTTTGCCTTACTCACCTCACCCTAATCCTGGCACTGGTTCCAATACAACCTTCTTCACAAAATTAGGTGACCATTCTATGGGCCGTAAGTTGTCAATTACACTGTTTTTTACTTTTTATTAATATTGCAGTAAAACATTTATTTTGATTACTAGTTTCTTATTAATGTCCCTTTTAATTTCACACCCAAGACAAGCACCTTACTCTGCTCACTCAGTTGCCAAGCTTGCTCACTATTGAGTCACTTAAAATAGGAGTTTTGTATTAAAGCAAATATAGCCATCCTGAGGAATAGAAGGCAGAAACCATGTGTTTTGTTTTTAAGATAAAATGACAACCTTACGCTTCTTTAAAAATGGGACATTTGGGAACAGATAAGGGTGATGATGAACATACTTAATGTCACTGAACTATACTCATGAAGACGGCTGAAATGTCAAATGTGTTGTTACCTATATACCTCAAAACCAAAACAGTTTCTGTTGAGTCTATTGTGAGTCATGGCAACCCCTTGTGTTGCGAAGTAGAACTGTGTTCTACAGGGTTTGCAAGGCTATGACTTTCCAGAAACAAATCACCAGACTTCTCTTCTGAATTTGAAGTATCTCTCAGTGAATTCAAATCATCAACCTTTCAGTTAGCAGGTGAACATTTATTTTAAAAAAAAAAGTGCTTGGGGTGATACCCTTGGACTCTTGGAGGTCTGAATTCACCCTCCTCTGATTTAGGAATAATTCATGGAAACGTTCAACAAAGTTGAACATGATTATCCAAGTAATCCAGGTCTATCATTCCGCTTCACTTCTGAGATGAAGACACTGAATCTAAGGGACATCAGATGAATTGCCACATGGTACTAAGTGAGTGAAGGATGAGAACTCAGACAAGCTGCTGGCTAGCTTGGAAAAAGACATTTGCATCTGAATGCCTTTCTCACTGTTAATAAAAAGAGACAAGTGAATGACCTAAATATACTTCATCTGATCTGTCAAGCTTTTCCTCCCACAGCAAGTATGCCTCACTTCTGAAATAACAGGTTATACCACGTAATTGTTACTTTGGTAAAACCTTCAGGGATTCAGTAGATATCTAACAGCATAAAAATTACAGGCAGTATTTAGGAAGCTCCACATGCTCCACAGCTGATTTAATTACACTCCAAACATGGCAACCTAAATGGAAGTTTGGGGCCATGTCAGGGTTCCGTAGTGCCTTCTGCATCAAACGTCCCCCTCCATCCACTCTCTGCTACCTCCTGTCTATGGAATCTTTTCCCTCAACCCTGGAGTCCCTGGGAGGTTGTGTGGATACATGGAAGGTTGTCTTACTCAGACCTTCTGGCAGGGTACAGGCTCTGAGGATGAGAGTGATTCAGCAATATGACATATCCTGTTATATAACTCACCTGGCCTTGAAGCTCATGTATCTGGCTGCCAGCCACCTTTATTTAAACCTGATATAAGGCCACTGTGCCACAAGGTGGCCATCAGCCACCGAATGCTGTACCTGCCCCTAGCCATTGTACCAATAAAACTAGCATGACTGCACCTGCTGCGCCTCTGTTGTTGAGTATGCCTGTATCATGCATCAATATTCCTGGCCTTGAGTATGTGCATTTCAACAACTGGCATAGTCCATGGCAGACATCAACACAGATCTGTATGACAATGGAGGGAGGGCTGGAGGGCTAGCCACCCTCTAGTGGCAACAACACTGGCCACTTGGTCCCTGCCCCAGGACTGGCCAGAGGCAGATGGGACCCTGGCTAGTGTTGGGAAAGCCCTGCATGCTTTGGGAGAAACTTTAGAGGAAACGGAACCTGGGCTGGCCCAAGGGTGGTGGACTGGGTTTTCCTAACAACTTTAAAGGCAGCTACAGAAGTGAAGCTAGAGGTGCAAGCTGCAGCACGGGTGCAGCAAGCTGGCGTAGACAGCCTCCAGGAGCAGTTACACCAGGAACAGGGATAAGTGGCTGCATTGGAAAAACATTGCTCTTAGCCAACCACCCTGGCAACCACCCGTGAGGATGCAGCCCCTCACCCCTATCAAACAGACTCCTCATATGAGGAGGAAAGTCCCTGAGGAAGAGGGAATTGCATGCCCAGCCTTTGGTTACCATGAAGGTTAAGACTCAGCACCTGTGCAGGGACAGTACCTAGGCCAAGATCGTGAACCATTCGGTTATCAGAGCACTTACTCAGTCAGAGTTGTTGGGTTTAGCTCATGAGTTTCGCCAAAAGATGGGGGCAAATCACTGGCTGCCTGGGTATTGCAGCTGTGGGATATAGGGAGGGATACTATTATGCTGGCTTGAGAGGAAACGGAGAAATTGGGTGTCTGTTACTGTTCAACCCTCCCTTCATCAGTGTTTGCAGTATCTGCATGCTGAAAATGATGCTGTACACTCCCTGATAGAGTGGCTGATGTCAGCAATCTGGGTTGCGTGGGCTAATGTTGGCAACCTACCCAGAGTACTTAGCAAGTGGCAGTCATACACAGAACTGCAAAACACCATACAGGAGATGAGCGTGAAAAATGTCATCCATAACTTAAATGCCTGGGGATAGCATCAAAGGTTGTCTTGCTTAAGTCTTCCAACCAGATACAGTTCTTCTGGCTGGGTACAGGCCTTCCCGATGACAGTGATTCAGCAATATGACATATCCTGTTATATAACTCACCCAGACTTGAAGCTCATGTATCTGTCTTCCATCCATCTTTGTTTAAACCTGTATATAAGGTCATCAGGCCACAAGGTGGCAGTTGGCCACTGAATGTTGTACCTGCCCCCCACCATTGTACCAATAAAACTAGCATGACTACACCTTCTGCACCTCCGTTACTCAGTCTACCCAAATCATGCATCAATATTCCTAGCATTAAGTACCTGTATTATGACAGAGGTGAAAACATTAGTGCTTGGCTGCTCACCAAAAGGTTGACAGTTCAGATCTACCCAGGGGCATCTCAGAAGAAAGGCATGGTGACTAGTTCTGAAAAATCAGGCCTTGAAAACTCTGCAGAGCACCGTTCTATTCACACACACACATGGTCTTGAATCCAAATCAACTTGGTTTGGTTTTGGTTATCCCCTGCCAACTCTGGCCAACTGTGAATTAATGTGAAGACTTAGCTTATATATTAACCCTTTGCAGACACCTTCCTTGACACCTCTCTGTGTTCCTGTTGCCTCTTCTGCATCTACTCATTAATTCATGCAGCCACTCCATAAACATGTAGTGACTTCATTCACCCCAGCACTGGATGAGTCACAGAGAACACAGTGGAGAATGTGGAGACACACTCAGCACTCTCACAAAGTTCAAGGTCTACTGTTCCCCTGACCTTGTCTGTCTGTTGATTGATCAACCAAGCAATCCATTCATCTATCAATCTCTCTCTCTATCTCTATCTGTTGGCAGCTGATTCACACCAAGCTCCATTGGCTTCTCACCATAATGGTCTCTGTAGCCGACTATAACCCCTCAAAGCCATGCCCTGTTCGTCTTTATATTCCTAGGGCATCAGATAGCACCTGGCCCAGAGACGGTGTTTAAATAAATACATGAACAGTCAGTGGATGAGATAGCCAGAGTGGTATTCGCTTGCAGTTGTGTTTCAGGTGATCTCTCTGGCCACTGTATCCATGAACCATGCCTTCTCAATCCTGTTTTAAAAAGTCATTGAGTCAGTTCCACCCACGTAGAGCAGAGTAGAATTGCCACCATAGGGCTTCCAAGGCCGTGACCTTTACAGGAGCAGACTACCACATCCTGCTCCTGCAGAGCAGTGAGTAGGTTTGGACGACCAACCTTTTGGCTAGCCATCAAACTCGTGACCACTGCGCCATCCCCAAAGCAATCCAAACCCACAGCCATGGAATCCACTCTGACTCAGGTAGCGACCCTATCCAGGGCTCCTCTATACTTTCTCAAATTTATCTTTGGGAGGCCCACAGGGGCCAGAGTTAGCACTCCATCAGAGTATCTGCACAGCTGGCTGGGGAAAGAATTTCCCCAAAGCCCCCAACCTAGCAGGCTCTTGAGTCACCACGGGGCAGGCTGGTAAAGGGCTCCAGGAGGTGCGCCTGATGGAAGGCTTTGATTAGAGTGCTGCAAAGAGCTCTCAGGACCCACTCGCCCTAATTGCATGAAAAAGACACTTCCTGGGATATAGCCACAGATGCCTGTTGGAGTTGAATTTGCTCCCAGCTCTCCTACCTGCCCATCCACCAGCAGGGGTAGGAGCAACACCTGCTGAATGGAAAAGCAAAGGAACCTGCCAGTCCATCTGCTTGGGACAGTGGGGTGGTGTGTAATATTACTGCATCTGTTCCTAATTTATACGCCAGAAAGGCAGAGAACATTTTACATAAGTTACCACACTTGGCCCTCTGCCTGGAGTCCCTGGATGGTGCAACTGGTCACCATGCTTAGCTGGGAGGAGAGATGTTGGAGGTTCAAGTTCACCCACAGGCATCTCAGTAGAAAGTCCTGGGAATCTGCTTCTGAAAGTTTAGCCACTGAAAAGCCTGCAAAGAACAATTCTACTCAGACACATTCCTCTAGGCTTGCTGCCTTTGGAGCCTTTTACAGACCCAAATAGACAGACAGACAGCCCTTTGGGCTTTTAGGGACTCTAATCTATTTCCTACTCTTCCCTTTAATCTGTAGGCCCCACACATTATGAAGCTTGTAGGAGCAGACTGCCCTCTTCCTATTTTGCCAGGGACTCAGTGCAAGGGGTTTCCTGGTCTCAACTCCTAGGCTCAGTGAATCACCTGGAAGAGCCTCCTCTTCCAGCAAGCAGCAGCCCCTGGGTCCCTGGTCCCTGGTCCCTGGTTCCCTGCCTCACTGGGAGGTAGAAGGCTGATGATACTAGCAGGGACATCTCTTGGGGCTGGTTTGAATCCAGCACTCCAAATCAGTTTGTTCTAGTTTGACCTCCGCTGATAATTTACATTTCCACCCCAGATACACTGAAACAGAGTCTACATTTTAACAAGATTCCCAGCTGATTCTTATGTATAATCAATTTTGAGACCCAGGGTTCTACTCGTGATTCTCACAATCGATGATTACTGCTCTACTCATGGTTCTCACAACTGATGACTAACCAGCAGCATTAGCATCGCCTGAGAACTTATTAGAAATGCGCATTGTCAGCAGGGACAGGAACCAGAACAAACTAAGCACTGGGTGAATCCAAGACGGAGCTCACAGAGAAAGCACCTTCAGAAAACTCAAAAGCCTCCGCCCTGTGCCCTTTCAAATTAAAAGTTCCTTCTCCTACTATATTAATTAAAATGAAATTTTAATAGCTGGCCTCTATTATTTATTGGCTGTTTTTGGAAAATGAAATATTGAGCTCCAAAGAGGAATCCATTTCTGCAAAGCCTCCCTTTCCGGACCGGATTGATTCGTGTCACATAATAAAGAGATAAGCTTATCAGTTGCATCAGTTCAAAGACATCTGCTGTAAATGTTGATTTTGAACCAATAAGAAGATTATAAGCACTGTCATAAAATATCCTTCCCGGATGTAAATTATTCAAAGCCCTTCTCCGGCAGTCACAGCATCTCATGCCCCAGTGATTCCCGCTCTCTGAAACACATTTCATTTATTAAACCCAGAGAGGGCCTCTGTTGATAAAGCCCCCTAAATAAATGATAGCCTTCATCGCCCTCTTCCAAATTATTTCCACGATTGGAATTAGAAACACTCGTGCCCGAGGCAGCAAGAAGCACTGTCTCTGTAAACCCAGTGAATATCTTCATCAGGAGGCTTGGCTCCAGGCAGTAGTCATGGACCCAGGCTGAGGAGCCAGCCTGGAGACAAGGTCCTGAAGGCTCACTTTTACATCAATTGAGAGCTGCAAGATGAAGTATGAAATAGGATAAAAGGGTCTGGAATCCAAACCTGCTTTGCCAACCTGGCAGCATCACTCTGGGCATGTCATTCAACCTCGCTAATACCAGTCTCCTATAGGGAGAAGTCCTGGTGGTGTAGTGGTTAAGGCCTATGGCTGCCAGCCGAAAGACTGGCAGTTCAAATCCACCAGGCACTCCTTGGCAACCCTATGGGAACAGTTTCTACTCTACCCTGTAGGGTCACTACGAGTCAGAATTGACTCGCTGGCCATGGTTTTGGTAACACCAGCCTTTTACATGAAGGGAGGGAGTAGTTTGTACATCCATCGGGCACAGAGGCTAGCAGTGGTGGGTCCTCAGTAAATATCCGTAGTGGGAACCACTGACTGCTGTGGTTCAGTTGCTTCGCCCTGAAAGAGAGACTGAAGAAGTCCTGGCTCCGTGAACTGCATATGACCTTGTTTGGAAATAGAGCATTCAAGGATATCATTAGTTCATGTGAGGTCACACTGGGCTAGGGTGGGCCCTAATCCAATGTGACTGGTGTTATCATAAAGGAGAATGAAAGACACAGAGAGGTACACGAAAGGGAGGTGGACCACGGGAAGACAGGGGGAAAGTTGGAGTGACGCTTCTGCAAGCCAAGGAATGCAAGGATCACCCAAATCCACCAGAAGCTGCAAGAGACAAGAGACAATCTTCCCCTAGAGTCTTCAGACAGCACACAGCTCTGGTGACACGTCGATTTCAGACTTCTAGAACTATAAGGCAACAAATTCCCGCTCTTTTAAGCGACCCAACTTGTGGCACTTTGTTACAGTCGTCCCCGAAACGAACACACCCGAATACGGACCTTGCGGAGCATGCAGTTTCTCGTCTCCTCAAGGCCTCCCAGAACCTCACAGAGCATTCTGGGGGGTGCTGCTTGCCCCAAAGAGTACTTGGAATGGGCCTATCCCAGACCTATCTTTTGCCTTTGCTCATCACATAAAAAGCCAGAGAAACTCTCCCTGTTTTAAAGCCCAATTCAAATACATTCTTCTCCTTGATGTATGCGTGAATTCCTTACTGAGATTTCATCCTTTCTCAAATACTTAGGGAGTCCCCACCGTGTCCCATACATTGCTCTGGACTCTGTTCCATACAATCACGGGAAATTGGCATTACAACTCTAGCAGGCCAGGTGCATTGAGGGAGGGAGTTGGGTTCTGTGATGTTAAGTGATTTGCTCAAGAGCACACACTGAGTAAGTGGTGAGGTCAAGGTTGGGGCCAAGTTTGGCCTGATTTCCTGACTTCCCCTCTGTTCTATTAATATCCCTGTTGCTTTTTATCCGGGCTTCACTTGCCCTGTTGGCTTGCCTGAGTTTCAGCTGGGAATGAACATCATTTGGATTTGATTTCCCTCTCAGGGCCCTTGGGACCTCTCCAGCACCAGGCCCTGACACCCAGTGACCCTCATGCTAGCCCATCCTTGAAGCCACAGTCCCATCTACCCGCTTCCCTGCTGGACCAGCCCCCCAGGAGCTCATGGTAGCCCTGGCCCCTGAAGGCTTCTTTCTAGCCCAGGTCTAGGACAATAGCACTCACTCACATTCATTTCCCCTGCTTTATCATTTTTTGTTCTGTTCCTCAGTTTCTTTGCCTGCAAAATGGGGATAACAATGGTACCTATCCTAGGCAGAAGCTGTGAAGGTCAAATGAAATCACGAATACAGAACATTTTGAACAAGATTGGCACATAGTCAGTGCTCAACAAATGTTAGTAGCTACTATCATGGTTCTCCTGCAGCTTCTGACTCCAAACCCATGTTCTCCCCACAATGCAGTGTACACTGCGGACCCTACAGCAGAACACTTGGCACACAGAGGATGGTCAGTAAACCTTGAATTGCTGGTCAGCCTATTAAAACTCTCAAAACACATGCTGATAAGCATGACAAGCAGCTGCATGGAACAGCGGAGGCTGTACAGGCTCTGGAACCAGACACTTGAGGCTTGATTCCTCCCTGTAACCTCTTTCAGTGGCTAGTCTCAGGTGAGTCACACAATCCTACACGGGCCTCTACTTTCATATCTGTAAAATGGGGGCCAGACTGAGAATGAGACACTAAAGCTGCCAGATCTATGCGGTAGGAAGATAAAACGTCCACGAAGTCTACACATACTAGAAGCTCCATAAATGCTCATGTCCTTCTTCCCTTCCACCTTTTCCTTCCATTTTCTCTCTCCTCTTGGGCTCCGTCTCTGCTGGTTTCCAAACTCTGCATCTTTGCTGGGAATGCCACTGATGTAGCACAACGCAGGCTTCTTCTTTTCTCTTGCTCTTGCATATTCAGAGTATCTCATGTTAGAACATTGATCATTTTTATCTTGTCTCCCCAGATGAGTCGTAAGAGCTCCAGGGACAAGGAATAGAACTTGTCTCATCTTGAGTGACAGTTGCTGCTGTCCACAAATGCCCACGGAAGGCAGTACCCCCATCAACCATGAAACGAAAAACTGGTTACGGAAGGGCCCCAAACCAAGCTCTGAAACCATTCCCTCTGTGCTACATAGGTTATGTCACAGCAGAGCTCCGTTATTCTAAGCCTACACTAACCCGTTGCTTTGCAGTCAATTCTGGCTCATAGTGGCCCATATGTTAGAGAGCAGAACTGTTCCACGGGGTTTTCTTGGTTGTAGTCTTTAAGGAAGCAGATCACCAAGTCTTCCCTTCCTGGCATCACTGGGGGGTTCTAAGTACCACTTTTAGGTTAGTAGTCAAGAGCAAATCGTCACATCACCCAGGGACCTGGTAAGTCTAGGAAAACAAAAAGATGGTTCATTGTGATGGTGTCCAAACCAAGCTGGATAACAGTCCAACACAAATTCTTAAATGTTTCCATTATGTACAACAAAGCAATGTAGGACACACGCAGACATGCCTTAAGAACCACCGACAGCATGGGGGGATTACAGATTGCCTTGCAAAGCCGTCAGAAGCAATAGGTACCCTGAAATACCACTCAGAACACAGACGCTGTCAGATGAATTTTGCTCCCACGGTGATTCTTGTCAGGAGCTGACAATCAGACTTGCAAAACAAGTGCTGTATATGAATTTTGCAAAAGTATCACTTTTGGAAAACAGAAACCAAAACAAATTGAGAGATCATATAAATAATTACTCTATGCTTCAGCTCTAACATGGAAAAAGAGGCACACAAGCAGAAATGCTAATTAATGTGCCTGTTTAATTACAGGGGCACAAATTAATAAACCAGAATTACTCCAGCTTTCCAGAAGGCAGCCCTTCTCCACATGGGATCTCAGAGATATGGGCATGGGGAGTGGGGGTGGCAAACACTTCGGTTTCCTTTGCCAGGTGCCCAGCTGGCATAGCATTAGCAAAGGGGAAGGTGAGGCCCAGGTGGACGAGGACCAGGGCTTCCCAGCCTCCACCTCTCTCCTCAGACATGGTATGCAGTCGTCAACCTCAGCAGGTGCAAGCTGCCACCAAAGCATCTCTAATTGGGAAATCATTCAGAGTGCCCCTACAAGGGCCCAACCACAGCATGCTAAGGACAAAATTCAACCCAGTGTAGCCAAGGAAAGGCTTTATGAAGGAGCCACTGGCAGCATAGTGATTAAGTGCCACAGCTGCTAATCAAAAGGTTGCCAGTTCAAATCCACCAGGCACTGCTTGGAAACTGTGGGACAGTTCTATTCTGTTCTTTAGTGTCACTATGAGTTGGAACCAACTCAGTGGCCGTGGGTTTGGTTTGGTTGGTTTACATGTCAGGATGGAGCCTGATGGCACAGTGGTTAAGAGCTACAGCCGCTGATCCAAACATCAGCCGTTCAAATAGCAACTCCTTGGAAGTCCTATGGAGCAATTCTGCACTGTCCCACACAGCTGCTGTGAGTCCAGATTGACTCAACAGCAACGGGTTTGGTTTCTTTGGTTTACGTGTCAGGCAAGGAGAAACCCTGATGGCGTGTCATGGTTAAGGAATACATCTGCTAACCGGTAGTTGGCAGTTCAAATCTGACAGGCAGTCCTTGGAAATGCTGTAAGTCAGTTCTACTCTGACCTATACGGTTGCCATGAGTTAGAACTGACTAAACGGCAGTGGGTTTGGTTTTGTGGTTTTGGTCAGATAAGGAACTCTCGTGGCACATATGGTTAAGCGCTCAGCTGCTATCTGAACCAACTCAGTGACTCTATGGGAGAAAAGGCCTAGAAATCTGCTTCCAGAAAGATTACAGCCTACCCAAAACTAAATAGGCACATCAACCGGAAAGCAGAGATGAGAAGGCAAGCTGGGACAGGAAAATGGACAAATGGGCACAGGGCACCCAGGGGAGGAAAGGGGTGAGTGCTGACACATCAACAGGTTGGCAATCGATGTCACAATTAACTGTTAATAATTAATTGTTAATCAATGTTACAATTAATGTGCATTAATTGTTTAATGAGAAACTAATTTGCTCTGTAAACTTCATGCAAAACACAATTTAAAAGTAAAATTTAAAAATTATTTTTAAAAGATAACAGTCAAGAAAACCCTACGAGGCACTTCTTCCCTGTCACTTGAGGTCTCCATGTATCAGAATTGATGTCAATAGCACCTAGCAACAGCAGCCTACATAGAGTAGGAGTCTCTGTATGGTGCAAACAGTTTACATTCAGCTACTAACCTAAAGGTTGTATGGTACTGCAGAAGAAAGGCCTGGCAATTGGCTTCTCTAGGATTATGGCAAAGAACACACTGTGGAGCAGTTCTACTCTAACTCATGGTGTCATCATGAGTCCAGATTGACTCAACAGCTACAGATTTGTTGCCGTAGTTGTTACATGTCATGTAGGAGGCCCTGAATGGCATAAACAGTTAACCTAAAGGTTAGGAGTTCAAATCCCCCTAGAGACTCACCAGGAAAAAACCCTGGCCATCTACTTTCAAAAGATCATGGCCATTTAAAACCCTGTGCAGGGTGGTTCTTCTATGAAAACACACGAGTTTACCATGATTTACAGTCAACTGGACGGCAGCTGGTGTTTTGTGTCAGGTACTCTTTTCTCCTTCTCTCCTTCTCTCCTTCTCTCAGTTGTTTTGGTTTCTATTTCTCCAAAACGATATGTTGGTAGAATTCATATTCAGCCCTTGTTTTGCATGTCTGATCATCAGCTCTCGACAGGAATTACTGTGGGAACTAAATGCACCTGACTCAGTCAGACAGATGGCATCATCTACATGGAAGCAATTATCCCACAGTACAGATGTGAAAACTTCGGCTCAAAAGGTCAGCTACTCTGATTTTGGCCAAAGCCACCTCACTGGAGAACAGAAGGCTTTGAATTCCAACTATAGGTGTCTGAGCTCAAAGTCTGTGAACTTTTAAGTGCAATGAGCTTCTTTTCAAGAAAATAAAAATGCTCTTGCCTCTGCTACTTGCAAGTGATGGCATTTAGTCATTCAATAATATCAGTTGTGTACCCTCTATGTGCCAGTTCTGGGAATACCGTGGTGAGCAAAACTGACCCAGACTCCTCTTTCAAGAAACTTACAAGGATGTTTGGGGAGGACAACATAGATCAAATGATTGCACAAATAAATTACTGTATTTCCATAGCCTGCAATTACCAGTTGCTGTTTAGTCAATTCCAAATCAGCGACTCCACATAAGAACAGAATTGTGTTCCCTAGGGTTTGCAGAGGCTGATTTTTCAGAAGTAGATCACCAGGCATTTCTTCCAGGTTACCTCTGGGTGGACTTGAACCTCTCCCCCATTTCAGTTATCAGTGAAGCACGTTAACCACGAGTGCCCCTCAGGGTAAGCCCTGGTGGCGTAGTGCTTAAGTGCTATGCCTGCCGACCAAAAGGTCAGCAGTTCAAATCCTCCAGGCATTCCTTGGAAATTCTATGGAGCAGTTCTACTCTGTCCTATAGCATTGCTGTTAGTCAGAATCAACTCAAAAGCAGTGGGTTTGCTTTTGGTATCCCCCCAGGGACTCCTAGCTTGTGATTAGGGCTACAAAAAAGGGGGAAACTGAGAACCTGTACAAGTGGGAGCTGCGGGGCCAGCGCATGCTCCCTTGGAGAAGCAGTGGCTGAACTGTGGTCTGAAAGATGAGTGAGGCACAAGGTACAGGCTGAGGACAGAGGGAGAGCCTTCCCAGCAGGGAAGCCAGCTTGTGCAAAGACAGGTGGCTAGAGGAACACGTAGGGTGATGTCCCTCCATGAAGTTGGGGTGAGCAGCATGTGATAGGACTGGGGAGGGGGTAAAGAGCTGGAAACTCAGACTGCATATACCATGGTGCGTTAGGACATTATGTCCCAGAGTGTCCTATGTCCTCACCTCTCGTCATCAGTCTGTCCTGTGGTAGCACGGCTTGCACATTGCTGTGATGCTAAAAGCTTTGCCACCAGTATTTCAAACACTACTAGCACGACGTATGATGGACAGGTTTTAGTGAAGCTTCCAGACTAAGACAGACTAGGAAGAAAGGCCTGATGGTCTGCTTTCAAAAGATCACAGCCATTGAAAACCCTATAAAACATAGGTCTGCTCTGACATACATGTGATCACCATGAGTTGGAATTGACTTCATGGCTACTGGTTTGGGTTTAGTTTGGGATTCGGTAGACCAAAATATAATATAAATCCAACTCTGCCATTGCCTGGTTTTATCAGATCACCAAGCTGTCTACTTCACAGGGAAAATAGAAACAACCTAATGGGCACCCATCCACTCACCCTTCCTAACACACCACCACTCCATAAACACAGGTCCTGTCTTCCCTCTCTCCTGTTACAATGGGGAAGTCCCCACCCAAAGAGGGGCCACATCCTCCCCTGGGCTCTGAATCCCATCTTCTGCCACCTCCTCAAACATCTAAGACACTACTGTCTATCATCCTTTTTCCTGTGTTCCAAAAGATGTTTAAATATGCTCAAGTCTTTCCACATTAAAGAAAGTAATAGTAGTCAAATAAAAGGCCATCATCTCAAAGCTAACACCTCAAAAGAATTGTCTATACTTGCTCCCTTTGTTTCTTTCCCACTCATCCTGCTCCAACCTAACCTGGCTTCTGCTCTCATCCCTCTGCCTTAGGAATAAATGACAGATGACCTGATGCTGGTCTGAGCCTTGAAGATAAAAACAGATGCTCCTCAATAAGAATGGGGTGCATCAGACTGGGTAACACCAGTCTTTGAAAGTTACACCTGTGTGATCTTCCAGTGTCTTAACCTCTCTGAGCCACAGTTCACCTTCTATAAACTGGCAGAAATAACCCCACCTGCACTGGTCAAGGCTTTTGATTATAAGTGTGAGCAACACAAGTTAATCCAGCTTAGAGAAAGGAGGGCCTTCAGACAGGCACAGAAATGAGGAATAAGGCATCTCTCTACAGACATGGTTCTCTGTCTGCTAACAGGCTCTGCCTCCTCCATCTTAGCTCTTAAGCACATTCTCTGTACGTGACTGTGCAGGTGGGCATCAGCAAATTGTTCGGCCTCCCAGATTAGCCAGGCTGCCAGAAACAAAGCTCTTTCTCCATGCCCACACACCAAGTCCAAGGACAATTCTGACAGGCCTGCTTGGACCTACATCCTTTGCAGAACCCATCACATGAAACAGTGCTAGCGAATAGGGTGAGCCCAGCTAAACCTGTGTGCCACCCCCATGCCCAGCAGCCTCCTTCCTGGACACTTAGCTCTCTTGTGATGAATGCTGAATGAGTTAACTCCTGATCAAGCCAGATGGCTGGGCATGCTCGTTGGCCAGAGGGTCCAACTGATGCAAGCTGCTTGGGGGTCTAATTAGCTGGTGAAATGCGTTAAATGATAAGTATGTTTCGCTAAACAACATTCCAGTACTGAATGGGTTGCAGGGGAAAAAAAACTTTAAAACCAAGGTGACAACCCTAAACAAACAAATGAGTGGTCAGAAGAAAACAGAAATGTAAGAAGTTTGGTCTGGGAGAAAATCAAAACCAGGCTAGGTTCAGAAAAACCAAAGATGTAGACCCTTGCATGAGATTCTGGTTTTCGATCAGCTGCTAACTGAAAGGTTAGTAGTTGGAACCCACCCAGTAGTGCCACAGAAGAAAGGCCTGGCAATCTGCTTCCATAAAGGTTACAGACAAGAAAACCCTCTGAAGCAGGTCTGCTCTGAGACACAAGAGGTCACCGTGAGTCAGGAGCCAGCTGGCTGGAGGCTAACAACAACAGCCTCTTAAGCAACCAAATCTTTTGCCACTGAGTCAATTTTAACCCATAGCAACTCCACAGGACAAAGTAGAACAGCCTCACGGTGTTTCTAAGGCTGCTCAGTGCCCACGGAAGCAACGGTCAAAAACTCAAAAGACACACTGCATTGGGAAAATGTGCTGCAAAGGACCTCTCTAAAGGGTTTGAAAAGTAAAGAGGTCACCTTGAAGAGTAATGTGCACCTGACCCAGCACATAGTACCTTCAGTCACATCATATGCATGTGAAAGCTGGACAGTGAACAAGGAAGACAGAGGAAGAAATGATGCCCTTGAGTTGTGGCACTGGAGAAGAATATTTCAACGTATCAGACCGCCAAAAGAACAGATTTGTTCTGGAAGAAGTAAACCCGGAGTGCTGCTTGGAGGCAAAGACGGCGAGACTGCATCTTGGATACTTTGGACATGTTGTCAGGAGGGGTCGGTCCCTGGAGAAGGGCGTCATGCTTGAGAAAGCAGAGAAAGAAGAAGACCGTCAATGAGATGACTTGATACAGTAGCTGCAACAACGGGCTTAAGCATAAAAACGATTGCAGGCGAGGTGCAGGACCAGGCAGTGTTTCGTTCTGTTATTCACAGAGTCACTGTGAGTTGGAACTGACTTGACGACACCTAAGAACAATAACAACCTTTCCAGAAACAGACTGCCACATCTTTCTCCCAAGGAGCGGCTGGTGAGTTAGTAACCGAGCACTTCACCACCGTGCCACCAAGGCTCCTTAACATCTCCCTACATGGGCTAAATTCTTTATGGTCACCGAGTATTTTACTGTGAGTTCCTTTTTCTGCTTAACTGTCTTTGTAAATTAAAGGCAAGAACTGTAGCAGAGGCTCCTCCCTCAATAAAACTCCAAATAAATTAGATATTGAACAAGACACTGAGATCCTGGAACGAAGACACAAGAAACTCAGCCTTCAGCTGTAGAGAAATAATAAATTGTCAGCTGCTCTTTAATAAGATTGTATTTCATCACCATCTCCTTCAAGGGATTTGATAGCTTTTGTTTTTAACCTGTGAAGATTAAAATCAATTCCCAGGTAGTGTTGAAAGCCCCAAACCATACAGCCTCAAATATATCAATTAATCAATCAATCAGTGAGTCAATAGCTCAGCATACCCAAATTGACGTCGATTCTTGCTGAGCACCTGGGACAGAGAAAAGATTGGGAAATATGGTCCACAGATGCTGTGTGAAAGATACCACACTTTCAAAGGCATTAGCTATAACTATTAAGGAGAAGCAAACCTATTTCCATTACATGACAGTGCTTCACCTTCTCAGCTGTCTTGTCTTATAATGTGTTTGATTTTGAACCTAGAACTAATCCACAGACCTTGACTTGGGCCATTGCCCTGCTCAGATGTCCACAGCTGGGTTTATCAAGCCTGCCTGTGCTCCCTAGTGCCACAGTGGCCGCTATGGCTGCTAACCAAAAGGTCGGCAGTTTGAATCCTCCAGGAGCTCCATAGAAACTCTAGGGAGAAGTTCTACTCTGTTCTGTAGGGTCTCTACAAATCAGAACTCAACAGCAGTGGGTTTTGGTTTGGTAGTACAACGGTTAAGCACTCAGCAGCTAACCAAAGGGGTGGCGGTTCAAACTCCTCTCAGCCTTTCCATATAAGAAAAGACCAAGAAATCTGTTCCTACAAAGGCAACAGCCTAGGATATCCTATGAGGCTGTTCTACTCCATCCTATAGGATCCTTATCCTATAGGATAAGCCCTAGGTAGAGCAATCAGTTAAGCACTCTACCATTAACTGAAAGGTTGGTGGTTCAAACCCACTCAGAAATGCCTCAGAAGAAAGGCCTGGTGATCTTCTGAAAGGCCACAGCCTTGAAAACTCTGCTCTGCACACATGGGGTTTCACCATGAAACAGACTCAACTCAAGGGGGGTTGGTTAATTTGGGGGAGGGAGCTGTGCTCATAGGGCAATTCAAGGAGACAGAAATGAGACAGAGGACAGAGCTTGGGCTTTGGACTCTGACAGACTGAGTCATTTACTGCTTGTGTGGTTTTGCCTAAGTTATTCGGCCACCGGGGCACTGGTGTCCTTACCTACCCAAACAGAAGGAACAATCTGTCCCATGCAGTCATGCAAGGATCAAGTGAGACAATGGATGCAGAGTGCTTCAAACAAGGCACAGTTCAGAGTTCATGGCGCTCTGTTCATATGACAATTGTTGTTGCCATTGTTGGTGGTGGCAATGTTTATTCCAACCACAATACCACTCCTAGGTTGGATTTTTTAAAATCCCCATTAAAATAAGTATCAGTATGTTTTCTTGGTTGTTGTTTTTCTCCTCCCTCAAATGAACTTTCTGACCCTACCATAATCCTATTAAACTGTACATGACACAGATAGTCCTCTGGTTTCAGTCCAAAACAAGAATTAATTGTCCCCTCCTTATTTGCCTATGTGTGAATTTGTGTTCCAGATGAAACATTTCGAACACTGTCTTCTTGTCCCTCGGCCTTTTTTAATAGCTGACAGTATATGAGTTAGCCACACAGACAAGGTTTCTTGAGCAAAAGAGTAAGAGAGTGAAGCAAGCATCTCTATTTGAAGCCACAGTTCTTCATTTCAACTAAGAAACGGTTGAAGGACTACACTAGAGAAGGGAGAATATGGACTTAGCGGTCGGAAAGCATAGTGTCTTAATTAATCCTACTTCTGTTTTTCCACCTCCTCTGAGCTGTGTGACTCTGAGCATGTTACCCAACCAGCACAAAATCAACAGTTGTTCTTTGCCTACCAAGAATAACTATGACATGACTTACTGCCACTGTTTGCTTAAATATTCTTTACAAAGGCATTTGCAAGTCTTGGAGAGTCATTACCACCCTTGAGGTGAGGAAATAAATGGAAGGAATTT
Organism: Heterohyrax brucei; assembly: GCA_028571685.1. NCBI lineage: Eukaryota > Metazoa > Chordata > Mammalia > Hyracoidea > Procaviidae > Heterohyrax > Heterohyrax brucei. The sequence goes on along the minus strand of CM053161.1, from coordinate 57,161,838 downwards.
TTTTACTCTTTTTTTAAAGTATTTCATTGTGTTTTTGAGAAATGTTTACACAGCAAATTAGCCTCTCATTCAACAATTTCTGTACATATGGTTCAGTGAGTTTGATTATAATTTTCACACTAAATCAGCACTCTTATGGTTTCCATTCTGATTGTTCTGTTTCCCTTAATCTAGCTTCCCTGTCCTCTTTTGCTTTCTCATATTCAGTCTAAGGAAAATGTTTACCATTTGGTTTCACTTAGATGATTATTTAGAGAAGCACAGTACTGGTGAGTGATACTATTTATTGACAGGTAGATCTGTATTGGGTCTGAAAGGTGACCTCTGGGAGTGGTTTGCATTCCAAATGCAGAGGGTGTCCCAAGGTAATCATCTTGGAGGTTCCTCCAGTTTCTCCCAGTCTACCAGTGGAAGAATTTATATAGGTGACTCTGGAAAAAGGAGCCTAAGATGGCAAAGTGGGGATTCAAGTTCAGGTCCTGGTTCTGTCTATTTCTACACTCTAGGTGGCTCAGACGGTTAACACATTCAGCTGCTAACTGAAAGGTTGGCAGTTCAAGGTTTGAGTCTACCCAGAGGCATCTCAGAAGAAAAGCCTGGCAATCTACTTCCAAAAAGTCAGTCATTGAAAACCCTATGAAGCAGAGTTCTACTCTGATGCACAAGGAGGCTTTATGAGTCAGAATCAAGTCCATGGAAACTTTTTTGTTTGTTTATTTTTTTTGTCTTTTACTCTAGCCTCAGTTTCCTAATCTGAGAATTAGAGCAATTAAACAAAAGGATTGATCAAGTGTACTTCCAGCTCAGGCATTTGCTCACAATCTGGTCCAAGACTCTGTGTGTTGTAAAATCTCACCCTCCATCACTCCTGTCCCAGGTGCCTTAACAACAATCCTCGCTGCCTCTTGCTTGTCAATTATGGTAACGACCAATATTTGTTGAGTACCAGATGTGGGCCACAGACAGTGGCCCTTATCTCATTTAATTCTCACCACAACCCTCTGAAGAAGATGCTACCATTATCCCTAACACCTGAAGAACCAAAGGCAGTGAGAGACTGAAGGACTTTTTACTTAAGAAACATTTCTAGGGCTTTGTCTTAGTCACCTTGTGCTGCTGTCACCAAAATACCTTGATGGATGGTTTTAACAAAGCGATATACATTCTCTTACAGTCAAAGAGGCTGCAAGTCCCAATTCAGGATATCTAATAGACTGGAAACCCTGGGTGCATAGTGGTTAAGTGCTATGGCTGCTAACTAAATGTCTGGAAGTTAAAATCCACTGGTGCTCCTTAGAAACTCTATGGAGCCATTCTACCCTGTCCTATGGAGTCACTAGGAGTTGGAATCGACTTTATGGCAATAGGTTAACAGACTACAAGTCCAAAGTCAGCATCTGTCTCTGTCAGCTCTGAAGGAAGGTCCTTGTCATTAATCTTCACCAGGGACCCTGGTGGCAAACGATGCGTTATTCTCCCTGCTCTCGATTCTTGGTGGTGTGCGGTCCCCTTGTCTCTCTGCCTGCTTCTCTCTTCATATCTCAAAAGGGACTGGTTTAGGACACAATCTAATTTTGTAGATTAATTTCTGCCTTGTTAACACAACTTCCACTAATCCCACCTCATTAGCGTCACAGAAGTAGATTGATAACCCATAGGAAAGTCACATCAGATGACAAAATGATGGACAGTCCCACAATACTGGAAATCATTGACTAGCCAAGTTGACACACATTTTTGGGAGACACAGTTCAGTCCATGACAGACTCAAATTCCTGTCTGTCTGACTGACTTCACACTGTAGCACTGTCTCTCAACAATTAGGACTTAGGCTCCTGAGACACAGATCTCACCAAGGTCACCTTTACTCTTCCCGGTTACCTCTAAGGCATCTCCCTTGGTTTGTAAGGTCTTCTTGCCCCCTGTACCCTACCCTAGTGTTTGGGCTTTGATTTGTGTCTTTAAGAAGAGGTGACATGGGGTGATGGATAGGTGTCCTATTTCTCCTGAATCACTACACCGTGCTAGGATTTATTTTGGAATAATACACAAGTGGGTGTACTAGCTGCAACCACCTGACCATGAGCCTGCCAAGAGCCTGCATCTCCCACCTTCCCGTGGGCATCTTCCCAACCCATAGAGTAAGTGCTCAGTAGGTGTCTGTGAACTGTAACTGATCCTCCAGGAGGTCCAGCAAGTTTCATAGGGAATGGACCAGCTGCTTGCTTTCCCAACACCAGTCCTTTTGCATTGCCATCAAAGACCTCACCTTTTGCTAAGCAGCCAGACGTCTCAGAAGGTGATGAGAGACAGCCGAGTGTTTGCACACTAATGTTTAGTCATACCAGTTCTCCAAGTAACTCCCCTGGTGACATTAGACAAAGATGGGAACCACATTTCAGCATGACAGCTTAAAAGGCCTGTCAAGAAACAATTAAAAAGACCTGGAGCAACCTGACCCTAAGAGACTGTTGTCAGGGCGAGACAGCTTCCTATCAGCACAACAGAGGGGGCATTGTGGCCCATAAGACCACATTCAGGAGCTGGAATTCTCAGAGGAAGGGTCTTCTAAGATCTGGAACTGGAGACTAGATGACCATACAGAGTTCGAGCCTTTGCTGTTTGAGGATTGTCAGTGTTTGTAAAAACACCTGTAATCAGATGCACAGAACCTCTGCTGGGCAAATCTCCACCCAAGCACTCTGCCTTCCCATCCTTGTCAAAATCCCACTACAAAAAATAATATTTATAGAGTATAGCCTGCAGGACTTGCTGTTCATGCCTTTAGCTCAGCAGACATTCAGATTCTCTTCTCCAGAGCCCTGGAATTCCTGAGGGTGTCCTGGAGGCTCCCTGGAAACCAGTTCCCTGCCTCTCCCCCATCCAGAGAAAATCACATGTCATCTGTTACACATAGAGGTTGCGTATAATAATTCACCCTTTAAAAAAGGATGCTGATACTTAAAAGAATAAAAGCCATCCTAGCCTAAATTTCATTCTCTGATCAGGCCAGGTTATTAGAAATTTGTCATCCTGGGTAACATCACTTTGCTCTGCTGCCCTTGGAGTTTCTGTTGCTAACCTGAGCATCAGTGGAATTCCATCAGCCTACCATGTGGGACCTTGGAAGAAACAATCTGTGGAAATTTCTGGAAGACATAGTGCTCAGGGGACACTGAGCAAAGATGATAGGAGAACTCAGGAGTGATTAATGATGAAGGTTGAACATCCTGATGAACACAATTCATGCCACTGAGTTATATAAGTGAAGTTTGCTGAAATGGCAAATGTTTTGTTACTGATATATTGGCCGCAATAAAAGGAAATAACAATAATACAGCTAAACAAAACCCTGAAATGTCTCTTGAAGGAATCCTCTCGGCAAATCCATGACAGATTTTCCTTTTTTTGTATCATGAAAACAGTGATTCAGGTTGGACTGTCTCAGGGGGCCAGTATGGACTGGGAACTTGACTGTCATGGATTGAATTGTGTCTTCCCCAAAATACATGTGTCGATTTGACTTGGTTTGGAGTTCCAATATGGTGCCCTTCCTCCCACGTGTTGTGAATCCTGCCTCTGTGATATTGATGATGGAGAATGGTTTACAGTTGTGTCAGTGAGGCAGGACTCAAGCTTGTGAAATGTAAGGGAGAGAAGTGAGCTGAGGAAGTTGGGAACCTCATACCACCGAGAGAGAAGCACTGAGAGCAGAGCACGTCCTTTGGACCCGAGGTTCCTGTGCCGAGATGCTCTCACTGGATGTGGACTCAGCCTACGGGACTGTGATGATTTCTTATTCTGAATGGACTTGTATTTTATAAATGGATTTGCAGCTTACTGGACTGTCTCAGTAAAGCTTCTCCTCATGAAACCTTCCACTCATGGTATTTTCCACTAGAGCAGTACCCGGTAACTAAGACAGAGCTTGGACCTAAGACATTGACCCTGCTTCCATCTCGGATGCAGCCCTCTGGGAACCTCAGTGCTGTCTTTCAAATGTACAGAACCTGTGTTCTTACAGATTCTACTCCTACCCCAGTCCCTCAGTTCCTTATTTTATCATTTTGTATTGCATTTATCTGTATGAGTTAATGTACAATATCTGTTCTTTCTCCCTTGTGAATGAGGAAGCAGAAGAGAAATATGAAAATAAATAAAAGTAAGTAGCTGTTGAAGGGACAGGAATTACCCTCGTCTATTAGGATGGACTTTTGTCACCCCCACAAATGTGTTCTAACTCTGATCCCCTCAGAGACATGAGGTCGGACAATTAAGTTTGTGAACTTATCCTAGAAAAAAGTGCTATACACCTCATTGCTGAATATCACTATGGTCACCTTTGAAGTATTCCCATTGGGAAGCTGTGCACCAACGCCAGCACCTAGTCCACCCTTCAAAGCAATTCTGGAACTGTTTCTGGAATGGCCATCAGAGCTGTCATTGCATGCCATCTGACAAGTAAGTTCATGAACTCACCCTAGAAAAAGCGCTTTGAAGGGTGGACTAGGCACTGGCATCAGTGGACAGCATCCCAAGGGGAGGAGTTTGAAGGTGGCCACAGTGATATTTAGCAGTGAGGTATGTAGCACTTTTTCTAGGATGAGCTCGCAAGCTTAATTGCCTGAACTAGTACACTGCTTTTCTCCTTCCATTCTTACAAGTTTCTATAACCTCCCAGATGGGAGGAAATAGGAGGACATCCAGGGACCGTGGGTGGGGTGGAATTCCATGCCCTTCCCAGTCACATCCCACCTCACTAGCTCAGCCCCTTGTCCTGCTCCTGTTTTTCACATCCTCAATATGCTAAAATACTTACCAGTACCCAAACCCACATGGCCCTTTTGTATATCTAATCCTGGGCACAAGAAGTTGCTCAGCTTGTAATGTCTGCTGCCACCTGCCCGTGGAAAACACAAGAGCAGGTATTTGTTCCCTCCCGGCTGGCACACCTACTCTGTGCCCCATGGCAAGTGAGCTAACCTGCGTAAACCAGACTTAGCTCTGCACGGCCGGGATGTTTTGGTGGTGTTAGTTGTTGCTAGTTGTGTCAAGTCAGTGCTGACTTATGGTGACTACATGTGTGCAGAATAGAACTGCTCTATAAGGTTTTCAAGGCTGTGACCTTTTGGAAGCAGGTTGCCAGGCCTGTTTTCCTAGATGCCTCTGTGTGGATTTGAACTGCCAGCCTTTATACTCATAGTCAAACACTTAAGCATTTGCTCCACACAGAGGCTCCATACAGCAGGGATAATCATATATTATGTCTTTTCCCTACAAATCAATGAGGTTGGCACAAGTAACAGTTCCAGTTTAATAAATAGCTTCACCTCTCCACAGGGTGGGGACCATATTCACTCCTGCTACCAAAAAATTTAAATAGAAAAATCTACATACAGAACTCAGTACAAAGCCTGGATGTGAAAGCTAGTTTATTGCCTGTGATCAGGCCTCCAAAGACCACAGCTTATGATCCTCTGATGTGTTGTCCACTGATTCAGGGGAAACATGAACTATGGCTCTGGAGTATGTTATGCCTGACGGACACAGGACACTGCTGGGAAGGAGCCTCTCGCTGCCAGCGTGGGTGGTCCCTTTGATTCTACCTGTGGAGTAATACCACACTCCACGTGCATCTGCCTGTAAGCCTATTACCATCTTTGTACTGAAGGAGACTTATTGCCAAATAATGCCTCCTTGTCAAGCTCTCCTGTCTATGGAAACACACCTCTCACCTATACCTAAATTCCTGAGTTGAAGTGGCATCTTTCTTTGTCCAAAGTGCTGGTCATTAGACTCCGGATATTGCAGTCAGCCACAGTCAGCCAATTCATAGTCCTCCCTCCCCTGCCTCTGTGGCTGCAGACATCCTGTTCCAACTCTTCCACTTCGGTAGGAGGCTCTAGCCCCAAGGCCTCTCCTTTCCAGTCACCTCCACCCCACCGTCAGCAATCGCAGCACGCACACACACTTTTGTGATGTGACATGCATGAGAGAAGCCCAGATGAATTAGGAAACAGCTTTCTTTGTGCCAAGGCCCAGGGAAAGGAGGAATTTTCTGGCAGCCAGGACTAGGAAAGAAACCCTTGGAGTGTAGTGGTTAAGCACCACAGCTGCTAACCAAAAGGTTGACAATTCAAATCTGCCAGATGCTCCTTGGAAACTCTATGGGGCAGTTCTACTCTGTTCTATAGGGTTGTTGTGAGTTGGAACAGACTTGATGGCAGTGGACTTACTTCTAGGGTTTAGGCCTAGGAAGGCTGCCATTTTTCTACCGGGACTCTCCCCACTCCCCAGGGGCCATAGTTAATTCATGATGCTGGAGCTAACACCATTGCCAGATATATCTCCTCAATGATTAAACATTAAGCACACAAGTATTTCAAAGCATTTGAAAGAAAACTAAGGCAGGACTAATTGCTTCACTCTGTGTATTCAAATAGTGATGTTATTTAAAAAAAAAAATTCTTTTGTCAACTGTTGCATCAATTAATTGCAAATTTTCCAACAGTTAGCTGCACTGTGATTAAAGCATATGAAAATAATCTTTTAATTAGCTTTCATTTTGAAACAAATAAACAATTAAACCAAAGAAGTAAGTGTGAAAATTCTATTGGTCTGCTTTTTGGCGGAGGGAGGGAGAGGCGGGCAGAGGTGGGTAGTAGGGACACTGACACAAATATTGACTATATGATTGGAAATTATTTCCTTGGCTAGCCTAATCATTGTCAAAGTCACTTTATCTTTTCCCTTTTATATCCCTTCTATTTCTTACAATCCTGTACCCCTACTGTTTTGCCCAGAAGTCTAAAACATACAACCAGATGGACAAATGACCCTTTCAAGAGTGTCTTTTTTAGCAGAGTTATTCAAAGTACTAGTCACTTGTTATTTAAAATACTATTGTACACATCACTGGAGTTGAAAAAGAAAAAGAATCTTGTTTTGACTACTGAGTCATTCATTCTTTCACTCACCCTGGGATAAAGGGCCAGGGCTAAGGGGAAGGAGAGGTGCCAAGAGTGCCATATTTAAGGTGGCATCCACTCACAGCTGCTGACAGTATTTGCATGACTCTGAGAGTATGTGCCTCCTTAAACTCTGTGACTAGGTGCCTCACTCACCCCACCTTAGTAAACCCATAGCTGACTAGGACTGAAGCCATTTTTTTATGGGTCCAGTCCTGCTATGAAGATTTATGAGATACCTACTATGTACCTAGGTTCCCGAGTGGCAAAAATGATTCGCACTTGTCATGGATTGAATTGTGTCCCCCAACAACCTTGGGTAGCAATTTGGCTAGGCCATGATTCCTGATATTGTGTGATGTTCCTATATGCTACCAACCCTGCCTCTATGATGTTAACACAGGAAGATGGGCAGCAGTTGTGTTATGGGACAGGAGTCAAGGGGTGAAATAGTATTGTGTCTTGATGCCATCTCTTGGGATATAAAGGAAAGGGAAACAAGCAAAGAGTTAGGGACCTCACACCAACAAGAAAGCAGTGCCAGGAGCGGATCACACCCCTTGGAAAGGACCCAGGTTGCCTGTGCCTCAGAAGCTCTCAGTCCAGGGGAAGACTGATGACAATGACCATCCTTCACAGCCAATAGGGAAAGACTTTCCCCATAGCTGATGCCCTGAATTTGGACTTGTAGCCTACTGGACAGTGATAGAATAAAACTTTTCTTTTTGAAAGAATCTACTTGTAGTATTTCTGTTCTAGCAGTACAAGATGACTATGACTGCACTCAGCTACTAACCTAAAGGTTGGCAATTCAAAACCAGTCAGTGACTCTGTGGAAGAAAGACTGGACAATATGCATTCTTAAAGATGATAACCAAGGAACCCTTTGGAGCCGTACTGCTCTGTAACACACGGGATCACCATGAGTGGGCATCAGCTCCATGACAATGAGTTTTTGTTTCATTTTTCGTTGTTTGCTTTCTCACTGTGTGCCTAGTGTTATTTTAGAATCAGCATACAATGGGAAAGCAAATGTAGAATCTATCTGATTCAAAGCCTCTTATTTTGCATGCAAGGAAGCTGGACTCCAGAGAACAGGAATGGACACGGTCAGAATCTGCCATGGAGAAAACAAAGACTTTCCGTCTTTGACGGGCTTCTGGTCCTTGCAGGCAAAGACACTTTTGGGGCAACTCCACTACATGGACTGTGTGAAAAATCAAACAGGCAGAATTACCAGGGGAAAGACATTCTGTAGGATACAACGCAGGAGATGATCCTGAAGAAACGAAGATTAAAGGCCATTCTTTGAGCTGTGTGGCCTTGGGCTAGGGGCTTAACTTCTTTAAACCTGTGGAGTGTTTTAAGATAACATGAACATAATACTCGGGTTTCTGGGGATATTGTCAGCACCAGGAATAATAACACGAAGTGCATTGCACAGTGACTGACATGAATTCAATCACCATAATAACAATAGGTAACATTTTATGGTAAGTAACTATATCGCAAACACTATGCCAAATGCTTATCTGCATCATGTTGTTTTATTCACACAAAAACCCCATGGGATGGGTGCTGCAAACTTTATTTCTCAAGGGAGAAAATGAGACCATAAAAATGAAAAGACTTCTTCAAGTTCACATAACTGGTAAGGGACAGAGCTGGAGTGGAAACCCAGTTGCATCAAATTCTGATGCTGAGGTTCTTCACCATTGTGCTAAAAGAACGGGAGAGAATGGAGCTGAGATTTAGGCATACACCCACGGTTAGCGGGATTGTTAAGGGAAAACCCTGCTGATTTCAAGTCCACCATCCAGTCCTCTCAGCTACCATCACAACTCAATTAATGGTGCCTAGGAGCTGCGTCAGCAGCAATCACAGGACTGTTACCTCATTATGATAGAAGCGATGTCCAAGATGTGAAAAAAATCTATTCCCACATGGTGTTTCAATGGCATTCAGATATTCAAGGGCTTCCAAAATAGGACTGCAGCGTGGTAACAGAACTGTAGGATCTAAGAGTGGGAAGGAGTCTAGGCTACTGTGTAATTCAGCCTCCACGGCAACCCCTGACACATGGCAGTATAAGCTTGCTCATTCTGCTGGAAGGGATTCATCTAGTTCATCAGAAAACTCCTTCGCTGTATTGAACTGACATCTGTCCTTCAGTTCCATGGTAGTACACAGGTGCGCAGCTCCCCCGGGCCAGCCCTTATGCCACTTCTTCTCCAAGGCAAAGGTCCTCGGTCTCCACTCCTTCACAGGGCATGCTTTCTCATGCCTTACACTCTCAACAACTCTTTCTGTGATCACTGCAGTTTTAAAAGATAATGGCGTTAAATTTCAGCTCCACTACCATAGCTACCCCCAAGGAAGCCAATTCATCTCTCAGAATTTCAGTTTTCTATAAAGTAAAAGTAGTAATGATTACCCATTGCTGTCAAGTCGATTTCGACTCATAGTGACCCTATAGGACAGAGTAGAACTACCCCATAGAGTTTCCAGTGATTGTCTAGTGAATTTGAACTTCTGACCTTTTGGTTAGTGGCCATAGCACTTAACCACTGTGCCACCGGGGTTTCCAAGTAGTAACTACCTACTGTAAAAAGAAAAAGAAAGAAAACATTGCCACAGAGTTGATTCTGACTCATAGGACCCTATTTAAAAAAAAAAAAAAAGTCATTAGGTCAATTCCAACTCATAGTGAGGCTATAAAACAAAGTAGAACTGTCCCCATAGAGTGTCCAAGGAGCAACTGATGGATTTGAACTGCTAATTGGTTAGCAGTTTGAACACTTAGCCACTGCCCCTCCAGGGCACCTACTATAGCGAGTTGTGTGAAATCACTGATGTAATGTTGGAGTCCCTGGGTGGTACAGATAGTTAAGTGTTTGACTACTAACCAAAAGAATGATAGTTGTAAGTCACCCAAATGTACCTCAGAAGAAAAGCCTGAATACTTTCCTCCAAAAGGTCACAGCCTTGCAAACCCGTAGAAAGCAACTCTACACTGATGCACATGGGATCATCATGAGCTGGAAGTGACTAGACAGCAAGTGGTGGTAGTATTAAATGCCACATTGCATGCATTCAGTTATTAGTAGTGTATCTGACTGTGTTATTATTAGTTGCTGTTGAGTCTATTCCAACTCATGACAGTCCCGTCCCGTATGTGCAGAGTAGAACTGTTCCATAAGGTTTCTAAGGCTGTGAACTTTCAAAAGCCAGTCACCACACCTGTCTTCCATGGCACCTCTGAGAGTGTTCCAATACCTGCCTCTCAGCTAGGACTCAAGTACTTAACAGTTTGCGCCAACCAGGGACCTTGCCTATTCTACATAAGCTCTCAATAACCGTTACCGTCCATCATCATCATGATGGTTATTATACAGAAAAGTAGGGACCATTTAGGGGTCTGAGGCAACCAATGTAAGGAGACTAAAGAGGGCAGGTAAGCCAGCCAAGAGGGGCCTAACACTTTCCCAACGGACAAACAGTAACTAAACAGATATTGCCTTGAATGAAGCCCCCTGTGGGAACCCTCCAGAGCTATAAAGTTTCTGCAGTTTCATGCAAGTAGCATTTATATTCTGTTAAATTATCACCAGGTCGTGTTCTCACAAATCCCTCTTTGACTTAGCAGAGTTCAGTGAAATGTGATCCCTAATCATAAATATAAGTGGTGGGGCATTTGCAATGATGCATTCATTTGCACCATTTCCTTTCACTCTTTCACCTGCTAAGACATTCAGTTCCCCCAGAAGGGAGCATTGACCAAGGCAGGAGGAAGACACTGAGTTATGACAAGGCCTTGTCAGCCTTCCGTGGGAAAGCAAGAGTGAACATGGACTGCCAACGGGGCTTGATTGACAGAGGATGGGGATCCAGTGTGTCTCATCTTTGGAGCCCTAGAATAATCCACCGAGGCTTTCAGAGAAGTCAAAACATGGAACCCCCAGATGCCCTCCTTTTCAACATCAAACATTGACCAGTCAGTCCTTGGGCTAAGTGCGGAATGGACAATGGAACTACCTACTTCATCCGCCTTCCATTGCATTTCCTTCTCTACTTGTTGGGATAAGAACTCTGTCCCTACTAGATATGGAAGCAACAAAAGCCAGATCTGCTGGTGATGTAACAATACTGCCTGAAGAACCCAAACCAGCTGCCATCAAATTGTTTCTGACTCATGGCAATCCCATGTGTTTCAGAGTAGAAATCAACTCAATATGATTTTTTTTAACAGTTTTGATCATTTGAAAGTAGATCTCCAGGGCTTCTTCCCAGGTGCCTCTGAGTAGGTTCAAACCACCAGCTTTTTGGTTAGTAGCCAAGCACCTGATCATTTGTACCACCCAGACTCCCAAAAACTCAGTACAGGGATTTAGAAAACATTCTCCCTTCTTACGGTTGACAGGGATAAAGAGAGACCAGAGTATGCAGTGACCTGAATCTCAGACCTTAAAACCACTGTCAAGGTCATTTAAGACCTTGAACCTTGTAGATTGACCATCTCCTGCCCCACCACTCAAGCTCTGATTGAGTTATTCCTCCTGTCTCATCTAATCACTCACAGATATTTGTGCCCCATCTTTCCTATGCTAAGTCCACTTGAATTTAATGGTTTCTTAGAGCATTAAGTTAATAAAGTTTGGGTTGTTTCATCCTAGTTTGGTGGGTGAAACCTTCTGACATTAATTACTAATGCTTGTTATGGCCAAGGGAGAAATAGAAAGATGGTAGAGTAGGTGTGTTTGCCAAACTCAATCTAATCTCTGATTCTGCGAGAATTACAACCTTGAGACTCACGGACACAATGTGACCACATGATGTGTTTACTTTATGGTTTTATTCATTTATAGGATGCTGTCCTACTGGTCTCTTTCCAGATGGGAGAGAGGAGAGCAGAGAGGAGGGGACAGGAGCTTGTTAAGAGGATACTACAAGTATAGAATGAAAAAGAATGTGCTGTCACCAGGCAAGGAGAGCAGAAGGAACTGCAGTAGACGGGTATACAAAATTGATTTGGATTGTATACTTTCACTTAATCACAATTTAAAAAAAAAAAGAATTACAGCCTTGGAATTCCATCACTATCATTACCACGCAGTGACAGCACTAATTTCCTAGACATTCTCTTGACCCACCTCCCGCTACTATCGATGCTAGCAGAGGTTTGGCTTGAACGTCCCGTGTTCTCTGGAAGTTAACATGTAGAATATTAACCTCACATCTGTCTTCCTGTCTCTGTTTTAGTGCCTTTCTGCCCACTTCTCTCCACCCCCAGTACAACTTGATAATCTAAGCCATGATGAGTAGTTTGGAATTTATTATAAACACAATAAAATCCTATAAAGAATGAATGGGACCTGCAGGAAAAAGGAAAGAGAGGAACCTGTTTTTGGCTTGAACCCCTTGGTGATAGTTACTTTAGTGGTGTTGTGGCTTGAATCATGTCTGTCAAAAATATGTGTTGTAAATTCTCATCTCTCTGCCTATGGCTATGTTCCCATTTGGGAATGGGTTGTCTTTATTATGGTAGTGAGGCAGGATTAGAGTAGGGTGTATTTTGAGTCAATCTCTCTTGAGGTATAATAAGAGATTAAACAAGCTAGCAGAGGGGAGATGGGATAAGATAGATGCCAGGGCACACGGAGACAGCCAAGGAAAAACAGGAGGTAGAAGCTGAAGGAACAAAGGCCTTCCTCCAGGGCAGAGCGAGAAAATCTGTCCTTAGAGGTGGCACTCTGAATTCAGATTTCAATCCTCCTAACCTATGAGAAAATAAATTTGTGTTTGTTAAAGCCATCTGCTTGTGGTTTTTCTGTTACAGCAGCATGATAAAACTAAGACAGGTAGTTAGCTGCAGGTCCAGGGTGAATAGTCAAGAGTTCTGTTCCCAGTGATTGAAGTTCCAAATGCAACATAGTTAGCTAAATAAAAATGTTGAAAACTACTTAGACATAGCAAGTTTGGGTATAAAGGTTAGGAGTCAGGAGCACGTGAAGGTCACAGAGGCCAAGATAATAAAGTGTTTCAAAGTAAACAGGTGTGGCCAGCTCTGCAAATTACACTGAGAAGTCAATAGGATGCAGACCAAGAGGTCTGTTGGAATCAGCTACAGGGAAAGACCAGGTGCCCCCCAAAAGCATAGTCTCAATAGGTCAACCCTGGGAGTGTAGCGGTTAAGCGCTAACCAAAGGGTTGGCAGTTCGAATCCACGAGACTCTCCTTGGAAATTGTATGGAGCAGTTCTACTCTGCCGTATAACGTAACTGTAAGTCATAATCAACTCAACAGCAGTAGCTTTGCTTCTTGGTTGTGTAGTGGTTACATGATACAGCCGCTAACCAAAAGGTGGGCAGTTGTAATCCACCAGGTGCTCCTTAGAAACTCTGTGGGGCTTCTGTTCTATAGGGTCACCATGAGTCAGAATTGACGATGGCACTGGGTTTGGTTTTTGGTTTGTAAGAGGTTGGAAAGGAGAAGAGCTCCTAGTGGGGGGCAAAGTAAAAACTGGAAGGTGGTGAGATAAAGACCACAAAGATAACTTCTACAAAAATTTGAACAAAAAGAAGAAAAGGAAGATCGATGACAGCTGAAACTGAATATGGTATCCAGACTTCATTGGTGAGTTTCCTCTTTTTCTTTTAGGATGGGGGTATTGGGACACAATAGACACACTGCTAATAGAAGGGTCTCTTAAAATGAAAATAATCACAGTGACGACACAATTGTCAAGATGGATAGTTCAGTGGGAGTTACACCTACTGAAAAGAGGTATAAAGAGGCTCCCTTCATTTGTTCATTCCTTATGTTTTAATGGTGCTTTAGGGGAATGTCTCATTCGAAGATTTATATACATATTGTTTTGTGATGTTAGCTGCAGTCCCCACAACATGATAACACATTCCCCCTTTCCACCCCAGATTCCCGATGTCCATTGGACCAGTTCCTACCCCTTCCCGCCTTCTCATCTTGCTTTTGGACAGAAGCTGCCCATTTGTCATTTATTTATAACTCCATCGCTTCAACCGACACTTTCAGGGTAGATGCCGTGTTGCAGCCAGAGCGCAGCTGGCAGCAAGCAGGTGGTTTACGTGACTTATGCTCAGCTCTCCCAGTGGATGCTAAAAACACTCTCCTCTCTTGGATCCAGAGCTAGAAGAAATGGGCTGATTTTAAGTGTCTAGAAGGCATTCAAGGAACACTAGTGGAACAGTGGTTAAGTTTTAGGCTGCTAACCAGAAAGTCAGCAGCTTGAACCCATCAGTTGCTCCGTGGGAGAAAGATGTAGCAGTCTGCTTCAGTAACATTTTACAGCCTTGGAAACCCCATGAGGCAGTTCTGCTCTGTTCCATAAGGTTGTTATGAGTCAGAATCAACACAACCACAATGGGTTTGGTTTGGGTACAAGGCATTGATTGGTTGCAAAGTTTTTCACAAGTTGGGGATGACATAGAAAGTAACTGAGATCTTTTAAAAGTATAATCACTATCTTCAGAAGATTCTCACGTTCATGAACCAACCACCTATATCCTCTCTGCTTAAATGAGTTAAAACCATTTTGGAGCCTTTTCCTTACTTTCTTTGAGAAGGAGAATGCCAGTGCTAATGTATTAAAGGTATATGATTTATCTTCAGCTGCACTCTATGGAAAAACATCCAGAAAGCACCATCACTAAGTTTATTTGCTTTGGATCTCTTCCCATGCCCAGAAGACTTCAATCCCACAAGGAATATACCATTGCTCACCCTTGCTCATGTATCTTGAAGGACCTCCTACGTCAGCATGCTACACGCACTCATAATTTCCTGTTCTTTCTGACTACAGTGCGCTCTGGGAGCCGTGATCTAAAAGCAAATATGAATGAGAGGATCTACTGGAGATGAGGAGAGGTGAGGTACCATCACAGCCTTGTGGCGTTCTGGTCAGGGCAAGTCTTATATCTCAACACCTTCAGAAAAATGGAGTTAGGACGGAATGGGAAACTGACCTAGTCTGAGGGTCAGTCAAAGATTTACATGAGGAGGAAAATCATTTTGGAGGCCTAAAGAGTGAGCTAGCATTAAAGAGCCAGGGGAGGTTAGAAGGCTGTAAGTAGGGGAGTCGGTGTGTGCAACGGTTGGAGGGAAGGGGGAACTAAGGGAAAAATCTGTGGTCGGGAACTGAAAATGGGTAGAGAGTGGAGGGCAAGGAAGCTGAGGGCTAGATGGAGCAGACCACATAGGGCACAAGCCACACTGAGGGTTTCGACTGGGTATAACAAGGGGACATGTGTAGATAACAGTGTTGACCAAATACCAAGTCTGGTCCACTGTGTGAACAAGACCATAGGTTTTGTCAAGAGAAAAAGGAGGTAGATTAAATACAGCAGATAAATTACAGAAGTCCCACTGAAGATGATGAATTTGGACTTGGAATGGGATGGCTGCAGTAAAGATGGAGTAGAGAGGGCATACCCAAGAGATGTTTAGAAAATAAAATCAGCAGAGCTTGACAGCAGACTGTCTGGTATATGAGGAAGGCTACCCAAATGTCAGGTTAGGTCTTGAGATGCCCCCAAATGGACACCTGTGCAACACAATTTGAGGACTAATGAAACAGACTTCAAGAAATTATATGTGGTCAAAAAGTAGAACTCTGGTAGGTCCTCATTTGAACAACACCGAAAACTTTGGCACTTGGTAGAAATGTTGCCCTTTCTAGAACTTTCCAGCATTGTGAACTGGATTCTGCACTTGACATCTGCAGACATATTTTCTGTTCAAGTCTGTTTTGGAATCTGTCTAATGCAAAGTGACTCTAATGTTAGTCTGTAGAGAAAGAACTATTGAAATGTACTGTGAAATGGAAATTCAGAAACACATTTTTTTTCTTTAATCTCATCAAAAAGCTGTATCAGGATATCTAAACAAGTTCCAACTTGGCCATTAACTTGCTATGTGACCTTGGGCAATTTTCTTTCCCTCTCTGTGCTTTCATCTCTATTTGGGGAATGGAATGCTGAACTAAGTAATCACTACAGCAACTTCCAGTATGAAAATTCTTTATGTATGTGATGCCATCTATATGCACACGCAGGCAAACATGCCCATAACTGCAGGTAATTTAACTTCTGCATCATACTGAGGATTGCACACTTGGTTCCATATTTCAATTCAGAAAGTTCTTTCAAACAAAATGCAATATAATTTACAGTCAATTTGGAAATAAATTTGCTCTAATGAAAAATGTTCCAAGCAACAGTAATGCTTTCAGGAGTTACATTTTCCTAATGGACAACAGGCGAAAGAAAATATAAAAATAGTTCCAAATCTGCAAAGTCTGAGAACTCGTGGCACTCAAATATTGCCGTTGTGTTTTGTTTTAACCAATAAAATTAGCTGCATGTTAACTAGCACGATCAGACTCCTCAGATTATTTTTCTGAGTGAGACCAGTTTATATCCGAGGCCTCCTCAGTGCAACACACCTGACTGCCGCGTCTGCCACGTCCTACAAAGGAACAGCTGCTGTTAATGTCTCAAAACCTTTTCCAGGAATAGGCTGGTGCTCAATGCACAGAACCATATATTCAAAGGCCCCCTCAATTCTCCACTTCTGCTGCCAACACCTTACTTTGGATGAGATCATCCTCATGCATTGCACGGACCACGGCAACAGCAGAAGAACCGGTCAACCTGACTCCGGTTGCCCTACCCAACTATTCTGTGTTCTGTGCCAGCTTAAAGAATGTTCTGTCTAACGTGCAAAACTTGTCCTTCTCAGTCCCTTGCTGCAAAATCTCTCTGCTGCTAGGGTGAAGGCCATGCCTCCAGACATGACATTTCAGGTCCTTTGAGAATTGATCCAAGGCTGGCTTACCAGCCTTATCTACCCACACTCAGCCCGTACACCCTCCCTTTTTGGATGCATGGACCGTTTTCCTCTTCTTAAGCACAATATTCTCCTCCACACTGGATTATTTTTACCCATACTATCCTCTTTCTCTGGAATTTTTACTCTTTTTCTCTGCTTGGCATACACCTGCTCATTGATTCAACAAATGTTTGTGAGCCTACCATATGGCAAGTCTGGTTGTTCAATGATGTGTCCTCAAGGAACCCCAAAATCAGTGGGAGAAAGATAGAGATAAATGGACAGTTGGGATAAAGTGTGATGCACACTATTACAGAGGATAGAGCCCAATGACAAGCTCAGATGGCTTTCTAAAAAAAGGTTATCTCTGATTTCAGCCTTAAAAA
Organism: Heterohyrax brucei; assembly: GCA_028571685.1. Taxonomy (NCBI): domain Eukaryota; kingdom Metazoa; phylum Chordata; class Mammalia; order Hyracoidea; family Procaviidae; genus Heterohyrax; species Heterohyrax brucei. Next base: position 57,144,620 of record CM053161.1, on the reverse strand, counting down.
GAGAGTAAGAGTGAGCCAGGCAAGGGGGTGGTAATCTGAGCGGATCTGGGTAGACAGAGCAGCCTCACCAAGGTAAAGAAATGAGAAAGGCTGGAGTGCTGGAGAAGAAAACTAAACTGGCTACACGCAAAGGAGAGGCTCCACACTGGAGAGCTGGGAGTACTGCATCTGGAGGAGTGGGCCATCCCTAAGCCACAGACGGGCTTGGATATCACCTGTGCAGTTTGTCATTCCCATGATGACAGGGCAGAATGTTGATAGATACTTGAACAGCTCTGCCTCTGAATTTGATGCCCTGGGCTATCACATGACAGGAACAACACTGGATCAGTGGACACTGGTAGGGAAGAGAAGGTAGCTGCAGAAAGGTGCTCATCATGTTTCTAGAAAATGCTATTGAATAAATAAGCAAGTGAATAAATGACTTAGTCACCCCTTTTCTGGTAATTCAGTCTTCATCTGTAATGTTCTAAATAACCCAGTAATATAATCAGATCTGCTTCACTGCTCCAGGTCTTACCAGTCAAACTGAGAATATCAAGATTTACTTATATTCTAAAATGTTTCTAACTGTTACAGAGACCAGTGCTCTCTAACCTCATTAGTCTATCTATAGAGAAATGTTATTGTCGTTAGGTGTTGTTGAGTCAGTTCCAACTCACAGCAACCCCACATACAGCAGAATAAGATACTGTCCTCACACTTAGTGCTGTGTATGAACCCACTGTTGCAACCACATTGTCAGTTCATCTCATTGACGGTCCCTATTTTTCGATGTCCCTCTGTTTTACCAGCCATGATGCCCCTTTCTAAGGACTGGCCCCTCCTAATAGCATGCCCAAAGCATGTGAGACGAAGTCTCTCCCTCTCGGCTTCTAAGGAGCAGTCTGGCTCTACTTCATTCATTCGTCCAGCAGTCCATGACATACTCCATATTCTTCACCAACATCATAGAGAAATAGGTTATGAAAAGGCAAGACCAGAATTCTTGGTAGAGCTTTTTGTGCTACTGAAAGTATTGTCACATGTGCCATCTTATTCAATGGCTTCTGTGGCCCCACAAAAGCCATGAGCACAGATGTTGCCATGTGGGCTTCAGGCAGCGGCCTCACAACCCCGAGAACCTACTGTTCCCCGACATTTATCCACGGGACTTCAGGCCCCTCCAGAAGGGAGTTCACATTGGAAGGCAGCAAGTAAGAAAACCAACCTGAAAACCAAACCCATTGCCATCAAGCCAATTCTGACCCATAGCGACTCTACAAGACAGAGGAGAACTGCTCCAGAGATATGTATTTACTTCAGTGGCATTGGCTCCATCCTGAGTTTGTACACCTGATATCAGTGGTGGGGACTGTCACAGTGCTCTTTAATGAAGCGACAGAGACCACAGAACGTGCGGGATACTTCTTGTGGTGGTGGTGGTGGTGTGTCTTTATGCTATAATTACCAAATGAGAATCTGGTCATCTTAACTTGTACCAAAAAATGATTTATTGGACACTGTAGAGGTTTGTGAAGCTCAGAAGTTTGAGGCCTACTCTTTTACGTCATTCAGACAGCCTGTACAGAACTCACTAAAACAAGTGAGTCTTCTTGCATTTTATCCAGTGAGCCAACACCATAGCATTGATAGCCACTGTCTGAAAGCTCTACTGGGAAGGAGTCTGAGCCTCATTTGTACTCAAAGGGGAAGAGCATGAAAGAATACATCAGTGAGTTCTGCCACTGACAAGAAGGGAAAAAGTGGTGACACATTTGCCTTCATGTGCTGGTACAAATTCAACTACCTCTCTCTAAAAAGAATAAAAGCCTTAATTTATAGCACTGACCCATTTCTTTGATAAACATAGTCCAGCTGCACCACATTTCTGAGAGCCCTGGTGGTTAAGTGTTCAGCTGGTAACAATAAGTCAGTGGTTCTAACCCATCAGTCACTCCTCATGACAAAGATGTGACAGTATGCTTCCATAAAGATTTACAAACTTGGAAACCCCATGGGGCGATTTTACTCTGTCCTATACAGTTACTGTGAGTTGGAATGGACTCGGCAGCAACAGGTTTGGTTTGGTCCTGCCCCATTTCAAGTTACCAACATGACATCACTAAACTCAGAAGAAATGTATGCTATAGGCTCCTGCATGTTTGTACCAGCCAGCTCTAGCACACTACAAGAAAACCCAAACCCAATGCTGTCAAGTCAATGTTCACTCATAGTGACTGTATAGGACAGAGTAGACCTGCCCCATAGAGTTTCCAAGGAGCACTTGGTGGATTTGAACTGCTGATCTTTTGGTTAGTAGCTATAGCACTTAACCACCACACCACAACATATCAAAAAGCCATTTGCTGTTGACTTGCTTCTGACCCATAGCTACCCTTGGTGTGTCTGGGTAGAACTCTGCTCCATAGGGTTTTCAATACCTGTGACCTTTCAGAAGGAAATCAATAGTCCTTTCTTCCGTGGTACTTCTGGGTGAACTTGAACCTCCGTCCTTGGGGTTGACATTTGTACCACCCAGAGACTCCCACTGTAGAACACTTGCCATGTATTTATTTGTTGTCCAGTTTGGGGCATCAGAGGCCATTGCATGAGTGCTATTCAATTTTCCTTTCACAAACTACAACTCTTCTTTCTTTTTTTGTTCATGTGCCTACAAGATATTCATTTGATTAAACATCATACATCTCGGTTTGCTATATCAATTATGGTTCATTTATCAATTCTCACCTATATAACCCTTGTGTGAAATGAAACGAATAACCTGATGCACTCGTTATTGGCAAAACAGTGACACTGAAAGGTGAGACATGAATAAACATTGAAATATGAACAGTAGCTTTGAAACAAAGCTATTGACACGAACTCCATCAAGAAGAGATGGCACTGGGTGGTGTGGCTGGTGGAGGCCTTATTGGCATTGGCTTCCTTGCTATGGATGCCATGAAGACACGCACTCATTGAACAAATAGCTGGACTTGTTATCTAGAGAACAGTTGACACATGATGCTGTTTCTAAGCTGAATAAGACAGCTTTCTGAAGAGTATCAAACACTAATTTTTAATAAAATATTTAGTCATGACATTAATTCTGAAGTATAGGGCCCAAGAACAGGTGATCTTGTCATCTTGTGTCATATGTATGCAACTTCATCTAACTCTTTTGGCCTTGGCCTTTCCCAGCTTGGAAAACCTGATGATGCAGTGGTTAAGTGCTGCATCTGCTAACCCAAAGGTCAGCAGTTCAAGTCTACTGGAGGCTCCTTGGAAACTCTATGGAGCAGTTCTACTTTGTCCTATAGGGTCACTGAGAGTTGGAATTGACTCGGTAGCAGTGGATTTGGTTCCAGTTTTTCCCAGCTTTACTCCAGAGTCTAACTCCTTCAGTGAGAAGCCAGGATCTTGAGCTAAGACAGAGTTTTAAGATTTAGGATTGGGTATAGGATTAGGAGAATTTAGAACCTAAAGCACAGGCCATGAAGTCCAAAGCAGCAGGTCTGTGCAAGGCTCCAACGTACACCTGTGCAGGCTGTGAACTGCACAACTCTGGGGGAACCATTTATGTGAACTTGGCAGCCCCACATCTATGGGGCCTGGAAGGGAGGTAGGATCTGGAACAAAGTGTCAGTGACAAAGAACAAGGAAGACTGATGGAGGGAAGTCAGGAAGAAACAAAAACAGTTGGTCAGTTTGGTGCAGCTGAGGCCGCTGCAGGAGAAAGAACTGTTGAATATATCCAGCTGACTCTAACACCCAGCCTGTAGGCTCAGCATTATATAGATGTGGAAACTGAGACCCAGAAAGACAACCGCTTATTGCCAATTCTAATAAGGAACTGACAGAAAGAAAGCCAGTTGTTTCTTGGATAAGACTACCAAGGGAGGGCCCAAGCCAAAGCCAAATCCACTGCTGTTGAGTCAATTCTGACTCATAGCAACCCTATAGGACAGAACAGAACTGCCCCATAGAGTTTCCAAGGAGCACCTGGAGGATTTGAACTGCCGACCTTTTGATTAGCAGACGTAGCACTACACCACCAGGGTTTCCAAGCCCTTGAAAACCAAGCCCAGTCATGTTTATAAATTAACCAAGTCGGTAGGCATGAGGGCATGGGGCCTGGAGTAGACTTGGAATGTACTGGAAGTCAGGAAATAAATATATTCAGAGGCAAGGATTCCTGGGAAAAATCCCAGGGGCAGAGCAAGACTGGTATGACTGAAGACTTCAGCCGAATTCCACAGGACAGGCTGCACTTCTGACCCTACCTGCCATCTAGTTTGCTATCACAGTCCTTAAAGGCAGCCACACTTGCCTTCCTACCTCCAGTGACATGCCCAGGCCACAGAGCTGCTCTCCACAAGCCTTCTGTGTACAGAAGTTACCAGGTGACCCCTACCCTGGTTCAGTCTTCAAAAAGTAGTCCTCCCCGATATATAGTTGACATTGGCAAGCACCACTGCTCAGCGTGGAGAAGTGTCCAGAAGGAAGACCGGCAAGAATGACACTCGAGTGAATTATAACATAATTATAGGATACAGAGCTCCATGTATGGTTGCTGGCACACATTATTCCACCCCCATCTTCACTACAACTCCCAAAAGTAAAACTTCTGTTCCACATTCTCAACGTCAAAGAATGGAAGCTCAGATAAGGAAAGCAACTCACCCCGATACCCACACCTAGGAAATAACAGGGCTAAAATTTGATGCCAGTTGTGTCTAAGTCCAGAGAGGACATCTTTGCCACTCTGAGAGTGCTCCTTGGGCCAGCAGCAGCATTGCCAAGGAGGCACCTTGCTAGAAAATGCAGATTCCCTGGCTCCCTCTGTGACCCACTGGATCAGAATCTGCATCTCTGTAAGATCCCCAGGTAGCTCGTGTAGACTTCTGCATCGGGTCATCACCATTGTAGAGAGCCTCCCCACACATCCTTCAAAATGCCTCTGCTTCCCAAGGTTTAAGTCCTTCTAGTAGTGTCTGGCTGTAGGTATTCTGTCACTCCCAAGCTGAGATGCACTCCAATGCAGGAGAAATGTCAGGAGGTTGGAGCTGTTACTTCCTCTTTCTTTTCTTAGAGAATGAGAGAGAAAACAGCCCAGCCATGTGTGAGTTCTCCCATGAAGATGACACCGCCAAGAGGAGACTTGTGCTGAGGTGAAACAACTGCTCTGGGCTGGCTGCTATCCCAGGGCTTCATCTGGCTTTATGTGACTTTTCATCACCTCAGCTGGCAAGTGAGTGGGAATTCAGTGTCACTTGCTGATGGGAGTGCTGAGAGAAAGCAGGAACAAGGCCGAGACCATCTGATTTTCTCTCTTCTCTCCACGCTGTCAGAACAAACATACTTCTAGCATCCTAACCCATACGGAATTATATGACAGGTTTCTAATAGTTAATAGTCAACCTACAGGCCACTCAAAGAAGTCTCCTCTTTCCTGTAACCCCGAATAGAACATATGCATTCCCCCCTCAACCCAGCCAAGTCACACCAAGAAAGGAACAGAGAGATGACATGGGTTACCTGGAATCGTATATACCTTCTTGGTTGTATTCTGTCTCCACTGCCTCCTCCCTCCTCCCTATTTCTCCCATTTTCTCTCTCAAGAAGACCTGTGGTCAAGTGCTCAGCTGCTAACTAAAAAGTCAGTGGTTCAAGCCCACCAGCCACTCCATAGGATAAAGATGTGGCAGTCTGCTTCTGTAAAGGTTGCAACCTGGAGAAATCTATTAGGCAGTTCCACTCAGTCCTATAGGATTGTTATGAGTTGGAATCAACTCAGTGACAATCGACTTGGTTTGGTTTGGGGTCCTCTTTCTTTCTCTCTCTGTCACTTCATATCTGAAATTGCAATAGAGAGAGAGGATCTGTCTGCTATCAGAGAGCCCATTACCCATCTACACAGCAGACGATGCAATGCCCTGTCCATGCCCTCTTGGTCCTCACTTGTATACGCCGAAAGCCGCTTTTTACAAACACCAGGGACTCTGTCCAAGGGCTTTCATCTAGATGCAGGAACAGGCTTGGTCAATACGTAGAGAAAGCTGGAAATGCTAAAGATTTCATGCCCTGAAAACTGATTAACTGGACTTGGTGTATAAATACCACAACTCTTGCTGTGGTGGTCAGGATTATGTCAACTTGGCTACTCCATATTTGGCTGCTGTATTAAGTGGCAGGGCAGGGTTTGTGGTGGCTCCCCACCCCTCGGCTCTCATCTCCCAACCTTCCACTACTACTGCTGGTCTGCTCACGTGGCCAGGAGCTCCTGCTCTCTTCTTCCAGCATCTGGTTCCGAGACTTGAACTAGCAGCTGTTGGATTCATCAGTCCTTACAGTCAGCACTTGAGAGGCCTGCTCCCTGACCTACTGATCCTGGGCTCACCAGCCTCTGCTGGTGAGCTCCCTTACCCGCCGATCCTGGGTTTGCCAGCCTCTGTCGCTTAGTCTCGCCACCAGCTTGGGATCCACTGACCTACACAACCAGTGATCTAGAACTCTGGTCTCTGACCTGCTAACTTTGGGTTCCTCAGCTTCCGTGGCCACGTGAGGCTTGTGCAAGAACTTGGGACATTCAGCTTCTGTGATTACGTGAGCTGTTTCCTATATCTGTATCTATCTATCTATCTATCTATTACAAATCTTTCCTTGTACCTACACGTGTTACTGGTTTTGCTTCCCTAGAAAACCCAGCCTAAGACACCACGTGTGGATGCCTGGAGACACATGCACTGACATCTTGAGTTCCCCAAAGGGATTAAGTTCCAATTGCCCAAAGTCATAACTTACTGACGACATACCCTTTACTGGCTTTCTTATTTTCCCTTTCTTATACATCCCTAGCTCCTTCTAGTGTTTCCCAGGATCACCTCTCACCTAACCCACTTGCACCTAGATCCTCATCTCAGGGTCTGCTGCTGAAGCGTATCTCAATGAGTTCTCTAAACCCCAAACCAAACCCACTGCCATCAAGTCAATTCCGATTCATAGCTACCCTATATGGTAACACTGGTGGTATAGTGGTTAAATGCTACCACTGCTAACCAAAGGTTGGCAGTTCAAATCCACCAGGTGCTCCTTGAAAACTCTATGGAACAGTTCTACTCTATCCTGTACGATTGCTATGAGTCAGAATGAGTACTGTAAGATGAAGTACAAGGTCATGGAGAGACAGAGGGGAAGGCAAAGTTTAAGAAAAGAGAAGCGGTGGAGATCAATGAGAAGGCGAAGAAGTCAAATGGCCCAGAGAGGAGAAGCAGACCGGAGGATCCACAGTCACCACCCCCAACTCAGAGTAGCCTCAGCTCCATATGACTCTCCAGGCCAGGTCCAAGAATCCTTAGGAAAAAATCTCTTCCTTGAAGAGGCCAGATAGAAGCCCTGATCTTTATCTTCTGCAGAACCTAATTATACGAGCGTACCTAATTGTTATGGACTGGAAACCCTGGTGACATAGTGGGTTAAGTGCCAAGTCTGCTAACCAAAAGATCAGCAGTCCAAATCCTCCAGGCACTCCTTGGAAATTCTGTGGGGTGGTTCTACCCTGATGTCTAGGGTCATTATGAATCGGACTCAACTTCACGGCAGTGGGTTTGTTTTGGGTTTTTTAATTGTTATGGAATGAATTGTGTCCCCCCAAAACAAGTGTCAGCTTGGCTAGGCTATGTTTTCTGGCTTCCCTTTTGTGACCTGATGTAATTAATCTCCATTTCATGATGTGTTATAAATTCTAACCTCTGCCTGAGGTTATAATTCCATTTGTGAAGGGGTTATGCTGTTATACTAATGAAGCAGGATTAGATTATGTTAAGACAATTACGTCTGTTATGCTAATGAGACAGGATTAGAATGCATTGTGTAGCAACTTCTTACAAGTTATAAAAGAGATTGAATGAGCAAGCTAAGCAGTAGAGATGAGGGAAGACAGATGTTAAGCCACACGAAGACTGCACGGAAACAGAAAGAAGCTCAGAAGAGACAGGACCTTCCTCCACAGTTGACACAGAGAAAAATCTTTCCCCGACAGTTGGCACCCTGCATTCAGATGTCTAGCTTCCTACACTGTGAGAGAATAAATTTCTGTTTGTTAAAGGTACCCACTCGTGTTATTTCTGTTACAGCAGTGCTAGATAACTAAGACACAAAGCAAGACAAAAGTTTACAGGGTGGCCAGATAATACAATGAGACCAACAGCTAGCACTTCTTGAATACATTCCATGTGAGAGGCATTCTTGTAAGCCCTTTACATGCATTGGCTCACCGAACCTCACAACAACTCTCTGAGGGCGATATTATTATTATCAGCAGTTCACTGAGGAAGAAACCAAGTCATAAAGACATTAAGGTAAATCATTTGACTAGTACAGCCCAACTACAAAGCATCTGATTTAGGCTCCAACCCAGGTAGTTTAACTCCCAAACACCACCCAAACCTGGCTGACATAACATCGCTGAGGCATTGTTCTCTGTTTGGGAAGCTGGATTTACACACTTTCAGGTTGTTTCATTAAAAACAAACACAAAACCCACTGTTGTCAAGTCAATTCCAACTCACAGTGACTGCGGTGTTGCAGAGCAGAACTGCCTCACAGGGTGTTCTTGGATGTCACCTTTACTGAAAGGTTTGCCACAGCTTTTTCCCACAGGGCCACTGGGTGGGTCCAAACTGCCAGCGCCTAGGTTAGCAGCTGATCACAAACCACTCGTGCCACTCGGTCTCCCTGAACAGATCACGTTGCTAGATACTATGGAGTCAGCTTCAACCCATGAGAATCCATGTATGACAGAATGGAACATATCCTGGCCCTGTACCATCTCCACAGGGGCAGAGGTACATCAGCCCATTGTTGCAGCCACTGTGTCCTTGCATCTTATTAATAGGATAGGAGCATTAACGCACTGGCACTTGCAAATGGAAGGGAAATGTTGCTACAACCTCCAAAAGGTTCTGATTCTCAACCATGAGTAGACTGTGTCCAGGAGACACTGGAGCCTCATGGGGACTAGGTGGAGTGCAAGTGGGGCTTGCAAGAAGTGGAGACACTGCCCTAGCCCTCCGCCAGAGCCAAGGGAGGCAGCCTGGGGTGCTATTCTAGCATTGTCAGTGTGCCACTGCCCACTTCTGTTACAGCACCTGCAGTGTGCCACTGTTCCTGCTGTTACAGCACCAGATGGTATGCCCGTGTGCCCAGTTGTCACAGCACCCGCAGTGTGCTGCTGTGCACCAGCATGCAGCCACTTGGAGAGATGGAGCAGGAGCCTCCCCAATGTCTAATTTAATACACGCCTAGTCCTTGTGATGATGTTGCATCATCCCTGTTCCCTCCCTGAAAAGAGCGAAGCTCTGAGAAGCGGTGCCCATCAGGCCTCTCTGACCCCTGAGCTCCTACCCCTGTGTAGACACTCTGGGCTGACTCCGGTCTGATTCCAGTCATTCAGGGTATCTGTCAGGTGGGTAGAGCACACGGGCAGGAGGCTTCTAGAAGTGGGTAGATGTGGCCAGCCATCGGCAGTGGAGGGACACAGTGAGCAAGACCCAGAGCCCAGAGAAGAGCACCTAGTCTAGAGCAAGTAAATGTCTAAGCCCCTGCTGGGAGTCCCAAAGGTGGAGAAGGATGTCATAAGTCTGTCTACAGCACGGCCCTAAGACTTTTCTCAGAGGCCACCTGCACCCAAGCTTGAGTTGTGTCTCCGCTGAATCAGCTCTCCTCTCTGCCTCAGTGATCCTTTCTTACTCTAGGTCAGGAAGCCATGCTCAGACTCACCATCAATCCCCCAAATCTACCCCTAGACACTGACTTCCTTCTGTTTCCTGTAGGATCTCTGCTTCCAAAACGAAGAGCCAGTACAGAAACGGACCATCACTCGTCTGTGAGTTTGTCATACTGTGCTGCTTTACACGTTGCTGTGATGCTAGAAGCCAAGACACGAGCATTTCAAATTTCATGGACAGGTATCAGTGCAGCTTCCGGTCCAAAACAGAGCAGGAAGAAAGGTCTGACAACCTACTTCCGAAAATTAAACAATGAAAACCTTACAGATCACAACAGAACATGATCCAACTTACTCTGGATACATCATGACAAGGATGAAGTCAAGTGCCAGTAAAGGCACGAGAGACCCTCAGTGACACAGAGTGACACAGAAGCCACATGGACTCAAACATGCTGGCAGTCACCAGGATGATGTTGGACCAGCAATGTTTTGCCCTACTGCACACTTGGTTTCTTCTATGTGCCAGAGTCAAATCAACGACAGCTATCTGTCTGTCTGTCTGTCTATCTACCTGCCTATCTACCGACCTAAGTGTCTATGGAAATGGATGCCTGAGAGAGGAGTAAAGGACAAAGAGAATGAGAGGGAAGAGGAGACACTGTTCCAGTATCACCCCATCCTCTCACAAAAACACATTGCCTCAGCTGTTAAATACTGGTTCTTCCAGCATTTAGGGGAACTACAAACCTCAGATCCTATAAACATCATATATAGATACAATTCCTCATTTCCCTTTCCTTTAACTAAAAGTCTGTGCTTAGTTTTCTTTCCTTTCTATTTCTTTTCCCCCAGAGATCCAAGAAGTCGGAAGCAACCTATACCAGACAAAGTCTCTGATTAGAAGGTACCCCAAAGGAGGAGCCGAAAAGAAGCTTTTTAAGAAAATAAAAATAGAAAAAGCAATACCAGTAGCATAGGCATTTTTGCCACTAAGAATAGCAGCAGTCGGCCCCAAGCTCTCTGGGCTCTGAGCTCCTGGAAACTCATTGTGGTGGGAGCGAGAATCCACTTTCTGTTTCAATTGACGTTAATTTCATCCCAGCATATTTCAGGCCTCTCATCACAAGATGATTCATTGCCGCGTGGAAGTGCGTACCGTCAGCTCAAATATTTGTAGTCTTTGTGCAATTGCTGTAAGAAAACAGGGAACTGCATGCCAGAGATCACTCGCCTCCCTGCCCGCCCTGCTAGGCCAAGGAGGTGGATTAGAATGACAGGCTGCTGACTTAGAAGCACACGAAGCATCCATCCCCTGGAGACCAGCAGCTTCTGTCGAGAAGATGCCCTTATCGAGAAGGCTGTGCTCCTGAGCCTGGCTGGGTAGGCTTCCTGGGGCAGCTCAGAAGAAACCTTGGCCAACTTGACCCTCACATCATTCCCTAAGTTTTCGTCCTAAAAGTTCTGAGGTTTTCTTGGTGATCACAGTACAGTAGGAGATTCGGACCTCTTCCATGATACCCCAGTTTTTTGTTGTTAACTGCTGCTGAGTTGGTCCCCAGCTGGTGGCAACACCACACACAACAGAACAAAACACATCATCATCCATGTGATGAGTTTCAGACCAGCTCGTTGTGAGCCACAGGGCTTCCACTGACTGATCTTTAGAAGCAGACCACTAGACCTTTCTCCCTAGGCTGCCTTAAACCAAAAGGTCTGCTGACATCTGCACAGCAGCACAGCAGCACACAGTCCATCGAGGACAGAACTGTGGTGGCTGTCCACGAGGTGACTGCCCTGTAGGTGGATGAAAGGAAAATGAGAAACCCAGATGGACCAGCTCATCATGAGCCATGTGGCAAGAGAATTAGGATAATAATCCACATTACCTGACTCGTGGTCCAGAGTCCATACAATTGCTTTGATACTACAGGTTTCATTTTAGAATGACTGGTTTTTCTGATTACGATAAGCATCCACGTTCATCACAGAGAATGTTTAAATACAAAATATCCCAGCCCTCAAAGATAATCACCATCAGGTCCAGCTCCATGCATGTGTAACCTTTGTAGTCACGAAGGGTCCCACCCTTGGTTTAATGCTCTCACCATCTCAAATTTCTTTATAATTTTATTGTCAAAATACAGGACAAGTGTCTGTGTATGGTCATTTTGTACTGGGCTCTGTAGTGTTCCCAAAGACCTTTGATATTTTAGTGTCTTCTTTCCGAACGCTTCACATCCCATCCTACCTCATTCATCCACTCATTTGTTCATTCAACAGATGGTGATTAAACACTGACTATATTCAAGAGGGTTAATGGGTGATACAAACCATGAATGCTCTCACTGCTAATTGTAGGCTGGTGGTTCAAGTGCACTCAGAGGTGCCTCCAAAGAAAGACCAGGCAATCTACTTCCCCCCAAAATCACCACTGAAAATCCTATGGAGCACAGTGTCACTCTGACACACGTGAGTCACCAGGAGTTGGATGTGACTCGATTATATGCAAGACACACCGTTGTATGGAAAAGTTATTGAAAGGAAGCTTTGATTTCTCTACTCCATGATTACCAGATGTTCTTGAACATGCAGCTCTAGGATGTGGAACTACCTGTCAATGGGAAGGGCTGGTTCAAACTCATTTGGCTCTGACCACCACCATCGTATAAGGAAGAGGACGGGCAGAGGTAAGAAGGTCATGCAAGGTCCTTTGGCTTCCCAGGTGATCTAGTTTGTGTGTCCACAAGTGTGAGGTACTCTGCCAGAGACAGTGTAAGCAGGGCCTGAAGTTCAGGCAGGCACTGTTGACATGTAAGTGATGGTTCAGGGAACAGACCTGGAATTTCAGAAACCCCAACAACTTCTCTGCAAGAAATACGATTAGGCTATTCAGTTCCTACAAAGGTCAACCCCACAGTTATGGCCCAAGCCCTCCCCCTATAAAGGGTAGCATTTAGTAATTTCCCTGCTGACCTACCCTGTCCTGAGCACCCAGCATAAATATGGTCAGGAAGTGATGAAGGATTCTTTTCTCTGAAGTCTAGGAAAGATGCTTTCAAAGCCACTAAGAGCTCTTTCCTCCAAACAGCAGGGAAAAAATGTAAAAGAAAGAAAAGAATTGCCCCAATTACATGAGAGATGCTGGAAACGCCAAGGACAAAGCCCAGCACAGTCTGGATGTTATTTCTCCACAAGAAAAAACAAATAATAATGTAACCTTTCTTTCTCCAGACCAAAGGCATCTGATATGGATGCTCTGCATTTCTAACAATATACCCCACAGGATATTTGAAAGCTCTGATTTAATCTTTAATTTCACCCCAACAAGGTGAGTGGCTGAATAGTACAACTGCAATAACTGAAGTTTCAACTTGATAACTAGGAGTTATTCCAAGTCCATAAATATCCACCTGCCTTCTAGAGGATCTGAACACCAGAAATGGTCAAAATTTCAACTGCCTCCTTGGTATCTGACCCCACTTATCTTGCTGCTGAACACCTCCAAGGGTAAAAGCCTGAAGATCCAAGGAGTTGTGAGAGAAAAGTCCTTTAATGCAGACGAAACTAACCATGCCTTCTCATTTTTGGCCTTCTGCTGAATAGACCCTCTCTTACTTCTTCCCCCGTGCTGTAGTACAGAAGGGCTACATTTACTAACCAACAGGTCAGCAGTTCAAATCCATCAGGAACTCCTTGGAAACTCTATGAGGCAGTTCGACTCTGTCTTATAAGGTCTTTATAAGTTGGAATCAACTTGATGGCAGCAGGTTTGTGCTTGTTTTTGTTTCTGTTTTTTATTCTGTTTTTTATTCCCTATGTTTTTTCCTAAAGAAGAACCAAGTCTAACATGAAGAAATACTCAAATCACATAGCTTTCATTGAACTTGAAATAAATCAGGGAGAATTTTTCCTATCAGACATGTCTGCTTCAGCCTTGTCCATTCCACTCACACTCTTTTCCAAGACCAAAGTTACATTCTAAACAGTAAACCTGACCATTGCGTCGGCGTGCCCCACTCCATATCTCTGCAGCCCACCTGAGTTATGGACAGCCCTGATGGATAGTGCCAGGCATACAGCCAGTGCCCCATATCAAGTGCACACTAAGATGTCACTCTGCTTCTCTACCTCTAGGCTTTCTCTGAAGTCACAAAAGTCAGCTAAATCCATGGGAAGATGCAGCCCAGACATGCAAGGATCATTGCTACTGAGAGCTACCTTCTACCTACCATGGAATAATGGAAGTCAATGAGTAAATGCCCAGGATCTCCTTCTTTGGTGGGACCATTCTGAGGCATAGTCTACACTGTTTAGTGAAGGGTCCCCAGAAAGACTGAGGTCCCTAGGTGGCACAAAAAGTTGGCACTCATCTATTAACCAAAAGGTTGGTCATTCAAACCCACTGACAGGCATCCAGGAAGAAAGGCCTGCTGGTTGACAGCAGTGGGTCGGGTTGGGTTGGGTTGGGTTGGGTTGGGTTGGGTTGGGTTGGGTTGGGTTGGGTTGGGTTGGGTTGGGTTGGGTTGGGTTGGGTTGGGTTGGGTTGGGTTGGGTTGGGTTGGGTTGGGTTGGGTTGGGTTGGGTTGGGTTGGGTTGGGTTGGGTTGGGTTGGGTTGGGTTGGGTTGGGTTGGGTTGGGTTGGGTTGGGTTGGGTTGGGTTGGGTTGGGTTGGGTTGGGTTGGGTTGGGTTGGGTTGGGTTGGGTTGGGTTGGGTTGGGTTGGGTTGGGTTGGGGGGGTGCGGTGGGCCAGGGTCGAGTAGGATGAAGTGAGTTAGGTTGGGTTGGGTTGGGTTAGGTTTCTATATGCTGGAATATGAGCCCTCTAATTTGGAAGACTTTCAAAATGCACAGTGGTCCCAACAATGGATTGAGATACCCCAACATTTACACACTGAACTACAGCTTATTAACAATAGTCAAGAGGGCACAGGACTATCCAATCTTTTGTTCTTGGGGTTACCATGTATGAGAGCCCACTCAATAGCAGCTAACAACGTGTCCTGCACCTTGTTGGTCTTTTAGGTGAACATCAAAGAGACCCCCCCTTTTTTTTTAAAGAAAGTGATTTATGCAAACACTTACTGACCTACCTCCCATTCAAAATTCCCTCTTCTGGAGGGAGAAGAGTAGATAATGTTGCTCTACAGATATAAGCCCACAGGCCAAGAAAAACAGATCCCAAGTGGAAGAACCCAGGGGTCTTACAATGTGATAGGTAGGCAAACCTGTGAAAATATATAGTCCATCCCCACAGGGGAAGTGACTTGCTTAAAAGGACAGCATAAGGACTCGCAGATTGGACCCTAAATGTTCTCTTGACTCACCCACATCACTGCTCTCAGACGGTAAGCCTGATCCAGGCTGGCTGTGCCACAGTCCACACTAGCAGGTCAGGGTACCGCGTTTCTTAAAGGGTAAGAAAGTAGCAGGGAAGCAGTACTTCAGAAAGAGTAATTGTTCTGGACACCCCTCATGGATCAGGTTTTCTAGTATGTGCTATATGTTCTTAATATTTTTTCTTGTCTTCTTATTACTCTATATGGAAGACAAAAAGCCCTTTATATACCACAATGTCCAAAAACTGCGGTCATGAATGCAGTGACATAGGAAAGGCCTCCAGAATTGACTAGTTAGCCCTATTCCTACCCTAAAAATACTGTATTAAACCAATACTACCCCCCACCATAATAAAAAAAAAAAAAAAAAAGTCCATTGCCATTGAGTGGAATCCAGCTCATAGAGACACCATGTGTACCTTTTTTGTGCCACCAGGTGAATTCAAACCACCAACCCTGGGAACTTAGTAGTCCAATGCAAACTGTTTGCATCACTCAGGACCTATCAGGCCAATAGAAGGACTGAATTACGTACACAACAACCTGAATGGACAAGAGGATAAATGAACGAATGGGTAGCAAATAGAAGGATGGAGAGGTGTGGGTGCCTGGATGAGGCGACGTAGTCTCTCTTGCTTGCTTCCCTGTCCTGCCCTACTCCTTCAGATGGCCTCTTCTACTTATAGCACCTGAGACCCTCTGTCATGTTCTTTCGTCCAAGCCTACACACAAGACAGGATCTGAGTTTTCCTCTCCAGCAGGTAGAGAATATGTACACGACCCAGAGGTCTCCCAGGCTCTCCTCTTCTTCTGGAAAGTTGGGCTTCTTTCACTATGAAAGGCCATTCTTTCCATCATTATCATCCATGGTTGGACCATTCTCAGACAAGTCTGTTAAGAGTCAAAGGCCATCACCCCGATGTGCTGTAGGAGAGTAGATCCAGGACCCTCTGAAGGTAGACGTCCACCCTGGACCAGTGTGATCCCTCTTGCTACCCACAGTGTGATACTAGCCTCTGGAGGCAGTTTTCTCAGAAGATGCAATTCCTCTCTTCACGGTCTTCTTCCCGTTCATTTTAACATTTCGCATAATGCGCTTTTCCCCAGAGAGTTTCCATCAAGTTTATTTCAGGAACTCCAGCAGTCACTATTAGCATGACCTACATATTTTTTTGATGTCCTAGGTGTTCTCCAATTATCATTAGCCCAGCACGTTTTGAAACCAGTCTTAGAAGTAATTATAGCAGAGAACTAGTTCTGCTTCTTTCCAATCAACAGGACAAGATAATAAGGGAAGGATTTCAATCATGAGCTATGAAATCTGCTTTCTAAGCAAAAATCCAGGAGAAAAATTGGCCACTTGGGAAAGAAACAAGCAAAAATTTCTTGATCCCCTATTGTGCGTAACATCTTTTCACCTGTTCTTTCCCACGATCCTCATCACGTCTTACAAAAGACGTAGTACAAGTTTCACTTTTACAGATGGAAGAACTGAGTTTCAGAGAAGGTAGAAATATTCCCAAAGTAAAAAAAATCTGGTAAATGAAGAGGCAAAAGCTTGAACTCTTCAAATACTCTCAGCAGAACCACACATTTGTTCAGAGATTGTCTCTGGCTCTGTCTGACCACCAGGTCCCACAACCACCTCCTTTGCAGGGCAGCATCACACGACTTGAGAGAAGGCAGCCACGTTTTCTTACTTAGTGCCACCCCACTGTCACAGAACACAGCTGATTGGCCCAGTGTTGAATATTTAGCCCAAACCCAAACAACCACATTCTTCCTCTGAGATTTTCCAAGTTGGAACTGGGAATCAGAGTCAGTCCCTCTCCAATATCTGACAGTAAAAGATATAAGACCAAGACACATGAAGGCCCAAATCAGTCCATTGCCATTTGCAGAGAACAGTAGAGGTAAGAGAGGATTAGAGAGAGATGTCAGTGCCTGAGCCTTTGGCTTGGATAGTGCCCAAGGCTCAGCTGTGTCTTTGCACGTCTGTGGCTTGTTTGTCCAAGTCTACCCTAGTATTCATGAACCATTAAACCTCCTTCATACCTGAAAGAATTAATACTAATACTGAGGTAGATTATTAAAATTAATCTTACTTTTTTCTTTGTACCTTTTTGAACGTGGATCCTACGAATTTTTTAATTACCTATGTGTTTCACAGTATACTTCCACTGGGCTGCACTGATCCAGAAAAATACTTGGTACACCGTAAACTCTCCGTGCATGTCAGCTGAGTGACTAGCAGGGTGAAATAGCATAAAATAAATGGAGAACTACATATGACATTTTTGAATGTTCAGTCTGAGTCAGGAATCTTGGACTGTACACCTTCAGAGGCAGGGGGTGGATCATGGATTCATACAATTAACTAATGTTTACTGAAGGTCTAGCATGGTGTCATGGATTTTACCGAACTCAAACCTACTGCCATCAAGTCAATTCCGACTCATAGCGACCCTATAGGACAAAGTAGAACTGCTCCATAGTTTCCAAGGAGGACCGGGCAGGTCTCAACAGCTGACCTTTTGGTTAACAGCTGCAGCTCTCAACCACTATGCCACCAGGGTTTCCATGGATTGAACAGTACCTCCTAAAAAATCCGTGAAACTCCTAACCCCTGTTCTTGCAAATGTGATCCTGTCTAGAAATAAGGGCTTTTCTTGTGGTATCTTAATGAGAGCATACCAGAACCAGGGGGAGGAGCAGTGTCAGAGTGCCCCGCCCCCATCAGTTCGGGGTGCCGACTTACTGAAACAGCAGACACAGAACGTGTAACAGGGGATGATAAAATGCCACTTGAGGATCAAGTAAACAAACACCGAGGATTGCCCACAGACACTAGAAATCAGCAGAGAGGCCCATGGGAAAAAAGTGACATGGCTAAGACACTGATTTGGACTTCCAGTGTCTAAAACTGTGAGGAAATCAATTCCTATTCTTTGCAGCCACCTGCTTGTTGTACTTTGTTCTGGCAACACCAGCTAACTCGTTTATTCTATTTTTCTGTGGTAAAACCAGTGAAGTAAGCAGGGAGGCGACCCAGCCAAATTCCTATTTGGGAATGGGGCTTTTTCATCTGAGACATGACTGGCTAGTTGAGAAGAGGGGTTGGTCCTCAGGCAAAAGTGAAGCTTGGGGAAGATAGCAAACCTTTTTACGACAAGGCAGCTAGCAAACAACGAGAAAAAGAGCCCTGGTGGAGCCGCAGTTAAATGCTCGGCTGCTAACTCAAAGTCCGGCAGTTGGAATCTACCAGTCACTCCTCAGGACAAAGATGTGACAGTCTGCTTCAGGAAAAGATTTACAGCCTTAGAAACCCTGTGGAGAAGGTCTAATCTGTCTTATAGGGTCACTATGCATTTGAGTTGATTGGCAGGCAGTGAGTGAAGAAAAGAAAAAAGAAAAGGAGGGAAGGGTGGCTTTTAGTCTCTCAGAGCCAAATTGGGCCAAAAGCAATTAAATGGAATTGGGCAGAAATTGTAAATGGAAAGATCCCATCCCTGGAAGCTTCTATTTTCTACCATGTCAAGCTGAGGGAACAAAGGCTGTGTGGTCCAAAGCAGAGGCCGTGGAACGAAGAACGGTCAGCAGGAAGGAATATTTCATTCTAGAGATCACAAGCCCAGAGGCACTTTTGGCCAAGACAGCGTGGATGCCCACGAGCTGGGTCAGTGCGGGACCAGGCGTGGGAGGCAAGAAGGCCAGCGCCGCTGGAGGAGGGAACACACGTCGAGGGGTCTCAG
Organism: Heterohyrax brucei; assembly: GCA_028571685.1. Lineage (NCBI taxonomy): Eukaryota > Metazoa > Chordata > Mammalia > Hyracoidea > Procaviidae > Heterohyrax > Heterohyrax brucei. The sequence continues at coordinate 57,125,820 of CM053161.1, read as the reverse complement.
AAGAGCCAGCCGGCCGCGCCTGACACTGCTGGGTTCTTTGTTACAGAACTCGGGGCAGCGCACTTGAGAAGGGAGGCCGATGGGTTCAGAGATCTTCTCCAGCCCTGTCTGCAACACGCCGTCATTAAATATTTCTCAGAGCAGAAATCTCACTTCAAAAACGGCAAAAAGCCTCTGCAGGCAGCGAAGGCTGAAGTCTCCCGGGTTAAAGAGTGGGCAGCGCACTCCTGCGACCCACTCCCCACCCTGTTTCTGTTTGTTTGCTTTCCTCTCTTGTCTAATCCCAGTTAATCTCTAAACGGAAACATGTAACTCACAAATGTTTCATCTGTCAGGTGGGACAAAGGCATCCCCAGACAGGCTCAAAGAGGTGAGGGAAGAGACTACATCCTGAGGACTGGGCCACTAAGGGGAGAGTTCCCTGAGAACAAAGGTGTTCTCCTACATAAGCTTGTGAGAAAATTAACAATACATTTACAGCGCCATCTAAAATACAGTCCGTATTCACACTTCTCCAATTGTTTCCACAACGTCCTTTGTAGTTTTGTTGGTTTGCTTCCTGTTTGTTTGGATCTAAAATCAGTGCAACACCACCCCACCACCCCTTCTTGCCTGTGCTGTTTACTTTCTAGATTTCTACAGCCACGTGGCCACTGCTCTGTGTTGGAACTACACAAGCTGTGCTTTCTTTAAGGGACCGCTGGATGGCACAAACAGTTAAGCACTGGATCACTAACTGAAAGGCTGGCAAGTAGAACCCACCCAGAGGGGCCTCCGAAGTAAGGCCTGGCAATCTATTTCCAATAAAACCCCAAGGAGCACAGTTCTACCCGGCACACATGGGGTTGCCATGAGTCAGCATTGACTCTGCAGCAACTAACAACAACACAGGGTCCCACACATTGTATGTGGTGGTGAAACCAATCAAATTACCTTTTAATCTAGACTCTGGCCACTGTAGCCATCAGGCTCCCAGCACTGGCATCATTTCATCTATTGTTGGAAATGCAGAATCTCCAGCCTCACCCCTCGACCTTCTGAATCAGAATCTGTGCTTAACAAGAGACCCAGGTAGTTTACATGTAAGTCAAAGTTAAAAATCACGGCCTGGAACTGCTCACACACAAACACACTCATGCGCATGTCAGTTGAAGGAAAGAAGGGAGGTACGGAGAGAGGGTGGAGCAAAGGGAGAAAAAAGGGAGGAAGGAGGAGTGAGCATCTCTACAAAGGAAGAGAGGATGTTCAACAAGTTCTGGAATCATCTCCTTCCGGTCCTGCCTCATGGCTACCCACGACCACTTTCTCCCTAAAATCTAGCCCCAGGAGAAGTTAGGGGGTTCTCACCAGCCCCACTACGCATGCATGGCAAACTGAGCTAGCTCAGGGCTGCTCTTGGGCCCAAGTTTGACCTAGGAGACCTGTGCTCTTGCCTTCTGAACAATGCCCAGCTTATTATTTCAAGTGACACGCCATTCTCTTTCTAAATCTGCTTGTCGCGCCAACTCAGCTTTTATGTAAGTGCGTATCTCATTTCTTTTTCCTCCAAATACAAGCCACTGAAGCAAGGCAGCTCAGCCCCTAGTCAGCCACACTCCCTGGAAGATGACCTTGGTCCCGACTCCACGTCCTTGATCCTAATGGGCCCCGCGGTCCTCTCAGTGGTGGTCATGAAGAGTCTCTGAAAGCTGAGGGACAGGGCAGGTAAAGATGAACCAAGGGCGGTGGGGGGTCAGGGCTTGCTGAAGCTGGGCAATGAATCAACTGTGTTGTATTATGTTGTTGGTGTTGGTGTTGGTGTTGGTGTTGGTGTTAGCTGCTGTCAGGTAAGATTCTGACCCTTGGTGAGCTCATGTATGCACAGCAGAATTGCTCCGTAAGGTACTCAGGGCTGTGACCTTTTGGAAGCAAATTATCAGGCCTGTCTTCCAAGATGCCTGTAAACCAAAACCCACTGCTGACAAGTCAATTCTGACTCATAACAACCCCATGGGATTTCCAAGGCTGTAAATCTCCACGGCAGTGTGTCGTCACATCTTTCTCCCTAACAGCCATTGGCAGTTTCAAACCACCCACCTTTCCGTTAGCAGTCAGTTTCTTTAACCAATGTGCCACTAGGTCTACGAGGTGCCTCTGGGTAGGTTCAAACTTCTAACCTTGTGGCTAGTAATGGAGTGCTAAACTGTTTGCACTGCCCAGGGACTCTTCCAATCCCTAATTACATGTATTTGAAATTTTTCCATTATAAGGAGTTGGTGGGAAAAGCCTCTGATTGCCAGACATCCGGTACAGGTTTTGCAGGTTGAATAAGAGTTTCTGGTCAAAGACAGAGCAGAGGAATAATCTAGAAAGAAGTGATATCACAAGTAGAGCCCAGATATGTGCCATCTGGTGAGGGGTGTGAAGCTGTGGAGTGGGGGGACACATGGTTATTGGCACGTGCTCAGTACTACCAAACCTCTGGTGCTCTAGGCACTATGAAGTGTACTGTGTACCATTTAACATCACTTAATTCTTGTGCTATTCATTCTGCTGCTATTCATAACGTTTCACTACCATTAATATCACACACAGGCAAAACCTTGCTGAAGATTGTTTAAAAGCAGTTGCAGCATTACATCAACAAGGAACTGCCAGAAATTCAAGTCAGTTCAGAAGAGGACACGGAACAAGGGCCGTCACTGCTGATGTCAGATAGATACTGGTAGAAAGCAAAGAATACCAGGAAGATGTTTACCTGTGTTTGATTGACTATGCCAAGGCATTCAACTGTGTGAATTATAACAAATTATGATAACGTTGCAGAGAACGGGAATTCCAGAACACTTAATTGCACTCACGAGGAATACACATTGACTTCGAGCAGTTGTTCTAACAGAACAAGGGAATACTGTGCTATTTGAAGTCAGGAGAAGGATTCAGGGTTCCTGTGTGTCAGGACCTCCCGGTCCAGGGAAGGATTGGCAACAAGGACCTCCCTTCAGGGCCAACAGAGAAAGCCTTCCTCTCGAGCTGATGCCCTGAATTTGGACTTGTAGCCTACCGGACTGGGACAGAATAAAATTTCTCTTTTCAAAGCCATCCCTCTGCGGTACTTCTGTTCCAGCAGTACTAGATGACTAAGACAGACATCATGCTTGGTAAAGTGGAGAGTCAGTGAAAAAGAGGAAGACCCTCAATGACAGTGGCTTAATCAATGGACTCAAGCACAGTAAGGGTCACGAGGATGGCGCAGGAGGGGGCAATGCTTTGTTCTGTCTTATGCAGGGTCACTGTGAGTCAGAACTGACTTGACAGCAGGTAACAACAACAACAAGTCATGTGAATTTATTGTAACGTATGCGTGCAGAGGAGGCAGAGAAGACAAGATAGACAGGGAGGAAGAGAGAAAGGGAGAAAGTTACAGAAGTGTGAAAGGAAATGAAGGCAGTATATTTGTCACTGCCCCACTGACTTCGAGTATGGCCATGAAACTTGCTTTGGTCAATATAAGGCTAAACCAGACCAAACCCACCGCCATAAAGTTGGTTCCAACTCGTAGCAACCCTATAGAACAGAGTAGAACTGCTCCACAGACTTTCCAAGGAGCATCTAGAGAATTTGAACTGCCGACCTTTTTGTTAGCAGACATAGCACTTAAACACTACACCGCAGGGTCTCCAGTGCTAGTAGGGACGAAGCAAGCCAGGAAGCGAGAGAACTAGACAGGAAGGAGAGAGAGAAGGGAATAAAGGAAGGGAGTTAGGGGTAAGAGCAGAGTATCAACCACATGCCAAAATTTACCCATCCTAACTGTGAGTCAGAATCAGCTCTGTGACAATGGGAACTTCATTTCTATCCAGTTTTGGCATTCCTATGAGTCTAGGAAGAAAGGCCTAGAAATCTACTTCTAAACATCAGCCAGAGAAAACCTTATGTGTCCCAAGAGACCTTCACCTAATTCTCTGGACACATCATCAAGAGTGATGACTCATGAGAGGAGGGCACTATGTTCAGCAAACAGAGGGCCAGCGAGGGTGAGGGAGACCCTCAGTGAGACCCATTGGTTCAAGGGCCGCAATGATGGGGTCAAATATGCAGGTGATCCTGAAGACAACGCAGAACCAGGTGACACTGTGTCCTGCTGTGCATAAGGTCACCCTGAGTCAGAGCCCACTCGGTACAACTAGCTCTCTCTCCACCTATCTACTTAACTACCTACCTGCCAACTGTGGGTCTGGAGTCCCTAGGAGGTGTCGTTAACACACTCAGCTACTAGCTGAAAGGCTAGAGGTCCCTGTTCACTCAGAGGCAACTTGGAAGAGAGGCCTAGCCATCGATTTCTGAAAAATCAGCTATTAAAAACCCTGTGGAGAAATGTTCTGCTCTAACACATGTGAGGTCACCATGACTGCAACTGATTTTTTTTTATGATGTGTCTACTTAGGGCTGATGGTGCTAGAAAAGACAATGCCACAGCCCTATCACCAAGTTCATCACTGACAGTCAAATATTTTTGGAATTCTGCTGTGTAACAAACAACTTCAGACCCTCAGTGGTATAACAACATTTATTGCTCTTAATTCTGCAGATTTACTGGGGCAGCCCTGCTTCTGACTTGGGTGGGCAGAGCGACAAGTTCAGGGTTGCAGCATGTGTCTCTCTCTAGGACCAGCAGCTACTCTGAGCAATCTCACAGCAAGTGGCAAAAGTGCAAGAGTCTGAGCCAGCCACACACGCACAGTTAAGGACTGTTTTGTCATATCTACTGGCAGCAGTCAAGGGCTAGACTACTGGCTAAAAGGTTGGTTGTTTGAACCCACTCAGGGGCAGCTCAGAAGGCAGACCTGATCATCTGCTTCCAAAAGCTTCTGTTTAGCACACACAGCACCACTATGAATCAGTATCAACTTGACAGGCACGAGCAACAATAAAAACTGGTATTGCATTGGCAAAAACAAGTTTCATGGCCTCCCCAGAGTCAATGGGGCAAAGACAAATCCTCTAGCTTTCCTACCAAAAGACACTGCAAAGTCACAAGGCAAAAGTGTGGATGCATGATCCTGCTAGAGGAGGGGTGGTGACTTGGGAGTCATCCATCTATTACCCTCCTCCTGGATCAGTCTCTAGGCATTGATTTCCTCTCTGCTGGGCCCATGAGGAAGGAGGATAAAGAAGCAATGGGGTGGGTTGGAGTCTGTCTCTGCACTAAGCCAGAGGGAAGGTGGGAATATGAGGCCACAGTGCAGAAAGCCCGAGAGAGAGGAAAGCAAATCATCTGCTTTGGGAAGGAAGGGAGGGCAGCCAGGTTTGGGAGTCCTGGGGCCCACAGCCAGAGACAGGTGTCAGAGCATCAAACTGTCCACTTCTCTCACTGCCCCAGAACAAGTCAAGGCTAAAGAGGAGAAGGTCTGAGGCATGTCACCAGGAAGAAGCACAGCTGCTCTCCCAGAGGCCATCCTGGCTGATCATCCAATGCAGGACTCAGCCCCAAGCCCAGCGAGGGCATGCAGCCTTCTGGGCAGGACCACAGAGGCAAGCTGGGGACTGGGCAGACCTCCAGACCAGTGCCGCTTACATATGTCTAAAAATCTGAGGCTCTCAAGTGCTGCTTTAAACTACCTCCAACCTCGGGATGTTTTTGAGAAAAACAAGGGGCCAAGGAGAGAAGGTTGCTGGATAGAAGTCTTTACAAACTCATAGACTGATGCTATTCGCAGGACAGGATCTTTGGTGGACATGATTCTCTTGAGTCAGACAGAAAAATGACCCTCCTTTCCACCACATAACCAACCTCTCTAGAGCACGGGGCTTCTGGTTTCCTTGATGACATTCACCAATGGAATATGCATCCATCAGAAGCCAAGACACACCCAGACACCTTACCTGGGGCTGTGGTAGCAAATCTGAGGGGAAAGACACTTGTCTCCACCTAACTGGCCCTTGCAACCAGAAGAGCCACCAACCCCCAGTTTCGGGAGCTTACATGGTCAGAAGGGAAATGTGTAACAGGTGTCAAAGTCGAACTCAGGTGTCCTGTCCTGGAATTCAGACACACAGACAGTCCAAGCTGATCAGAATAGCAGAGATAGACAAACTCACTTTGCTAATTTTACAGATGAGAAAATTAGGGTTTTGTGTATAAGCGGATTCTTCAACTACTAGATTTCCTCATCAGAAGAGCAAGTAAAATGAGCAGTGGTCTGCAAAGCACTCTGCTAGGGACCACAGCAGCTGCAGCTTCTGCTGTACCTTTGTGAGAATAAGTTCAAGGGGCCAGTTAGATGCTCAGAGCCAAGGGCACAGAGTCAGGGGACCAGACCATGAGCTGGATTTCATCCTCCACTTGCCCCTCAGCCCTTCACAAAGTATACAACAAACACAGCCATATAGGACAACCTGTGAACCACGACCCTTATGAAGCAGACATCATTTGTAGCACCAGTTAACAGTTGGAAAATAAAAATTCAAGACGGTATGTGAGGTTGGACCTCACTAGCAACCTCACATAACTAGCAAAGCAATACTTCAGGGCCTGGATGCTAACTGAAAGCTGGGCAGTTTGAACACACCCAGAGGCTCTGCAGGAGAGAATGACCTGGTGACCTGCTTCCATAAAGACCGGAGCCAAGAAAAACCTATAGGGTGATTCTACTTTGTCACGAGGTCACTGTAAGTCAGACCTGACTCAACAGCACACATGACAACAGTGGCACACAGACCAAAAGGTTTGCAGTTCAGATCCACAAGGTGTTCCTTCGAAACTCTGTGGGGCAGATCTACTCTGACATATAGGGTTGCTATGAGTCAGAATCAAATCAACATTGCCTGTGATCTTAGAAGACAGGACAATACACTGGGCATCACCTTTGCTCCCTTTTGCTCCTGGAGTTACCAAATATTTTACTGGTTTAAGGTTCATCTGTCACTTAGCAAAAACCAGGGAACTGGGAAGAGTTAACAGCATAGTGACTAAAACAATACTATCTGACTAGAAGCATAAAATCATTGGTGGGCAAAACTGGAAGAAAATTTCTATCAAGTTTCACCCCACCTGGGAACCAGCCATGTAACTCAGTCTAGAGACCACATGGGGAAGAACAGGAGAAGGCAGCTCCCTCAGAGTTCAATCCCTTGACCAGTAGCTCCAGGCCAGGCCTAGGGAGCAAGAGGAAGGGCAGAAACAAAGGCCACTGTACTGGCCATTGACAACTCACTGTCCTGATGAATTCTTCAGTAAAGAAGACCACCCCATCTCATAGGCCTGCTCCAGGTTTCATATCAAAGAACCCACTCACAGCTGTCTGCAAAGCAATGCATTCTTGCATCCGATGTGGGGATTGGCCTCCTGTCTCGGGAAGTCAGCACAGAGTCTTCTCCTGACACCTCCTGAACAGACTGAACCACTAGAAACACCAAACTGCCTGTGATGCCTCTAAGTCCTCTGCAATTTTGTCAACCCTGCATGCTTACTTGCAAACGCCAGTGGCTTAGTGGTTAAGTGCTACATCTGCTAACCAAAAGGTTTGCAGTTCAGATCCACAAGACACTCCTTCGAAACTCTGTGGGGCAAATCTACTCTGACTTATAGGGTCGCTATGAGTCAGAATCAAATCAACAGAAGTGGGTTTGGGTTTTGACATGCTCACTTTCCCTCCCTATACCATTCTTGACTTGAGTAGGTGCCATGAATCCTTCAAAACCCAGCTCAGGGGGTATCTCTTAGGGGAAACCCATCCTCATGTTCCTTCCAGCCTTCTCAATTTACTCACTGCTGAAGTAAATGTCTCTCCTATGGGTTTCCAGATGCTTTTCTTTCTCATTCATTGAGATGATGTGTCTGTTTCGCCCACTCTGAGTCTGTAAGAGACAGGAGCTGTTTTGTACCTTATTTAAACTAGGAAGCAGATATAACTCTTGTATGTTCTGTGCTGTGAAGCAGGTGCTCAGTAAGTGCATTAAATGCAAGAATAAATGAGGAAAAAACAAATGAATGGGGAATGAATGAATGCAAGAGTGGGAGAGAACAAATGAGGAATGAAAGGGAAATGAATGAGTGAATGACTAATACTTGTTATGCAGACATTTCAGAGTAGACTTGGTCAGTTGTAAAATGCTGACCCATTGTCAAGAATGACTGCTGGGAAACTTAGTCTAAATACAACTAACTAAAAGGCCAGCTGCATCCCTAGATGTCTGAGGGCATCCTGCTGGCACCCCTGGCTATCTGGACAGTGAAGGCCATTAGCACATCCATCAATCCCACAGCATCTCTGGGCCTCAGCCCAGGAGTTCATGCGCACATGGCCTAGGGTCCTGTAAGAATAACGATGAGGGAGGAGCGGTCATAAAAACCAGGCAGTGGAAAAACTGAGCCATTGCCAAGCCATTACCAGGCCTGAAGGGAGACCCTGGCACCCCGAACGGGGAAGATGCCTGCAGAAGTCAAGAGGGCTCGTCAGAAAGAACAATGGCTCTCGAGGAAGTCCAAGGTTGCACAAAGGGGCTGGTTTCTCCTGATGCCTTCTAGGTGCTTCTGAGAGGGGCCATTACAATAATCCATAGCCAGAGGATTATGGGAGACTGCCTCCTCTGGAGGACAAAATATTAAGCCATCTGTCAAACGTAAACACCCTCCCATCCAAAGCCTCTTCTTGAGGATAAAGGAGTGTGATTCTACATCATCCACAGCCTCAGAACTAGGAGGGGGGATACCCAGGGGCAGGTTAGGGTTGGAGGCACTCGAGTGAGATGTGTGATTTAGGGCTTGAATGTGATGCAGACACGTACAGCCCACCATCCGGAGCTACTCGGTCAAAACCCACATTAGGGAAAGGTAGTGGAAGAGGCAGGAGTCACTCATTCTTGTGTGCCCTGAGTGGCCACTGGCCCTAAGGAGTGGATGCCTGTCTCCATAGTACCGGCTATTGTGTACTCAGTTGCTCCTATGTGTCAAGCTTTATACACCCCAGAACTAATCTTCTTGCAAAGTCCATTCTTTCCATTTGAAAAACAAGTTGCCATCAGGCTATTTCAGCTTCTAGCAACCCACACATGTTGGCACCAAAGGCTAATCACTAGACTGCTAATTGAAAGGTTGGTGATTGGAACCCATCCAGAGGTAGCTGAAAGAAATACCTGGTGAGCTATCATTGAAAGGTCACAACTGTGAACACCCTATGAACTCAACTCTGAATCACATGGGGTCGCTATGATTTCCACTTCAGACACAGGAAACCGGAGCACAGAGAGGTAATAACTTCCTTTAAAGCACACATCTAGGAGTGCTGGGGCCAGGATTTGAATCCATTTGTCTGTCCCCAAAGCTCAGTCTTTACTCTGCCCGCACAACATAACTGCTCCAAACATTCTTCTCCCTTGGTGGGGAGAAGCTACCACCTAGCTCAGGATGGACAGAGAGCCTCCAGTGCTCCAAGGGCATTACTTGGTCTCCTATTATTACTTCACTGCTCCATCATTCATTCAATACGCATTTGTCATGCTGCCCCCCACCTCCCAAGAAATCCTGGTGGCATAGCAGTTAAATGCTACGTCTGCTAACCCAAAGGTCAGTAGTTCAAATCCACCAGACCTTCCTGGGAAACTCTATAGGGCAGTTCTACTCTGTCTCAGAGAGTTGTTAGGAGTTGGAATCGACTTGACAGCAACGTTTTTGGGGGAGGAGGGTTAAGGAGCCCTAGTGGCATGACACTTAAGTGCTTGGCTGCTGATTGAAAGGTTGATAGATCAAAGCCACCCAACACCTCTGAGACAGAAGGCTCTGGTATCTGCTTCCCGAAAGATGACAGCCTAGAACACTCTTTGGAGCAGTTCAGCTCTTTCACATGGGGTCACTATGAGTTCAAATCAACTAGATGGTACCTAACAACAACTCTATCTGAACTGCACCCACTGACAAACTGGAAGGGTGATGATGGTGATGTCATGGGCTGAATTGTGTCCCCCCAAATTATGTGTAGACATGTGGCTGGGCCATGATTCCCTGTATTCTATGATTTGCCTCCATTTTGTAATTTTCCTATTCTGTATGTTAGAGGATTAGGGCGGAACTGTAAATCCCTTTATAGGATCACCTCCCTGCTCCACTGTAAAGGGAGTTTCCCTGGAGCATGGCTTGCCCCACCCTTTATCCTTTCATCTTACAAAAGAAAAAAGGGAAGGAAGCAGAGAATCGGGAACCTCACACCACCAAGAAAGCAGCGCCAGAAGAGCACGTCCTTCAGACTCGAGGTTCACGTGCCAAGATGCTCCCTGAACAAGACTGATGCAATACAAGGACTTTCCTCCAGAGCCAGCAAGGGGGAAAGCCTTCCCATGGAGCGGACATCCTGAATTTGGACTTGTAGCCTACCAGACTGTTTAAGTTTCCCTTTGTTAAAGCCACCCACTCTGTGGTAATGCTGTTAGAGCAGCACTAGCTGACTAAAACAGACATCCCTGTGGCAACTCCAGCTTTTTCAGTGTCCATGAACTCGCCCTGCTCTTACCCTTAGAGCAATACTTGGAGTTGAGAATAGTCATTGGCACTCGACAATGGAGAAGCAACGGCTCAGAAGAGAGAAGGGAACACCCATGTGCTCTCCCCGTGTCCCTGCTGCTCGAAGAGTCTGGCACTTACGTGTTATATGACTGAGCAGACAGAGCCACAGGAGGCCTGGAGGACAGTGCAACCACCAGGGCTGGCCACTTTTCTAGCCTCCTCTGCCGTCATTCCAAGGTGGCTTTTCTATCTGGTACTTCAGAGGATAGATCTCTTTGTGGCTTGCAGGGCGCTTTTTTACCCCTTACATCCTCGTGTTTTTCCTCTGGCCCTAACCAGCTCATCTGACTCCGTCTGTCTGATGATCTCTGACTAACATCTGGTCTACAGGAGCTTGGGAGACAATTTCCTGGATCCAAGGGAAGGAACCTTTTACAGCATTACCCAAGCCAACCACCCACGGCAACAGCAAGCGAATCTCTCTTGAAGAACATGGGCTTTAAGTGGCACCCAGGGTACTCAAGGTTAGAGTGACTGTGGGAGGCTAGCACAGAGGGTAGTGTCACTGCCACCAAGGTGGGGCCATTTCCCATTGCAGAAGTCAGAGAGCTACCATGCTCTAGCGACAAAGGCCTCCTGCCATTTCTCCGGCCACATAGTGGAAACAGCATAGACTTGACCGTCTGGCCTGGCTTTGAAGCCTGGCTCTCTCCCTGTGGAGAGACTGGTGGCCCATGAGGCAGTTTACAAGCAACCTGCCATTCTCCTTCCAATGTGTGATAGGATTGCTCCTCCAACCTCTCAGAAACAGGATATGATTGTGTGATTTGTTTTCGTCAGTGAAATAAGAGCTTTGAGGGTCAATGCTTGCTTCTCCACATTTTCTTTCTCTTGGGCCTGACAAATGGTAAAGTTCCAAAAGGTGGCTGCTCCGTCAGCCTGGATCCTTAACAAGGGAAGGAGGAAAAAAATTCATGGAACAGAGACCATATCTGTTCTACACTGGACATGTAGAATAAGCAAGAAATTCATTCTTATTTTCATAAGATAATAGGGCTCTCTGTTACTACCCTGTAACCTAGTCCATCCTGGCTGACACAGAAGCATTGATAAAACTACAGCCTCCTTGAGACTTCATTTCTGAATCTGTAGAATAGTCTGATAGTGCCTCACACACAAAGTTTTGAGAAGATGATATACACTGTGCTGGGCACTTCAAATGCTAGCTCTCTCTCTTCTCTGCAGTGGCATATTTGGGGTGTGGCACCAGCCCTGAGCTTATGTGGCCACTGAGCAGCTTTTATTGGCACAGTAGACCCGGTGTCCTTTCTCAGGAAAGGTAATATGCTAATTAGAAGATTAACAAGCTTGAGTTGCAGTTTTGAACTGACATGATGGTAAAGTCATCTAAAAGAGGGTTAAGATATTTGAACGGCAGCTCAGTTACAGTGCTTACCACAGGGGCCATTTTGCATAGATACGCCACATGAGTTATCAGAATCTGCCCGGTGGTGCCACATACCCCAGGCAACACAGTGCCTGCCATGCCTGTCATACCCTAGTTACACCTCTGCTTCTCTGAACTGTTTTCCCCAAAATCCCCCTTGTGATGGAATTAGGAGTTTTGAGAAGCAGGACCATCAGGACAAATGTTTAGACATGTTGTCCTATGTGTCCCTGGCACCTCCTATCGGTTGGCATTACAGTTGGCAATCAGTAAATATCTATTACCTAGCAAATAATCAATGAGTAAGTGCTCACCAAGTGGCTGAATCTATACCAGAAACCTGGGCTTCTGATAATCCCTCCTACCTCTCACCTTTCGGAATGGACATTTTTACCTTCTTCCAGTATCAAGATCACACATAATCCTCAGGACTAGATGAACAAGTCCCTTTTCCTCTTCCAGAGATAGGACTCTCTCAGCAAGATCCCTGCTGCCTGATCTCTCTCAATCTCTTATAGTAAAATACTTTCACCAACATCAGCATGAGACCAGAAGAACTAGATAGTGCCCAGGCACCACTGAAGACAGCCCTGTCAGGAAACATAATGTGTAGTTCCTGACGTAGCACAAGAAAAAGAGATGGGCAGGTCAAGAACTCTAGTAAAAGACCAGACTGAGTGGTCTGACAGCCTGAAGGGTCCTTTGAGAACACGATCCCCGGACTCACTGCTAGCCCAGAGCTGAAACCAGTACGGAAGCCGACACGTCAAACAAAGAATAGACTGGACTATGGAACACAGAGTGATGCACATGATAAGTGTACTTTATGGTTTAATATATATATGAGGCTGTCCAACTGATCTCTTTTTACAGAGGACGAGCGAGGCTGGAGAGGAGAAGACGGGTATCAGTTGAGTGGATACTGGAAATAAAGAGTGGAAGAGATGAGTGTTTTGTCACAGAGTGAGGAGAGCAGTTGGAGTTGCACAGAGGTGGGTGCTCAGGGTTTTGTATGGAAAATTGACATGGACTGTAAATTTTCACTTAATCACAATAAAAAAAAATTTAATACTTTCACTAATAGAGAGCTCACCACCTACACAAAAATATTCTATGTTTGGAACAACAAAGCTTTGGTCAGGCCCTAGGTCAAGTCCATGAACTCTTCTTGTAACCCTACAAAGCTGGTGCCGTTATCATCCTATTTTGTGGAAATGCAAACTACGAGTCAGAGAGGTAAAGCAATCTATCTGGTGTCACACAGCCCCTGAGGCACAGCTGTATTCTTCTGGCCTGTACACAGTGAACACTCAGCAAATATAACAGATTGACTGACAGCTCCATCCCTGGAAGGGGTGTTCCTAGGAACTCCAAAATGCTATGTAGCTTCCACCCCAGAATTTCCAGCTCTGCTTTTGGGAAACTTAACAATGCAAACAGCCCTTCAGCCTGTCAAGACATAAATCTCAGTAAATGGTTTCCAATAATACAAGCCTTGCCAGGAAAGGAAACATTTACATCATGGACCATGCATAATATAGGTTAATATTTCGGGACACATCTAATGTGTAACTGTTTAGAACACAGCAAAGTTCCAGTTGCAAGCTGGGTCACTGAGAAGAAAAGACACTGAAGGGAGGGGATGTTTTTAGACTTGGACCCAACACTACCCATAAGTACTTTGCGTTCATGGGCACAGTACACACCACTGCTTTGCCAGACAGAAAATAATGTGTGGGTTTTAAACAGATTCTCCTGAAGCCTTAATGGAAGCTGATGACTTCAAGATGGGCCGGCTGCTTTGCGGCTTCTTTGGAGACAGTCAAAATTTGGATGGGACTTGAGGCATGACGAAGCACCAGATCTGCCAAAGATGTGCCTAAATAACCCGGGAACAGAGATGGGGTGGACTAGCCACGTGCTGGAAAGTCAAAGATGCACACAGGAAGAGATGACATGTTGGCCTTTGGGGTACCGAGACAGTGAAGGCAAGCTGGGGGACCAGATGGAAGTGGTGATGTGCAGTTTGCTGCCAATAAAGATGAGGTAGAACCCTATAAAACTGCAGATGTTTGATCACATTTAATCAAAACTCCAGCACTTTCGTATGGTTTGATCTAACATGTACTTAACCAGACAATCCAGCTGGCAACTCCGCTTATGTCAGGCAGAGGTAGAGCGACAGAACAAAGAAGACTAGGCATGTAAGTTTTGGAGTTACTGGCATGGAGTAAAAAAGCTTAAGGACTTTTTTCAATGTTAAAAAACAAATAAACAAACAAACTCATTACCATCAAGTCAATTTCTACTCATGGCAACCCTACAGGCCAGAGCAGAACTGCTCCATAAGGTTTCCAAGGAGTGGCTGGTGGGTTCAATCTGCTGACTTTTTTCTTTTTTTTTTTTTATTTTTTACTGTGATTAAGTGAAAGTTTACAACCCAAGTCAATCTTCCACATAAAACCCCAAGTACTTGCCTCTCTGCAACTCTATCTCTTTTCCTCACCCTGTGACAGCACACACTTCTTTTTCACTCTTTGCTTCCAATATCCACTCAATCAACACTTGGCCCCTCCTCCCCACCCCGTTCCCCCCTCTAAAAAGAAAGCAGTAAGACAGCCTCATAAATATATTAAACCATAAAGTTCACGCACTAAGTGCATCACTCTGTGTCCCCAAACCCAGTTCATTCTCTGTCTGAAGTGTTGCCTTCAGGACCAAACTGCTGACCTTTCAGATGGCAGCCAAGCTCTTATCCACTGACAAGAAAGGAGGGGAAAAAAAAGACAAACTGGTCTAGAGAGCAGACCAGTTAAAACTTCAGTCAAGTTGTCTAAGACCAGGGATCGTTTGCAGCTTGCATCTTCCCAGCACATGAGCAACAGGGTGGGGAGCAAAGGACTGTGGGTAAGAGCCCCACTTCTGGAGTCCAACTGCCTGGGTTCCAACCCTGAGTCTGCCCTTTGCAGGCTGTAGTGACTTGAATAGTGGCCTGTTGAAGATAGATGTCCACTCCCTAATCTCCAGAGTTTAAGAATATTACAGTCTCTGGCAAAAAGTGTGATGAAATTAAGGAACTTGAATGGAGGAATTCATCCTGGATTATTCAGGTGAGTCCTATACCCAACAACAAGGTCCTTCTAAGAGACAGACATGTGGAGAAGACACCATATGCCAAGAGGAGGAGGCACTGTGACCACATTGGCAGGGACCACCAGAAGCTGAAAGAGACAGGAAATATATTCTTCCAGAGACCCTTCAGAGGGAGTGCAGTTCTGTTAATTCATTGATTGCAAGCTTCTGGCCTCCAAAACTGTGAGAGACTAATGTCTGTTGCTGTAAGCCACCAAGTCTGTAGTGAGTTGTTATAGCAGCCACAGAAAACTACACAAACTCTCTGCCTCAGTTACTTTGTCTGTAAAATGGGGTGATGATAATAAGCTAATGAGATGATCCACATGAAAGATTTAGCATGATATCTATCTATCCGTTATCATCAACTCTGAGTCATGGAGACCTGTGTGTTATAGAGGAGAAGTGCTCCCTAGGGTTTTCTTTGCTATAGTCTTCATAGGAGCAGATCACCAGGCTTTTCTTCCCAGGTGTTTTTGGGTAGGTTCAGGTCACCAACACTCAGGTTAGCAGGTGAGCCTAAACCATTGGCACCACCCAGGGACCTTGCCCACCGAGAACTCAGTACATGCGCAATACCGTCAGCAAGCACAGAAGGAACTCAAGAACTGCGTCAGATCCAAGGAATGGAGATAACGGCCTGCTGTGTACGCATGTGATGCTCAAAAGGTTGGAGACCTCAGAGAAGGCCTGACTTCCTTGCTCAGGGCAGTTCTTCAAGCCTAAGAGCTAAGGGTCCTTGTCTGGTGCCACTCAGCCACCAGCAAAAACTGTTGGTTCACAAAAGAAGAGTCCATTTTCTTACCGAATTGTATATTGGATACAATTTAAGCAATTGGGAACCTGGTATTTGGAGCTTGTCCAACCACCGGAAAAAGTATCTTTTAAAAAAGAGAATTTAAAAAATAGGACACAGGGGAAGAAAACTGTTATTAAAAATGCTTAAGAGCCTTCCTGAACTACAAATGGGCTCTTCACAACAGTAATACTGATGATTTAAGGGAAAAATGAATCAAGACTCTATTGATTAAGTGTTCCTTAAATTATATGTGGGTTTTAAAATGTGTGGTAGTATGCAAAACACGTCAGAGGTAAACCATTTGAAAAATCATCCAAGGCATTCAAAGAATTTGGAATGTAGCTGTGGCTTCAGCCCCAGGAATGAGCAGCCCGAGCAAGACAGTGTAGGGAAGTCACCCCAGAACACTCCATACTATCCATGACCCAGGTCAGTGACAGTCAATCCCAGAGCCCCTGAATCAAGCCCGCAAAGCAAGTGATGATGTCTACTTCCTGCCATCAATGTCCTGGCCTCTCTAACTGGTCAGTCTAGACTCTGCACCAACAAGCTCAATGCATCTTTCATCCCAAAAGCATTTATTGAGCACCTACTGGGTACCAAGATCTGTGCTTGGAGCTGGGAGATGCACAGCACAGCCTGACAGCCACAGATGAGAAACAAGCAATTCTGATTCAGGGGATTAAAGCCACAGCCTGAGGAACACAGGGCAATGTGAATACACTTTGGCACACCATCACTGCCCCATCAAGGGGAGCTGGGGGAGGTTGTCTGGAAGGAAGGACGTCTGAGACGACAGACAAAGGGAGACAGAGCATAAACAGAGAGAACTTGAGAAAGGAGGTGGAGAGTGGCACAGACAGTCACAGGTCAGAGGTCTGAGGTCTTTAAGGACAAGAAAAGTATGGCCAGACCAGCTTCCGGGCCTTGTCTCAGCCACCGGCTCAGCTGCCCCTTCGTAGACACTGAGTGCACTTTTCCCACAGTGCTCCTGGCTCTGCTCACCTGGAGGCTTTGGAGTCGGTGGAAATCTTGAGTGAGAGATTTTTTCTTCCCGAAAATCACACTGGCTCATCAGACTTCTGAGAGGAGACACTGAAGCAGCTTGCAGGAAGGCCTCCCTCAAAAGAGGTGGCTTTCTGGGATTCACGTGGAAGCATCTCAGCATTGAGGACTAAGTGTCTCCCCACTGACCTGGATTTCTTTGCAGAACTCATCATCTCTCCTCCCAAGATGTCCCCCTCCTTACTCAAATTCAGAACTCTTTCCATTTCCCCAACCTCATCCCACCAGTATCCTCCTTGGAACCTAACCCAGAGACAGCATCAAGGGAGAAAGATGGAGAAAGACCTCCAGGAATGGCTGGAGGGGAGATGGATACCTAGGGACCAGGGTAGCTTATCATTAGTGCTCACTGTGGATGGGGACAATTTGCTCACTGCCCCTGGAAGCAGTTATTTAGAAGGCCAAGAATATCTTGGTGCAAAGATAGCAACAGCTTTCTCCTGCATGGAAAATATTGTCCCTGTCCGACCTGGATTCCAGCTCCACCTCTTCCACCATGAGCTGTGCGACAGCAGGAACTCTGTTATCTTTTGCTCATCACTAATGGCCAAGCGCCTGATACAAGGTAGTGCTTAATAAACACACTGAAGGAATATGTGAATGTGCCCACAACCACCAGCTGCCGTGGAGTCAGTTCTGACTCATGGCGACCCCATTTGTGCATTGGTGCAGAGCTGTGCTCCATAGGGTTTGCGGCGGTTGATTTCTCAGATCACCAGGCCTTTCTTCCAAGGTGCCTCTGGGTAGGCTTGGACTTTCAATTTAGCAGTCAGTGCAGTAACCATTTTTGCCACTCAAGAATTCCATATGAATGCATGTTGTTGTTGTTGTTGTTGCTGCTGCTGCTGCTGCTGCTGCTGCTGGGTAAGTCTGTTTGGACTCATAGCAACCCTACATGATAAAGTAGAACTGCCCCATAGGGTTTTCTTGGCAGTAATCTTTATGGGAACAGATTGCCAAGTCTTTCTCTGTGGGAGCAGGATAGATGGGTTCAAACTTCTGACCTTCCAGTTAGCTGCCATAAACAGGCATCTTATTTATTATGCTATGACCCTTCCACAGAAACCCTCATAGGATTAAGTGGGTTAAGTGTTACATCTGCTAACTAAAAGGTCAGCAGTTCAAATCCGCCAGGCACTCCTTGGAAACTCGTTGGAGGCAGTGCTACTCTGACCTATTCTCCTATAGCGTCCCTAGGAGTCAGACCCAACTAGATGACAGCGGGTTTTCGGTTTGACTGATTCCTGGTTGCCTTGAAATTCATCATAACCTAGTGAGGTAGGAAGGATCAGGAGATCAGCCTTATCAAGCACAAGGGGCTTACACAAAGACAGACAGTGAGAAGCAAAGGGAGACCAAGAACCTAGGCATCTGGAACACCCGACTTAGCTTCACTCTTCCCATCGCAGGGTTGTTTCTCTAGATATCAACAACCTTTGCCTGTTGTCAGTCAAAGCACCCAGTAGGACACAGAGTGAGAGAAGGAGAAGAAGCAGACAAATAACCCCTTATTCCCAGCCCTTGAGCTGCCAGCTCCTGGTGCTCAAGAATTGTGTATTTGATTTGAAGATATTAGTTCCCCCTTTTTCCTTGTATGGAGTGGTCCATGGCCCATTTATATATTTAATTAGAGTGGATTAAAATTAATAATGTCTTGAGTGGTTCCTGACCCTTCTTGAGATAATTGGAGACACCCTGGGGTGATCGGGAGCCAGGAGGAAGAATTGCTGATCTAACCAACAGAGGCTGAATTCTTTCATGTCTGTACAATCAGCACAACCCCTAATCACCCTCCATATATTTTTTACAAAGACAGAATTCCTTATGATTTGGAACCATGTCATGTCCTTGGGCAGTAGGGCTGCTGCAGGCATGCCCTCAGCAGCAGACTGCCTGAAATGTGTCACGGGCTGCATTCACTGACACACAGCTCTCTCAGACATTTCAACAGATTTTTTAGTGTATAGTTTGTCCACATGTGGCCGTTGTTGATGCTGTTTGGGGATGCTGTTGAGTCAGTTCCAGCTCCTGGTAACCCCACGTGACAGAACAGAACAGCTCCATAGGGTTTCCTAAACTGTAATCTTTGTGTAAACAGATATCCAGATCTTTCTCTTACAGAGCTGCGTGGTGGGTTGGAACGGCCCACCTTTGGGCTAGCAGCCGAGTGTGTAGCTGTTACACAAACAGGGCTCCTTACTTGACTCCATGGACACAAATACTAAAAAGAAAACCTTTGAGCACCTACTATGTGCCAAGGACTGCCCTATGTATGTTTATATCCATTAACTCATTAACTCAGTCCTTATTCACACCGGCCCTGTGAGGGCAGACAGGATGGCAGAGACCAGTATTACTCTCTCCCATTCTGGGTGGTTGAGGGGACTTCATTTAACTGTCTCGAGAAAGATGGCATACCAACATGATTCCAATTTTAAACCAGCCCGTTGAGTGTCAATTATCCCCCAAGACGCTGCTGTAATGAGCACTTTGATCTCACTCCCATGATCACCAATGTTCACAGCTCAAACTCTGCTCTGATCACAGGCGCTTTGGGGCACCGAGCCGTGAGCAAGGAGATGCCTCCTTCGTTGTCTGGACACCTCCTACTTTCTCAATCCAAGGAAAAGCTACTGCCATCAAGTTCATTCTGACTCATAGCAACCCTACAGGACACGGTAGAACTGCCCCATAGAGTTTCCAAGGAGTACCTGGCAGATCTGAACGGCCTACCTTTGGATTAGCAGCTGTAGCACTTAACCACTATGCGACCAGGGCTTCCAGGTAAGAAGGGTGCAAACCACAAGGAGTGAGCAAGAGGCTGAAGGATACACCATGACCGGCCTCAGGGAAAGCGGAGAAGACAGAGCAGCGAGCAGGGTCACCAGGATACCCTGCCTCCAAGGTCTCTGTGGCCTGTAACAGTGTCAAGGTCCAGTATAACAGGAAGGACCAAGGACATTGTCAGGTAGATCCATGTTCAAGCCCTGCTCTGCAATGCACTGTACAAGACAACTGTGTGGCCATGGCTAAGCCATCTAAGCGTGCCAAGTACCTGTCTTTGCACCCGTCCATCAGAGCTGTAATAACAATAATAATAAGTCCATAATTTGGTGAGTGCCTAAGATAATTCCCATTTTGCAGATGAGGAGTCTGAAGCTTTGCAACCCATGTTCACATAGAGAAACCCAGCTGTGTCCACAGTGTGAGTTCTGTCTACCTCCTGACTTCTCACAGTGCGTGGACTCTAGATTTCCAGGCCCACAGCTTTAAACAGTAGTGAAGAAAGGACAGCACATGCTTGTTGTCTTCCTTGGGATCACTGCAAACTGGAGAAGCCGGTAACATCCCCTCTTCTGTTGTACCCCAAGTCTTAATCGTGAGGCCTCCTCGAAAGAGATTTCCTTCTCTCTCATTCGGACAAAATGCCCCATTACCCCTAGACTACCATGGTAGCAGCATCAAAGCCCACCAGCTCCCTACACGAGGAAGCTGCTTTTGAGGGGAAGGCACTTCTGGGTCAAATTAGGTCAGGGCAGAACCGCAGCGTTTGAGGCGCCACAGTGTTAGGTAACCAACTCAGTGCTGGTTCCGCCCGGAGCCATTTAATTTGGGGGAAGCAAGATTTAGCTGACTTGAAAGAAGGGGGAAGCCAGCTTGCAGAAAGAGATTGATTTCAGCAAAACACAAATTCATACTCACTAAAAACCTTAACACTTCAGAATCAATTACAATGAGGTAGAGAAAAAGGCACAGAGAAATCAAGGACAACAGTGGCCCTGACTGGAAGAAACGAGGTGGGGAGGGGGGAGGCTTAGTGGGGAGCAGAACAGTGGGTCCCCAACCTAGGCATCCCTTGCAGGAAGGAGGGAATTCTGGGACTCCAAGATACTTCCAGGTCATCAGTGAGCAGCAGAACCCAGACATGAGCCAGGGATTCACAAATTCATCAAGTATCAGAACAAGGACTGGACGGCTGGAGTTAAACACTAGAGTCCTGGGCCCATTCCCTGAGGTTCTGACTCACTAGAGCTGAGGGAGCCAGGAATCTGCCATCTGACCACAGTCCTTAGCAGGCAGGAAATCTGGGAGCACGCTCTGAAGAACCAGGACTAAACTGGAGATGGTATGTCTTGTCCCTCTTCCTGCCTCAGGCCAACCTGGTAGTGGCAGTGCCCTCATACACTGACTACCCTTCAAGGCTGCAGGACGCCTGGAAATAGATGGCAAAAAAAAGTTGTTTACTGTAGCCCCTGGTGGTGCAATGGTTGGAGGTTGGAACTCGCTCAATAGCTCCACAATGCAACCACCTGGCCATCAGTCCCCATAACGATGACAGCCTAGGAAGCCCTATAGGGCAGTTCTGCTCCATCCTATAAGATTGCTATGAGCTGCAGATGACTCAGCAGCACACAACAACAACGGCACAGATTGAACAGGAGCCCTGGTGGCACAGTGGTTAAGCTCTCAGCTGCTAACCAAAAGGTAGGCAATTTGAATACACCTGGCTGTTCCAAAGGAGAGAGACCTGGTGATCTGGTCCCTTAAAGATTTTCCTGCAGCAATGAAGTCAATGCAGACTCATAACGATCCTATAGAACCACAGGGTAGAATCACAGCATTTCCAAGGCTGTTATCTGAGTAGACTGCTACATCTTTTTCACATAGAACGGCTGGGGAATTCAAACTCGGGCTTTTTAGTTGGTAGCTGAGTGCTTAACCTGCACCCCTACCAGGGCTCCTTCAATAGATTACATAACCCAGTGCTGTAGAGTCGGGTCTGACTCATGGCGACCCTAGAGGCCAGAGTAGAACTGCCCCACAGAGTTTCCACGGAGCACCAACTACACAGAAAAGTCCCATGAAGAAGTTCTACTCTGTCACGTGGGGTCACAACAAGTCTAAATTGATTTGAGGGCACCAATAATAACAACAATATGGATTGAATTGTGTCTTTCAAAAACTGTGTTGTATATCCTAGTCCCTATGACAGCAGAAGATTTGCATAAACACTTACAGCCCTATGGAGCAGTTCTATTCTGTTCTATCAGGTTGGTAAGAGTCAGAATCAACTCAACAGCAATGTTTCAGAAACCCTGGTGGTGCAGTAGTTAAGAACTACGTCTGCTAACCAAAATGTCAAGAGTTTGAATCCACCAGGCACTCCTTGGAAACTCTACCAGGCAGTTCTACTCTGCCCTGTAGGGTCGCTGTGAATCAGAACTGACTCAACAGCAGTGGGTTTGGGGTTTGGGTATTTATACTACCTAAGTAATGCCATTTGGAAATACAGTTTTCTTTATTATGTTAATGAGGCCGTATCTGCATTAATGCTGTCTTAAATCAGTCACTTTTGAGATATAAAAGAGCGGGCTGCATACTGAAGAAAGCAGATACAGGGTGAAGACCAACACAGTACTATCTGAAGGTAACAGAACACAGACCAATTGCAAGCCGGGAACTCCAAGGATGGCCAGCTAAAGAAGCTAAGGATCTTTCCACAGAGCTGACAGAAAGAGAGCCTTCTCCTAGAGCCCTTTGCCTGGAATTTACACTTCCAGCCTCCTAAACTATGAGAAAATAAATTTCTGTTCACAATGACACATACTTGTAGTATTCCTGTTATGTTAATTGTTAGGTGCCACTGAGTAGATTCCAACTCCATGGGGAGTGGAAAAAGGGAAGGAGGAGGAGGAAGCCTGGGGAGATGTTTAGCGGGAATCAGCAATCTTGGGAGGTATGCTGTTGGCAGAGACAGAGGAAGGAGTGGTCTTTGAAATCCCTTAGTCTCCTGGAATAGATACCCAACTGCCCAAGGAGACTGGACATGACTCTACATAGGACTGGAAATGGCCTTGGAACCAGGAAATACAGCATCAGCTGGGGAAGTGGAATAGTCCCCACGATGTAAGGACTAGTACAGCTGGGGATACGACCAGACTCCTGGGTAAGTGAGGCATAGCCGAGGCAGTGGGGCTGGTTATCAGACTGTGACTCACAGTGCCCCATATTTGCAGAGCAGAACTGCTCCATAGGGTTTTCCAGGTTGTGATCTTTCAGAAGTAGATCACTAGGCCTGTCTTCTAAGATTCTTCTGCATGGGTTCAAATCAACAACTTTCGGGCTAGTAGTGGAGTGTTTAACTCTTTGGGCTACCCAGGGACTCCTAGCAGAGGTAGAGGGAGTAGGAAATCAGAAGAGGAAGTCCAGGCCCCTTTCTTCCCAGCCCTCCCACCATCACAGGTAATGTTTGCCAATAGCGGCACGATTGTCATGAGGGAGCAGTTTCCTGTGATGCTGGAAATTTTCAAAGATCCCTTAATACCCCCAAAGCAAACAGTATAAACAGGTGAATAAACTAGCAAGTTAGACAGGAAGCCCCAGTATCCTTAGCCTCTGGACAAGGCCTCCAAATGCTTCTTTCAAGCGGAACCTCCTGCCTGCTTCTAATAAGGGCTTCTCTCCTTAAGGGGAGTCCTATAAAATGCATAAATATTCCTCAAGGTAGCATGAGAGCTCCTAACAGCCTTTAATAGCTATCATAAAATGAAGGATAAAAATGTATGAGAGGAGATTGGTCACGATAACAGTGCAGGATACAAGCATGGTGAATTTCTGACCCCTCCCTGGCTCAGTCGTAGAGTCATAGAGCAGACAGATAGGACAGAGTCTGGAACAAGGCCAGAGCTGGATCGAGTGCCCCCAGTCTCTGGTCAGAGACTCCCCGACAGCTGAACTAAGCAAGCTGAAGAGGCCAGAGGAGAGCCGCCCAAACTCACTGCACAAATGGCCCACTCTGGCTTAGTGCCGCCATGGTTCGGTTTGACCAGGTAGGTGGAGACAGAGCTGAAGAATCTGCAATGTTCTTTTACTCCCAAGGTGATTCTGATAAAAACTAGTCTGTGCTGCAGTAAAAGGAGCCCTGGTAGGACAATGGTTAAGCACTTGACTGTTAACAAGAGTTTTGCAGTTCAAAACTACCCAGCAGCATCACAAGAGAAAGGCCTGGCTATCTGCTTCCTATAAAGATTTAAAAAAAAAAAGGATTGCTGCTGAGTTGAGCCCAACTTACGCCAACAGCCTAGGAAACCCTGTGGAGCAGTTCTACTCTGTCACTTAGTGTTGCTATGAGTAGGAACTGACTCAGCAGCACCTAACAACAACATAACCAAGGAATCAATTCAAAGGCAAGGGGTATGCTAACCAAAGGAGCCCTTGGGTGGTATCAACAGTTAATACAGTCAGCTGCAAACCAAAAGGTTGATAGTTCAAGTCCACCCAAAGGCACCCCAGAAGAAAGATGTGGTAATCACATGTGAAAAATAAGCAATTGAAAATCCTACAGAGAAACTGCCAGGTGGATTCAAATTGTCTTCCTTTTGGTTAGCAGCTGAGAGCTTAAGCACTGCGCCACCAGGGCTCCTATTCAATCCGTGCCGTTGCTGTTGTGTGCTGCTGAGTCATTTGCAGCTCACAGCAATCCTATAGGATGGAGTAGAACGGCCCTATAGGATTTCCTAGGCTGTCTTCTTTATGGGAACAGATGGCCAGGGGGTCACATTGTAGAGCTACTGAGTGGGTTTCCACCTCTGCTCTGATACACATGGGTCATCCTGAGTCAGAGTCAACTCGACTGCAACCGGTTCTTGCACTCCAGGGCCTGAGCTGGCGGCTTGGCATGTCTGATTGCATTTAGTCTTCACAATGCTATACTTGAGTCTAACCACACAATCCTGCAAAGCTGGGCATGACCCAGGGTTGACGAGGTAACATCCAGACAGCACTGCCTGGATCTGCGCACATATTCCCATTCCCACCACAGTCCAGGGCCCATCGGTCTCCTAGCACTAGGCTTTGCCTTACAGCCTGCCCCTACTTGGCCATGATGACAACAGAATAGCTTCACAGGTCTAGCCTTCAAGGACCATGGGACATAAGATTCCCTGCTTTTCAGACTTACTGCACTGACTTGCCCCGCTTATGGCTTTGAGATCTCAACCTCCAGGCTTGCCTGACTCTCTGGAGGCCCAGCCCAGCCCGGCCCGGCCCAGCCCACCCTACTCATAACGCACTAAGATCTAAAAAGCCAGGTGTCCCCATGACTCAGCAAAGCTGTGGATGGCTGCACTATCGTAAGAAAGCTGGAAAAACTTCTGCTGGGATTTTCACTGTGCAAGAGTCAAGGCCAAAAAGAGATGGGGCAAGTAGAAAAATGTTTCTTATAAAGGCTGCTTCCAGGCCAGACGGGTACTCACAACAGTTCTCAACGTAGGCAAGTTAATACGATGGTGTGACTCGACGCTGTCCCGAAGCTCCTCAGCCGCAGACAAAGAGATGGACGAGAAATCAGATGTAGAAGGACTGAAAGGGAAAAACAAAACCATCACTATTCCTAAGTAACTGTCTTTATGGAAAGTCCCCCCAAAAAATCTAAAAAATATTAGAATTAATAGAAAAGTGACAAAGTGACTAGATATAAGAGCAACATGAAAGAATCAGTGCTGTTTACCTTATCTATGCAATTTTTTAAAATACTGTTATCTTAACCATGCAATTTTTAAGACAACATTTATAGTAGCAGTAAAATGCATAAAGGGCCTAGGAATGTCTACCAAAAGATGTACATGGTCTTTGTAGAAGATATTAAAAGGTTTTTTTCTTAAATATTGAAGTAGACCAAAATAAGCAAAGAAATATATACTGAGTTCATGGACAGGAAGATTCAATATTATTAAAATATCAATTTGAGGAGAATTGACTGTAGATTCAGTGCAAGTCTAATAAAAATCTCCAACAAGGTTTTTCATGGAACTTGACAGGTTGATTCATAAACAAACCAAAAAACCCAAAACCCACTGCTGTCAAGTCAATTCCAACTCATAACGACCCTATAAACAGACTGGAACTGCCCCATCGAGTTTCCAAGGAGTACCTGGTGGATTTGAACTACTGACTTTCTGGTTTGTAACCGTAACACTTAATCACTATGCTACCAGAGTTTCCAAGATCTAATAAATAAATCCATATAAGTATGCATGCATATGTGTGCGTGTAAACTTGTGTGTGTGTGTGTAGACGTATTGTGTGTCTACACAGTTTAACTTTGCACAAAAGAAGAGAAGTAAATAAACTGAAACTACATTGATGCATCAATTCTCATCAAAAAGTTTTCCAAATCACATGGGTGAAAAGTACTTTTAAACACTCTGTGAGAGCTCAAAATCAGATAAATGCTATGAAGACAAAATCTTAGAGAAATAAAATTATGAAGTTAAATAAAAACATAATCACAAATTTGAGTTACAAGTATATTCTATTCCTTTGGTGGAAATAAAAAATTGTACTTGTTTACACATACACCTACCTGCTTACATAAACACACACGTTTATCTATTGACACACATATACTCACACATGTACTTTCCATGTACATACACAAATGTATCTACCTACACATGTGCACACACACACACACACACCCCTATCTACATACACACACACCTACCTACCTGCATGTACGCATACTCACATCCACCTATCTTCACGCCCTCCTTACCAATCCATACACACACTTACGCAGTTGTGCTAAGAGCTATGAATGTGGGGAAGGAGAAGAAGGGGCTTGTGAATATCAGAAGAAGAGTTTCAGGAGAAGTAGAAAATGAGACCCACAGGCCCTGAGAGGCCCCAGAGCTTGCCTTGGCTCAGAGTGCACCCCAGCTAAACCATGCGCTGCACTGCACCCAGAGAGCACTCGGGACACAGTGAACTTGACCTGACTTCAGCACCTCGTAAGGTTCCTGCAAGTGCCACTGCAGGCCTCACCATCATGACTTCTGAATGTTTCTCTTTTAATATCTGAAGGGTTTAGACCGTAAAATCCAGCACTCTTTTTATAATTCAGAACATCAGTCTCAGCCAAATAGACTATATAAAATCTGGTAAGGAGGTACGATAAGTATACTTTTCCGTGAAGATCTGGGGTTGCATAATCCCTGTATTTGATTAATATTCCTGAGACAGTGCAAAGCCACTCTGTTTTAACCCAGTTCTCCCTTGAGGCCACCTCATCCCCACACTGCTCAACAGCCCAGAGCTATCAGACAGCACATCTGGGGCAGAACATCCCAGAACCCAAGCCCCTGGAACAACGTACGTCTCCCCTCTCCAAACTGCTAAGAAGTCTTAGAACTTCTTAGCCAGTAGACAGAAGAACAAAAATCTGGAAACTGTGCTCAGAAATTTGGAAGTTTTGGAAGTTCAGGGAATAGTGGTGTCCCCATTTAGCCGATACCTGGTCCATCTGAGCCGTGGTGCTCACCTGGAATATCCAAAGACAATAGTGGTGTTTGGGGAAGCAAAGGCAGACCCTTCCCAGGGTTTGCTAGACACCAGCCCAGGGCACTAACCCCTTCCTCTTCTCACTCACTTCGCTCCCTACGTTCTCAGCTTCTGCTTGCATCTTTTTTCTGGCTGGGTCTCTTTCTCCCTTAATGGCATGTTGCCTTTGCTAGAATGTTCACACCGTCCAACACACTTCCTGGGAGTGTGGCTGGCAGGGCGGACAGGGGTTGGTGGTCAGCCAGAAGGAGATTGCTGCAGGATCTGGCCAGGTAGGATGAAAGGCGAGGTGAAAAAGAGCAAGGAGAGGACAGCTCAGAATGAGCAGTGGAAATCAGCCAGGCAGGCTGTGTGTCCTTCCTTTTGGTGACAGTCAGCAGCCCCACCCACAGCTTTGTGGACCATGAAGCCGGAGAAGCCGAAATGCAGTGCTTTTTTTTTGGAAGCAGAATGGCACTTAATTTTTAAAAAGAGTCAGTATACTCCAGTATCTGCTGTGACTTTAGTCTGGACTTCTCTGAACCTTCTCCAAGTTCCACAGAGGATGTGGGCTTTCAGCCATATACAACCATTGACAAGGACAGAAACACAGATTAAGTCCTTGGAGTTCCTGCCAGGCTGGGAGGAGCATGCAGCGTTTCCTCCTGGGTGACTGAAGCGATGGGAAGGGCAGTGCTCCAACTACCGGGTCCTGCTGAGAGACAAAGCCCCCACTTGTCACCAAGCCCATGTGTCCAGGCTGGGCCGGCAGTCACATCACAGGAAGATCAAAGATACCCCAGACTACGGCGCTGCCGTCACCAGCTGTGCAACATTGCGAAAGTCTCTTAACTTCTCTAAGCCTCATTTTCTTCTCCTATAAAAATTTTCCTATATTAAATAGAAGATTAACCAACATAACAACAGAAGTGTCTAGCTCAGAGCTTCACGATGTCTTGTTCCCTTTGTTGCCCACCCTGTCCTGTTTTTTAAACCAGGACTTTGAACCGGTTCGTTCTGGCTCAAACCCCTGCTGAGATCTTGCCTTTCTAACAAGTAACCCAGGAATCATCTGAGGATCTTGTGAAGAATCACCTGTGGATCTTTTTAAAAATGTAGGATTCTGTTTCAGTATATCTGGAGTGGAACTGCTAATTTTCAGAGGGGAATTTACAAGAAAGGCAAATTCTCAGCAAGAGTTTGAACAGGAACAAACCAGTTGGAAGCCCTGTTTTAAACATCTTCTAGAATGGCAAATCTTTCTGTGTAAGTGCTTTTTTTTTTTTAAATGAGGTCATTTGTGGCCCCAATTGCTGATGAATTAGGCAGATTCTGATCCTGGCTCTGACAGTGACAAGCCGTGTATTCTCGGGTAAGACATTCCCACTCACTGGGCCTCAATTTCCTCATCTTTGAAACAGGTATGTTTGGCTAGGTCCAAACAAAACTAGTTGCTGCCCTGTCGATTCTGATTCATGGTAACTCCATACATACCAGAGTAGAACTGTCCTCCACAGACCTTTCAAAGTCTAATTTTTCAGAATCCAAGGCACCTCTGGATGGACTCAAACCTCTAATCTTTTGATGAGCAGCCAAGCCAACTGCATCAACTGTACTACCCAGGGATAAATCCAAATAGGGTGCACTTTGAAGGTTTCTTCAATCTGACATTGCAAATTTTTGTCTCTGATTGGATAAGGAGCCTGGTAACATACGCAATTTGCTATTGGCTGCTAAACTAAAGGTTAACCGTTTGAACCCATCCTGTGGATCCTTGGAAGATACATCTGGTGATCTGCTTCTGTAAGATTACACAGCCAAGGAAACACTAAGCTCACAGTTACAATTAGTAACACACGGGATTGCAATGCATTGGAAGAGATGGACAGCAGCAGACACTGAAAACAACAAAGGGTAGGTCTACGCAGGTGGAACCATTCATGATCAGAACCAGAACTAGGAGGTAACAGCCTCCACATGGCCTTGCCCCTTTGCACCTCAGAGACAGCAAGGTTTACTCAGCTCCCACAGCCAGTCTGAGCCAGAGGCCCCAGCCTGCCTGCCCAGTGCCGTCCACAATACACGCTCCAAGCAACGCCCCAACCCTTCCATCCCCATTTCCAATAATTAAGGAGGTTTCTGCGACACCTTCATGGAAACAGCTCAGCATCGCAAATCTGAACTGATGCTCTGAGGCATGCTGGGAGTGGTGCCGCTTGCGGGAGGGGGCGGCTAATTAAGGAAATCATGGTGAATTAAGCGTTCTGCAATAAGGCACAAACATCTTTTTACGAACAACAACATCGTGTTAGCTTATGTTTTGGCACAGAGAAAGGCAGAGCCCATCGTTGGGGTTTTCAGCCTGGTAAAACACATCTGGCCACTGAGCCAAATATTTAAGGGTCATTAAAACCCCAGACTCCCCTTCCAAGAACTTTTCTCCTTTGTTATTCAAGTGAGAAGCCGTTATGAAAATGTGTTCCATATGGTTGGTGCTGCATGCCTGTTTACTTCATCAAATCACTGCTTTGAAAGAGCTATTTGATGTCAAAGATGCGTTAAGATTTTATAGACTTTCCCAATTCAGCTTTTAAAGATTCTCCCTTTGAACCAGAAATGCTTGCCAAGGATAAACAGAATGGAAACCACCAGGGTCAAGGGCTTTGGCGGAAACAAAGACCCCAGCCTAATCAAGGGCTTTCAAAGACCTGAGAGCGAACACGCATCTCCAGACACTGGCCAAAAGGCCCCACAAAAGATCCTATTTCCCACATAAGTTACACTGAAATAAAAGTTTCCATGTTTTCCTGTTTTACTGATAATGTAACACCCTTACCTACTACCTCCTAACAAGAAACAGGGACACAAGATAGTCAAGTTTTTAAAATAGCAACAGAACTTTAAAAAATTTCACTTGAAGCCCTAAATCAAAATTCTTTCCAGCGTAAGAGTAGAAATTGTTTCTCAGTCTTGAAAGAAAAAGCAAATGGACACAAACCTTCCAGAGGCTATTAGAGCTGGAGTTAGCAGAGCCTGCAGAACACAGAGTCAGGAGGATATCTGAAAGCACCTCCCATTTCACAGACAGGGAAACTAAGAACCACTTCCTCATCAGGCCGTTTCCAAATCATGGTGACCCCAAATGTGCAGAGTAGAACCACTCCACAGAGTGAACAGTAGAGCACTTAACATCTGCACCACACAAGGATCCATGGTAAAATCCAGACGCTCCCAAATTGGTCCGTTCTTTAGCTGACCATGCCTTCACCCTGTTTCAGTGTCTCTCTACTCTCTTCATAATCACCCCTTCCCTGTCTCCTTTCTCCCCGTAACATTCCTTCCCCACAGAGCAAGGCGGGGTGGCTTTTATAAAACTTAAACCAGGTCGTATCACTTCTCTGCTCAAAACCCCTCAGCACCTTCTGATAGTCCAACCTTCTAACCACACATAACTCTCCCAGCAAGACTACTCTGTGTCCCTAACTGCTCTCACCTGGTGCCAGTAACCTCCAGTTCATGCTCTACCCACGCTGTCATCTTCCAGCCCACAGAGCACAATGTTCTTTTCTGCCCCAGGACCCTTGCACGTGAAGTACGCCCTGTCAGGGGATCTCTGACCGTCTCTACGTGTCTCATCTTTCAGGTCTCAGCTCACATCATACCTCTTCTCAGACATCTTCCCTGGCTATTCAAGATAAAATCCCCCCAACACTTGCTGACTTCTGCCACTGTATTTGGATCCTCAGAACCCCTCACCCTGGAGGATGAGCTTCATGAGGCCATGAAAAGAGAGTCCACGTTTTGTTTCTCTGCTGTAACCTCAGTGTTCAACACAGTACCTGGCAGGTACAATCAAAACCTCCAAAACGCATCTTAACGAAACCCTGTCTCCTGGCCCCAACCTCCTTCCATTAACTGGAAAAGACAAAAGGCAAGGCCAGTACCCTATTATTGTATTTAAAGCTCTAAGCTCCTATGGTTTGTTGTGTAGCACCTAGCTTCCTACAAGACTGTATGGGGCTATCTAAGATATGACAATTGGTCTCTGTTTACCTGGACAACAGAGGAAGAGGGAGTGTCAGGAATATGAAAAAAATGGAACGCATGGCCAATTGACTCCATGAACACCTGCCTCCTTTGCCATGAGAGCTAAAGAACAGGATGGTGCCCACCTATCATTGCTGAACATCTCACAGATTCTATAG
This sequence comes from Heterohyrax brucei, assembly GCA_028571685.1. Taxonomy (NCBI): domain Eukaryota; kingdom Metazoa; phylum Chordata; class Mammalia; order Hyracoidea; family Procaviidae; genus Heterohyrax; species Heterohyrax brucei. Next base: position 57,094,372 of record CM053161.1, on the reverse strand, counting down.
GAGAATCCTGATATAAAGAGGGAAAATGCAGAAGAGAATTTCAAATTCGTTTAAATTTGAGAATTTCTGGAGTAATGGAGGTTTAAGGAACCCCCAAAATGACTGCCCTAAGATAATAAATATTTAAATCTTAAACCAAAAAATATTCCCTGATCTTTAGACCAAACAATGGTTAGCTTAAGTAGTAAAGGATAGCTGCCTTGAGCCTCATGATCTTTTAAGAGTTACCCATCCCAAGACACCCTACTAACTCAGCACTGAAGGCATCCCCCAAATTCACCTATCAGCCAAATATTAGACAGGCCTATACAACGAACAGTGACACATGTAAGGAACATGCTTCTTAGCCGAATCAAATACACAAGACCAAATGGTCAACAAATTTGAACTGCTGACGTTTTTAACTATTATGCCACCAGGGTTTCCTGCTAATGTTATAGAGGCAGGATTTATAGCATGCAGGAACGTCGCACAATACCAGGAGTCACGGCCTAGTTAAATGACTGCATGTATTGTGAGTGGGATGTAATGCAATCCATGACACAAACCCTCTCAGATCTCTCTCCTGTCTTCCTAAGAACTCGAGCTGATTAAATTTGTTTCTCTGATGGCAAATGCATTGTCACTTACCAGGGCTTTAAATGGCTTCTTCTTTCCCCTTGTATCTTGAGGTTCACACAATATTTTTAATTTGTGTTTTCATGTTGAATAAAAGTGGCTTGAGAGAAAACGTAAGTGAATTGCAGTGATTGTATAGTGAATCTCTCTTGTTGCCAGAAGTTCTGATAGAAGTAGGTGAATGTCTTGGGCAAAAAGTTTGTAAGAAGAAAAGAAATCTACAAATTCAGCATTTATTCATTCAGTTCTTTTATAAACACTGTTTTTGAGGCCCTAACCGATTCAGCAGTAGAATTCTCGCCTTCCAAGTGGGAGATCCACTCTCAGCCAGTGTTCCACTCACCTGTCAGTGGAGTGCTATGTCCTGCTGTGATGCTGAGCAGGTTCTAGTGGATCTTCCAGACTAAGAAGGACTAGGAAGAAAGTCCTAGAGATCTATTTTCAAAAATCAGCCAGTGAAAACCCAGTGGGTCGCAGTGGCCTGATCTATAACCCATCATGGGAATGATACAGCACCAGACAGCATAATTTCCATTGTGCATGGAGCCACTATGAGTCAGGGTCTACATGTTGGAAGCTAACAACAACAACAATACACTCCGCACATTTTACTGGGGGTAGTCTGGTGAACAAGACTACCATGGTCCCCAAGGAGAAGGCAGCACACCACCCAAGCATTTAGTTTTTGAGTTCTATCACCTGTCAGGTGAAGATCATATGATGTGAGAACATATAACCAGGGAACCTGCTCTAAGCTGGCAGGTTAGAAAAGCGTCCCCTCATAATGTCACGTTAGAGATGAGCTTAGTGACTGGGAGAACAGTTAAATAGTTGAAGGACCACTGGCGAAGGAGCCAGGAAGGCCCAGCCTCCCCACCTGGCTTGGCCACCATCGAGTCATCTGATTCTGTGCAAACTCTCTTCCCTCCCTCTTGGGTCCACATTAAATTTTCAAATCCTCTGGGCTCACCCTCCCTTCCACTTGCTCCATCGCTGCCCCAGTTCAAGTTTTCCCGATCTTTGCTTTCAGTTGCCATTCCGACAACTCTGCCCAGGGTCCTGGCCCCAGATGTTCCAGCCTCTGTGTTCTCATCAGATGCTTTCCCTGAAGCATAATTGCCAAGAGACAGGGAGCTAGAAGGCGCTGGAGCTGAAAAGGGCTCAGAGGACACATTCATTTAAAGAAACCAAAAAACCCAAACCCATTGCCCTTAAGTCAATTTTGGCTCACAGCAACCCTACAGGACAGAGTAGAGTTTCCAAGGAGCACCTGGTGGATTTGAACTGCTGACTTTTTGGTTAGCAGCCATAGCACTTAACCACTGTGCCATCTGGCTTACCATTTAAAGAAAACTCAGGCTAGTGTCACAATGACCAGGTGGGAACAGAGTGATAGAGCCAGAAGAGGACACAGAGAGAGGACTCAGGCCCAGCGGGCCTGTGGGAGGCTGGGGCAGGCACAGTGGGGCAGGATCTGGTAGCAAAAAAGGCAAGGAGCCACAGTCACCAGATGTTGCATTGGCCTCTGTTCTCAGAAGTGGACACAAGCTTCTTCTTCAGCATCCCTCAGCACCCACCTACCCAAAACCAAACCCACTGCCAACGAGTCTATTCCAGCTCATAGTAACCCCATAGGACAGAGTAGAACTGCCCCCCATAGAGTTTCCAAGGTGTACCTGGTAGATTTGAAATGCCAGTCTTTGGGTTAGCAGCCAAGGCTCTTAACTACCACTCCACCAGGGCTTCCTCGGCACCCACAAGTGAGTTTAAGTCTAAGCAAGTGAAGAGAAGCACATTCAAAGGGGCCTCCAGTTCCAGCTCAAATATTTCCCTAGGAAAGATCTCTTCAGAATCCATAGCATGCTAGTGGCAAAGAAAAGAAAATCAGATAAAGGAAGTCTCTCTGAAAGGAGGTTCAAGAATCTATCCTTAAGCCTTTGGATGTGTTGGTAAAAAGAGTCTGTAAATAATTTAGCACTCAACTAGTAGATTCTAAACGGCAAACACAGCCTGCTGAGTGGAGGGCCGCGAGAGGCCCAGGAAAAGAGGGACATAAACTGTGAGCTCCACCGGGGGAAGGTAAGGCTGTCACCAGGTCTCCGGTGCCTGGCACAGTCCCTGGTCCATGGCAGGTGCTCAGGGTCTACTTGAGTGAATGAATGCCTGAGGAACCACTAAGTAAATGACTTGTCATTGCATAAAAGTACACCTGGACCGTAACTGAACGGCTCCTCTGATGAGTAAAGTAAAAAGCCACTTACAAGTAAAAAAAATCACTGCCCAGGCCCTAGGATTCTGCAAATATGTGACAGGAAGCGTTGTGTATTAGTCACGGGTGACACACTAAAGGCAGAAAGGGGCATGAGAGGTGATGCATTACTGCAGCTAACTGAGAAGAGCCAGGCCAGCGTATTCCAGGCTCTCCGCTTGCCCAGCTTCCCTCGGCGTGTCCTTCTCACTTCCTTCAGCTCCCTGCGCCTCTGCCCATCTACAAGAGAGAGTGGCAACATTCCGGAGATCTATGCAACGTCCCAGAGGCAGGAAAGCATTCTCTCCCTGTTCCAGTGCATGCGAGCCCCAGGAAAGGAACCAACAGGCTGCTTTGAGTCGTATGCCCACCCTCTGAGATCGTGTCTCTGTGGCCAGCAGAGAGTACTTGGACTTGGCCAGGCTTGTTTCTTTTGGGCCAATGCAGATGGTTCTGTTATTAACAAGGCAACAAAAATTACACGGAATGGGCCAAGGTGGTGTGCCTTCCAATGGAACGAGTCTGTCATTACCAGAAGGAAAAGAAGAAAAGCATGCTGGACAGACAAAACCAACAGATGCCCTACCCATCCACATCCTCCGTGCACCGAGAACCCTTCATTACTGCTGCAGACACTTAGATGAAAAAGCAAAAGGATGCTCATCCCCCAGAGTCTTAGGTAGGATATGCTTCCACATGTCTTTCCCCCTGGCAAGAGGTCAAATGCCACAGGGAAGAAAATGTAGCTTTGGATTCTGATGGATCCAAGTTCAAATTTTGGCTTAATAACATGCTAGCTATGTAATCTTGGGCAAGCTGTTTAAATTCCATGAACTCTGTTTCTTCATTTGCAAAGTAAGCAGCAAGACCCAACATGTAATATGTACTGAGGATTAAATGAGAAATATAGGTGAAAGGCTTAGCATACACTGTCTGACACAAAGACGTCAATAAACATTTGCTAAATGAGTGAATTAATTAATTTGAACTCCACAGGTCAGACAGAAACTGACTTGAATGTCCTACTTCCATCCCTGGGGGAAAAGAATGAGATTTCTTTTTCTACCAGAAATAGATGGTGGCACAGTTTAAAGTTTTAGGACAGAAAAGAATCCCAGTTGGCCAGGCTTCAACCACATGCTGGCCAGGGCAAGGCAGGGTTCTAGAACTCAGATCCACAAGGACAGCATATCACACTGGTCTTGCTCATTGCCAGCAAGGAGCCTGGAAGTGTTCTGAGAGCCTCCTATGTATTATTTATGTATCCAATTTTTGTATCAATCCTATAAGACCTTACATGCTATCACTGTCCCCATTTTATAGATGAAGCAATTAAAGCTCACAAGAGAGACAACTCCCTAGAAGGAAAATCGAGTACTTTTACCAAAATAGAAGAAAATAAAAAATGGAATGGGGAAGCAGAATTCAGATGCCCACCATATCCCATTCTAAACCATGGTTAAGCAGCAAAACATTAACTAATTAGTACTCTCCAATGCAATGCCTAGATGACGAAACTGTGTTTCATCTGTGTGGATAGACAATATCCAGGTGTGATTCTTGAAAACTGAAGAACTGTTGATAACTTACACTATGCCTAGCGCTGCAGCAAAGCAATTTTAAGATTCTACTGTGTTTTTTCAGCGCGGTAGGGTCCCTGGGTGGTACAAATGGTAAACACTAGGAGGCAGACTTTTCAATAGGCAAGGTAAGCATGGTCATTATCTTGCTTATTCTATCTGTAGTCAATAATTTCATTTATTATTACTGGACAAATCTTGGTTGCAGGCATGTGCTGCTTGTCACTGCTAAGCCAATTATGTAGAAGCAGGGACTGAATCTTTTAAAAGCACCTTATTCAGATTGCTGGAGATCTGAGAGGATGTCAGGGGAGCATCCTAAAAACCATCTTCAGGCCTTATCTCGGGCCAGAGGGTTTTATAGGAAGGAGGAGGAAGGGTTAGAGAAAAACGGGGTATCGTCTGAGTTCCCTGGTGAGGGGGTTGTGAGTCACAAGGTGGGCTGGAGTTACAAGGGGGGTCAGAGTCACAAGGTGGGTCATCAGAAGGGTGAGACGCATCTCTTCCAAGAACTGTGACGTTAGCTGGGCAGTGTTCTGTAGCTTTCAAGTGACTGGTTGAGAAGGATAGTCTCAGGTCCCTGGGCAAGGTATGAAAAAAAAACCTCACAGTGTCCAGGTTAGTTAGTGTAACTTTCTAGTTCACTGTCAGCCTGAGAGAACAGGCAAGAATTTTCATCAATACTTCTACAATTATTAACCCTTCAATATGATTCATATGGATTAGTAAGGAAGCACAAGTTAAACCCATGCTTAACCTGCTTACCGGGTCCTCTGCCCCTGTCAGAGATTATAAACTTGTCAAGAGGCTTTGTTTCTCTACAAAAGTGCTGTGGGATAGGGAGAGAGAAAGATGCCAGCCACACCTAGAAGCAGAATCTTTGTGATGAAAAAACGTGAAATTGTTCACTACAGATAATCTGGTATCCAAGCAAGCACTGTGTTTACTGTGCCTGCTAGATAATCCACCCCTGGTTAACACGATTGGCTGCTAACTGAAAGGCTGGAAGCTTGGTGCTTTGGAAGTTGTTGTTGTTACGTGTTGTCAAGTCAGTTCTGACCCATAGCCACCCTATAGGACAGAGTAGAACTGTCCCATAGTGTTCACAAGGAACAGTCAGTGAACTTAAACTGCCAAACTTTTGATTATCAGCCAGGATCCTACCAATGAGCCACCAGGGCTCTGTAGAAGAAAGGCCTGGAAACGTGCTTCCAAAAAGTCAGCCACTGAAAAGCCAGTGGAGCCCAACCCTTCCCTGATACACGTGGACCCCCATGAGTTAGAATCTACTCAATGACAACTGCTGTTTTTTTTAATAAAATGCATCCATGATTCTAGATCTTGAGGTCTAAGTTTTGGATCTTCAATATGAAAGGAATTTGACTGTAATATCACCTCCTACACCTTCTGGAAGACTGGAGCTTTCTATGCACATATGTAGAGTGACCTTATAATACGCTGTCCGAAGTGGGACACTTTGGGGAGTAAAAAGGGGTGCTAGTAAGTGCTCAAGAAGCCCTGGTGGTATACTGGATAAGAGCTATGCCTGTTAACCAAAAGGTTGGAAGTTCCAATCTACCAGCTACTCCTTGGAAACCCTACGGGGCAGTTCTAATCTGTCCTAGAGGGTTGCTATCAGTTGGAATTGATGGTTTTGGCTAAGTGTTCAATCAGTAGCCAAAATTTGGCAGTTCAAACCCACCCAGAGGTGGCTCAGAAGATGGGCCTTATGACCTGTTTCTCAAAAGTTACAGCCTTAAGAATTCTCTGGAGCAGCTCTACTCTGCACACGTGGGGATGCCGTGAGTTGGGACGGACTCAACGGCAGCTGAAGACACGCTACAGGATTAATCATGATTCTGAGACCACAGGGGTAAAGTAGGATCATCATGGACAAACCAGGATGTGTGCCGTGCTTGTTAGAACCATTAAAACTCACCCACACAGAGACAGTGTCAAGTGCATGCTGTCTTACTAAGAACATCTTCACTCTTTATCAGTCATCTTTGACCTTGATTTTTCATGTGATTCCTTGACAGAATTGTTCAGGGGGAAAGTGCAGATAAATATATATCGGGAGTGGAGGTTTTACATGGTTGCTAATTTAGTTAAAATGGCTTTTAAACATTGTCTTTGGATAATCTAAGTTGGCTACAGAACAACAGCACAGTAGGAGGCTAATCAAGATTTAGCAACCTGCGGCTAATTGTAATCTCTTCTTGGTTTCCTTTCTAAATCATTTTCTTTTTTGCATTTGAATCCCTGTCTCCATTTATCTCAGGCTTGGCCCAACCACAGAGCCATCGCAGCTCCAAGGAACAGATGTTTGGATCTCTCTGAAGCCAGAGAGATGCCTGGTGGACAGCAGACTAGAGGAGTTCAGACATTGCTGGAACTGTGAGCTTGTCCAGCATCCAGACTGAAAATAGGGTCTTTAATACAGAATTCTGCCAAAGGAGTTCATGGGTATTTTGGTGCAGTGCTGGGGAGTCTTTCTAATATTCTCCCACTAATTTCTTGTAAGGAATCTTTTCCACTCGCAAGTCAATCTATCCCCAAACTTCCTTCCACTGATGGACATGATTCTCATTTCTTCCCCCAAACCTCCTTACCTGGTGATGACTGGCTTAAAAAAATAACAATAACTGCATCAGCAGGGAAAAGGAAACCTAAAGAAAGTAGGCTCAGGAACATTGTGGCCACCTCCTGAAAGGGCAAGTTCAGTTAGTCAACAGGTGCCAGGCATGTTCCAGGCACTGGGGTGATCTAGGTGTGTTTTCTCCAGTGGGCACCCTGCAGATACCAGGTAAACTTTTGCTGACAGGAACTTGGTTGCTTCTAAATTCTTAGCTGTAGGAAGTAAAGGTTCATTTAAACCAATGGAACTAAAAGTTGTAATGGGAGAGTCATCTGGAATCAGTGGATCTTCCCAAAGTTTTCTACAAGCCAATTTTAGTTAGATGAACCCTGGAAGTGGATATTTTGAGCAAGGCCATAGAGGATAAGTACGAGTCTGAGGGTAAAACAAGGAGTGGAAGGAGTAGAAAGCCCACCAAGGATGAAGACTTAGGAGTGCAAGAAACGAATCTGTGGAAATTGCTACCATTTTTGAAGAAGTATAAACTATTTTGAGCTTGTCTGAAATACTGAGTGGCTGGGAGGAGATGAGACAGAAGACCAAAGAATCACACAATCCAGGGTTCTCTGACCTCTGCAGTCCCCACACTCCAGCAAAGATGCTAGAGGTGCCCCTCGCATAGGGGAGATAGTGAGTGTCAAGGCAAAGGGCCCATGGGACAGGGCTCTGAGCCTCCGCTGTACTTCATTCCACACACCAAACCAAAACCAAACCCAGAGCGACTCTATAGGACAGAGTAGAACTGCCTCATAGAGTTTCCAAGGAATGCTTGGCAGATTCGAACTGCTGACCTTCTGGTTAGCCGCTGTAGCCCTTAACCACCGTGTCCCCATGGTTCCCCATTCCACACACATCAGGCTCCACACAGCTGGCTCCAAATGAGATTTTATCTGAATAAAAACCAGTTGTTGAAAGATTTGGCAACCAGTTTAGCACCTGGAAAATCTAAACCATGAGATGAAAGGATTTATCGAGGTCAGACACGAAAGGATTTACCAAGGTCAAACACAACAGCAGTCAGATTCCCTAGCTCTGGTCCAGTGCTTTCTCAATTACGCGATTTGATGTGAAAATCTTCACAGAATCAAACACAAGTCAAACTTTGGCCTTTCCCATTGATGGCCAAAGAATTCTAGCCTCAAGCATTCACATACACACTAACACACACACACCCACACACACACACATACTTTCACCTGGGAAAGCCTGTCGCACTAGCTTCAGGGCTCTGACGTGATACAGGCGTCTTGTAGGCAGTGTGGGCAAAGCAGCATTCTAACACACTTAATCAACATGGGACTGGGAAAACATTAATGGTTATTTACAACACCCCCACTTACTTCCTATGCCCTCAAAGGTAGGCCTATCCAGAAAAGAATCTTAGCTTTGCTGAGCAGGGTGACAGAGATACCAACTAGTGAAGATAAAAGATTCCTAAATTTCTTGAAATCAGGAGTCCACAAATTACAACCTGTGGACCAATCTGGCCCACCTCCTAGTTTTATAAATAAAGTTTTATTGGAACACAGCCATGCCTATTCATTCACTTATTACCTAATACTGCTTTCATGCTGCAACAGTAGAGGTGAATAGTCACATAGACCATATGGTCCCCAAAGCATAAAATAGTGTCTATCTGGCCTTTTACAGAAAATATTTGCTAGGAAAATGTAGTACCTTCTTAAACTTTGGTCATATTATATAAAGACCATCTTTCCAAAATGAGTAAAATTGTTCCCTACACCAAATGAAGCAGATACCACAAGGTGGTTGGTGTCATGGATTGAACTGTGTTCTTCCAAAAAATTCGTGTAGCAATTTAGCTAGGCCTTGATTCCTACTGTTGTGTGATGCCCTCCTCGTTGTAAATCCTGCCCCAATGATGTTAATGAGGACAGGTGGGCAACAGTTACATGTCAGATTGTTTTGTACCTTGAGGCAGTCTTTTGAGATGATAAAGGAAAGAAGCTAACAGAGAGATTTGGGAACCTCATGCCATCAAGAAAGCAGCACCAGCAGCACAGCGTGTCCTTCAGACCTGAGGTTCCTGCGCCAAGACGCTCCCTGACCAAAGACTGCCATGACGCAAGGACCTTCCTCCAGAGCCAACAGAGGGAAAGCCTTTCCCTGGAGCAGACACTCTGAATTCAGACATGTAGCCCACTGGACTGTGTAAGAATAAACTTTTCCTTTGTTAGAGCCATCCACTCGTGGTCTCTCTGTTAGAGCAGCACTAGCAGACTCAAACAGTTCCTTCCTTTGCAGTGATTTTCTTGCCCCTCAATTCAAGATTCCATCAGGAAAACAAAAAGTCATCTGGGAATTTCAAGGTTAAAAGATAAGCTCGGGGCCAGTCCTCTGTAATCTCTCTTTAGATCTAAGATTTTAACTTTCTTCAATTCTCAGAGAGATCAAATGAAATTTACTCTGGCAGTCAGACCCCAGAAATTCCACAAATATCTGACTGCCATTTTATCAAATGAACAATGCCCTGAAGACTTCAGACTTCTCAGTTTGTGATCTGTGGATTCAAAACTTGGAAAAGGAGGGAAACCCTGAAAGTTGAGAACGGAGAGAGGAGATAAAAGTTCAAAGTGATCCCATGGGAAGAGGCTTAACTTCACAGTCAGACAGAGAATGCAAGTGAGAGAAAGAAAAAAAACCCACAAAGAACACACATTCCTACTGTGCTTCCACAGAATCCAGGCTCAGTTGCCTTCATGAGGTGGGGGCCACATTGTGCCCGTTTTAACATCCTGGTACACTGAGAGCATTTTAAACGGGTATGCTGCAATATGAACTGAGATTTTTGAAACTCTGTTTATAGAGCCTAGTTCTGTGCATTAGAGGTCTTGGCTTTGATAGAATTTGTTGTTACTGTTAGTTGCTATGAACTCTGCTGTGATTCAAGACAACCCTGTATATAACCAAACAAAAGGTGCCCATCTGAGTCCATTGGTGTGGCTATTGTGTCCACCCATCTCACTGAGGGGACAGATGAGACCCTGAGTGACTTGATTCACGTTTGAGAGGTCAGGCTAGCAAGTCCGGCCTCCTGACAGTAGCTAACCAGGGCCACCCCCAACCAACCCCCTCCTCAAGACATGAGGACACAATCTTTTTGCTGGCCAGTGGTGGAGAGGTGAAAGTATGTTCCAGAGAGAGAATGGATCGGTCTCCACTAGCGAAAAAAGACCCTTATGGGTTGCCTCATTAGGGTTGTTATGAGTTGGAATCGACTCAACAGCAGTGGGGTATGCTGGCAAAAGCAGGTGGCAACGTCATAGATGGGAGAGGCAGGCATCGGTCTTGGTTCCAGCTTTGAGGCTCCATGTCAGCAACCGCATAACGGGTCCCCTCTCAAAGGGTACGGAGATGCAAGGGAAATGGGAAAGAAATAGGGGCGAGGTCATTTCCAGGTCATCCTTCTGGGAAGGTGCCACATCACAACTGCCAGGAAAGAACTACTGTATCTGCAGTTATCTCTGAGGTGAACAGGTTCCCTAGTTAATCTTGTCATTGTCACTCACCCTTCATGTCCCTCAATATCAGTGTCTTTTTCCAGCAACTGGTCTTTCCTGCCCAGACTAAGGGAGTTCAAGTCCTGCCCTCTTCACTTTTAAGGCGTATTCTGGTTGTATTTCTTCTGAGACTGATTTGTTCATTCCTCTGGCATCCCTTGGTATATTCAATTTTCTTTGCCAGCACTTCATTTCTAATGCACCAATTCTTCATCTGTCTTCTTTTTTCAGTGCCAGCTTTCTATGCACGTGAAGCAGCTGAAAAGACCACAGGGTGTAAGTTTACTTCCCACCACACCCAAATAAAATACTAACCACATGGAAGGGAGAACTTCAAGGGCTTCCAACGGAGAATTCTTCATCTGATTACATTACAGTCCTGTATGAGCACCAGTCCCGCGACGGGCAGACTCAGGTTGATGCAAAAAATACCACCTTTCCCTCTGACTGGAAAAGGAGGAAAGAGAAAAAGCTATCACTAAAAGAGCACCATCCTGGTGGCAGTCACTCTTCGCATGTGTTATCTACTGACAGGACCACAGTTGAGCAGCCTGGTGTGGCTGAGCCACTACCTCTAGCTTAAGGTCACTCACAAGGTTACAATCCAGGCATCAGCAGGGGCTGCAGCTGTTCTAAGGCTCGGCTGAGGGAGGGTCCACTTCCAAGTTCATGAACATGGCTATTGGCAGCCCTCCATTCTTCTCTGGCTGTTGGCCAAAGATGCTATTTCCTTGCCATGAGGTTGGCAGCTTCCAACATGGCAGTTGTCTTCCTGCAGAGTGAGCAAGCAAGAGGGCAAGAGAGGGTGCTCAAGATAAAAGCCAAAGTCCTTTTGTAATCCAATCTTGGAAGTGTCACCACATCACTTTCGTCATGTTCTGTCCATTAGAAGTAAATCACTGGATCCAACCTACACTCAAGAAGAGAGATGAGCACCATGATGACCCTGATCTTCTGCCTGAGTTTGGGTTTGTAGAAGGGAGACCATTGGACAAGGGAGAGCAATCAAAAGAGAGCAGACAGAGGCTAGAAATGAAGGCAACTGAGGTTGCCAGCATTTGTAGGGCAGGGTGCTGTTCAGCTGGGAGAGAGACAGATGCCAGCCGCACCGAGAAGCAGAATCTTCTGCTTCTGTGACTCGCAGTGACTCTGTAAGGCAGAGTCTTTTCACTGGTGAAAAAAATGTGGAATTGTTCTTCACTACAGATGACCTGGTAAGCAAAGTATGCACAGTGCTTACCTGGCTTATTAGGTAATCCACCCCTGGTCAACACCCTTGGCTGCTAACTGAAGGCTGAACTTTTGGTGCCGTAGAAGTTGTTATGTATGATCAAGTGGGTTCTGACCCACAGCAACACTATAAGAATCTGTGGAGTGAAGCTCTGGACATTTGCACAGGAGCCTTCTCAAGTGTTTAAACAGACACTAAGCTCTGAAAGATAGGGCAAGAGTCTAGGTCGTCAGACAAAGACAACTAGCAAGAGAGAGAAACTATCTGAGCTCGCACAGAGCTACAAGACTCTTAGTTCTGAATGGTGAGAATGACTAGGCTCTTTTCAACACCCATCATGTTTCAGTACCTTAGAAATAACGTTAGTCTAGCACCGGACCCAAGGAGCCCTGGTGGCGCAATGATGTTACGCGCTCGTCTGCTAACTGAAATGTCAGCAGTTGGAACTCATCAGCTGCTACTGGGGAGAAAAGACCTGGTGATGTGTTCTCATAAACATTACAGCCTAGGAAACTCAGTGAGGTAGTCCTACCCTATCTTACAGGGTGGCGAAGAATCAATGTTGACTTAACGGGACACCAAAACAGTAACAACACCAGAACCAGTCAACCAAACATTTTTAAAAATCGCTGAACAAATTAAGAGAGACTCAAGTAAATAAATTTCCTGCTGAAACAAAACACAGCAAAGGTGCAATACCAATCCTAATCAAAGGCTTTCAAAGATCTAGAGGAAGAGGACACACTTCAAGCCTCATGTGGAGCAATGGGACCTCTCACACATTAATGTTAGAAGTGCAAAATGGTATGACCAAGTTGGAAATCTGGCAGTTACTTTATCCTCAAGTCAAGCCCAAACTCACTGTCACTGAGTCGATTCAAACTTACAGTGACTCTGTAAGATGGAGTGAAGTTGCCCCATAGGGTTTTCAAGTTGCCCTATAGGGTTTCCAAGGCTACAGAGCTTTATGGAAGCTGACTGCCCCATGGAGCAGCCAGTGGGTGTGAACCTTTCAGTTAGCAGCTGAGCACTTAAACACTGTGCCACATACCTTCTGAACCAGCAATTCTGCTTACCCAGGAAAAGTCAAAACCTATGTGTACAATAAGACTTGTATTAAAATATCCGTAACAGTTTTATTCATAATAGCCCCAAAGAGGAAACAACCCAAATGTCCCTCAACAAGCAAATGGATAAACAATTCATTTATAGTGATACAACAGGATGTTATTCATCAATAAAGAGGAATGAATTACTGATATGCACAAGAACAGGAATGATCTTCAAAGCCGTTATGCTGAAAAAAGTCAGACACAAAAGAGTACATCCTGTACAATTTCATTTCCATGGAGTTCTAGAACATGCAAAATTAATCTCCAGAGGAGGAAATCAGAACAGTGTTTTCTTGAATGAGAGGAAGCAGATGGGAAAGGAACAGAAGAAATATTTTGGGGGTGATGGAAATGTTATTTATCTTGACAGGTATGTGGGTTACACAGCCATATGCATTTGTAAAACCTCATTAGACTGTACTCTTAATATCTGTGCATTTCACTGTTACTAATTATATGTCATTTTTTTTAAGTAAAGAGCTGATATATTTTAAAGAAAAAGAAACAGGGGAAGGGGAGCATGCAAATGAGCCTGAGAAAATACCAGGGTGAGGTGATTAATAACAGGTACCCATCAACAAAAGGCACCAAATCATACTGAAATATTTGTTTTCTTGAAAACTTGTTTTTGCAAATGATTCATTTCCTACCCTGCCTTTTCTTTTTTTTAGCATGCTTACTTTGAGAAAAACGCTAATTTTCTACTAAGTATACTTAAGTATGAACAGTTGGTTGGTCAAACCATGAAGCCAGAGCCTGGTCTACCATCTTTGAGTGGCGCTGTCACCTCACTGAAGCCAAGGTGTGAAAAAAAGCAAACTAGCTAGCAAGGTGGTATCAATTCAAGGGGACCTCAGGTGCGTCAGACTAGAACTGTGCTCCATAGGGTTTTCATGACTATGAACTTCTGGAAGCAGATCTTCTCACCTTTCTTTGGAGGTGCCCACCTCTGGGTGAGTTCCAAATCCAACCTTTCATTAGTCCAAAAAAACCAAACCCATTGCCATTGAGCCAATTCTGACTCATAGCAACCCTATAGACAGAGCAGAACTGTCCCATAGAGTTTCCAAGGAGCACCTGACAGATTTGAACTGCCAGCCTTTTGGTTAGCAGCTGTAGCATTTAACCACTACACCACCAGGGTTTCTTTAATAGCACAGAGTTTAACCTTTGGCACCACCAAAAACTTAGGCCCGGGCAGCCAAGAATAAAATAGGCGAACACCTGATTGGCGTAATAGGAAAGCAATGAACATGATAGCAGCATCAATCATTCTCACATTCACTCTTAGCCCCTATGTTCTATATTTCAGCATGTTGAGCCCTTTTAGGCTTTGAGTTTTATTGTGTTGTTAGATGCCGCTGAGTCAGTTCTGGCTCACAATGACCCTGTGTACAACAGACCAAACCACTGCTTGATCCCGTGCCATCCTCACAGTCATGGTTATGCTTCAGCCCATTGATGCAGCCACTGTGTCAGCCAATTTTGTTGAGGACGGACTTCTTTTCTCTGACCTACTCCTTACTGAGTATGATGTCCTCCTCCAGGGACTGGTCCTTCCTGATAAGATATCCAAAGCACATGAGACAAAATGTCACCATCCTTGGCTCTACGGAGCATTCTGGCTGTACTTCTCCCAACACAGATTTGTTTGTTCTTCTGGAAGTCCATAGTATATTCAATATTCTTCACCAACACCATAATTCAAAAGGGTCTATTATTTTTCAGTCTTCTTTATTCATTATCCAGTTTTCACGTGCAAATGAGGCAATTGAAAATAGTATGGCTTGGGCCAGGCATACTTTAGTCCTCAAAGTGACATCTTTGCTTTTCAAGACTTCAAGGAGGTCTTTTGCAGCAGACTTGCCCAGTGCAACACTTCGTTTGATCTCCTGACCACTGCTTCCATGAACAGTGGTGGTGGGCCCAAGAGAAACGAAACCCTGACAACTTCAATATTTTGTCCATTTATCACAGTGTTGCTTATTGGTCCATTTGTGAGGATTTTTCTTTATGTTGAGGTGCAATCTATACTGAAGGCTTTGATCTTCATCAGTAAGTGCTACGAGTCCTCTTTACTTTCAGCAAGGAAGGTTCAGACATCTGCATAATGCAGATTGTTAATGAGTCTTCCTCCAATTCCAACACCCCATTCTCCCTCAGATTCTTGGATTATCTGTTCAATATGATCTGAAGACTAAATAAGCATTGTGAAAGGATACAACCCAATACCCACCTTTCCTGATTTGAAATCTTGCATATCCCTTTGTTCTGTTTGAACAGCTGTCTTTTGATCATGAACACAATTAAGTGTTCTAGAATTTCCATTCTTTGCAATATTATCCATAATTTTTCATGATCCACATGGTGGAATGCCTTTACACAGTCAGTGAAACACAGGTAAACATCTCTCTGATATTCTCTGCTTTTGGCCAAGATCCGTCTGACAGCAGCAACAATATCCCTCATTCTGCATCCTCTTCAGAATCCGGCTTGAACTTCCGGCAGTCCCCTGTCAATGTGATGCTACAACCACTTTTGAATGATTTTCAGGAAAATTTTACTTGTGTGTGATACCAACGATATTGTTCAGCAGTTTGTGCATTCTGTTCACCACCTTTCTTTGGAATGGGTGCAAATACGGAAATCGTCCAAATTTCTTGGGTTAGATACATGAGCACCTCCAGCACTGCATCGTTTTGTTGAAACATTTCCATTTTAGCTTTGGGCTCTGGTCTTCCTGAAACCATTTTCAGCTGCTTTAAATATATGCAGTGTACCAAAGGCCACTAGCAAGTTTTACCAACTTACTTGGTAGATGGGAATTTTAATCTAATTTTACATCATGTGTTCAATTCAAAAGCTAAATCAGAAGAAAGCTAAACAGTTTGAATTTGGTAATAAACTATTTTTCCCAGTGATCTATAAGGGTGTTTCCTCTTTCCTCCATCTTCCTTCCTTACCAAAAAACCCACTGCCATCGAGCCGATTCTGACTCATAGTCACACTATAGACAGAGTAGAACTGCCCCCAGAGAGTTTTCAAGGAGCACCTGGTGGACTTGAACTGCCAACCTCTTAGTTAGCAGCTGTAGCACTTAACCACTAGGCAACCAGTGTTTCCTACCCTTCCTTAGGCCTGGAGTTTACCAAAGCAGGATAACAACAAAAGCACAGGCTGAAGTGGCTCAAGCCAGAAATGAGATGGTAACTCTCTTCACCTAGCAAGTCCTGAAACTTGCCACCAGGAAGTCCGTAATGGCAGAGGAAGAGGCAAGCAGGTCTCCCAGAAACTCCATTTGCAAGGCCTGCAGCCCCACCCCTCAGGCAATGCTATAGGTAAGAAGGGGAAGCTGGGCCCCACAGTAGCAAGTCAGAGTGCCAAAGGGCTCTGGAAAAGAGTAAAGACACTGCTCAGAGACCAGATTTTCTCCTGCCAGCTGTAGAAAGTGGGTCCCAAGAGGCTGCCTTAAAACACCCACACCTGTTACAACCTGAAGCAAGCTGAACAGAGCAGACTGAGTCACCCTTGCTGATGCCCTGCCACCACCTTGCTGAAGGATGTAGACCGCTCACCACCCAAAGCGTAATCATGACTCGGCAGTTTAGCCACTACTTTTGGAGCTTGTTAGAAATGCAGAATCCCAGGCCCCACCCCAGAGCTCTTAAAACAGAACCTACACTTCCGCAAAATCGCCATGGGATTCATACACACATTAAAATTTGAGAAATACTGAGGGAAGTTCATTTGGTTTTATTTAACAAACATGAACACAGCATTTTTTATGCGCCAAACCCTGTTCTCAATGTTTAACAAACATAAGCAGATTTCATCCTCACAGCGCCTTCTTATGAAGGTACCACTGTTATCTGCATTTCAATGAAGAGGAAAATGGGGGCACAGGGAAGGTAAGTGGCTTGCCTAAGCTGACATAGCTAGAAAAAGCCACAGCTGGAATTTGAACACTAGAAGCCTAACTCTATTTTCCAGGCTCTTAACCATTCCATTATGTTGCTGAACAATATTTTGTTGCCAAAATTACTCCAAAGAGAAAGAAAAGATATTTTTAAATGCTTCTGGATTCAATTTCTGTTTGTGGCTAGTTAATAATATGCAGTGATTTAATAAGGGATGCACTAGTTTTCTACCACGAAGTGTGCAAGATTGAGGCTACACTTATTTACCATCCCTTTCTCCTACACTGGAAACCTGGTGGTGTAGTGGCTAAGTGCTATGTCTGCTAGCCAAAAGGTCGGCAGTTTGAATCCGCCAGGTGCTCCTTGGAAATTCTGTAGAGCAATTCTACTCTGCCTTACAGCGTCACTATGAGCCCGAATTCACTCAGCAGCACTGGGTTTGATTTTTGGTGTTTCTCCTACACTTGGAAACCCTGGTGGTATGGTGGCTAAGAGCACAATTATCAGAAGAGAAAATAGATAAATGGGAACTACTAAGAATCAAACACTTTTGCTCATCCAAAGACTTCATCAAAAGAGTTAAAAGACCCACTTACAGAATGGGAAAAACTATTCGGCAACTACACGTCAGACTGTCATCTGATCTCCATAATCTACAAGGTTCTGGAAAATATCAGTAAGAAAAAGATAAATAATCCAATTAAGCAATAGGCAAAGGAGGTGGGCAGACACACTAGAGAGGACATCCAGGCAGCCAAAAGTCACATGAAAAAATGCTCACCATCATTAGCTATCAGAGAAATCCAAATCAAAACCACAGTGAGATACCATGCCACCCCAACAAGTTTGGCCATGATCCAAAAAGCACAAAACAACAAATGCTGGAGAGGCTGTAGAGAGATTGGAACTCTCTCCTACACTGCTGGCGGGATTGCAAATTGGTCCAGCCTCTTTTGGAATGCAATCTGCTGCTTCCTTAAAAACCTGTACACAGATACACCATGTGCTCCACTAATCCCACTGCTTGGAATTTATTCTTCAGAAACAAAGGCTGTCACACAAACAGACACATATACACAAATGTTTATTGGAGCACAGTCCACAATAGTTAAAAGATGGAATCAACCCAGTTACCCATCAACAGATGAATAGGAAAACAAACTACGGTACATATACTCAACGGAACACTACGCTATGATAAAAAAAAAATGATGATTTTAGAAAACATCTCATAACATAGTTTCAATTGGAAGATATTATGCTGAGTGAAATCAGTCAGCAGCAAAAGGACAAATATTGAAGAGACCCCTGTTATAAAGACTTCAAAATAGAACTATCTACAGAAGAAAAAAACTCTTTGATAGCTACAAGGGTAGGGGGGTGAAGGTTTATCATAGATGAGATAGTTAATAGATGTTAGAAACTTTATTCATTTACTGTCATAAATAAATAAAATTTAAAGAAGACAGTAACAATTTTTTTCTTTTTTTTTTAAAAAGAGCTATGACTGCTAACCAGAAGGTCAGCAGCAGTTCAGGCACTCCTTGGAAACATTGAGGGGGTAATTTTACTGTGTCCTATAGGGTTGCTAAATGTCAGAACTGACGCAGTGAGAGTTGCTGGGAGCCAGCCCCAGCAGGGTTTTGGGACCACGAAAGGATGGGTGGCGTCGGCGAAGGAGGAAATGATGAGACTGAGACAACCAGGAATCTGGAGATCGACAGCCTGTCAGGGTCCGTCTTTATTTTTATAACCAAGAAGTAACTGCTCTTTGGTCACGTAAGCTGTTGGTTAGTAAGAAGTTGATACCTCGTGGTCTCTCTTCATGTTAATTATTAGGGTCTTCTCTCGGATCCAACTCGAGGGCACTTTGCTTGGCTCTGTTAGCTAGTAAAGAACTGAGACATTGTGGTCTTTTTTCATGTTAATCATTAGGGCCTTTTAGGTAACGGCCTAAGACAAATATATTGTGATTATAATCAACAGTGAAAATAAAGCTATACCTTCAGCTCTATCCTGGAGGTCAAAGGTGCAGGAAGAAAGGATAGACTCATCTTAAAAGTTAATCCGACTGTCTCTATTTGTTCCTTCTTTGCTCTTTCTTATATCTTCCTGTGGGGACAGTAAGTACCCACCATCCCCCACTCTAAGCCTCTCTTAAACTGTTCTAAGAAGGGTATTTATTTTAGTATTTGTCTATTTGCCATATTAGATATAATAAACTTGGGAGCCTATCTGTCTTCCTGATGCAGGGAGTGGAATGTCCATTTCTAAGAGCTGTGGGGGGGGGGGCGGGGGCTGTCCCTGGGGAGCTTCCCAGAGCCTTTCTGCAATCTTGTGTTTCTGTGAAGGGGGATGTGCAGTTGAGGGAAGCCAGCGGGGCTGGGCCGGCCTCAGTGCTCTCAGGCTGGGCGTGCTGCATTGGAATTCATTAAGCCGAGGAGGTTATAAAACCCTTCTTCTTTGATCCTTGTGCCGGGAGATAAGAAGGTATTTTTGAGGAAGGTTTGATTAGGTTGCAAAATATTATCAAGGAGAGTATGGCCAGAAATATGTCACAGGTGAGATGCCTCCATCCACCATCACATAAGCTTGTAACTTTGTTCACAGTAGCTTTTGTGGGTGACAGGCCTCGGCAGAGAGTGGTTTGCTTTTTTTTCTTTTTTACCCTAGACTTGGAGTGCTGACAGCATAGTGGTTAACAGCTGGGCTGCTAATCAAAAGGTCAGCAGTTCGAATCTACCAGCTGCTCTTTGAAATCACTATGGGGCAATCGTACTCTGTCCCACAGCATTACTATGAGTCAGAATCAACTCCATGGCAATGGGCTTGGTTGCTTTGTTTTATTTTGGCTTTTCCCCTACCATTCAACGGAGACTGGAAAGTCTGGTGGTGCAATTGTTCAGTGCTATGGCCACTGAACAAAAGGTTGGCAGTTCAAATCTACCAAGTTCTCCTTGGAAACTCAATGGGGCAATTCTACTCTGTCCTGTAAGGTCACTATGACCTCAAATTGACTCAATAGCAATAGGTTTGGTTTTGTTGTTGGTTCAAATGTAGAACGCCAAGCCAATAGTATCAGATTTAAGTTACGATGAACCTTACTTAACAATTGTCCTTTTTCCTCCTTTGGTACATCTCATCATTAGTCGTTGTTGTTATTAGATGTTGTCAAGTCAGTTCCAATTCTTAATGACCCCATGTACAACAGTACAAAACACTGCCTGGTCCTGGGCCATCCCCACGCTTGTTTTATGCTTGAGCCCACTGTTGCAGCCAATGGGTCAATCCATCCTGTTAAGGGTCTTCCTGCTTCCCTTCCACCCTCTACTTTATGAAGCCTTATTATTAGTAATATATACCACATACAACATTACAGCGTGTAATCTGCTGGTGTTATCATTTTAAGATCTAATATGTCCAACACTCAAAGATGAATAAAGCTTGAATTTATAAAGATGCTGATAACGAAGGGCAATGATAATGAAAACTAAAAAGAAATGAGGTATTCAACTTATGTCAGAACCAACTGACAGTGTAGTCACTGGAGTAGAGTACTGTCATAAGTCAGGGACTATCTCTAGAAGATTCTCAGGAAGGTGCCCTTCCCAAAAAGAATCTGCCCTGTTTCTCCTATAAGCTATAAAATAGCATTGTTGTCGCTACCGTTATTGTGTGACACTGAGTCGATTCCAACTCACAGTGACCCTGTAGGACAGACTAGAACTGCCCTATAGGGCTTGCTAAGCTGTAATCTCTCCAAAAGCAGACCACCAGATCTTTTCTCTACTGCAGCTGGTGGGTTCCAGCCGCCAACCCTTTGGTTAGTGGCCGAGCACTTAACCAGTGTGCCACCAGTGCTCCTACAGCGTTATTGCTTGCCTAGAGTTCCCCTAAGCAGCCGGAGAACTGGGACACGTATTCAGTTTATCTTACTCTTCTTAAATATCTAACTTCACAAATACGGAAGGAGTCCGTTAACTCATCAGACCACAATGACAGAAAACGGCTGAAACCCGCAGTACGGAAAGCATTAAAACAGTTCAATAGACACGTATGTAAACAAACGTGCATCCAGCAAACCACAGATGATAGCCAGTACCACCATTGTGCGTCTCTGGTATTAATTCACATTCCTCCCACCAAGGATCACAAAATATTAGGCAGATACAGCTTAGCGGAAAGAAACTCTTAAACAACATAAAGGCTGTCTGTGTTTCAGACCATTCCAGGTCTCATAGGAACGCAGAGCAGACTAGTTACTTCCTTGTAAGAAGCTTTATGTAAATTTCAAAAATGTGTTTGTTAAACATCTTGGCAAGGGATCTGTAAAATGTCTGTAATTGCTTCCTGAATTGAACTCTCTGTCTGTGATTTTAAGTAACCATGTTGACTTGTGACACCATGAACACACTTCCAAGGATTTGTGCTTTGTGAACAATCCTCCCTTGTTAAGTAACAAAGCTATTCATGTTAGACTTCCATCCTGTGTTACTTTATTAAACGCCCCCTGGGTAGCACTGCTTTTAGCATTTCATGTTCCTTTATGTCTGGGCAAACAATTCAGATAGTATTTTTGATTTGCTAAACAATCAGGCCCAACCCCCCACCCCCCACAAAAAACAAACCCGCTGCTGTCAAGTCGATTCAGACTCAGAGCGAGGGCAGAACAGAGCTGCTCCTTAGAGTTTCCAAGCAGCTATAGCACTTGACCACTATACCACCACGGTTTCCAACCCATCAGGCCCAGGAAACCTTATTCCCTAGAAAGCAAGGGTCTTCTATTTGTTTTTACCCAAGAACAAAGAGTGGCCACTACTGAGTGCCTCACTCCAAGTGGCTTATTCATCTTGAACTAAGGTGGCTTCCAAAATTTTCCCCAACATACTTTCTGCAAGAGAGCCTGGATTAACAAAATGACTTAAAATTCAGCCTGTGTAATTAGAATGGCTTGGAACAGTCTTAAAAATATCACATGCCCGTGCCCCACCCCACCTCCCAAGATGCTGACTTAATTGACCAGAGTTGGAGCCCGAACTCTGAATTTCTGAAACAGTCAGGGCTGCTGTTAGAATTAAACGAGACCCTGAATGGGAAACACCAAACACAGTGACTGGCACGGCAAACGCCAGTTTGTCCTCTTCCCAGATCTTGCTGAGGCCAAGGGAAGACAGGGAAAACGGCTGTATCCTTCAGTGGTGGCAAGGTTAGCTGAGCTTGTTGGAGGAGCTTGCTGAAGACAGTACAAGAGCAGAAGGTGCAGCAACCAGCCACTGACAAGGGACCGTGACACAGAAAGATTTCGGGTTAATAAGAGGTCAGGAGAAGGAAGAAAGAAAAAGTCCTATGTAGGAGAATCTGATCACTGACAACTTTTAACAAGGTCACTGCCAACATCTCTGCTGCTACATAGAAAATGAGGTACTTAGAAAAATCGCGGGGTTGGGGTTGGCAAAAGGCTCCATTTAGCTTATTATCTGAATTTAAATAGAAAGGTCAAGACTGAACTTGAGAGGACGAGAAAGAGGAGTAATGGGAGTTAGCGAATCTTCTGGAAAGAAAAGACATGATCCAGAGCTCCTGTCAGAGCCTCAGCCAAAGCTGAGGACGCTAAGACGTAACAACAACCTTACTGCTTTAAATACATAAGCACTGTTATGTAGATATCCATTCACTTGTTCAAGAAGCATTTGTTGGGGACCTACTATGTGCCAGGCCTTGTACTGCTCAGTGTACTCTGAGTTCATAGGTGAGGTGCTAAAGCTAAGTGATTTACCCAAGGAAATTAAATCCCAGACCTGGGACTTAATCTGACACTTGACTCCAAATAAAACTCAGAGATGATAAAATTCCCACCTGCCAGGTGGGAAATTTAGAAAATGTCAAATTATCTCTGCCTTGTATCCCCTCCTCGTGTCTAATATTCCCTTCCTCTCCATAAACCCCAAGTTTTCTCCTGTGTTACTTTATATTGCCACCCAAGCCTCTGCCTGTGTGTCCCCTCCCCTCCTCCTATAGGCTTTTCCTGACCCCACAGAGCTATGCCCTCCCTTTGCACATCTCAGACGGCTGGGGCACGCCTCCATGCCCGCAAAATCCACCGCATTCGTTGTTTGCCTATTCATCTTCCCCACTGGACCACGAGATTCTCAAAGACTGGTTAGGGTGGATTCAGAGTTTTATCCACAGGACCTGGCATATACCTGAGAAAAAGTGGGAGTGAAAAGAAGGTGGGGGTGGAGAGAAGGATGGAGGGAGTCAGGGAGGAAAGAAGAGAGACAGAAGGAAGGAGGCAGTTCAAGAAGAAGGAAGAGGCAAGGGAGGTAAGGTGGGAGGAAGAGAAGCAGAGAAAGAGGGAGGGAAGTTTCAATGAAATCTGTATGAAGGATGTGGGGAATTGCTCCGGATAGGAGGTTGGAGTCAGCATGTGCTAGCACTTTTTGTGTGGGAAATCAGCTCCAGGAAAAGCATAGAGAAAGAAGTGTGGGGTTGTACAGCGAGCCCAGCAGGAATAGCAGTTGGTTTAGTGGAAAGGTTTCGGGCAGAGCAGAAGAGTTCAGAATGTTAAGTTAGAGAATGTTTTGCGGGATTGACAGACACTCACACTGAGCACCTACTATGAGCCAGCTGTGCTGCTCTATAGGGTGAAACAGACCAGGCGAGGGCCTGCAGCCACAGAGCTCACAGTCCTGCAGACCGAGCCTGCTCTGAGAGACAAAAAATAATCAATGAAGAACCTCACCCAGGGAGTGATAACTTTACACGGAGCCTGAGGGCCATTTATGTTGGTCAGAGTGAAGGATGATGTGGACTGGGAGAGAAAAGGCCGAAAGAAGGAGAGAAGAAGGAAGGAAAGTGATACAAGCTGCATGTGAGACTCTTCAACTCGATGAGGCCAAGTCTTACTATTCAGTCTTGTATCCATCTTGTTTACCAATGTATCCCTGAGCCCAAAACAGTGCCTGGCCACAATGGTGCACTGGAAGAATTTATAAAGTGGAATACAATGGAATGGAACGGGATATGATGTGGTGGTGTGGGGTGCAGTGGGGTGCGACAGGGTGCAGTGGGGAACGGTGGAATGAGGTGGAAAAAATAGAATTGGACAGACTTTCAGTGAATTGAGGGAGGGCATTTGAGACACCCTGGGCTAGGTGGCCCAGTCTCTTGTGTTGAGTCCTTCCAGGCTGCACCCTTGATGAGTCATCCAGTGCTTCTAATAGTGTCCCTCTTCTTTGTTTCCTTATCTGTTGAAATGGGAATTTTCAGCCTGAACACTAGCTTTCCATAGAATTAGAATAATTTATGTGGCCACAATACGGTCAAAAGATCAGCTAAGTTTGGACAGTGCTCTTGACTAGGGGACATCTCGGAGCCTTGAACAAGCATTTCTAAATTGGAAAACTCTGAAAAGAAGATAGCATGTACTACAGTCCTCAAACTCATTTGGCTACAGAACGCTTCTTCTGGGGGAGGCGCTTGATGTTCAGTCTTAGAGAGTTCATTTCCTTTCAACTAGAGCAGGAGCTTGGAAACTCTGCCCTATATCTTCTAGGGCCTCTCCAGCCCCAATAGTCTGTGACTTCACACACATTCACCAAGACAAGGGTGGCCATGGGAATTCAGAGATGACCAAATAGCCTGGCTTACCAGCATGGAGAGTCCAGGTAGAGGAAGAGAATGTCCCTGTTCATGAGATGGGGTACAGTGAGGTTAGTTCCCATAAAGAAATCCATGATCACAACGCCAGCTGAGAGCTAGGATTTCACTCAAGAAAAGCCAGCCATTCCCTGTGTGTGGCATTGATATTCTGGCATGGTTTTTAATTTCCCGTCTCCAGGATTAGGTATGTCAGGAAAGAATTCTTTGGCCACCTTCTCTCAATGCATCCTAGCGTTTTTATTTTGTTAGCAATTTCCCTACATTGTGTGCTTTCTTTGAGAATCATAACTGCGTGAATATTTGACAATTGAATGGTACAAACATCTTGAAACATACAGTTTCCCCCAGAGTTGCATTTCATACTATAATCCGAGGTGATCTCAGTTGCCAGAAACACTCACGCTGTTAATAGATTAGGAGGGAAGATGCTGGTAATGAGATTTTCAAATGTGAATTGTTTTGCTTTCAGACACAGGGTGAAATCCAACGAAATATCACCTTCGACACGCTGGCGTAATAAGTCCAGCTGATCAAATGAATGCTTGGCGTTTTTATGGAAGCCCTTTCTGCTATAAATGAAACCTCAAAGGGGATTGTTCTTATTATTTCTGGTGGGACTGGTTCTTAAGCTCTGCAGCTGAGTATTCCTTCTGTATTCTGGGACACATGCTAGGCCTCTTACATCCACAATCATGAGGAATTATTTCATTTATTCATTCAACAAGTACTTAGTAAAGGCCCACTATGTACCAGGCACTGGTTTGTGCACTGAGCAGTGGAATAGTAAACATAACAGCAAGTTCGCTGCCATCATAGTGGTGTGACCTCGCACACCAAACAAAACCAAATCCATTGCCATCAAGTCAATTCTGACTCGGAGCAACCCTATAGGACACAGTAGAATTGTCCCATACAGTTTCTAAGGAATGTCTGGTGGATTTGAACTCCCAACCTTTCGATTAGCAGCCATAACACAACCACCACACCATCGAGGTTTCCACATCATGAACGATGGAACCAAAAACCGTCCAGTCCTGCTCCACACCCATCACGGGTTGTGGAGCAGGTCCTTGTGATCCATGGAGGGTTTTCACTGGCTGATTACTTTAAAACACATCACTGATCTTTCCTCGTAGTTCATCGTAGTGTGGAAGCTCCGCTGAAACCTGTTTGATGTCACAGCACCACACAAGCCACCACTGAGAGACACGTAGTAACAGATGCATAAGAATGTAAACTCAGAAACGTCTAACCATCAGATGGCTGTGACTTCCTTGGAGAAAAATAAAGCAAGGTGAGCACTAGACATGGGCAGTGGTGTTTCAACGGGAGAATTCTAGCCTTCTGTGAGAGAGATCATAAGGTCGCTATAGGGTCATTATGAATCAGCATCAACTTGACAGCACTGGGTTTGGAGTTTTTTTGTTATGAGTAAGGTTCAAGTTCGATTCCTGGCCAACACACCTGACTCATGGTGTCCCCATACACAAAGGGCTGGGCTATTGTGATCCATATGGTTTCCATTGGCTTATTTTCATAAGTTAATCTCATAAGTACCCACGAGCCCATGATCTTCTCTTCATCACCATCCAGTGGTCATCAAACAATGCCCTGGGGAGTCATTCTCTTTGGCCATCATCTCTAACATGTTTTCTGCTCAGAGAAAAAAAACAAATACCTTTAGTACTTGTCCCAAACAGTATTTAGAGTAATTCCCAGCCCCCAAATCTACAAGTTTGAAGGCCATATCAAAACTCTGAACTATTCAGGAAGCACAATCTTCTTGAAATTATTTCACAATGTCCTTTAAAGGAGCCACTAGAGTAGAACGCATAAGGACGCCACTTTCTAACATGGCTATTCCAGAAATGAAAACTGTTGCCTCGGAAATCCTCCTCCACCCGACGGCTGTGCTGCCTGGCTGACCCAGGAGTCTCAGACGCAACGGGATGCAGAGATCTGCGAGGTGGGGCCTCCTTTCAACAGGAGGGAAATCAGGCCGAGGAACCCTTTCATTCCGGAGCCTGAGAGACTCAGCCTTTTATCTAGGTGAGTGGTGAGTCTGAAGGCACAGAAGCGGCGCTACTGAAGCGCCACACCTGAAACAGATGTTGGGTGTCAGCAGAGCAAACGCCTCTTGCGAAGGAGGTGAGAAAGTCAGAGAGTGGGAGAGGAAGCACGCTTACTGTTTGGGTGGGCTAGCTGTGGGACAGAAGGCAGCAATGTTCAGTGGTAGAACTCTCATCTTCTGTGCAAGAGGCCCCAGTTCTACTCCCAACCAGAGCAGCTCGTGCACAGTCACTACTCATCTGTCGGTGGAGGCTTGTGTGTTGCTTGGACGCCAAACAGGTCTCACCTGAGCTTTCACACTAAGGTGGACTAGGAAGAAGTCCTGGAGATCAACTTATGAAAATAAGCCAGTGGAAATCCTGTGGATCATAGTAGCCCAGCCCCTTGTGTATGGGGACACCACGAGTCAGATGACAATTCAGCAGCAGCTAACAGCAGCAACAGTCGGTATGCATGTTGAGGTGTTAGTTACACAGTGTGAACTCCGCAGAAGGGTGATGCCTGGGTGAGGCGGCTTGGGGTAGTTGACACAATCGGTGCCTCCCCAGAGACAGCACCTCAGCCCAGCTGAGAGTCACCTGCCAATACTCCTATGCCTGCCAACATCTTTCTGTGTCTCTCTGTCTAAGGACGTTTGCTGGCTAAGGACTGTGCTTGGTCCCTGTGAAGGGCAAGCCAGAATGCAGGACGTTAATGCCTCAGAAGAGACCCTCAACCTATGAGGGGGATGATGCTCTAGCTTCCTTGCCCCTTGCTAGAATAACGCTACACGTGCTCCACAGACACTCTGAGATTCCCCAGTGTGAATGTACCCAGTTGCCCACAACACTAAGTTGTTCTTTGAACAAAACCCAAACCAGTTGCCATCAAGTCAATCCACAGCCACCCCATGTGTTCCAGAGCAGAACCACTCCATAGGGTTTTCAGGGTTGCGACCTTTCAAAAGCAGATCACCACATCTTTCTTGTGAATGAGTTTGAACTGTCAACCCTGTGATTAGTAACTGATTAGCCATTTGCCCCACGCAGGGATCCCTAAGTTGTGCATGAACAACCCCTTTGTTAGCTTTTCTCTCCTCTTTCTTCCTCACCTCATCCTCCTCACAGTGCTTCCTGAGATTATCTTCCAAATAACCTGTGCACCCCGTCTTTGTCCTTAGGGTTTGCTTTGAGGAAGAACTCAGGCTAAGACATAAATAAGGAGACTCCCAGTGAGTCCCAGGGACATGTTTCTGGAAGGTGTCAGTACTGAGGGACAGCCAGTCCCAGTGGTGGGAAGAGTGTCAGGGGGGTTGGGGCAAAGGTGATACGCACCCGAGAGAAGGAACTAAATGGCTTCCAGGGGAGATGTCCTGCCAGTGTAACCCTGTCAAACAAAGTCTGAGTGCTCACAAGCTTCATGAGAGAATACACATTAAAAAAATTCAAGAGATACCCAGCTTCAATCTGAACAAAGAAAGACTTTGATGCCACCACTACCAGTCCTTGGTGAGCAAGCAAATACTGGCAGTCCTTAGTGAGGGAGCAAATGTTGATGGGGACAGAAGACAGAGGATAATGAGGCCTGAAATGAGCCCGTTGAGAAGGAGGAAGTGGCAGGAGGAGAGGATGCAACGTTGAAGCTACAGCAAGTATTTGACCCACCAGTGGGTCTGGTCCTATTTCTAATGGAAATGAACTCATTATGGTTAAACCTTTTTCCAGCTCCTGGATGATTCATGAAGTGGTTTCAAATGTTGATAATCGTGTGATGAATCACTGACACAGGAGCCAAATATCTAGCACTTGTGATTGTCCCCGTTCCTGATGGGCCCGCCCACCGTGATGCCGATGGCCTTCTCTCAGCCATCCAATGTGTAGACCAGAAGAAGCCTCATTTATTTTCCCAGAGTCCCCTGCTTTGGTAATTCCACAGCGGCCGTTCCATCAGACACTGGACCCCTTCTACCCAAACATTTAATGACCATCAATGAGGTAATTTTGAAAGACCACTTTGAAACCCTCACCACACTGCGCATGAAGTGATGAGCCACAAAGTCTTATAGTACTGTTTCTGAGGAAGGAAAATGGTGTTTCCTAAGGATCAGGAAGACACGGCTCCTAGGCCCAGCTCTCCCCCTTGTGAGATGAATGACCCTAAGCAAGTCTCTTCACTGCTCGGGACCCTCTTTCCTCTGTATGTTGTCACTGTTGTCATTAGCTGCCTTCAA
Source organism: Heterohyrax brucei (assembly GCA_028571685.1). NCBI lineage: Eukaryota > Metazoa > Chordata > Mammalia > Hyracoidea > Procaviidae > Heterohyrax > Heterohyrax brucei. The sequence goes on along the minus strand of CM053161.1, from coordinate 57,065,566 downwards.
GTCAGCCCCAGGATCATAGTGACCACATGCCCAATGGAACAAAACACAGCTGAATCCTGCGCCATCCAGGGTAATCAATTATATATCTGTGTGTTATGGATTCATAGTGTTTTCATGAGTTGATTTTCAAAGCAGATCACCAGACCTTTCTTGCTAGTCTGTATTAGTCTGGAAGGTCATGCCAACCTCCACTGACAGATGGAGGGATGGCTAGCCATGAAGTGCGTTGGCTGGGAATCAAACTCAAGTTTCACACATGGAAGGTAGAATTCTACTAAATCACCACTACCCACTTCTTATGTATTACTGTCCTTAAAATGGCAAAGTATGATCAGTCATGAACAACCTAGAACATAACAGGTACTCTGTGTCACTTTCCTCTCTCCTATATCCTCAACGTTTTTCTACCTTGTGTCCCATGGTATAGTTAGATCTACATTTCTTTACCATAATGTTTGTTCCTGTTAAAATGGAAGTGACGCCAGAGGACATTTGATATTTGAACTTGAAGGGTGAGTGCAACTTCTCCAGGTGGATGAGGGGAACAGGTAGAATTCCAGGATGACAGCATCACTTTATGAAAGCATATAGGTTTAAGAAAAGGAAATCATTTCAGGGATCTGAAGACAAGTCATATGGGGTGGAGTAATGTGGCTGGAGGTGACGCAAGGAAGGTCTCTACAGAATATCTCATGAAAAACCCTGGAATGGCATGCCAAGGAGACGGCCTGAAGTGATGGGAAGTGATTAGAAGTTTTGTAAATGGAACAATGACATATCAGAATTCAGGGGTCCGACTGTGAAAACCACCACGCATCTGTCGGTTTGTCCTACTGGGCTGGCTTCAATGTTGCCGTGTTGCCAGAAGCTATGTCAGTGATATGGCAAATGCCAGCAGGACCACCCACAGTAGACAGGTACCAGCAGAGCTTCGAGGCTAGGACAGACTAGGAAGAAGGACCTGGGAGACCACTTCTGAAAATTCTAGCCAGTGAAAACCTGACAGCAATGTCTGATACAGTGCTTGAAGGTGTCTGATGTAATTCTGGAAGATGACCTCCCCCCCGGACGTTGGAAGGTACGCAGAATACCAGTGGGGAAGAGTTGCCTCCTCAAAGTCAAGTCAATCTTAATGTTGATGATGGAGTCCAGCTTTTGACACCTTCAGCTGCCAGTAAGCATGACGAGAAGAAACAGCTGCAAAATCCATTAAAAATCAGAACATGGAATGTACAACATATGAAAATGAGGAAGTCATAGAAAATGAAATGGAACACATAAAGATTGATATCCCAGGCACTGATGGGCTGAAGCGGACTGATATCAGCCCTTCTGAATTGGACAACCCCAAGGTCTACTACGCCAGGAATGACACATTGAAGAGGAATGGCACCGCATTCACCATCAATAGCTTTCTTGAAGCACAACATTGTCAGTGACAGGATGACATCCACATGTCTATAGGAAAACCAGTTAATACGAATTCAAATTTACACACCAACCACTAAGGCCAAGGATAAAGAAATTAAAGAGTTTTACCAGCTTCTGTGGTCTGGAATTGGTCAAACTTGCAGTCAGGATGCATTTATAATTACTAGTGATTAGAATGTAAAAGTTACAAACTAAGAAGAAGCAGTAGTTGGAAAATATGGTCTTGATGACACAAACGACTCCAGAGTTGGCGTAATAGAATTTTACAAGACCAATGACTTATGAGGTCTGACAGTTAAGTTCACAAACTCATGCTAGAAAAGGTGCTACATACCTCACTGCTGACTATCACTTTGGTCACCTTCAAAGTACTCCCCTTGGGAAGCTATGTACTAATGTCAGTGCCTGCTCCACCCTTCAAAGCAATTTTGGAACTCTTTTTCTGGAATGGCCACCAGAGCTGTCCTAATACTACCCCCGATGTCCTGAATGCCATCAAAATGTCCTCCTTTCAGTATTTCCTTTATCTCTGAGTAAAGAAAAAAGTCACTGGAGGCCAGACCAGGTAGGTAGTGTATCCCAATACACTACCTTGTTTACTGGCTAAAAACTCCCTCACAGACAGTGCCATGTGAGCTGATGCATTGTCATGATGCAAGAGCCACGAGTTGTTGGCAAAAAGTTCAGGTTGTTTTTGCCTATTTCAAACAGCCTTTGCAGCACTTCTAAACAGCAAACTTGGTTAACTATTTGTCCAGCTGTTACAAGTTCATAATAAACAAATCCCTTTGATATCATAAAAGGTTAGCAACATTGTTTTGACTCTTAATTTGGACTGATAGAAATTTTTTGGCTGTAGAGAACTGACTGACTTCCATACTCTGACTTCTATACTCACAGACCTCACCAAATGGAATACATGGAAATCAAATCCACTACATATGTGGAAAGAGGTGATGGAAAAACTCAATATCATCAGTCAGAACAAGGCCAGGGGCTGAGGGCAGAACAAACCATGAGTTGCTCATATACAAGCTCAAACCGAAGCTGAAGAAAATTGAAGCAAGTTCATAAGAGCCAAAATACGACTTTGAGTATATTCTAAGTAAATATACTCAAGAATAGATCTGACACACTGAACAGCAATGACCGAAGACCAAATGAGTTGGAGGAGGACATCACACATGAAGAAAGCAAATGGTCATTAAAAGACAGGAAGGAAAAAACCAAAATGGACATCAGAGTGGCCTCTGAAACTTGCTCTTGAATGCTGAGTAGCTAAAGTGAATGGAAGAAATGCTGAAGAGCTGAACAGAAGATCTCCAAGGGCAGCTCAAGAAGACAAAGTCAGGTACTACAATGAAATGAGCAAAGAGCTGGAGTTAGAAAATCAAAAGGGAAGAACATAATGGCATTTCTCAAACTGAAAGAACTGAAAAATAAATTCAAGCCTCCAGTTCCAGTTGTGAAGGAGTCTATGGGGGAAAAAGTGTTAAAAAACAAAAATGTCACTTCGAAGACTAAAGTGTCCTCAACCCAAGTCACAGTGTTTTCAAAATCACCTCATATGCCTGTGAAAGCTGGAAAAGAAGGAGGGAAGACCAAAGACGAAATGACGCCTTTGAATTACAGTGCTAAAGAAGAAGAGTGACTACGCTACGCACTGTCAAAAAAATGAGCAAATCTGTCTTAGAGAAAGAACAACCAGAATGCTACTTGGAAGCAAGGACAGCAAGACTGCATCTCACATACTTTGGATGCGTTGTCAGGAGGGATCAGTCCCTGGAGAAGGATGTCATGCATGGTAAACTAGAGGATCATGGAAAAAGAAGAACCTCGGCAAGATAGATTGACGCAGTGACTGCAACAACAGCCCCAAGCCTAACAGCGATTGTGGAGAGGGTGCAGGACCGGGCAGTGTGTCGTTCTGATGTACATTAGGGGCACCAGGAGCCAGAAGCGACTCCACAGCCCCTGACAACAATGGCAAATCTGTGGCAAACCAGTATCTATGGCAATTAGTTTTAAATGGCTGGTGATAGAAAATGTGAAGTCAATAGAACCCACTCATCAGCCCCGCCTGCCCTGTGTTAGTTACACCTCTGCGTCAGACTATCTTTGAAAGGTCACTCACTCATGTCAGGAGATGGAAAGATAGAGTGTTGAAAAGAGCGAAGGTGCAAACATTTAAGACGTTTTTGCAGTACCCACGAGGAACCTGGGTTGGGGCTTCGGGCAGGGGGTGTGAGGAGGGTTGTGCTGGCCACAGTGTCAGCCGAGCTGCCTGGGAGTGGCTGCAGAAGCAGACAGGTGGTGCCAGGAGGTACAAGCCTGGCCCCCCCAACGAGGTGGCCTCTCTCCCCTGCTTACCCTCAGCTGTGACCACAGAGGCCAAGTCCCCAGCTGCAGCCCGCCCCCTCCCCTGACCCCACAACAGATGACGTTTCACAAGTGCCTTTTCCCTCATCACACCACCTCCGCCCACTTCCTGGTATCTGGCAGCCAGTCCTCCCTGACTTTCTGTTCTCTCCCTGTAACATATCAAACATCTCTTTATTACGTCAACGTCTCATCCAACTGAACCCTAACTAGCATCAGATACGCCCCTGCAGCCTCCCAGTCTCCTCCATGGCCCCCCTGAAACCACAACAGATGCATTCTTTGCACACAGCCTCCTCATCAACTGAGCCCTTATCTCAGTCTGGTTTTCGGCTTAAAGTAAACACTTTTGAAAAGCTCTCCTTAGAAAACAGCCTCCCGAGCTGTAATGATACACAAGTCATATGCTCAACATTGTCTCTTTAGACCAGGGGCGGTATTTGACAAAACCAGGTTATGGGTGTACTGCCCGCACCCCGCAGCCTGTAGCCGTGTGCCTCTGATGGGACATACCTTATCAGTAATGAGTTTAATGGGTTCTGGACCCAAATTTCTCCAAAAAGCAGCATCAGACTGAGCAGCTTTACCTGCACCTTCTTAGAGGAATGCTGCTGTGCTTTGATAAACCTCAGTGGCTCTGTTCCCTAGAACACTTCCGAATCTACCAGAGCCTTGATACTAATCCAACACTCACCATCCCAGAGCAAAATAAACTCTGATGTCCAGACACCTTAAGGTGAGCAGCGGAAGTAAGTGAGGTTGTAGAGACGACCGCTCCTGCTGTTTTCGTTGTTAGCAGATTCTCACTCACTGTGTGTGTGTTATGCACTAGAACTGTGCTCCGTAGGGTCTTCTTGGCTGTAATCTTCACCGAAGCAGATCACCAGAACTTTCTCTGATGGATCCTCTTGCTGGAGCTGAAACCACCAACCTTTCTAGATTAGTAGTAAGGCACAAACCGTTTGTACCACCCAGGGCTGCTGTCATCGTCCTTAGGTGCCACCAAGGCAACTTTCAACTCATGGTGATACCATATGACGGAGGAGAGCTACGTCACAGAGTTTTCTAGGCTGTAATCTTTACATATATGGGGTAGATTACATGATTCTCTTACATTTGCATACGTTGGGCATTTTCCATAATAAAAGAAAATCATTAAAAAATAAAAGTGGGGTCTAAATGGAATCCAGGAGGAGGGTTCTGAACCCAGGACAGAGACAGAAAGTATTTAAAGTTCATTTTTCTCCCCAAAGAAAGAACAATGCCTCGTTTAGGACCAGGTAGCCTGTCACTTCCACACATCCATGCTCCTTGAGCCCCTAAATTGCAATGGAATAATCTGCCACTATTACTTCCTGGCCTGTCAGAACAGATTTGCATTTCAAGAGTGGGTTCAATGTCACATCTAAATTGAAACTAATTGAGACATGTGGCAATGTGGCAGCACACTCTGGCCTTGCTGGGGGACAACATGGGGCTTGCCCACTGGAGTCCCCGCAGGCAAATGGGTCCCTGGAGAGCCTGGTGCACAGCCTGACGCGTCTGTAGCTGGTGGGAGCCTTGGCCCAGGCCCTTTCACCTCTCTGAGCCTCAGATTCCTGATCAGTTGGAGCAGGCCCTTGCATTAAATGGTCTTCACTGCTTCTCCCTGCTCAAAAGTAACTAGGTTCTACTCTGGGAACTCTTCGCACCACTTTGCCTTGTAATGTGCAAATTAGTTGAATTTGATAATTGGACAGAGTTGATGGGAACAATTTAATAAACTTTGATAACATTGCACAAAGTAATTGTTCAATTATTTCAAAAGGCTCAGTTCAGGAAGTACGACAGGGGGTCCAGAGAAACTACTTCTGCATATTAATCATCTCGTCCAGGAGAAGCCAAATGAGAATGAAAACTGTGTAGAGGGTGTTTTTGTTTTAATTCTGATTAACTGTACTTTTATCTGAACATTTTTAAACCTTGCTTTGGTCTTCCTTGTAGGGATGTTGACTGAGTTCTGTTATCAGGATTTTAATTAACACCAGGTAGAGAAGGGGAAGCCGGGATGACACACTATTACTTCTGTTTGATTTAAAGTCAACGCTGGGGACTCTTCTTCGATGAGCTGTTGAAATTGTCTTATCTCATGCATTCCAAGGATGGCTGTTTCATGTAAATGTCATTTCTGCTGTCCAAAATGTTACAACACATGCCAGCACAATAAAACTACTGTCTTGTTCTAAGAGACACCAGGGAGCCAGCAAGCTTTTGATCATAGGCACGATTTGAACATCAAAGTAACAACTCTTCCGCTAAATTCAGGAATCAAGACTCCTAGTAAAGGAATGGGGATTCTGGCTTGAGCAATGGCCAACCTCCTTGCCTGAGAAGTGCGCAAATTTTCAGGGTTGAATCCATCTGCATGGAACTGGCTAGAAAGGGACAGTATAATGGACTGGTCCTGACGTACATTTGGTGTATCCTGTGGTCAACAGGGAGCCCCTGGGTGAAGCAAACTGTTAAGTCCTTCAGCTGCTAACCAAAAGGTTGGTGGTTCAAGTTCACCCAAAGTTGCCTCCAAAGAATGCCTGGTGATCTACTTCTGAAAAATCCACTATCAAAAACCCTGCAGCGCACAGTTCTATTCTGACACCTATAGAATCACCATGGAGTCAGAATTAATTCAACGGGAACTGGTAGATAGTAGCCAGCATGTGTGTTTCAGCCTGAGTACATTCACCTGTGCATGGTTCTCTGCAGGGACAAGAGATCAGGAGCTACTGAGAGCCCCAACATAGAGATCATGGCTAAGAACCTCTGTAGTATGATGGTCCCCACGCAAACTCATGCTGTACAACTTGCCAACTACGTGACTTTACACATCTTCCCATGCTCCTCCCAGCCTCCATTTCTTTCTGATTTGTAGAGATATACACTGCAGTATATTCATACCATGGAAAATTTCACAGCAATGAAAAATGAACTATTGAAAAACACAACAGAGTAAAGGGAGAACATTGTGCTGAGAGGGAGAAGCCAGGTACTAAAAGACATATATTGGATTATTACATTTGTATGACGTTCTAGAACATAAAAAATGAGGCTGTGGTGTTAGAAGTCAAAATACTGGCCACCTCAAAGGGACAGTAGTGCCTAGAAGGGCCAAGGGCAAGCATGCTCCGAGCAATGAAAACAGTGTATATCTCGTTCAGAGAGGTGGTGCTATGGTGTGTACACATACAGGGAGTCACCCAAAGATGTTCTGTGGAAATCATATCTCAGTAAAGAGGGCTGTAGTGAAAAAACCAGAATCTGTGACGTGTGGAATTGTTGGACAATGAAATGAAGATAATTCATGGAAAGTAGTCATCATGATGATTGGGCCAAGTAAGTAACCATAAATAATGACTATCATTATTGCTATCGTTTTCATAGAGTTACATGTGACCCAGAGACTGGGGTCTCATGCTCAAAATGGAAGGCAGTAGTCTCCCAAATTTGCCCTCTGGGAGTCCCTTAAATTGTCCATAAACTACAGTTTGTCTCATTTGGTACATGCATTCCCTTCAGTAAAATGTGTTACTATGCATAATGGATTCCATAACAGGCAGCACGTAATAAAAAGGACTGTGTGTGAGAAGCACGCATCTATAAACACTGAAGTCGTAACCAAGGGCTCATCCTATAAGAGGCTCAGGGGTACCAGGACCAGTCACAGACTAGCATCACCACTGTCCGTGCCTAGAAAAATGATCATTGCAGAGAGTGGCAGGGTAATCACCAGACCACGTACATGGATCTCATCTCCACTTTCTCTTACTCTCTCACTGAATTTGCAGTAGGTAATGGAGCACAAGATGTGACTTCACCGGACTGTACTTCTAGGCCTCTGTTCCTGCACAGAAATATTGAGAATTTGTGTTTGGCTTAGCTCAGGGAGTTTACCAGTTCCCAAAAGCGAAGAAAAGGGAAGTTGATATTCTACACATGCTGAACATTATTTTACTTGAAATTAGAGTAAACATTAAAGGCCAGCTGCCATCAAGCTGACTGCAACACACCGCAACTCCACGTGTGTGCAAGTAGAACTGCACTCCACAGGGCCACGGGCTAACATTTTGGAAGTAGATCACCATACCTTTCTTCCAAGGAACCTCTGAGTAGACTCAAACCTCCAATCTTTTGGTTAGCTGAGGGTATTACCTATCTGCACTACCCAGAGGCTCCTAATAATTAAAATAACTGTTTCATAAATTCAATGTATTTCATTTCATATGTGGGTTGTCTTCCTCAGTGAACAGTTTTGCAGGCTTTATATGGCAAGCCTTAGACCACAACAAGGGGATACTGTGTGGTTGAAAATCAGGAAAGCTGTGTGTCAGGATTATATCCTTTCACCATACTTATTCAATCTGTATACTGATCAAAATCTAAGAAGCTGAGCTATATGAACAAGACCATACTAGAGGTCCTAATATATGGCATAAACAGAATACTAAACATGACTAAAGGTGCATAAACACCAGAAGACAAACTAGATAAGTGGGATCTCCTAAAAATTAAACACGCTCTTCAAAACAATTCACCAAAAGAGTAAAAAGAGAAACTACAGGTTGGAAAAATAATTTCAGCTATGATGTATCTGAGAAGGATCTAATCTCTAAAATTTACAGCAAACCTCAACAACAAAAAAGACAATCCAATCAAAAAATTGGCAAAGAATATGAATAGACACTTCACCAAAGAAAACTAGGTAACAAATATATGAAGAGATGCTTGTGATCATTCGCTATTTGAAAAAAAAAAAAAAAAAAAGCCCTATAGGTCACATGAGAACTGCCCCACAGGGTTTCTAAGGGGTGGCTGGTGGATTTGAACTGCCTCCTTTTTGGTTAACAGGCAAGCTTTTAACCATTATGCAAGGAGGACTCTCATCAGCCATTGAGAGACACAGATCAAAACTACCATGAGATACCATCTCATCTGGGCAACAACAGCATTGATCAAAAAAGGTGAAAACAACAAATGCTGACAAGGTTGTGGGGAGATTGGAATTTTTACAAACTGCTGGTGGAAATGTAAAATGATACAGATGCTATGGCAATGGTATGGCCTTTACTTAAAAAGCTACAAATAGAATTACTGAGTTATATAGCAATCTTTTTCCCAGGGATTTCCTAGAGGAAAAAGAGCCATCACACCGAACAGACATAGGCAGCATTAGTCAAACAACTTCAAAGCCCACCAGTGGATGAATGCATAACAAACTGTTGTACTCAAACACACTGGAATATCACACATCAATAAAGATGAACCCAGGAAATATCTCACAACATGGAAAAATCTGGAGGACATGCAGATCCAACAACTCAGTCATGAAAGGACAAATATTGTACCAGACCATACGAAAAATCAAAAGAATACGTTTACACACAGAAACATTCCTTAATAGCTACTAGGGATTGGAGGGGGGAAAGAGGGAGAATCATTAATTACAGAGTCCAAAAGTGAAAGCACTGCCTTAGAGTCGATTCTGACTTATAGAGAACCTGTAGGTCCAAGTTGACCTGCCCCACAGAGTTTCCAAGGAGTGCCTGGCAGATTTGAACTGTCAACCTTTTGGTTAGTAGACATAGCACTTAACCACTATGTCAGCACCCAAACCAAACCCACTGCCTTCAAGTTGATTCCAACTTATAGTGATCCTATAGACAGAGTAGAACTGCCTTATATAGTTTCCAAGGAGTGCCTGGTGGATTTGAACTGCTGACCTTTTGACTAGCAGACATAGCACTTAACTACTACACCACTAGGTTGTGTTGATTCTGGTGAAGGGAAAGGCAATATACAATATGAGAAGGCAGCCCAGGATGACCAAGGGAAAGGAAGACACTGAGATATATGCAAGAATAAAGGGCAACTACAGGGAACAGATCCACAATCCACGCCCACAGAAGCAGCAGTCAAGAAGTCAAAAGACATATTGTACTGGGCAAATCTGCTGCAAAAAACCTCTTTGTAGTGATAAAAAGCAAAGACGTCAACTTGAACATTAAGGTTCACCTGATTCAAGTCATGATATTTTCAATTGTCTCTTACGTGCAAAATCTCAAGAATAAATAAGGAAGACCAAAAAAGAACTGACTCCTTTGATTTATGGTGTTGGTTTAGAATACTGAATATACCAGAAGAACCAACAAATCTGTCACTATCCTTAGAAGCAAGGATAGTGAGACTGCATCTCATATACTTTGGACATGTTGCCAGAAGGGACCATTTCCCAGAAAAGTACCTCATGTTTGGTGAAGTAGAGGGTTAGTGAAAAAGATTCAATGATGGCCACAATGATGGGCTCAAGCATAGCAACAATTGTGAACACGGTGCAGGCCCAGGCCATGTTTCATTTTGTTGTACATGGGATCTCCATGAGTCTGAATCAACTCAACAGCACCTAACAACACAATAAATGCTGGAACAACAGCAATAACTAACAATAATTTGTGAGTACACACAGAGGCTAATATGTATGCTAAATGAGAAAGGGAAGTCACACGGGAGTACACTGTGTGTATAGAGGTCGGTCGGTCTGGTTGTGAATATTTCTACATATATATTTGTAAATGTTGCATGTATACTCATAACAGAGCAGATAGGGAGCACAGTTATAGAAACCAGTTAGAAATTGAGACTGAACCTTTGAACTTGATGGCTAAGGACCACAGTCTCAGGAGATGTCATGGATTGAATTGTGTCCCCCCCAAAACATGTGTAGCTATTTGGTTAGGCCATGATTCCTGGTATTGTGTGATGTTCCTATCTGTTATAAATCCTGCCTCTATGATGTAAATGACAGAGGGTGGACAGCAGTTGTGTTGCTGGGGCTGGACTCAATATGCAAGATTGTATTGTGCCTTGAGATGATATTTTGGGATATAAAGGAAAAGGAAGCAAACAGAGAGTTGGGAACCACATACCACCAAAACAAGAAGCAGTGACTGGAGTTGAGTGTGTCCTTGGAAAAGACCTGGGGTCCCTGAGCATCAGAAGCTCCCAGTCCAGAGGAAGACTGATGACAAAGACCTCCCCCCAAAGCCAGCAGAAGAAAGCCTTCCCCTGGAGCTAACACCCTGAATTTGGACTTTTAGCCTACTGGACTGTGACAAAATGTCTCTACTTAAAGCCACCCGTTTGTGGTATTTCCATTAAAGCAGCACTAGATGACTAAGACAGGGGACATCTAAGTCAACTGGCAAAACACCATGGTTTATAAAATAATTTTCTACATCCTAGTAGGGTGAGTAGCATCTGGTTTTCAGCAGCTAAGAAGCAACTATTATCTCTTCCCTCTTGGAGCAAAGGAAAACTAAAGACTCAAGCAAGTAATTAGTCCAAAGGACTAATGCTCATATGGCCGCAACGTCTTTTAGCCTGAGACCAGCAGAACTAAATGGTTCCCAGCTACCAACTACTAACTACACTGACTGGGCTCATGATAGAAAGCTCCAGGTAGAATGGATAAAAATGTAGAACAAAATTCAAATTAAAAAAAAAAAGACAAGACTTATTGGTCTGAAAATGTCCACAGGAATCCCCAAAAGTATGGCCCTAAGACAACCTTCTAACTTGAAAGTGAAGATACTTTCAGAAGCCACCTTTTGGCCAAATAATAGACCAAACAAACAAACAAACAAACAAAAACCCACTATCATAGAAACCATATAGACAGGACTATAAAATTATCAACAACACCCATGAAGAATGTGATCTTTGGAGCAATCGACTGCATGAAACCAACAGAGCAACATTTGTCCAAAACCCAAGATGAGAAAGCAGAAAGGAGCAGGAAAATGGGACTAATAGAAATAAGGAACCCAAGGAAGAAATGGGGGGAGGACTGACACATTGTGGGGACTGTAACCAATGTCATGGAATGATCTGTGTAAGAATCACCGATAGTTGTTGTTGTAGTTGTTATGTTGTCGTTAGGTGCCCCCAAGTCAGTTCTGACTCATAGCGACCCTATGAACAACAGAGCGAAACACTGCCTGGTCTTAATGCCATGCCCACAGTCATTTTCATGCTTAAGCTCATTGTTGCAGCCACTGTGTCAATCCGTCTTGTTGAGGATCTTCCTCTTTTTCATTGACCCTCCACCCTACCAAGTGTGATGTCCTTCTCCAGGGACTGATCCTTCCTGACAACGTGTCCAAAGTATGTAAGACTCAGTCTCACCATCGTTGCCTTCTACGGTGCACTCGGGTGTTACTTCTTCCAGAACAGATCTGTTTGTTCTTTTGGCAGTTCATGGTACATTCAATGTTCTTCTCTGACACCACAATCCAAAGGCATCAATCTTCTCTCTTCCTTATTCACTGTCCAGCTTTCACATGCATGTAATACAATCGAAAACATCATGACTCACCTTAGTCTTCAAGGTGACATGTTTACTTTTTAACACTCTGAAGAGGTCCTTTGTGGCACACTTTCCCAAGGCAACGTATCTCTTGATTTCTTGACTGCTGCTTCCATGGGCATTGATTGTGGAGCCATGAAATACAGTGTTGGTGAAGAACATTGAATATAGCATGCACTACCAGAAAAACAAACAGATTCATCTTACACAGGGGCTACAGCAATGAGCTGAAACACAGCCACAATTGTGAGGATGGTGCAGGAGCGGGTAGTGTTTCTTTTTGTTGTGTATAGGATTACTCAGTCAGAACCAACTCAATAGTACCTAATAATAGCAAAAGTAAAAGCCTCGGTAACAGTGCATTGTAGACACCAAGATCCAAAAGACAGTGATGACCACGGCATCTCAGGTCGCAGTGCCCCCTGTGGACAGACCAGCAAGCAGCCTCCCATCACTGCCCTCAAACACTGCACAATGGAGCCTGCAAAGGACCCCAGGGTTTGGAACACAGTACAGAAGGGGCTGACTCTATGGGAAGGAACGAAATACAGGGTAGGGCTGCTGCTGGAGATGCCCACTGCCCCAACACCGGTGGGCTTCACCTCTTCTCTTAACACTGCGGCCACCGTCCCATTAACCCACTTGGAGAGCCACAAGAGAGGGCTGGACAGGTGTGAAATTACCTGTCGTCACCCGACGGGGGTGCAAGATGTGCTGCAAAAGTGCATGTCACATCTCCTGAAGCAGGAGGCTCTTCCAGGGATTTTCTCTGAGTGCAGGGCTCTGGAGACTCTATCACTTCTGACGTAGAAATGGCCTGGATCAAGGACTCAGCTTTCTGAGCAAGACAGGATGATAAAAATATTCTCTGACAGTCAGTGTGTCCATGTGAGAGAAAAGACACAACGGTGAGCTCTGAAGCTCAAAGAACAAATGACATTCTTGTCCAGTAGCTTGTGATCAAGCACTACAGCACACCCAGGCTGGCAGTAGCGGCCCTGGGACAGCCAGGAAGCAACAGTGATTATAAAGAGAATCTGAGATAAATCACACCTCCTCTCCAGGGGTCTAAGGCCTAGGCAAAAAGAAGGAATAGGTGTACAGAAGAAAGTACAGCTCAAGGCCATGTGATTATTTTCCAGAAACCTACACTAGGTGTTCAGCGCGGACCGGGCATTGCACTTAAGTGGGAGAATCAAGAGGAATCGGACGCAGGCCACCTGCAGGAAGCCACATCTGCAGAGAGGAGCTGGACCATTAAATAAAATCATAATACAAAGTGACAGGGGGTGGTCAGAAAGGTGTGTCAAGAGCCAATGGAAGCTTGGAGAATGAACTGTCATTTTCATCCAGATGTGTCCAGGAAACAGTGGAGTTGGCCCTTATTAAATAAGTAGGAAATAGCCAGGAAGCCAAGGTAAGGAAGGACACTCCAGCATGGGGACAAGCATGGGGATGGAAGGGTAGCAGCATGGCCCATGGCGTGCCAGGGGGAAGAGATGGAGCAGGAGGTGGGTGGATCACGCTAGGCGTGTGTACCAGGCTTGGAGCCTAACCTTTGCCCAGTGGGTGAGCAGGAGTTGGGAGATAAAAGGTCAGCCAGGGCATCACCGCAGGATGTGGGCTAGGAGGGTGAGCGACAGAAAAGGTCTTGGAAGCTCTGTGGGCAGAAAACAGAAAGCGCAGTTGGAGAGGAAGGAAAGGGAGCTGAAGTTCCCCTACTGAGTCCCACAGAAACTGAACTCTCTTTTCCACTCAGTAGTGAAGCTTTGGAGACAGGAATCTTGGGACACTGGTGGCCCTGCTGGTGTGGAGAGACTCGTGATGCAGGCAGAGATGAGAGAAAGGACAGTCTTTGCAGCACCTACTTCCTGTTCCTGGACTTCATGGACTCATCCTAGTGGTTCCTGGCTTTTCAAGGTCTGCTTTTGCCTCTTGTCCCCCAGTTCTATGAGCTATACTCACAGCCTCTCTATAAATCCCAATTCTTGCTTAAACCAGTTCAAGTTCAATGTCTATGATCTGTTACCAAGCTCCCTGACTAATGGAACCAGTGCATCACATCAGTGTTCTGCAAGTATCTGTGTTTTCTCAAACCCATCTAACAAATATTTCATTTCCTTATGATTCAAGGTCCATTAATCTCCAAAGACTAAAGAAGACACAAAAATGAAATCAAGGTTCATTGTACACTTAATGAGCCACCTTTATCAAGAAGACTAAAATGACAAAATTAACTCCATTTCAGAAAATCCAAGATATTTTATCAAAACATCCACCTTCCTTGTTTGATTAGCCTGCCTCAATACAGTAAATCTCCAAAGGCTGATAAACATCCACTGTTCTTCATTTATATTTACTGTCCATTCTGAACTTGATGTCTGCTGTTGGATATTTGACCACAGATTGTTTTGTTTGGCATTTTCCCTGCCCAGAGATCTTCATTGCCATCAGGTCTATTCTGATTCATAGTGACCCTACAGGACAGAGAAGAATTGCCCCATAGGTTCCCCAAGGCTGTAAATCTTTACAGAAGCAGACTGCCACAGCTCTCTCCCTAGGAGTGGCTGATGGCTTCAAACTGCCGACCTTTCAGTTAGCAGCCAGCTGCTTAACCACTGAGCTACCAAGGCTCTGTCTGCTCAGAGAAGCCCATCAGAAATCAATACTCTGATAGAGTGAGGCAGAGGGTGAAGCACAAATTCAAGTAGAAGCAGTTGAACTTCTCTGCTCCTTCTGCCTTTGTTGTTTGGACATTTCATTCCCCAAAGTGAAAGGTAAGGGCTTTGAGACAGAAAACCAATTGGCTTGCTGGAATCCAATCAACTACTATGTCCCAGGGCAAAGGGCCAGCCCAAAGTGGTCCAACATCCATCTCTCAGCACCTCCAGAACATAACAGCCCACCCAGGTCAGATTCAAGGAGGCCAGCTCTTTGTTCCCAAGGAGCACGAAGCTGACAGGTGAAAAAGTTTCACCAGGGCAGAGGAAATGAAATTGAATTCCAGTTGGAGGTTATTTGTCTTCCCTGCGACCTGCAGCCGTCTCCAGCGATGCTAGCACAGGCAGCAATGCTCAAACTCACATTTGTGAGTCAATTACCAGGTAGGTGCCTGGGTTGAAAAACCGTTCTGATGTGTTAGGTTTAAAATGGTTCCAGAAAGGAAAAAGAAGAGGGAACCAAGCCCCTTCAGAGACTTTGGTTGAATCTATAAAAGGCTGGCTGGAAACCTGCAGAGTATTCCTAAGGAAGTCGTAAAACCTTTTCTTCATTTGAAAGGAACTGGAAGAGAGATACAGGAAATGAGGGAGGAGAGAATGAGCTGCAGATGGCCAGGAAAGGCAAGTTGTGAGGACAGCTTTGTAATGTCGCCAAAATAAACTTTTCTGAAAACACCACCGCTGGTGTCAAGGGCAGAAGATGTGGGTCACGGTCCCAATGACACCACTCAGTTCTAGAAAACGTCACTCGCACCTGTAAACCTTTGTTTCTTTACCTACAAAACAGAAATGTGTCATATGCAAGGTTTTATGAGAATCCAAAGACATAAACTGAAAAAAACAAACCTACTGCTGTTGAGTCAATTATGACTCATAGCGACCCTACAGGTAGAGCAGAACTGCCCCATAGAGTTTCCAAGGAGCACCTGGTAGATTTGAACTGCCGGTCTTCTGGTTAGCAGTCGTAGCACTTAACCACTACACCACCAGGGTTTCCAAACAATGTAAGAGATACGGAAATCCTTGTAAGCTGCTGAGATCCACATAAATGCTAGTCCTGCTTATTATTAGTTAAGCCACAGTCTGTAACGTGCATGGAATGAAAATTCGACAAAGAGCCCAGTGGCAACATGCAGCTGAGAAGAGAAAGATAACGTGCAAGCAAAAACAATTTCCATTAGAGAGTTGTTGTAGAAGGTCTAAAGCGGTCATTTCTATGCTGAGTTCTGAGATCCATAGGTGCAAAGAATTGTCTTAGCTGACTAGGACAAGTAGTTTGTATTACTTGATTATCTATAAGGTTCTATTCTCAATTTTAATGCAAGTTTCAAAATGCCAGATCTTTGTAACTAGTAATCAGTTTTGATTATCCAAATACCCACACCTATGGAGGATTGGTCTACCTTCAACTTGTGCCACTGCCTCCTAGTGACACATCCCTGAATTGCAGGCATAATATGAAGCAGGACTAGTCAGTTTCTACAGCAGTGCTTCTGAAGTTTCACTGCATATTCTAATCACCTGGGTCTCTTAAAAAATGCTGATACCAGGAGCCCAGCCCCAGAAACTATGTGTTAATTGGTCTGAGTGCATCTTGGGCACTGGGAGTTTCAAAACTTCCCCTTGTGATTCCAATATACAGCCAAGTTCAAGAATTCTACTCTGGTGGATGGGCATCAGCAAATGTTTTCTAGTAAGTAGGCTTTATGTCTGTCACAGGACTCACCTCAATCATTGTAAGGTACAAGCAGCCACAGACAGTATGTAAATGAATGAGCATGGCTGTGTTCACAGGAGACTGTATTTATAAAAGCAGGTGGCAATCCCACAGCCCATAGTCTGCCGACCTCTAGGCTAGAGCTTCACTGTTGCCTGAGGATCAGCAGCACAAACAGTACCTGAGAGCTGTTAGAAGGGCAGGGCCTCAGGCCTCCACCAGGAACCTGCACTGTAACCGGATCCCAGGGCCCTACGGGCACATTACAATTTGCAAGGCATAGCTCTAGAGGCCACTTTGTGGATCCAACCCTGCTGGCATCACATTCCCGGGTGCGGAGCTCCAGTCACTGTCAGCATCTCTCATGCCGTCACTTCTGTCAGCCTGCCTGTCCCCTTACTGCCACATTCCAATAGCATCCTTGCCTTCATGACTCAGACAATTGAAGCAGCTAAGTTTCATTACCGTGTTTCCAGAAGGGTCAGTGGAGCCACAGTCACCAGTTTCTACTTCCCATAATAACCTACCCGTAGCTGCATCCAGTCATTCTCAGGAACTAGCCATCAACAAAGTGCATTCTTGGGGTTCCTCCAGAACGGCATGCTGCTTCAAGCCTTTGCCCCTTATACGTACGACAGCTGGGGATGTCCTGTGAGTTGTCTTGCCACTTACCTAATCTTAAAAACTGACATCTATGACTTTTTCAACAACACCCCCATCTGGACTAAATGACTTTTGGGCTCCATGCTGGGTCCCTAGGTGGCACAAATGGTTTGTGCTCCACAGCTAACCTAAAACTTTCCTGTTTGAGCTCACCCAGCAATAGTGGGAAGAAAAAGGCTAGCGTTCCTCTTCTGTTTAGGGTACAGGCACTGAAATTGCTATGGAGCACAATTCTACTCTGTAACACCTGGGGTGGCCATGAGTCAGAAGTGGCTTGACAGTAACTAACAATAACAATAGTTTCCTACCCTGTAATTACCCAGACTCTCACTTGTAGCACATTTAAGGTGGCTAATGGGCTTGCCAGTCTGTCTCCTCCACCAAATGCTGGGCCTCCCGATCAGGGCTCATGTGTCACTCCTTCCCGCATCCCCATGCCTAACATGGGGCTTGGATATAATAAGTGTTTAGTAAATGGATACCGATTTTACCCCAACTGCCATAAAAACGTGGTAACTTGGAACTGACATGCTGACCTAATAACCACAGAACTCTTTTAATGATGAATACCTAAGAACACCCACAAAAGCTTTTTCTCTAGAATAGAAATTGGAAAACATTACCTCTTAGGCAATACCACTGCCCATAAGAGATCCAAGTATATGATATCCCCTAGGTTTTGGATTCTGACTCAGACCCTTTCCCAGCAGCAAAGGGGAAGTGGTAAGAGGGACTGTCCCTCCCTCCCCCTTCCCCACTCCCCCCTCTGCCCACCACTCCCCTCCCCCACCCCAGCATTAGGTTTCTATCTGCAGCATCTTGCCTGAGAGACAGTTGCAGGATTTGTCTTAGGGATACATCAGAATTCCTACCTAACACACACAGCAACTGGCTTCATGCAAGGGATCTGTCTGAGATACACACCAAGTTAACGGCAGAGCCAGGGCCGGAATCCAAGTTCCCCAGCAGGCCCAGGATGTTGTCCAATCTACTAATGCAGACTCCTCTAAAAGGCATTTCATGGGACGTCTCCATCTGTCACTGTGTCCTCTTTCCCACCTGGCCCGTCAATGCCAGAACTGAGAGGGAGGCTGGCGAGAGAATGTCCTCATTCTTACAGGCTGACTTCATTCCCAGATCCAGACCCCTGGAGTGCTGTACGGTTGGATGTCTCCCCATTACAACCCTGAGCCCAGGGACGCACTGCAGCCTACCCAAAACACCCCACTGTCTCACCGTTCGGTCTGCGTGGAGCTGACATTTTGACAAGGCTTCCACCCAGGGAGCCCACCATCTAGACAGCAGGCACCCAACCCGGGGAGTCTTGGCAGCAGACGTGGCACCCAGGCCTAGACTCTTGCCTCTTGGTCCAGTTTTCTGTCTGGTCATCACTCTGGGTAGCCCACCCTCCTAAGTGCCAGTGCCCCTGACGGGCAGTCAGTATCTGTGCGTGTGTGTGTGTGTGAACACCCAGGTGGATTCCTGCATGTGTGTACAGAAGGCAGACCCCGCTAGTGTCCCAGTCAAGCCCTGTCAGGCAACTGCTCCAGGAGGGTGAGGACAGAGTCAGCATAGCTCTGCTTGCTTTGGCACCGCCTCCCCTGTCCCTGGCCACACTAACACGTGCGGTGGCACTGAACAAGCCGCTCTCCTCTCCAGGCTCCAGCTGCCATGTCTCTAGAATGGCACTTGATAGCAGTGACAGCAAGCATCCATGTGTACCTGCTCTGTGCTGGGCGTGTTATGTGCGTGACCTCGTCTGCGGACAACAAGGCCTGAGACAAAAGTTCAAGAGTACCTTTAAGCCAGCAGACACTTCATTGCCTGCGGTCTTTTCCCTGCGTCCCTTCCCTATTGGTATTTCCTAGGATCCCCTGCCAGACTCTGTGCAATGAATTTTTACCTCTGGACCCACTTCTGCGGGAACCCAGCGTGAGCCACACAGAGTTTCCTCTTTGTAGATGGCCTTGCTGTCAACAGCAGACGAGGGATGTACCAGAGAGCCCTGGTGGCACGATGCTTAGGTGCTAGACTGCTGACTGAGAAGCTGGTGATCTGAATCCACCCCGTAGCTCCACTGGAGAAAGAGACTCATTTTCTCTGTTTTACCAGGATTTATCAAGCATGTCTAATGCTCCAGATAGTAAAGCATGTCTAATGCTCCAGATAGTATACTGGACTCCAAGTATGGATAAACAGTAATACTTCTCCAAGAAGTTGGATTAATACCAACAGAAACTAGTTGCTGTTGAGTCAGCTCTGACCCACGGTGACCTCACACGTGACAGAGTAGAATTAGGCTCCATAGGGCTTTCAGTGGTTCATTTTTCTACAGTAGATTGCCAGGCCTTTCTTCAAAGGTGCCTCTGGGTGGACTCGTACCTTAAACTTTTGGTTAGCAGCTGAATGCATTAATCGTTTACACCCCTCAGGGACCCCAATACCAACATGCTTACGATAAAATGGGGTTTGAGTGGTCGCTAGAGCTGCTTCTGGAGGCCAGAGGAGGGCTGCATGGCCCTTTGGAGGACAGGAACCAGAAGAACCCCCCCCCCGCCCTACCCCCAGGGTAGAGCCCAGACAGCAGGAAACAACGCAAAGCCTGGCTGAGGTCTGCACATCTTTGCACATCTTCCCTGAGCAGTCACTTCAAGGCTAGTATTAATGTGCTTTGTTGAACAGCTGGTTTACAGAGCTGCCTGGGACCCCAGTTCTTTAAATGTTGTCCATGAACTTGTGTTTCAAACTTCTGGGAATGAGTTATGACAAACCACCCTAAAAATTCAATTACCTCAGCAAGACATCCAGCATAAATCAAAGCTATTTAGAGCTAGAAAAGGCAGACAAGCTCACATACGGAGTAAAAGCGACTTGCCCAAGGCCACACTGCAATATAGAGCCCGGGGAGACAGATTAGCAAACTGTAGCTTTTACATATATGGGTATATTTTGGGAAACTGAACACTTGCCTTTTGGACTAATGTGTTCTGCCTCTATCCTTAGATTAGAATGAAGACCCTGGGAAGGGACTGGGATGGGACACAAACTCCGGGCTCCCCCTGTGGGGACCTCATATCCCATCAGTAACATGAGGATAATTGTGACCGCCCCACTGAGAAGTGAGTGAGGTAATGTCTGAAAAAATGGTTAGGGAATGGTACATATCCCTGCAAACGCAAGGGGTTGTTAATAATCTTTATTGTTCATTATCACGGTTATTATTGTTGGTTGTGCCTGAAGTAATGGTAGCGAACTTGTTTCCTGCTTTTTAACTATTTTTGTTCACCTCATAAAGTATATTTAACAATTCAAACACCACAAGGTATAAATAAAAAATAAAAGTCTTCCTCTTTGCCTCCCAAGCTCCAGCCCCTTTCCCCTAAAGGCAAAAAATAAAAACACGCAACACCACTGAGGCAGTTCTGACTCTAGCAACCCTATAGGACACAGCAGAACAGCACCCATAGGGTTTCCAAGGCTACGATCCTCACAGAAGCAGAGACCCTCATCTTTCTCCCATGGAGCCACCAGCAGGTTCAAAACTCTGATTTTCTGGTTAGCAGCAGAGCACTTAACCATGGCACCACCAGGGCTGAGAACCAAATCCACAGCCTTCGAGTCAGTTCCATCTCATGGCAATCATATTAAACAGGAGGGCAGAACTGACCCCATAGAGTTCCCCCAAAGGCTACCCCTGTTCAGAAAAAGAGTTTTTTACGTATTCTTTCAGAAAACATTTCCCACATACCTGTGTGTCTATGTGCACGTTTTCCATCTTTTTTTTTTAATTGTCATGTAACAATATACCTTGGACAGGGTTACACAGCAATACATGTAGATCCACTGTATTCTTTTTGAGAAGCAGGGAGGGGAAAAGTGGATTCATATATCATTTCCTCCAGTTACATTCTTTTTTTACAATTTATTTTTGCTGCTGTTGTTGAGAAAATACCCTCCAGAACACACACCAGTTCAGCAATTCCTGCATGTACAATTCAGTGACATTGACTAGAGTCTTGGACTTATTCCTCCTCCATTAGCCATTGTGTTTTAATGAAAGAGTGTTCCATTAACGGATACACCAGAAAGTATTTAACCAGACCCCTGATGGTAGTCTTTTGTGGCCTCGTCAGAATTTTTTTCCTGTTACAACAGAGCGTCCATAAGCATGTCACATGTGTACTTAAGAGCATGGCGGGGAAGCCACCACAGTGTTAAGTCCTTAGAGCTGAAATTGCTGGACCAAGCGCCATGGACATTTCCGGTCTTGAAAGGTGTGGCTCCCCTGCCCTCCAGTGGGGTTCCCCTCACAGCCCTGCCACGCACCCCTCTCCCATCTCCTCTCTATGGAACTGCCTCTTTTCCCAAGCTGTAGTCAACAATGAAAACTAAAAGACTTTTAATATAAGCCAATCTGAGAAGTGAAAAATAGAACCATACTGCTATTTTGATACGCATCTCTTTCATTGTGACTAACATGAATGTTTTTACACGTCAATTGGCGGTTTATTGTGCAATATTGTGCTGCTTTGTTTAGAAGAAAGTGTGTGTGTGCAAGCATGTATGTGTGCATGTGTGTCTGTGTCTGTGTGTGTGCACATGTATGTGTGTGAGAGATGAGGAGGGCAGTTTATTTGTCACCCGCCTGTGTCTAGCCCTTGCCTGTTTTTCTGTTTTCCTACACCACCTTTGGAAACGTAAAGTGATACAAATTCAGGAAACCAGACTTCAGTAAAATAACAAAACCAAACCAAACCCCCTGCTGTCAAGCCAGGCCTGACTCATAGTGACCCTAGAACACCTTCTTTACTGGTTTGTTGTTTGTTTTACGATTTATTTACCATATTTTCAGCCATGATTTTTTTTTTTTTTTTTTTACTTATATAAAACAATCGCGTGACAATACCCCCATTTCCACCCTGGCCACCACTGTGATTTTGGAAAAACTGAAATCACAGCATGTTGCTCCTTTGCCTAAAACCTTCCTATTGTTTCTCTTCATACTTTCAACAAGTTCTACCATTCTGCTGTGACCTGAAAGTCCCTTCCTGGTCTAGACGCCACCTGACTCTCCAGCCTCAACCCACACACCCCTTCCATGCTTGCGTTGCAAGGCCACCCCAGCTCTTTCCTACATCAGTTCTTTGCTTCTTGCCTTCTGCCCATCTGGAATGTTCTTCCCTCCTGTCTTTGAAGAGAAATCTTTCCAGCCTTAGAGAGGCTTCTATGATCACCCATCAAAGGGAGGTGTTTCCTTCCAGCCTGTCGTTTTCCAATTCCAGACTCCCCAAGGACAGACTGCTTATCTGTCTTGGTCACCATGGCCCCTATCAATGCCTGAAACACTATCGGCCCTCCCCTAGTCTTTATTTAATGCATCAAATCATAACTAATCAAATGTATTATTTCTTTCTTTTCAGCTTTTCGTTTTTCTGGAGAGCTTGACTAGAGTTTTAAACAAATTCACCCTATTTTTATCTAAGACACCTCTCGGCTCATGTCCAGGTTGGAAGTCAGTCATTGAGACCCATTTGGCGCACTTTCTGTGTTCCAGGCACTGTCCATTGACCCAGGTGGCTGCCCTCTGGGAGATCGCATACCACTGGGAGATGACAGACCCCTCACAAAATGTGAATGAATACACAAATGATTTTAGGGGATGACAAGAGCTGTGGAGAAAATAAAGCAGGACAATACACGAGAGGATAATGGTAGCCAGGGACATCACTGGGGAGAAGACGTCTCAGTCACATAAGGAGAAGAATGAGACCATGAGAAGAGCAAGCGCTATGGACTGAAACATGATCCCAAAAGTATATGTTGTAAATCCCAAACCCCTATGCCCATATGCCTGTAGATATAATCCCATTTGGGAATAGGACTCTGTGTCAAGGAGATCATGTCAGTGTAGCATGTGTCTCAAATGAATCACCTTTGAGCTGCAGAAAGAGAAGAAGAGGAGCAGAAAAGGAAGCCCAAATAGCAGGGAAGAAGACACATGTCATATGAAGATCACCAAGAAGCCAAGGGACAGGAGCTGAAAAGAGACCAGGACCTTCCTCCAGAGTAGAGACAGAAAGCCTTCCCCTTGAGCCAGTGCCCTGAATTCAGACATCTAACCTTGTAAACCGTGAAAGCAGGCCCAGTGACATAGTGATTAAGTGCTACATCTGCTAACCGAAAGGTCAACCATTCAAATCAGCCAGGCACTCCCTGGACACTCTATGGAGCAGTTCTACTCTGTCCTATAGGGTCATCATGAGTCAGAAGTGACTCGACGGCAGTGGGTTTGGTTTTTTTGGTTTAAACTGTGAGAAAATAAATTCCTGTTCATTAATGCTCTCCCTACTTATGATATTTCCATTATTAGCAGCACTAAGACAGTCAGGAAGAGTATGCCAAGCACCGGGAACAGCATGTGCAAAGACCCTGAGCAAGAAGGAGCTCGGTACAGAGATTAGTGCAGCCTCAAATTGGCGAGCAAGGCATGAGAAGTAGCAGGTCAGGCTACACAGGTAACCAGCCGATACCACGTAGGGTATCTATGGTACGGCGTGGGGACGGAGATGGGGTAGCCACCTGAATTGCAACCACTTGGGATGCTAAACCAGAGAGTAGCGCAACCTGGCTTCAGTGTTGAAAAAGGATCACACCAGAAATGACTTTGGTGAAAGAAAGAAATCAGAACCTGCTCTATAGTTTTTCCCAAGCTGGCTGATCAGTCATCCCATTCATTAAATAATTCGTCCTTCCCTTCCTACGATTTTATTTGAATGGCTTCCTTTAAAATACATTCTGCTAGGGGAACACTCATTCCTTAGCAGAATGGAGACCCCAAATACACAAAAATTCAGCATATCTAAGGGTCCCCATCCTGTCCCATAGGGTTGTGATGAGTCAGAATCAACAGCACTGAGTTATTCAGCCCTCAAGGAATCCCTAGCAGCATACTGGTTAAGTTCTATGGCTGCTAACCAAAAGGCTGGCAGTTTGAATCCACCAGGCCTTCCTTGGAAACTTTATGGGGCAGCTCTATCCTGTCCTATACAGCTGCTGTGAGTCCAAATTGACTTGATGGCAGCGGGTTTTTTATTCTGCCCTAATAAGATATAGGTTCACTTGTTCTCGGAAATCAAATATTTTGATTATTGTAACTTCATAACGTATTTTACTGTCTACTAGCACCACTCTCCCTTATTTATTTGAAACTAGGATTTTCCTGGCCTTTTTTGCTGTTTGTTTCCCAGGTGGCTTTAGAATCCTTTCGGCAAATTTCAATCATGAAAGCCTGTTAGTGTTTGCATTGGGATTCACTGGATTTATAGATTAATTTATCAATAGCAGATTAAGAAATAGATTGATTTGAAGAGAAATAGCATATTTATAATAGTGCTATTCTGTTCTAATAAACACCACATGATTCTACGTGTTTCTCAGAGTGCTTTCAGCTTTTTATACACCAATTTAACAACTATGGGTTTATTAAAATAACTACTGTTGCTTTTAGAAGATCATTATAGAAATTTGGAAAACAAATTGAAAATATAAAAGAAAATACAGAAGCCAATAAACCAACCAATCAACCCACTTCCATCAAGTCCAGTCTGACTGATAACAACCCTAGAGATTAGAGTAGAACCACCCCATAGACCTTCCAAGAAGTGCCTGGTGGATTTGAACAGCCAACCTTTTGTTCATCAAAGAAATCCCATATAATTGCAGGACACAGAGCTCAACATTGTGAATGAGTAGAAGTAGTCTCTTTCATTCTTGTGAAGGGGTCACCTGCAAACCTGAGGGCACACACCATTTGAGAATGGGGTGTTGGTCTGTCAAATACCTGAAATGTGGGAGCCATTTTGAAACTTTGAATGGATAGAAAATTTCAGAAGGAACTGAAGAAGGCACAGATGGTGAGAAACAAGCAGCAGAAGACTGGTGGCAGCAGCAGTGGCAGCAGCAGAACCAGAGGCAGTGTTGGAGCTGACCCACAGAGCAAGAGAGCTAAGTGCCTGTGCACAGAGTTTCCTGGTAGAATGGGGTGCCTCCAGGCACTAGAATCGGTGGAGCTAGCCTTGCTAAGCCATACAGGGAGAGAGCTCAGTGTCTGTGCACGGTGCTTTCCAGTAAAAGTAGGGTGCCTCCAGGCACTTGAATCAGTAGAGCTACAGAGTTTTGGAACACCTGTCCTGGCAAGGCAGATGCAGACCTCAAGCCCAGGCCACATGGCCATAGGAAGCAAAAGCTGAAGAGACAAACAGCATGAGAAGCTCAGCTGCCTCAGTCTTGAAAGTTATGGCCATGACCTCAGGGGTTTGAAAGGGTGGAACCGTGGTATCCCGTGTTTGCAAGGGTGGAATTGTTGCTCAGTTGGGACTAGGGTGCACCTAAAACTGATGGGGCAGAGTTCCTGCCCAAGCGGGCCTTGAAGGCAGAGTTGTAGCACAGGGCTGGGGGTCTCCACTCAGAATCCAGAGAGTGTGGCCATTACCTAGAGTCTGGAGGGCAAGGCTGTTGTGTAAAATGTCTCAGAAAATGGAAGATTATTTCCAAAGCTTTGAAGGCTAATGTAATGTGTCTGCTGACTCACTTGTTGCCTGTCTTCTTTCCCTGCAATTTCTCCCATTTGTAATGAAATGTCTAACTTGTGTCTGTTCTGCCATTATACCTTCAGAAGCAGATAGCTTATATTCTAGGTTTCACAGATGTAGACGAGTTTTTGTATTTTGGACTTGAAATTGATTTAAGACTTCTATCATATGGGATGGACATAATTTTGCTATGATGGAGTGAATGTGTTATGTGTTTCAAAGATGTGATTTTGGGGATACCAAAGGGTGAGATGTCATGGACTGAACTGTGTCCCTCCCAAAAATATGTGTAGCCCTGTGGTTGAGCTATGATTCCCAACATTTTATGATTGTCCTCCATTTTGCGATTTTCCTATGCTGTATGTTAAAGGATTAGCGTGGGACTATAAATCTCTTTATAAGATCACCTCCCTGCTCCACTGTAAAGGGAGTTTCCCTTGAGGATGGCTTGCTCCATCCTTAACCCTTTCATCCTGCAAGAGATAAAAGGAAAGGGAAGCAAGCAGAGAACTGGGAACCTCACACCATCAAGCAAGCAGCACCGGCAGAAGAGCACGTCCTTCAGACCTCAAGTTCCTGCGCCAAGATGCTCCCTGGACAAAGAATGATGCCATACCAGACTTTTCTCCAATGCCAACAAGGGGGAAAGCCTTCCCTTGGAGCAGACACCCTGAATCTAGACTTGCAGCCTACCAGACTGTGTAAGAATAAACTTTTCTTTGTTAAAGCCATCCACTCTGTGGTATTACTGTTAGAGCAGCACTAGCTGACTAAAACACCATTAGTACACAGAATATTCAGTTTTGCCTTATTTAAAAATGAACTTGACATTTGACTTGGTGACAGCAGATATCTTCCAAAGCACAGTTATAACAGCTATCCAATATTACATCCCGTGAGCATGCTAGAATACAGTCAGCCAACCTCCAATTGTGAAACATCTCAGAGGGGGGTTTTGTTTTTTGGTTTTTGTAGTTTTTTGTTCTTATAAGTGGTACTGCAGAGAACACACTTGTAAATAGATATCTGTCCCACAATTTTGTCTTAAGGATAGTTTCAGTGACTTGAAATCTCTTCAGCGGCCTCTATATTCGTGTCTTTGCCTAGTTTTGCTTCTGGTGTGCAAAAACCCACCATGTAAAGAGATTTTAATGCTTGTAAGCAGACATGCAGTGAGTTTTATCTCATTTGGCTTTTTTTACCTTTTAATTTTGAAGAGTATACTGAAAGGGGAAGGCTGAATTTCTGAATAGGTTTGGAATTTGGTAACAAAAGAGGCTCTGTCCAACCTGATTTGCCTCCCAAATAGCCAATTTTCAGAAGATAATTAGTTGAATTATATGCTCTCATTGCTTTCATGTGGATGCGTTTTTCACAAACAGATACTAAGTTCTAATTTATTTAGTATTGTCTATTCTATTGATCTGTCAGTTAATTCTCACATCAGTGCTAAACTGTTTTAATTACCGAAGCTTCATAATGCACTTCAACATCCTGAAGATTAAGGGCATTCCTGCTCTTCTTCCTTCTTCAGAATGGCCTGATTCTAAGTTGGCCACCTAGAAAGCCGAGGCCACTGTGGTCAAGTCAATTTCAACTCATAGCGACCCTATAGGTCAGAGCAGAACTGCCCTATAGAGTTTCCAAAGAACACCTAAGATTTAAACTGCTGACCTCTTGGTTAGCAGATACAGCACTTATCTACTACGCCACCAGGGTTTCCTACATAGAAAGAAGCTTCTATTTAACTACAAGAAGCCTATTGGCTGATACTCTAGTGTAAGAACTGATTCCATGTTAAGTGCACTGTTGTTGGCTGTTGCTGTTGAGTAGGTGACAGCCCATGGTGACCTTACAGATAACAGAACAGAACAAAACACTGCCTACTCCTGAGCTGTCTTTCTTGTTTACATGTTTTTGTCCATTGCTGTAGCCACTGTGTATTTTGAATACCTTCCAATCTAGATGGCTCGTCTTCCAGCATGATATTGATCCATAAGGGTTTCTATGAGCTCATTTTGGGAAGTAGATCACCGGGGCTTTCTTCCTGGTCTGTCTTAGTCTGGAAGCTCCGCTGAAACCTGTCCACCGTGAGTGAGCCTGATGGTATTTGAAATATCAGTGGCACAGCTTCCAGCATCAGAGCAACGTGAAAGCCAGAACAACACAGCAAACTGACAGACCAGCAGCAGGCTAAGTACACTACACCAAAAACCCAAACCTGCTGCTGTCAAATCAATTCCAACTCATAGCAACTCTGTAGCACACGGAAGACTTCCCCCATAAGCTTTCCAAGAAGTAGTTAATGGATTTGAACGGCCGACCTTTGGGTCAGCAGCCAAGCTCTTAAGCACTGTACCACCGGGGCATAGCTAAGCACACTACTTAGGCTAAAATAGAAGAGCTGGGAAGGACATCTTACACTCCCCTGGCCAGTTTCCCAAAAATACCAGGAATGGTTCCCACTCTGCACTGCTCCAGGCCTCTGTGTGGCTCCCCACGCCCACATTCTGCCCACAGACCACACCTCCTAGGGCAGTAGAGTCTCCCTATCCGGCCCAGTGCCCATATACTTGGTTGGTGGCTGGGACAGAGGAGCAGATAGCAATGTGCTCTGAAGGCCTCTGAAGTGAATCACTGTTTAGTGGGATGGATGCATAGTTTTCTTGCCAGACCAGACCCTGGCCCTCCAGATCCAAGAGGCCCAGAGAGAGGGAGGGGTCCTGGGCCTCCCTTCCTTTCTTTTGGCTGATGGATTCTTTCAGTTGGCAGGGCAGAATACACCTGGGTCTCCCATAGTAGTGTCTGGTTTCCTGACTTCTGATGCTTCAGAAACATTGCTGAAGGCCTTAGGAGAAACTGGGAGTTGTTTGCCAGATGCTACTTGGAATAGGAAAGCACCAATTGTTGGTTGTAATAAGTAAATATAAAAATAATAATATCTTTCAATATTAAGTGTTAGAAAAGATGACTACAATTATCTGCGTGTGCTTCACATTCAGCTGCTAAGTGAAAGACTGAAATTTCCATACTACCCAGAGATGCCTCGAAAGAAAGACCTGGTGATCTGCTTTCAAAACATTAGCCACTGAAAACCCTACAGAACACAGCTCTACTCTGACACGTATGCAGTCAAAATGAGTCAGAGCTGACTTGATGGCAACAGTTTGTTTCATGTTTCTGTGTATGTGTCTGTGTGTGCACGCATGTGCATGCTGATAGCTGCTACTTGGTCTTGAGAAGCTGGGGAAGCAAAAAAAGACAGTGCAGTGGGTGCTAAGGAGCTCGGGAGACGGACAGCATCCTCAGTCCATGGGTATAAACCTGGCCACCCTGGTTCCCACGGCTCTTCTGGGAGCCACTGCAGAGGTCCTGCTGAAAACAATAAGCTGGTAGCTGAGTTCATATTTGCCTGCCTCTCTGGGTGTTTTCTCCCTCAGGAACCTCACAGCAAGTGGAGGGTGACATTCACGGCTCTCCTGAGCCCTGTGTGTATAACCACCTCACAGCCATAGGCTGTCATGGATTGAGTTACATCCCCTAGAAATGTGTGTAGCAATTTGGCTGGGCCATGAGTCCCAGGATTACAGGATTGCCCTTCATTTTGTGATTTTTCCTATGCAGTAAATCCTAATCTCTGCCTGTCACTAATAGATACGATTATGTTAAAAGAGAATTAGGGTGGGACTCCAGCACCCTCACTAAGGGAGTTTCTCTGGAGTGTGGCCTGTACCACCTTTTATCCTTTCATCCTACAGGAGAGACAAGGAAAAGGAAGCAGGCAGAGTGGGAACCTGACACCATCCAGAAAGCAGCACCAGGAGTAGAGTGGTCTTTCAGATCTGAGGTTCCTACACCAAGATGCTCCCTGACCAAAGACTGATTGGACATAAGAAGCTTCCCTCAGAGCCGACGTGGAGGAAAGCTTTCCCCCTTGGAGCTGACACCCCGAGTTCAGACTTGTAGCCTACTGGACTGTGTAAGAATAAACCTTCCTCATTAAAGCCAGCCACTTAGGGGTATTTCCATCAGAGCAGCGCTAGCTGACTAAAACATAGGCCCACTCAGGTAGGCAGAATTTTAAGACACCTTCCCCCCCCAAACTCCCATACCCCTTGGCTATTCAAATACTAAGCCAGGTACTGCTATGAAGGGATCCAGCAGAGGACAACCTGACCCAGAGGACAACCTGACCCAAGGAGGGCAGCCACTGAAGGCAGAACGTTTTCTCCAGCAGGTGCAGTAAGGAAGTCAGAGAGACTCCAAGCAAGGGAGGGCCTTGCCTGCTGCCGCTGTGGGAAGACAGTCGAGGGCTGTGGGAAGGGTGCTGGTGTCCTTAGGAGCTGACAGAGGCCCAAGGAACAGGCAGCAAGAAAACAGGGACTCCAGTCCCATAGCCACGAGGAAGTGAATTCTGCAACAACCTGAGAGAGACTGGAAACGGGATTTTCCCCAGAGCTTCCAGACGAGGACTGAGCCCAATCAACAGCTGGATATCAGCTTGGTGACGGGACCCCCTGAGCGGAGAATTTAGCCACACCTTGTTGGACTTCTAACCTACAAAAACCAAGAACTAAGAAATGGGTGCTGTCTTAAGCCACAGGGTCTCTGAGCAGCACAAATGATTTGCACTCAACTGTTAACCAAGAGGAAACCACGGTGGCTTGGTGGTAAAGTGCTTTGACTGCTAACCAAAACGTCGGCAGTTTGAATCCACCAAGTGCTCCTTGGACACTATGGAACAGCTCTACTCTGTCCTACAGGGTCTCTGTGAGTCAGAATCAACTCGAAGGCAGTGGATATACTAACCAGAAGGAAACCCTAGTGATGTAGTGATTAAGTGCTATGGCTGCTAACCAAAAGATCTGGAGTTCAGACCCACCAGGCACCTCTTATAAACTCTATGGAGCAGTTCTGCTCTGTCCTTTAGGGCTGCTACAAGGTTGGAATCGACTCGAGGGCTGTGGGTTTGGTTTTTTGCCATGAGTCGACGCCTACTCGACGGCACTTGGCTTGGCAACCAAAAGGAAATCCTGGTGGCTTAATGATTAGGTGCTATGGCTGCTAACCAAAAGGTTGGCAGTTAAAATTTGCCAGGTGCTCCTTGGAAACGCTATTAGGCAGTTCTATAGAGTCACTATGAGTTGGAATCATCTCAACAGCAGTGGGTTTACCAACCAAAAGGTTGGCAGTTCAAACCCACCCAGTGACACTGCAAAAAATAAAGTCCTGGCAATCTGCTTCCCTAGAGATTACAGTCAAGAAAATGCTGTGAAGCAGACCTCTACTCTGTAATTCATGGAGTAATCATGGGTTAGAATCAACTCTAGAGCAACACGTTTGGTTTGGGGGGTTTTGTTTATTTTTTAAGCCACTAGATTTATGGTAGTTGTGCACAACCATAGCAACCTAATAATACACTATCCCATGCCAGCAGAATACCGTCCCCTCAAGACCTCGCTATGCTAAGTGGGGCAACCAGGATTAGTGCCTCCTTCTGTAGGCGTCTCTGCAGAAAATTCCCTGTCGACGATCAAAAAAGAGCCCAGGGTCTTCCGTGGCAGGAAAACCAATTGCGGCCTGCCCAGCTCTGCGTCGTCCGCTTCTGG
Source organism: Heterohyrax brucei (assembly GCA_028571685.1). Taxonomy (NCBI): domain Eukaryota; kingdom Metazoa; phylum Chordata; class Mammalia; order Hyracoidea; family Procaviidae; genus Heterohyrax; species Heterohyrax brucei. The sequence continues at coordinate 57,034,061 of CM053161.1, read as the reverse complement.
TGCAAAAAGGGAGATCTAGACAAATAAAAGTGTCCTCAGCAGCAGGGGTGGCAGTGCAGCAAGCGTGACCTATTAGCACATCAAGGGGGCACCGCGGAACAACATCACTGAAGCCCCACTTTGATTTTTCCAGGCAACTCGGGCGAGGAAGAAGGCAACAGAAGCTGTGCTCTGGGATCCAAAGCCCTCTGTCTCTATGCCTTCAAAAGGGGAAATCATCTAAAGCCTCACTGGCAGAAGAAAGGCGAAGACGGGGAAGCCGGCGACGCTCCGCAGCAAAGAGGAAGGGTGGGGACCCGGGAGCCCGGGCGCGCGGCGCCGTGGCGGCGCCACCCCCGGAATGCTCAGTGCGTCTCCCCGCAGGCCCCACAATCACCAGCGCTCCACACCCGACAATTTGAGATTTAGGCGTATTCAAGTTTTCTAAGCCTCAAATTAGCCCTTGTAAGAGCTTATCTTCTTTCCCCCCAATTGACTTTAATCAAGTGCTTCAGAAGCTGGGAAATATTTTAAGTTAATCAGGCCCTTAATGCGGGCGCCTGGGGAACGCAGCCGCGCCGCGCCGGCTCAGCCCCGCTCTCCCACCCCCACGGCGGGTTGCCGAGCGCTTGCCAAACAAAAGGGAGGTGGAGAGAGGAGGGACGGCTCGCAGGGCACCTCACAGCAAAATCATGCGACGATTTTTCCCTACAGTGGCAGGCCAAAGGTTTGCCCACCGCTTGTTAAGAATTTCCTCCACCCAATGTTTCAACAGTACTTAAAGTTCGGGGACCCCTTGGCTTTGTTCCCGCTTGACAAGGGCACCCCATTTCGGAACCCAAGCCTGACCAGATGACAAATACTTGGGAATCAATAATAATTTCACAAACACTGTTGCTGTAGAGCAGACTTCAACTCATGGTCTCTTCACTGGTATCAGAGAACCCTGCTCCATAGGGTTTTCAGTGGCCGGTTCTTCAGAAATAGATAGCCAGGACTTTCTTCCAAGGCACCTCTGGGTGGACTCGAATTTATACCCTTTTGTTTAGCAACCCAGCTTTTCAATGCTTTGCACCACCCAAGGACTTTACCAATAATAATAACTTTTATTGAGCATTTTCTTTGTGTTGAATGCTAAGTGGAAACCCTGGTGGAGTAATAGTCAACAGCTTTGTCTGCCAACCAAAAGTTCAGCAGTTCAAATTCACCAAGTGCTCCTTGGAAACTCTATGAGGTAGTTCTGCTCTGTCCTACAGGTCTGAACTGACCCCACCGCAGTGAGTTTTTGTCCCCCTCCATGATAAATGTGGTACCTACTCAAATTTAGCTAATCCTCCTAACAGTCCTGTGACACCAGTCTTGTTATCCCATTGGACAGATGATGAAATTATGGACGAGAAAGGCTAAGTATTTTGCCTTAGGAAAATCTTATGGGTTTATGCTGTATTCTACTGTGAATGTGGAACCATCCAGAAATTCCAACTTGGGTGCTTACACACACTCCCCTCCCAATCTAGGGAGGGAAAGACTGCGAATCACATAAGCAAGAAGCAAGACTTAAACAGCTGCAGAAGGAACCAGCTGGGGCCAAATAGAATCTGTTTCTCAGGTCAGGGCACCTGGAAGCGGATCTTGAGATGAGAGTTGTGCGCAAGAAGTTTATTAAAGAGAAAAAGAACCCAATGAAGGAGAGAAGGAGGAAGGACAGGGAAGGGAAAACGGCAAGCAAGTGTGTGATCACAGGCGAGATTCCACCCCAGCGTGATCCCGCAGGGAACTCCAGAGCATAAATGATACCTCGCATTTTGTCCTGCCTCCAGGTCGGGGAGCAGAACAACCATACCCCAGCCCTAGTTAGTAGTAAGCTGCTGAGGGCCTCCGGGAGAGTCTCCGAAGTGAGCACACACACACACAGTCTACTGCTCTACATTTTTCTCCAGCTCCGTCTGGGACCCTGTGTTGTGACCCCTGTCAGAGCAGGCAGTGGCGGGAGCCGGACACCATCCAGCTGTGCTGGACTAGGTCTGGTGGAGGGTGTGGTCATCATGGTCTCCCTGGTCCTTTTTCTCATCTTGCCTTTACATTTTTGGTTTTCCTCATTCTCCTTTGCTCCAGATGGGGTGGGACCGCTGGAGTATCTTAGATGTCACTCCCAAGCTAAGCATCAGTAAGCATCCGAAGTGAGTGCGGGGACAATCTACCAGGACTATCTGCTTACCAGGAGAGTCTACTTGAATTTCTGGAACCTCAGATGCCTCACCTGTAAAATGGAAATAAGAGTAAACTTACTTCAGAGGATCGTGGTAAGAATTAAAATAAATAATGTTTGTGAAGCGCTTAGCGCGGAACCAGTAATAAGAGGGCTCCAGCGGCTCTGAGCACGGCTGACAGCGCCCAGCACAGGCTGTGTGAATCCTCACACTCAGTTTGGGAGCAGCAGCCAAGATACTCAAGCTGTCCCACCACATCTGGAGCATAGGAGAATGGGGAAAACCGAAGACACGGGACAGATGAGTCCAAAGAACTAAGGGGACCCCGACTACCACAGCCTCCACCAGACTGAGTCCGGCACAACTGAATGGTGCCCGGCTCCCGCCAATGACTGCTCTGACGGGGACAGCCCAGGGACGGCCACATTCTAATTCCCAAAAAAAAGACCAGACTTTCCGGTCTGACGGAGACCAGAAAAACCCCGAGAGTACGGCCCCGGGACACCCTTTCAACTCATTACTGAAGTCACCCCTGAAATTCACCCTTCATCCAGTGATTAGATGGGCCCATGAAACAAAACAAGACTCAATACGCATACGGCCCAGTGGCAAGGACTGGAAGGCAGGAGGGGACAGGAAAACTGGGTGGATGGAAATAGGCTACCCAAGGTCAAGAAGGGGAGAGCGTTGTGTGTCGAAAGGTTGGCAACCACTGTTTTGAAGCAATATATGTACTGTTTAATGAGAAATTAATTTGCTCTGTAAACCTTCAGCTAAAGCACAATTAAAAATAAATGAAGCCGGATGCTTCTACCAGCTGTGTGGCTTTGGGTAAGTTGTTTAGCCTCTCTGATCACTGAATCTGCATCTATAAAGGAGGAATAGTGATAACTCTCACCTCTGTGGAGCTATCATTAAGATGAAATTAAGTAATATGAGGGTAATGATTTAAAATTGGCACTGGTATTCCATGATGCAGCATTGCCTGGACTTCAATAAAATTATCTATGAAGGCCGTACAAGACACAGAGACACACAGACACACACACACACACACAAAGACACAAAATGACTGTGAATAACTCATAAACACTTGCAAATGCTTCCCCCAGTCACAGCCCCAGGCTTCTCCATCAGCAAGGAGACTGTTCGGCACCCTTCTCTTAAAATGTGACCACACAGCCGAAATACAACCTCCTCCTCGAAAACCACTGTTCCTCCTGCTGAAAGTCAACCTCCCTCAGAACAGTAGAGGGCTGTCCCAGGCAAAGCCACCTCCCCACGCTGCACACCAAGAGTCAGGCACCTGTGTCTTTAATGTGCTCTGTCTTAGTAATCTAGTGCTGCTATACCAGAACACCACAAGCAGATTGCGTTAGAAAAGAGAGATTTATTTTCTCACAGTCTAGTAGGCTAGAAGTCCCAATTCAGGGCTTAGCTCCAGGACAAAGCTTTCTCTCTGTGTCAGCTCCAGAGGAAGTTCTTTGTCATCAATAATTCCCGGGATTAGGAGCTGCTTCACACAGGAATTTTGAATCCAGAGAACACGCTGAGCTCCCGGCACTGCTTTCTTGGTGATATGAGGTCCCCACTTTGCTTGCTTCCCTTTCCTTTCATCTCTTGTAAGATGGAAGGTGGTGCAGGCCACCTTCCAGGGAAACTCCCTTTACACTGCATTAGGGATGGGACCTGAGCAAGGGTGTTACAATCCCACCCTTATCCTCTTTACCATAAACTGACAATCACAAAATAAAAGACAGCCACATGACACTGGGAATCATGGCCTAACCTAGTTGACCCATACTTTGGGGGAAGGGAACCCAATTCAGTCCATGACATTATACTATCCACGGAAGTACACTTGCAACCTCTGCAGGAAGAGCCCCGTCTGAAAGGGGGAGCACAGGGAAATCCGTCTAGGCTGGTACCTGCTGGTGTTGTCTAATCTAGCTCCATTGTTTCTGCCCTTACGTTAAGTGTCTCACTCACACTCCCAGCTCACCGTCCCGAGGAACCCATCTATACTGAGCAGATACATAAAAGCCGACAATTAAATTGTCTTATCAAATTTTCGCAGCTTATTACATTGTTCAGTTGCACGGGAGATGAGTCATGTCTGTAAATAAATGAAGGAAGGTTCAGCCCAGGAAGCTGCAGTGAGGGGCAAGGAGAAGCAGGAGGCGTCCCCCTAGAAGGAGGGGGCATGTGTACAGGCCTCACTGAACTTGGAGCCGGCCCCCCCGGAGTAATCAGAGGGCCCAGCGACCTTGTCTCAAGCATCTAAGAAGTCAGGAGTAGAGGAGATTAGATAGTTTCTGAGTCCCTGAGTGCAAAGAGCCCTGGCCTCAGAGACAGGAGGCACAGTTTCCATCTTCAAAGCTCCGCCATTTGCCAGCTGGAGGAACTCAGGGAAGCCACTTGACTCCAAGAGCCTCAGGTCACTCGTTCCACTGGGAATGGAGTGAAGGCTGGGATGAAGGCAGAGACGACTTCTGATCACATTCGGTGATTCCTCGGGCCTTGACGAAGTGGCTTGGTGCTCAGTAAGCCCCCCGGTCCAGCTACATACAAATCCAGCTCCTTGTGTAGACCAAAGGAGCGGTCTGCTTTCGAAATCAGACTCAGAGTAGGACCCCTTCCTTCTTTCATGACCCAAATCCTAGATTCTAAACCTCACACTCACTTCCTGACCATCAGAGGCCGAGGCCCTGCTACACTAAACACATTCCTGTGGTCGCCGCTGGAATTGTTTTTTCCATTTCAGATACTAAAGGAGAAAGCTTCATGTGTCCCATTTTCCTGGAATGCCTTGCTGAGACAAGCTATTTACATTTTGATGGTCCAGCCCCATCCCACCCCACCACCAACCCCCCACCTCAAAAAAAAACAATCTACAAATTACCAGTTATGTGAACAAAATATTCAGCCCTGTTTTCACCCTTGGTCTGGATTTGGACATGCAGCTCTTTCTTTGTTTAAGGATGGGACTTCTTCCCTCTGGTTATTTTTGAAAACAAAACAAAAGTTCTGTTCCTGGCTTTGGCCTGGTCCCCTGAAAACATGGAGATGCTATGGAGACCTTGTACGAGGAGACTGCTGGGGCCATGGTAGAATTCTCGCCTTCCGCACAGGAGACCTGGGTTCATTCCTGGCCTGTGCATGCCATATGCAGCCACTGCCCTTCTGTCAGGGGAGAACTGAGTGTTGCCATGAGGCAGAACACGTTTCAGTGGGGCTTGCAGACTAAAATGGTCTAGGAAGAAAGGCCTGGCAATCTACTTCCCAAAATCAGCCACTGAAAACCCTGTGGGTCACAAAGGTCCACTCTACAAGTGATTATGGGGATGGCACAGGACTGGTCAGTGTTCTGTTCCATTGTACATGGGGTCACCATGACTTTAGGGACAGCCTGAGGACAGGCAAGAACAATAACACAGAACCCCCATAGGGTCCTACAAATGAGCTGAGCATAGGGAGAGAGGAAAAGTCCTTTAGAGGTCCCTTCTTTCTGTTGGATCAAGACATCCAAGTCAGATAAAATCTGAAGACTAGAGTTTAAAAGCAGACTTGCCCAGACCAGCCATGCACAGAGGCAACGGTGGAGCTGGCCTACTGGATACTACTTGATCCGATGGCCAAAAGCAGAAGTACAGTAGAAACTACAAGGATATATTGGACCAGACAGTAGGAATGAGTAGAGAATTGAAGTCATTCTCTGTCCAACCGACATTCATGTCCCTGAAAGGGGCTTCTACGCAGCCACTCCTCAGCTAGCCAGGGGGATCAGAGCATGTCAACCATGAGAAGAGCTGTAGCAATACAGAGTTTGCAAGATTTTTTCATAACTTGAGGGCACTATCACAATCAGTACACCTGGTGACTCTCTCAACACCTCTGAGAAGTAGGCAGGACAGTTCTCACCACCCCTATTTGGTCCACAGGAAACTTCCAAATTCAGAATATCTGCCATCGCGTGATCTTTTCTAGAGATAGAGAAATCAATTCTCAATGAGCTTAACTGATTTGTTCAGCATTAGAAAGACCTCTAAATAGGCCAGGAGTAGAATTCAGAGTTTCTGACTTGGAATTTATGCTTTTGTTCCATTTCAAAATCCATTGCAGAAAGACCTATATAAAGCCCATGACCAAACTGAAAGCCAATCCACTGCCATTAAGCCAATTCCAGCTCATAGAGACCCTACAGAACAGTGGACAACCGCCTGCAGTGTAACTGTTGACCTTTTGATTAGCAGCCACAGCTCTTAAACACTAAACCACCAGGATTTGGGCACTGAAAGTCCATGATGCCAAGTTGGGAACTCAGGAACAGAGTCTGAAGGGTGTGAGTGTTTTCCTTTCTTCTTGCGTCATTCCTGTGACCATTGGCTGGGTTCTCTATGTGGGTGAAGACTCTCCTTTCTCAGATCGTGATAAAATGAGGCACTGATGCTTGTATTTTGGTAAATGTCTAAATGCCTTGGTCACATCTCCCTTCCTCCTTCTCCCCTTGTCTCACAGTCCTTTTACTTGCACGCCACCCTTGTGCAGAACAACAGGCTCGTGACAGTGAGTGGTACCAAGGGGAGAAAAAGAAAATCTAATTTTCTTCTAAGTACAAAACTTCACAGTGAGAATTTGCTAATTCGTGATCGCGTACTCATATGCATTCTACAAAATGAATCAGCTAAGCTAAGAACATTAATGCACTTGACTGTATTTGTGACACCTTTGAGAACTGACACCAGGACCCCACACCAGCACAGATTAGTCACCAAAGAAGCATCATCTTACACAATAAGTAGGATACAGAGATGAGCCAAAGAGAAATGGTTGCCTCAGCTGCAGTGCAGCCTGGCACATCGGTGAGAGAACCCACCAGCTACAGTCTGCAAGTGGCAAGCTGGGAATTAAGGCAACTCTAGCATTTTAGTAAGCAGGCATCTACCTCCTCGGCTATTCCAAGGTGACAAACTTGAATCCCCTGGGGGTCCCAGGGCATCAGAAAGAAAACCAAGCAGAGAGGGGACACAAGCAAAGGTGGAGAATTGAGGCAGTGGGCAGGAGACTGGAGTAGTGGCAGGATATAGAAGAATCAGAGCAGGGAAAATCCCTTTGCAAAATCAGTTTAATGCAGTGCACCTTTGTCAGTTGAAGCTAAAGCGCTCAGGCAGGGAACACAGACTGCTCAGGGGCGTGTGCCCCCTTGGCAGCACTTGGGGAGTAGGCATTTCCCAGGCTTGAAGCCCCACCCCAGACGTAGAGTCCATGGGACTCTAAGCAAGTTACCTACCCTGGCTGAGTGCCAGCAACTTTGTCCCTATCCTGGGTGGTATCCATCCCACCTGCCACCATTTCTGTGGGTGTCAGTGGGCTCATGCACGAAAGCACCCATAGCAGGGGTAAGGACACAGTGGACACCCTTTATCCTCACACTGCCTTGCGAGGTTGTGTCCATGGTGAAGAACTGGGCTAAGGGACAGTTCATGCTTCTTCTACTTTGTATCAGTGTCAGTATGTTTTTTAGTTGGTGTTAGCTGCCATCACATCAGCACTGACTCGTGGCAGACCCATGCACAACAGCACAGAAAGCTTCCCAGCCCTGTGCCAGTTGCATGACCGTCATTACATCTGAGTCCACCCTTGCGGACATTGCATCAGTCCATCTCAGTGAGGCTTTCCCTCACCTTCAGTGGTCCTCCACTTTGCAAAGCATGACATCCTTCTCTGGAACTGGACTGTCCTGAAGATGCACCCAAAATAAGTGAGTCAAGAGTTTTCGAACACATTCTGTAATCCACAGAGTTTTCATTGTCTAATTTTCAGAAGTAGACTACCAGCCCTTTCTTCCTACTCTGTCTTAGTCTAGAGGCTCTGCTGAAACCTGTCCACCATGTGTGACCCTGCTGGTATCTAAAATACCAGTGGCATAGTTTCTAGTATCATAGCAACAGGCAAGCTGCCACAATATAACAAGCTGGCAGATGGGTGATAGCAAGCCCTTTTTCTTTTTTTTTTTTTTTCAAATTAAATATGGAATCTTAACACACAAAACCAGTGTAAGTGGAGCTTTCTTGAATGAAATCAGAAGACGGAATTCAGCTTCATTCTGAAACTTTCCCCCGCCTACACCACTAACAGCCACCATGACAGTTACTCAGAGACTCCAGGGCTCAACACATTCAGTGAAGGAGCCACAAATTTGGGAGATGACATTTCACAAGGCAATGGGCTTGATCAAAAATGACAGAATAAATTAATCCTAACATATACGCACTAACTAGTCAGATGCACCCTTGTCAGGTATGTTATGCTGTAAGATCCATTTTACAGATCAGAAAACTGAGGCCTCAAGAGGTTAAGCAGCTTGTTCAAGGGCACACATGTGAAGAATAACAGACCGACCCAGGCTTCAGCCTTAGATGCCCACACTATGAATATATTGTAGGAAGCCTCCTGCTTTCTGATGCCTGAGTTGCTTATTAACCCTTCTCAGCCTCCTGAGAAGGAAATGAAGTTGAGAAAACAGAGTAGCTTTTTCCCTAGCCCCTCATTTCCAATGCTCCCCAAACCTGGTTTTCTTCAGTACCTCAAACCAGAGCCCACAGGTGGGCCTGGCATGCTGTTCACACAGAGCAAATGTCCTTGTGGGCCCTCCGCCTTGGCCCAAGCTGACGTGTACAGACCAGAGCAGTCTGTCTCCTCCTAGGACCTCATCTCACTCAGCACCAGCCATCCAGGCCTCATCCCTCCTTCCTTCTTGGCAGCTAGAACCAAGGCAGAGGGGAATGCTCTCACCATGCCATTCGACATAATCAGCTATTCTCAAGCTGCTGCTCCTTTGGCAAAAAATCTCCCCAGCCTGGTCTGCATCATAAGCATGTCCTTCCCGATGCCAGGTGTGGCTCAGGACTCAAGGACCCTGAGATGAGCCAGTGAGCTCTGTTATTAGTGGGTCAGAGCAGTGATGGTTGTTGGAGAGGCAGGCTCATTCCACACATGTGTAGGGAAAGCTACTGTGTCCTAGGTTCCGGGGACACAGATATGGAAAGACACACCTGGCTTAAGATGATAGAACTGGAGGATTCCTTTGAGGTCACTCAGCCCTACATGTCCACTCTGGAGACTTTTCTAGACAAGCTTTTCTGTGGGATGAAAAAATAGGGCCCAGAAGTGATAGGAGAAGTATGGAAAGCAGTTCCACACTCTTCCTGCAGATCTGATGCCCTGGTGCTGTCTTGTTAATCCCATCTATGACAGAAACCAAGGTGCTCTGGTGGCACAGTGGTGACACAGTTCAAACCCACCAGTCACTCCACAAAAGAAAAGATGTGGCAGTCTGCTTCTGTAAAGATCACAGCCACGGAAATGCTAAGAGGCAGTACTACTCTGTCCCGCGGGGTCACTATAAGTGACAGCAATGAGCATGGCTTCAGCCAGAGTCCCTGGCTGGCACGAATGATTCATTACCTGGCTATTAACCAAGAGCTGGCAGTTGGGATTTACCCAGAGGTGCCTTGGCAGTTAAGTCGAATGTTTGGGGCTCACCAGGGTTTAGGAAAACTATTTGCCAACATGGTTTCCATCTCAGGCGGATGTTGGCAGAACCCAGTGCTCCAGCCTGCAAGAAGCTGGGGAGGGGTATCTGCCAATCAGCTCTCCTTAAAAGGAGTCTTTCTCCCCAAATCAGCTTTGCTGACACAGCTGTAAATGTGGAGAACTGGCTCCCAGAGGCAGAGCTTGGAACCCCGGAGGAGTATCACACATCACAAATCACTTTCTCTGCTCATTCCTGGGACGTCTGGGGCATAAACTTTCCACCTTATCTTTCCGAGAGTGGATGCCAGGAGCTGACCCTGGCAGTATTTCCATTTAAACAAGGGCAAGAGCTGGTGTCAGCAGTCCCCGTGGCCCCTGGTCAGATGAAGAAAAGTGTTTGGCTGCCTCCAGGGAAGGCTGATGGAGAGAAGAGAAGAAACAGGATGAGATGAACAGCAATGGATAGAAGCGGAAAGGGGAAATGGGTTTTACTGGTGATCTGCTTCCGTAAGGATTGTTATTGGTGGCGTGTGCCTTTAGCCTATTCTGACTCATACTGACCAGAATAGAACAGCCCCACAGAACTTTCTAGGCTGTCATTTTTAGGACAGCAGGTTGCCAGGTATTTCTCCCACAGAGTCACCAGTGAATTGTAACTGCCAGTCTCATTTGGCAGCTAAGTGCTTAACCATTGTACCACCAAACTTCTCTTATGTGAAGACTAAAGCCTAGGAAACCCTAGGGGGCAGTTCTACCCTGTTACAAGGTCACTATGAATCTGAATCAATTCAACATCATGCAACAACAACACTGCTCTTTCAAGTTACAATTGGCAAAGGCAGCTCCAGCTAGCGGCACTTAGGAGTACGAGCCCTGAAGTTCCATCACCCAGGGTACAAATCCCAGGTCTGCCCTTTACTTACTGTGTGACCACGTGTGAGTTACTTAGCCTCTCTGCACTTGAGCTTCCTTATCAGCAAAATGGGGGGTGAAGATAATACCAACCCTAGGACTGCTGTGGACACTGAAAGAGATGACGTATGCAACCCTTAGTGAGTGTCAGGCACATAGCAAGCACTCAGTCCACACTGGAGATGATTATCACTCTGCCAGGAACTTCTGTGTGACATCCATCTGGTCACAGGTAAACAGAGAAGGCCGAGCCAAGTTCTTGCTTGTGATCTCAACCAACCAGCTCTGAATGGCTACGCTTACCTGAGTCACAGATGTCCACTCCACACTGACCTACGACATGAAGAGGTCTATCTTTGCCAAAAGGAGAAATATCAACATTTCACATCATACTTATGAAAGCAATAAACTAGAATAATACTTAAAGATATACACGTATCTAGGTCATCTCACCACTGTGAGCTGTTGGAAATGAGGGTTTCATCTGGGGCTCTCTGTGAATAGAGTCTGTGTCTCCATAACATATCATTTGAAAGCAGGTGTCTGCTGCTTGAAAGAGAGAAAAGAGAATAGTTTGAAAGCCCCATCCTAAACAATACCACCTACAGGCTCAGTTTGGAGACGCACCAGGACTTTCATCTCTTGAGCAGAAAAGTTGTCTCTTCCTGAGTGCACAGCTTCTAGCTGGCTGAGCCTGAACCTGGGGAGCTGTGGCTGGGGAACCATGTGTCCCACTTGCAATGGCTGTGGTTCGTTGTCATCAAGTCAACTTCAATCTGTGATGATTTTATGTAAAAGGGAACGAAACGTCCCGTGCTATGCCATGGTATGTTTTTGTCACTGTTGCAGCCGTTGCATTAATCAGCCTCACTGAGGCTGATCTTCCCCACTTTTGATACATGATATCACAGGCAAGATGCAATTATCTGTTTTGTTTTCAGAGACACCCTTTTCCCATGTATCAGTCATTGCTTTCCATTTTTCAAGCCACGACTGAGTTCACTTAGAGCAAAAGCATCCATCTCATGCACAACTCCCTTTGAAAAGGAAGTGCTCATTTAAAAGGAAGTGAGCATGGTTTTTAGCTATGAACAGCCAGAGGCTGATCAAGTGGTTGAAAGTGTAACCCTGCCTGAGGGTTGCCAGCAATCAGGCCCAAGAAGGTCACCAGTCTTCTCTCCCAGGCAAAAAGGCTAGAGTCATTGGCTAACCTCTGCCCTAATCCAAGGTCCCCTGGGCCGTGGGGACCAAGAGATCTCACAAGGAATGAAAGAGGTCAAGGGAGGCTGGTAAACAAGGAGAAATCTTAAGCAGGAAAATTGAAATATCCATTTCAATTTGACACCTTCTATCCAGCCCAAGGTCTTATTTTAATCAGGACGTACTGAAATAACATTTGTTAAAAGTCTTTGATAAAGACGGCAGAAAAGTCTATTCACACCCAACTGGAAGCTGACCCTTGAGGAAACCCAAACCAGCTGCCATGGAGCTGACTCGGAATCATGACAACCCATGCCTGCCACGGCAGAACTGTGCTCCACAGGTTTTCAGTGGGTGATTTTTTTCAGAAATAGATCACCAGGCCTTTCTTCGGAGGTGCCTCCAGGCATACTCAAACCATCAACCTTTCAATCAGCAGCCAAGCACATTAACACTTTGTACCACCCAGGGACTCTAACCTATGAGGAATGCCCCCCCCCAGCTCTACCCCTGTAATACCACCCGTTCATCCTTTAAAACCAAAAAACCAAACCCAGTGCCACCCAGTTGATGCCAACGCATAGTGACCCTAGAAATCAGGATAGAACTGCCCGGTAGAGTTTCCAAGAAGCGCCTGGTGGATTCAAACAGCCGACCTTTCAGTTAGCAGCTATAGCATTTAACCACTACGCCACTAGCATTTCCTTTCATCCTTTAGACATATGTTTTTCTTGAAAATATAGAATCCTAGGAAGGGCATTTCTCTGATTACTTAATTTTTCGTTTGTTGGCTTTCTTTTTAAAGAATTTTCCAAATCTTCACCTTCAGTACCTTAGTTTATAGCAGGATCCTTTTTCTTTTCTTTCTTTTTTTTTTTTTTTTTTGTCAAATAATAGAAACAAACTGGCCAACTGTCATGGATTGAATTGTGTCCCCCCAAAAACAGGTGTAACCATGTGACCATGATTCCCTGTATTCTACGAAGGTCCTCCATTTCGTGATTTTACTGTGCTGTACGTTAAAGGATTAGGGTGGGACTGTAAACCCTTCAGAAGATCACCTCCCTGCTCCACTGTAAAGGGAGTTTCCCTGGAGTATGTCTTGCCCCACAGTTAATCCTTGCATCCCACAAGAGATAAAAGGAAAGAGAGGCAAGCAGAGCTTTGGGAACCTCACGCCATCAAGAAGTCAGTACCAGGAGCAGAGTACATCCTTCAGACCTGAGGTTCCTGCGCCAAGACGCTCCCTGGACAAACACTGATGCGATACCAGACTTTCCTCCAGAGCTGATAAGTGGGAAAATCTTCCCCTGGAGCAGACATCCTGAATTTGAACTTGTAGCCTGCCGGACTGTGTAAAAATAAACCTTCCTTTGTTAAAGCCATCCACTTTGTGGTATTTCTATTAGAGCAGCACTAGCTGACTAAAACACCAACCTTTTTTCAAACAAGAAGCTATTGGAAGTACACACGGTAACTCGCAGAGTGAAAAGCAAACCCCCAAACTCACTGCGCCTCAGAACAGACAGGAACTAGGGGGCTCCTAGCAGTGCCCACACACATCTTCCTAGGATGTCAGAAGATAAATGTGGCTTCACCACGCCGTTCCCGCCAATTTCCGGCAGAGTGATTGACAGTTCCTCCCAACCACGTGGAAGCAAGAAGAAGGAGTTCCCCAAAGAGGTAAACCCTGTGTGTTTTGACAATTTATCATTTATTTGTCTTTTTTCATATACAAGAAGTATTCAGACCTAGCTTATAGTGAAATTCTCAAACCGCAAGGAAAAGATAGGCATTCAGTTATAACGGCAGAAGGGGTTGGGGGAGAAGGTATATTTTTATCTCATTCATATCTTAATACATACTTGGGATTAGATGCTGATTAATTTGCCACTAAGAGATGTTGTTAATCAGTTGCGTGTCAGCAGTCATCGCTGGTGACATTTAAATGATACAGCACCATGGGATTAACTGTACTTTTTCCAATTACCTTTCTATAAAAGTAAAGGCAAACTTAATGTACATTCTGGGGGTGTCATTACCCCCTATTTACACTCATTATGATTCTAGGGATTATGACAAGTCTCAGTTAAAGCTGATGAATTTGGTTGGATCGTGTTTAACAAGGTGTTTCAAGTCTGAGTTTGGAAATCCCCAGGACAAAGGATTTCTGCAGCCAGTTTCCAGAGTGACAGCCAAGCACTTTCTAGGTTCCTGGTGGGTGGGATCCCTGGCTGAACCAGGGCAAGGCGCTCATCTTTCTGTCCCGAGAGAGTGATAGCCATGCTGCAGGACCCCGGAGAGTACAGCAGGCTCTCCCTCAGAGCACCCAGCCACCAGACAAGGTTCTGGGTGACCTGCCCATTCATCAGGGCTGAAAAAAGGAAAGAGAGATGGCAGGAGAGAGAATTAGCATCATTAGGTTCCTGATGGAAACCCTGCTGGCCTAGTGCTTAAGTGCTTTGGATGCTAACCAGAAGTTGGGCTGTTCAAACCCACTAGGCGCTCCTTGGAAACTCTCTACAGGGCAGTTCTACTCTGTCCTATAAGATCGCTCTGAGTCAGAATTCCTGATATTTTCCAGAAATTGTTTTTGGTTTTTCTGTGGCCTCCTCTTGATTATAAGTACCCCCCTAAAAAAAATATTCATTGCAGTGAGTTCCAGTTCATGGCAGCCCCATGTGTCGCAGAGGTAAACAGTGCTCCACAGCGTTTTCATGGCTGTGATCTTTCAGAAGCAGATCTCCCAAGGCGCCTCTCAGTAAGTTCAAACCACCAACCTTCTGGCTAATAGTCCTGCACCTAACCATCTTTACCACCCAGGGCCTCACCCTTGACTACACGGGTGTTTTAAAGAGAATGGAAAATTTTGAAAAGAAGAAAGTAGAGACGTGAAATTACCGACAACTCAATGATGAGTATTACCATTTTCAAACCTTGCTTTAGGCTTCCCCAGTGTTGGGGAAGGGGAGGGTGTGTGCAGGTGTCTTACCTGTGTCGTTGTCAATACTTTTCATGAGACAAATAGGGGATAAATAACCACAGGGATGTGCATAATTAAGGTCATAATATATGCATACTTTTGCATCCTGCATTTGCCACTTATTATGATATTGTACTTTCCCATATCATTATAGTTTTCAAAAATATCATTTTAATAACTTGTTCTTTGATTATAAATGTGATACAGGCCCCTTGTGAAAATTTTGCAAAGTACAGAGTAGTGTTTTGCCCTCATTATCACACAAATAGGCCATTACTATCATTTACATTCTGTTATGGTTCTATCTACCTCATTCTGTCCTATTCATAGATTCAATTTAGTGTGTGAATGTGTGTGTATGTGTGTGTGTGTGTGTCTGGGTGGCCAAAATGCAAAGTGTTCTACTAATAACTGAAAGATTGGCAGTTCGAACCCACCCAAAAGTACCTCAGAAGAAAATCCTGGTGATCTGCTTCTAAAAGGTCACAACTTTGAAAATCCTGTGGAGCACAGTTCTGCTCTGACACACATGGTGTCACCATGGGTCAGAAATGATTCAAAGGCAACTAATAACAGTGACAACAACATGTGTGTGTGTGTGTGTGTGTGTAGATACATATACACACATGTGTATATATACACACATGTATATACATATTTACATATATGTACACGTATGTGTATATATGCATATATGCACATATATTTTACATAAGTGTATTTATACAACTTGTCATCTTGCTTTTTCTCTTAAATTATGTTGCTAAACTTTTTTTAACTCATTTTAATGACTACATAATATTCCATTATACAGCAATACAATATTTTGCCTCACTGATATTTAAAATTTGGACCTTAGGTTGTTTCTGGTATCTCATATAATAAATAGTGCTGGGGAGAACATCTTTCCACATACAACTTTGTCTCTAAAGTCCTCTGGAATTTTCAGAAAGTTAATGAAAGCTTTGGCTCAGTTGTCTGTGAGTCTTAAAAGGCTGCCTTTCCTCCCCATCCCCGTGTGTTGGTAACATGCCTCTAGGAACCACGTGCTCACTACTGACCAATCAGCCTTCCACATCTGGGCATTGCAAGCGTCTCAAAGTTCTTCCTTATGACAAAACACAACTGGCCAACACATAACAGCTACATACTGGGGAAATGCAGAACTAATTCTTTTCCATCAGTTCTTCAAACACTTCCAGACGTTTCTCAACATCTTAACCTCCCTTCTCCAGGCTAACAAGCCCAGGAATTTGAGTCTGCTCTCAAGGCCTGAATTTTTAGAGCCCACTCATGGATCCTCCCCCCTGGTCCCACTCATTCTTTACAGGATGTAGCCAAAAGCCACTGCCATCGAGTAGATTCCAACTCATAGCTACCCTATAGGTCAAAGTAGAACTGCTGCATAGAGTTTCCAAGGAGTGCTTGGTGGATTTGAACTGCTGGCCTTTTGGTTAGCATGCATGGCACTTATCTACTATGCAACCACGGTTTCCTTTTGTAAGGTAAAGCCGTCCTGCTCCAGCTCACATTCATTTAGGAAGTCACTC
Source organism: Heterohyrax brucei (assembly GCA_028571685.1). Lineage (NCBI taxonomy): Eukaryota > Metazoa > Chordata > Mammalia > Hyracoidea > Procaviidae > Heterohyrax > Heterohyrax brucei. The sequence goes on along the minus strand of CM053161.1, from coordinate 57,017,691 downwards.
TTAGCCCCTCTATAACTAACACAGTTTGGCCACAGCCACACCTCAGGGACTATGGTTACATCACTGGTCAAGCTCACGCACCACCTTTGCATCACAGCTGCTGGCCCTGCTCCAGCCCTCACAGGCTGTGTGACTCTGGACATGTTTTTCAACCCCTCTGTGCAGCAAGGTTGTAGGGAGAATAAAGTGATGAGATAATACATGGCCAAAGTTCTTATAAGAGCTGGGGCAGGGTTTGTGCTCCATCCTGTACAGGCTACCCTGTCTGCTAACAGATCCTCCATTAGGTTAATCTGGGGCAACGTGGAGAAAAACATGTTCTTTAGTGAGCCTCTTGAGACGCTGTAGTAGCAAGTTCTCAGGTCCTGGGGAATCTATGAGCTCGGGGCTCTGGATGAAGAACCTCATGGTTTCCAGTGTATGAGTGGCTGTGAACTGTGGGAAGGGTGTGATGCAAAGCTGGCCAGGCAGGACTGACGTGCTCTGACATATGAGTCTGGACCATCTCTGTTGGGGACATAGACAGAATAAATCAGATCTGCCCAATAAGTATGAAGGCTTCAGGCATGGCTGGTTCCAGGGTACCCCTTAGCTCTGTTTTTGAGAAGCTAAGAGCAGTCTTCAGAGTCACACACCCACATGCACATCTGTTTCAGGAGGAAAATCCCAGGCCTGGGAGCTCAGGTTTGCATCAGCTCCAAAAATAGAACAAATGAAGGTCAAAAGCAAAAATGGAATCAAATGAAAAACCAGACTTCAGCTTAGCATTTCAAAATTATGGCATTTTGGGACACTGCTGCAGTTTGATTAAAAATGAACGTATTTGTGAAGTTCGACGGCGAGGTAATTTTGAGGGAGGGATGAAAGCCTGGTCGGAACCACCCTGGGAGCTCAGGTAACGTGTCCCACTGCCCCCATCAACAGCAGTTCTGACCCTGCGAGTGCTAACAACAGCCCCAAAGAGGCAGCTCAGTGGGAGGGCTGGGGACACCACCTGCTTCCCTCTCCCACAAGGGAAGTGACCAGGCCTACAGCTTGTGTGACATCAGGTAACAAGCAATATCAAGTGGGAGGTCAGTACTTAAAATGTCATTAACTTGGAGCCAGTGAACTGAGTTTCTGAGACAGTGAGAGAAGGTGCTGAAGTGTCTTCTGAACATAGTTTCAAACATTGATTTTCATTTCCTGTCCCTGCTGTTTTGCGGTTGTTACCATTTCTGCAGGGCCTGCTTCCTGATTGTCTGTGCTACAGGGGGGTGACCAAAGTTCCACAGACAACCTAAGCTGTGCCCTCAGTACCTCCTGCACCGCCAACTGTCATGCCTCTGTGCAGAGCCCCTCCTTCCCTGCCCACTGGGCAAACTCCTGTTCATCCTTTGGAACCCATTTCAAAGATGTCAAAACCAATAAAATTGAGAATCATCTGTAACACCTCCTCTTTCCACAGGCTATCACCAAGGTCCGTTGACTTGGTTTACCTCTGACTCCATCCCACCTCCCATGTGAGAATCCAGCCCTTATTATCTCTTCCCTAGACATCACCACTTGTGTATCAGACCCACTATCTGTTTGTTAATTTTTTGTGCAGTGGTAGCTTACCTAGTGCTATGATACTGGAAACTATGCTACCAGTATTTCAAATAGCAGCAGGGCCAGTGATGCAGACAGGTTGTAGCAAAGCTTCCAGACTAAGAGAAAAGAGAGAGCCCTGGCAGTTAGCTCCCAAAAATTAGTGAATGAAAATCCCAATATACTGCTTGAAGGTGAGCCTCCTAGACTGGAAAGCAAAATGCTATGTGAACCAACTGCAGCAAGTTTTCAAGAGGTAGCTTTCAACTGAATTTACGAAACAGCTTCCTGGTCCCTATTCCTTAGGGATGATTGGGCACAGGCTTTAGAAAAGAATAGATCCAGGTTCCAAACACGCTCTGTTACTTACTAGGGCCAACTACTTGAATTTCCTGAGTTTCCGTCACCTCACCTGTAAAATGGGGATAGAACTAAACTTACCTCACAGGATTGTGGTTAGAATTAAAAGAAACAATGCTTGTCATGTGCTTAGCACAGTACTGGCACGGATAACTAGTTGCAGTGTTATCACCACTATACCGAGGGAAAAAACAAGAACGTTGCAGTCGAGTCCAACTCACAGGGACAGAATAGGACAGAGTAAAACGGCCCCGTAGAGTTTCTGAGGAACACCTGGTGACTTGGTGGCTTCAGAGCTCATTAGCCATCTGTACCCACATCAAATAAGAGCGTAAAAAATTATTCAACAGAACAGGCAGGCTTTATTACCCAAATCCAGACACTTTGAGTCTCAGTCCATGTAATCTACTCAAGAAATGTCCACGTTTCTTGAAATTCATGACTTGAAGAAAGCTGCACCTCTCATCTCTGGTCCCAAAAGCCACTTTACGGCCATCCCCTCCTTGAAGGTGTCAACACAGAGACACCATGGGTTTCTCTGAATAGTGTGGAAAGCTCTATTCCCATGGTGGTCAGAACAGGTCCTGAGCCAAACAGAGACTGAGAGTCAAGGAGAGCAGGGGTGTTTATTAACTTGCTCAGCAGGCAGGGAACACATGAGGGCTAGGACAGCCACTGAGATGGAGTCATGTCCTATGAGCTCACAGGAACAACAGAAGAAAGTAGCAAGATTAATTTGTTGTTGTCATCGGTTGCCCAAGAGTTGATTCCAATTCATGGTGACCCCATCATATGCACAGAGCAGAGCTGTGCTCTGAAGGGTTTTCAAAGTCATGACCTCTTGGATGTAGATTGCCAGGTCTTTCTTCCGAGGTACCTGTGTGAGTTTGAGCCACCAGCCTCTCAGGTAGCAGCCAGGTGCTTAACCTAGCACCACCAGGTCTTCTTAAGGTGAATCCTCACACTGCAAATCACCCTGCAAACCCACAATTCTGAAGAACTGGAAAGTCAGATTCCTTTTCAGTGTCTACACAAGTGCTCAGAGAAGGGTTCTTTTCTGAGACAAAAGAGAGAAAGATGAAAACTCCTTTTATTCCTCTCCTGGGAAAGTCCACGCTTTCGACAATCCGGGAACTCTACAGTTCATATTCTTTTAAATATCTTTAGAAAATTAAGTTTGTTGTGATGGCAGGTGATAACAGGAACTTGACGAGTAAATAAAAGCTATTTTTGCCCTGGGCATTGCTGTTAATGTCCCAGTATATCAACATTTTTGAAAAAGCTTCTCTCCCTCTGCCTTCTTTTTGCTTTTCTTTTTTTAAACAATGGTACTAGCCACATGATCCCGGCTTCGTTTTATTTGAAGCTCCTTTGTTTCCTGGACAAAGATCTAGGTTCAGGACTCCACGGAAGCCATGACTAGAGAAGGGCTTGGGTGCATCACTTTAAAGTTTTGGTTAATTAAGAACATGAGCTTTGCCATTAGGTCTGAGGCTCTCAGCCCAGCTGTACGGAAGAATCCCTGGCCAGCTTTAAGAACTACTGGTACCCAACTTCATTCCTGATGATTAAATCAGATACGCTGGGCATTTGATGCAGGAGTCGTGAATGCAGAAAAACTCCCCTCCCCACCCCCCACCTTGGCCTATCCACTTATCAGTAATCTGATAGAGCTGTTATGAGATAGAAAACTGCCAATCACAACAGAACCTCATCCAGTATGGTGGTGTAAGGGAGGACCCTAGGTTGGAAGACACCCAGAATACACAGCGACCACGACAGTGGACCACAGCGTACCGCAACAGTGATGCTGGCGCAGGCCTGGGCACTATCGTGTTTTGTTGTACATGGCGCTGCCGTGAGTGGGCGCCGACTCTATGGCAACAATGTCATAAAAGCCATACATAATTTAGGAGAGCTATCCTGAGATTAGTGCTCCTGTTATAGAGATGGTAAAGCTGGAGCTCTGACAAGAAGTGGCTTGCCAAAGGTCACCAGCTGGTAAGTAGAATACCCAGGAGTGAAAGCCCAGACTATCTTTTCCCAAAGCCCACCCTGTTCCCTCTTCATCAGTTGCTGTTGGTACAGTGGATTGGCTGCTTCCTAAGTGTTGTAGTCATCGAGTGCTGCTCTAGCAGAAATACTACAATTGGATGGCTTTAACTAAGGAGTTTATTCTTACACAGTTCAAATCCAGGGTGTCAGCTCCAAGGGAAGGCTTTCCCTCTGTCGGCTCTGGAGGAAGGTCCTTGTGTTACTTCAGTCCTTCTTTGATCTGACAGCATCTTGGCAAAGAACCTCAGGTCCAAAGGATGAGAGATGCTCCTGGTGCTGCTTGCTTGATGGTGTGAGGTTCCCAGTTCTCTGCTTGCTTCTCTTTCCTTTTATCTCTTGTAGGATGAAAGTATAAAAGGTAGTGAAAGCCATACTCCAGGGAAACTCCTTAGTAAGGGTGTTAACAATTCCACCCTAATCCTCTTTAATATAATCATGTCTATTAACCACAGGCAGAGATTACGATTTGCAGCACAAAACGGAGGGCAATCACACCACACTGGGACTCACGGCCCAGCTAAACTGCTACTCATGTTTAAATCCATGACACTAAGTAAGTCCTTAGTCTGACATTCAAGGCCTTTAACAGTGAGCCCCAACCAACTCTGTCCCCTCCTATCTCTTGCCACACCCCTCGGCACACACTAGAGTCCAGCCAAAGTAGCTACTCTTCCTGAAACGTGCACTACACATTCTGGCCTTTGGACCCTGACATGGATTGAATTTTGTCCCTGAAAAAGTGTGTGTAGCAATTTGGCTAGGCCATGATTCCGGGTTTTGTGTGGTGCTCCTGTGGCGTTAATGAGGACGGATGGGTGGTAGTTGTGTCGGTCGTGTGGTTCTCAGTGTGTAAGGTTGTATTGTGCCTTGAGGCAATCTCAGGATATAAACAACAGGGAAGCAAGGAGAGAGTTGGGGACCTCACATCACGGAGAAAGCAGCGCCTGGAGTAGTGAGCTTCCTTTGCAAAGGACTGCAGTCCCTAAGCTTCAGAAGCTCCTAGTCCAAGGGAAGACTGAGTACAGGGACCTCTTCCGGAGCCAACAGAGAAAGCCTTCCCCAGAAGCTGATACCCTGACGTTGGACTTGTAGCCTACTGGACTCTGACAGAATAAAATTTCTCTTTGTCAAGCCATCCATTTGTAGTATTTCTGTTATAGAATTACCAGATGACTAAGACAGACAGCAAGTCATGCTTCTCCATGTGTCCAACTCTTTTCCCTTTTGCTGGGACCTGATACAGACTCCCACCCTTACTCAGTGACCTGCCTGACCAAAGTGCCCACCCCTCCTACCACAACCCCACAGTCCTGCGTCAATTACAGCAGTCCATCTGGTCTAACTGAATCTTGTTTACCAGACATGTCTGGCCTGGGAACTGTGGACTCTTAACAGCTGGAACTTGTCCTAATCATCTGTATCCCCTGACCCAGAGCAGTTTGCTTCGCGAGGCTTAACAGCAAAGTCCTGGCCTCTGCCCTCAGTAATTCAACCCAGTGCCTTTCATCGTGAAGTTGTTGGAGGCACGTGTTTATGATAAACAGACCCATGTGACTCTTTTGAGATGGCACCCACACCCTTCACGTTACTCATTTCCAAAAAGACTTGGCCGTGAAGTGTTTGGCAAACTGTCCGTGGATGAGTGTTTGACAGTCAGATGTGTTAGAAATTCAGGGTGACAGATGGGTGTGGTTAGTAGCATATGGCCTGAAGTGTAGGTTCAGTGTTTACATGTTTTATACAAACTATGGTTTTATATTTATGCATAAGGAAAGGGAGAGAGTCATAAGTTGTGCATTTTAGGGAGTTGTGTTGACGCTCCTAAGCGACAAGCAAATTTCAGGATGTGGTAAGGGCCCTGCAGAGGGTTCTAATCCCATCTCTGCCAACCACCACGCAGACTGTGACCTGAGGTGAGACAGACCCTCTTTCAGGATCTTTGCTTCCCAACTATAATATATTTGAAGTTTGTTCCAGGACCAACATTCCAGAAAGCACTGGATGCCAAATCAATGGTATTTGCAGAGTCTAGTATTTATTTGGGGGAAGTGAGAAAGCTTCAAGCATTCTTGCCCTTAGAATGACCTCTGTTGGTGGCCAGTATCTTGGAGTCGTAGGGCTGAGTCCCTGAGTTTTCTGGATACATTGGCCAGACAAATGGATTCTAAAATGTCTTCCCAGTGAGGAATACACTGCCCCATAGGATCAGGGCTTTAGGGCGGTAGATCAAGCCCTGTTGTGCTTTGCTTAAGCGCTTAATTGTTAAATGATAAGTCAGCAGTCTAAAGCCACAGTCAAGCCACGGGAGAAAGGTGTGGTAATCTGCTTCTGTAAAGACTAAACCAACAGAACAAAACCGTTGCTGTTGAGTTGATTCTGACTCATAGCAACCCTATAGGACTGAGTAGAACTGCCCAGAGTGTTTTCAAGTCTGTTAACTTTACAGAAGCAGATAGCCACATCTTTCCCTCACAGAGCAGCTCGTGGTTCAAACTGCTGACCTCTTGGTTAACAGCTGAGTGCTTAACCACTGTGCCACTTGGCTGCCCATAAAGATTCCTGCCTTAGAAATCTTATGGGGCAGTTCTACTCTGTCCTGTAGGGTCACTGTAAGTCAGGACCAACTTGGTGGCAATGAGTTTGGTTTTGGAATGCTGCTCTGTAAAAACACATCCAGGTCTTTCCTATCTCCTAACCTCCCGAGTGATTATTAAGAGGCTTCTTGGAGCTCAGCTCGCCCAATTTTTGTGCTTTATGGATGGAGAGAGCAGGGCGCAGAGAGGAGACATGATGAGGCAGAGCTGCGCTGAGAGCCCTGGTCTCCTGGTGCTCAGATCAGGAATTAGCTCACAACGCACAGCACAGGGGGTGGAGTACAGGCACCTGGGCAGGCAGGGCAGGGGCTGGGGCTGGGGAGCTGGGGAGACATCTATGTCCCCCCCTGACAAGAGGAGGCTGGATATGTGGAGCCACACGTGCCTCGCAGGTCTCCCGTTGCTCTGGGGTTCAGGCAGCTCAGAGCCGGAGAGGCTTTAGAGAATGTCTAGTGTCCACTTTCCATGCTGGAAGGAGCAGGCAGTAAGCTGCAGGCACAAAAAGCTGCCTGTGATCACAGCCCATCTTTTGGGAGGGTCCGTTTCACACCCTGGAAGCAACCTACACTCTTCTATGTTTAAACAGACATATATTGTGAGGAACGGTGCCAGGCATTCCACGGTCGGAAGACCAGCGGAGCAGCTCTAGCCTTTTCCTGATGCAGCCATAAGGATGGAGAATTTTCTGACCATTTAGAAGGGATGTGTACAGAAATACAGAGAAACTCATCATTGTTCAGAAGCACATCTGGGCCCTTCGGGAGAACAGGAAGAAGGCAATTGTCTGCTTCCTGCTTTTCCGATGCTCTGGAAGAAGAGAGCTGCGCTTCTCAGCCACCTAATCTAACCTAACCAGTTGCCACTGAGTCAGTTCTCACTCATGGCAACCCTTTGTATGCAGAGTACAATGCACCATAGGATTTTCAAGGCTGTGACCTTTCAGAAGCAGGTTTCCAGGCCTGGTTTCCAAAACATCTCTTGGTGGATTCGAACTGCCAACATTTCAGTTATTGATCTAGTCCATGGAGGGCACTAATCTAGCACAATGTCTTCATTTTAGAAATGAGTAGACTGAAGCCTTGAGAAGCCAAGTGACTTTCTCAAAATCACACAGACCCAGGACATGCTGCCAAACCATGATGACTTTCTTTATCTTTCTGCCCACACCACTTCTGAAGGGTCAGAAAATTCTCTACCACTACAGATCCTTCAGGGGAAGGCAAAAGCCACTGTGCAGGTCTTCCAAGATGCTGGAAAGCTCAGAGTCAGGAGGACTTGAAAGATTTCCTGTTTTCAAAAAGCTGAAATTGAAAAGTGCTGTCATCTTCTTTAAATACATTCTTTTGAATAAAACATCTATTCTTGATGCCAGCAGCAAGCTTCGAAACATGTTCAAGATGACATGATTGATAACAACAAAGCTTTTTCAAGATGTTTCTAATTCCATCTCCCTGGTTAAAGAATGTGAACTTTCTAACATGATGTATGGCCTGCTAAGAAGGTGTGCTCCAACCGAAGTTACTTATTTATGCTTCCATTTTTGACAGATGAATATTAACGACGGGGAAAATTGTAAAGCCAATTAGTAAAAGCTGAAGAGGTCCATACAAATGTGAGAAAAGGAACACAAGTTCCTCTCATCCAAACGACAGAGCACTAGACATGTCCTGTCTGTCTCCAGGAAGCTGGGGCCAGGACAGGCATGACAGCCTGGGTGAAGCCTCACAGATCCCTCTGTTTCCCATGCACCTCTGTGGGTGGAATCCAACCTGGGAGTTGATCTAGGGAAGCTCAAAGGAGAGTCAGGCTTGTTGCTGCATTGCCTCTAGATGGGAGCAGCAGGAGAAGCGTAGTTCTAGCGGTCCCACTGATAGGCTGTCTCCAGCTCCTCGCCTAGTTTACCTTCAGCACTGACACTGACGGCCAGTGAGGGAAACCAGAGAGCCCAGAGCTGTGTCTCTGGCATCTGCTATAGAAAGAAGTGGGGGAAGAAACCTCTTGATCCCACTTCTTCTCATCACCTTCTCCTCTCTTCTTGCTCTTCCTGCCTATGTTGCTCCCAAGAGCTAGATGAAGCCACAAGCACAAGCCAGTTGAAAACAAGTCACAAATATTCATTACGCACCTAGTATGAGCGCAAGTGAGTCCCTGGGTGGTGCAAACAGTTGAGCACTCAGCCACTAGCCGAAACATTGGCAGTTCAAACCCACCCAGAGGCACCTCGGAAGACAGGTCTGGCAATCTGCTTCTGAAAGGTCACAGCCTTAAAGACCTTCTGGAACAATTCTACTCTACGCACATGGGGTGGTCATGAGTCACAACCCGGTTTTTGTAGTACCTGCTGGCACCAGGAATGCAGGGCAGACCCAGTTCTTGGCTCATAGGGCTTCCAGGCCAGACAGCAAAATGCAGGATTCCTCCCGGGACCCCAAAGTAAGCTCACACCCCTGGGATGGGACTGGTTCCCCATTCCGAGAGTCAGCCTCATTGTTGAAGCTGAGAAGGGGGGAGGGGAAGGGCTGACAGCTTCCAAAATTAACAAGAGGTTAATTTATCCACACACGCTGCACATGTTGTGTTAGGTTTCTAGAAAGGAAGAACAAACAGCCTGAGATTTCACTTAGAGGCTGTAAATTATTCTTTCCCCAGCACCTTGGGCACCAATCTGTCACCTGGTATTTTTTAGCCCGTCACTAATTTTTAATAATTTCATGACAACTGCTTGCTCGGCGTTAAAGTGATGCTACCACTGTGGAAGTCAGGAGAACAAGGGCCCGGCTTAAAGAGGTAGAAGGAAACAGGCTGCGCACCCCACCCCACCCCCCTGTCCATCTCTGCCCCCACATTGCATCACTGATTACCAAAAAAAAAAAAAAAAAAACCAACTGACATCAATTGGTTGTGACTCATAGAAACCCTATAGGTCAGAGTAGAACTGCCCCATAGAGTTTCCAAGGAGCACCTGGCAGATTTGAACAGCCAACCTTTTTGTTAGTAGATGTAGCACTTAACCACTACCGCACCAGGGTCATGGATCTCATGGATCTGCCTAAAAACGGACCTGTAGGCTTTTTCCATTACAGATAATTTGTCTTTAAAGGAAATGGCCCTTTTGCAACCTGACACTCTAACTAAAAACCTGGCAGTGATCTCATTTCTGTCAGCACTATCACTGGCCTTGTCCAACTACACGGCTAATGTGTGTGGATGGATGAGTGTTCCATTAGGATAAAACTCCATGACCCCTTTCTGAGGGCCGTGGAGGTTCAGGATAGAACACTCTCCTTCCTGGGGTGGGGAGGGGCCACATTCACTTCCTAGCCGATGCGCTTCGTGCACAGCCCCCACCTGTCTGTCAGTGATGCCGTGCCTGTTGCTATGATGAACAGGTTACAGCAGAGCTTCCAGAATCTCTTAGGTTGGGTTTTCTCAAGAAGCAAGAGCAGTGAGATATGTATACCAAATAAAACACGTTGCTGTTGAATAGATTCCAACTTATGGTAACCCTACAGGATAGAATAGAACTTCCCCACAAGGTTTCCAAGGAGTGGTTGTTGGGTTCGAACTGCTGACCTTTCGGTTAGCAGGCTGAAGTCTTAACCACTGCACCACCAGGGACCTATATATATATTTATATATATAAATATATGTAAATATATGTGTCTGTCCATACATGTATATATGTGTGTACACACATATAAATTTTATGTTTGTAAATGTGCGTGTGTGTGTGTGTGTGTGTGTGTGTGTAGCCACAGAGAGAGATTTATTTCAAGGAAATGGCTCACATGGTTAAAGAGACTGGAAAGTCCCAAATCCATGGGTGAGGCATCAGGCTGAAAGCTTCTCCTGACTCCTATAGCTGAATGGAACTGACTAATTCAAAATCAGCAAGTAAAAAAGCAAGCCACTGGCTCACAGGCTGCAGAGGCTGATGAATCCCAAGAGCGGAAGGCAATGTGGCAGGCACTGGCTCAAGTCCCAAGAGCCAGAGATCAGATAATTATGAATTGAATGCAGGATCCAGAGCAAGCAAACAAATTTTGCCAGAGTGTCCATACATATGCTGGATGCAGGCCATATCCCTGAGAAAATTCCTTTTACAAGTTATTGAACGATCATATCAAATCACATCATGGAGGATGACTAAATCATCATGTAATTGCCAAATCCCACACCACATAACTGCCAAACCACTGAGAATCATAGCCAAGCCAAGTTGACACACAACATTAACCATCATGTAGACTAATATGGACTGGGAAGAAAAAGACCTGGAGATCCACTTTCAAAAATCAGCCAGTGAATGCCATCTGAGGTACACCAAATGGTCTCAACTCAGCAGCAACAGATGATCACCAAGGACCGAAACAACATGGGGGAAAGAGAACCCAGAATACAGAAGGACCCACATGAATGGATGACTATGTCAACAGGCCTCCAGCGGAACCAGATGGTGCCTGGCCACCTCCAGTGACAGCCTATGATGGGGCTCACAAAGTTAAGTTCCAGTGGCAATACAAGAATTAAGGAGTTCTCCCTGAGAACTCCACTAAAAGACTGCAATTGATGGTCCAAAGGCCTTGGGGTTCCCCTGGAAGCACGGCCCCTGGACCCAGTGGTGCCCCTGGTCATAAATCATTACTGAGGTCAACTCCTCGGCCAGGAATGGATTGGGCTTGGTGACACAGAGTGATCATGTTGTGTGTGCACTTTATGGTTCTGTGCATCTATAGGATGTCATCCTACTGGCCTCTTACTACAGGGGAGTGGAGAGGGTGGAGAAGAGGGTACAAGAGATTATTAGGATATGACTTGTATAGAACAGAAAGGAGGAGTGTACTGTCACCAGGCAAGGAGAGCAGTAGGAACTGCACATAGGTGGGCATGTGAATTTAAACCAGACTGTATGCTTTCACTCAAGCACAATAAATAAATTAAAAAAAAAAAAAATCAGCCACTGAAAACTCTATGTATCACAACAGCCTGATCTGTAACTGATCTTGGGGACAGCACAGGACCCGGCAGCATTTCCTCCCATTGTTCACGGAGTCAACATGGGTTGAGGGTTGCCACAAGTTGGGTCAACAAGACAACAGCTAATGTCAACAAGAAGCTCCCTTTCTGGAGATTCCCAAATGACAAAGCCAATTAATAAACAAAAAAGGATAAGACCAGGGGTTTTAGAATCCTGGTGTATCTGAACGGGGAAGAACCTCAGCAATATTCAAGTCCTAATCACCTTTTTCTCATTAGCCAGAGGTGTAACCTCCTCAGTCCACACAGGAGCCAAAGTCAGGGCTGGGGCAGAAACCACATTATCTTGACCACTAAATCATTTCCACCAAACCTCATCACCTTCCCAAGTTTGGATTTGGCCCCAGGTTATCATCCTGGCACATAATACCCTAAATGAACTGTGCAGAATACCCAGGAACCCTTCCAGAATCCAGGCCAGTGAGGGCAGCAAGTAACATCCAGACGGACTGGGAGGTGCGTGGCACACGTCTTAGCCTTTCCGGAAGAAAATCTTTGGTGCCATCTGTAATCCGTTCTTCCAAAACAGAGTACAGAGAATTTTTAATTTCTCCCTGAAGCACAAATAGAGAGTTTGCAGAGTTATCAAACTGCTGCTTATGACCAAACTGATGAGCCTCTCTCCATGTCCACCTAACAAAACACAAGAGGTCCAACTGCTCAGTTGCTGCCCAAGGAATCCATCCCTAAGGTTAACGCAGACATTGTTTCTTCATCACTCAGATGGATCTTCTTTGAGAGAGATTTTGCCATAGTATGATTTGGATGAACTCGCAAAATAATATTAAAACCATAAACTATGTAGAAGTGCATACGGTGGCAAGCACAGGAGATAAGCTGGCACCCTGAAAAGTTATTATCGCACTCCAAATTTAGTGTCACAGCATCTAACTGCAACTCATAATGTTAACTATCAGACTGTTTAGGTGCTTTTATTTCTTGTGGGGAAAATAAATTTGTTCCCTGTCATGTTGGACAGTCTGAGAATCCATCTTACATCAAAGACAACAAACATATGTAATTTTATATGTTCCCATACCCATCATTTCTGTACAAAAGGACTAGAAATTCAAATTAATCCATTTGTTCAGAGCACTGTTTTGAAAGGCAGAGCTGAGCAGCAAATGAGGACCATTATATAACACATGCGACTTGTCTTGCCATGTTTTTTTTTTCAGTAAGACTGATGGAGAGAAAAGGTAAATATTTATCACAGTAACTTACTTCCTACAGTCTGAAGAAGTCTCTCTTTCAGTATTGTAATTTGGTAATCAGCTCCATAAATATGAGGTCTGGCAATTAATTTTGTGAACTTATCCTAGAGAAAAGTGCTACATACCTCTTTGCTGAATATCACTGCAGTCACGATGGTACTACTCCCCTTGGGAAGCTATGCACTGATGCCAGTGGCTAGTCCACCCTTCAAAGCACTTTTTCTAGGATGAGTTCATGAACTTAATTGTCAGGCCTTGTCCAATGACAGTTCCAGAAAAAGAGTTCCAAAATTGCTGGGAAGAGTGGGCTAGGCACTGACATTGGTGCATAGCTTCTCAAGGGGGAATACTTCAAAGGTGACCATGCTGATATTCAGCAACGAAGTATGTAGCTCTGCTTCTAGGATGAGTTTGCTGATTTAATTGCCAGACCTCAGATGTAATTATATCTTAGTGGGAACTGGGACTTTATTGTCGTGGATTTTTCTAAGAAACATTCCAGCCCCACCTGAACTCTTGACACTATATGGGGCTTCTGGGTTTGAGCTTTGATGCTGTACCAGGCCCAAAGAAATGGGGGGGCAGGGAGCTAATGCCAGTATACACCTGCCCTTCTCCCTTCCCTCTTTCATTGCTGGGACTCTTCCTGCATACCCAAGATCACACACAAGCATGTGTTCCCTTGTACCTTACCCTTAAGTCTTGGAATTTTGAATACATCACCTAGATTAAAAAAAAAAAAAAAACTTAATTTGCAGGTAGATAAACTAAGGTTAGGGCAAGAGAACTGACACACATGCCTGGTATTTTTCTATCATTAGAGATTGTTTCCTTAGGATTTACTGACCTAGCAATAACGAAGGGGAAGTTTAACCATTCCTTTGCTGGCTTTACATTCAGTTAGACAGGAGGTCACCAAGAAACCTTCTAAGGGCCAATGGCAAAGAGCACTGATTTTAATGGGTGCTTTTCTGTCAGGTGGAAACCCTGGTGGCATAGTGGATAAGTGCCACAGCTGTTAACCAAAAGGTCAGCAGTTCAAATCCACCAGGCACTCCTCAGAAACTCTAAGGGACAGCTCTACTCTGTTTATAGGGTCGCTATGATTCGGAATCAACTCAATGTCAGTGGGTTTGGTTTTTTTCTCTGATACTCCTGGGCACTTCCTCTGCAGAAGTTCTGCTGAAATGACACTGTAGTGAGTTCGTTGGTAGCCCCCAAAAATATGTTCATGCCTTAACCCCCCCAGAACCTATGTGTGTGACCTACTTAGCAACAAAGTCTTGACATATGAGATCCTCCTGATTATCCAGGTAGGCTCTAAAATCCAATGACAGGTGTCTTTATAAGAGACGTGGAAGGAAAGGCCATGGGAAGATGGAAGTAGAGATTGGAATGATACAACTGAGGAAGCCAAGGACTGTCGAAGACACCAGAAACTGGAAGAGGCAAGGAAAGATTGACCCCTAGAGCCTTCAGAGACACCACAACCTGCTGACACCTCGACTTCTGATCTCTGGCATCCATACCTACGAGAAAATGAATTGTTGTTTTAAACCAACCAGTTTTGTTATAGCAGCTCTGAGATACTAACACAATCTACTGCTTTTTCAGCAAGGAAGGAGGAGTAAGAAGAAAACACAAAAAGGGTAGAAGGGAGAGTGACTGAGAGAGGAATCCCTGGAAGTGAGCCTGGGGCAAGATTGGGGTACACTGAGCCAGCAAAGGGACTCCCAAGAGGAGGGAATGTGGAAGCCAGGCAGGAGCGGAGAAGGAGCTAAGTCAACTGCAGACTCACATGGTTCCTCCGAAGCTCTGGAACATGAATTGCACCCAATGGTGGTCCCACCTGGTGGAAAGGGGGCCCATCTGAGTGCCCCTGTCAGTAGTCAGTGGCTGTGGGTGGCTGGCACCAGAGGAGAAAGTATAAACCCGACGACCCCCAGAGAGGTACCCCTCTCTCCTAAAGGTCATTCTGCAGAGAAAAGTGAACTGCTAGTCACTATCAGTCAGCACTGACCACAGCCCGGAGGCAAGTAAGCCAGCTCAGCAAGGAGGTTGGAGTGGGCCCCAATTCTATCCGCCGCAGAGGGAGAGGCAGCAGCACTGAGTGATCACCAGTCCTGCTTTGACCTTGTGTTCAATCTTCTGGAAACCCGTGCAAGTTCAGTGAAAGGCTCTTCATCCACACTGCCCCCTCCGCTACGGTGTCTATGACCTAGTTCACTAGGTCTGAGGTTGTTATTGTTGTTGTTAGGTACCACTGAGTCAAAGTGACCTCACGTGTGGCTTCTCCATAGGGTCTTCTATGCTGTCATCTTTACAGGACCACGTCACCATGTCTGGGTAACTTCCACCTGCCAACCTTCTACTAAGCGGCCAAGCGACTCACTGTTTGTGCTACCACAGCTCCTTCCTGTGTCCTTTCTCCACCTACAGACTCTAAAGTCTTTTTTATAGATTTGCTCAGATGTCTTTCCTTGGTAAGGACTCCTCTGAGGGCCATGACATTGACTGCTGAGTTGCCTCTTCCCCCATCACTTTGGTGACCATCCAGCAGCAGTGACTGTTTCCCCCCATTACCTAGTATAATGTCGAACTCAAAGTCAGCCCCAGTTAATGGGTTTTGCACAAGAGCACTGGGCTCTTGCAGTTTGCACTCCTAAGCCAAGCTTGTTGTCTTCCCATCTTCCCATGGAGAAACTCCACCCCAGGGAGCACTGATGGTTAAGCACACTACAGCTACCTGGAAGGTCAGTGGTTTGAGCCCACCAGCTGCTCCAAGGGAGACCTATGGGGCCAGTGGCTTCTGTAAAGTTTCTACTCTGTCCAGAGGGTGCTGGAAGTTGGCAGCAACTTGACAGCGGTGGGTTTAGGGGTTATTTTGCAGGAGACGTGCCTAGCCTTGACTCCAGCCAACCAAAAAGATTTAAGCCAAAAGAGGGAAAGCCCCTCCACTCTGTCCAGAAGCTGTGGCTGGTGGCTGATTAGCTCGTCTTTGGAGGCTAAGACCATAATGGTTTCATTTAAAATAAATAAATAAGGAAGAAACATAACCAGGAAGTTCAGTCACGGGCATCTGGGCTCAGAAATAATGAAAGTCAACGGTATTTAAAAGTAAGAATATTTTCAAGATTCTCTAGGGACCCCCCAAGGTTCATTGCTATCCATTTGTCTTAGTCATCTAGTGCTGCTATAACAGAAATACTACAAGTGGATGGCTTCAACAAAGAAATTTATTCCCTTGCAGTCCAGTAGGCTACAAGTCCAAATTCAGGGCCCCAAGGAAAGCTTTTTGCCCTCTGTCAGCGCTGAAGGAAGGTCTTTGTCACCAGTCTTCCCTTGGTCTAGGAGCATCTCAGCATAGGAACCCAGGTCCAAAGGACACACTCTGCTCCCAGTGGTGCTTTCTTGATTGTATGAGGTCCCCCTTTCTCTCCACTCACTTCTCTTTTTTATGTCTCCAAAGAGATGATCTTAAGACACTATCCAGTCTTGTAGATCTTATCAGCATAAGTGCTGCTAATCCATCTTATTAGATCATAGTGACAGAATTTACAAATGTGAAAATCCCATCAAGTGACAAAATGGTAGACAATCACACAATACTGGGAATCATGGTCCGGTCAAATTGATACACACATTTGAGGGGGGCGCATAATTCAATCCATGACACCATTCATTTGCACTTCACAAAATTTGCAATTTACAATACAAAAATCCCACCCAGTGACAAAACAGTGGACAATCATACAATACTGGGAGTCATGGTCTGGCCAAATTGATACACACACTTTGGGGGGAACATAATTTAATCTATGACAGCATTCATTTGCACTGTCTCCCTCATGGAGATGAGGTGTTCCTCAGCTGCCCTCTGGATATATTCAGGTTTCCACTCTGAAGACAGTTCTCTGACACATGGCCATTCTGAGCAGATGGTCATCACCTCTTTGAGCAGGCTACATACAGTTCCACTCGTCCCTCAGAACCGGAAGGTAGGGGACTGACTTGAAGTGGAGAACTCACTGACGGATGGAAGTCACAGTCCCCTGCCTCCCAAAGAAATATGTGTCAAGAGCTGGCTGAGTCCCTGAGATGAGCCAAGCCTAGCCAAATGTCTTTAGCCAAGTCACTCCACAGAAAAGAAAAGTTACGGCAAGCTCTGACAGGGACACCTGGATACTAACAGAAATGACCTCAAAGTGGATGCCACTTGACTCAATAGTAATTAAAACACCTCACATGGATGGAGTTTATTGTTTGCAAATGTCTTGTCATTTGGTCCCCAGCCTGTGGCAGGGGACATGTTAAGGGGCTCTCATTGTGATATGGATCAGGAGTCTGAGTCCCAGAGATGGGAGGCAGCTGGCCCAGACAGAGCCTCTGTTTTCCCATCACAAGCTCTCCTGTCCACAGCAGCCACCCAGGCCCTGCCATTCAGAGAATACCAGGGCCAGCTGTCCTTAAGTCACCTCCAGCTCATAGTGACTCCATGTGTGTCAGAGGAGAATTCCACTCCATAGGGCTTTCGATGGCAGAGTTTTTGGAAGGAGATCTCCAGGCCTTTCTTCCGAGGAGCCTCTGAGTAAACTTGAACCTCCAGTTAGCAGTCGAGCATGTAAACCCTGTGCACCACCCAGGCTCCCTGGCAAGCAGTGCCAACACAATAAACCTAGTGCCGCCAAGTAGCAACGCGATAGGTCAAGGTTAGAACTGGCCCATCGAGTTTCCAAGGAGGACCTGGTGGATTTGAACTGCTAACCATAGGGTTAGCAGATGTAGCACTTAACCATTATGCCACCAGGGGTTCTAAGGAACTTGGTAAATGCCTGTTAAACTGAGTTAAATTTATTTAATCATTGCATTGAAACAAAGAATAACTGACCCTTGACATTGTTGTTGTTGCTGTTGGATGCCATCGAGTCAATCCCAACTCACAGAAATCCCACATGACAAAGGAGAACTACTCCCCCGAGGGCTTTCTCATCTGCCACCTTTGCAGAAGCTGATCACCAGGTTGCCATGGGGCTGCTAGGTAGGTTTGAACTGCCGACCTGCAGATTAGCCACCAAATACTGAACCACTGCACCCCCACGGCTCTTTTCTTGACACTGGTACTGATACACTTTAGGAGTGTGCAGGATAAGGTGCTGAGCTTGGGGGCGAGCTCAGTGGGACTGCAGGGAGCATCCCGGGTGCCCACTGTAGGCCCCCATGGTATTTGCACGTCTCATGAACAGAGCCAACCACACTCTCCTGGCCTCAGGGTGTTCTGCGCCTTTTCTGCCGTAGGAGCCAAGAGCAGGTGCAGGTTTTGGGTCCAGGCTGCCTGCCTTCAGAGTCCTGCACCATCTCCTACAGGAAGCGTGACTCGATGCCTAGCTCCACAACCAACCTTCTCTTTTCCGGTCCTTTCTTGCCTCTTCTGTTCTATCTCTCCACTTTTCAGGCAGTGAAACAGGCAGTAAGGCAGTCTGGGATTGAGAAACTTTATATCCACCATTTATATCTTAATACAAATGGGTGTGAGTCAAAATATTTGCTTCCACAAGAGGAACAGGGTGTTCAGCCTTCTTTCTCTATGATCCCCAGCACAGAAAGCTAACCAGAGGGTGTGGAGAGGGGGGCATTTCAGTCCAGGGCTCCTGCCTGTGATTCCAGCGGGCAGGGAGCAGTGCAGAGGTGTTTGCGGGGGGCCGCCTCCAGGGAGTACAGTCCAGCTCCGCGTGGGTGGGGGATGCTGGGAAGTCACTTAGATGTTCACACTGCACAAAGCAACAGCAGCCCACTCTGCAGAGGAACACACAGAGGAGCTCAGGCAGAGACTGATTTCCTCCAAAGAGGAAATACACAGCTGCCGTCCAATCTGGACCCGAGCCGCCTCCCACGTGGAGACCAGCTCTTCCACAGCAGGGTGTGTGCTGGGCCTGCTGACTGTAATCCCTCCACTTGACAAAAGCTTGCTGCATGAGGAGCTGTGTGAAGCCCAATGCCTCTCCTCTCTCTTGCCATGGCAAAGCAGAAAGCCACTGATCACCTATGATCTGGCCACGGCGGGGCTGGGCCGTGTGCATCCGTCAGCACGGACCAGGTTCTGCTGCTGCGATAACTGACTCCCGCTGTCAGCGACTCATGCTCACAGCAGTTTGTCACTTGTGCTGTGCATTCAGGGCAGGTGGGTGGAGGCTTTACTCATCACAGTGGCAGGAGAAAGGAAGGAGACAAAGCACAGTTGGGCTCTTAAGGCTCTGTACAGAAGCAACACCGCATCACTTCTATCAACTTGTCACTGGCCTAAAGCAAGTCAGAGGCCAAAGCAAATATCAGCGGGACAGAGAAGTACAATCCTACCATCTGACTGGAGGCAAACAGGAAATATTTGCTGAAGACCAGGAATGACAACCACACCATAATAGTAAAAATAATAATGGTAAAAGAAGCTAACATTTCCCAACATTTACCATCTACCGCGAGTTCCTGCGTGGCACAGTTAAGCACTCAGCTATTAAACTGAAGGTTGGTGGTTTGAAGCCACCCAGCCACACCTTGGAAGAAAGGCCTGATGATCTACTTCCAAAGTATCCACTGAAAGCCCTGCGGAGCACTGTCCTGCTCTAATCCACACGAGGTCACCAGGAGCCAGAACTGCCTCAATGGCAACTGGTTTGGAAGGGTGGATACTATATATCAGACACTGGGCTAAGTGCTTTACAGCTATTATTTCATATACTATCCACATAGATATTTGTATTAGCCCAATTTTACAGATGAGGAAACGGAGGTTTGGTAATTCAAGGGACATGCCCACGGTCATACAGTTGTTAAGTGATGGATATGGAACTCAAACTCTGGACTCTACAGCTGCTGAGACCAGGCTTTTAATTACCCTACTGCTCCACTCCTGCGTGTGTTTTAAAGCCCTCCAGAATGATCAGAAGGCAACACCATAAATCTGAGACAATAGTCAGAAACCTTGCTTTCTCACGTTATCCCCAAGCCTTGGATACGTAGCAGGTTGCTCTATATAACAGGTGGCTCTCTTGCCCAGGAAGAAGCGCCTTCCTTTAGTCAGTAGATTCCCATTTGTCTGTCATCCCACCAGCTTGCCCATGATGCATCAGACCCTATGGCTAGCAGGAGCGTCCCTGTTACTGCACCAAACTGTCAAAATGCATCTTCCAGACAGACCTCACTGTGCCCATTTTTCAGCCGAGTAACTCAAGGCAAACAACTAGTTACAATAAAGTTTGGAACCCAAATCTGGCTGGTTCTGAGGCCATGGCAACTAAGGAAGACCTCTGTTTAGGGAGGCCCGGGCCAGGTAAGTGTGCAACTGGCTGTGACTGGCCAAGAGGAAGAGTCTCCCAAGTCCATGTGAACGTGGACAGGCCACGGAGCTTTGCCCTTTCCCTTCCCAGGGTGAGATAAAGTGCACCCCAGGCATGGTGGCCTCTGACAGACTGTGGAAATCCTCCACAGGAGACCTCAATCCCCAGGTTAAAACTTCTCTACCTCTTACGAAGACAAAGCATTAAGTCACAGCCAGGCAGTGCCATGCAGTGGAGGCTCTTACCTCCAGGACTCAGGACAGACAGAGCAGCCCGTGCTTCTCCTTTACCTTCTCTTCGGGCCTGAGTCATTCATAGAAAGGGTACATTCTGACCTTGAAAAGTCCCCTCCAGTCCTCGTGGATTCTCAGTTAACAGGCAAGGCACTCCCTAATCAGGACGAATGACCTCCATCCAGAGTGCTGATGACAGCAGCGTAACTGGAAGAGAACTGAATAAACACGGTCCCTGATGTTGAGGCCCCATCTGAAGGGACCACACAGACAAGGGGACAGGTTAATCCAACCCGCAGGTTCAGTGCTGGGTCAGATGCAGACCAGATGTCTTGGGGACACCAGGGAGAAGCACTTGGTTTCAGATAAGACTATCCAGGACTGATCAAGCTGATGACAAAAACTAGGGGAATTTAGCATTCCAGGCAGAAGAAATAGATTAAGTGTCATTGTTTGGGTTCCCTGCAAAACGATCCCTGAGATGCTAAGACAAGAATTTCTCTTTTTTTAATATTTTATTGTGCTTTAAGTGAAAGTTTACAGTCCAAGTCAACTTGCTATACAAAAACCTGCACACACCACTATGCACTCCAGCTGCCGTCCCCACCCCATAACAATACACTCCTCCTTTATACCTTCTACTACTTGGAACCATTCAGCCAGCACCTGTTCCCTGCCCCCTACCCTCTCATCTCACCTCTGGACAGAAACCACTCAGCTTCACACATACACTTAAGCCAAGAAGCACACTCTTTGCCTGTGTTTTAGTCAGCTAATGCCGCTCTAACAAACACCACAGAGTGGATGGCTTTAACAAAGAAAGATTCATTCTTACACAGTCCGGTAGGTTGCAAGTCCATATTCAGGGTGTCCGCTCCAGGGAAAGACTTTCCCCTTGTCGGCTCTGGAGGAAAGTCCGGTATCGCATCAGTCTTTGTCCAGGGAGCGTCCTGACTCAAGAACCTCTGGTCTGAAGGACGCGCTCTGCTCCCGGTGCTGCTTGCTTGATGGTAGCGAGGTTCTCAAATTGTCCTTTGTTTCTTTTTCCTTTTATTCCTTGCAAGCTAAAAGCATTAAGGGTGGGGCAAGCCATACTCCAGGGAAACTCCCCCTACAGCAGGAATTTACAGCCCCACCCTAATCCTTTAACATACAGGTTAGCAAAACCACACAATGGAGGACAGTCCCAAGATACTGGGAACCATATCCCAGCCACGTGGCTGCACACATTTTTGGGGGGACACAATTCTAACCATGACAGCCCGCATCATTCTATGTCTTATAGTCTAGTCCAACCTTTGTAGACTTGCTTTTGGGCCTCTTTGAGCTCTGGGCTGACTGATAATCTGGGGGCCATGTCCTCAGGGGGCCCTCCAGTCTGTCAGACCATCACGTCTGGACTTTTAATAAAGATCTAGCTCTGCACACCCATTTTTCTCCTGCTACATCAGGGACTTTTTGTTGTATTCCGTGTCATAACAGTCATTGGTGGTAGCCAGGCACTACCTAGTTCTTCTGATCTCATGCCGATACAGTCTCTGGATCATATGGCCCCTTCCGTCCCATTTTTTCTCCATGTCTTTGTTGCCCTTCATTGTCCTTTGCTCCAAGCAGGTTGGGATCAACCGATGCTACTTGGAAGACCACTTGCCAGCTTTTAAGATCCCAGATGCCACTCATCAAAGTGGGATGCAGAAAATTTTCCTTAAAAAAATCTTAGTTATGCCAGTTGACCTAGATCTTCCCTGAAACCATGGTCCTCAGACCCCTGGCCCTACTACTCTGTCCTTCAAAATGTTGGTTTCTATTTATAAAACCTCTTAGCTTTCAGTATAGTCCAGCTGTGCTGTCACTCCCTTCACCTAACCCAATTCCTAGCTACTGTCTAATCAGTGAATACCCCTCTTCCTCCCCCCACCACCACTCTTGTAACCATCAAAGACTATTTTCTTCTGTGCTTAAACGTCTTCTTGAGTCTTCATAATAGTGGTTTCATACAATATTTGTCCTTTTGCATCTGACTGATTTCACTCAGTATAATGCCTTCCAGATTATTCCATGTTATGTGATGTTTCCTAAAAATCATCATTGTTCTTTATCATTGTGTAGTATTCCTTTGTGTGAATATATCGTAGTTTGTTTATCCACTCATCTGTTGATGGGGACCTGGGTAGAGTCCATCTTCTTGCTATTGTGGACAGTGCTATAATAAACGTTAGTGTGCATGTATCTACTCATGTGACAGCCTTTGTTTCTCTAGGATACATTCCAAGAAGTGGGATTGCTAGATCATATGGTATTTATATTTCTAACTTTTTAAAAGCACGCCAAATCGATTTCCAAAGTAGTTGTACCATTTTACATTCCCACCAGCAGTGTAGAAGCGTTCCAGTGAGACAAGGACTTAGGTTTAAGCAAATATCCAAGAATCCAGGGCTCCAGTGGTACAGTGGTTACACACTCAGCTGTTAACCAACAGGTTGGTAGTTCGAATCCACTTAGCAGCTATGCAGATGAAAGTCCTGGCAATTTTCTTCTGTAAATATTACAGCCTAGAAAAATCTACAGGGCCGTTCTACCAGGTCATAAGAGGTCATTATAAGTTGATTATCAACCCCACAGTATTTCACAACAACCCAGGAAGCCAGTGAGAAAGTGCAGAAGTCAGACAGGGACAGAGGGAAGCAATGAATGTATTAATAAGTGAATTAGTACTGGGGCAATCCGGACACCATTCCCCTGGGAGCCCCTAGAAACTACGTAGAGCACACTTCAGAACTGTCCCATGAGGCCCTTGGAGACTGGCTATGGATCCTGCAATTCCTGTTGCTCGCTGGTCAAGGAACTCTCCTGGGATGTTTACTCCCCTCTGGGGGCAGCAGGGAAACCCTGGTGGCATAGTGGTTAAGTGCTATGTCTGCTAACCAAAAGACTGGCAGTTCAAATCCTCCAGCAGCTCCGTGGAAACTCCAGGAGGCAGTTGTACTCTGACCTGTAGGGTCACGATGAGTCAGGATCAACTCAACAGCAGTGAGTTTGGTTTTGGGTTTCTGGGGAAGGTGAGGGACGAGGCCAGAGTGAGCCCTCGGGCAGAGACACACAGGTTCCTGAGGTCTGAAGCAGTCATCAAGCCACAGGAATTGTCCATCAGACATGGAGGAGCCTAGGTGGACTGAGGGGACAGGACACCGGCTGCTGCTATAACAGTATGCGAGCATGCAGCTGCTGTATACGAGGTCCATTCAGGGGACTTGAAGCCAGGCCCCAAGATAGAAGCGGGAGTGAGGAGAAAGCTCAGCAGAGACTGAAGGCTTTGTATAACAATAATGAGTTCGGATTCTATCTTAGAGGTAATTGGGAGCCATGGGAGGGATTAAAGAGAAGGAGCAGCACGGGCAGATTTGTGATTTACACAGAGCACTCTGGCTGCCTTCTGGAAATTAGACTTCAGCTGGAAAGACTGGGGTCAAGAGACCAGTTTAAGTGGTGGGAGGAATAATGCAAGAATGTAAACAAGAGAAGGTAAAACAATTTCCCCACATCCACCTCCCATGTCTGAACAGAGTCTTTCTTGTTCCCTGGGCCTGGGGCCTCTGTGACCCCCAGGCTCCCATGCAGCTAGTTTTGCCCCACCCTCCACCCTTCTGCTGTTAGAACTCACCTCAGCAGGCCCAGAATGATGCTAGGGCCGCCAAGCAGCAGGCTCTCTGCTCCAGCCTCTATCTGAAGCCATACTTAGAGCTAGGGCCCTGCCTCAGTTTCCCTGCTCAGCCCCTCAGCTACTGACTAGTACAAGAGCCCTTTGTTGCCCCCTAGCCCCAAGCCTGGGCTGACCCTTACCATATCCACTTTCCAAAAAGCCTCATGGGCCATGGGTCCCTCCAAGAATCAGTCACCCCTCCTCCCAGGCCTGCCAGTCCACTGCCAGCACTGACTCCTGGCTCTGCACTAGGGCTTTCTCCTGTCTCACCCCTCCTGCCCGCAGCTGTTCTAGCTCTCTGTTCCAGCCTCTGTCTGGGGAGAAGGAGATGGTAAAAAAGGAGCCATGTGCTGGAGAGGGTATTCAGACATCCATAATTCAAAGGGAGGTCCAGGCTCCTCACCTGTGTTATCTCCCTGCCTTCTCAAAGCAGCCTTTCAAAGGGGGAGGTGTGGCCTCAATCCACAAACAAGGGAGTAGCTGCTCAGAGGGCCACAGATACAGACAAGGTTCTAACTCAGTCCCTTGACCCGAGGAACGTAAACCCCCACTCTGCCCAGGCTTACAGAGAAGGGACTGTTGCTGCCAAGAACCTCGGCTTCTTCTGTCTGTCACTAGAATAATGGCCCGAGCTCCACCAAGTTTCAGGCACTGTGCTAATTTAGAAAGCCAAGGTTCCTGCGCCAATCCCCTTTGACACCAAGTGTCCTGGGTGTCAGAATCTTGGGAGGAGCTCTGAGCAGCCAGGGGCCACCAGTGACCAGCCCCAGCTAAGAGCACCCACAAACACCTGCCTACCTGCTGGGACCACCCTTCCAACACCTGCCCAACAGCCCGGAGCACCATCCCAACACCTGTCCAATCCTGACAGCGGGACCAGGGCCCTCCTGCACCCACCTAAGGCCCCAGAACCCCAGTACTCCCTGCAGGGGACGTGCCTCCCGTTTCTCTGCTGTGTCCCCAGAACGTCTCTCTCTCAGCTGGAGGAAGGCTGGCTTGTTGTGCCTTTTCCTTCAAACCATGAAAGTTTTGCCTTTATCCTTTAATAAGGTTACGGCGGCACCAAGGGAGGCGGATTTGGGCCTGGAGCTGCATCTGCCCTTCATTTAAAACCACCTCAGCTCCCACAAGGCTGGAAAACAAGGCTCCAAGCCTCTCTTTTATAGTCTTTGTTAGATCCAAATCCAGAGGTTTTTTTTGCCAACAGATTGGATCAGCCTGGGGCCCATTTGCCTCCATAAACTGACTCTCTTGCTTAAAAAGCAAAACTCACCCGCTTCCTACCAACTACTCAGCTCCCACCCATGACAGGGCACAGCCTCAACTCACAATCGCCAACTCAGAAAAGCTGTGCTCTCTTTCCCATAAGCTTTAGAATTCTTCAAACTCTAAAACACGGCACCATCCGAATCCTCATAATTCCGAAACGGGTGTGCACTTTCAGCTTAGGAAATGTGTTTTCCTTTTCCACTAAAAATATGGGAGAGGGGGGTTGCTTTTAACTGCACTGGGTCATTCCAGAAGTTTATCTGAACCAATGCAATGTGCTTTTAAAAGGGAAGCCCTTGTTATTTGCAACAGGATAAAAGAAAAAATTAGCTGGCGCTGCCGCTGCACTCAGAGGGGACGCGTCCTCTGCTCTCTCTGGGTTCCTGGGCCCTGACAGTCTTGTGCTGCTGTGAATTTAACAGGCTGGGCCCCGACCCCAGGACCAGGCCCGCCTGCCTGCGCGACAGAGCTAAAAACAGCTCCAGCCTCGGAGCAGGCGGCTGAGTGGCTAATTGCTCCGTTTTCTCCTTGTCCTCCCCGCCAGCTCCACTCGGGAGGTGGACGGTGCAGAGAACAAAGGCACGCTGAGATTTGGAGACCAGCTGAGGCAGAAGGCTGTTTGCAGGTGTGGCAACAGAGAGGAAGTCGTCCAGGCAGCCGAGGGGAGCCTGCCTCTTGTTTTCCACTCTTGCAGGTGCACTGCCAGCAGCCTGCCTGCAGGGGCAGGTGATCCAATAAGCAAGGTAAGCACAGGCTTACTTGTGCTTACTTACAAGTGGAGTTGTTCAGTCCAGATAAGGAAGTAAGTGCAAGGAAACCTCAGCTCCTTTGCTTACTGGGTCACCTGCCCTTGTCAGGAATTGTTTCATGTGAAACAATTCTGCTGGAAGGTATGGGGGTGCTGGAAGAAAGGCAGATGCCAGCCATACCTAGAAAGAGAACCTCTGACATGATAAAAAAAAAAAAAATGCGACCTTGTTCACTAGCAATGATCTGGTAAGCAAGGTAAGCACCGTGCTTACCTTGCCTATTGGTAATCTGCCCCTGGCACCTGAGTTTTTCTTGTATTTTAGGGGCTGTGGGGGCACAACAACCCAGGGAGGAGCTTGTGGGTACAGGGATGTGTTCAGCGGGAGTTAGTTGTTGCTGGGGGCCATGAAGTTGATGCCACATGACAGAGGAGAACTGCCCGTAAGGTTTTCTAGGCTGTCATCTCTACAGGAACAGACCTCTGGGTCTTTCTCGCCCCTGCCCCTACCTCTGGCAGCTGGGTCATTCAAACCACCAACCTTTCAGTTAGCATCCAGCTCGTGACTGTGGTGCCACGAGGATGCCTTCCGGGAACGGAGTGGGATGTTGCTAATCCATCTCCGTGCCCAGTGGCACCACCGTGACTATGAGATTTCTTGTTATGACAAAGTTAGAGATTGCTGGCAGGCTTTCTTTAAAAACCAAAATGAAACTCATTGCTGTAGAGCTGATTCTGACCACAGCAACCCTACAGGGCAGAATAGAACTGCCCCAAAGGGTTTCTCGTTCTACAATCTTTAGAAAAGCAGACTGCCACATCCTTCTCCCACGAGTGTCAGGTGGGTTCGAACTGCAGACCTTTTGATTAGCAGCCACACTAAGGAAGCTCCTTTGGGTTTCCTCAGGCACTCTGTATGTCCTAATTGGGCCAGGAAGGGAGGAGTAAACGTTCATGTGCACTTGGCTGAAAGTTGCCCTGACATTCATTCACCCATGCATTCATTCATCCAACATTCATTATTAGCAGTAGCTAGTGTTTAGCAAGCTTTCAAGGCACGCCAGGTGCTGTACTCAGCACTTTGCACAGAGCATCTGATCAGGCTTCTTAGCTCCCCCATAAGACAGATACTATTATCCCCTTTTTACTGATGATGAAACAAGGCTCAAAAAGACACAAAGACTTGCCCTAAAGCATGTAGCCTGTAAGCAGTGGAGCAGGGATTCAAAGCCAGATTTGTCTGACCTCAGAGTCCAGGCTCTCAAGCGATAATAGGAACTCCTAACTCCCCATGCAGGATTTTATGCCTGGCCTTGGGCTGGGTGCTTAGAATAAATATTTCATGAACAAAAATGTTTCTGGAATGACATATTTGAGGTCTAACTAGGTCCCGGGGCATATAGCCAGATTCTGACTTCACCCCACACTGAGTCACCTGCTTGTCAGAGAAGTCCACAAGAGCAGCAGAGAACTCAGCACTACGTGAGCTGCCTGCCCGGAACAGGAAGAGGATTGCCTTAGGGTAGACTGTTAGCCAACATGGCCGCAGTCCTCTCCTGTCCTATAACCCTGCCCTTCGCAATGTGATAATACACTCTTTTCTTCTAGAGGTACTGTTTTACCATCCCTTGAATTTGGACTGATCTTGTGACTTACTTTGGCTAACAGAATGTGATTGAACTGATGTACCAGTTCCAAGCCCAGGCCTCAAGAGGCCTTGTGCCTTTCATGTTCTCTCTCTCTCTCTCTCTCAATCCTGCTATTTCCGTGTGACAGCCGATTAGCCTATTAGAGGATAAGAAACCTATGTCCCAGTCACCCCTGCCACCCTAAGCAACAGCCAACCAACTGCTAAACACAGTGAGAACAGCCAACACCAGCCAGCCCCCAACCAAACATCACCGACCACAGACACAAAAGTATACCTGTGTGCAGGTAGCACAGTGTGAACAAACACAGTGCACCCTGGAGTGACTTGTTCTTACAGCTGAGATTGTGCACACACACAGGTCAGCAGCAGTGGGGAAAAAGCAACACAAGTATTAGACTGAACATGCTAGAAAGCCCAGAGGGAAGATAGAACTACAAAGGATTATTTTCAGACCTTGAAACTTTATACAATTTGCTGGGTTTCAGACTTGCTGGGGACGAGTAGTGCCTTTATTCCTTCTATGTCTCCTCTTTAGGAATGGGAACATCTATTGCATATGGTCCATACAAAAGCTGGACAATGAATAAGGAAGACCAAAGAAGGAGAGACGCCTTTGAATTACAGTGTTAACAAAGAATGGTGAATATACTATGGACTGTCAGAAGAATGAAAAAATTGTCTTAGAAGAAGTACAGCCGGAATGCTCCTTAGAAGCAAAGGCAACAAGACTTCATCTCATGTACTTTTGACAAGTTATCAGGAGGGACCAGTCTCTGGAGAAGGACACCATGGTTGGTAAAGTAGAGGGTCAATGAAAAACAGGAAGACCCTAAATGAGATGGATTGTCCCAGTAGCTGCAGCAAGGGACTCAAACATAGCAACAATTTGTGAAGACAGTGCCAAACTGGGCAGTGTTTCCTTCCGTTGCACACAGGGCCATTGTAAGTCTCAATGGCACCTAACAACAACAGACCTGTCCTGCCATTGTATTTTGAAAACAGATCATTTGTTTTCTAGTTCACAGATCTGCAGAGGAAAAGGAATTGTACTCCAGGGGGTCCCATGTGGAATCTCACCCATGCCTTGTTTAGGTGATTTACATGATGAGATTTGAAACTTTTTGAACTGATGATATAAAGATGAGATTTTTGAACTTACAATTGATAAAATGAACTCAGTCCCTTGGAGATGTTATCATGAAGTGACCATATTTTGCACATAGGATGGACCTGAATTTTGGAGAGCCAGAGGGGGTACAGTGGTGGGTTGAAAAGTTTCTCCCCAGAGATGTGGCCACCCAGCATCTCAGAATGTGATCTTATTTGGAATAGGGGTCTTTGTAGGTGTAATAAAGGTAAACCTCCTTAGATGAGATTATTCTGGATTGGGGTGGGCCCTAAAACCAGGAACAGATGTCCCTATGAGAGACAAAAAGAGGGGCAACACGCAGAGACACAGGGAAGAAGGCCATTGGAAAGCAGAGAGAGATTTAAGTTATGTTACCACGAGCCAATGAATGCCAGAGACAACCAGAAGCTGGAAGAGGCAAGGACAGACTCTCCCCCAGAGCTTTCAAAGAGAATGTGGCCTGCCCACATCTTAATTTAGAACTTCTGGGCTCCAGAACTGTGGAAGAATAAATTTCTGTTGTTTTAAGCCACCTAGTTTATGTAATTTGTTAAAGCAGCCACAGGAGGCTAATACAGATCCTGAGCAGATGTGGGCAGCAGAGAGTGATAGGAACAAACATTACCCCCTCTTCAGCACTGCCCTTGGGATCCTGGGAGGATATGAGCTCAGACAGAGGTGGTTAGGAGACTGCACTGACGAGCAATGTGACCCAAGCCACAGGAGCCACATAATTAACTCCTCAGTTCCAACCTGACCCCAGCAGAACATGAGAAGCACCATTACAGCGTGCCAAGTCCCTTCCCACTAAGTCCAACTGCCTCTCAACCCAACTCCATGACTGCCCACTTCTGGGAAAGGGCGAGAAGAGGCTGCAACTCTTACCAAGGGAGGCAGTCTTGCCCTTGATTCTGCCAATTCTTACCTCATCCTTTGAAACTTCAAATAGGCCATGGTCGGACTCCTCCATGTCTGAATCAAACCTCAAATATCCTGAATTCTAGACTCAACAAACACGAGTCAAACAGGCGTGCTCTTCTTGCATTCCCCATCTTTACCTCTTTTCCTAGGATTCCTCTCCGCAAGACCCAGGGCCACTCTCCCAACATGGGCCTCTAATTCATTTAGCAGAAGGAAGATCCAGCTCACTCTGTGATCTTGTCAGCTCCGGGAAAGGGAAAAGGAACCTAGAGAAAAATCTAGAAGGCCACCTGCCTTCTGTGTCCTTTTTAATGTTATACCTGCTTGAGGCTGATAATGCTGTGCCCCAGCCACCAGATCTTTGTTTTGTAAGGTTTCTGCCCGCTCGGCACCACACCACAGAGACGGGCCCTGTACTCAGTGACTGTCGAGGATCAGAGAATTCCCCGACGAACATGGGTGGAGGAGGCTTGATGCCGAGCACTTTAGGAAAGAATAGACATGGGACAGTCTGGGAGTCAGGGGGCTAATGGCTATCTGAGCCGAAAGCCCAGAGCAAAGTTTTATTACAGCATTTATACTCTTTTGGTAACTGGGCATACAAGGGACTATAATATACAGTAACTAAGTCAGTTGGGCACAGTTTCGGTTATCCATTGTTCTACATGTTCGGGCCAAGGGCTTGGAAGTATCCCCAGACTACTTCTAGGTTACAATACACAAACGTCATAGGAGGTTACACGGAGTTGAAGTAACGGTTCAGCATCCAAGATGGCTTCACTTATGTCAAGAGTGTTTAACATGATTTCCCTCAAGTGACGACAGGGTCAGGCAGCTCCCCAGGCCTGCAATGCAATGCTTAGGGGTCCCCTGAAGGAGGAGACCCACGGCATAAGCAGAGCTCCCAGAGGCAGGGTAGAGCTCTGGAACACAGCAGAGCTGGAACACAAGAAGACAGTAGAACAGGAAAAAGTGGCTGCCATTGGTGCCTGATTTTGTCATCCTGGCCAACCTTAGTGACAAATGCAGACTAACAAGCTTCATCCCATCTGCCCTCTGTCCTCTACTTCTACACATGAGACCTTCTGGGGTGATGGTTGGTTTAGGTGTCTGACCTTTACCCCCTCTGCTCTAGACTGGACTCCTTCTGGACATCACCTCCTCAAGACTTGGCATTAGCAAGTGCTCAGCAACTTTTTTCGGTGGTCTAGGGGGGAAGAAGGAAGGAGGGAGAGCAGGAGGGAGGAAGAAACAGTGGGAAAAATATAGAGGAAGTGAGGAAGAGAATGAAGAGGGATGCAGAGAGGAAGGAAGAAAGGATGGGAGGAAGGAAAGAAGGGAAAGAGGGAAAGAAGAAAACCGAAACCAGACCCACTGCTATCCAGTCAATTCTAACTCAGAACGACCCTATAGGACAGAATGGAACAGCCCCATGGAGTCTCCAAGAGGTATCTGTTTGTTGTTGTTAAGTGCCATTGAGTCAGTTCCAGCTGATAGCAACCCTACGCACAACAGAACGAAACACTGCCTGGTCCTGTACCACATCCACAGTTGTTTTTATCCTTAAGCCCATTTCTGCAGCCACTGTTGACACTGTGTCAGTCCATCTCATTGAGGGTCTTCCTCTTTTTTGCTGACCCTCCACTCCACCAAGCATGATGTCCTTCTCCAGGGACTGGTCCTTCCTGACAACATGTTCAAAGTATGTAAGATGCAGTCTTACCATCTTTGCTTCCAAGGAGCACTCTGGTTGTACTTCTTCCAGAACAAATCTGTTTGTTCTTTTGGCAGTCCATGGTACATTCAACATTCTTTTGCAACACCGCAATTCAAAGGCATCAATTCTTCTTCTATCTTTGTTCATTGTCCAGCTTTCACATACATATGATGCAACTGAAAATACCATGGCTTGGGTCAGGTGCACCTTAGTCTTCAAGGTGACATCTTTACTTTTCAAGCCTTTAAAGAGGTCATTTGCCACAGATTTTTGCAGTGCCAAGCATCTTTTGACTTCATAACTGCTGCTTCCATAGGCAAACCCTGGTGGTGTCGTGGGTTAAGTACTATGTCTGCTAACTAAAAGGTCAGCAGTGCAAATCTGCCAGGCACATCTTGGAAACTCTATGGGGCAGTTCTCCTCTGACTTGTAGGGTCACTGTGAGTCAGATACAACTCAACAGCTGCGGGTTTGGGGGCTTCCATGGGCATTGATTGTGGACTCAAGTAAAATGAAATCCTTGACAACCTCAATCCTTTCTCCATTTATGACAATGTTGCTTATTAGTCCAGTTGTGAGCATTTTTGCTTTCTTGAATTTGAAGTGCAATCATACTGAAGGCTGTGGTCTTTGATCTTCATCATTAAATATTTCAAATCCTCTTCACTTCAGGTTGTTAGTGAGTCATGCTCCAATCCTGATGCCTTGTTCTTCTTCATATAATCCAGCTTCTCAGATTATTTGCTCAGCAGACAGATTGAAAGAGTATGGTGAAAGGGTACAACTCTAACCCACACCTTTCCTGACTTTAAACCATGCAGTGTCCCCTTGTTCTCTTCCCACAACTGCCTCTTGACTCAAGGAGCACCTGGTGGATTTGAATTGCGGACGTTTTGGTTAGCAGTCATAGCACTTAACCAACTATGCCTCCAGGGTATTGGGGTCTAAATGCACCCAGATGATAAATATTTATCATTTAAAAGACAGGGCATAGGAGCTGTGGATGAGAAGAAAGATGAGTTCTGCATTCTCTTTGGCCAGTATTCCAGTGGGAATTTGTATCAATATCACTGCTGACCTCACTCTTCAGAATCTAGGAGGTGCCCATGGGCTTCCCTAGCACTGTCTCCCCAGAAGGATGGCACTGAGGAAAGTCAGCCTCTTTATGGTATTGGCAAAGGGGGATGCCTATAGTTAAACCCTGTGAGGAGGCCTCTCTTGCCCCTTTAGAAATAGAACAGAAACCAGGTGACAGCTACCTCTGTTTTTAGCAAAATGCCTTTCACATTCACTTGGAAGGAGAGGAAGCTGCCCCAGCTCACTAGGGACACACATGTCACGTAAGAGGGGCTCCCTTCTAGCACCTATGTCCCCCTGAGATCACCAGGGTAATGTATTGAAACAAAGACACATCAGGTTCTCAGCAGCTTGGAAGCTTTTGTTAGTCCCTGGCTGCCCACCTGACAGACAGGGATAAGCAGGGTAACACTGTGGCCTTGCTCTAAGGAGAAAATTGGGACAACAGCTCCATTATGTCAAAATCCTATCTCTCTATTATAACTTTATCTGCCACCACCCCCATCCCACCAGACTTCATCCCAGATAAGCTCCCCTCCTATCACCATAGCAACCAACATCCCATGACAAGATTTGAGGGCATGGGGGGAGCAGTGGGAGGGGGAATGGTCATATGCAGCCTCCACAACCAATGGCTAGTGTTCACACCCAAAGTTCCCACCTAGTGATCATGCCTTCTTGTTGGGTCTTGAGTCTGGCTCATACAGAACTCACTGATGACCTCAAAAAAAGTCAAGTCCATTATTTGAAGACCAAAGATATTTCTTAAGGGTGTGTATATATATATATATATATATATATATGTATGTATGTATGTATAGGGTGTATATATATATATATATACATAGGATGTATATATATAGGGTGTATATATATATAGGGTGCATATGTATAGGGTATATATATACATAGGGTATTTGTGTGTGTATATATATGTATATATATATATGAAAATTTTTGTCCCTTCAACGATCTCCACATGTTCTGCCAGCACCTCTGTCTGTTCCCAGGTTTCTCCATCTGATACTCACTTTTCTTGGACTAGGGTAAGCTATTCAGGACTCCCTACAGCTGAATTTCCTCTACTTAGTACTTCTTCTCCATCTCCCTTCTGCAACGAGGAAAGTCCTGACCTCTTTGTCAACACACCTTCCAGATTTGTTAAACAGGAAGACCCTGTGACAATCAACACTCCCGTGATACCATAGACCACACTCCGCAGCTGTCACAAAGGTCCCACACAGCTTGGATGGACTTCTGATTTGTTGACCATAGTCATGGTGAGGTTACCGGGAAATAATCTTCCACTATGATTTTAGGGTAAAGCTTGAGTAGTTTCAAGGAACCCACAGAAGAGAGAATTCTCACCAGGAGGAGATTTCTGAGGCCTAGCCTCAGAAAATGATGGACCAGACACAGTGGTAAACCAGCTCTACCCCTGCAAGCACCCTTAGCTGCCCCAGTGAGAGAAACGGGCAGAGGCAGGGAAAGCACTGGGCAGTGTTGCAGTGCGGGAAGGGTTTTGGATAAACCTTGAGGAGATGTCAACAACTCAATCCTCCTGAGGCATCTGAAAGATAATCTTTCTCCTAATCCTTCAAGGCTACTCAGCCTCTCTTTCTCTGCCTTTAACTCAAGGATACCAAAAGGACATTGTTGACCTTTAATAGGAGTTCCAGCCCAGCACGTGTGCCAAATTCCCCAGTGGTTCTCTTTGACCAGCATCCGTTGTCAGCCGCCAACACCTTGTGAACCCACCCACAAAGGAACAAGTCATCCCCATGATAGGCTGCAGATTGGACCATAGTGATCCACAGCTTTTCCCATTGGTTGATTTTCAGAGGTGGAGTGCCAGGCCTTTCTCCTCAGCCTCTGATAGCCTAGAAGCTCCACCCAAACCCGTTCAGCCTCATAGCAACATTCAAGCCTCCACTGACCGACACATGGTGGCTTTGCATGAGGCGCTTTGCAAGGCCAGATGTCAAATCCAAGTCTCCTACATGCAAAGTGAGACTTCTACCACTGATACCACTGCCTCATCAAATTCCACAGTAGTTCTCTTTTATTCCCAAAACCCACTGCCGTCAAGTCGATTCCAACTCATAGTGACCATATAAGGCAGAGAAGAATGGCTCCATAGAGTTTCCAAGGAGCATCTGGTGGATTCAAACTGCTGATCTTCTAGTTAGCAGACTTAATCACTACGCCACCAGGGTTTCCGCTCTTTAACCAGCATCAGTAGGTAAGGAAAATATCAACATCCTAGGAAGTGTCCTGCTAAGTTTGGGGAAAACTGAAAGACCCCTCTTCTATGGCTGTCAAGTGCTTTGACAAACTGGAATTTGGACTCTCACTGCGGGGATGGGGTGGGTGGCTGTCCTTCGTAGCAAGCTGGTCAGTGTGTGGGCCTCGAGAACAGGCAGGGTGATGACATTCCTCAGAGGTCAGCACCAGAGGTGGAGTAAGAGGGGACAGAAGAGGATACTGGACCCAAGCAGAAGTTCAAGGGGGTGTCAGGTAAGGCTCAGAATAAGATTCAGAGGCACCACAAATATGAAAGATCCCTGACTGAGGTAGCCAGACAAGAGGGGAGAAGGACTTTCTGCTGACTCATTGCAGATATCAACGTCTATTCATCTTGAAGTCGATGGGGGAGAGAGGGAGGCCCGGCTTGGAGATCACCCCTGGATCTGATTGCCCTCGCTAAGCCTCTGGTCAGCACCTCCACCTGGGAGCAGGTGTTCAGCGCTACTCTCCGCGTATCTGTTTGAACACCTCCCAGCAAGGGTCCCCCAGGCACCTGTGGCGGGAATCAGAAAGGACCACTCTAGGACTCAGGTCCAGGCCTCCTCTCCTTTACCTCTCATCACAGACATGACTAAGGGCCACTCCTTCAGAAACTGCTGTGAGACTAAAAAGTCTCCTGGGCTCAGGACCCAGCACTTTGTCATAGATTCCCTAGAGAGAAGCAACGTGGCTCCTTTCTCTTCAACTGAAAAAACCAAACCCATTGCCTTGATTGAGACTCACAGCGACCAGAGTAGAACTGCCCTGTAGGGCTCCCAAGGAACAACTGGTGGATTTGAACTGCTGACTGTTTGGTCAGCAGCCATAGCTCTTCACCACTGCATCACCTAAGGGCAATGCTTTTCACACTGTGCTCTGAAGACTCCCTAAAGTGCAGAGAGGAAGTGTTTTAGTCAGTTGGTGCTGCTCTGACAGCAATATCACGAGACAGAGGGGTGGCTTTAACAAAGAAAGGTTTATTCTTACACCGTCCAGTAGGCTACAAGTCCAAATTCAGGATGTCTGCTCCAAGGGACGGCTTTCCCCCTTGTCAGCTCTGGAGGAAAGGCCAGTATTGCATCAGTCTTTGTCCAGGGAGCGTCTTGGCGCAGGAACCTCAGGTCTAAAGGATGCACTCTGCTCCTGGTGCTGCTTTGTTGATGGTGTGAGGTTCCCAATGCTCTGCCTGCTTCCCTTTCATCTCTTACACGATGAAACAATTAAGGGTGGGCAAGCCATACTCCAGGGAAACTCCCTTCACAGTGTAGCAGGGAGGTGATCTTATGAAGGGATTTGTAGTCCCACCCTAATCCTTTAACATACAGCATAGGAAAATCAGAAAATGGAGGACCATCACAAAATATTGGGAATCATGGCTCAGGCACATGGCTACACATATGTTTGGGAGGACACAATTCAATCCATGTTCTGTTTTAGTCAACTGGTGCTGCTCTGACAGGAGGGAAGGAGTGAGGGGACACAGCTGGCAGCCCCCCGCCCCAGCTCCATACCTCCCTTTTCTGCATTTTACACAGTGAGTGTGTCTCCCGGACACGTTGTTTCCAAACAGGATTCAACCACTTCAAAGAAGGTGGGAAACCACTGCCTTAGATTTCAAAGCAAAACAAGAAGCTGTTTCTGGTTGTGCTGTGCCTTGAGCATTAAGATTTTGTGATTGCTTTGCTATTTTTGTTTTTGATTTTAAACAAAATGCATTTACGAAGGCTGAGGCATCAGGCCAGGCCCTGAAGACTGTTCTAAACCCAGGACTGGGCTCTGCAGGGTGATTTTCAGCCACAGTGTTACTTACATGCAGGATACCAGCGTCAGCAATAGTGACTCGGCTCTCCTGAGGTGCAAGGGAAGGGCAAACAAAGAGACGTTTCTAAGCCTATGTGTGCATGTGTGTGCATTCATGTGTACGTGTGCGTTGGTGGCAGTAGAGAGTGAGTATCTGGGGAACACCTGTCTAGAATATCCCTGCTGCATGTCTTCAGACTTCTCCCTGAAGACCAGCTCTCTGCATTCCAGTTATCTTTCTTCGCAATTCCTGCAGCCACTGCTGGTTTGGGATAGAATGGGGACGGTCCCTTGTTCACTGTCTGTGAGGACCCATGGGGCAGAACCAGGGCCCTCTAGACAGCTAAGGAGCGATCAGCGGAGTCTCAATGTGAGGAAGACTCAGAAGCTTTCAGCTCAGAATGTCTACTATCAGGGAAGCACAGGCCAGCAGGAGCCGGTCTGCAAAGATAACTTGACACCCCCGACTCCTGATGCAGGGTCCCTTTCCATCCTGTGGTCCTGGCTGAAAGCACCAGCGGTGCCCAGGGCATACTGCCAACAGACTCTGGAGACAGGAGGGTAACAGTGGGGTTGAGTGACCCATATTGTCTTCAAGGAGAGGTCTATCTTTCCAGCTCAGGCTTCTGATGAAAGAGGAAAGAGGTCAGGTTCCCTAGACTGAAGAGAAATAGAAGGATTGTCACCAATGGGACTCACGAGCCAGATGGGGTTCCCCATGGCGCTGTCTTGACAGCAAGTGGTGCTGAAACTACTCAGCTAAGAGTCCCTTGCCCCAGCTCCTCAGCAGGTCATCAGGGCAATGCAGAGTCCCTTGCCTCAGCTCCTCAGTAGGTCATCAGCGCAACGCAGAGGCAGACGCTGGCTCTCCAAAAGCATCCAGCCTTCAAGGGAAAATTCTGTAAGGGCAGAGGTATGAATTTTGGCGGCACTACTGGAGTGTGTGTGTGTTCCAAAACACAGGATAAGTGAGCCAGGATAAAAATAGACCATAGGAAAGAACTGGGAATGGGGCTGCTTTGGGCAGGTATGAATGATGGTGCTGCTGGTTACTTCCCAGAAAACAGAATCCACACTGCTCCAGGAGGGACTGCTCAGGAGCTGGTGCTAGCGATGCCCAGCCCAGCCTCTGTCTCTGTGGAAGATCCTCTAGGAAAGAGGCCAACTGGATGAAAGATTCAAGTGGCCATGTTCTTGGTCACCAAGGCAAGCAATGCAGCTAGGATTCTGAAACTCCCTGCTACAAACTGGGGTCTCTTTTTCCTCTATATGCTGGTGAAGTGAACCCCTAGTCTAGTGGCCTTTGTTAAATTAGGGATCTAGGAAACAAGCCACAGACTGGAGGCTTCATGCTGGGAAATACAGAATCTTTCCCAGACAGAAGGCCTGAGGGGCTATTGATCAGAAAGGATGTCCATCTCAATTCTGGATAAAACCATTAAGCAAGAAGGAGTCAAAGCAAGCATATTCTCATTGTTTAACTGAGTCAAGAAATCCTTAAAGTAAAAGAAGCCATCCATCCATCTTCCCATTTATCTATCCATCTACCCATCCATCTCTCCATCTACCCATCCACCCATCCATGAAATGTTTAACAACGGTCCGCTACACCCTTGATCGTGAGGTAGGGATGGGAGATAGGTGGTCACCAAGACACCCGGTCCCTGCCTCTGTAGAGAAGGAAGATATCTGATATGTTCTTGGAACATGGAGTGGATGGGGATGTCATTGTCTAGACTACCTTTGGGAGGAAAAGAGGATAGATTTAGTCCCGGGCACACAGAGTTTGAAAGGCCTGCAAGATGTCAAAGTAGAATGACCAAAGAGGATTTAGATTTTTCTAGCCTGGAGCAGAGCTGACGACCAAGCCAAGGAGCTCTGTGGAAGTCATGGGTGTTAGCAGTAGCAAAGCTCTGGGGTTGGTGAGCCCTCCTGAGAAGAGTGTAGAGAGCAAACGTGAGAAACACCAACACTCAGGGAATAAAGAAGAGCAAAGGATATGAAAATGAGTGTCCAAAAAACCAGAGAAAAACCAACAAGAGTACTGAGGCTGAGGGAAGGATTGTCTAAATCCAGTGAAGCTAGGAGACCAAGTAAGACAAAGACTCAAGAAGATCTTGATGAGAAGCATACCAGTGTCATGCTGGGGCATAGAGTACTTCCTGGTGGACAGAACCATTAACAGGTGAGATCTGTGCAAGCTGCAAAGGGGAGGGAGGCAACAGTGCCATCAAGGAAGGGTTACATTGTAGTTTTGTTGGGTTTAGTTGGGATGGAAGGATTTGCCATGGTTCAAGCCCAATAGGAAGAAGCAGATAAGTAAGTTAAGAAGAGAGAAAGATAAGAAAGAAAAAAGGTTGCTAAGCTCAGATAAACTTATCCTGGTGTGGGAATAAGTTGTTTGCCCTGTATCAGAAAGGAGAAAGGAGGTGGTAGCCTAGGAAGCCTCTGGTCTGTAGTGAGTTATTATTTGAAGGAGGAGGTGTTTCCCACAAAGTCCTGAAGAGATGAGGAATGTGAGGCTTCAAGAGGTCAGATAATCTGCCCACTGTCACAGAGCCAAGAAAGAGGAGACTCCAATTTCCAAATCAGAAAAAACAAAAAATCTATGCTCTTAATTCAACATGCCAAGAAGAGGAAATGTTAGTTGCCATCAAGTCAGTTCCGACTTATAGTGATACCACGTGTGACGAAAGGAAACAGTCCCCAGTCTCACACCATCTTCACGATGGTTGGGATGCTGGAGTCACTGCATATTCTGGGCACCATCCAACCCAGGGGACTTCTCCTCTAGCACTGTATCGAAAACTATTGTGGTCCTTAATATTTTTGTTGACTAATTTTTGGAAGTAAATCACCAGGCCTTTCTTCCTAGTCCGTCTTGGTCTGGAAGCTCCACTGAAACCTGCCCACCAGGGATGACCGTGCTGACATATGAAAAACCAGTGGCGTAATTTCCAGCATCATAGCAACATGCAAGCCACCACAGGAAGATAAGCTGGTAGACGGAGGGCAAGAAGAACAAACACAGTTTAATTTGCCCCCTAGGGACTCTGGTGGTTCAACAGTTATGCACTTAGCTCCTGACTGTAAGGACTGGCAGTCTGAACTCACCCAGTAGCTCCGTGAGAGCAAGATCTGATGACTTTTAGACCCGCTCCCATAACAACTACCACCAAGAACACCCTATGGGCAATTCTACAGTCATTGTTGTGGTAGCTGTTAGGCACCATCAAGGTAGTGCCAACACATAGTGGCCCCATGAACTACAGGATGAAACCCTGATCCTACACCTTCCTCACAAGCATTGTTATCCTTAAGCCCACTTTTATAATCATTGTGACATTCCATCTCTTTGAGGGTCTTCCCCTTTTTTGATGACCCTTTACTTTACCAAGCACAATGTCCTTCTCAGGGGCTGACCCCTACTGACAACATGTCCAAAGTATGTGAGACATAGCCTCTCCATCCTTGATTCTAAGGAGTATGCTGGCTGTACTTCTGCCAAGACAGATTTATTCATTCTTTTGGCAGTCCACAGTCTAGTCAATTCAAAGACATCAATTCTTCTTCTGTCTTCTTTCTTCATCATCCAGCTTTTGCACTCATAGGAGGTGATTGAAAATACCATGGCTTGGTCAGGTGCACCCCAGGTGCTGTGAAGTTGGTTCTAACACACAGTGACCCTGTGAACTACAGAATGAAACACTCTGGTCCTGTACCATCCTCAGATCATTGTTATGCTTAAACCCACTGTTGCAGATTCAAGGTGACATCTTTGCATTTCAATACTTCAAGGAGGCTTTTTGCAGCAGATTTGCCAAATGCAATGCATCTCTCAATCTCTTGACTGTTGCTTCCATGCATGTTGATTATGGGTCCAATCTGCCACAGGGTGGTGAAAATAGACTTGATGGCACCCAATAACAAGTTTGCCCTTCGAATTCCTTTTTCTGTATTTGCTATTAAGCTTAGCTCTTGTTGCAGAAGAATAGGAAGCAAGAAAAGGAAAGCCAGACCTGTCATTCTGCTCGGGCTCAGAGGAGGGTACTGGCCCGGGGAATGAGCGCAGCTTCTACCACTGCCTTACAACAGGCCCAGGGTCTGCGGGGCCTTCCACTTCACATAAGAAAGCAATTCATAAACAAGAGAATTGCAGGGGAGAGCAATGAATCTCTGGGGCCCTGCTAATTAAAAAGCCCATATTACATTACTTCCTCAAGGACTCATCTTCTAATTTTTAGGATTATGGTACATTGATTAATTTATACAAGTTTTTAATCCCTCAGTGCTTAATGAAGTCCAGGAACATGGGAATGGGAGCATAATTGAGCTTTATATTATTTTATTAGGGAGAATTATGGCTCAGCGTGTCATAACACGAAGAAGTTTTTGAGGGTGAAGAGGCAGCATTCGTGTTATTAACTGATGGCTTGCCAAACGTCAGAAGGGACAGTTTCTTGGGGACAGACACAGGGGGGGCTTACCTAAACTGTGCACTGCCGTGGCTCTTGGTTGACTGTGGGGAAAAGCACCCCATCTTTGGAGTTATGTGAGTGCCCTTCCCCACCACGGCACGGCCGCTGTTCCACAGCTGCTCCCCTGCCCACCCAACGGTCTTCAACCAGCTCACTCCCCACTCACCCGCCCTGCTTTCTCTCTGCCTCAAATGCCCTCCGTGCCTCCAACCCAAGCCTGACCCACTCCCGTCTCCTCTGGGGAGCCTTCCCTGTGAAGCAAAATCCATCTCCCCTCATCTGTAGTCTTATTTTCCTCAGGAAAAGGCCCTACACCCCTCGGGTTTATCAAATTTTTCCAAGTCAGGAGAAGGTTGGTCTAAAACAACACCTGAAGCTTCCTTCAGTCTTGAGCATCTATGTCTCAATCTAGGGAGCGCCCATTCCAAGGGGACTTTAATTACTCAGGGTGACATAAAGGCCAAGACATTTCATGATGAACAGGGTGACTGAGGAAGAAGGTGACTAGGTCGGTGATCTCCTTCTGAGCCCACCACCAACACCTACCCACCACTATCCAATGTCACCCGAGGTCGGTACTGGGGTGATTCTGCCTCTAAGCCTCCATGTGGCCCTGAGCGAGTTCTCTTCTCCAGATCTTTATGTTCCCAGCTGTGAAATACATACGGCACCCAATTCCAGCTTCTGAGACCCTCCTCAGTAGCAGCAATCAGGAATTCCAGGAGATCCTACAAACCCTCAGACTTCTCACCCAGGGTCGTCAAATTTGAGTCCCATACCCTCTAGAGGCTAGACCTGGAACTGCAAGTGTGAAACCGATGAACAACCGAAACCCATCCACTGTCATCAAGTCAACGACAACTCAGAGCAACCACACAGGACAGAGTAGAACTGCCTCACAGAGTTTTCAAGCCTGTAAATCTCTGCATAAGCAGATTGCCACATCTCTCTCACACAGTGTAGCTGACAGATTCCAACAGACAATCTTTCAGTTAGCAAGCAGGCAAACACTTCAACAACTGTGCCACCCAGGCTCCCACCAAAGAACACAGCCTGTTTTACTCAGATCTGGAAGATTCCAGGAGAAATCCTTCACCCCAAGCACTGGCCCCGCTCTAATTCCTAAGAAAGCAGAGCCCAGAATCTGAGTTGCACTTTGATTCTTGACTCATCCATCAGTTTATGCCTGCAGACAGCGTGCAAAGGAAATCCTGGTGGTGAGGTGGTGAAAAGCTACATCTACTAACCAGAAGGCCAGCAGTTCAAATCCACTAGGCACTCCTTGGAATTTCTATAGGACAGTTCCACTCTGTCTCATAGGGTCACTTTGAGTCCAAATCGACTCAACGGCAGTGCGTTTGAGTTCTTTTTTTGGACAAGATGCAAAGCTCACTGTCTCTATTCCTTTTCTTCTCCATGGAATAAAAAGTCCTTAAAAGACTGCTTCTAAGCCAGTGAGTAGGTAAAGGGAATTTTCTGGCTGCTTTCAGTGCCTCTGAAACCACAGCTCCCCCTTCATCAGAGACAATGAAGACATGGATGCAGGCCTGACATCTCTGTCTCTCTCTGTCTGTTTCTTTCTCTCTCTCTCTTTCTTTCTCTCTCGAGCAAAGATCACTGCTCCCATAGAGATGGTTTTTACAAGGTTTTTTTTTCTCAAGGGAGTTGGTCACTGCCACAGGATAGGCAGAGAAGAAATTCTGTGCTTAAGAAAAAGTCCAAGCACAGGCTGTGACTCAGCATCACACAAGTCTGTGTCTTTGTTTTTCAGGTGAGGAAATGAGGCTAAAGCCAGAAGAGCAGCTCTAGGACAGAACCCAGGCTTCTGATTCCCAGTCCCATGCCCAGTCTCCCACCTACCAGATGACCCCAGGCAAGCTGCTTAAACTTTCTGCATTTCAGGCTTCCTGAACTGTAAATAGAAATAATATAATCAGGGACATAAGACAAACCACTGCTGTCAAGTCAATTCTGGCTCATAGCAACCCTATAGGACAGTAAAACTGCCCATAAAGCTTCCAAGGAGCACTTGGTGGATTCGAACTGTGGACCTTTCAGTTAGCAGCTGTAGTGTGAAACCACTATAACACCAGGGTGAGAATAAAATACATAAAATGTTCAGAAAAAAATCTTTGCTTCTGCTGCTGCTAATGTTTTTTCATGATACCATTGTTATTAACTTCCCTTGACCACTTCTAAAAAGATGACTGGAAGTTTTTCTGCAAATTCTTGTGAGCAGGAGTTATCTCTAGTTTGTGAG
Source organism: Heterohyrax brucei (assembly GCA_028571685.1). Classification (NCBI taxonomy): domain Eukaryota; kingdom Metazoa; phylum Chordata; class Mammalia; order Hyracoidea; family Procaviidae; genus Heterohyrax; species Heterohyrax brucei. The sequence continues at coordinate 56,974,262 of CM053161.1, read as the reverse complement.
ACTTACAATACTTTTCAGTTTTTGCCTCATGCTTTTAAGTAATTTCCTAATTTTTTATAATGAACATATTTAGTTCTACAACCAAAAAAAAGAGAGAGAGAGATTTAAATAAAAGGGAAAAGTAAGTGCATCCCCACAGGAAGCATCCAGCCTCACTTGGTCTCAGTGTGTGACCTGGGCGCTCTGATACAGGTTGTCCTTGACTTAGGATGGGATTGCATTCTGTAACTTCACTGTGAGTTGATTCTGACGTAAGTCGAATAATTTTTTGTTTCATTTCATTATTATTACTTTTATTACCAATACATTTGTAAATCTGGTGTTAATTTGCCTGTGAGGATTAGAAAGATTATGTATGAACTTATAGATGTATTTTAACACATACAATAAAAAGCACACAAATCATAAAAATTAACTCCGATGATGAAAGAGTTGGGTGACACTGATATTTTGTCAGCTGCAATAACCCTACCTGTGGGAGGTTCTGGATAATCTGGACTGTTGCTGGGAATAGGGATGGTGTTCCTAGCTGGAAAAGTAGTGCAACTTGTCAGTTGGTCCTTTCCATTTTATTTCTTCATCTATTTCGTGATAACATCTCACTGCTTCTCCATCTGTCTATCGACTTTAGCGAAGTGATTAGCATTTGGGTCCTTATTTTCAAGCAACCGAAGCCCCGGATTTAGTTTTAAAAAAAGCTTCAGCTAACCTTTTCATCATAACTCAAAGGCATCACAAGTTGGGGACTACCTCCTATCTCTATTCAGTGAGCACTTGTCAGGTGTTTTTGATGTTCTAGGACCCAGGAGACATTCAGACAAAAGAGATACAACATGCATCTATTATAACACTCCAACAATTTCGGCAAACATTTCTATAGTAAACTGATTAAAGGTTTCCTTTTTAAAGCATCAGGAGAAAGAATGTTTGGATGGCATACACCTATATGAGCGATCTGAGACAGGCATTGCTCAGCAACAGTTAAGGACGGAGCTTATTCTAAAGACTTGTCATGAGCTGGCTATGTTATACTTAAGCTCCCCAAGAAATTGAGCCTCTAATTAGTGCTCTCGTCAAAGCCTGCACCTCGCTGTTGGGGGCAGCCTAGGCTCTCAAAAACACCTGTCAACATATTCCTTATGAGAAGTGGAAACACAACGGTCACATCCTTCCCTGCAAAAGAACGTTTAGAAGAATCGCAATATTGTGGGAGCTTCAGTGCTGTGGCTTTTAATTGCCAGCACTTCACAGCGGAACCATGTCAACATCCATCCTGCATGGGCTGACCTAACTGTCCTTGTCACTGGGGTAGGCCAAGCAGTGGCCTCAGGCTGGAAATATGGAGGCCTATGTTTCACTACAGGTCTACCATTGTCCCTATGGGCAAACTGTGCCTTTATAGAAGGAACAATAGCTAAGCCTGTTGACCTGTGTCATACATGAAAGTAACTGTACTTAGTACTTTTCACAAATTCCCCATTTAATCCTCATGACAACCCTACGAGGCAGTCCCAGTTTTAAGAATGGTCTCATTTTGCAGGTGGAGAAACCAAGGGACAGAAATGTGAACGTTCTCACTCAATGTTTCTGAGCCATGAGTGACGGAGAATGCATTTCTAGAATTCAGGCCTCCAGGTTTCGTGACTCTGGGAAAACAAATTCTAGAACTTGCTTCCAGTGCAGGTTCATTCTCCATCACCAGAAGCAACCAGAGACCAGTATGAACATCTCCAAACTGTGGCAGGAGGAAATCCTCCTGCATGAGGGAGGTGGCCTCAAAAAAGTTCTCCAACACTTCGACACTGTAGTTCTGGACAGGCAGACTTTTAAAAGCCAATCAGGAGGACAAGGTCTGCCAAAAATAGCATAGAAGTTCAAGAGAGTAGGAAAAGATCTCATTTATAGTAAAGAATAGATGAAAGAATTGTTATGATGGCAGAGATAAGCAAACGGTATCCAATGCGGAACACTCTGAAGGAAACGTGATTAAACTTTGTGCAGAGAGTTTTCCACCTGCCCTCCCCTTTTTCCTTCAATCTCTTCTTACAAGACCAATTTCTGGAATCAATTGCAAAGGAACCCAGAAAATCAAATATCAAATATACAGCTGCATATTGCAATAACCTAAAAAAGAAGAGAGCCAATCCTCTGCACAGGTGGTTATTGGAGTGCATGTTTTTGAAAGAAATTTAAGTTGTACCCTCTTCTCTTTAAGCCTGTGGGGTTGGCAGTGGCTGCTGGCTTCGTTCAATGCAGTGTCCCTCCTCACAGTCCCAGAAAGGAACGTGAAGCAGAGATTTACTGTTTCTGAGCTTTCAGAAGAGGAAGTAGGCTCAGAGGCCGAACAACTTGGCTAAAGTCAAAGAACTTGCATCGGCAGCTCTCCCGTGGTTCACCCGACGGTGATGTCAGTAGCTGGCAGCTGAAAGGGGAAGCCTCCATGCATGCCTCCCCTTTATGTGAGAGGCCGGAGTCTATTTATTTCCCGTCAGTCTCACTGACTTTCCAAACCACTTCACCCACTGGCACATACCAGGAGTCACAATTAAGTTAGTGAACCCATTCTAGAAAAACTGTTACATACCTCATTGCTGAACATCACTAAAGTCATCTCAAAAGTACTCGCTTTGGGAAGCCATGCACTGATGTCAGCACCTAATTCACCCATCAAAGCAATTTTGGAACTCTTTTTCTGGAATGGCCATGTCATATTACTCTTGATGTCCTGAATGTGATCAAAATGTCTTCCTTTCAATATTTCTTTTATTTTCAAGTAAAGAAAAAAGTCCTGGGGGCCAGATCAGACAAGTAGGGAGGGTGTTCCAATACAGTGATTTTTTTACTGGCTCAAAACTGCCTCACAGACAACTATACAATTAAATTTGCACACTTGCAACCTTGCCACTGTGCACAATGGCCATTCCAGAAAGAGTTCCAAAATTGCTTTGAAGGATGGTCTAGGTACTAACACTCATGCATAGCTTCCTAAGGGGAGTCCTTTGATGGTGACTGTAGTGATATTCAGCAATGAAGTATGTAGCGCTTAGAACAATTAAGTTCACTGACTTAATCGTCAGATCTCATATGGGGCAAACAGGAGCATCTTGGGCCGAGAGATTAACAACAGAAACTGTCTGCAGCAAGTTCCATCTCTGCCTTTCTGTACTCAGCAAGCGAAACAGGCAGGGAGAGAAGGTGAAGGCAAGACCCTATCCCTGGAAGCCATGTGCACGGTTTCATGAGTTTGGACAGAGAGGTGATTTGGCATGAATAGAACAACCAAAAGGTCAGTGGTTCAAACCCACTCAGTGGCTCTGCAGAAGAAAGGCCTGGCGTTCTGCTTACAAAAAAATTGTGTCCCAGAAAACCCTCTGGAGCTCAGCTATATTCTGTAACACATGAGCCAGAATTGACTCAAAAGAAACAGGTTTGGTTTGGATTTTTTGATGGACAGATTATAAAATAACATGAAATCTCAAAGTAAAAGCCATTCCTGTTTTGGAATCTCTTATTTCATACTATTTTAAACATATAATAGGCCTAATACGTTGAAGAACAAAAGAAAAAAAATAATCTGTTGCCATCAAGTCAATTCCAAATCATAGCAACCCTGTCAAACAGAACAGAACTGTCGCACTGAATTTCTAAGGAGCAGCTGGTGACTTTGAATAGCCAACCCTTTGGTTAGCAGTTAAACTCCTAATCACTGCACCAGAAAGGCTATATATACATAAAAGGTGTAAGGACTACCACAGCAACCACCCAGTACCCACCATCCAGCTAAGAAGTCAGCCCCTTTCTCCACACAGCTGAGGGCCCCAAGTCTCCCTTCCTGTTACGTCTCTACCATGCCTCCTCCCCCAAGCTGTAAGTAGTCTCCTAAGTTTGGTGTTTATCATTCCTATGTGTTTCTTCACATTTTACTATACACATTTGTGTCGCAGAGCAGCATCGGGTATTGTTTTATATTTGCTTAAAAACTTTATGCAAGTAGTGTTATATGCACACATGTCCTTTTGCGAATTATTTTTTCACTCGGTCTCCTGTTGGTGGGGTTCAGTATGTTAAGATGTGCCACACTATCCACGCAAAAGCTGGAAAATGAATAAGGAAGACAGAAGGAGAATTGACACCTTTGAATTGTGGTGTTGGAGAAGAATATTGGCGATACCATGGACTACCAAAAGAACAAAGAGATCTCTTCCAGAGGAAGTACAACCAGAGTGCTCCTTGGAAGCAAAAGTGGCAAGTGCATCTTACATACTTAGGACATGTTGTCAGCAGGGATCAGTCCCTGGAGAAGGACATCATGCTTGGTAGAGTGGAGGGTCATCAAAAAAAAGAGGAAGACCCTCAACAAGACGGATTGACACAATGGCTGCAATGATAGGCATAAGCCCAAAAGCGACTCTGGGCATGGCGCAGGACCAGGCATTGTTTTGTTCCATTGTGCATAAGGCCACTGCGAGTCTGAACCAACTCAACAGTATCTAATAACAACAACTGTTGACTCATTTTCATTTCTGTAGAGCAGCAACTGTCAAACCACAGGCCACTAGCCCACCACGTGTTTTTGTAAATAAAGTTTTATTGGAATACAGCCATGCCACACTCATTTAAGTGTTGTCTATCGCTGCTTTTCCCGCTACAGCTGGCAGAGTTGAGTAGCTTGAACAGATACCATATGACCTACAAAGCCTTAAATATTTGTTATCTGGCCCTTTACAGGAACAGTTTGCTAACCACTGCTGTAGAGTATTCTAACTGTTCCTCAGCTAACTTTTTCATTCTCCTATTGATGGACATTTGTTTCCAGTTTGGTGTTATTACAGACTGTGATCGCGACCATTCTTGCACACATCTGCTCGTCATCTCGTGTGAGCGTTGCTCTGGGGTTTACATCTAACAGGAACTGCCAGGCTTTCAGGTTTATGCATGTTTAACTGTCCTGGAAATGAGAATTTTTTTTCTCCTAATTCGATTTACTAACTTAAATCCCAACAACAGTTTAAGACAGCTCCTGTTATACCAGATTCTCAACAATATTTTTATTGTGACACTGTCTGCTTGTTTGTTCCTTGCTAGTCTGACGAGTATGAAATAGTATCTCCTTGCAGTTTTCATTTGTGTTTCCCTAGTCACTTGTGAAGTTGTACCATATTTGTTTATTAGCCATTTGTGTGTTTCCGTAGCTTACCCATTTGTCCCTTTGGTCTGCTTTTCTGTAATGCTGTTAGTCTTTCCCTAGTTGACTTGTAGACGTTCTTTCAACATTCTGGATACTGATATTTTCTTGGTAACATCCTTGCAAATGTCTTTTGCCAGTCTTCTCACTCTTCTCTTTGGATGCTGTCTTTTGAGAGCAGAGGTTTAAAATCAATGTTTATTAGTAGAACTTACCAATTCTTTTTAATGGTTTGTGCTTTTCTGTCTTACAGGATAATTATTTCCCAGAAATGGAATTGATAGGTCTTAAGGTATTTAAATATTCATCTTTAGGAGAGAAAGGGAAAACGCTTTTCCCATGTTCTACCGGTACCACCAAGTGTCACAGATTCCACTGACCTAAATCCACTCCAGCACTAGGTAATGCTGTACTGTTAGTTTCTGCCAGTTGGATGGGTGAAAACAGTCTTTTATTGTGGCCTTAATTTGCAGTTCCCAAATGACCAACTACATTCAACTTCTGTTTGCATGTTTATTCACCTTCGATACAGTCTTATTGCAAACCCTGGTGGTGTGGTAGTTAAGTGCTCCATCTGCTAATCAAAAAGTCAGCAGTTCAGATCCTCCAGGTGCTCCTTGGAAATTCTGTGGGGCAGTTTTACTCTGTCCTACAGTGTCGCTATGAGTTGGAATCAACTTGATGTCAATTCATATCTTTTACCCATTTTAATTAGTGGTTTGTAATTTTCTTTTTTACTTCTAAGAGCTATTTATATATGTCTTAGGCTGGGTTTTCTAGGGAAGCAAAACCAGTAACATGTGTAGGTACAAGGAAAGATTTATAATATATATATATAGACAGATAGATAGATACAAATATAGGAAACAGCTCACGTAATCACAGAAGCTGAATGTCCCAAGCTCTGGCACAAGCCTCACATGTCCACGGAAGCTGAGGAACCCAAGGTCAGCAAGTCAGAGACCAGAGTTGCAGATTACCGGTTGTGTAGGTCAGTGGATCCCAAGCTGGTGGTGAGACGAAGTGACAGAGGCTGGCGAACCCAGGATTGGCAGGTCAGGGAGCAGGACTGGGCAGAGGCTGGCGAGCGCAGGATTGGCAGGCCAGGGAGCAGGTCAGCTGCTAGCTCAAGTCCCGTGACCCTGGACTACGGCTGCTGATCACTCACGTGGCAGGAGCTCCTGCTCTCTTGTTCCAGCATCTGGTTCCGGGACTTGAGCTAGCAGCTGTTGGGCTCATCAGTCCTTACAGTCGGCACTTGAGAGTCCTGCTCCCTGACCTGCCAATCCTGCGCTCGCCAGCCTCTGCCCAGTCCTGCTCCCTGACCTGCCGATCCTGGGTTCGCCAGCCTCTGTCAAAGAAGTGAAGTCACAGGGAAAATACAGAGGGTGCTTGGGTCCCTTGTGTTTGTCTTTCCTCCACTTTCCCAGCCTTTGGTCACCCTATGGAATGGCCTTTCTGAGCAGGGCGTTTAGGATCCCCAGAAAACTAGAGAATTTTATTCTCCCCGTCCTGGGGGGTGTCTTTGGGCCTAACTTTGGAATACAGGTGTAAGGAACAGGGCAGGGTACAAGGAAGCCCTGTCACATCAAATGTAAGGTGCTTCTCATTCAACTGTACCCTCATCCTCTACAGTTCACCCATATCCCTTTTAGTGTCTCTTTTTAGGCCCTGGGCCTCCTTACTAGCTGACTAAAACAATATACTCTTGATAACTGTTCTAAAATAAAAAAAAACTTGCCATCAAGTCTATTCCAACTCTTAGCAACCCTGCTGGATGGTAGAACTACCCGTACAGTTTCCAAGGAGTGCTGGCAGGTTCAAACAGCCAACCATTGGTTTAGTACCCAAGCTCTCAATCACTGCACCTTTTTTTTTTCATTTTGACTGCGCATATCGCAAACACCTGCTCCTAGTTTGTAATTTGTCTTTTCACCTTCTTTAAAGTGTCCACTGAAGAACAAAGTTCTCAGTGTTAATATAGTCAAATATTCCAAACCTTTTTTTGTAATCAATGGTTTTTGTATCTTGCTGAATGCATCCTTGCCTGCCCGTAATAGCACAATATTTAACCTCTCAGTTGCTAACCTCAAGTTTGACAATTTGAGAAAAAAAAAAAAAAAACCCACCCAGCACCTCCACAGGAGAAAGCCACAGCTCTTTCTGTTCCCGTAAAGATGTCAGCATAGGAAACCCTAATGGTGACAGTTCTCTTCTGTCATACGGGTAGCTGGGAGTCAAAATCAACTCAGCACACAACAACAGCAATAATACCCAAGGCACATCCTTGCACGTGTACAATGGGACATTGTGAAACAATGTGCACAAGGACCTGGACATCCTGGAAGCAAAATGCATGAATCAGCTGTAGTATATTCACACAGAGACTATCACAAGAGACTCCAAAAAATTGCCACAAGTAATACTGAATTATATGGTAAAGTCTTAGCAATATTTTATGTTTTAGTCATCTAGTACTGCTCTAACAGAAATACCACGAGTAGATGGCTTTAACAAAGAAAAGTTTATTCTTACACAGTCCAGTGGCCTACAAGTCTGAATTCAGGGTGGCCACTATAGGAAAAGGCTTTCCCTCTGTGGGCTCTGGAGGAAGGTCCTTGTGTTGCATCAGTCTTGGGTCAGGGAGCATCTCAGTGCAGGAACCTCAGGTCTGAAGGATGTACTTTTCTCTGGTGCTGCTTTCTTGATGGCATGTGGTCCCCTACCCTCTGCTTGCTTCCCTGTCCTTTTATCTCCTGCAGGATGAAAGGATAAAAGGTGATCCAAGCCACATTCCAGGAGAACTTTCTTCACATGGGAGCAGCGAAGTGACCTTAGGAAGGGTCATGTAGTCCCACCCTAATCCTCTTTAACATAATCCAGTCTATTAACCACAGGCAGAAATGAGGATTCACAGTATGGGAAAATCACATAATGGAGCCCAATCACACAACCATGAGACTCACGGCCCAGCCAAATTTCTATACTTATTTTGGGGGGACACAATTCAATTCATGACATTGTAGAAAGTAATTTCCAGAGGGTTAAAAATAGCAAGATATACTTTTTATAAAACTAAAAACAACTAAATTAAAAATATATACTTTCAGAAAAATTAAAACTTTATAAAAAAGAAGACCAAGGGACTGACAGCCAAGTGATTCCAAATGATGGTTTCCTTGTGCCAGGGAAGACAAATGAAGGGAGATCATACTATTAGATGTAGGTGATTGTCATGGTTCTGGGAGCCCCTGGGTAATGCAAACAGTTAAAATTCTCAGCTGCTTACAAAAAGATTGGAGGTTCAAGGCCACCTAGAGACATCTTAGAAGAAAGGTCTGACAATCTGCTTCTGAAAAGTTAATCACTGAGCAGAGTTCTAGTCTGACACATGGGGTCGCTATGGGTCAAAATCTACTCAGTGACAAGTGTTTGTTTTCCCAAGACTTCTCAGTTTTTGTTTTAGGTGTTGGGTTTATGGGTGCTAATTGTATCATTAAAAATAATGAAATATTAACAAGTGAATGCAAGCTGAGAACTACGGTTAGTGTGTACCAGGAGTTGAGGACTATAATTAATTGGATGTACCTAAATTTTAAAAAGTATTGTTGTCTACCTTAAGGTCATGAAGATATTCTTCTAAACCTTCATCTTAAAATCTTGCTTTTCACTTGTAGGTGCTTAATTTGCCTGGGATTTATCCTGAGTGTGAGTTAGTCATCTCATTGTTCATCCTTGATGGCTGTCATCTGTCACTCGGCAAGTTTGTACACGTGTCTGGCTTCTCCATTCTGTTCCGTTCACCTATTTTACCTAGACTCACAAGAATACTACACTGTCTTAGCTACTGCACTGTGTAGAAGTCTCAGTACCTGACAGAACAAATCCCCAACCTTGTGCTCACTGTGGTGAGGAACCATCGAGTCGGTTCTGGCTCAGAGCCACCCTGGTGCTACAGAACGAAACACTGCCTGGTCCTGCGCAGCCCTACCAGCTGCTGCTGTGTCTGAGTCCATTGTTGCTGCTGCTGTGTCATTCCATCTCATCAATGATTTTCCTCTTTTCTGCGGACTCTCTGCTAAGCATCATTTCCACCAGGGAATGCTCCCTCCTACTAACACGTCCAAAGTACATGAGATGAAGTCTCACCATCTTTGCCCTTAAGGAGTATACTGGCTGTACTTGTTCCAAGGCAGAACTGTTTATTCTAGCAGTCCATGATCTATTCAATATTCTTTACCAACAGCATAATTCAAAGGCATCAGTTCTTCCTCAGTCTTCTTTATTCGTTGTCCGTCTTTCCTATGCATGTCAGGTGATTGAAAATACTACAGCTTGAGTCAGATGCACCTTAGTCCTCAAAGCGACATCTTTTCTTTTTAACACTTTAAAGAGGAGTTTTGCAGCAGATCTGCCCATTGCAGTTCATCTTTTGATTTCTCGATTCCCACTTCCATGGGCACCGATTGTGGATCCAGGTAAAATGAAATCCATGGTCCATGACAACTTCAGTCTTTTCTCTGTTTATTACAAATAGCTCCATCCATCCATTCTTATTCTTTAGTTATTTTGTAATATTTCAGAATAAGCCTAGGAAGTTCCACAAGTACCTTGTTAGGATTTTTCTTGGGATTGTATTGGATTTATAAGTTAATTTGAGAAAAATCAATATCTTTTCAATATAGAGTCTACAAATCCTTGAATATAAATATCCTTGAACATAGTACATAACTCTGTTTATTTGGGTTTTCTTTGTTACAATGTCCCTTGCAGAAGTCACACACATCTTTTTTTTCCTCTTCCTAAGCATGTTGCAAACCCTGGTAATATAGTGATTAAGTACCACGTCTGCCAACCAAAAGGCCAGCAGTTTGAATCCAGCAGGCTCTCCTTGGAAACTCTATGGAGCATTTCCACTCTGCCCTATGGGGTTGCTATGAGTCAGAATCAACTCGATGGCAGTGGGTTTGGTTTTTTGGTAAACATGTTATGTTTTTGCTGCTATTGCGAACAGAATCTTTAATGACTTGGTGGTGGTATATAGAATACAACCGATTTTTGTGTATTGATCTCTATCCAAGAAACTCAATGAACTCTCTTATTAATTCTAATTATGTGCTGTTCCATTCTCTTGGGTTTTCTGTGTAGTCATAATTATCTATCAAAAATGGCAGCTTTATTTCTTCTTTCCAGTTCTTATTCCTCCTGTTTTATGTGCTTCTTTCAATGTGATGGTGAAGATCTTCAATACAATTTTGAAAGGAAAACATGAAAATAAACATTCTGGTCTTCTTAGTTTTGAGAGAATGGTTACACTTTCTTATTAAGTATGTTTTTGACTTACACGCTTCATCAGGCTAAGGAAGTTCGCATCACTAGTGGGTTCAAGCAGCCAAGATCACATGCCTGTGTGTTCTGATTTGCCTCATTTACACATGTCAATCCAAGACAGTTATTAACAATGCCCACTTCTAACTTTAAAAGTGTTCCAGTTTGGACAATGAATTATACTGATCCTCCTAAAAGAACAGAGATGCTGGATGGGAAATCCTAGGAGGCAAACTGACCATTTGATGGTGAGATAAGTAAGTGGACCTTAGAGATTTCTGTCAGCCTTGAGGTTCCAGAATGCCCACTGCCACACTAGGAAATTCCCAACCTCAAGAAACAAAGCAGTAACTACTTGCTCCTTGTTTCTGCAAATGCCTAAGGTGATACACTCCAGAGAAGCCCCAATATTGCCCAGTTTGCTATAAGAGAAACAAGATACACACACAAAATGGAGTAATTATCTTACCAAAAGCCAGCACAATTGGCAATCTGAGAATGAAGCTGACAACAACCTGGCCTGTCACATGCTCTATTTTGTCACTTATATCCCCAATATAAATGCAAAAATTGAAAACCAGGGGCAAGATTGAATGGCAATGGATCCATCTTGACTCTGGGCATAAGCCACTTATTGAAGACATAAATTATAGTGCTGTCACTGTCACCCTTCCTGTTTGCAAATAAATGTTGTCATCTAATTGTACAAGGCTTGGTGATTGTTTAACACATTCTCCAAGGAAGGGCGCACAGCAGCTTGGATTCCCAGGACACCCAGATCCTGTCTCCCCACTTCGGTCCTCTCGCTGTCTGTGGCTCTCTTTGTTTTGTGTGACAGGCACTGTTATCCCATCTTCTCAGTCTTTCTTGGAGATAAAGCTACAAAGGTCTGATCTGTTTCTTGACTGGTTCCATTAAAGAATCATTACGGATGAGAGATAGAGAGTGGCAGGCTTTGAAAAACGCAGCAAAGGGAGGGTTCTCCTTGATGCAAGATGGATCGCCAAACAGAACAGCCAAGGAGGGGGGCCTCGCAGCAGAAAACCTCTTCTCTCCTTCTCAGTCGGCCAAGAAAAGAATCAGTACACAAAGACAAGGGAAGAAAAAACCTAAGGCCCTGAGACCACCAGGGTGTGTGCTTCTCCATCTGTGGATATTCCACTTGTGCCAGAGAGTTTTGAAATGACATGACTGGTGATAAGAGCAAAGTTGCAGTGACACTAGCTAGATCCACTTCATGCATCTATTTGTTTGTCTAACAGATAGTTACTGAGCACTGGAGTAATTTAGATTTCCCTGAAAGCAGACCCTGAGACAAGAATTCAAGCACTATCAGTTTGTTTGGGAGGTAAAGAAAACTCCAGAGAAGACTGCAAAAGTTAGTCAAGAGAGGGAAGTTTGTCAATAAGAGGTGCCTTATTAAGCTCCCCTGAGGTAACCTCTGACATTCAAGGAATAGGCTTATCCTTCTGCAAGGAGAGAGCTGGTGTACTGATGCACCCACTGCTGGACTCAGTGAGTTTTCCCGGCTGTGTTCATTCCCCTACTTCTGGCCTTCCCCTCAAGGAGGCGAAGTAGGCCTCAGGAATCAGAGAAGGCCCTCAGCGAAAGAAATACAGAAACTAGAAAGCTGGAAATCAGGCTGACTTACCCTGAAATGGTAAGAGCAAGGCGACAAGAGCAGGGCATCCACAATGGCTGCCACCAGCCCCTACTGTGTGCCAAGAACTGTTCTATGTGTCCTGATGACAACCTTGGGCAAGTCAGAAATGGTCCCTGGTCACGTGGAGCTCGTTGGAGGCACACAGGAGCGTGCCTTTCACTCCTGCCCTCCTTACCAGCATAGATAGGCCTCAGATCCTATGTCTTGGGTTTCATCCAGGGGTCACTTCCACTTTCTCTAAGTCCCTGACCTCTGCCCTGTCTTAAGCCTTCATCTCAATCTCTGACATTAACCCAGGCTCTGAAATGTCTCCTTCTATTCATCCTTGTAATCTGATAACAGTGATGATGTTTGTGGAATCTATACTGTATGTAGCCACTGGTTAAGTGACTTATGGATATTATCTCATTTGAACCTTTAAAACAACTCTATCCTGGCACTCCTGACTCCAGGAATCACCATCACCTGTTTTTTCCTTATTCCACATGCCAGCTGGGGGCTTCTTGAAAAGCGCTACGACTTGAGTCAGGGACAAGGTCCCCACAACCCTATGGTTTCTGCATCTGGACAAATGCTTCCTCTGGACCTGGGTAAGCACCTACAGCATTTGGTCAGATTCCACAGCCATGGCTGGGTCAGGCCCGCCCAGCCACAGTCCTTCCCCAGGACCTCCTGAAGCAAGAGTCCCAGCATGCTTTGCATGGCCTGGAAGTCTCCATCTGTGCCATTCTGGTAATGAGGCTCCTTGTCTACTGGTGAACCACAGCCGGAATTCTTCCAAGTCAATGCAAGATGACCAGAGACAAGAGAATGGACACAATGATCTCTGCAGGCATTCTTAGTTGATTTAGATCAGTGTCAGACTTTGCCTTCCTTTCCCCATCTTTCTGCCTTTGCTTTGTTATTGTGTACTGTCAAGTCGGTTCTCAATTCATGGTGACCCCATGTGGCTGAGTAGAACTACCCCACTGGTTTCCAAGGCTACAAGTTTTACAGGAGGAGATCTCCAGATCTTTCTCCTGTGGATCTGCTGGGTGGGTCTCAACTGCCAGCCTTTCAGTTAGCAGCCAAGGGCTTAACAATAGAGCTGCCAGGGCTTCTCTCTGTTTTTGCTGGCTTCCCCCAAAATAGGAAATTGTAGTTTTTCGAACTCCACTTTAGTGAACCATGATTCTGCTCATGGATTATTAATGCATTATCCTGCCTCTGGACACTCTGATGGTGTAGTGGTTAAGAGCTACAGCTGCTACCCAAAAGGCCGGCAGTTCAAATCCCCCAGCTGCTCCTTAGAAACCCTATGGGGTGGTTCTACTCTATTCTACGGGGTCACTTGGAGTCAGAATCAACTTGAAGACAATGGGTTTTGTTCTTGATTTTATCCTGTCTCTGATGATGTATTTTCATGGAGCCTCTTAGATACAGTGTCCTGATGAAACAGGAATGGCTTTCATGATGGGGATTCAGCCAAAGCAGCAAAGCAGGAAAGCGGTAGGGGGCTGCTGGAGAGTATATGTGTGAATTTGGCTGCTGTATGTCGGTGGGGGGTGTCAGCAGTGGTTTAGTGGCAGAAGTTTAGCCTTCTGCATTGGAGACCCAGGTTTGATTCCCGACTGAAGCACCACAATTTCAGTCACCACTCAGCCATCCATGAGGCTTGCACGTTGTTCAAATGCTGAACAGACTTCAGCAGAGCCTCTAGACTGAGATAAACTAGGAAAAACAGACCTGGCAGCCTACTCCTAAAAATCTGAGAGATCTCAATAGTCCTAGCCACAACCATTGAAAATCCTACAGATCTCAACGAAAATCCTGTGCATCTCAACAGTCCTGTCCGTTATGGGAGCGGTGACCAGGCAGCGTTTCCGTCACCGCACACAGGATTCCACGAGTCGGGAGCCTACTTGATGGTAGCTTACAACACGTCTGTTGGTACATCAAAGCGCTTCGATTTCAGAGCCTAGGAAACTCAGGCCAAAAAAGAGTTCATGACAACAAAAGGAAAGAATCGCTCTTTAGTGGGGAAAAAAAGGCAGCAGCAAAGGCAGGCTGACCTGCTTATCTTGCAGAACCACAGACCACCAACTCCGATTCTTCAAAATCCCCTTGGCGCTGCTTCCCAGCCCCTCCTCTGAGGCTCCTGCAGAGACAACATCATAATACATCTCCCCATTTCCTCCTGCACTTTTGAAGTCAAAGTGTGGTCTGGTTAATTAGATGTTTATGGGGGCTGGGGGCACCGGAGTCCAAACCCAGTAAATTTATTTCCGGAGGACAAAGAGGTCAAGCACATGTTAAACTTGAGCCCTCACGGCACATTTATTCAGCTGGGTGCCTCCCAGTTTCAGCAGTGGGCAGGCCAGGTCACTTTGGGAGGCTGGCTGGGTGCGGAGGCAGGCCTGGAAGTGTGCCCGTCTTGCATTGTAGAAGGAGAGGAAAAAAAGTCATTCAAATGTTTTCAACACAAATAGCTCTGTCCCACAGTTACAGTTGGAAATTCCTGCCAGTATCCAACTCCTTTCATGAGACAAAGTCCAATAAACAGAATGGCCCTTCCTTTCCCCTCCTGCTGAAATCAAGTCCACCCAACCGACTGTCTCTCCGGGGGAGGCCAGCTTCGGGAAGAGCTCGCTCCAGGTCTCTCAGAGCCCAGTGGGCTGGGAGTGGACTCTCCCAGTGTTCTACTCTTTCTAGACTTACCTCAGAGCCCCAAGGCCAGTGGATGGGAGGCAGTTTCACGCGATCCTCACCTCCTCACATTCCTGACTCCAGCAGTGAGGGCATGTGCCCATACCACACCCCAGCTCAGTTGCTGCTTGCTTTGTGGATTCTGGAAAGCCTAATACCCACCAAACGCCTCTGTGATAAAGAGATCTGGGCTACCACCAGTGACACCTAGAAAGGCACAGTCCCTGGAGCAAATGGCTCCACCGTCAAATCCCAGTTCCTCTGCTTATTGATCTCCATTGCCCAGAGATTTTATTTAGGACTTTCCCACCTCAGGAGTCCCTCGGTGGTGCAAACCATTAACAAGCTTGGCTGACACCCAAAAGGCTGAGATTCAAGTCCACCCAGAGGTGCCTCTGAAGAAAGGCCTGGCAATCCGCTTCTTAAAAATCAGCCACTGAATCAGCATGAGACCAGAAGAACTAGTTGCTGCCCAGCTACCACCAATGACTGCCCTCACAGGGAACACAACATAAGGTCCCTGAGGCAGCAGGAGAAACACTGCGGTGCAGAACTAGAACTCTATCAGAAGGCCACACTTGATGATCCCTCGGACTGGAGGGTCCCCTGAGGACATGGCCCCTGAACTCTCTGCTAGCCCAGAGATAAAACAAGTCCCAAAACCAACTCTTCAGACAAAGACTGGACTGCACTATATGACACAGAGTGAGGCAGGCAAAGAACATGCTTTTTGTCTGAACAGAGACTAGACGAACAGGTGGAGGGGGACAGGAGCTGGCTGAACGGATGCAGAAAGCATAGGGCGGAAAGGAGGCGTGTGCTGTCACGACGGCGGTAGGGGAGCAGTCAGAGCTGCACAGTGGTGTGTGTTCAGGGTTTTATAGGGAAAACTGGTTTCGATTATAAACTTTCACTTAAAGCACAGTAAAATTTTTTTTTTTTTAATCCGCCACTGAAAGCCCCATGGAATCAAATCCTACTCAAACACGCAAAGGGTCGCCATGAGTCATCAAGCAGTCCACTCAGTGGCAACTGGCTTTTCCACCTCCTTCCAGGAGCAAGAACAGCTGAGCTGCCTTTGTCAGGGGGTTCTGACCAGCATTCAGCCAACCCTGGAAAAGAAAACAGCAGACTTTCTCAGCATTCTGTAACTTAGGTCCAAATCTGCCGTGAAGCTTGACAAGTTAAAGGCTGAGTTGTTAGTGGCATTTTGGAATATCCTCGTTGTTCTGTTCTCCCCTTTAGTGTGTTTTGATTGGGGACTGGAGGTGTTAGTCATGCATGAGGCGTCTGCATTTAGAAAATTACTGATTTGGCCATTTAATTACATTTGGAGACCACCAAACAGGACTGTCTTCCCTTTATTTAGACAGTCTGAATCATCTTAGTCATGTTTTGGGAATGTGATAATCCGGGTGCCGCTTTGTCTTGAACACTTAGCACCACACCATGCCTCCAAGCAAACAAAATGTCATGTTGAGACACTCCAGTTTCGGATGTCTCTAAACCCCTATTTAAAGTCTCTCATCTGGCAAAATACACCACTGCCTGCCGTGGTGCTGGGTGGGCGGCGGAGCTGTCTCTGACGGTGGCTCTCGTGTTTTACTTCTGCAGCCCCCATCTCTCAGCGGAGACTGTCTGCCATCTTTGTACCCCTGGTTTTCACCCAGAGCATTGCTTTGAGAGAGGCCCTTGTTTTGTTTTGTTGTCCTTTTTGTTGTTTGTTTGCATATTTCTTATTTTTTGTTTTTGTTTTTTGGTAAACATACACATATTTCTTTTCTAACTCTATTAAGGCAGTCTGAAGCGCTGGTAGGGCAGTGGTTAAGTGCTACAGTTGCTAACCAAAAGGTCAGTGGTTCAAATCCACCAGGCACTCCTTGGAAACTCTGTGGGGCTGTTCTACTCTGTCCTATAGGGTCACTGCGAGTCAGACTTGACCACAGCAGATTTGATGTTTTTTGGTCAGTCTATTGGCATTATGATAGAGTTGTGCTAAAACTAGACAACTGGATTCCAGGCCTGCATTGGCCAGCATCTTTTTAAAAACCAGAGAACCAGGGTGGAAAAATCACTCAGAATTGTTTCCAGTTTGGCTGTTCAATATTCTAAATTAGGAAATTATTCCATTGACCATATTGGTATCTTGTGTCTGGTCTTTCCCTCCTAAAAATAATTTATCAGAAGTCTCAGAACTGTGGCTGAGAGGAAGATGATAGACTTAGGAATCAAGTTGGGTCCTTGTTAACAAATCTCTTCCTTTGATGGGCCTGGCCCCCACAGAAGCAGACCAGTAGCATGATAGCGTTATGATTAGGAATCAGACAGCCTGGCTTTGAATTCTAGGCCTGATGCTGTTGTAGCAGAAATACCCCAAGTGGGTGGTCTGAGAGAAGAGACAATTGTTTTCTCAGAGATGTGGAAGCCCCAAGTCCAAATCAGGGTCTCTGCTGTGTTGACTCCTTCCCTGTAGGTAGTCCTGGATGTCCTTTGGTTTCTTGGCCCATAGACCATCCTCCTGTGTCATCTGTCTTCCCCCATGTGTGCACACATCTCTGTGTCTCCTCTGTTCTTTCTATAACTCAAGAGTGATTAAATTTGGAAACCCTGACACTGGTATGCCCTCATTCACATAACAAAGAAAACTGTTTCCCAACAGGATTATGCTCACAGTTCTGGGGGTTAGGATTCCAACACACATTTTGAGGGGTCACAGCTCAATCTATAATACTGGTTCTCACCTGGGTTTTCTCATAAATAAACATAAATAATATCAGTTCTTACCTCAGGGAAGATTACATAAAGAAAATGCGAAGAATTCAGATCAGAGTCTACAACAGAGAAAGAACTCTGAATGCCAGTTTTTATCAGGCAAGTCTTTGACTTCTCTTGATCTCCATTGCCTTATCTGTAAAATAGACACAATAACACCACCCATCTCATACACTGATTAGACCCGCGCTTGTCTCGTGCTAGGCTTCCAACAGTACTAGCTCTTGTCATCAGGAAGATGCAATGCTAACACGGAGGAACTAGGGTTACCCAACAACAAAGATCTGAATGTGATGTGGCACAGATGGCCCAGACAACCTTCCAGAATTCAGGAGAAAGTGAAGCTCTTGCCAGGCTTGTTGATGATATTAAACTCTAGGTAGGTCGCACAAATCCTTCAGAATGTAGAAAGAGCTCTGCAGGCTTCTTTGGGAACATTCGTTTCTCTCCATGGTGAATTATAGACATCGCTCTCTTTCCATTGTTCAGTGGCTCTGAGTATTTGAAGCATCTCTTGCAACTCTGCCTTGACTGCTCACCCAAGGATGGAGTGGACTTCCTTCTTCCAGGTGCTTCTGCAGCTGTAGCCTTCTTGAGAGATGCAGGCTGGGTGAACACCTTGGCAACAGAGGCCGCTAGATAGCTGGGCATGCAGGTGGCCTGGAATGTTGGCAACCTAATTGACTGAGCACTCCAAAAACCAGACTCTGGAATGAAGGGGTGGGTCTAGGGATGAATATTGGTAGGAAACAGAGTCCCTGCCCCGCATAATGCATCCAGGAGACTCCGCTGGTGCACTGTCATGGATTGAACCATATTCCTCAAAACTACGTGTATCAGCGTGGCTAGTCCACAGTTCCCAGTATTGCATGACTGTCCACTGTTCTTCACCTGATGTGATTTTCCCGTGTGTTGTAAATCCTAACTCTGTGATGCTGATGAAGTGGGACACGCAGCAGTTATACTAATAAGAAGCTAGGAGGAAAAACCTGCTGGCCACAAGGAACAGACTTACTTTGCACATAAGGGGGAGGAGGGTCTTCAAATTAAATATCACCAACCTGAGATCCTCAACTGCCATAAGAAAGAAATACAATAACATGAAGTTCACTAGACAGCAGAAACAAAATAAAACAAAAAATAAGCTGTTCTCATGGGTTTCACACAGCATCAAACCTGGGTCATGGTCTCAATTATCTGATTAAAGCCTTATGCAATGCAAGGGAATTGTTTATTGATTAGAGGCTAATTGATTAAAAGAGCCTTTTAACTATTATCCCTGTCTATACTTCTTCCTCCACCACCCCTACAGACTCATCTTCTGTACCTACTGACAGAGAGATCATTTGACAATGTAGCCATTTACCTGCTTAAAATGCTTCCCTAGTTTATTAAGACTATAGGGTGAAATCTAACTATCTTAGTGTAGAATTCAAGGCCTTGGCAGTTCAACCTCATTTCCTAGGAATCCCTGCCTCACATCCTCTGCCCAGCCTCCCTGGGTATGCCATGGCTCTTTATCTCTATCCACCTGGTACCAACATCTCCATCTTTCCTGCTGTTAAACATTTGCACATCAGGTCCAACTCAGGCATCACTTCATCTTTAAATTCTTCCTCTACATTTTTCAGAGTCCTGTTTCTGTAGATCTCACACTGTGTTCCAATTATGTGTTGTCCTATTTCTTATTTGTCTTGCATTCACATCTTCCTAAATAATGTCTGGCGTGCAGTAAGTATGGAAACCCTGGTGGCCTCGTGGTTAAGTGCTAAATCTGCTGACCAAAAGGTTGGCAGTTCAAATCCACCAGGAACCCTTTAGAAACTCTATGAAACAGTTCTACACTGTCCTTGGTGACTCTGTGAGTTGGAATCAACTAAACAACAGTGGGTTTGGTTTGTTTTTTATATAATAAGTATTGGTAGACATCAGTGGGCATGTGGATGAGCTGGTTAGTTGAATGAATGAATAGTGATCAGAAAAGGTCTGGATACTGAGGAGAAAAAAATGTAATAGATAACAGATACGTGGGCAGAGAGACAGATGGCAGACAGAGAAATAGATCGTATAGACTTCACAGACTATGCTACTCTTCCTCTGTTCTCAAAATGACTTGTATATTCTACTTTCTAAAAAAAAACAAAACCAAATCCATTGCCCTTGAGTCAACTCTAACCTAAAGGCCAGAAGAGAGCTCCTCACTGAGTCTCTAACCCTTCTCTGCAGAAGCTGACTGCCACATCCTTCCCCTGCTGAGCAGCTGGTGTGGTGAGTTTATACCACCAGCTTGCCAGTTGGCAACCCAGCGCCTAACCGCTGCACCACCAGCGCTCCTGATGACTCGTACATTCTGCCATTTAGAATGGGAGGAAAAATGTTATTGTTCTCAATGGTGAAAACTGGTAGGAAATTTCAGCCGAAAGAAAGGGGCACGAATAGCTAATCCCCTTTCTTTTCTCTAAATAAAGCCACTTGGGCAAATCTCCTTTTTCAGGGAAGCACCAGAAGATAGGCGACTTCAAAAGAAGCCAGGCTCAAAGGTGGCGTTACCTGTCATGTTCAGGACAGTCTTACTTCTAGCGCATGCAATGCAGACATGCCATGCTTGCATTTGGGGCTACAGCTGCAGTTAGCAATGATGCTTTTGCTTTGCAGGTCACGGTCCTGGGCACAGATTTCCCTTCAGGACATTGTGGAAGGGGTGATTGATAACAAGTAAGATTTAGGGATTCCTGGGTCCTCCAACTGTGATAAAATCTCAGGTCTGGCGCAGCTTCTGACACTCGGAATGAGCAAAAGTGTGAGTCAGTATATGGAGAAGAGACCATACTATGTAACTCCCGGAAGGGTGAGGAATGGCCTGCCTGCAGCAGAAGGGGTTGTCCAGGGAAGATGGAAATGTGGCTGTAAGTGGGATTCCGGAGAAGGTGTTGGGCAGACAATGGAGGACCCTGTGTGTCTAGAGTTCTCTCATCACAACACACATCCACAAAAAAAAAAAATCATTGTTGCTGAGTTGTTCTGACTCACAGCTATCTCCTGTGTTGCAGAGTAGAACTGCTCCTCAGAATTTTCTTGAATGTAACGTTAATAGATACAGATCACCAGACCTTTCTTCTGCAGTACCACTAAAAAAAAAAAAAAAAAAAAAAAAAAGCTTGTTGCCATTGAAGCAACCTCCACTCACAGCAATGGTAAAGGACAGAGTAGAGCTGCCCAATAGGGTTTCTAAGGAGTAACTGGTACATTTGAATGACCGACCTTTTGGTGAGCAGCTGAACTCTAACCATTTTACTACCAGGCCTCCGTAAAACAACCCATCTCCTTTGAGTTAGGGTTCCATCAAACCAAAACCAACCCCATTGCTGTTGAGTTGATTCTGACTCATAACAACCCTATAGAACACAGTAGAACTACCCCACAGGATTTCAAGAAGTGCCTGGTAGATTCAAACTGCCAGCTTTTTGGTGAGCCAACTACAGTTTAGCTACAGGTGAACTGGACCCATAAACAAAAGTAGGAATTGGTCAGAAGGACAAGATGATGAGAGAATGTTCCAGATGAGGGGATAGCAGCTAAAAGTTCATGGACACTTGGAAGATTAGGGCCAAATGCAGATTAAAACTGCCAGCTTTTTGGTGAGCCAACTGTAGTTCTTAACTACTACATCACTGGGTTTCCTTGAGTTCCATAGGTGACTCCACAGGTGTATTCGAACAGCCAACTTTTGAGTTAGCAGTCAAGTGCAAACCATTTGCACCACCCAGAGACCTCATTACAACACTCAGGGGCTTTGTATTTTAATAACACCCCTTTGCAACCCCACCGTTCATTCTCCTAGCCAGAAATTCTAAAAACAGGACTATAAATTCATTTCAATTGTACTAGTTGGCCACCTGTCTTTATGCCCTGATGCCTAAAGACTCAGAGACAGACAATTGAGAAGAGATGGATGGTGGAGGATAAACGTCACTGGTCCCATGAATTCTCCAGTCACTCTGCAAGTTTCTTCTCTTCTGCAGTGGATGGTTTGTGCTGTGTTCATAACAGTGACCATCAAATCTTAGTATTTGCTTAACACTTTACAGCCTAGTGTGAATGTCTTTAATACTCACAGCTCTGCAAAGTAACTGCAACAGTACAATTATAGCAGGTGTACAGATAAGAAAACAGAGCCCCAGAAAGCAAATCAATGGCCTCACCAAAAGTCCCTCTGTTTGCAAGTGTTTTTACATCTAATAAGCTGTCTCCATTTCTCTAAAGTGAATGAAAGTCTTCCAGGTCTAGAACGTCAGATTAACTAGACTGAGGATTTTCTGGATCTCTGTTGAGTGCTATGTCTGCTAACCAAAAGGCTGGCTGTTCAAATTCGCCAGGCGCTGCTTGGAAGCTCTATGGGGCAGATGTACTCTGACCTCTAGGGGTGTTATGAGTTGGACCCGACCCAACAGCAGTGGGTTTATACATAGGCGAGTGAGAGTTGTTTCCAAATAATTCATCCTTGGGGCAAGACCCTTCCCTTGTCCTGTAGCAAATGACAGATGCAAGTTTCATATAAGCTCAATTTTCAGAACCTCTGGAACTCACTCCCTGAAGATTCATGGATTTTATAAAAACCTGTTTCTCAGGTCTTCTCTGACAACATGGTAAACTCAGCTCACTCTCTGATCTAACCTAAAGCTCACCTTGCCTGGGTAAAGAAAGCATGAACATGTAAAGCAGACCACACAGGGGGTTAGTCTGCGAGCTGTCACAAGCTTAGCAGTAATAGGATGGTGCAACCCAAACATCTCAGCCAGTGCCCAAGACAGGCTACTGACAGAGCCCACATTTTTTCTGGGGCCCTGCATACATGGGGGACTCTGCCAGACCACTGGCTCCTCTGGTGCCCCCACACCTGAGCATCTGCAAAGCTGGGAGACCCAGCAGAGAGCCACTCAGGTCAAATCACAACAACAGTCACATATAACCGGAAGACAATGGCAGGAAGCGGAACGAAGACCACAGATGTTTGAGCAGTGCAGACCCAGAGCAGGAAATGGGAACAGTCAGCAAGTTCTGAACTTGGTTAGAAGCAGGACAGAGGAATACTGACCCCCAAGTGCAACGCAACTTCAAACGTATTCTCCACACAACCCACCAAGCAGGTCTTCTCTGGAGTTATTGAAGGTTATAGACTGCCAGTTGTTCACACCTTAGTATAAATTGTTTGAATCAGGTTCTCTCTCTCTCTCTCTCTCTCATTCACACTGGCTGCAAACAACCCTGTATCCAGAGATGTTGAGCATTAAAAGGCACCATTAACTTATAGACGACTCCCACCACAACTGAAACAGGAGCAGATACGCTGCAATGATTCCACGCTTTCATCCATCCGTCTGTCCATCCCTGCCTCTTTCCGTCCATTTATCCACTCACTGGCGCACCAGTGTTAATAACCCAACTGAATTTACGTACCAAGACCTTTGGATAAGACCCCTTCCCAAGAATCCCACAGAGGAAAAGACAGCTGTATGAACAACGCGATGCAACAAGCACTCTGTGTCTGAGGGACACACAGTGGCAAAACCTCAGAAAGGTGGTCACAGGTGAACTGGACCCATAAACAAAAGTAGGAATTGGTCAGAAGGACAAGATGATGAGAGAATGTTCCAGATGAGAGGAGAGCAGCTAAAAGTTCATGGAGACTTGGAAGATTAGGGCCAAATGCAGAGTCAGCCCCAGGAGGAATTCCTTTCTACGGCTGCTTTCTCTCATTGTTTAATCATGGGGCCTACTGGGGGTTGACTTTTTTCCAGCAAAAATGGAAGTGCTGGTGTGAAGAAAAGGCAGAGAGAACAAAGCCAGGGCGCAGGAATGAGGAGTCAAGTTCCAGGAGTGATGAGTGAAGCAGTCAAGCTGATGTATTTAACTCATTCAGCCCCTGCCACTGTAAAGAAAACAGACAATGACGCCAAGACAGCAGGCTGGCGTGAGACAGACATGGGGGCTTCCTTCCAAAGATGAAGTGTCCCACTGCTGACATGAAACCTCTTCTTCTGGGGCTCATTCGTACTGTCCACCAAATTCGGAGCTCAGCTGTGTTTCCCACAGTCACCCCACCAAACAGAGTTTCTTTGAAGTTCCCAACTCTATTTTTGAAAATGGTAAAGCCTCAGGGAATATTAGACTATCTCATGTTCACACCTCTGTGTAACTTCCTTCACCAGAGTAGTTACCTAGCTTGTTAGTTACCTAGCTGGTGTTGTTGTTGTTGTGGGCCATGGAGTGGGTTTTGACTCATTGTCACCCTATAGTACAGAGCAGAGCAACCCTCTAAACTGTAACCTTTCCTTTCCCAAAGCTGCTGATGAGTTCAAACTGCTGATCTATAGGTAAGCAGCTAAGCACTACCACTGTGCTAGGACTCCTTTTACCTACCTTCCTCATACCTGCTGCCACCAAGTCAATGCCATCTCATAGTAACCCAGGACAGTGGAGAACTGCCCCATACGGTTTCCAAGGAGTGCCTGGCAGGTTCAAACTGCTGACCTTTTGGTTAGCAACCATGGCTCTTAACCACTACATCACCAGGGTTTGCTTCCCACTTTAGTCATCTGGTACTGCTCTAACAGAAATACCACAAGGTGGATGGATTTAGCAAAGAAAAGTATTTATTCTTACACAGTCCAGTAGGCTATAAGTCCAAATTCAGGGTGTCCGCTCCAGGGGAAGGCTTCCCCTCTTTGTTGGCTCTGGAGGAAAGTTCTTGTGTTGCATAGCCTTTGGTCAGGGAGCATCTTGGCACAGGAATCTCTGGTCTAAAGGACACATTCTACTCCTTGTGCTGCTTTCTTGATGGTGTGAGGTTCCCAATTCTCTCCTTGCTTCCCTCTCTTTTTATCTCCCATAGGATGAAAGAATAAAAGGTGGTACAAGCCATACGCTAAGGGAACTCCCTTAGCAAACAAACAAACTCCCTAATCCTCTTTTAACATAATCATCCTGTCTATCAGCCACAGGTAGAGATGAGGATGTATAACATGAGAAAATCAAAAAATATGGGGAATGATGGCCCAGCCAAATGGCTACACACATGTTTCAGAGGACACAGTTCAAGCCACAACACTTACCTGGCTTAGGTGTCCCTTTGTGACTAGCCATCATGAAGGACTATGAGTGTGCATGGGAGAAAGAGGAGAGGGAACTATGGGGAAGAGTGTCAGCCTGAAGTAGGCAGAGGTCAGAGTGAAGAGGCTCGGAAAAGCCAGGAGCCAGCAAAAGTACCCCTGCCCCTAAACAAGGAGGACCCAGGGAAGAGGGGGTGGGAGACTGCCAATGGAAGGCTGGGCCCATTTCAGTCCCCTAAAGAGACTGAGTGGTACAACAATTAAATGCTCGACCACTAAGCAAAATGTTGGAGGTTCAAACCCACTCAGTGACTCCACAGGAGACAGACCTACTGACCAGCTCCTGTCGAGATTATAGCCTGAGAAACCCCACAGGGAAGCTCTGCTCTGTCATGTGGCGTCACTGTAAGTCAGAACTGGCTTGATGGCACTGAAACAATAGCAGAAAGCTCCCAGTTACGGGAGCTTAAACTCTGCAGCCTCTGAATACATTCTCTCTGTGATCTTCAAGCTCTACACGCCTGTTGTTATTGTTGTTGGGAGGTACCGGCTTATCAGCTTCAACTCGTGGCAGTCCCGTGGTGAACAGGAGGAAATGTGACCCAGGCCCACGCCATCTTCCTGATTTTTTTTTTTGTCTCAGCCCACTATTGTTGCTCTTGTGTCAGCAGCTCATTGAGAGTTGTTCTCTTTTCTGCTGATCGTACAGGAAAAGAAAAAAAAAGAGCTAAGGAAAGCAGCTGCTGGGTAGGGTAATATTAATAATAAACCATACTTTTTTATACTTCCTAGTATTTCCTCCAGCCACATGTCACTTTGTTGTAATGAGGTACTTAGTTGGCACGTTGCTGTGATGCCGGAAGCTATGCCACCAGTATTTCAAACCCCAGCAGAGTTACCCATGCTGGACAGGTTTCAGTGGAGCTTCCAGACTAAGACAAACTAGAAAGAAAGGCCTGGCAACATATTTCTGAAGATTAGCCAATCAAAACCCTATAGAACACAAGTGAGTGTTGCCCAGAATAGTGCCAGAGGATGGGTCCCCTAGGTTAGAAGGCATCCAAAATACATCATGGTTGCAACAAAGGATTCGAGCACACCGGTGACGGTTCAGATGGCACAGACAGTCAGCATTTCATTATGTTTGCATCGTCATGAACGAACTGCACCGTGAAAGATACCACATCACAGTGAACCAGAACCAGCTGACAGCAGCTAGCACCTGACTCAACGGCAACTAGCAACAACACGCCGGCCGGCAGCCCTGGCGTGCAACAGATACTTGAATGAATTGGTAGGGCCATGCCCCTGGGAGAACAGTTTGGACCGGTGCTAAACATTTCAAGGGCATAGTCTCAATTAATGTCTACCACCTCCCAAGAGGGAAGTGTTATGATCCCATTTTGCAGATTTGAAAATTAAGACTTAAAGAAAGTTACAATGCTCTGAATCTTTCATTTGTGAGGAGGAAAGCTGAGATTCATTCCAAGTCTACTTCCCTGTGAAGTATCTGGTTTTATTCAAGGCTGGAACGTTTTACTGCTCGCAGAACCTGAACCAATCGGGCTCACATGCAGGCTGGCAGCATTGGCACACAACAGAGACTTTTAAGAATTGACAGGGTCCCTGGGAGGACTGTTGCCTGACTCACGCCTGGATCAAAACCATCGTGCTTTTTGTTTTATCATTCAGGCTTGAAAAGCTCAATGGTCCTCTTTAAAAGCACCTGAATTGCTAACCCTTCAAGTTCAAGCTTGATCATCTGCAGCCTGCGACTAGCTTCGACCTATCCCTGATCTGAGAATAATTACGTCCCAAAGGTCCCACGATCCTGGACACCATCTGGATCCACAGTTGGGATGCTCGCCTCAGCCCTGACCCTGGCTCCATCTGAGCTGCATCCCGATGGCAGCGCCCACCGGATAGCCAAGAGACACAAAGCATCTTCCCTCTGGCAATTTGCCACTTTCACTTTTCTTCTCCACTTGCTAATGGCATCTGGCAGCTCGGTGCTAGTAGCCTGGTGCCGCTTTGTCATAATCAGCTCTTTGTCTGGGCTTCCGGTTTGGGTGGTTCCGCGTTCGCAGGCAGCTGGGGACAGTCAGCCGTTTCCCCAAACACTATTGTGTGTTTAAGAAGAAAAATTCAAGTCTTTCTAATTAAGCTGTATCCCTCAGTATGGAAGTCAAAAACATATCCACTTTGCCTCATCTTACCCCACAGATGGTTCCCTGAGATGGGAGGGTGAGGGGGCTTCTAACAAAAAGGGAGTTTGTACTTTTGTAAGTACTTTTCCCTCCATAATGTCTTGAAAATAAGTGAGGGAGACAGGAACCACCATTGGGCAGATAGGGAAACTGAGGTCCAGTCTCTGTGGTTAAATAACTGGTAAGTAGTCACCTGGGTCAATTCTTTTGGGTATGACTGTGTATTCTTTCTATCCTCCTTTGATGCTTCCTGCATCATTTATTATTTTCTCTGTAGAATCCTTCACCGTTCCAACTCGAGGCTTGAATTTTCTTTTCAGTTCATTCAGCTGGAGAAATGAAAAGCGTGTTCTTCCCTTGTGGTTTTCTATCTCCAGCTCTTTGCCCGTTATTACACTTCATCTTCTCCAGCCACCCTTGAAGTCTCTGTTCACTTCTTTTACTTCTTCACTTCTTCCTTTTGCAATAGATACTCGAATTTCAAGAACAAGTGTCATAGTCTCCTGACGTCCAATTTGGGTTTTTTTCTTCTTTTTCTGTCTTTTTAATGACTTCTTTTCTTCATTTATGAATTCCTTGATGTCATTCCACAACTTGTCTTCGGACACTAGTTAAACGACTTCAAGAGGCAACATGCAATCAGGAGCTGATGGTACTGAAGAGGCCAAAGCTGCACTGACAGCTTTGGTGAAAAATAAGTCTCCAGGAATTGATGGAATATCAACTGAGATATTTCAACAAACAGGTGCAGCACTGGAAGTGCTCACTCGTCTATGCCAAGAAATTTGGAAGACAGTTACCTGGCCATCTTATAGGAAAAGATCCGTATTTATGCCTATTCCCAAGAAAGGTACTCCAATAGGACACAGAAATTATCAAACAGTATCATTAATATCACACGGAAGTAAAATTTTGCTGCAGAGCATCCAAAAGCAGCTGCAGCAGCATGTTAACAGGGAACTGCCAGAAATGCAGGCCAGATTAAGAAGAGGGTATAGAACCAGAGATATCATCGCTAAGGTCAGATGGATCTTGGCTGAAAGCAGAGGATACCAGAAAGATGTTTACCTGTGTTTTATTGATGTTGGAAAGACATAGACAGTGGTGATCAAAATCAATTTTGGATAACATTGCAAAGAACGGTCATTCCAGAATACATAATTGCACCACGAGGAATTTGTACACAGATCAAGGGGCAGTCGTTCAAATACAATGAGGGGACACTGCATGGTTTAAAGTCAGGAAAGATGTGCATCAGGGATGTATCCTTTCACCATACCTTTTTAATCTGTATGTTGAGCAAATAATCCAATAAGCTGGCCTATAGGAAAAACGAGGCATGAGAATTGGAGAAAGATTCATTAAAAATCTGTGATATGCAGATAACAAAGTCTTGCTTGCTGAAAGTGAAGAAGACTTGAAACACTGACGAAGATCAAAGAACACAGTCTTCGGTATGGATTACACCTAACATCAAGAAAACAAAAATCCTCACGATCAGACCGGTAAGCAACATCATGATAAATGGAGAAAAGACTGAAGTTATCAATGACGTCATTTTACTTGAATCTGCAATCAATACCCATGAAAGCAGCAGTCAAGAAATTAAAAGATGCGTTGTTGGGAAAATAAGTTGAAAAAGACCTCTTCAAAGTGCTGAAGAGCAAAGATGTTACCTGAAGACTAATGTGCCCTTGACATAAGCCATGGTGTTTTCAAAATCACAACGTGCATCTGGAAGCCCTGGTGCAAGTGGGTTAAATGCTATGGCTGCTTACCAAAAGACTGGCAGTTCGAATCCACCAGGCCCTTCTTGGAAACTCTATGGAGCCATTCTATTATGTCCTACAGGGTTGCTATGAGTCAGAATCAACTAGACGGCACTGGGTTTGGTTTTCTGTTTTTCTAATATGCATTTGAATTATGAAATATGAAAGCCAGACAATAAATAAAGAATACAGGAAAAAAAACTGATCTTTAAATCGGGGTGCTGGAGAAGAGTATTGTATGCACCGTGGGCTGCCAAAAGAATGAACAAATCTGTCTTCAAAGAATTACAGCCGGAATGCCCCTTAGAAACGTCTTACATGCTTTGAACATGTTGTCAGAAGGGATCAGTCCCAGGAGGGATTGCTCAATCCCATGTTTGGTAAGGTGAAGGGTCAGCAAAAAGGAGGGAGACCCTCAGGAAGATGTATTGACACAGTCGCTACAGCAGTGGGCTCAAGCATAACAATGATTGCAGGAATGCATGGTGCAGGACTTGGGCCGTGTTTCATCTTGTGGTACATAAGGTTGTCATGAGCCAGAACCAACCCGACAACACCTAGCAACAACAGTCGCATGGGTCAGGCCATGTTCTATCTTGTCACATCTCTCCCATCAATAAGGCAGAGAAAACTCTTGATTATCTAAACACATCCTAAGCAAAGTTGACATCTCACTTCCAGGATAACCCACAGTCTTCCAGCCATGTTGATCTTTTATTTGGAGAAATGCACTAAGTTTCTTCATGCCCCTGGGCCTTGGCACTTGCTCTTCCTGCTATCTGGAATGCTCCACCTCACAGTATTCCTTCTTCCAGTTTCAGCTCTTAATCCACAGCTTCAAGGAAACACCTTGCCCCTCATGCATTCATAGAACCCTGCAGCCCTTCAAACATCTGTCACAGCTGAAATTTATTGATTCTTTATGTGATTGTATGTTTCAACAGCATCTTTCCTAGAAGACTAAGGATAGGAACCAAAGATATCTTGTTCATTCCTGATACCCGGTACCTAGTCTCTTGCCTGGTTCATGGTGAGCTCAGTAATACCCATCAAATGAATTAATGAAGCTCACCATCCCCATAAATCCCTTCACCCGGCAGAGCCACACCTCCCTCCGTGCCACACCACTCCTCTTCATTGATAATCAAGGTGACAGTCTACTTCAAACAAAATTTGAGACACGTGATACATGGTCTAGGTGCTGAACAAACTCCTTGAGATTGGGGCTAAGAGAAAACTTTGTGACACAGGACTGTAGTTTATCACATATTTACTTGAGTTATGATTGCTACTTTGTTCATCTCCTCTTCCAGACCATGAGTTCCACGAGGACAGGAACTCTGTCCCACTCCTCTGTGTCTCCAGGACATAGGACAGTTGATAAATATTTGTAGGATGAAGGAATAAACACACCTCACAATTATGAAAATGCTTTGCAATGCTGTGAATTTTGCCCAACAAATCATCTTGGTCAGGTTGGAGAGATCACTAGGAAGCAAATGAGAATGAAGAATTTTCTATTCTACTTTCCACCAAAACTTTCTTATAACCAAACCAGGGTGGGAGCCTCACATGCTATATTCCATCCTAGCAGCCCTGAGGTATATTAGCATGTTAAACCCAGAATTCACGCTGTAAATACAAACATGCACCCTCCAAGGACTTCACATTATCTCTGGCCCAATTTGTTCATGGTATTTAAGAATAACCCCAGCAACACAGGGTCTTGGAAAGAGAAGAAAGTTTCCAAGTCAGACTGACCTGCTTCTTCAAGGAACTCTATCCCAGTACTTCTCACACCTTATTTAGCATGGAATCACCTGGTGGAAGGAGAGAACTTGTTAGCATGCACATCCCAATTCTCTAGGTCTAAGCGTGGAGTCTGGGGTCTTACACTGTCAACAGGCTCTGGGTGATGCTCACATTGCTGATCCACAGACCATATTTTGAGTAGCAAGAGTCTCAAACCTATTGCTGCATTTACCCAAAGCATCAATGTCCTCACCTGTAAGATGGCGTTGATAACCCATCTGCCTCAAAAAGCTGTTGTGACAGTGAATTGTGATCAAAGGCAAACCACATCCTGATTCCTTCGCTCTCCACTTTGGTGGGGTGAGAGTTCAAGTTTTTTCATTCTGGAAAGGAATTTGGGGGAACTGACTTCTTGCCTTTTTCCCAGAGTGGTGAATTTACTAGAAAGACCATGTGGTACAGGCAACTGGGCTATCTCCTGAGACCTGGTAACCTCAGGTCTCAGAGGTTACCGGAGAATATCCTTTGGGTGAGTGGCTTCATTCAATTCAAGTCCCATCAGCCACAGCAGGTCTTAATCATTTCACACTCAGGGTTAGCTGCTGCCTACTCTCTATCCCAACAAACAAAGCCACAGACAAGCAAGTGGGAAAACTCATCAACAGGCAATCAGACTTAGTTTAAAGCTTAATAGGTCATGTGTATGGTGTTGCTAAGACTGAGACTTTGTGCTGCTTGCATGTTAGTAGGAGTAAAGTGTGGACGTGACTGTGAGGGAAACTTGCAGAGAACATTAGGCTTCTTGGCCAGGCATTCAGAACCATCTATAAGGTGACCTTCCCCTGATTCTCCAGCCTCTGCCCTCACCACATCCCCCTCCTACCATGCTCAGTTCAAACACACTCTTTCCTCTCTAAACAATCTGTTCTCTCTCCCCAGGGCTTTTGCACATATCACTCTTTCCCCCTGGTACACTCCTCCCCATCTGTCCAGAATACAAACTTGCCCATCTTTCAGGCTTAGTCCAGCATACCTTGCTTGACTTATAAAGCCTTTCTTCAATGCTCAGGGTGAGACAGCCTCTCCCTGCTCTGGGCTGCTCCCCTACTTGCCACGTTGAGCTGCCATCAGGTTGATTCCACCTAATGACAACCCAACATGTGCAGAGCAGAACTCTTCCATGGTCTTCTCAAGGATGCAACCTTTCAGAAGCAGATGGCCAAGGCTGTCTTCCAAGACACCTCTAGGTGGGTTGAAACCCTCAACCTTTGGGCTAGTAGTGGAGCTCTTAACCCTTGGCCCCACCGTACTCCTTCAGATGCACGTCATAGCTTGTAGTTACTTTTAAGCTGTTACCTGTGTGTGTCGTACTCCTAGACTGTAATTCCTACAGCAGGACCCATGTCCTGGTTATCTGTATCCGCAGCAGCCACATTTTTATCTTAGTTCATTATCTCAGTTCATCAATTCAATAAACAAAGACACAAATAAATGAATCTTTGTGGTAACGCTATGCCAACGCCTAACCTTATGCTAACCTGATCATACTAAATTGTTATCTTTTGCTGATATGTCTATTTCCCCATTGGATGGTGAGCTTCTTGAAGCCAGGGACTGGGTCTTACATCTTACACATTTGTCAATGCTCAGTAAATATTTGTTTAATACATGAGTTGCTTTGGAGCAAAGACAGATACGGCTCCTTTAGAAAACAAAGGTAAATACATGATGATGAAGATTTTAAAGGGCTGTCAAGTCCATGCTTGATTTACAGAGCAAATTAATATGACAGCATCAACACTTTCAGCCCTCCCAAATCAGTTTCCGCAATTATGTGTACCGAGGACAGGGCGCAGCTGTTCATGAGACGTGACACGAGAAAGGTCTCCCTTGGTTTGCTCAAAGGTCTTCAAAATATTTTTAGTCGACAAACAACCATGTGTCACTCATCAGACAGCCCATTAAACCAAATTGTACAACTTGTTAGACAGTTTCCCATATTAATTGTGAAGGCTTAGAACGTGACTGCAGTCTGCCATGTGCTGAGCCCAGCCCAGTGCCAGAGATGACATACATACAGGCTTGAAAACACTAGCCCTGCAGCCTCACTTACCACCTAGGGGCTGGTCCCACCCACGTGGTGCAATTTTGCACAAATTGTCCCCAGGAATTAGCAACAGGGATATAACCAGTTGATATATTCTCTATCATAGGAGGCCTGGAAATCTCAAAAGTTGAAGGAAAGCTCTAAATTCTCTTGCCACAAAGTGCATTTAGAAATTTTATCAAGAGAGATTACATAGGTAAACAGACAAATAGATTAAAACACCAGCTGTCATTGAGACAGCTCGTAGCATCTCTGTATGTGTCACAATAGAACTGTGCTCCATCAGGTTTTAATGGCTGTCATTGCAGAAGACAATCATCAGCCTCTCTTCTGAGGCACCTCTGGGTGGACTCAAACCTCCAACCTGTCCGTCAGAAAGCGTGTATCAAACATTGAAGGAGTCCTGGTGTTGCAACAGTTTGCACTCTTCTACTAACTGAGATGCCGGCGGTTCAAATCCACCCAGCAGCTCCACGGAAGAATGACCTAGAAACCTACTTCCCTAAAGATGACAACCAAGAAAACCCCATGCGGAGGTTCTACTCTGTCACCTAGCGTCACTGTGAGTCAGACCAACAACAGCAACATCAAATGTTGGATCTGTAGAGTGCTGCATGCATACAACACTGATCATTCCAGGTCACCAGTAATGTCACATATGCCCCATTCATGAGCCCGTGGACAAAGACATGGAAGAGGAAAGGTATAACGTTTGGATACAGCCTCACAGGTACCTGGAGTTCTAGAAGGTCACTGATTTAGCAGCATCCAAGGTGCTGATTTAGTTGCATCCAAGGCTCAAACCAGGTAAAAATTCATCCTAAAATAACAGCTCACCTAGACACGGAGCCAGCCCTCAGATGTGGGAGAACAGCAGAAAATCAACCAAACCATAATCTTCCCCACAGTTCTGCTCCTGCCACCCAGCTGTCCCACACTCCAGCTGCTCCCACAGCTCAGCTGCTCCCTCACCCCAGCTTCTCCCATACCCCAGCAGCTCCCCCACCCCAGCTGACCCCACCACGGCTGTCCCCACCCAGCTGCCCCCACCCAGCAACCCCCACCCTAGGCTGCCCCCCACCCTAATTACCCTCCCACCCCAACTGCCCCCATCCCAGCTGCTCCCTGACCCCAGCTCCCCCGCACCCCAACTGCTTTCCCCTTCATCTCAGCTGCCCCAGTCTTCAGGGTCTCTGCAATATGGATCTCCCCCATGCCTTCTGGGAGTAAATTTTTGAAAGTGATACCTTCATTTTCTATAACCAGCTGTAAAATATAGTAGAAAAAAATATAGTGGAGAACAAAATCACATTCAAAATATCCACAGCAATTATAAAGCATCTAAAAACACAATTAGCAAGAAAATTATATGTGCTTTCTATAAAAATATACTAACAGGCATTTGTAAAGACCTAAAACAAGAGATCATTTTCTTGCACATAAGGACACAACACTGTATATTGCTTTCCTCTCCCCCAAAATTAATTCATCCAAATAATGCTATCTCTGTCAGAGTTCTAACACATTATTTTCATTTAAAAAATTAATAATGAAAGTCACTTGGAAGTCAATCTTAAGGGACACGGCCACCCAGCTGGCAACTGTAGGAAATGTCATGGTTGAGTCAACGCAGACAACTCCTTCAAGAGAGAGAACATCACAATTACCCAGTATCTTACCCATTCTGAGGCTCAATACTGAAGGGATCCTTTCCGATAACTCTTGCTAAGAAGTGGATAGCTGCTGGAATTTGATGTGTGTCTTCTGGAGATGGTCACATTTGAACAGAAGACATCTAATATTTAGCCACACAAGTGGCTTTCTAATGGAGTCTCAGACATCGTGGCAAGAGAATGGAGTAGTGGTTGACAATAACCTCCCAGCATTTGCTACCAGAGCTAGGGGCCCAAGCCAGGGGAGGGGGTGTGGTATGACGTGGGCAAGCGACCCTGGCAGAAAGAGGCGGAGAGTGCACGCTGGGAACCGCGGGGCTGGATGACTCAGGTGGGAGTGAGTAGTGACCAGGGCCTCAGGCATCGGGACAAGCAGACATCACCAGCCATCCCAGAACAAGGCTGAGATGCTCTGAAGTTTGAAAAATTGGGAAAATGTCATAAAGAGAAAACCAGAATCCAGTGGGAGGTACTTGCACGTTCTTCTGTAACTGCAAATGCCAAAGTAGGTGGAGAGGGTCTTCCCCGAGGCAGGAGACTGGCCTGCAGGGGTGAGGCAGGGGCTTGTCTTCCAGCTGTGAATGGCCCACAGGGAAGTGCCACACACGCATAAGAACCTTGCTGGGGAAGGAAAAAGGAGAAAGCTCTGGGAGTGGGGCTGGAGGCTCTGAAACGCATAACATCAGTGACATGTTACGCTTTCCATGTACCTAAAATTGTCTGAGCAGTTATACATGCACTATCCCGTTCATGGTGTTATCTGCATTTTGGAGATGAAGAAACTGAGACTCAGAGAGACCAAGTCATCTGCCCAGAAACACAGAAGCACTCAGCTGGTAATAGATTCGGCTCCACCTCATCCTCCAGCTCCAAATCCGTTGCTGTTTATGAATGGACATGAGTTTAACTCCCAACTCTGCCTCCAACTGACTGGCTGCTTTGTTTTGACTGCTTAGCCTCTCTGAATCTAAGTGCCTCATCTTAGACGTGAAGACACCTTAGTGGAGCCATTGAGACTGGAGGAACCCCCAAACTGTTGCCTTCAGATAAGCTTTAAACTTTAAATCAAAACTAACCTCTGAAGTCTTCCTAACACCAAGCAGTAGTTTAACTTAATTAGTAAAGAATGTCGCCTTGAGCTGTGTGCTCTTTTAAAGGAGCACCTATATGGGACCAAACTGGGCAGGAACTTGAAGGTTTAGACAGGCAGCGTGGGGCAGTGAGTTTATGTTAAGGAAGAAGAAAAACTTTTGAAAAGAAGAGAGAAAGGCTGAGCACTTGTAGACTGTAGTCAACGTCACTGAATTGTTCATGCAGAAATTGTTGAATTGGTGCATGTTCAGCTGTGTGTATTTTTAACAAAATAATAAAAAGACAATTCCTTTAAATCATGCATATTTCATGTTCAATATAGTACCAGGTACATAGAAAGCACTTAGCACATACGTGTCAACTTCCCGTCTGTCACCATCTGCCATCTTGGTGCAATTTGCAAGCCGTCATCCTTCGTCTTACCTCCTTGACTCTTCATTAAATCTATAGACACTGCGGTGTAAGAAGAATTCTATGGCATTCACGGGACATACATGGGGACAGATGACACTTTCATCAGTGATTCCCAGTGACTTTCCTTCACGACATTTCACAACAGCCAAGATCTTTCCTTCTCCTAGATTTCAGATGACATTTGGAGAACTATGTTTTCTGTCTTATCACAGTGAGACAAGACATCTGTTAAACATCTGACAGTCAATATGCCTCAGTATGAAACCCATGGAGAAGTGTGCCCTCCAGAACAGCCCCTAGGGCCTTGCCTAGAAGACATCACACTGCCCTGTGGGAGGAAATGAGTAGGATGGTGCTCGGACACACAACCGCCCGTGAGTTCCCATCCTAGACAGTGAGAGCTAGAGGGAATTTCAGAAAGTTCTGACTCCATCTTTGTATTTCACAGATGGGTAAACTGAGGCCTAGAGAGGAAGTAACTTGTCCAAGTGACTGCTTAGTCTAAAAGTTGAACCCAGAGATCCCAACCTCTAGCCTAGGGCTGATCCCAGCACATTCAGCAAGCTGTTCTTTGAGAACCGGTGACTGTCCCACCTTGAAAAACAACTTCTGCCTCCACCACTTACGGCGGGCACTGGGCCCTCTGCAAGTTGTTTCACCTTAGCTTCCTGGCAGGATTACAAGAGATGAGGATGTGAACACCTCAGAACAACTTTTAGCACACAACAGGCAGTCACATGGGGTTCCATTCCTATTCCCGAGTTCATCAAACACCTCCAGGTGCAGATCCGACCACAGGATTTAAATGCAAGGTGTTTCTCTGCGAGGTGACCTCAGGAGACAGCAGCAAGGGAGCAGGAAAGTGAGGCAGGAAGAGGAGGAAACTCATGCAGGTACACTAACATGCAGCTCACAAAGTGGGCTGCTGGGTCTCAGTCCCACTGATGACCTCTGTGAGACGGTGTGGAATGTGCTTCAGCGCTCCCACTGCCATCCCTGCTGAGCCAGCGCATCTGTCCCCACCACCCATTCATCACTGGCTGAGGATCGCTCCTGGGAGCACCAACTCCCCAGCACCGCCTGCCTGTCCTGAGCACAAGAAGCGTAGGTCAGAGAAAGCGCTTAGGAGGACATTCACAGGCAGTTGCAGTGGGAAGACACCTATGTGCCTGGGAGCAAACCGTGACAGAATCCCGGGAGGGCACTGCAGCGGCCGCTCAGAGCCAGTCATGCCTCATGTTAAGTTCTCTGTTCTGCCACTGATTTTCCAAAGTGATGGCTGAATACAGTTTGTTAAAAATAAAACTTAAAGTGGAAGGATTGGCAGGAAAAGCTACAAGTCTTGCTGGGGCAGTTGGTCTTGAATTGTAATTAATGCTCATCATTACCTCCTTGGCCATCCTTTCTAGAGGCCCCTGGACTGGCTCTTCTGTTGACCTAGGCTCTGGCCAACTCTTCCTTGTTAAGAGTCTGAGTCCTGCACACCGTACTTGGGTACCACGCCTGTAATTGCCTGTTCATGGAAGACACAGAAGGACCAAGCAATGCCCTGGTTTATCCCTTGAGTTCTAGATACACATTTTTCTGCTCCCATTGCATAGCAACAACCTGCCTCCTTACGTTAGACAGTTAGTCTTTGGTCCTGCCAGTAGTGTGATGTTTTCTTTCGCTGCTGGTCTACCAGCCTGAAGTGCCCACATGACCAGGTGATGGCTATAGCCTTAGAGAAATCCTGGTTTTTCCCCTCTGAGAATAAGGGTGTTGCTTCAGTAGACCCCAGGAAACCCTGCTGGCATACTACGTTAAGTGCTACATCTGCCAACTAAAAGGTCGGCAGTTCAAGTCCACCAGGAGATCCTTGGAAACCCTATGGGCAGTTCTACTCTGACCTCTAAGGTTGCTATGACTTGGACTCGACTCAACAGCACTGGGTTTGATTTTGGGTTCAGTAGACCCTAAAGTTACAAGAACGGGAAGCATCTATTCCCCAAGTGGGTCACTGGGAGTGACAGTAGAAAATCTACTCTTGCTTCCAACACTTGGTCCCTCTCCAAGCTGCCATATCACCCTATTCCTGGACCCAATTTCTTCTACTTACCCAACAGACTCCTGCAGTGAGACTCCCCAGTCCTGAGTCAGTGACTGAGTGCAGTTCTAGGAACCATCAGCCTCCACAACTTTCTTCCACTATCTAACGGCCTGGGTATAGGGAGGGAGTCAACTGCCTGAGCTACTTTGTCATCTGATCCAGTTAAATAAATTATGTACTGAAAATATAAATGGGAGTGAGGATGAGGTTCCTGTTGGTAGGATAATGTGCATTGCACAGAGAACAGCCCCAACCTCCAATCTTCCAAGTAACTCCAACTCAGCCATCAAGACCTCATCTATCGTCTCACATCTGCCTCCTCCCTGAGGTCTCCTCTGACCTGGAATCCTAGAGCCTGACAGTTAACCAAAGGAGAGCAAAAAAAGAAAAAAATCAGTCGTTGTCAAGTTGATTGTAACTCACGGGAATGCCATGTGTCACAGTCGAGCTACTGCAGAGGTTTTGCAAAGCTGTGATCTTTCTGAACTAGATCACCAGGCTTTTCATCTGAGATACCTCTGGACGGGTTTCAACCACCAACTTTTCAGCTAGCTGCCAAGTGCTTAACGGTTTGCACGGGCTCCCAGCAGTAATGGGTTGCAGAAGTTGCATACAGTCAGCCCTAGGCTAAGTGACTCATTCTGAAACCCTGCTGGCTTAGTGGTTAAGTGCTATAGCTGCTCATTAAAAGGTTGGCAGATCAGATCTGCAAGGCACTCCTTGGAAACTCTACAGGGCAGTTCTACTCTGACCTACAGGGTCCCTGTGAGTTTGAATTGACTTGACAGCAGTGGGTTTGGTTTGGGGTAAGAGGTTTATGTAGATTGTCTCCTTTAATCGGCAAGAGCCCACCTTATGTGAGGAAACAGCGACTCAGGGAGTGGAGGGAACTTGCCAGACTAAGCCTGCAGGGGGCGACCTGAGATTTGAATGGAAGTGTTCCATTTCAGAGCCCTCATCAGTACAACCCTTGGACCAGACAGAGAGGGGATCAGCCAAGCTTCTCCAAACGGACCGATCGTAGTTCTCCGCAGTGTGGTTCTTTCTACCACAGAAGGTAGGAGGCACCAGGCTATATTCAATAATGTCCCAGCCTACATGCCCCTCAGAAGGGGACAGGGCTGGCTGACCCTTTCCCTACACTCATTGCAGGAAAACTTGTTATATCCACCAAAATAAATGTTCAGACTTGCCTGAACAAATGAGTTCCCACTGTTCCACGTAGCAGCAAGAAGACGCCTATTTACCTGTCCCCCAACCCAAAACACCCCTGTCCCTGCCCAAGGACCCCTGCTGGAGAAACCAGCTTTGAAACACCGGGTTCTGAAGTGGTGCTGGGCAAGAGCTGGAGGAGCGGCCAACCAACCCACAAGTGTTCCACTTTCAGTGTGCGAACAAAGCAATTTCTAGGAAATGGATGAGTTTACTCGGAGCCAGAAACTAAGTGTTTGTTCTCTTTTTTATATATCTCCGAGGCAGTAACGGCTGAGAAGGCTATTGGGGTGGCATTCACAATTATAAGGAGGTCAGTGCAGTTTCATCTGCCAAGGTATCTCATCGGAGACCAAGAAGAGCTGTTTCAAGGGGTGACAGGATGTCACACAGCCCTGCCGTCCCCCAGCTGTGGGATGGCAGGGCAGCGGGAGCCCTTTGAGTCCCAGAACGCGTCTCCAGCACAATATGTGACCTCTGCTCCATCTCAGCTTGCATAAAAGGACAGAAAGGCTTTTGACTGATTCTGCCGTGCAGCCTTATTTAACAGCTTCCATAGAATCCATTGCTTCACTGTCGTGGCCAAAATAAAAGAGAAACGGGTGTCTGAGGGGTGCTCAGAAGTGTTGGGTGGAGGGCTTCAGTCCTGGGGCTGGCGTGGTAATTAGATCTTTGTGCATTTACTGTGCGAAAGGTTCCAGGTCCTGGAGCTTGGATTGAGAAAGAGGGGGTGGGGTAGTGCGTATCTCCCCCCAGCTGGTATCCACACCTGGACAGCTGGGAAAGAGAATGAAGCAATAAGGCAAGTTGCTGGACAGGACCCGGCGGAGTGAGCATCGGTAGAGGGCCACCTGGTTGCAAGCCTCCTAAACAGGTGGGTCCGGTGGACCTGGAGGAGGACCCTCTCACCGACCTGCCCGCTGCAGAACTTGCAGCAGCAACTCCCCATCTCTGAGCATCAGATGCCCCTTCTGCACACTAGGGATGGCCATACCCATTTCACAGATCTCACAGTGCTGGGACATCTTAGGTCAGGTTCCCCAAAGCAGAACCTGAGAAAAGGATTCAGATCAAAGTGATTTATTAGGAAATTGCCAGAAAAGTCCATGGAGGAAGAGAGGGGGACCAGAATGGAAGATGAAGCAAGGATTCAGGATGGAGGTGTTTGCCACACTTATAATAACGACAACACCTGGAGTTTGCTAGAAATGCAGAATTTGGGGTCCATCCTACCACCAACTGCAGCAGAACCTGCATTTTGACAAGACCCTCAGGGGATTTGAAAAGTGCTGATGCAGGACAAACCCTAGAGATACCCCTCAGGAGAACCAGTCCTGTTCCGCATTGCCCTGCGGCAGGGGCACGTGGTTGTGTTGTTGCTACGAGCTGCCCTGCAGTCGGCCTGATGCCCAAAGACCCCATGTATGCACAGTGGGGCTTGGGATGAGAGCACTGTGCTTCATAGGGTTTCCGTTAGCTGATTCTCGGAAGTGGACCCCAGGCATTTCTTCTAGTCCATCTTAGTCTGGAAGCTGTACCACAGCCTGTTCAATGCCTTAGCAACATGCAAGTCTCCACTGACAGATGGGTGGTGGCTGCGCATGAGGTACCCTGGTCAGGATTCGAACCTGGGACTCCTGCACGAAAAGCAAGAATTCTACCACTGAGCCATCACTGTCCTGGGGGTGTAGCGCTGAATTCTCAAGCAGCTCCGGCTCCCCAGTCTGGGAGCCCCAAGGCAACATTAGAGGAGAGGGATGAAAAGCTGGACTCACATTAATCACATCCTGGGTCAGAGGTCAAGCTCATCCAAGATCAACAGATCAGGGAGCAGCGAGGGATCTGGATGTTCTCAGACCAGTGCCTTTAGTCTGATAGCTGGCTCTGTTGAGATCTGGTCCCGCTCCCAGAAACCGGGACTCCTGGCTCTAACACCTACCCACTGTGTCCACATGAGGCAAGTCTTGCTTTTGTCTGCAGTGTCTATTATCTTAGTCCACTTTGTGTGGTCTTCTAAAACCCCAAGCAGGCTAGAGATCCCTGACCCAGGGGAAGCTAATCAGACTCACCCTCCCAGGAATTCATATCTTGAGCAGAAAGGCCCAGTGATGTAACACCAGCAAACACATCTGCTCTGCCCATTCATCCCAGCAGTGGCAGCCCGAGTCTGCTACTTACATCGCCAAGGGTGTCTGGCTTCTGCCCTGTCAGAGCATGGCTTTTCAGTCTGTACTTTGTTTTCATGAATTCCCCTACTCATATCCAGCAAAAGATTTCTTTTTAGCTTAATTGACTTATAATCAGAATCTGTTGCTTGCCACCAAAGAATTCTACAGTAGATTTTATTATCTCCATTTTACAGATGAGAGAACTGAGGCCCAAGAGAGATCACGTGCCTTGCCCTGGATCACACATCTAATAAGCCACAGTGTCAGAACTTTAACCAGGTCTTCTGACCTTCGTCTACATGCCGTACCACCCTCAAGGACAAACATTTGAGAAGAAAGTATTGGGGAGAGCGTTTCTGTAGCAGAAAAGAAATATTGGCAGACCCAGAGGGAAAACACCAACCCCATTCATCCAGGTTCAACACTGAGCCCCAATCAACTGGGACACAGAAACCTTCAGCGGCTAAAAACCTCAAACTTCTGTTCTGAGAAGAAAACCTTCAGGCAACAAGACCCACAACCCATAAAGAAGGAGTCATGACACTAGAAGACATGGTCCCTTCTTATTTCGGTATTTTTTAAGGAATATTTGTGACAATTTTATATCATCTTCAAGGTTAATGGCATCTAGATTCACAATAATGAAAGTCTTGTTTATCTACATATTAGTGTCCTGAAGCTAGCTTCATTTACATAATCGTATATTGCATTTCAATCGTCCTCGGCAACTTGTTCCCCATTTGATGGAAATGTAAACAGTCGTTTTATTCGGGCTACATACTGCATTTATGCAGCACCAGAAAATAACATTTTAATCTTATCAGCAGGTTGGGCTCATCACAACAGAATAGGAATATTGGTTAAAACACCAAAGCAGTTCTCCAAATGCCTTTGAAGGCTCCAGCCACGACTGCATCATAACCCAGTTGGTTTATGTCATATTCGCTCAAAGCAGGAAGAAGTTTAAGTCCTCAGGATGAAAGTATCCTTTAGACCTAAGGTGCAAGTAGCCAGGGGCCCAGGATCCAGGGTGGAGAAGTGGATGGGCAAGACTCACACGTGGACAAGGACCACCCTGTAACTGCCATGGAGGATACTACAAGGACCCAGAACTTGTGTCTTGGTCATATAGTGATGCCATAATAGAAAATGCCGCAAGTGAATGGCTTTAATCAAGAGAAATTTATTTCCTCACAGTGAAACAGGCTAAAAGTCTAGTTGCAGCTAGGGTCAGCTCCAAGGGAATCCTTTTTGTCTCTGACAGCTCTGGAAGTCCTTGTCCTAATCTACCCCTCGTCAAGAAGCTTCTCAAGTTCAGGGACCAAGGGTCCAAAAGACACACTCTGCTTCCAGCACCGCTCTCAATAGGATGAGGTACCCAGCTCTCTGCTTGCTTCCCCTTCTCTTAAGAGATAGAAGAGGGTGCAAGCCACATCCCAGGGAAGCCTCTTTTACATTGGACTGGAGATATAACCTTAGCAAAGGTGTTACAGTCTCACCCTAATCTTCTTTAACGTAA
The DNA here is from genome assembly GCA_028571685.1 of Heterohyrax brucei. NCBI lineage: Eukaryota > Metazoa > Chordata > Mammalia > Hyracoidea > Procaviidae > Heterohyrax > Heterohyrax brucei. Next base: position 56,931,518 of record CM053161.1, on the reverse strand, counting down.
AATTACAATCACAAAATATAGAACAACCCCCACAATAGTGAGAATCATGGAGCAATCAAATTGTTACACACATTTTGGGTAGTATATAATTCAATCCATGATAACTGGGAGGAAAATGGTTCATTATTTTGATGTAAGACAGGGTGATCTACCATAAAGAATCCGTTCAGACAGATACGAACACATGCCTTGGTCCCTCCACACTAACCTCGCCTTCAGGCTTCTTCCCACCTCGCAGCTAATTCACTTTTGGTTGTTCATTCCTTCTGCAGTGCTAGGCTGAAAGCTAAGGAAGTGAACAAATTGTGTTAGAGTAGAAGTGAGCTCTCTAGGGTTTTTAATGGCTGATTTTCTGAAGTAGATCACCAGACCTTTCTTCTGCGGCACCACTGGTTAGACTCAAACCCCCACCTTAGGGTTAGCATCCAAGCATGTTAACCATTTTCATCACCCAGGGACTCTAGATGCAGTGAAGAACCCCACCACGCAGCAGTTAGTGCTGTCTTACTTCATGCCTGTGAGAGCAGGTCCCCCGTCTCAGCAGTCTCAGCATGCCTGGGGTTCTGCATATCTGAGGAGCAATGCAGACTCCCACAGGTACTAAGATCTGGCCCTGCCCTCACAGGCACGAAATAAAGAGCGCACAAATTGCTGCGCAACAATGACCCTTCACAAGTGCTCTGTGAGTTGGATGAAAAGTAGACACTGATGCCTAGAGGGCTGACGCCACTTGCTCAAGTTACAAGGCTAATGGCAGAGTCAAAACCAAGTCAGGAGAGGCAGCAAAAACTCTCATATGTTCACGAGAGATGAGTGGAAGTCTCCAGGGAATGCAAAGGAAAAGCAAGTTCAAAGTGTGGTTAGGTGGGAAGCCGCTGTGGGTGCCATCAAGACACTGGCCTTGGTCACTGCCACTGAGGAGAACACAGCCTACACATCAGCACCTGCAGCTCCCACCTCTGCCCAAGGGCTTCTGTGCTGCTCCCGGCCAGATGTGTTAAAAGGTGAAGTGAGAACCGCACGTCTCTCCTTCAGACCTGCAGAGCGGCTCATCTCTGACCACCCCTGGGCTCTGGGGAGGCAGGCCCGTCCTCGCTAATCAAGGCTCTGTCTGACGCTACGTTCGACACATGGGGGTCACACGTGTGTGAGCCACAGCCGGAAGCAGAGAGGGAATGGATCAGATAGGGTTGTTCTCGGTCCTAGACTGGCGCCTGTCTCCCCGGTGAGGAAGTCGTGGGGAGAACATGCAGTTTCTCCAGACGCAGAGCAGTCAGGTAGAGAGGAGTGATGTGCTTATTTCTGTTGACTCCTGATGGTGCATCCAGCCCTTTAGAAAATTCTCAGACATGACGGTTCCCCATGGACAGGACAGAGGACAAGGGACCACAATGCAGCCAATTTTTAGGATGAAGAGAACTCATATAGCTCCCAAGCCCTTCCACACGTGTGTTGTATTGATGCAACATTCTGAAGCTTTTGCAGCACTTTTGTGACATGCAGACACTTAGGACAAAAGTGCCTTTTTAAGATGGGGATCTGAAAGACCTGAAAGGCAGTCATTCTCAAATTTATGTCTCTAGGGAGCCTACCCCTAAAAAAGAATCTAAACCTATAGCCTGACCAGTAGGTTTCAACTCATGGTGACGCCGTGTGTATCAGCGTATGAGCGCTCAGTGGGGTTTCCTTGGGTGCACAGACCCACATAGTAGTGCCATGGAAGAAAGAGCCTAGTGATTTGCTTTCATTAAGATTACAGTCAACCAGGAAGGCTTCCTGAAGGAGGCTGAATGAGTGATACAGGCGTTCCATACTGGCAGCTCTGCTTGAGAAAATAAAAATAACAGCCAATATACATCTTTAGGGATTCCTACATGCCAAGCTTCAAGTGTTTTACCATATTAGCTATTCTTCACAACTGTTGTTTTAGAAAGTATAGTGTCCCCTCAAACACACATGAAGATGTCCACGTCCCAGTCCCCAGAACCTGTGAATGTCACCTTATATATACGACAAACGGGACTTTGCAATGTAATTAGGCTAAGGATCTTGAGATGGGGGATGATTCCAGATTACCTACGTGTCCCCACTATAAGTGTAGGGTCCTTACAAGCAAAAGAAGAGGGCAGGATTCAAAGTCAGAGAGAGACTGGGAGATGAAACTACTGGCTTGGAAGATGGAGAAGCAGCCATAAGCCAAGAAATGCAGGCAGCCTTTAGAAGCTAAAAAGACCGGTAAGCAGATTCTTTCTACAACCTCCACTAACAGCCCTGCCAATGCATTTATTTCAGCCCATTGTAACCCATTTTGGACTTTGACCTCCAGAACTAAAAGATAATAAATACATATTATTAAAAATACATGAGGTATGACATGTTTGTGAACTCATTCTAGGAAAAAGTGCTACACAACTCGTTGCTAAATGTTATTACTGTTACCCTCAAAGTACTTCCCTGAGGAAACCATACACCCATATCAGCACCTAGTCCACCCTTTAAAGCAATTTTGGAACTCTTTTTCTGGACTGGCCATCAGAGCTGTCATTGTATGACCCTCAATGTTCTGAAGGTCGTCAAAATGTCTTCCTTTCAATATTTCCTTTATCTTCCAGTAAAGAAAAAAGTCACTGGGAGCCAGATCAGGTGAGCAGGGAAGGCGCTCCAATACAGTGATTTGTTTACTGGCTAAAAACTCCCTTACAAACAGCGGTGCAATTAAGTTCATGAACTTGCCACCATGCAACTCTGTTCAATGGCCATTCCAGAAAAAATTCCAAAATTGCTTTGAAGGGTAGACTAGGTGCTGACATCAGTGCATAGCTCCCCAAGGGGAGTACTTCAAAGATGACCATAGTGATAGTCAGCAATGAGGTACGTAGCAGTTAGAACATTCAGTTCACAAACTTCATTGTCAGACCTCATGTTACGGCCAAAAAAACTCTATAGAGCAATTCCATTCCGCACACACAAGGCAGAATCGACTCAATGGTAACTAACTACAGCAATCTTTACAGAAGCTCTTCAGAAAAGGTACTTGGTGGTTTTGAACCATCAACGTTTAGGGTAGCAGCCGATGGCAAACCACTAGCCCTACCCCAGACACTCTGAATCTCTGCTTGATTGACAAGCCTCCCAGGTGGCTGTAGGAAACCGTTGGGTAAAACAAGAGCTCCTTCTCTCTCACAGCCTACCCAGGGACCTGGACTCCAGACCTCAACCAAATCCTTAGTTCTATGGTCCTGGGATATATCTGTAATACTTTCCAAGGGCAATTTTAACTTCTGCCTTTAAGACGAGAACAAAAATATTGTAAACAGGGCACTGTGTTGTAATTCACTCTGTAGAAGGTACAGTTAAATGTTTGTTGAGTGAATGAATGATACAGGCACGCAGTGATTTCTGACCTCCACCAGCTTCCCTTTAGGACAGGTAATGGCCCTAACAGGACAGATAAGGAGATACCTTCTAGTCTGCAAGTCTGAAAATTCTGCATGAGCCACCTTGCCCTTGTCCTAAACCCTGTGCTAAAACACATGATTCTTGGTCCTGGATCCCTTGCTCCCAAGTATTTACACACCTACTGCGTGGGGCAGACTCTGAAGACCTGCTGGTCATTGTCAGGTTGCCTCGGGAAAATTCAGTTCTTCTGCATCTGTCTGTGTGCTGTCTGGCCAACATCCTCCTGGTCCATGACCGTGGCATCTTCACCCTGAGGGCAAACCGAAAAAGCCATGAGGGCTGTGAAACTTCCTGTATCACTCCATTACATGCCTCACCAGGAATAACTCAGGTCTGCTGTTAAAGTAATGAGTTCCCTGTCACTGGAGGTAACCAAGCTGAAATCAACCTAACACATGCCAGGGAGGTTGTCACCAACAGTCATCAACCAAGTCATTGGACCTCTTGACCACTGAAGTCCTTCCACTTCCCAGTGTGTTTATGAACTTCAAGTGTTTTGTCTTACACCACAACATCATCAAAAACGTCCACATTCTTCCCACACAGCTCTATGATAATTCAGAATGGCTTTGCACAAAGTGGGAAAGTATAATTTAAATATCTCCTAAGTGTCAAAACCATGAGAGAGAAAAAGTAAATTAATCACCAAAAATGCCTTTTTCAGTGATTTTCAAGCCAGCTATGTCTGTCACCAAACCACAGGTAAGGTACTAATAATATTCAGCTGGGTCCAACTGCTTCAAAATTTAAATGTGGCCTAGTTTTCCAAATAAATGTATACAGTACATTCCAAGCAAGGCCTTTTAATGAACACGACTTTTAATGAGGAATTTATGAGAATATAGCAAAGGCATGAAATGAGAGTGGATTCATAGCTGAACAGCAGCGAGGATGAGCCCAGGGGCTGGGTCTGCGGGCACAAAAGCCATCTTCCTTCAGTGATCTAGGGAGACAGATGCAGCGGGGGTTGCTGAGAGAATAGATAACTGGCAAAACAAGGGAATAGTCTTTCCCCTCTTTTCAGCCTAATTCGAAGCACTGAGGCTATGGAAGCTTGCCCCAGCTTTGCATAAAAACCAATTCTGACTTATGGTGACCCTGTTTGCCACAGTATAGAACCACCCCAGAGGACTGTCTTGGCTGTGACCTTTATGGAAGCCAATTGCCAGGCCTTTCTTCCACAGTGCCAATAGGTAAGCTCTAACCATCAGACTTTAGTAGAGTAGTCCAGCCTGTAACCGCCTGTGCCAATGAAAATGCTACAGAATGCAGTTGTACTCTGTAACATGTGGTGTCGCTGTGAGTCAGGAGGGAACAACTCAGCAGCAACCGGTCTGGCGGTTTTTTGTTGCAGAAGGAAAATCAGTCTTCTGCCTGGGTCTGTCACAGTCAGGACAAGTCGGGTCACAGAGACAGAGGCACTGACTGCCGGCTGCCCACCAGCCTGATCAGTGCCCCATATCCAGTATCTTGTCTTTCTCAGACTCTCAGCATCTTTCCAAGCTCCCATACTTTTGCATATGCTTTTCCTTCTGCTCCTTCTCTACTTAGCCAGCTCAATCCTGCTCTGTATTCAGTTTAAGAAATCACCTCCTCCATGCTATCTTCCCCGATTCTTTGTGTACTGTTGTACACATTCTCCCAAACAAGCCTCCAAACCCTGCCCACTCTCCCTCAGCTCATTCCTCCCTCTGCAGCATTTTTTTGCCTCCTCATTAGCCTTTCCTACTAGACTGTAATCTCTTTGAGGGCCGGGACCATGCATGTCATAGACCTCATTGTGCCCCAGTGTGGGTGCCAATTGCTTGTGGAAGAAAGTTAATGCAGAGGTGATACCACCAGACAAAGCTACTGACCGGAGTGTTTTGGCCACAATATCTCCTTGGTAGGACCTCACTGAGACGGGAATTTAGAAAGATATGACCAAACAATCTGACAATTTTCTGAAATTTCCAGAGGTTTGGATATTAAGCTCGTAATAATGAGCAAAGGATGTTAGGCTTATGGTAATTAAAGGTGTAGCCATGTCCAGTGGCATCTGGACTTGTACTCTGGAGTCAGGCAGAACAGGCTCCCAGCCCAGGCACCTTGCTGAATGGTCTTAAGTAAGTTACACAACCTCTCTGAGACTCAGTTTCCTCAGTCAGAATGTGGAGACAATAGTAACTCCTCAGTGGGGTTATTGAAATGTTGTAGAAAAATAAGGAAGTGAAAGCTCCTGGAGACAAGATTCTCAATAAATGTTGTGCTCTTCCCCTCCTATCAAAATTATCCGCTGTGAGATTTTAGACCACACAATACCTCAGTCTTCCCAACCATAGAATAGGCAAGCATGCACTCACCTTATTTTATTGTTCAAGGCTCAAGCTTGTGTTAAAACATTTAATTTTTATAGCAGACTTCACTTATGCAAAATGCCATGGAAGTGTGAAATAGTCATCTCATTCTTTCTAAACAATGCAGGAATTACTGCTTGTTGTTTATAAAAGGATTAAGAGATTGTCAGCTATTAAGGACATGCTACTTGCTCATATGCAAGTTCAAGCTGAAGTTGAAGAAAATTAGAACATGTCCGTGATAGCCTAAATATGACCTTGAGTATATCTTACCTGAATTCAGAGGCATCTCAAGAACCGATTTGACAAAAACTAGAAGAGTTATGAAAGGACACCATACATGAAGAAAGGAAGAAGCCCTTAAAAAGACAAGAAAAGACGAAAATGGATGTAGCAGACACTCCAAAAGTTGCTCTTGAATGTAGAATAGCTGAAGTGAAAGGAAGAAACAATAAAGTAGAAGAGCTGAGCAGAAGATTTCAAAGGGTGGTTCAAGAATACAAAGGAGAGTATTACAGTGAAATGTGCAAAAACCTGGAGATAGAAAACCAAAAGGGAAGCAAATTCTTGGCATTTCTCAAGCTGAAAGAACTGAAATAAAAATCTACGCCTTGGGTTGTAATATTGAAGGATTCTACATGGGAAATACTAAAGCAACACAGGAAGTATCAAAAGAAGATGGAAGGGATGTATAGAGTCACTGCACCAAGACGAATTGATCAATGTTCAACCATTTCAGGAGGTAACAGACAATCAAGAACTCACAGCACCGAAGGAAAAGGTGCAAACTGCACTGAAGGCCTTAGTGAAAAACCAGACTCCAGGAATTGATGAACTACCAGCTGCAATGTTTCAACAAACAGATGCAGCACTGGAAGTGCTCACTCATCTAGGCCAGGAAACTTGGAGGACAGCTATCTGGCCAATTGACTGAAAGAGATACATATTTGTACCCATTCCAAAGAAAGATGATCTGGCAGAATGCCAAAATTATCAAACAGCATCGTTAATACCACACACAACTAAAGTCATTCAAAAGCAGCTGCAGTAACATATCAACAGGGAACTGCAGAAATTCCAGCCAGATTCGGAGGAGGACGCGGAACAATGAATGTCATTGCTGATGTCAGACAGATCTTGACTGAAAGCAGAGAATCCCAGAAAGATGTTTATCCATGTTTCACTGACCGTGCAAAGGCATTCTACTGTGTGGATCATAACAAATTATGGATAACTTTGTGAAAAATGAAAATCCCACAACACTTGTGTTGTTGGTGAACTTGTATTAAGACCAAGAAACAGTTTTTCAAACAGAACAAGGGGATTCTGTGTGGTTTAAAATCAAGAAAGGCGTGTGTCAGAGTTGTCTCCTTTCACCACATTTATTCAGTCTGTATGCTGAACAAGTAATCTGAGAAACTGAACTGTATAAAGAAGAACAGGCCATCAGGATTGGAGGGAGACTCATTAACAGTCTGTGATACGCAGATGACACAACCTTGGCCACTGCGACAGAAGAGGACTTGCAACCCTTACTGGTGAAGATCAGAGACTGTACTTTCAGTATGGATTACACTTCAAAACAAAGAAAGCAAAACTCCTCACAAATGGACCAATAAGCAACTTCATGCTAAAAGGAAAGAAGAATGAGGTTGTCAGGGACTTCATTTTACTGGCATCCACAGTCAACACCCTTAGAAGCAGCAGTCAGGAAATCACAGGACACATTGCAATGGACAAATCCTCTTTAAAGCATTAAAAAGCAAAAATGTCACCTAAAGGACTGAGATGCACCTGACCCAAACCATGGGGTTTTCAACCACCTTAGGCAGGTGAAAGCTGGACATTGAATAAGGAAGACTGAAGAACAATTGCTATCTTCAAATTACAGTGTTTGGAAAGAATATTGAACATAAGCACGAGCTGCCAGAAGAATGAACAAATCAGTCGGAATGATGAGTTTGTCTCACACACTTTGGACAATTATCAGGAGGGGCCTGTCGCTGAGAGAAGAGGGCATGTTCGTTGGGTAAAGTAGAAGGTCAATGAGAAGACGAAGACCCTTGAGGAGAGGGACTGACACAGTGGCTGCAACGATGGGCTCAAGCAACCATTCACAGGAAGGTACAGGACCAGGCGGAGTTTTCTTCTGTTGCACACAGGTCCCCTGTGAGTCAGAACTGACTCAGGTCACCTAACAATAGCAGTTAGCAGAGAAAGCACATGGAAGAAGCATAGCTCCCGGGAGAAGGAGGAGGAGGCTGCTCTTTGCTGCTCTGTGTTCCTCCAGCTTCATGTGCCTCTCTGGGAACGTACTAGAAGTAGGTCTCCTGCAATTCTGGCTACCACATTTTTAATACGGGTACTACAATCCAACTTTTACTGATAAGAAACTGAGGCTCAGAGAGGTTACTTAGAAATTCTGCTGAGCCCAGATCCAGCGTCTTCTGCCTGTTATTGCCAAGACACTGCAGGAGGGGTTGTTGCGTGATAAACAAGGCGGAACCAGGTGACTGCTAAGGTGTGTTCCAGGTGTGAGATTCCTAGGTGCTTCCAAAGGGATGACCAACGGTAAGAATTACTGGAACATGCAGCCTTCTCCTTTTCCCGGAAGGGAGGAAACTGTGACTATCAGAAACATAATGGAACTCAAAAGCAGACTTCTGAGACCCTTCTAGAATTGTCTGCAGTGATGTAAAATGTTTTATTTTCATCCACGTAGAAAATAAAAACACTATGAAAGCTATGCCACAGGGATTTCAAACACCACCCGTGTTTGACAGGTTTGTCTACCACCACCCATGGTAGACAGGTTTCAGAAGAGCTTCCAGATTAAGACAGATCAGGAAGAAAGGCCTAGCAATCTACATCCAAAAATTAGCCAGTAAGATCCATATGGATCACAGCAGAGCATCGTCCAGCTTGCGTGCTTTGGATATGTCATCAGAATGGCTCAGTCATTAGAGGAGGGCATCACATTTGGCAAAGGAGAGGGCCAGTGAAGGGTGTGGGAGACCCTCAGTGAGACACTGGCACAGTAACCATAACCATGGACTTGAGCTTGCCCGAAATTGCAAGGATGACACAGGACCAGGAAACACGTAAGGTCCCTATGAGTCCAAGCCAGCTCCATGGCAGCTGGCAACAATCATAACACGAGCAGATGCTCTTGGGAGAGAATTCTCACAGTCTCCCAAGGTTACAAGAGGGTGACCATGCATCCCAGACTGTCTAGGAAAGTCCACATTTACAGAACTGTCCCAAAATAGTGATCCATAATGCTCCTGTTCACTCTCAAAGTGACTCAGTGTGTATGGCCCCCAGCTCTGTGGTTCTCAACAGTGGCTACTGATTAGAATAACCTGGGGAGCCTTCTCAACATCACAGATGAATCAAAGCCTATGTGGGTGAGATCCAGGCATTGGTGATTTTTTTAAGCTTTCTCAATGATTGTAACTCATAGCCAAGGCTAACAGAACTACTTCCCCAATTGGAAGGCAGACACCTCCCTAAGAGCAAAGGTGGATCGGGTCTGCAGACAGCAGCTGACAGGTGAGACCCCAACTAGCTCTGAGCCACTCTGCCCACCAGGGTCTGGGGGCACCAGAGGAGGAAACACAGTAGACCATCCACAACACAGTTGTGACTCTCTGTTTATTTACCTGCCTGTATTGACTTCTTCGCCCGCTTCTGGAAGGGACTGGAAGCTCAGCAGCGTTGGGTAGTGAGCAGGTAATTAGTGCCCCCCTTGCTCCCAGAGAGGCAGTGACAGAAGTCACCTGTTTCACCTTGAAACCAAGAAGGAGAACCTGGAGAGACAGATTCTTCCACACATTTTGGAGAGGTTCTGCCAGGGAATTCCAGGGAGAAGCGTGAAGTCAGACCACTGTGACAGGCAAGCCCCAGAGCCCAGGGTGCAAACGTGCCCTGTGCGGAGTCCCTGGCACAGGTTGTCTCCGAATGTAGCATCTCCCCTAATTAAGGCTGGGGGACATCTCTGGCCTCTCCTCACCCACTAGAGAGGATTTTGGGAAGAGAGGAGCCTGCCATCTCTTTGCCGAGCCACAGAGAGCAGCTTGTCCCCAGGCAGACCCCCAGGATTTTGAGTCATGTCACGGCTCTCACACCTGCACTGCTGCCTGAATGACTTTTCCAAGACCAGAAAATGAAAGTGGGGGTTTGAGAGAAGTCTGGTTTTCCTACAGAATGGCAGTGAATATCACCAGAGCTCAGCTGGCAGTGCCAGCAGTTAACAGACTCAGCTGTGAACCAAAAGGTGGATGGCTCAAGTCCACCCCAAGGTACCTCAGAAGAAAGGCCTGGTGATCTCCCCTCCAAAAATCAGCCACTGAACATCCCAAGGGGCACAGTTCTCCTCTGACACACATGGGGCTGCCTCTAGTTGGTATTGACTTGACAGACGCTGATCGACCCAGATAGTGTTTATATCTCCCGGGTGCATTGTAATTACTTAACGCACCACACATCAGTGTTTTCCGAGATGTGTTCACGAGATTCACTCCAGTGTTGTATTACCATTGTTGTCGTGTGCCATTAAGTGGATCCCGATCCCTAGTGACCCTGCAGGACAGAGGGGAACTTCCCCCACGGAGTTCCCAAGGCTCTCATCTTTACAGGAGGAGACAGCCAGGTCTTATCCCTGCAGAACATGCCAGTGGGCTCAAACCACTGATCTTTCAGCCAGCAGCTGAGCACTCAACCATTGCACCACCAGGCTCCTCCAATGATCTATTAAGGGGGTCTGTTTCATGAAATATTGTTTGGGAAACATCAAAATATCTGGAAAACCCTTGACAACTGTGGATTTAACATTCACAATTCTGACTCATGAGTAAGTTGGAAAGATATTGCCAAATGCCCCCTCTACAGGTTGTAACAATACACACTACCACTAGCAATATCACACTTATACACAGATACACACACATCTCACTGTCTCAGAATTTTTAAACTGGTTGACCTTCGCTAATCTGAAAAATGAAAACATTTGTCTCCCCTGAAATTCTTATGCTTGAAGTTTGTATGAGATACGGAAATATTTCCTGGAGCTGATCTTGTGTTTAACTCCTAAATCAGGGTGCTCACAGCTAGAGAAATGATTCCACTTTGAAAGAAGAAGTTAAAGCTCAAGGTGAAGGTGAGACTCATCCAAGGTCAAGTTGGCTACTGAGCCAAAGTCAGAGCTCCAGTACACTGACTCCCAGTCCATTGCTCCTCCAACAACACACCCAGGCTCCCAGACCACCTCTCTTCCACTGTCCTGGGGGGGGGGGGGGCTCCTGGTGAGAGCTCTGCCATTTAATTCTGCATAGAAAGAAGAGAAAATAGGTTGACTTTGTAATGTCATCAAGTATTCTGCTTGATTTTCCCAGTTACTGACATCCAAATTGCCAGCGAGCTAGAAAGCCCCAGCGGAGCCTGTTGGCTATGCGGTAGAATCGTGGTCTGCAGCTGAGGAGAAAGGAATGAGCAGCAGGGAGACCCCCCACCCCGAGCCTGACGACCCACAGCAACCCAGGAACAGAGCAGCAGCTGACAAAGGCAGATGAGGCTAAGGGTCCTCCATTAGAATTTTACACCACGGGCATTCAATGACCGCACATGCTTGCAATGCCATCCCTGGGAGTTAGAAGCCAAGAGGCTGTTAAGGTTACCGTGTACAGCTGCCAAAAATTGAAGACATAATACATCACTTGTCCTTTGGAAAATGTTTGATAGAAAAGATCTCCCAGACACGGAGCCCACTGTGTCAGCGGAGGCAAGAACTAAAGCGAACGCTCCCACCAGCTTTCCCGAGAGTAACAAGGTCTCGCCATAATTTTAGAGTGTGTTGTTTCAGGTGCCGCTGAGTCCTTTCTGACCCAGGGCAACCCCACTCAACAGAGCAGAACTGCCTCATCGGGTTTTTTAGGTTATAATCTTTACAAGAGCGGACAGCTAGGTCTCTCTTCCGCGGAACCCCTGGTGAATTCACACCATCAACCTTTCAATCAGCAGCCAATCACTTTACCTTTGCGCCACTAGGGCTGGGTTAGAAAAATCTCAGGAGTTAGAATAATGGGCTCTGGAGTTAGAGAAATTTGAATTTGATTTCTAGCTTTACAGATTGCTTCCACTGGTCAAATGCTGTGACCTCTCTGACCCTTTGTTGTCCTGTCTGAGAAATGAGATTAAGAATGCCTTTCTCAATTAAGGATTTGTTTGGGGATTAATTGGAATGTATCATGAAGTACCTGGCATAGTATATGGCCCCAGTAGGGACTCAAGACCCAGTAATGCTTTCTCTCCTTTAGAGCTTGAAATGTGATTTATGTTCTACTTATTTCAATGGCTTAAATTACCATGAAGTGACAAGTTGGAGTCAAAATCATATTCAAGTCTTCTGAATCTCAGGCAATGGCTTGTCCCCACATCAAAGAGCACCTTCTCTCTCATATCTTCATCCTTCTTTTCCTCAGAGCTCAACATCTCTTAAAGGTCAAGTGTGAGGTACAGGAGAGGATGGGGAGACAAGCAGACTGTGGGCCACTGTGGGATCCCAGGTCTCCTTGCTTTCTAGGACAAGGCTGATACCTAACCCTACCCAGTAAGCAATCCCTGTCTGAACTCCTACAAGAAATCTGAGTCCTTTGAGGATATAACAGGCACAGGAGGCAGAGAGAGAGGAGGGCAGAGAGAGCCTCCAAGAATAGCAAAGCCGCAAGGGATCAGAAGGGAGATAACAAAGAGCTACTTTGACACTACGTATTTTCAAACAATTACAGAAAGCGAGAAACCACAAGCAGCTATGGCTGAAAGTGTGGAACCAACAAGGGAGGAGAAAGATGTGAACTTAGACAGGTAAAGTTATAGAAGAGTCTGTGGGAACTAACACCACACATGAGCCATGGGGCATGAAACCCCAGCCAGGTACCAGTAACAGGAAGACACAGGTGTCATCTCAAGTCAAGCTGCAGCAAAACGCTCATGCTTCTGTTTCTGTCATCTCTCTTGATGGAAATTTTGTGATCTTTACATTGTCAAATACAAACAGAATTTAAATAGCTATTGCCATGCATTTTTTTCTGCTTATCTGGGGGGTTTCTGACAGATGTGGATTAGAAGTCAGTTATCCCACATGTGTGGGTCCTGTACTAGATTCTTCCAAGGAGGGTCCTTGGTCTAGCTGGAAGGCAGAGATGGCATTTGAAGCAAGACTGTGCCTGAAAAAGAAATACAGATGGTACCTAGGACCTCACAGTGTGAGGGAAAAGAGAGAGCCTAGAGATCGCTCAGACCAATTCTCTGCTATTACAAACAGAGACACTGAATGGACCAGAGAGGAGGCGTGGCATGCCCAAGGTCACACAGGTAGTGTGTGATAACAAGGACTAGAGTCAGTACTCCTGACCAGTGCCTCTTCTTGTTGAAAACTAGAAGGACGGGAAGAGAAGATCTCGTATCTTCTTGTGCAGATAAGACCTTCCTTCCAGGCTCTGAGTGCAGTCTACCTGGGGCCCGGACCCAACCCTAAAGGATCAGGAAGAGAACCAGAGGCTGCACCCAGGCCTGGCCTGGCCTTCATTGTGCACATAACTTTGGGCCACTCATTCCGCCTCTGCTGGTCTCGTTTCTACCCCTGAACACCAAGGAGTTCACCCCATGGCCATCACAACCACAATATGGGTAGTATAATAAGAGCCACTGTTTGCAGAGCACTGCCCACCAGACATACTCAGGTTCAGGAAGCCATCGGTGAGAGTCTGAGTCCTTGTTAGAAGCTATCAGCCAAGTCCACTGGGTTCAGGTGCTGTGCCTTACATCTAGCTGAGGGCAGGGAAGGTAGGTGCGTGGGTCATTGAAGGTGTGAGTCTAGGATCTGAGGACTATCATTTGGCCAAAAGAAATAAAGATTGGGAACCCTTGCCTCTCAGCTTCCAGGTGTTTGTAGCAGGCATGGCATTAAGTGATAAACATTTGGCTTGACTACTTGTCAGATTTTAAAAGACTCCAAACCATGTTCAGGAAGTCTATTACCACCGTGTCGTAGGATCATTATCACCAGGTCTTACAGTGTCCGTTAAAGCATCGCAGTGACCTCACTGCCCACTGGGATTGCCCATCAGCCTTGTAAGGCTGTTTGGAGCCAGGCTATGCCTGAGCTGCCCCGTACATTCACAAGCCCAGGCTCTCCGACGTCCTGGTAAACTCCCGTGTCCCAGCTGCGCAGCCCTCGCCTTGTACTTCCAGCCAGCTCACTCACCGCAGCTCCGTATCCGGTCAGCTTGACACTGGCCAAGATGATGTCCATTAGCAGTTGCAGCAAAAGAATAAATGTTATGTGTTGATCAAAATTTTGTGTGTGTCTGGAGACCCACAAAGAATACTCCTTATGCTGGGGCTCAAGGAGAGCTTGTTCTCAGGTGCTATCGGGTTGATTCACTTAACGACCCAACAATTCACGTAATGAACTGCTAATCTGGAAGCACGCAATGCAGAACGTCTCCAGTGGTTTCCTAAACTGTAATCTGTACGGGTGCTGATCACCAGATCTTTCTCCCACAGAGTCGCTGGGAAGGATCAGACTGCCAGCCTTTCAGTTAGCAGCTGAGTGCTTAACCACTGCACCACCAAGACTTCTTTCAAGGAGATGAAGAGAGATGTTTTCAACCTCCCAGCCCCAGTCAAGCTAGCATTAATGCATGGGCCAGCTGGAGGCAGTGCCCGTTCCCCTGGCAGGGGACCTCAAGTGGCTCCTCCTGGACCCTTGAGGGTCAGAGATGATGGTGAAGTAGCCGTAGCAGCTGAAACTCTCCATAAAAAGCTGTCCACCGGGTGCCTCTGATGATTCGTAATCAAATTGTGTTTCATTAAAGAGAAAATGTCCGGAGGTTTCCTGTTGGCTGCGTTCTTACAAATTAAAGATAATGGAGTTAACAAAGAACAATTGTAGGTCAGCCACCAACAGGTGAAAATGAGTAAACTTCATCTCTCTAAGATGCTATGTGTGGAATGTGGGTCCCCTTCCAGAAAACAGGGGGCTGGTCTCTGCCTTGGCCCAAAAAGGTGGGTTCATGTCAAAAGCAGTTGAGTTTCTCCCTTCCCACTGAATCTGGACCTAGAAGGCTTTTTAGGATGGCTAGCTATCCTTGGAAAACCCTAGTGGCATGGTGGTTAAGAGCTACAGTCCAAATCCACTAAAAAGTTGGCAGTTCAAATCCACCAGGTGCTCTTTGGAAATCCTATGGGACAGGTCAGTTTCTAGTCTGCCTGGGACTGAGGGGTGTCCTAGAATGTAGTTTTAGTGTTTAAAGTAGGAAAGTTCCAGACAAACCAGAATGAGCTCGTCACCATACTGGGCTTCACAAGGTCCCTCTCAGTGGCATTCTGCAATGATCCTGACAAATTCTAATATCCTTGGGAATTATTGAAGTAAAACTCATGAGCCCATTACAGATATGTCATGGGTCTAGCAGGGCTCCCAGGACACAGGAGGACTTGGTGTCAGGCCCTTCCCACATTCTTGACCACACATGGTCACCTGCAGCTGCTCTGAGACCTTGGAATTCTTCCTGCTGGTGAAGCTTCAGGAACACGATCACACATAATTCTCACCACAGTCCCAGAAGATGACATATTGATATTGTCCAGGTGAAAAAAGTCAATGCCCAAAGTAGGTATGAGATTCGCTCGAGACCACGAGGATAGTGAGCAACGGAGCAAAGACTCCGCAATCTGTCTCCTCCGAGGCCAGTGACTCCTCAGCTGTGCCAGGCTGTTGTGCACCACACACACACACACACACACACACATGCACGCTTTGTGTGGGCCCCTGTGAGTGCAGTGGGTGAGCGCCTGCCTCCAGTGCACTTGTGTTTCACTTAGCTGGCAGCACCTGCCCGCTGCCTGCTCTGTCAGTCCAGAGCTCCCCAGTTACTACATCCCTACAGCTACATGGGTACCTCCCTGCCCAGGGAAAGGTGGTCAGCACCCCAACAACCCAAGGCCGCAGTGGGCTCCCAGCTCCATCATGAAACACAGACCCTCACCGTGTCTCAGGGTCTCAGGCCTCGCCCTCCCTCCTCAGCCCAGCAACTGCCCGGGAGGAAAAGAAGGAACCAGAAAGGTGGGCAGGTGGAGGGAAGGGCAGACAGCCCCACCCACCACAGTCAGGGACTCCCTGGAGCAGACAGCCCTCAAGCTGAGCATCCTCTGAGCCCAAAGTGGGCCAGAGAACCCGGAAACTCCAGCCCTGAGGAGTGGAAACCCAGGAGAAAACGGTCTGGGAGGAGGCAGCAGCCTGTGATTTTTAATTTACTTTTTCTTGCCCCGAGACAAAAATTAATTTGACTTAGGAAAAAAAAAGTAACTTTCTACTTGACTTTTGAAAGTAAAATTTCTACAACTCTTTCTCCACTTAACATTTCCTCAACTTCTAAGGCGTAATGTTAACACGCACCAACGATGGGGAAGTCCCTGAGCTCAGCTCACATATCACTGAACTGATTTTTTTGCCTAATTTCCTAATAATACTGGCTGGGTTATGCTAACAGGAGAGTTAACAGCTAATTTTGCTACAGGGAAGATTAAATGATCTTTAATAATGAATTAAACAGACTCTTTGGGTCCTGATTCTTTTTATTAGATAAGGTCAATGGCACCTTACATGAGCAAATCTATTCTAGCCTGGTAACAAGGTATGAAGGAAATTGCCAGAGCTACTTACAGGACATGGCATGACTGGAAGATCAGGCTGCAGATGACCAAAAGTCAGACACGGTTCTGAGATCGGGAACCTCAAACTCAAAGCAGGACCCTAATGTGCACAAGCTATTTGATCGTGGCAGATGACTCCGGCTCTCTGAACCCGTCTCATGATCTGTTCATGGGGATAATAATTCCTTCTTTGTGGAGCTTTGTGGCCCTTTGTGTGAAGCCCAGCACAGTGCCTGGCTCACAGCAGTGCTCCTATGTGCTGGCCACATCCTCTCTATCTCCCCCATTATGAAAAGAACATAGGGTTTACAAAGCATATTCACATTCTAGGTCTGACAATTAAGTTTGTAAACTGATCCTAGAAAAAGTGCTACTTACCTCATTGCTGAATATCACGACTGTCACGTTCAAAGTACTGCCCTTGGGAAGCTACGCACCAAATGCCAGCACCTAGTCCACACTTCAAAGCGATTTTGGCTCTCTTTTTCTGGAATGGCCATCAGAGCTGTCATTGTATTACCCTCGATGTCCTGAGTGTCATCAAAATGTCTTCTTTTCCATATTTCCTATATCTTCTGATAAAGAAGTCACTGGGGGCCAGATCAGGTGAGTAGGGAGGGTGTTCCAATACAGTCATTTGTTTACTGACTAAAAACTCCCTCAGACAACTACACAATTATATTCATAAACTTGCTACCTTGCCACCATGGACAATAGCCATTTCAGAACGAGTTCTAAATTGGCTTTGAAGGATGGACTAAGTGCTGGCATCAGTGCATAGCTTCCCAAGTGGAGTACCTCGAAGGTGACCATAGTGATACCCAGCAATGAGGCACGTAACACTTAGAACAATTAAGCTCACAGACTTAATTGTCAGACCCTGTACATTACCTAGTTCAGGCCTCAGAATGGTTGTTGATAGCTGCAGTCAAACGGGCTCCCAACTCCTGGTGAGTCTGTGCACAACACAATAAACAATCCTCATGACTGGTGATGGACCTGAGTGTTGCTATCCATATAGAATTTTCACTGGCTGATTGAAAGAAGTAGATCACCAGGCCTTTCTTCCTAGTCCATCTTAGTCTGGACAGTGTTCTGAAATCTGTTCCATCACAGCAACATACAAGCCTCCACTGGCAGATGGGTAGTGGTTTCACATGAAGTGTATTGGTTAGGAATTGAACCCAGGTGCTTAAGGCTGAGTACTCTAGAGAAGCAAAACCAGCAAAGTGTATAAATACACACATAGAGAAAGATCGATATTAATGAAATAGCTCAAGCATTTGTACAGGCTGGAACATCACAAGCCCATGAGTCAGGAAAAGCATCTTCTCTTGATTCACATAGCCACAGGTGCTGGTGAACCCAAGATTGACAGGTCAGAGAGCAGTGCTCTTACTCACAGGCTGTGAAAATCAGTGAATCCCAAGATCAGCAGGCAAGACTGCAGGTAAGCTGCCATCTCAAGTCCCAAAACTGTAGGTCAGATGAACAGGAGCCAGCTGCAGGATCCAGAATGAACAAAAAGCCACAAATCTTGCCAGAACATCCACTTACATGCAATTCAGGCCATGTGACCAAGGAAATGCCCCCTCAACTGACTAGCTACTCACAGCAGATGCCATCACAGAAGTGATCAAATTTCATCATGGACGTGATCACCTCATCATACAACTGTCAAACCACTGAGAATCACAGCCCAGCCAAGCTGACACACAATCTTCACCACCACCCCGGGTCTCCCGCACGGAAGGCAAGAATTCTACTACTGAACCGCTATCACCCATAAAACAAATCGTCTAGACAGAGTTAGTACTGTCTCAGAACAAGAGAGGCCAAACATTGCCAAGGACCAGAATTCTACAGCAAGGCTTCTGACTTGAGTTTATTTTACCTACATGCCCTCATTCCTTAGTTATCTCTCCTTTAAAAAAAAAAAAAAAAAATCACATGACTTTTTAGTAAAAAGTAACTTTAGGACACATCACCAGCTTTGTGTTGGTATATACAAGATCCAACTTAATTGTTCTAAGTCCTACATAATTCACTGCTGAATATCACCATGGTCACCTTTGAAGTACTCTCCTTGGGAAGCTATGCACTGATGGCAGCACTTAGTCCACCTTTCAGAACAATTTTGGAACTCTTTCTGGAGCGATCATTGCACACAATGGCATGGTGGCAAGTTTGCAAACTTAACTGTACAGTTGTATGTGAGGGAGTTTTCAGCAAGTACACAAATGACTGTATTGGAACACCCTCCCTACTTACTTGGTCTGGTCCCCAGTGACTCTTTTCTTTACTTGAAGATAAAGGAAATCTTGAAACGAAGACATTCTGATGGCATTCAAGACATCAGGGATAATATGATGACAGTTCTGATGTCCATGCCAGAAAGAGAGTTCCAAAACTGTTTTGAAGTGTGGACTGGGCTCTGGGCATCGGTGCATGGCTTCCTAAGGGGAGTACTCTGAAGGTGACCATAGTGATATTCAGCAAGGATATATGTGGCACTTTTTCTAGGATGAGTTCACGAACTTAATCAGACCTCGTATTTGTTAGTCATACAGGTATCCTATACAGTGATAATAAATATATTATCTTGATTCACCAGGTGGACATAGGTCTGACTGCCACCCAGCCATGAGGCCATGCTGGCTAATAAATACATGGTCTCAAACATACACAAAACTAGAAGGAATAGATAAGAACTAAACACACGACGACTACCACCGCTCTATCACTTTGATGTACTGTAGTGGCTTGCATGTTACCATGATGCTGGAAGCTATGCCACAGGTATTTCAGATAATAAAAGTATCACATATGGTGGACAGGCTTCAGTAGAGCTTCCACTTTAAGACTAGGAAGAAAGGCCTGGCGATCTCCTAAAAATTAGCCAGAGAAAACCCTGTGGATCTCAACAGAATATTTTTAGATACAGTGCGGAAGATCAGTGATCATGAAGGCAGCGCAGACCCAGACAATGTTTTGTTCTGTTGCACATGGGGTCACATGAGTCCAAACCAGTTCGATGAAAACCAGGGATAACAAACATTCACTCGAGTTCTACTGCTTTCTCGTATAAGCTGAAGGGTAGGCACAACCTTCTGAGAGACTGAAGGCCCGCACGGCCTCATGGCTGGGTGGCAGCCCGACCTACATCCACTTGGTAAATAAAGAAGAAACGGAAGCACAAAGTTCGGTGGTTTCCTCAAAGTCCCACAGATCTCACCCCTCTGAGCTCCCCACCCAGTTCTCTTTGTCCTGTGTAGAGCAGAGTTGGTGCTGATGTTGGCAAGTCCTAGGGAGCCACTGGGTGTGTTTGAGGGAGGGTGGTGTCAGATGCATCCTTCTTCTGAATGAACGGTTATCACCTCAGCAACTTACACAGGCATCTGGTTTCATCCCAGCCCAAGTGCTGGACGTTGCCCTCTAAGCCAAAGCCCATATGAGGATTTTCCAGTACCCAGAAGTTTCCAAAGCAGCGCATGCAATTACAGTGTTTTAAAGCAAACAAACACACACCTGAGTGGGAGGACTGCATATTTATTTGACTAATTAGAGAGAATTCACAGAGAGGATGAAGAATAACATCAGCCTCCTTTTTTGGTAATCCTAATTGACATTTTCCTGTGACATTTTATTAGGAGCTCATCTTTATTTTATTGTGCTTGCAATAAGGTACCAAGGTGAAGCATCGCACTCTGGCAATAAACGAGTGTGAATCATGTATCACTTAAATAGCAGTGGCGCAGTGAGACCGAGGTGCAGAGCTTCAGCTACCAGCACCACACAGGAGGGCAGCAACACGAGGCATTTATCATCAGAAGCCTACCAACTTGCCGCATGGTGGATGAGAAGGGTGGTTTTGCTCGACCCAGATCCCAAAGAGGCTGCTGTTAGCACTCCCGGGGCCTGAGCTGATACCTCGTCAAGACGACCAGAGAAAGTATGCAAGCAGAAGCATCTTGCCTGCTGCTTCTGTGTACCTACTGTGGGTCCCAAGAACAAGCTGAGAAACTGCAGCTGAATTCAGTCCAGTAGATACTGGAACTTACTATGTATCCAGAGTCCCTGGGTGGTACAAGAGTCAATAACTGTTAACCAAAAGGGTAGAGATTCAAGTCTACCTAGAGGTGCCTTGGAAGAAAGGCCTGGCTATCTACTTAAAAAAAAAAAAAACCCACTGAAAATCTGTGAAGCACAGTCTCACTCTGACACAAACGGAGTGACCAGGAGTTGAAGTCAACTCAAAGCCAGCTGGTTAGAAAGTGTCCAGCTAATGGGCCAAACTCAGCTCCAGGTAGCTGAAAGCGCACCTTGGAATTTTTATAGCACTGGGTGAAATGAATTCCTCTGAGTCTTTATTTTTCCTTCTGTAAAATAGAAATTAACTACTTATTTTGGGGGGTTGATGTGAGAATTGAAAGAGCAAATTATTCAAAGAACCTAACACAATGCCTGATGCATCCACGTGTCCCACAAAGGTTCAGTGAGGACGTATGGTAAACATGAGTTACGTAGCTCAGGGAACTGGAGACTAGGACATAGTCACACCAGTGAACACCACTTGCTGTCTGGTCAACTCCAAGTCAGGGTGACTGCCTGTATGTCAGAGTAGAACTGTGCTCCAGAGGGTTTTCAGTGGCTGGTTTTTTTAGAAGTAGATCACCAGGTCTTTCTCCTGAAGCACCTTGGCATGGACTTGAACCTTTTGATTAGTAATCAAGCACTTAAGCATCTGCATCATAACCCACAGGACATAGGAGGGACACAATAAGTGCTCGCATGGACCCCATAAAAACTCAGTGATGGAGAAACAGGTCATTACAAACACAAATTACTGTACTATCTGGCTGGCTCCAATGGTTGGGCAATGGGGAGCCACTGAAGGTCTCTGAGCAGAGGAGGGTGGTGACCAGAGCTGTACTGCAGACCGAGAACCCTGCACCTGCCCACAGGCTAATCTACAGCTACTGAGCCCTTGAAATGCCACTGGTTTCAACTGAGGTCTGATGTAAATGTAAAAGAGTCCTTGGGTTGTCCAAACAGCTCAGCTCTTGGCTGCTACTTGAAAGGTTAAAGGCTCAGAGGTGCCTCAGACAAAAGGCCTGGTGATCTGCTTTACCAAAAAATCACTGCTGAAAACCCCACAGAGCACAGTTTTACTCTGACACATGTGGGGTCACCATAAGTCGGTGACAACTTGACAGCAATTCATTTACTGGTAAGTATAAAACACACTTTGGATTCCAAAGACTTAGCATGATCAAGAGAATGTAAAATATCTCATTAACAATTTCTATACTGATTATATGCTGAAATAGTATTTTGAATATATTTGGTTAAATAACATTTTTTTTATTTAATTTCACTTTTTAAATTTTCGCTTTTAATTTTACTTTTGTT
Organism: Heterohyrax brucei; assembly: GCA_028571685.1. Classification (NCBI taxonomy): domain Eukaryota; kingdom Metazoa; phylum Chordata; class Mammalia; order Hyracoidea; family Procaviidae; genus Heterohyrax; species Heterohyrax brucei. The sequence goes on along the minus strand of CM053161.1, from coordinate 56,909,595 downwards.
TTGTTTTTGAACGCATCTATTAGAAAATAAAAAACAGCATCTGTGACTCCGGCTCAGTTTCTCTTGGACAGCACTGCCATGGAGTGTTTGCTGGATGTGTCGGAGGAGACAGCGGCTGGTGGCAGCAGCAGCAGCATCATCTGGACCAGGCCGTTCCAGCCCAACTGCTGATGTCCTTACAGCCTGGCCCTGCCTTCCGGCGGCAGGTTCACTGGGTAATTAAAATGCCTTGAAGCAAAGCGCCTGGCTCCTGAGAGTTTTTCAGAGTTGTTTCTGCAGGAGGCAGGAATGTGGTGCTTTTGGATACCTAAGAGTAATCCAGGGTAAAATCCAGGAGCCAAAGTGCTTGGCTCTTGGCGCCATAATCTAGTGGACATAGCTCATGCCCTGCAGTAGCCATTTCAGAAGCTAAATTAAAAAGCAACCAGCATTTTCCTCTCCAACTGGCACCAAATGGATTGTTTTTCTGCAGACATTTCCCATGTGGAGAGCTCTCAAAAGCCTGCAAGATCTATCCCAGCAGACAGGACCATGATGCTGCCAATGGTAGAAAATGAACAAAGAGGAGGTTGTTCCCCTGTCTTTGGTTTTGGTCTGCATGCCCCAGGCTCAGGATTGAAATTACACCAGTAATGCTGTTGACCTTCTAGGTAGGGACTTTGGACCTTGAACCTTTATTCATCAGCAAAGTATGGAAGCTAGGTTCATGGTCTGGAACATTCTAGGAGAAGACATATTGTCAGAGCTAGTAAGCAGTGTGTTTTGGAGTCAGCAGGATCAGGGTTCAAGTCCTGACTCTGCCACCTACTGTCTGTATGACCTGGAAGGAATTTCTGAGCCTGTCTGAGCCTCCACTTTTTTCTCTTTTTCTGTATAATGGGAACATTCATAGTGGCGATCTCATGGGCCATTGGGATGGTAAACTGGATAATAGTAAAGATTCCTACAGCAATGCTTAGCACTTAGCACCTTGAAGTCACGTAGTTAATAAAGACTACCAGTTTGTTTTTGAAGCATTGGTCCGGGCCTCAGGAGGTCTTGGTCAGGGCCGGGGTTTGGTACCTCTCCCAGCTGCTAAAACCTATGGGCTGAGGAAGTCTGATGCTTCTTCAGGGAACAGACAATCTGCACGCAGCAGATGTGGGGGCAGGAGGGACTGAGGTGCCTGCATTTGGTGACATCTCCAGGATGAAAGGATTCATGTTTCCCAGAGGGCACCGGGGCTCAGGAAATCTGGACAAGATCTGAAGTCCATTAGGAATGGGAGGACATTACTGCTTAGCGGTTGTGGTGGGCAGAATTCTAGGAAGGCCCTCAAGACTCCCACAGGCTCTCACAATCTAGGTGGTGGTGGCGGTGGTGGGTGGTGGTGGTGGTGGTGGTGATGGCGGTGGTAGGTGGTGGGTGCTGGGTGCTGGGTGGTAGTGATTGTAGTGGATGGGGGGGTGGAGGTAGTGGAGGGTGAGGTGGTATAGTAGGTGGGGGGTAGGGAGTGGGCGGTGGGTAGGTGGGAGTGGTGGTTGTTTGCTGTAGAGCCAGCCAGCCCAGATTCATGGTAACCCTGTGTACAACGTAGTAAGCCCTGTCTCACACCATCCGGCTGGTTACTGGCATGCTTGGATCCACTGGCGCCTTCCAACCTAGGCGGCTCATGTGCCAGCACCGTAGCAGACAATGCTCTTTTGTGGTCAACGAGGCTGGCAATGGGATCCAGGACACCACAGATGACGTTTAAATTACCAATGGCATAGCTTCCAGCCTCAAGCAACATACAGGCCACCACAGCACAACTCACCGACAGTGCTGGTTGCCTTGGTTAGGTTACGTTATATGGCAAAGGTGAAGAGACTTTGCAGATGTAATTAAAGTACCTGATTCATTAATTTTGAGTTAACATCTGCCCCTGGTTATAATAATGCACTTTGTCCCTTCAGCAGGAATTGATTGGGCACTTCTTACACGCCAGGAGTGTACAGCTGGGTAGAGGGCAGCAAGACGGCACTCAGACGTGTCACAGTCCAGTGGCAAATACAGGCGAGCAAACTAGTGATGACAAAGAGCACACACATTGGCCAAATGGCGAAGTGTCAAAATGAGTCTTTTGTCCCAATATGTGACTCGACGGCACTTGGCACTTGGCAAAGTCAAATGACACCACCATGGAATGAACTGTTAGAATAAAAGAACTATTCTGGAATTTTATTTTTAAGATTACTATAATTTTATCACTTATGTTTTAGTAATCACATGCTGAATATTGATGTTTTAGGACAGACGCAATAATTCTTCATCAGTGTTAGCAGTTGGATGGCCCCAGTAATCTCTTATCTCTCATTGGCGGTATTTAAAAATGCTCAGTTGAAACTCAGGTCACAAGAGAAGCAAGATATTTGGGTTGCCTGACTCGATGGCACTTGGCTGGCTGGCTGGCTATATTTCTCTGTTGCTTTCTTCTTTTTCTTCTTCCTCTTCCTTTTTTCTTCTTTCATTTTTTCATTGTATCATACATTCTCTATAGGGTCACTATGAGTCAGAATCAACTCAACAGCAATAGATTTGGGTTTTTGTGGTTTATATATTCTCTACTACATCTGGATAAAAGTTGCATCCTGAACTCTGTACATGATTTTGGAGTCTTTCTTCCTATACTGAAGTAGCAAAGGTAATATCCTATCACCAATTCATCTACTCGGATCCGACTCGACGGCACTTGGCTTGGCAATTCATCTACTCAGGATATGAAAAATCCCCCAATATTTTCTTGAAATTCTTATAGCCTAAATGGAATTCCTAAATAGAATTAAAAATTAAATGAAGTTATTAAAGCGTATTTTGTTCAATGTTATGAATGCTAGTACCATAACAACTCTACAGATACTAGAATTGTGATATAATCTAATTCCTTTTATTCTTTTTGGTACTATTATTTAACTTTTATAAACACTGAGTGGCTCAGAAAGGAAATAATGTTCTTCTTAACACTATCTAGCCAATGCTCCCAATTATTTGAACTACCTGTCACTCCCTCTCCATATTTGACTATTGAAAATAGCTTAAAATATTTCTGTAAATAAAATTCAGTTGCTCTTCAGAGAGGTTGTAACATTTGCATTTCACCATTGTGGGGAAGAGACTCTGAAAACTGGAAATGACTCCCCATCCAGAGGGTAAGACCAGTAGAGTGGATCATCAGAGTGTTTTACCCAAAGACCAATGAAAACATGGCCTTTTCAAAACTGCAGACATAATTAGAGTCTGCTCTGGATGGGACTGAGAAAATAACCTTACAGAATGTCCCAGCTGTACGTGGGCTCTCAACAAACGTTTACAGAATAAATACATCAACATAGTAGGGAAAATTAGTTTGAGATTTGTCCAAAGTTTTGATGGAACCTACTCTCTCATCAGGATTGAAGAGACCACTAGCAGATGCCAAATCGATGTTTTAATTGGCTGTCTGTCAAGGTGCTCTCAAACACACAGGGAGACATCAGAGAAACAAATGCCACGGGCCCTGCCCACAAGCTGCTCCCTAGCAAAGGTTACGGCAAACAACCTGCCTGCTGCAGGTTGACCTGTATCCCCCAGAAAGATACACTGAAGTTCTAATTCACTGTACCTGTGAACATGACCGTGTTAGAAAACAGGGTCTTCGCAGATGTAATCAAGTCAAGATAACGTCATAATGGGCTGGTTGTTATGTGCCTTTGCACTGGTTCTGACTCATTAAAAAAAAACACTGCCATCAAGTTGATTCTGACTCATAGCAACTCTACAGGACAGAGTAGAAGTGCCCACATGGAGTTTCCAAGGAGCACCTGGTAGATTCAAACTGCCAATCTTTTGTTTAGTAGACATAGAACTTAACCAGTATGCCACCAGGGTTTCCAATAAAAACGCCCCGTGGGGTGTGGTGTAGTGGTTAAGTGCTTTGTCTGCTAACCAGAGCATCGACAGTTCAAATCTGCCAAGCACCCTGATTCACGTATCAGGATGAAATACTGCCCCATCCCACACCAGCCTCACAGTCATCGGTAGGCTTCGGCCCACTGTTTCAGCCACTGTATCAACGCATCTTGTTGAGGGTCTTCCTCTTTTATGCTGACCCTCTACTTTGCCAAGCATGATGTCCTTTTCCAGGCTCTAGTTCCTTCTGACAACCATATCCAAAGTACGTGAGACAGAGTCTCACTATCCTTGCTACTAAGGTATATTCGAGCTGCACCTCTTCCAAGGCAGATGTGCTCATCCTTCTGGCAGTCCGTGGTGTAGTCAGTATTTTCTCAGCAACATCATCTTCACAGATGTCAATTCTGGATTCTACTGGTGGGCCCTAAGTCCAGTGGCTGGTGTCCTTAGACAGACAAGGAGATGTGACTATGGAGATACCCACAGGAAAAGACCAGGTAAGGTGGAGGCACAGGGTAATGCAGACACTATCCCAGCAGCCCCAAGGATTGCCTGCCAGAAACTACCAGAAGCTAAGAGGGAAGCACAGACCACAGGCTTGCCCTCAAGGCCTCTAGGGGGATCCTAGCCCTCCCTCACCTTGAATTCAGGCTTCTGGCCCCCTGAACCTCAAGCAAATCAATTTCTGTTGTTTTAAGCTACCCAGTTTGTGGTAATATGTCACAGCCACTCTAGAAAACCAATACAGTGTTATTGATTTGAGCCCCAGCTCCCTAATTCAATTGCTGAGTGTATATAAGCTACTGTCATCATGTATAGCCTTTAAGCCTTGGTTTTCTAATCCGTGTAATGGGGGTAGTAACAAGAACCACCTTGCAGGGCTGTGTGAGAATGAAACGAGGTGATGTTTGTAACGTGACCAGCAATGAAGGGACAACTAACAGTGGCTGCTAGAGTTTATTTTATTTTTGCCCAGAAGGAAGAGGAAGAAGAGGCTACTGATCAGTCAACCAGCTCCAGGAAAATTTCTCACCTGCCGTATAGAACAGAAAGCCCAACTGCACGCTTCACCAGCTGCTGAGGCTAAAGCCTCAGTTTTGCTCCCTGCCATGGTCTTAGTCCGGTCACCAGCAGGGGAAAGATCAGGGACGGCAGGCTGTGAGTGGCTAGTCCTAGGGCTGCTGGAATGCAGGGTATTGAGGACACGTCTCCCAGGATTTTGCTGGGAGTGGTCCCTGTCATCTCTCCACACTCCTGCCATCCAGCCAATACAGTCTTTTTATGCAAATGTATCATCCACTTGGCCCAAGAACACGTCGCTGCAAGGAAGAGCTCCATGTAGACCAATCACAATCATGCTTTTGTCACCTGGTCTTGGAGACAGCCTTTGGGAGGCCAGAGAAGTAGGGTTTTCCCTTCACAAGCCAGGTGTCTGTTCTCTCATTTCAGTGGCTGTTGGGACACCATTGACACCTCGACAACATTGCAGAAGATTGAAACTTGAAACAGTGCCTTTCCCAGACAGCAGGAGATACTTGCAGGTTTAGTGGATCCCCTGGACCAGGCTGAGACGAAGAGTGGATTAACCACAGTGCAGGCAGCTGTCCCAGTCCATCCTGTGTCATGGCTCCAGAAGACAGCACAGGCTGAAACCGTCGCATCTCTCCTCTGACTCACCGCGGTACAAATATCACTCCTGCCCACGCTTTGTGTTGTTGCTCCTGTCTAAATCTCTTCCAGCCAACAGGGGACAAGAGACAATGAGAGCTCAGCACAAACACTTAGGTAACTCTCAGTTAGCACACAGCTAACATTTTCCGTCCTCTGCCAGATGTTGGCATGCCCAGAATACAGCTTCAAACACACACACTCTCTCACACACAGGTATTTGCCACCCGACAAGCACACCCTCACACATATACAGTCTCACACATGCACACTCACACCCATACACTCACATATACACATGTACATTCACACACACACGCAACGCACACATGCATAAATATACACACATATGCAACCATTCTTCCCTTCACACAGACTCACACTCAGACACGCACACCTACACGTGCACACGTGCACTCACCAACACAAGGCCATTCACACGCATACGCTTACGACTGGGCAGCAGCTGCTGTTTCTGCCATTCACCTGCTTGTTTATTTAAGAATATTAAGCAACCCCAACCCAGTGCTGACTCTCCTGGCAGAGAGACAAACCATCAAATCCTCAGCTTGACACGGCTTAATCTGGGCTCCCCACCCATTGATTCCACTCTGATGCTGCCGTCAAGCACGTCTGTTTCCCCGGGAAGTGCATCTGATCTCAGAGAGATGGCAGGATTAGTCACCTGGCCCTACACGCACCCTGCTCACCCTGAGTGGGGCTCCAGGCTCACGAGGCTGGGCACTACTGCTCTGAGCTCTTCGGCAGCCCAAGAGGCATTCTTTCCTTCAGCAGCAGCGCAAGAAGGGGCACAAGCACTAAAGCCAGCAAGAGCAAGCCCTGAACCCAGGTTCTGCGACTCCTCAGCCCTGGGCCAGGGGCATGCCCCAGGAGCCTCGGTTTCCCTTCTGTGAGATGAGGATGAAGACCCTATCCCTCAGGACAAAGGTGAGGAATGGAGAGGAGACCTACTGGAGTCTGGTGATCAGGATACAAGATTCCAAAAAGCAGGTAGAGAACATTCTAGAAGAGAGATGGAAGCAGCAGAAGTTCGAGGAAGGCAGACATGTGGTGCTGAATGTAATTCTGCTCCTGGCTGCCCCTGGTCAGCTTCTAAAGGACTGAGCACTTGCCATGCAATCCTCAAATCTTATTAAAGATCCCTCTCCCTGCCTGGGTTTCAGCCAGTCTGGGGTTGACTGTCTGCCTCTTTGAGACACTTGCTGCCAGAACCCACCAAAATGAATTCTGCATGTACCCAGAGACTAATATTGTAAGCCAAACCACCAAGGATCTGTAAACTAGGTGGAAGTCAGTGGCTGTATGTTCACATAGCATTCTCCTCCTCTGTCTCTTATGAGGACACTGGTCATTGGATTTAGGGGCCACCCAGATAATCTAGCACAGGGCTAGATTACTCAGTAAGCAAGGTTACAGAGGTTTACCTGTGTGTGTCTGCTGGTCTACAATGAATGATTTCATGTGAGTTTCACTGTGTCTTTAATAACAGGTGAAGTTGCTCACTGCAGATGAATAAATAAACTTGTGAGTACCTTACTTAACATAAACCTTGCTTATCGGTTAATCTGCTCTTGATCTAGGATGATTTCATTTCAAGGTCCTCAAGACTCAACAGAGACACTTTTTCCTTCTGGGATGTGGATATCTATTTTGGGGGCCATCGTTCAACCTGTGGCATAACTATTTACAGAAATGTGGGGAGGCTTAAGGAAGCCTGGACATCCAGGGGCTGGAGACAGCCAGGAGCAGTCAGCATCCCTAGTCCTTGGGGGTAGGGGTTGGAAAGGAAGAGACAGGAGGTAGGAGTGGGCTGCAGCCATAGCCACCTGACAGGGGCCATTGCTGATAACACTCAGCCCAGCAGGGAGGGAGGATGTAGAAAGAAACACCCTGTCCTCTCTCTTTGGTCCTTTCTAATTTGCTTCCCCCTCCACTGGCCAAACAGAACCAGAAGTCAGAGTGTGAGGGTGCCCAAGGGACACAGAAGGGCAGCTGCCAACCCAGAGCAGGGTGGAGAAGGATCTGGAAGGGCAAACATGAGTATCCTGACACCCCCTGTTTCTTGCTTCACTGTCCTTTGGTGCTAATGTTCCCTGATAGATGGGCCCCTACCTCATTATGGGACAAAGAGCTACAACTAGGGTCTCTGCTGAGCTCGGCTTGCCTTCAAGCTGCTCCAGACTTTCTCCCTTGAGCTGAGCTCCAGTTGGTTTTCCCTTGAGGTCCCCAGGCTCCCAAACCTGGTACTGCCAGCCCAGAAAGGAAGAGACAGAAAGAGTCATGTTGGGAGGCTGGGAGGACAGTACAGTCTATGGTCCTAGGATTGAACTGGGAAGGACCAGGCTGTGTGTGACTGATCATAGAGAGACCAAAGATCCCAGAGCCAGAACAGATCCCCACCCAGAGCCCACCATCAGTGCCACCTGCCCCACCCAGCTCTGCCTGGCAGACTGCAGCCAGGGTATCAAGCCACCTGCTAAAGATGAGATCCTGCCCCTACCACCCTCTGGAGACTTTCCCCAGAAGTGTCACCTTCTCACCTGCGTCAGAAGTCCAGATCCACCCCTGGGCGGGGGGCTTAGGGGGGCAGGCTTCTTGACTGCTAGAAAAGCAAATCTGTAAATCACACCCATGGTGTTTTCCCAAGTGCCATATAACATAACAGATGGTAGAAAACACACGGCTGCTCCACTGAGGGACCAATGGTCCTCTGATTGCTGTCACACAACCTTCTCCAACTTGAGGTCCCATCCCTTGTCTAGAATAGATAAATGCCCAGCCCTAGGGGAAGGATAACATTCTTTTAAACCTAGTATAATGAACCAGCCAAGTGAGTCTTGCACTCAGCCAGCTGTCAAGGCAGGAGGCGGGGCTCACGGATGTGCAGAGCCCATGGGTGCACAGGGGAGACCTCACAGCTCTACCTGGAGCCTGGGGCGCCCAGAGATTCTTCCGGACCCCCTCCCCCACATATCCTGTTCAAGAAGAGCATCTGGAAGCGCCAGCATCCTTGTCTGGTGGCATTTATGGGCACCCATGGGGGCCAGGCTGGAAGAGCGCGACTCACGGGCGGTGACTGTGGATCCGAGCTGCAGCTGCACAACTGGAGACAACGTCCTTGTCACTAGAATGTCATGGGCACCAACCCCGGATTCTCTCCCCGCCTTCCTGTCAGCCACACGGAAGGGTGTGGGCAGGCCAGCCAGCAGAGGCTCTGGTCAGTCCACCCCCCATGAAGGAGCCACACATTCTAATTCAGCCTTGGCAGGGACAGTGGGGGCCAGCATTCCCGCCATCACAGTGCTGGAAGCCCAGAGCCAGCAGCAGAGGACAGAGTAGGAGGAGCAGCTGCTCTCAGCCTCTTGCCTCCTGACTGAACTCAGTAGGGCCCACTCTTCAGGCAGAGAGCAGGGAGTAAACTATTCACGGGATGGAGGCATAAAGGGGTCAGGGTCCAGCTACCGAGGCCCCAGGACTCCAGGAAAGAAGTGTTCCTGAGACCGGCCCCTGCACCTGCCCCCCTCCATCCTGGCCCACCACCCCCAGGGCCTGCTACAAAACCAGTCAGCAGAGACCTTTTTTGCTGGCCCCCATCCACGAACCTCCCCCTGAAGCCTGTGTGGCAAGAGGGACAGTCACCAGGAAGAGAGTTAAGGACCCCCCGATGACCTGGGTTCAGTTCCCAACTTTACCTCTTTGACAAGTCCCCTGATGGGCCTGAGCCTCAGTTTCTTCATCTGTAGAATGGAGCTAATAATAGTAGACCACTGAAAGGGTTGTGAAATGAAAAGGGACGAAGTACGGGAAGTGCACACAGTCAGTGCTCATTAAGCAATGAACGTTAGCATCATGACTGCTACCGCTGTCATCATTCTCCAGTGGGACACTGAGGGCTCTGGTGAGTTACAGTCAATAGCACACAGAAGAAAAATGAATTGAGAAACTCCAACCCACAGTGGTGAGCCGGACCTCACTGAGGGGCACCTCCCGCAATAATGTTCTGTACTGATGTTGCTCCCAAGACCCATTTTCTCACTGTAGACCAGGGGAGGGAACCCTGCGGGCGCAGTGGTTAAGCGTTACATCAGCTAACCAAAAGGTCAGCAGTTCAAATCTGCCAGGTGCTCCTTGGAAACTCTACGAAGCAGTTCTACTCTGCCCTATGGGGTCACTACGAGCCTGAATCGACTCAGTGGCAGTGGGTTTGCATTTTTTCAGTCCAGGGGAAGGTATGCGACTGTTCAGAGCCAGGGTCCCGCCTGCCTCCTATATTGTGTGCTTCCAGGCTGTGGGACCTACGGCAGGTCCCTGTTCCTCTCTGGGCCCTTTTACTCCAGCTATAAAATGAGAGAGTAGAACTGGATGGTTCTTTCACCATTTGTGACAGAGAGCAGTCCACCTCATTCACCCCCAGCCCTCCAGCCCCTCCTCTTCCACTGCCCCAGCCCTCAGCCAGTGCGACACTCTGGCATTTACTTCTGATGCCTGACGTCAGAGCAAGAGATGTCAATTTTCTGGAAGTTTTTAAGTCAGGAAAAACAAAAATTTCAAGGTGGTGAGTAGAACACCAGCAGTTTCCCAATAGGTAATTTTAGGACCCTGATTAGTGCCTTGGGTTAATTCCAGAACAAAAACAGTATGTCTTAGGTTTCTTAAGACATGGGCCACCGAGAGAAATAACAATGTCTCCTTTTGTGTTTTCTGATTTGTTGGAAAAAGCCACAAGTTTCTTCCAAACAAAAATTCTTCTCCCCGTGCTGCCTCTGCCCACACATCCTCTTCTCTCTCTCCTTGGCCTGCCTTTTCCACTCTGCGTGGGCGTCTCAGGCTGAGCCAGCTGCCCCACCCTGGCAGCTGGAGATCACATCCAGATGTGCAGCCCCAGCTAGAGAACCAGCATAAGGCCTCAAGCTCCCAGTCCCCACCACCCACCACCCCACAAACTAACATTCCTCTCCAGCCACATCAGGAATTGCTCCAGGAAGTTCAGTGTATTCCTTCTGGGCTCTGCTGAGTGCTCACATTCCATCCTCCACCCTGTCACAGGCCTCTGCTGGCTCTGAGCCCGCAGGAAGGCTTCATCTAAGCCCTGGATGGAGGACCTGGCGGGCAAGGCTGCTGAGGCCATCGCACTGTGGCCTGTTCTCTGCATCACGGCCTCTATAGGGTGTTCAGACCTCCAGCTCCTGAATGCTTGTACACTTTCTCTCCCAGAAGCCCCCTTACTGTAGCTGTTACTAGCCCATTTCCAGGTAAGCCCACAGAGCAACCAAGCCAGAAGGGAGACTCAGGCCTGTGTGGTTCAGTGGCTTGAGTATACTGAGGCCGGCCTGAGCTTCCATCCGCCCTGGGAGGCACAAAGTCTGGCAGTTCAGCAGAGAAAGAAACCTTGGTTGCCATAATCCCTCCATGCTTCCTACAGGCAGAGCCCAGGCTCAGGGAGGTCAGGACTTCCGGACCACCACCCACAGGCACACATCTGCCTTCCCACACACATGTACACACATGTGCACACACCCACACCTGCTTCCTGTCCTTCAAAGCCTGGAGGGGCCGGGACAGCAACAAAAGATAAAATAAGAGAAGAAGTGAAGCAGACAGGCGGGTGAGAGTTAGGAAGGGAAAGAGAGGCAGGAAAAGAAAGAAAAGGGGCGAAGGAAGAGGAAGAAAGGGAGAAGAGGAGGAAGAAACAGAGGAAGAGGGAGCCAAGGGCAGAATGAGACAAAGGAGGGAGACGAAGAGAAGGGGAGGAAGAAACGGAGGAAGAGGGAAGAAAAGGTCAAGGGGAGAAGAAATGAGGGAAGTAGAAGGAAGAAGAAAAGAAGGGAGAGAAGGAGATTAGATAGCGCCGACAGGCAGCTGACGGGCTGTGCCTGGGGGACCACGGAAGGACCGTGCCTGGGGGACCACAGAAGGACCGTGCCTGGGGGACCACAGAAGGACCGTGCCTGGGGGACCACGGAAGGACCGTGCCTGGGGGACCACGGAAGGACCGTGCCTGGGGGACCACGGAAGGACCGTGCCTGGGGGACCACACAAGGACCGTGCCTGGGGGACCACGGAAGGACCGTGCCTGGGGGACCACGGAAGGACCGTGCCTGGGGGACCACGGAAGGACCGTGCCTGGGGGACCACGGAAGGACCGTGCCTGGGGGACCACGGAAGGACCGTGCCTGGGGGACCACAGAAGGACCGTGCCTGGGGGACCACAGAAGGACCGTGCCTGGGGGACCACGGAGTTCTGGAGCCTGTAGTTGCTGGCGTTGCTGCATGCTATCGAGTAGTCGGTCCCGACTCACAGCAGCCCTGGGTACAACAGACGATGCACTGCCGAGTCCTGTGCCATGCCCAGAAACGTTGCTATGATTGAGCTCACTGTGGCAGCCCCTGCGTCACCCCGTCTCATCGACCGTCTTCCCGTTTGCTCTGACGCTCTACTTTACCAAGCATGATGTCCTTTTCTAGAAACGAATCCTTCCTGACAACATGTCCAAAGCATGTAAGACATATTTTCACAGCCCTTGTTTCTAAAGACCACTGTGGGGGTACCCCCCTCCAGGGCCTGCTGGCTGTGCAAACAGGGAACTGAAGGCGTGGGTCCGGGAAGGGCCACCAGGGAGCCGGCGGCGCCCATTGGCAGGTGGGCAAACTGAGGCCGGAAGGCAGTGGATCCCCGCCAGGCCCCACTTTCGGCCAGGAACGGGCGGTTGTGCGCGCAGACTGCGGGCCGTGGTAACGGGGTGAAGGTGCCAGCGGCGGGCGGCAGCTGCCCTTCCCCGGGCGTGGCCGGCAGCCCTGCGGGGAGGCGCCGCTCGCGGTCCGGGGAGGCAGGCGGGCGGCCGCGTGGCCACAGCGCCCCCTGGCGGTCCACGGCCTCCTAGCGCGCCGCCACCGCGTTCGCTCCCTCCGGGAGGGTCGCTGGTCGCCCCCCACCCCCCGAGAGACCCGGGGCTTCCTGGAATCCCCAGCCGCAGTGCACCAAAGCCTCTGCCGTCTGCAGTCAGGCCCTACGCAAAAAAGGGCACCCACTGCCTCTTGTGTAATGTGCTATATATGTAAAAGGGGCAGAGCGTCCGCTGCAATCGCCAGAACCCTCCCCCCAGGGGGTCTCCAGTGGAAGATGGACAGTCTCCTTCACAAGTTTATTTCCTCTGCCAAACAGGGGGAAATCCAAAATTCTACTGTGACCTGTCTCCTCAGCCGACCTTAGTACGCTCTCGAAGCATCATTCCTCATATCGAACCCATTATGAGCAGCTTGCTAAAGGCGCCCTGGTGAGAGTGGTTAAACGCTAAGCTGCTGACGCAGAGGTCGGCTGTTCAAATCCACCAACCACTACAACAAGGTAAGACACGGCAGTCTGCTGCGAGTCAGAATCGCCTCACGGATTCGCTGTGGTTATCATCTCCACACAGATGAGCAAAGGAGCCTGGTGGGTTGGGCAGCCCAATGCCGGGGGTAGGGGCGGGGAGTTCTGTGCCCTCCCTGTCCCTCACCTCGGCTGCTCAGACCTATCTCTCTGTCCATCTCCACTGACCTAGGGGGATGATTCCACGAAGATGGGGCACCAAGGAGGCTTAGAGAAGAGGGAGCTTTTGCCTGTCAAGATGACATCTCCAAGCTGCACGAACCACCTGTGGCTCTGTGGCTTCTCTGCTGCTTCAGATTCAGCTCTGTCGTTCCCTTCCCCCGCCCTGTCTCCAGCAGAGACGCAACGACAGAAACCTTTTCAGCCACCTGATTCTCCCTTGGTCTGACTTGCAAAGCCCTCCCTGACTGAGATTTTAAGTTTCCAAGTTTTCCAGTCACGCTGTTGTAAAGTTTGCCTAGGCCAAGCCCAGCCCAGTGGACAGGCCAGCAGGGGCGGACAGGGGAACCAGACAAGAAGGCCAGCAGGGGCTGCTTCCAAGCTGGTCACCAGACTTCACTGCAGCCAGCTTTGCGGTGGAAAGACTAGCAAATGATATTCACTCCGTGGATGAGCACCGTTGAAAGCCAGGCAAGGCCTTCTCTATGCTAAGAGGACCCCTACAGCCCCCGACCTCAGACAGGAGTGAATTTTAACGAAATCACAAGAGGGAGGAGGGCAGGGGATGGGGAGAGGCATACACCAATTTACACACAGCCCAACAAGCTAACTACTCCCTGCTGTTACCACTACCCAGAAGAAAGAGGCCAAAGTGAGTTGCTCATTAAAACAAATTACCTGAGTTTGTCTGCAGCTTTTCCTTTTATGGGAACTCACCCACAAACTGCTCCAGAATACACAGAATTTAATAGGAAATGTGCTGGCACTCAGACACACTCTTCCTTTGTTGTGACTGGGATTGCTACGAATTGGAATCAACTTGATGGCACTGGCTTTTTGTTGTAACTGGCTGGACCTTCATACAAGGCATGCTGGGAACTTGGTTCTGTTGATCCATGGGACAGGAAGAGTATAGAATAGTCAGGAATCGGGACATCCTGGGGGACACCCTTAGGGTGTCCCTAGAACAGGCCATGCTCTACCACCAACCTCAGGGCCTTTGCACCTGCAGTTCCATCTACCAGGACTTCTTCTCCGCACCCCTTTCACCCATGAAACATGAGCCTTTCTTCAGAAGACAGCAAAATATGTGACTTTCGTAAAGGGGCTTTCCTGGATACGTATTTCCCTCGAGTCTAGCATAAGGACTGACAATCAAGTTTGTGAACTCATCTTAGAAAGTGTTACATACCTCATTTCTGAATATCACTACAGTCACCTTCAAAGTACTCCCCTTGGGAAGCTATGCACTGACACCAGCGCCTAGGCCACCATTCAAAGCAGTTATGGAACTCTTTCTCTGGAATGGCCATCAGAGTTATAGTGGTATTACCCTTGATGTCCTGAATGTTATCAAAATGGTTCCTTTCAATATTTCCTTCATTGCTGAGTAAAGAAAAAAGTTACTGGGGGCCAGATCAGGTGAGTAGGAAGGATGTTCCAATATAGTTATTTGTTTACTGGCTGAAAACTCTGTCACAGACAACTATACAATTAAATTTGCAAACTTACCACATTGCCACTGTGCACAATGGCCATTCCAGAAAGAGTTCCAAACTTGCTTCAAAAGGTGGACTAGGCACTGGCATCAGAGCATAGCTTCCCAAGGGGAGTACTTAGAAGGTGGCTGTAGTGATACTCAGCAATGAAGTGCATACCACTTAGAAAAATCGAGTTTGTGGACTTAATTGTCAGACCCCTATAAAGTTTTTAAGCAGCAGGGGTCAAGTAGTTTGTGTGGGATTCCCAGACGGCACAGCCTGAGACCAAGACTTGGGTGCAGGTAGTTTATTTGGAAGAGGGTGTTGAGGGGCCGGAGAGGGCTGGGGGACTGACACCGGAAGAATATAAAGAAGGCTCCATCCTGACGGGACCTCCTGAGAAGGCCCCAAAATCATCCCTAAAAGATGGGACATTGGAGCGTTTAACCACAAGCTTCCATCTTTGACTCTGGATGGATGCCCTGTGGAGAGATTAACACCCTGCACATGCACACACACACACACACACACAGACACACACACGCTGCCAGACTGGGCTCACATGGGCTCAGAGGATCCCACAGAGGCAGATAACATAAAGGTGCCTGGTGCCAGCTTGCCATGCAGGCTGTAGGAGCAGAGTGAGTCTGAGCTGCCCTGGAACTGGCCACCATACTCTATAACCGAGCTGAAACCAGAGCCGGGCCAAGGGATGCGGTGCATCCACTGGCATCCACTTCGTTCCGTGTGCACGTGGGCTTGTGTGCTTTCTCACCACTGATTCTCCCGTGCCTAGCATAACGCTGGCGTTGTGTGGCAACCAAATAATGACCTGCTGAATTCATGAGTGGCTGAAGGAGCACTGTAAGGCTGGCCCCCAAGGACAGTGACTGGCAGTCCAACGCAAGACAAAGTGCCTGAGTCGCTGGGGTCCAGTGGCCAGCCAACTCCAGAAGTCTCCAGGTGAGGTCTTGTCTGAGGTCCAACAGCAGCAAGTTGGGTCAAAAGCCGGAGAAATCAGAGGTGCTGCAGTGTGACTCAAGCCCGGTGGTATGACAGAGTCTAGGGATTTACAAAAGAACGTCATTACCCTCCAGAGAAGACTGAAGGAGGGCTGACTGCCAAACAGTTAAGCGCCCAGCTGCTCAGTGAAACGTTGGCTCTTTGAAGCCACCCAACAGCTCCGAGGGAAGAAGAGCTGGCTGTCTGCTTCCATAATGATTACAGCCCAGAAAACCCCAGGAGACACTTCTGCTGTGTCACTCAGGTTTCTAGAAGTCAGAATTGACTCGGTGGCACCCAGCAGCCACAGCAGAGGGGTTGCTGGGAGATGGAATGAGATAATTCGCTCATCTGTTGACACAAGAACTACTGAGCCCTTGTGAAGTGCCAGGCTCGGAAAACAGCACACGTGTGGTCCCAGCTCTCTGGGGACAGACTGATCTAAGCATCAGGAATGGAGCAGAGACGGACAAGCCTTGGCTTCCTCCCGCTTCCCTGCAGAAGGCATTCTCACCTCCTGGGACTCAGTTGTTCGTGGGCGTATCTGCCCCTCAAGTGAAGAGACAGTAAGAAAGACGTATCCCCAAATCCATAGTCTCCTCCACCTCGCCCTCGCCTGCAGACTGATTCTAGTAATACAAAGTAGGCAGGTTTTCTGGTGCGTGTGTGTGTTTTAATAAACTAGAACCATTTCCCCTGCCTCACATTAAACAGAAATCTGTTCTTTACGATGACTCTATGGTATGTTTTGAAAACAAAAATCTGCAAACTAAAATGGCCTCTGACATCAGCCAAGGATGGGGATGGGTCCTCCAGCTACAGGGCTCAGAAGTTGGGGATGGAGAATGAAGGGTGAGATGTGATCCCTTGCCCCACCCACTCCAGCTGCATGGAGTTTCCAAGACCCAAATGGGTAATTCTAGACTCATCTCTGGAGCATGGGACTCACAGTCACTTCTCCAAAGCTACATAGGGGTCCCATTCAAAACCAACCATTGCGGATCCCATTGTCATCTGTGTCCTCTGCATTCCAGGGCCTCCCCTTCTCCACCAGTCCCTTTACAACTCCCAACCAGGGGAGCCAGAGGCGCTGCACACGGACTCACAGGGATTGTTTTTCTGAAGTAGATAATGCCTTAGAGGCCAAGCAAATCAAACCAAACCCATTGCCATCAATTCTGACTCATAGCGACCCTATAGGGCAGAGTAGCGCTGTCCCCATAGGGTTTTCAAGGCTGTAATATTTCCTGGAGCAGACTGCCACAGCTCTCCACCCTGCGCTACCAGGCCTACTCACATCTCAGAGGCAGGCTTCTATAAAATGAGCTGTTTCACCTCAGTTAGGCTTGTCACAAATACGAGGGCTTGTTCTTTTCAAAATACTCCAACATCCCTCGAGTACGAGAAAAAAGAAAGCAATCCCCTCTCGACTGATTGACTCAGAGGGGGTTTTGAGCAAGAGCCGTGGGAGCTGACCAGTGAGCACTTCATAAATGATGCTGTCCCGGTGCCGCTCCACTGAATGACCCTACATCAAGCTCCTGTTCTCTGGGTATCAGTACCCAAATTAGCTCCCAGGAGGAGATGCTGCGGCTGAGGCAGCGTCTGGCCTTGCAGCCCTGATAGCAACTGGGGTTGCTTATGGGACGTAGAAGTGAAACCCTGGTGGTGTGGTGGTTAAGTGCTACCTCTGCTAACCAAATGGTTACCAGTTCAAATCTACCAGGCCCTTCTTGGTAACTCTATGCAGCAGTTCCACTCTGACCTGTAGGGTGGCTATAAGTTGAAATCAAATGGATAGCAGTGACTTCCTTGGCTCTTTTATGGAACACAGGCCTGGGTGGGTTTGTTCTCTGGAAGCAGCCATGCCAGTCTGCTCTGCATGCTGGGAGGGGGTCAGGAGACCCTGGATGATGTCAGTGGTTAAGCACCGGACTATCTGCTAGAAGTTAGCAATTCAAACTCACCCAGAGGCTTCTGGGAAGAAAGGCCTGATGCAGTGCCATCACTGGGCAGGTGTAGCGGGTACAGATCACACCCCCAGCACTGTCAGAGGCGTGACTCTAAAATGAGAGGCAGCAGGGGCTTGCAAGCCAGCATGGTTGAGGGAAGGGTTGCCAAGGTAGAGGTGTCATTGAGGTTAGTGTCTCCTGACACTCAGTGCAGGATCTCATCACCACCACAACCCTGTCCCCTACCCCCACAAACAGTTCCACCTGCCAGTCAGGGTGCTGGTGGCCTATAGCACCCAATGCTGAGTGGAAAGGAGCATCCCCACCTTGACCAATGGGAGAGGGGAGGAGCTTCAGGGAGCTGGGGTTGAGGGCCAAGCCAGTCCAATCTGCCCACCAGGGGAGCTTCCTCACTGGTCTGCCCAAGGGAGGTGGAGGGAATGACACCACAAGTTACTGCAGTGGGTGACACAAACCTAGTGACCCCAATGGCCTGGTGCTGTTCTTCAAAAAGATCACAGGATCGAAATCCTTACGGAGCAGTTCTACTCTGCACGGATGTGGTTGTCATAGTTGTAATCCACTTGATGGCAACAGGTTTGACTGCTTTGGTTTGGTTGGTTGATAGAAACTAAGTCTAAAACTGATACTTTATATCATTCTTCTGGATTCAGTGACATTTCCAGGAAGTTGTTTGACTTACTGGCTTCAAGTCAGGCCATCCTGCATCATCAGATGCAAAAATGAAAAAGTCAGACACTATTAAGTGTTGCTGAGAGTATAGGAAAAACATAATCCTCCCAGGCTGCTTGAGGGGATGTAGCTTGGAACAGCCACTGTGTATAACAGCATCCCATAAAATAATATCAAAATTGACTGGGCAGTGGGTTTGGGGGGAGGGGCTGTGACTTGGTGTTTCTCCTGCAAGACGCCTGTCCTAGAGATGCCACACACACATGCATAGACCCAGGAAGCACTGTACATAACAGCAAAAGGAAATCAGAAATAATTACACACTCATTACTAAGATGGATTTTTTAATTAAACAGAATGAACTAGAATTGTCAGTCTGGACATAGATAAACCTAAATATCACACTGTTAAGTAAAAACAACAACAAAAAAAAAAAGCAAATTACAAAATGATATGAATAGCATTAAACTGTTCATGAAGGTAAAAATACACAAGATACTGTTATTTCCTGTGGATGTGTGAGTGTATAAGAAAGGTTTCTTTTGTTTTGTTTTTTACATCTGAGTTGGCTATACCCCAGACTCGTTCTAGAGTATACCACTGCAAAGAAAGAGAAAGGAGAAGCTGGAAATAGGTGGAGACATACTGTGTTCTAAATGTTATGGGTTGACTTGTGTCCCTCCCAAAGTGTATGCCAACTTGGCTAGCCCACGATGCACCAGTGTTGTGTGGCTGTCCACCGTCTCATCATCTGATGTGATTTTCCTATGGGTTGTAAATGCTAACTCTACGAAGTCAATAAAGTAGAAGTCAATCTACGAGATTAGGTTGTCTCTAGGGTCAGTCTCTTTTGAGATACGAAGGACAGAAGAGAAGCAAGCAGAGAAAGAGGTGGACTTCATACCACTAAGAAAGTAGCTCCAGGAGTAGGGTATGTCCTTTGGACCCAGAGTCCCTGTGCCAGGAAGGTTGATGACAAGGACCTTTCCCCAGAACCGACAGAGAAAGAAAGCCTCCCCTAGAGCCAACACCTTAAATTCGACCTCAACCACCTCCTAAACTGAGAAAATGAACTTCTATTTATTAAAGCCATCTGTTTGTGATATTTTTGTTATAGCAGCCCTAGATGACTAGGACAGTGACAATGGAACACTGTAATCACAGCACCTGTGCAAGTCAGGACAAATACGATAAATGTTAAACAGTGGAAATATGAGGGTTATTATTTTAGACTTGCTGCTTTTTGGTATGTTTTAAACTTTATTTTAAAACAGCCAGAAGGAATTGTTCAATCAGCTACTGAGTGCCCACTGGGTGTCTGGGCTGCGACAATGAAAAACTCCTTTGAAGACAGAAAAGGAACAAAGCTGAGTGGAAAAACTAAAAAGTGTTTCAAGTCAAGGATGACTAAAGCTGTGTTCATTAGCAACCATGCCAGTATTGAGGAAAATTGTCCCAAGATGGAAAACATATTTTCAATTTTAATAATGATGGAGACTAATAAAGAAAACAGCTGCAAATCTGAGGTATATTAAGGATCCAATAAATACCTTTGAGTCAAGCAATTGAAATTTGCTAAGTGAGAGGAATGAGGCCTTAATTAGCACAGTGACACTCAATACCTGGCAGGAACAGGGAGCCCTGAGGAGGGAGAGGGACAAGTGGGTGGAGAAGGGCAGTTGTTGCCTCTGCCTCAGTGTTTCCATCTGTAAGATGGGGAGGCTGCTCACAGCCCAGCCACCCTGACAGGGGCACTTCCAATGAAAACACATTAGTTTCAGTCTTGAGTCTTTGTAGTTCAAGTTTGCTTTACCTTTGCCCTGTGTCTTCAATTTTGACGGTTTACTCATTGTTTTATTCGAGTTCCTTCCAGTAAAAGACCCTGAAACAGGGATTCTAATGCAAGTACTTTAGTTGGGAGGTATCAGCAGAGTGAAAGAGAAGATAGCCTGAGTGGCACAAACAGTTAAGTATTCAACTACTAGCAGACAAGTTGGTGGTTCAAATCCACCCAAAGTAGTCTTGGAAAGCAGAGCTGCTTCCAAAAGGTCACAGTATTGAAAACTTTATGGAGCAGTTCTATTACACCTGCATGAAGTCACCATGAGTCAGAACCGACTCACCAGTAACGAACAACATCACCAAGCTAGCTGCCACTGGGAGGAGGTGATGAGCAGAACGATGTCCTCTCCCCCCCCCAAAAAACGTCCACATCTTAATGCCTGGAGCCTGTGAATATATTACATTCCATGGCAAGGAGGTAGGGAAATTTTTACAGTTACCCTGGTGCACTCAATGTAATCATAAAGGTCCTTGTGAAAAAAAGATGGCAGCCAGAGAGTTCAGACTCAGCCATTGCTGGCTTTCAAGACGGAAGGGACCACAAGCCAAGGAATTCAGGCAGTCTCCAGAAGCTGGAAAAGACGAGAAAATAGATATCTCTCAGTAGCCTCCAGAAAGAGACACAACCCTGCTGACAGCTTGATGTTTGCCCAGCAAGACGTATTTCAGACTTTCAATTGCCACATGTAAGACAGTGAACTGTGTTGTTACAGTAGCAACAGGAAAGGAACACAGTGGACTCAAGGAAACCCCAGGAAATGGTGCAGAACCCACCTCAGAGTCACCCCAGCTGACAGTCAGGCAGCTGGGACACTGCCACACCAACCCGGCATTCACCGGGTGAGGGTGTTCCCCAGCGGGGCTGGGCCGGGAGGTCGAGCAGCCCTCCGGCGCTTCAGACAGTCACAAGGACGCAGACGTGATGGGCCGTCGGCCATGCGTGCTGAAAGCTCAGGCCTGAGGAACGCAGGTGGGCACGGCCAGCTAAGGACAGGAATCCACTGTGGAGAAACACTACACCTTCCTGGGGCACCGTTTCACATAAGATCCATACTGGCTTCAGGGCTGAGGTGGGAGTGACTCACTTTTACTAGTTTAGGAAACCAAGGTCCAGGGAGATAAAGTCATTTGTTCAAGGTCACACAGCTTGTAAGTAGCACAGCCGGCGTTAGAACCAGGCTCTCTGACCCCCAAGGCTGCCACCTTTCTGCTCCTCTATGACAAGGATGCTCTCCCAGGGTGGCTTGCTGTTTGCTAACCCTCAGTTCAGACACAGTACAGTTCTGAGGTCCCCAGAGGAGGTGTGTCAAGCTCCCCTGCCAAGAAACACAGAGAGGGTTACTTCAGTTCCTCTCTGAGACTGGCCCACAGGGACAACTGATAAGGACATGGACCCAATCAGGAGTCTCCAGGTGCTGGCCCCTGGCGATGGAGCTACAATGGAGCTCCAAGTCCTCCCAGCCCCTCGTCCTCAGCCTCTGGCCCTGTTCCCAGGTTCCTGCCAGGGGAAGAGGTGAGAAGCAGCCCAGCCCTCAGCAGAAGCTGAATTCATCAAAATGCTGATTCATGTAATGGACAGATGCCCTCACGCAGACAGTCCAGTATCATCCCCCCAGCAATCACTCCATAGGGTTCAATTTCCTCATGCTGGCAGCAATGTCCTCTCCCAAACAGAGGCTGGGAGGTTGGGGGCCGCGCTGTCTGGGGGCCAGAGGAGATTGAGGGAAGAGGGATCTCCCAGCTCCATTGGAAAACCAGGCTAGGGCTGAAGAGGGGGCTATGGGAGGGGCAGCTGGAGACTCAGCTTCTTCATTCATAAAATGAGAGTCATTTTAGAAGCCCCTGAGTGGTGCAAACAGTGAAGCGCTCAACTGCAAGCCAAAAGGTTGAAGGTTCAAATCCACCCAGAAGCACCTCAGAAGACAGGCCTGGTGATCTACTTCTGAAAGATAACAGTCTTGAAAGCTCTATGGAGCCATTCTACTCTGCACTCATGGGGCCAGTGTAAGTTGGAATCAACTCAACAGCAACTCACAACAAGAAGCATCCACCTATGGTTTAGAAAACGAGGATGCCGTAATACACACTTCACAGCAGGATGACAACGAAGATGAAAGACGTGCAAAGCACCAAACTCAACACATGGGACACTTAGACCCTCCGTGAATGGCAGTCATGGTCATTATCATCTGGATGGAGGCGAAGAGACTCTCAGGGGCAGGATCTAGCTTTGAATCTGACTCCTGCACTTAGCACCTGATGGATACAGAACTTGTCAAGCTCTCCTGAAGGAAGAGCAGGGCTGAGTCAGGTGAACCTGGGTTCTAACCCTGGCTCTGCCACCCATGACCTGGGTGACATTGGACATGGTATATCAGCCCTCTGCTCCTTACCTGTTCATCTGTAAAATGAGACTGCCTTTCATACTGTCTGGAGATAGGGGTAGAAGGAGCCCCGACGTGCAGAGTGACTAGTGAGAGACTAGAGTGTCCTGGATGGAAGACGAAGTGGTCCAGGGAAGAGTCTTCATGTTGATCAACAGGCCAGCCAGACTCGTGGTACAGAGATGGTGACCCAGGGGTGGCTGTAGTCGTGCTGGGGAGAGACAGCGGTATATCAGAGGGAGAAGGCCCAACAGGAGAGTTACTCAACAGGCAGTGGAGGTGACCATGATACAGCTGACCGTGGTGCAGAAGGCAAGCGTGAGCAACAGCAGAATCAAGAGGCCTTTGCTGGGAAGGGTCTCCCCCTCGTGTTTCTACTCTTCTCTTTACCCCATGCCCTTATTGTCACTTCCCCCCGGGAAGGAAGTCTTGGTCAGCAGTGGGTCAGACCAGAGACTTTGGGCACCACGTTACTGGAGAGCAGGGCCGCTGTGTGTGTTAGACTTCAGCGTTCTTGCCCATGGGACTCACGCTTCTGTGCTTCCCACGTCCACAAGTAAACAGGAAGAGGCAGGACAGCTGTCTTCATTCGGGCAGCCACCTGGGACCTGTTCTGCAGAAGCAGCTCTTCTGGATTCATATTGAGGATGCGGGAAGCTTCCTTTAGACTTCATGATCAAGCTGTGCTCCCAATCCAGCTGTCACCAGCTGCTAGTGAGCCTGTGTACTACTTCCTTTCTGGCTACTGTTCCTTGAGTGTGTCCCTTGGGCCAAACCCCAGGACAAAGGAAACTCAAGCCCCGTGTTGAGCTCCTATGGATCATAGGCTTAGACAGAAGGCCTCAGTCTATAGTGAAGAAGTCCCAGGCTACAGTGAAGACCCACCCAAGGGTCCTGCAGGAACCAGGTCCAGGAAAGACAAATGGGAGATTCAAGCCATGGTTACAACACGCCAGGTGATCAGAGATGTTCTTTCTGTACTGGCATTGTCAAGCAGACCTCTGGGGAGCTCCACCCTAGCTGGTAGCCAGCGGGCCCCTGCCAGGCCCCAGATGAGAAGGTCCCTTAGAGTGGCCTCCTGGAAACAGACTCTGGGATGGAGAGTTGCATGCAGAACACCTCATGTGATGTGGTCCCAGGGGACCTACCTGAAGGGAAGGGAGGGAGGCCACACTTGGCAGAGGGAAAGGCTGGTCCCCATGCAGAAGCAGCCAAGACCTCAGCTAACCACCAGGGAGCTCTGGAGTCAGATGTCCCCTCAGAGCTATCCAAAACCCAGACCTCTCTGTGCCCCCATCAGCCAGGTATCACATGGAAGTAGGTGAGATCATTCCCCATGGCCAAGAGTGATTTCCAGAGAGTGATGCAGCTGGAAGGCTTTTCCAGCACTTGGGGAATGGATGCCAAGGGCCTGCAGATTGGGTCTGTGCCAATGCCATAGTGGGAGGCAGCCAGTGAACAGAGCTGGGTACCAGCATGCCTGCTTGTCACCTGCAATCCAAGCAGGCTGGTCCCAGGGCCCTGCATACCTCACTAAGGCCCTGCAAGGCTACTACCTCCCCTGTCCTCAGATCCTGGGTAACCTCAATAAGGCAGCTTGTCTCCCCCACAGAGGAGCTAACAGAGACATCAAAGTCCCAGCCTCTCGCTTTCACGCAGCTTTGAAATGAAGAATTTCTGAAGCGGCTGTGCCCAGGACGATTTCAAGTCCTCCTATTGAAGAATCAGAGCATCTCAGGCCTCAGAAACAGAGTGGGTGGGCTCCCGGATACAGAAAAGTGGAAAGCTTTTGTGCACCAGGCGGTAGAATAGAACAGCCAGAAAAAGGAACAAGCAGAATAAAAATACGTGATGAATCTCAGCAGTAAAATCGGAGTTCTAGATCTCTGGAGTGGCAGCACAAATGAGCAAGACCCCACCTGGGGTCAGAGAAGCATGCAGTTTGCAAGAAGGAAATAGAAGGCCTTCATTAATTCTCTCCATCGCTCATGCATGCAGAAATAATCAGTGAGCACCCACTAAATGCCAGAAGTCCTCGGATAGGGGAAACAGTTTGCCTTCAACTTCTAACCTAAAGGTTTGCAGTTCAAACCCAGATAGTGACAACCCAAAAAAGGCCTGTCTGCCTCCATAAAGGTCATAGTCAAGAAAAGCCAGTGGGGCAGCTCTGCTCCACACCACTAGAGGAACAGCACACCACGGAGGGGAGGGCTTCAGATCACAGGGCTCTGGGGCCAGCTCCCCTGTATTCACATCATCACCCTGTTACTTGGGCTGCTTGACGCTGAGCGAGCCTCTTAAACCTCCTCCTTATGTGTGAAATGAGGTCCGCACAGCCCCTAATTTAGCAGGCTTGTTTTGAGTTCATGGAGGAAGATCACTGAGATTATGTGTAACGAGTGCTTAGCAAGTATCAGTTAGTGGACCACTCCACCAGACACAGGGACACAGACACTACAGGGCCACCAGCCCAGAGTGTGGCCTCAGAGCAGCGAAAGGCTGAAAAGCCTCAGGCCGACTTCAAAGAGGAAGAAAGTGCTGGAGTGTCCCAAAACAAAGCGGACCAAAGGCAGCACCCCAGAAGGGTCGGCAGGCACGCAGACAAGAATCGCATGGTGGCCATTAGGACTGTCAGGGCCAAAGTGACACAGGCAGATGGGCTACCAGCCACCAAAGGGAAGGAAGGAAGGCTGCCTCTGGAGGGTTGGGTGTCTCCTGTCGGGGTCCCAGAGTCCAGCTCGTGTACCTGAAACTGTGCTCCTGGGAGTTTGATCTCTCCTACCTGAACATTTTAAACAAAGCAAACAGACCAACAAGAGTAATTCTCACAGGCTGATGACTCAATGCAGTGTGTGTGTGTGTGTGTGTGTGTGTGTGTGTGTGTGTGTGTGTGTGTGTGTGTGACCTGAATATTGTGTAAACACTGAAAGCAAACAAATGAACAGGAAAAGAGCTCTTTGACTCTTCCAAGTGAAATTTCTGCCTTTTGCTTGTATTTAGAAAACTAAAATCAGACTTTTGCCAGGGAAGGAGGCCCTCCTAGTTTTAGGCAAAGGCCTAAATATTATCGGAGCCATGGCTGGTGCCAACAGCTAGGCACTGTGCTGCCAGCTGAAAGACTAGTGGTTCCAGAAGCCCCTGGAAAGCAAGCCCTGGAGATCTGCTTCTGAAGGATCACAGTCATGAAAACCCTATCCTGAAACTAATGGGGCTGCCATTAGGTGACATCTGCCCACTGCCACTGGTGTGGTTTTGGGAAAATAACAATGCCTATTACGTTTTCTGAAACCCTGGTGACATAGTGGTTGAGAGCTATAGCTGCTAACCAAAAGGTCAAAAGTTCGAGTTCACCAAGTGCTTCTTGGAAACTCCACAGGGCAGTTCTGTCCTGTCCTGTGAGTCACTATGCGATGGAATCAACTTGACAGCAAGGGAGTTGGTTGTTTGGTTTTGGTTATGCCCTCAGTAAATACTTGCTGAATGAATGAACACATGAGTGAATGAGTGAATGAAGAAAAAAATGGAAAGCTCGTTAATATTTTTGCAGTGTGCTGCCCTTGCCTGCAAGTTGGAAGGTAATTGGATTTCTCATCAGCTGAGGAGCCTGGCTCACTGAGGAGCCTGTTCTCACTCGTGTGTTAATACTGAGCTTCCGTAGAAGATGCTGCCTTCCAGGCTAGGAGCCTTCGTGGATAACATCACCAGGACCTTATTATAAACACTTAATTCTAAGTTCAGTCTTCAAAGGATGGGTCTTAGAGACACAGAGGAAATGCCTCTGAGCCAAGGGAGAGCTGACTTGTAGAACCCCTGGCTTTCTGCTCAGGACGGGGGAGCTGAACTGGACTCTTGTCGCTTGGTCAGTTCTTCTGGCTTCCTCAGTCCCTCTGGCCCTTCCATAGAGACCCTGCTTCCCTTCACTGTCTACCCCCAAGGTCATGCCCCACACCCCTAGGTTCTGGCTTGGATTCTTGCCCCCCTGACTTTGCAGGCCCCATCTACCCTGCTACAAATGAAGACTTCTAACAATGCACAATTACTGAAAAACTACTGTGTGACTGGCTCTGTCCTCAGTATTTCATGTACCTTACTTCATTTGCTTCTGATAGCAACCCTCCTGAGACAGCATGACAAGCCCTATTTTACAGATGAGGATACTGAGGTTCAGAGAGGACCAAGGTCATACCACTGGAAGAATCAGAGCCAGGATCTCAGACTGTGACTCTGAAGCCTGAGACCTCGACCCCACTACAGCCAGTCCCATGTATGCATCAAGACTTTGCCCTGTCTGCGTGTACTGCCTTTCTTATTGTTTACTTAATATTTTTATTTAAACTGACTTTATTTTTGATATAAATAAATGCATTTAAAGGAAATGATATATCACTATGGTGTATGTAAAAATGCAGGTCCTTGAATGGCACCAATAGTGTGTGCTCAGCCCGAAGACTGGCAGTTCAACCCAAGCCAGCAGTGTCACGGAAGAAAGGCCTGGCCATCTGCTTCCATAAACAACTACAGCCAGGAAAACCTTACACTCTGTATTACATGAGGTTACCATGAGTCAGAACTGATTCAACTGCAACAGATTTGGTCTAGTTTTTTGTAGGAAAGAAAGTATCACTGATGAAAAGTAACCTGGAAAGAAAACAGTGAGCCTAAGTTACCACCGAATGCTACTGCCTGCTGTAGGTACCCGCCTTACTTTTCAGTACCATGAGAGATCTGCAAAAGCTAGAGGATTCGTCACCAAATCTCCTCCTTCGCCAAGACAGGATTGATGGAGCTCTCAAAGGGGCTTTCATCCACCCTGTGACCTAACACTGCTAAGGATGAGTCTGGGCCCCTGACAACATGGCCCTTGTCATCGATTGAACTGTGTCCCTGAAAAATGTGAGTAGCCATTTGGCTGGGCCATCATCCCCAATACTTTGTGATTTTCCCGTGCTATACATCCTAATCTATGCCTGTGACTAATAAATAGGAGGATTATGTTAAAAGATGATTAGGGTGGGACTGCAACACCCTTGCTAAGGGAGCTTCCCTGGAGTGTGACTTGCACCACTTGTACTTTCATCCTGTGGAAGATGAACAGAGAAGGAATCAAGCAGAGAATTAGGAACCTCACACCATCAAGAAAGCAACACCAGAAGTAGAGGGCGTCCTTAAGACCTGAGGTTCCTGTGTAAAGAGGCTCCCCAACCAGAGACTGATGGCAACACAAGAACTTTCCTCCAAGAGCCAACAGAAGGAAAACCTTTCCTCTGGAATGGACTTCCTGAACTTGTAGCCTACTGGACTGTGTACAAATAAACTTTTCTTTGCTAAAACCATCCATCCATTCTCGGTATTTCTGTTAGAGCAGCACCAGCTGACTAAAACAGCCCTGTAACCCACCCACTCTCAGCAACATACAGACCACCCTGTGGAAATTGTCCTCCCTTGTCCTGAAACCCACCCAGTGCCAGGGCTCCAGTGCGCGTCCTGCTCTGAGAGTTCCCATCTGTGTGTCTACAGCTCAGGTCCCTGTGGCCAAGGGCTCAGTGGTCATGTTCTCACCTGAGTTCACCCCTAGCTCCTACCCACAGCAGTGCATACACACACACACACACCCACAAACACAAACGCCTGAGCCCCCACACTTCTAAAAGGCACCACCCACAGCCCAGGGACCCAACTGGAAAGAGGGGAATTATTCCAGTCTTCCGTCTCCCTCCGGCATCTCACCCCCATCATCTCAATCAATTTGCAAACTTAGGACTACCCTGTGCCGGGCTGTGGGCTGGGTGGAGATGAATCAGGCCCAGGCACTCTCCCAGCCCTAGAGGAGTTCACAGGTTAATGACAAATAAATGATGGCAGTGCACCCCAGGCAACTCTAACTGGGTCAGAGGAGATTTGGGTAGACAGGCAGGGGGGGAGTTGTTTTATCTGGGTGTGCTTAGGGAAGTTCATAAAGGAGGAGATGTTAAGAAACCTCTTTCTCCCATTGCCATTTTGATGCTGAGAACACGCTGTGGTTAGCTTAGGGAGTGTCTGGCCCCATTTACAGACGAGGAAATGGAGAGCTGGCAGGTTCCAACGATACAATGTCATACTGGCTCTTTGTGTTGGGGCCAAACCTTTCTCTTTTTCCACTGTTTCTCAAGCAAGAGCCCAGCAACCATGCAATGCCTGGAATCAAAGATCTCCATCTCCAAATACAGCAGAAAGCTCTTGGGTGTGGTAGCTATTTCCTGGAGTTGTTTCTCTCTCTCCCCACCACCTTCCAGTTCCCCCCAACACCATGCCCACCAAAAACAAAGCCAAACTCCTGGCCATTGAGTCAGCCCCAACTATGATGACCCCTTGTGTTTCAGGGTAGAACTACTCCCTAGGGGTTTCTCGGCTATAATCTTGATGGAAGCAGATTGCCAGGCCTTTCTTCCTTGGTACTGTTGGGTGGGTTCAAATCACTGACCTTTAGGTTGGCAGCAAGTGCAAACCATTTGTGCCACCTAGGGTCCTACCAGGTGTAAACTTTCCTGCAAACCAGCAACACTGATTTAAAGCGTGGGGTAGGATGCTGAGAACAGGAGGGGAAGCAACAGTATGTGGTCCTCAGCTTCCATCTCACTGGAGAGACAATGTTCAGGGACCTGAGCAGACACAAGGCGGGCCGCTTAAAACCCAGGAGTCACAGATGGAGAAGGGGATTTCTCCATAAGGTTTTCTGAAAGAGTAATTGTGAAACAGTTGTGTGTTGTTCAGAACGTTACAGTACTTTTCTTGTTTAAGAGGGAGGCAGATTGGCGAGCGAGGGACCCGGACACAGCTTAAAGACTGGGCTTCTTCAAACACTGTCCACCTCAGCCAGGCCCGTTAGTAGCCACGCTGTCCCCATTCCAGCCACTATCGGAATCCGACACGGCAAAGCCACAGACGCAGAATTCTCTCCCGAGGTTTTATGCTGAGACAGAAATCTTTTGCTGAGAACTTCGGCTCCCCCTAGCGGCCATCATGGGCAGCGCGAGCGCCACCTGGAACCGAAGCCTCGCCAAGAAGAGGAAGGTCAAGGGCCCCAAGCAGGATCCCAGGGCATCTCCTGGGCCAGCTCCGGCGCGACATCCCACAGCGGCCCCTGCTGACGGCAGGTCTCTAGTGCACCCCGGAGGCCCACGGAAATTTCATTTCGTCATTCAGAATCTAGTCTGTGAGGTGTTTTCTCCCCTAAAGCACTTCTATAACCATTGTTTTAAATTTGAGTTTGAAATTAATAACATACTGTTCACACCGCGTGGGCTTTAAAAGTGCCCCTAACAGCTCTTTCCTCCAGTTTCCCGTATCTAAATAATCGATCATTTTAATCACTGTTGTTGAGGCAATGGCAGCTGCTAATTTAGGCACTTATCAGAAGAGTTTTTGCCTCCTTTTTCTTGGGAAGTAAGGGAGAAAGTTTTCTAGGTTTCAGCAATAGCAGTGTTCTCCGGACAATCGAGGAGCTATTCACAGGCAGGCAGGGAGTACAGTGGTACAGCCAGGCCCCCACACTGGCCCTCCCAGGGACAAACTACCCAACAAGTGAGGTAAGGACATGCTAGGGCCACCAGCTGTCCAAAGCAAAGACACACAGACACCAAGCAGACAGGACACAGGGAAAAGCAAATGCCAAAGTGGAAAGGAACTGGCAGGGCACCCCAAGTACAAGGCCGTTTAAGCTACGAGACCCCTACCACTTCAGCATTTTCACTGGCATCTGTCTCCTAGGGTCCCTTCCTATATAACTGAAATTCCTTGTATTGGTGGTTCTCTTGGGAGTATTTCTTTCTAATAAACAAGAGGTAAGAGTGGACTGTTGAGTCTAACTCTTGCAGCTGGATCCAACCTGCATGGCTACTGGGCAAGGATGGCCTGTATTAATAGATGACAGGTCTCTGATCCACCTTGAGAGAACTGTCTTGTATGCCCACCTCTGCTGGTCCAGCAACTCCAGCCAGGAGGGCCAGCAGTGCTCTGCCGTGACACAAACACAAGGGTATGCTGTTGCTCATGTCCTGGTCAACATTCACTAGGAACTCCAGCCCCAGATGATGTGCAAAAGTGAGGGAATTCAAGAAAGTGACCATTGTGGTGAATTTGATCAAGTTGCTTTTTAACTATATGGCATTTATGTACAGAGTTATGTCCTAAGTTTTGTAAACAATGTTTATAACTTTAACTTTTAAAATATACTTGGTATACATCTAGATGCAGTCTAGCATACGTTTAATATAATATGAACACGGGTAAGAATGCAATAATACAATACAATAAAGGAAAACAATCTGTCTCTAACTAATAGGACTCTACAGGACAGAATAGAACTGCCCCATAGGGTTTCTAAGGAGTGGCTGATAGATTGAAATTGCCAATCATTTGCTTAGCAGCCCAGTTCTTTACCACTGTCACTATCTTAACCATAGTCACATTTAAAAAGAAGTTGCATCATGGGTAGCTGTGTACATCTATATATAATCCCCTGTTTGAATGCCTAAGTAAGCAGAGGAGGGGGCACTACAATTATCTGCCCCTAAGGCCTTTTCATGCCTTAATCTGGCACCAGGTCCCTACATGGTGATGGAGCCAAGACACTCCATCCACCCTGTCCAGCACAGCAGCAGCCCAGAGAACCCAAGTCCTGGCTCCTGCAGGAGTGGGGGACATTGCCATGGGAATGATGCCACATGAACAACCCTTAGAACATCTTCTGAGAGAAACTGCCTTCTGAGTTTCAGTTCCTTAATTGCTGAGTGCTCACAGCCTGAAAAACCTGCCAGAGGGTGACATCCATTCCATGAGAGCAGCTTCATCAAAGGAGGGTGAGTAACATGTTCCCAAGGTCCTACTGGGGCTTAGGGGGTGCACGGGCCATGAGTTTTCCTGGAAAACAGCTCCCATATCTGCACCTTGCCCTACCTGGGAGCCCATCAACCAGGTCATGGCAGGTAAGATGGAATTATCTTAGCTGTAATCATTCAGAAGGAGCCCTGGTGGTACAATGGTTAGGGCTACACTGGTAACAGAAGGCTGGTTATTTGAATCACCAGTGTCTGTAAGACTTGACAACGTGCTCCCATAAAGGTTACATCCTAGGAAGCCCTATGGGGCAGTTGCACTGTGTCATCTAGGGTCATTATGAGGCAAAATCTGCTTCTCTTGACACAGTGACAACGATTTATGTAAGCAGATCATCAGGTCTTTCTCCCATGGAGCAGCTCAGTGGGTGCAGCCGGGTGGGTCCAAACCACTGGGCTTTTGATTAGCACCTCGGTGTTTAACCCTTGAACCACAGATTCCTTACTAAGAAGCTGAGGTGACTGCAGTAGATGTCTCAAAACTAGTATTTATAGAGTGCAGCTTCACGTAACAGGCTTGCTGAGTGTGCATTTGGGCATTTATCTCACAAACAACTCTCTAACAGAGGCTGTTACCATCCCTAGTTCACAGACTTATTTAAACAGCAAAATTCCAGAGGCAGGAGGCTAACCCACATCTGTCTTACCACATAAAACTTCCTGGTGCCAAACGGGCCCCCTTTGGGTCTTCTCCCACCCCCAGAGTTTCTGATCTCCCTCCTCTCATGCCTCTGGACTCAGCCTCATCATGAGCTCGTGTAGGTGACACACAATCACATGTTCCCAACAGATGGCTTGAGTCCAACTCATTGCAACCAAAATGGCATAATATTTTCACTGATCACCCCACTTTATCCCTTGTGGATGGAGATAATAGTCTTTGGTGTTATTCTTACTCTGTGGTGGATGACCCATAACTCAGCAGCTCACACAGTGTGGGCTGAGATGCAGGTGTCCACTCTTCCCCACCCCCACTGCCTTGGGTCAGACCCTCATCAAACCCTTGCCTGGACCAGCCACTGGAAGAGTGTACCCACTGTCCTCATTCTAACCTGGCTTGTTTCACCCCCATCCACTGTCTTAATGCCTGCTACAGAGGGCTCCTAGCGTTGAGTACTACTCCCTATCTACTTTCAAATCCTCTAAACCCTCTCCTTCAGGATAAAACTCTAGTTTCCTTCTTGACATACCTGGTACTCTGTGATCTCACCTTGCCAGCCTCTCCAAGCTCACCTCGCATTGGCCCTCCCGCCCACTGGTCACACCCATCTATAAGCTCCTCCCTGGGTTCACTGTACTTGGTCATGTCTCAGGACACTTGCACATGGTTTTCCCTTTCTTTCTGATGCCCATTATTTGCACGCAGGTATCTACCTGAAAAAGAGTTCTTCAGTTTTCAAATTCTAGCTCAATTGTTGCCTTCTTGGAGAAGACTTCCTGGGTCCCCTTGAGCTACACCCCCCCCAGACAGTAGCTCTCTCTTCAGATCCCTCCTTCTCAACACCTAGCACATCTGTCCTTTGTGCATACCATTTACCACTCTGTATTTTCACCATTGGAGGGCATGCATGTCCGCTGTCTGTGAACTCCTGGAAGGTAGGGCAATACTTGATGAATTCTTGTGTTCTGGGAGCCTGGAAACCCGGGTGCTGCAAGCAAATTGCTATTGGCTACTAACTGAAAGCCTGGCTGTTCAAATCCAGCTAGCCACTCCATGGAAGAAAGGCCTAGCAATCTGCTTCCGTAAAGATTACAGCCAAGAATACCCTAGGGAGCAGTTCTACTCTGTAACACATAAGGTCAACATGAGTCAGGAACCAACACTACCACAGCTAACAACAACACAGGTCCTGGGAGTCGTTGACACTAAAATAATCTAAAAAACAAATAAAAATGAAATAAACAATGTTGAGTGACTCAGTAGGGAGAGGGCACTTTCGTGGTCCAGACAAGAGGTGGGGAGGGCCTGGATGAAGTCAGTGGTGATGGAGATGACGCCCTCTTCATCCTGTCTCTACCAGTGACTATGGGTGAATCACTGGCCTTTCTTTAATCCTCATTTTCCTTGTTTGTAAACATGGATTTAGTGGTAGCGCATTAGCAACCTCAATCAGCCTCACAGAAGCCAACAAGACAACACAAGAGAAAGTATCCACTGCTTGGCCCTTTATGAGAGAGTCACTGGTGTTTGATGGAGCTTTGACATGGTTTCTATGAGTGGAGACATTCTAAAAAGCTTAGTTTCTATTGGAGTATCTTGGGCTAAGTTGAGCTGTGCTTCCAAGGACAAATAAAATATGGATGGGTGCATGGGTGGGGAGTGGAGAGGACAGGGACATGCTCCAGTGAGAGAAAATGATCTACAGAGACCTTGGAGGGAGAGGGGGAAAAACCCATTGCCACTGAGTCAATTCTGACTCATAGTGACCCTATAGGACAGAGTAGAACTGCCCCATAGGTAACCATGGAGTTCCTGGTATATTCAAACTGCTGACCTTTTGGTTAGCAGTCATAGCTCTTAACCTCTATACCACCAGGGTTTTCAGAGGGAGAAGGAAGGACAGTGGAAATAAGGCCCTCCTGAGCACCTCCTGTATTCTCAACATCATGCGAGACAGGTTATATTCTCTTAATTTGCTCTTCTGAGAATCATCTCCAATCAAAATGAGGGAGCTATAGTCAATTTCTGCTCACCAAAGACACCATCAAGAAAATGAGTGAACAAGCTACCAATTAGAAGAAACATTCACACCAAGATTCCAATTGTTCTAACGTGCAAAAGAATGGGACAGACACATCAGAGAAGAAAACATATGAATGGCCAATAAAAGCATGAAAAATAGCCTCAAATTATTAGTCACCATGGAAAGGCAAATTAATACCAAAATGAGATACCACTACTACACCACAGGCATGGCTAAAATAAAAAGACTAACAATACCAAATGTTGATGAAGATGTGGAGCAACTGGAACCCTCTTACCTTACTGGTTATATATAAATGGTACAACAACTTTAGAAAATGTTTGGCAATTATAAAGTTAAACATATACCTACCCTTTAAGCCAGGAATTCCACTTACGTATTTACCCAGCTGAAATGAAGACACAAGACTACACAAAGTCTTAGCAAACTTCTTGGCATCTTTATTCATAATAGCTCAAGTTGAAAAGAAGCCAAATGTCCATCAGTAAGCAAAGATGTAAACAAATTGCAATGTGCTATATGATGATAGGAAACTCTGGCGGCATGGTAGGTTAAGTGCTACCTTTGCTAACCAAAAGGTTAGCAGTTCAAATCTGCCAGGTGCTCCTTGGAAACTCTAGGGGGCAGTTCTACTCTGATCTCTAGAGTGGCCATGAGTCTGACCCGACTTGACAGCAATCGTTTTTTTATACAATGATACAGTTACTACAAGTCAGAATCAACTCAACATCAGTGGATATACTACCTAGCAATGAAAGTAACAAGCTGCTGATGTGGGCAACAATATGAATAAATTTCAAGGACATTGTGTGGAAGGAAAGAAGGACCACATAAAAAAGAATATATGAACAAGTATATAATAGTGTACAATTCCATTTCAATGAAATTCAAGAACAGACAAGGCTTATCTATGGTGACAGAAATCAGAATAGTGAGCGCCTTCAGTCGGGGGTAGAAATTGATTAGGAAGAGACTTGAAGGCTGACAGAAGTGTTCTGTATCTTACTGGAAACACTGGTTATATGGATGACTACATCTCTCAACTCCTTGAACTGAACACCTAAAATCTGTACCTTTGGTTGTATTCTAATCATCCTCAAATACAAACAAGATGTGGTATCAGACCATCTGGATTTGAATTCTGGCCCCATCCCTTACCATATTTGTGACCCAGGTTAATCTTTGGGACTCCGTTTCCTTGCCTGTAAAATGGAGGTGATACTAGCTGAAGGCATCACAGCTATTAAGTAAAAAAAAATCAACATATGCAAAGAGCTGGACTTAGCAAGGTGACACTTGGAAAAGCAGGCAGTCAATACTAACTGACCAAAGTAATTTGTCCAAGGTCCTGTAGGGAAGCAAGAGGAGGGGGAGTACAGGCTGGGATGACCCCAGGGCCTGGTGCAGGCTGAGGCAGGGAAGAGGACAAGGGATGAGCTGGGAAAACACACCCCCACCTCACCCGTTGCCCCAGAATCCTTGGAAAGAACCTGTTCTGGGAGCCGTGTCTTTCTCCTGAGCCCAGATACAAGTAAAGGTGGCCATTGAGAGTCCTGACTTCAGGTTCATGGTTGGTTGGACCTCCCTGGAGATTTGGTGAGACCTCATTCATTAGGAACACAGACTTGATGTGTATACCTTGTAGAAGAGAGGCCATGCTTTTTTGTTTCATCACTTGAGGCAATGAGCCCTTCATCTTGTAGGCAAATACTCGGTTCTTTCCCAGTATCTCAAAAGTTATGCATGTTCTGCACCATAGTCTCTGCAACCAACAGTAACTGAGTACCTAGTGCATGTCAGTCACCTACTATGTGCCAGGTACCATGTGACACACATAGAGACTAGGAAGAAGGAGCAGGTACTTTTGCCATGAGATCAGAACTGGATGACACTCAGCTGCCCCTGTTGAAGATTTTGATCCAGATTATATAACAGAATCCTGATCAAAAGGGGGAAAATGTAGAACAGAATTTCAAATTTTCATCCACTTCAGACTTTCTGGAGCCATGGAGGGTAGATAAACCCCTGAAACTATTACCCAGAGATCACTTTAAATCTTAAACCAAAAATGTCCCCTGAAGTCGTCTTAAAACCAAACAACAGTGTAGCTAAACTAGTAAAACTGTCTGCCTTATTCCAAAGGATAGAGTAACAGGGACAGGGGTATGGGGGCCAGATTTTCAGGGGACATTGAGGCCAATTGGCATAACTAGTCTTTTGCTAAGAATGTCTTCTGCACCCCATATTGGTGAGTGACATCTGGGGTCTTAAAAGCCAGCAGGCTGCCATCTGAGGAGCATCAATTGCTCCCAATCCACCTGGAACTGATAACAACAGAGAACATCAAAGACATGAGGAAAAATGAGCCTGGGAGACAGAAGGACCCACATGGCTGGGAGGCTACATCAGCATAAGACCAGAAGAACTAGATGGTGCCTGGCTACCACCAAAGACAACCTTGATAGTGGAGGTAATGTAGAGTCCCTGACATAGCACAAGAAAAAGAGGTATGCTCATCAAGAACTCTATTAAAAGATCAGAGCTGATGGTCCAACAGCCTGAAGGGTCCCCTGAGTGCACGGTCCCCAGACTTGTTTCTAGCCCAGAGCTGAAACCAGTACTGAAGCCAACACTTCAGACGAAGAATGGACTGGACTTGGGGACACAGCATGATACATGTGGTGTATGTACTTTATGGTTTTATATATGCATATTTATGAGGCTCTCCTACTGGTTTCTTTTTAGAGGGGAGAAGAGAGGGTGAAGAGGAGGGGACATGTGTTGGTTAAGTGGATGCTGAAAGTAAAGAGTGAAAAAGAAGAGTGTGCTGTCAGAGCGTGAAGAGAGCAGATAGAGTTGCACAGAGACAGGTACTCAGAGTTTTACGTAGAAAATTGATCTGAATTGTAAACTTTCACATAATCACAATAAACAAAAATTTTTTTTAATGTCTGCCTTAAGCATTATGCTCTTTTAAGAACTATCTACATGGGATCAAAGTGACAACAGCAACCTGAAAGCTTAGACAGAAAACTTAGGCAGCAAGGAGTTGACATCAGTGGGGGAGAGACATCTGAAAAGGAGGCTGAGAACGGGTACACAGCCTGAAGAATGTAATCAGTGTCCCTGAACTGCACGTGGAGAAGTGGTTGCATTTGTGTACGTTTTGCTGTCTAAATTCTCAGCAACGGCAATAAAATAAGATTTTAAAAAGAAGCAGCAACAGGCACACCAGTGGGTGAGGACATAGGAGGGTGGGCTGCAAAAGATGCTCACCACTGAGACTAACGGAGGTGGAAACAGAAGAGGAGCCTTGCTTCCAGCAAGGGGCTGACCCCATTAGAGGAGGCAGGCCCAGAAGAAGCCCTTCAGTTGGATCTGGAAAGGTAGACTGCACATGAGCCGAGTTGAGAGAGGAGGCATGCAAGGCAGAGGAAACAGCAGCGACAAAGGTGTTGAGACAGATGGACCTATCCAAGACAAGGCTGGGGGTGAGGCAAATACCTTGGCAAAGAGGGAGAGGCATGTAGGCTGTTTTGAGCCCTGGTCGTGAGGATTCAAGCCTCAGGGCAATGGGGAGAAAGGAAAGATCTTGAGCAAGTGATTGTGAAGATACGGGTGTCAGATGCAATAACTGACTGTGGGCTGAGCTAACAGGTTTATTAGAACCATGCTGAGCACTGGGTTGTCATTAGCTGCCATTAAGCTGACTCACAGCGACTGTGTGTATGCCCAGTAGAACTGCAGGGTTTCCAAGGCTGTGAATTTTGGAAACAGATAACCAGGCCTGTCCTCTGAAGCGCCTCTCAGTGGATTCTCACTGATAGCTTTGGGGTTAGCAGTTGGGTTCTTAACCATTAGTGCCACCCTTGAGCTTTGGGTGGTGGTCATGGTGCTTGTCATTGAATTGATTCCAATTCAGGCTGTAATCATTACAGAAATGAGCCCTGGTGGCGCAGTGGTTAAGCATTCACGACAAGAGAAAAATGTGATGATCTGTTTCCATAAAGATTACAGCCTTGGAAACACTGGGGG
Source organism: Heterohyrax brucei (assembly GCA_028571685.1). Lineage (NCBI taxonomy): Eukaryota > Metazoa > Chordata > Mammalia > Hyracoidea > Procaviidae > Heterohyrax > Heterohyrax brucei. The sequence continues at coordinate 56,871,502 of CM053161.1, read as the reverse complement.
ACAGTTCTACTCTGTCCTGTAGAGTTGCCACGAGTTGAGTTTGACTTAACTTGGGCATAAGATTTTTTTGATTAATCTCTGCTATAGCAAATCACTGGAAACTCTGGTAGCATAGTGGTTAAGTGCTACATGTGCTAACCAAAAGGTTGGCAGTTCAAATCCTCCAGGAGCTCCTTGGAAACTTCACGAAAAAGTTCTCTTCCACCCTATAGGGTCACTGTGAGTCAGGATCAACTTCTTGATGGCACTGCTCAATGGGTTTGGTTTTTGTTTGTTTGTTCGTTTGTTTATTTTTAATAGCAAATCACCAGGTCTTTAATCTCACTGAGTACCTAATGGGTCAAACCAATGACCTTTCTGTTAGCAGCTGAGTGCCTAACCATTGTGCCACCAGTGCTCCTTGAGCATTGGGTAAAGCCCTGCATCCCACCAACCACTTCTGCACCCAGAGAGCAAGCAGCACCCACCACCAGTCACAGCATGAGCTCTCAAGGCACAGCCTCAACGCCTGTACCAGCCTTCAAATTTTCACTTCTTAAAAATTTTTAAAACATACACACACAGTTGCCATCAAGTTGATTCCAACCCATGGTGAGCCATGCGTGTCAAAGCAGACCTGTGCTCCATGGGATTCTCAAGGCTGTGACCTTTCAAAAGTGACTCACCAGGCCTTTCTTCCACGATGCCTCTTGGTGGGTTCAAGCCACAAACCTTCCAGCCAAGCAATGAACCAGTTGTACCCTGTAGGTCATCTCTTTTCTTTTTCACCCCTCGTTTATCTGGTGTCTCTGACACCCTGCTCGTCAGAGAAGAGTAATCTGCAAACACAAGGGCAAAGGGTGGCAGTTTGATTTTGAAGCAATAGGAGAACAAAATTGATTCAAAAGGAAAGATTTATTTAAAACAAACATGGAGTTGCCACACATGGGCCCTGTGCAGACGCTTGTGCCCACCCTAGGAGGCTCAGAAAACAGGAAGGGGTGGTTGGAAATTGTTCCCAGGAGCACAGGGCTGGTGCAAAGTTACCTGGGACTCTCCACACTTACTCTGGCAGCCCTGGGTCCTACCCCCTGTGATTCTCCAACCTAGGGAGCATCAGAACCACCCATCAACTTGTTAATAATACAGATTCCCAGGCTCCCCCAAACCCCTTGTAGCTGGGGTGGGGCCTGGGAATCTGTATTTTTAACAAACACTTCTTCCAACCCAGGTCATCCTACATGCCCAGGTGGATTGGAAAAACACACATGTTAAACACCACCTCTGCCCTCTGAGTGGGAGGGCCTTCCCTCTCCTCCTGGGCCCACGTGTAGGGATGCCAGGGCTTCCTGCCTGCAGCCCACCATGTCTCATTCTGAAAGTCCTGCACTGGGGATGAAACTTTGAGCCCTGCTCTCCTGTCCAGGCCACCAGATCCCAGACATGAAGCCCCAAACCTCTCCACAGGAGTCCACCACAGCTCACTGGCCATTATTTTGTGGTTAACCCTGCCAGTTTTTGTCTTGCAGGAGTTGTTGTCATTGTTAGTTGCTATTGTGTCAACTTTCTTTCCTTCACAACAGGATCCATAGGATTTTTATTTGCTGTTTTTTGAGAAGTTTGATTGCCAGGCCTTACTTCCTAGTCTTAGTCTAAAAGCTCCCCTGAAACCTGTTCTGCATCCTAGCAACACGCAAGCTCTACTAACAGATGGGCGATGGCTGTGTGGTGGGGCACTGGCCAGGAACAGAACCTGGATCACCCACCTGGAAGGTGAGAATCCCACTGCTGACCCACCACTCCCCTAGGAATAAAAGTGTGCATTTTACTCCACCTTATCTGAGTGTCAAGAATGACATATTACCTTTTTTTTTTTAATAGCCAATTACATCCCCTCTTTCCCAAGTGGTGAGAAATTCAGTCTCCATCAGGAGGGGGCTGCAGTCTGGGGCAGGTAGAGGAGATGATACCCTCTAGTCTTCAGGGCATTCTGATCACCTTCACTTTGGTCCCGTTGTTCACACCTCTTCTTTGTCACTTAGAGGTACTGGGGCAGGCACCCCTGGGGCCCAGCTTCCTTAGGTGACCCACAAAACCAGTCCTCTTATGTCCAGCGACCATCACGCCCTCTCCCCTACCCTAGAATGCTATGAGGACTCCACCAAAATCCTATGTCCTTCCCGATCCTCTGGAATTTCCTCTTTCTCACAGGCTGCCTCAGCCTAGCCTACCTCCAGCCTCCCAGCCAGTAGCCCCCATCCCCTCCCCCTGTTTCCTGGACAAGGGATGGAAGAAGGAGATGCCTTTCCTCACTAGCTCCTCTTTCACATGGGCGTATTTATATTTATTTTTTTTATGAAGGACTTGTTTACTAATAAAGCTCTTCTTAGTTACTGGCTCCAAAAGAGTGGTTTAAAACATAATGTCATTTGATACCTGTAACACAGTAGATAAGAACGAAGAAGCCAGGCCTCTTGTTTGTTGAATCTCTGCTCCACGCCTGATCCCGCTGTAGATGCATCCCAGGGAGGGTAGTTCTCATTCCCAGCTGCACACGGCAATTTCCTGGAAGCTTGGAAAAGACCCATGTCCTGGTCTCACTCCCCAGAACTTCTGATGAAATTGGTCCACGTGGTCTTGGAGTAAAAACCAAAAAAATCAAAGCCAGAGTCATCAAATCCATTTTGACTCATAGCAACCCTACAGGAAGAGTAGATGGAACTCCTGCATAGAGTTTCCAAGGCAGACCCGGGCATTTTAACCACCCTGGGGAATTCATAGCAACCCTATAGACAGATTAGAATTGCCTTGTAAAGTTTCCGAGGAGCACCTGGCAGATTTGAACTGCCCGCCTTATGGTTAGCAGCCATAGCACTTAACAACTACACAAGCAGATTTCCTTTTTTGGTTTTGGCTTGATGAATTCTAAATGTGTAGCCAGGCTTGAGACCCACTGGTTGATCCCCAACAGGACCTTTTGAGTTGTATACAGTTGTGGCAGTGGTAGTTACTGTCCACTAAGTCAGTTCCGACTCATGGTGACCCCATATGTGCAAAGGAGAATCATTCCATAGAATATTCAAGACTGTGACCTTTCAGAAACAGATCACCAAGTCTGTCTTCCAATACACCTTGGGGTAGGTTCAAACCACTAGGCTTCCGCTAATAGTCAAATGCCTAACCAGGGGTTTTAGAAAGAGGTGGTTGTGGGAGGTGGGGAGGCAGAACAAGCAGCACCCAGCCTGAGTCGTTGGCCTGCTGCTGGGAGTAGGAGCTCACCCCACCCCATCTACAGCTGAGCAGACCCTGTCTAGAGGTAAGGATGCAGGGCTGCTTTGGCAAGCCACCAGCTCTGAGTGTAGCTACCAACAAATAGCAAAGGAGGAGAAAACTCAGACAGGTGCCCCTGCCTACTCTGGATCAATTTCCTCATGGCACTTGTTGGAAGCCACCCCAGGCAGGGACCACGGTGGGGCCACTCATCCCCCCGATCGAGGCTAGAAACTGGAGCCCAAAACTGCTGGGTTGGGTGGGCTGGACTGAGGCAGAAAATCAAAGAGCCCCATCTAAGAGGGATAGAGAAACAAATTGCAGACAGGAGGAAATCTTGCAGTTAAAAATTTTCTTTAAAAAACATAGCAGTCCCATGAATAAAACAACACATGGGGGCAGGGTGGGGGGCTCTCCTGGCCCTGAATCCTCCCTCCTCAGTCCCCATGACTGGCAGCTGAGTAATAGTAGGGATTATATAATTAGCAGCTGTTAGAACATTAACATGTGTGGTACGTGCTGATTAGATGCTATTAACATGGAAAGAACTTGGACGACTTGCACCCCAATCTCCATCTGTGAGAATGGGAGACAGTCAGGGGGGCAAGGGTAGTGGGGTCCATGACTAAGCCTCTGGACCTCTCAGAGTGGCTAAAATACACCCAGAACATAGCCCACCCGAACTTGGTGGACCAGTGTCCCTCTTATCAGAGGACAAAGGCATTGCTACCCCCTCAGCCTGTCTACCCAACATCTACTTTCCCCCAGAGCATCTTTCTGGGTGCCAAAGATACTTAATATTCCCCATCAGGCTCTCAGAAGACATTCTGGGTGTTAATAAATTCAGGACACTTTGGTATTCTGAGCAGCTGGTGATTTCAAAGCAGCGTTTCACATGGTCCAGCAGGCAAGCTTAACACAGAATGGGGACCAAACAGCCCTCGGCTATGAGGGTAGCTTTTCTGGGTTAGCTAGGGCAGGGAGAATGGTCTCCAAAGCCACCACCTCTCTGGCTTTTACAGTTGAGTCTTCATAAAAGGGATACTGGGTCTCCACGGGATGTCTATACCATGATTCTTAAAGTGTGTTTCATGTGTCCCCCCCATGTCATCCACATTGCCTATAAAAACACAGATTCCAAGGTCCCAGCCCAGCCCTGCTGAATCAGACCTAGGGGAGGGCTGGTAATCTGCATTTTTAGCAAAATTCTCCTGATGATTGTTATTCACAAAGAAATTTAGGAAGCCCCAATCTGGCCATAGTGAGAGGCTATGAAACACGGGAGGAGGGTCCTCTATCACCATTTTACAGATTAGAAAGCTGATGTCCAGGTCTCAAATCAAATGTGTCACTTCCCGTGACTGCCAAGACAAGGTAGCTCCAGTCAGCCCCTGTCTGGGATTTGTTCACAGCACTTAGGGCTTTCTGAAGTTGTCTTGCTTAGTAATATGTCTGTGTTTCTCATCTGCCTACCCCCCGCCCCATACATGAAGTAGGCTGCAAGAGATCTGGACCATCCTGTCTGTCTGCTGACCCCACATCTAACACGGAACCTGGCAGAGGGCGAATTTGGTTGAGTGATGAAGATGGTGCATTCAGGAGGCTGATGGGGACTCCAGGGCTGACCTGAGATGAGCATCAGGCCCAGGGCTGGGCCAGGGGACAGCCAGCCCATCCTGCTCCGAGCCAGGCAGGAATCAATAACAGACATCACACCTACCTTCATGGTGCCATGCATCAAAGGAGCCATTTGGGAAAGTTTTGATCAAAAATTTTTGACAAGAATCCTGATCAAAATGGGGAAAATGTCAAACAAAATTTTAAATCCTCAGGGAATCCAGACCTCTGAAGCTATTGAGGCTGAATGACGTCCCGAAACTGTCGCCCTAAAAGAATCTTTAAACGTGAGACCAAAAATATCTCCTGAAGTCTTCTTTAAATCAAACAATAGTTTAGCTTACTAGTAAAGAATTCTGCCTTGATCACTGAACTCTTTTAAGACCTGTCTAGATGGGATCAAATTGACAACAGCAACTTGAAAGACAGGAACCTTAGGGGCAGTGAGTTTGTGTTAAAGAGGGAGGATCAACTCAGAAAAAGATGAGAAGGATTGCACAACTCCAAGAATGTAGCTGGTGTTACTGAGTCACATATGTAGAAATTGTGGAATGGGTGCAAGTTCTGCTGTGTATACTGTCAGCAACAAAAAATAATTTTAAAAAAAAAAGAGATGCCTGTTGGAAGCACTGAACTGGGTAGAGCACTGGTTCTGTTTTACCGACAAGGAGCTGGGACACAGGAGGTGAAGCAATGCCCTCGTGGCTTCCTAGCAAATAAACATCGGGCGTGCTCCCCACCCCCACATGCGCTCTCCCTTCCTTCGCTACCCAGGGTGGAATTTTTCTCCCCAGGAGCCCTAGGGGCTGCCTCCCACACTGGACTGAGGTCAGCCAACACCCAGCCTTCCAGAGTTCTGGAAGGGTTCACTGAGACAGGCAGGGCCAGGGAGGAATGTGGGCAAACAGCCCAGTCACATCCATCCGCCAAAGACAACTGCAGCCCGGCGAGCCTCCTTTCTCGGGGAGACTGCTATTTATGCAGCATGTTAAGCAGCTGCGGCAGCTGGTCCTTGGCGAGGCCTTCAGACCCGCCCCACCGGCGCCAGCTCGGGCCCAGAAAATGGACTTTTAACAGGCAGCAAATGAACATGTCAAGCCCAATCATTCCACAGCTGGGGACAGACCTGCAGGGGGAGGGGGACAGCCGAGGGACGATGACCTTGTGGCACAGCTGTCCCCCAGAGCGCTGACTGCTCCCTGCGTGTGGTAATGCGCTCGCCCTTTGCATCCAGCCCGCACACATCTCAGCCTGGGCAGAGGTCCTGTTGCAGGCCAAAGAGGCAGCCGTCAGGGTGACACTGATGTAGCCGGGGACAGGCTGGGGCTAGGGGAGGATGGCTCTGCCCCAGGCAGGGTGCCTGACACACAGAAGGGAAGGGAGTGGAACAAGGCCTGAGGGAACAGTTAAAAGAGGCACGTTGGTAGCCCCAAAGCCAGAATGGTATGTCCTTCCCTGCCGTGTTTTAGACTCAAAGTAAACTTGGGAGCCCTTCATTCTCTACGAGGCCCTGGATGAGGCAAACCGTTAACACCTTGGCTGCTGACTGAAAGGATGAAGATTCCAGTCTACCCAGGGGCACCTCGGAAGTAAGACCTGGCAATCTCTTTCCAAAAAAATCAGCCAGTGGAAACTCTATAGAGGTTAATTCTCTTCTTGTACACATGGAATCATACATGTACAAGTTGTTGAATGAGTATGTATTCTGCTGTGCATATTATCAACAAAAAATGAATTTATTTTTTATTCACTTTTTAATTATTTTTTTAAAAGGAACCTACTGGAAGCACCAAACTGGGTAGGGTGATAGTGACTCCACAGCAGCTGGTTTGGGTTTGTGTGTGTATATGTATTTGTGTGTGTGTTTCGTTTGTTTTTGTTTCGTTCTCTGCTTTTACTTCCTCCACAAAAGCTTTAAAGGAAAAGTCCTTCCTCAGAAGAAGCCATCTGACCTCTTGCTGCAAATTTAAAATTTCAAACCTAGCCTAAGAAGCTCCCCTTAGACAGCCCCACGTGGTGGGCCAAGCGCTGGTCGCTGCGGACGCCGTCTGTGGAGAAGGCAGTGCTGCAGCCCAGAGTGGTAGCAGAGCCCGGTGCGCCAGCAGAGCTCCAAGCACCAGCAAGGAAAAGGAAGCGACCTCCCTGACAGCTGTCACAGCCCTCCTCACAGGAGGCCTGGAGCAAGCAAGAGCATCCTCACGGAGTACACAGCACCTCGCTTCCCTAGATCATATGACGGGCTGATTATCAGAGTGACCAGGTGATGGCGGCGCTAATAGCCATTCTGGGACCATGTCTAGAACAGGCTCAGGGCACAGGGAATTGTGCCCAAGGCCTCTGGCGAAAGCTAGCTGGTATGAGTGGAGATGGGGTACCTCCCAACCTCTTGCCATGGAGTATGCAGAGAAAGGGGGAGGCCTTTACATCCAGGTCCTGGCACAAGGACAACTGCTCCTGCTTCGAAACTCCCAGCAGAGGCAGTGAACTTGAGACCAGGAAAGGAGGACAGACACAGCTCACTGAGGGTGCTCAGGAAGTTGGCACATCTGCCTCCAAAAACAGACCCGTCATCCAACTTTTTGGGCAAGCTTTGGCAGAAGAATCTGGGTGTTCAGTTCTCAGTGTACCTCCTCTGTGGTCTCGCTTCCAAATCAGGCTCACTCCAGCTCCTTCCCCAGAGCATAGCCCAGGCACTCTCCCACATGTGTACTTACAAACACTCATGGATATGCATGGACTCAGCTCACCCATCTGCACACACATCAGTGTGCACTTCCTGACATTCACAGATGACACCCACTTAGTCACGTACAGACTTTTCCATACATAAACAGAGGCACATACACTGCACACACAAATGCATAACTGTGCCTTAACAGCCATGTACTCGAATTCAAAGATACACACACACACACAGCCTGCTCACGATCACCATGCCCAACTTCACAATTGCACCCATAGCTTATATTCAAAGCATTTTCCTAGCACACCAATGAAAAATAAATTTCGCTTCTTGTTTTCCGGATTTTCTATCATCAACCTGGTGTCGATTTCCATTTTAAAAATGACACCCAAGAAAGACCAAGAACCTAGAAAGGGAAATGAATCTCAGCCACGACAGCTGGGCTGGTGCCAAGGCTTCCTCCAGGGCAGCTGACGCCAAATTGCCTGCCCTTGTGGCTGGGAGGCAAGGTCATGGGCAGCGGGGAACATGTGAACTAAGTTTACTGGGCTGGAGCTGAGACTAACGCCAATGGAAATGAAAGGGGAAAGCGAAGGAAGGGGAGGGGCTCACCCCAGCAGGAGGCAGATGTTGGGGCAAAAGTCAGGACAGTTTTGGCAGCAAGGTGGGCAGGTGAGGACAACAGATGGAAAAGAGGGAAGAACTCCCTTGAACAAAAACAGGACCACTTGCTGTTATTACAGCTCCAGAGGTGGCAGTGATGTCAGCAGGTGCTTGCTATCGAGTCAGCTCCCAGCTCAGAACAATTGTGTGCACAACAAGATCTGACTGTTGGGATCCACAGGAAGTTTACTGGTTGATGTTTTGGCAGTGGATTGCCAGGCTCTGCTTCCTAGTCCATCTTAGTCAAGAGGCTCCACTGAAAGCTGTCCACCAACATCGCAACAACACGAACGTCCAGTGACAGATGCGTGGTGGCTGGGCTTCAGGTGCACTGCTCCAGAATCAAATCTCGGTCTCCTGCCGGGAAGGGGAGAACTCTACCACTGAACACACTTGCCCTTCCTCCCACCCTAAGGTACCACCTCTGAAATGTGCAAGAGAACAGGGATGGCTGAAAGTATTAAGTGGTTTTCCAGAGAGTTCTGTGGCATCTTGGACCCTTGTCAGAAAAGTATTTCTCTTCCTTCGTGGCAGTAGGGGCAACATGAAAAGGGGCAGCTTGCCAAAATGCAGATCACTAAAAGGAGAGAGCCACAAGGAAAGTCCCCAGGGAAAACTACTTTCATAACAGACCTGACACAGACCCTGGAGTTGAACTTGAGGACTATGGTTCACTGCAGAGCAGGTCTGAAGGTGAAAAGACAGCCCCGGTCACAGAGGCCAGGCTGTCACTGCATTGACCACCTCCCGCAGTTTAAGACTCTGCATTGGTTTTGAAGTTTTTCTTAAGATCTCTCATTTATTTTTCTTGTACAAAAAAAATAAATAAATCCCAAGGATGAACAGCTTTATTTGTATTCCTAATTTTAGGGGTATTAGTACAGTTTTTGTATCATTGGGTTCGTTAGAACCAGATTCCACAGCTTCACTGGGCTTCTTGTCCCAGAGTTTGTTAGTCAAGTCAACCTCTTACGAAAATCATAGTTTATAACTCTAAATGAACAAACAGTTTTCTACAACAAACATTCTAGCAAATCTTGTTTCCTCTAACAAGTATTCATAGTCTCAAATGTAAAAATCTAAAGTCCTTGAAACGATTAAAATAAACCTTTCAATATTTCAGGAAAGTTCTTTGTGCCCTTAGGAAACACACTTGGACAGAGAATCAACTTCACAGTGACAAGATATAGAATAAATACAGATTTAACTTGAACTTCATGGTAACTGGTATGTAAATATTTGCGGCACTTCTTCCCTCTGTCTAAATAAAGACTAATGGTTAATCCCAGGCTTTGCATTCTCAAAAGCGCTTGTACCCTCTCCAGGCACCTGCTCCTGAAGCTTCAGGCCTTAGGTCTCAATTTTAATCAAGTCCAATGTGAAAATGTTTGGAGTTGATCATTTTTAATGCCCCACAGCCACAAGGAAACACTCCTAGTTGCCCTTTTTTAGAAGCTGTGATCTCATGGGGTCCTGGGGCATGTTAAGTCAAAGGCAGGTTTCAAGCAAAGACCTTGGGGCTCTCTACCTGGGCTGGAATTGAGGCTCTGCCACACACAAGCCGTGGGACCGAGCCAAGAATGCAACTTCCCTGAGCCTCAGTTTCCTCATTTGTGAAATGGGAACAGTAATAATACCAACTTCACTAACTTGTTGCAAGAATTAAATGAGATCTTGTATGGGTGGTGGCTGTTGTAACGTGCCTCCTTCTTGAAAACGAAAGCCTTATTTCCCTGACTTGGAGGAATTCTGCATATAAGGTCTCTATGAGTCGGAATCAACTTGACAGCAGTGGGTTTGTGTCATGAATCGTATGGTGTCTCCCAAAAAATGTATGTATTGATTTGACTTGGCTATGAGTCCCAATATGGTGCAATTCCTCCTATGTGTTGTAAATCCTGCCTCCATGACGTTGATGAGGGAAAATGGACAGCCGTTGAGTTGGCGAGGTGGACTCCAGTTACCAATTGTGGATTAGGGGAGAGAAGTGAGTAGAGTAAGTTGGGAACCTTACACCATCAAAAAAGCCGCACTGGGAGAAGAGCATGTCCTTCAGACCTGAGTTTCCTGCACCAAGATGCTCCCTGACCGGAGACTGATACAATACAAGGACTTTCCTCCAGAGGCAACAAGGGGAAAAGCCTTCTCCTGGAGCACACATCCTGAATTTGGACTTGTAGCCTACTGGACTGTGTAAGAATAAACGTTTCCTTGTTAAAGCCTTCCACTTTGTGCTATTTCTGTTAGAGTGGCACTAGATGGCTAAAACAGTTGGGGTCAGAAGACGATCCTCAGATGCTGGCCCTCTCTTCGATTGCCCAAGTTGCAGAAAACTGCCTTGTCCAGGGTAGCATCTCCCACCAGGGGCAGCTGGAATCCAGTGACCAATCATTATAGAGGTATAGAGACCTGGCCCTCTTACCTCCACTCAGGTGACTGTGGAGGACCATGCCAGCTCCAGAGTTTTCTATGGGTTGGCTGAGCTCTTCACTGAGACTATATCACCACTCAACTTCCCTTCTGTCCAACCAATCCTGCTTTCTGATTCTTCCTTCTCCAGGGATTGATCTCAAGACACCCTGACCCCATAAACATCCTGCACCTCTAATCTTTGACTCAGAATCCTGCAAGAACAATAAGTGACAACATGGCAGAATGTTTAGAAAAGTGCTGGCACATAGTAGGCATTACTTAAGTGCTTGCTAAATAGGAAATCAGAAGACATAGTGGCCACAGGATGTTCTCCATGCCTTCAGAGTCAAGTGGTGTCTGCATTCAAATACTCCTTAGAGACAGAAACCTTTAAGAAGATCTCAGAAGGGGACAGAAAAAAAAAAAAAAAAGAACCATGGTCAGATTGCAGGCCTCCAGGCCAGAGAGGCTTAGACTCAGCTAGGAAGGAGAAAGATACCAAGATGCTGGGCTGCTCTGCACCTTCTGAACCCCGAAGCTCTCTGCAGAAGCTGACGGCAAGGAGGAGTTTTTTACTTAGTTTTTCAAATTCTATTCTACTACATCTTATAAGAAGTACAGCCAAAATGTTCCTTAAAGCAAGGATGGCAAGATTTCATCTCACGTGCTCTGGACATGTCATCAGAAAGGACCAGTCCCTGGAGAAAGACATTATGCTTGATAAAGTAGACACAGTCAGTGAGAAAGAGGAAGACATCCAATGGGATGGATGGATACAGTGGCTGTGACAACGGGCTCAAGCACAGCAGTGACTGTGAGGACAGGGCAGGACCAGGCCATGTTTTGTCCCTTTGTACATAGGGTAGCTGTGAGTGGGAACTGATTCAACAGCAACTAGCAACAGTTTTAATATGCGGTTTCCAGATGACCTCGACTACTATAGCCCAACATTGTCCCAGAAAAATAGCACCTGGGACAAATGGAAGAGCAGAATTCAGACAAAAGCAGAATAGACGTTCTAGAACAGTTCTTGGCCAAAGGTACCATGGACAGAAAGTGAATTTTTCATTTAGAACTTCCAAATGCCAGCTCTTGAAGGAAGAGCCTCTCTTGACTGCAATATAGGCCCATCTGCAGCCAAGGCTTAAAAGGGCAAGCACGTAAACCCTGACTCCTACCACATATCAACTTGAACACGTGCCCATCACTGCCTAAAAAAAGTAAATGTCAAAGTCGTGAGACTGCTGCTATGCTAGAAAGTGCTTTAGACCCAGTGGAAGCCCACAGATTAATTTGTTCTGGAGCAGTAAGGGAAGGCTTCCCAGAGGAGGTGATAGTCAAAGTGAGTCTTGACTGACTTGTAGAGATTTTCCAGTCACACAAGAAGCAGAGGGATTTACTGGTAGACAGAAGAAACAGAACACCCACTGTTACCTAGACACAAATAAACAAGGCATGTTCAAGAAATGGTTGGGTTATCCAGTGTGGCTAGAGTTTGGAATGTGTATTAGTTTCCAGTACTACTACAACAAAGTCTCACAAATTGAGTGACTTTTGCCCATTCCAAAAAAAGCTGATCCAGTAGAATTTGGCTATTATCAAATATACCGTTAATATCATATGCAAGCAAAATTTTGCTGCAGATTACTCAAAAACGGTTGCAGCAGTACATTGACAGGGAACTGCCAGAAAAGGACATCGAGCAATATATATCTCATTGCTGATGTCACATGGATCCTGGCTGCAAGTAGAGAATACCAGAAAGATGTTTACCTTTGTTTTATTGACTGTGCCAAGGCATTCAACTGTGTGGATCATAAAAAACTGTGGATAACACTGAGAGAAAGGGGAATTCTACAACACTTGATTATGCTCACATGGAAACTGTACATAGATCAAGAAGCAGTTGCTTGAACAGTGAAAAGGGAAATTATGTGGTTTGAACTCAGGAAAGGTATGTGTCAGGGTTGTACCCTTCTATCACACTTACTCACTCTGTGTGCTGAGAAAATAGTCCAAGAAGCTGAATTATGTGAAGAAGAATGGGGCATCAGGATTGAAGGAAACTCATTAAGACTTGGTATTATGCAGGTGACTCAGTCTTGCTTACTGAAAATAAAGAGGAGTTGAAACACTTACTGATGACCAAAGACTACCTGCCTTCACTATGGATTACACCTCAATGTAAAGAAAATGAAAATCCTCACAGCTGGACCAAGAAGTAACATTACGATAAATGGAGAAAAGACTGAAGTTATCAAGGACTTCATTTTTACCTGTATCCATAGCCAAAGCCCATGGAAGCAGCAGTCAAGAAATCAAAAGACACATGGCTTTGGACAAATGTACTGCAGAGAACTCTTTCAACTGCTAAAATCGATGTCAGCTTGAGGATTACGGTGTGCCTGACATAAGCCACGGTGTTTTCAATCACATTCATGTAAGACAGCTGGACAATGAATAAGGAAGACTGAAGAACTGAAGATTTTAAGTTATGATTTGACAAAGAATATTGGCTATACCACAGACTGCCAGAAGAATGAACAAATCTGTCTTGGGAGAAGTACAACCAGAACACTCCTTAGAAGCACGGATAGCAAGACTTCGTCTCACTTACTTGGGACGTCTTATCAAGAGGAACCAGTCACTGGAACAGGACATCATGCTAAGTCGTGAGTCAGTGAAAAAGAGGAAGATCCTTAACGAGATGTATAGATACAGTGCTGCAACCACAGGCTCAAGTATAACAATTATGAGTACGGCACAGGACCAGGCGGTGTTTCCTTCTACTGTACATACGGTCTCTGTGAGTCAGAACCGACTTGACAGCACCTAATAACCTAAAAACAGAAATTTATTGTATCATAATTCTGGGAAGCCAGGACTCTGAAATCAGGGTGTCAGTAGGGCTGTGTTCTCTATGAAGGACCTAAGGGAAGATCCTTTCTTTTCTCTCCTCATTTTGGGAAGTCCCAGGCATTCCTTGACTTACAGCTGCAACGTGATTCCGTCATCACATGGCTGTCTTCCATCTGTCTATCTGGGTCTCTTATCTTTTATAAGAAGACTGCTATAGTGGAATCAGGACTGCCTCTGCTCTAGCATGCCTTCATCTTAACAAACAACATCTTCTAACACCCAATTTCCAAACAAGGTCATGTTCATAGGTAACCAAGGGTTAGAAATCCAACGTATCTTTTTGGAAGACACAATTTGATCCTTAAAAGAGCACTTAAGATCTGGCATGTGAGGAGGCTGCAGGGTCATTCGGGGACCTGATGGTGGCTGCCCCAAATCCCAGACCAAAGACTTGGAATTTTGTTGTGAGGATGATAGGATGCTCATGAGAGCTCCTGAGTGGGAGACAGACCAGGGCAGACTTGTTTTGGGAAATATCACTCAGGTAGTTGGGGAAGGGTGCACCTGGCTCACCAGGTATCTCTTTCCAAGTGGGGCTAGTCAACTAGAAGCCTGAGTTTTGCCTGCTTAGTAAAAGCCAGAAGACAAACATGGGCTGGGAAAAGACACAAGGCTCACATTGGAAGAAACCAGGGAGCTGGGCCATTTCCCCCTCAGCAGCTGTGGTGTACTAGCATTTGGATTCATTATCATTGTGAATGGAACACGCTTCTCACTGCCTGTCCTTGTTTTATGTCAAAATCTGAGGTGGCCGCACCATTATCCAAATTATCCAGGGACTTGTTCAGCCAACAGCAGACGCTCAGCCACGAGACACAGCTGGGGAGCCCACTTTTTTTTCCCCCTCCAATCATAAAAAGACCCAGATGTTCTAAGATGATTTTCTTGGTGAGCCAGATCTTAGGAAAGAATTGCCAGGAAGATGGGAATCTCAGAGTGTGTTACCAGGAAACAGACTCTGAGACGGAGAGTTGCTGCAGAGAGCTGGGTGAGAGGTGCTCCCAGGAGCTACACCTCTAAGGAAGTGAGAAGGCAAGGCTGGGCAGAGGGAAAAGCTTATCCACAGGTCAGTGGGGATGGGAGGGCTGGCAAACCAGGTTTGTTTTGAGTTCCAGGAGACTTTTAAGGGCTTACAAAAATGTCTTAATTTAAAATCTGAGAATTTCTTCCATTTGAGAAGGGAGGGAATGTGCAAAAAGAATCACACAGACACTGAGTCCAATCACAGGTCTGGATACTGTACCTGCTTCATCAGGGGTTTTGAGAACTCAGAGGTGTTGTTACATTCTAGAGAGTTCTAATGAGCCTTCAGCATCCAGTCCAAGCACAGAGCAGATAGTAAGTAAATTATATTATTATGGGAGACTCAACAGTAGGATCCAGATTCAGAGGCACCAGCGGGGAGGCCTTCATTAGGTGCAGCAAGCTGGAGCTTGGCCTCTACAAGCCTCTTGTCAGTGAGGTCCAGGCCTGGAGAAGAGGGGTTCCAGCATGGGGAGTGTCACCATTCTTACAGTCCTCAACACAGGTTCCAGTCCTGAACTCAACCCAGTGAGTTGAGGAACAAAGCTTCAGGACAGAGCAGCCCCTAAAAGGGAGCATCAGTGTCCAGAAGAGAAATTGACCACTGCCACAAAAGCAGCTCCTGCCACCATTGCTGACTCCCACTGTGTGCCCTGGACACCCGAGCAGGTTCTTGGCCGGCCATCCCCGTGAGATCAGGCATGTACTGCCAGGATTGCATTATGACTTCCCTAGGCCCTAAGCACTCTGGCCTTTGTGGGCCCGTTCTTCCATAAAGGAAACCTTGGTGGCTTAGTGGTTAAGTGTACGTCTGCTAACCAAAAGGCTGGCAATTCAGGTCTGCCAGGCACTCCTTGGAAACTCTATAGGGCAGTTCTACTCTGACCCATAGGATGGCTATGAGTTGGAATCAACTCAACTGCAGTGGGTCTGCAGCAGGTTCCGCCATAAGACAAATGTTAAAAACTATAGTTTAGAAGAAAAAGATAAATCATCCAATTAAGCAATGGGCAAGAGAGATGGACAGACACGTCTCTAAAGAGGAGATCCAGGCAGCCAAAAAACACATGCAGACATGCTCACGATCATTAGCTATTAAAGAAATTTAAATCAAAATGACAATGAGATACCATCTGACCCCAACAAGCTTGGCCATGATCCAAAAAGCACAAAACAACAAATGCTACAGAGGCTGCGGGGAGATTGGAACTCTCCTACACTGTTGGTGGGGTTGCAAAATGGTGCAAACTCTTTGGAAAGCAATCTGGAGCTCCCTTAAAAAAATGGATATAGATATACCATTTGACCCAGTAATTCTACTGCTTGGAATATATCCTATAGAATCAAGGCCACTCACACCAACTGATACATGCACACAAATGTTCATTGCAGCACAGTCCACAATAGCAAAAAGATGGAATCAGCCCAGATCCCCAACAACAGAGGAATGGATAGGCAAACTATAGTATATGTACTCAATGGAACACTACGCAATGATAAAGAACAATGACGATAGCAAGAAGCATCTCTTAACCTCATTTCAACTGGAGGACATTATACCGAGTGAAAGTAGTTAGCGACGAAAGGACAAGTATCATATGAGACCACTACGATAAGAACTTAAAAACAGACTCATGCATAGAAGAAAAGACTGTGAAGGCTGCAAGGGTAAGGAGGAAGGGAGGGGGAGAGGGTTTAGATTAGATAGTTAATAGAAATTTGGTTGGGTGAAATCAGTGATAGCACACGTTAGAAAGCAGATCAATAATAACTAGACTTCAACACAGTTTGAGTACTCCTCCCATGTTAACCCAATATTGCAAAGACAGAGTAGCTGGGGTCGGGGCTGGGCACCACGCTCTCAGGTGAAATTGAGGCCAATTGGCACAACTAGCATTTTGCTAATAAGGAGTCTCTGCACCCCACATCAGTGAGTGGTGTCTGAGGTCTTAAAAGCAGCCAACCTGTCATCTGAGGGTACAGCAAATGGTCCCAACTCAACAGGAACAGATGATCACCAAGGACGAGAATGACATGGGGAAAAGAGAACCCAGAAGACAGAGAGACCCACGTGAGCAGGTCTCTACATCGAATAGTGATCAGAAGAACCCGATGGCGCCCGGCCACCACCAGTGATAGCCACAATGGAGCTCACAAAGTTGAGTTTCACTGGCAACAAGAGAATAAATAAGGATACACCCTGAGATCTCCAATAAAAGACTGCAGTTGATGGTCCAGGGGCTTTGGGGTTCCCCTGGGAGCATGGCCCCTGGCCCTGATGCTGCCCCTGTCCATAAATCATAATGAAGGTCAACTTTTTGGACAGCAATCGATTAGACTTGGTGATGCAGAGTGACCATATCTTGTGGGAATTTTATGGTTCTATGCATCTATATAACCTGCTGACCTCTTGCTGGAGGAAGGGGAGTAGGTAGAGAGGAGGGGATAGGAGACTGTTGGGAGGATAGGACACGTATGGAGCAGAGAGGAGGGGTGTGCTGTCACCAGGCAGGGAAAGCAGCGGGAGCTGCATATAGGTGAGCATGTGAATTTATATGGGAATGTACATTTTCATTCAATCATAATAAAAAAAGAAAAAAATAGAGTTTATGACTATGATTTGTAGAAAGATGAATGTAATCCAGCCTGGATCATATTCATTATCTTTCTTCTAATTTTAAAAGATGTTGAAACATCTCTGTGGACCCCTAAAAGTCTTGGGCCCTAGGCATGTGTTGACTGCGCCTAAGAGACACATCAAGCTGGGGTAACTGTTCCTATTCTATAACTGGGAAATCTGAGGCACGATGTAAGAGCTTCATTTTCCTGTGGTAATAAATGGCTCCACGTTTGTTGTTGTTAGGTACCATCGAATCGGTTCCAGTTCATAGAGACCCTATGAACAACAAGACGAAACACTGCATGGTCTTGTGCCATACCCACAGTCATTTTTATGCTTAAGCCCATTGTTGCAGCCACTGTGTCAATCGTCTCATCAAGGGTCTCACTCTTTTTTTGCTGACCCTCCACTCTACCAAGCATGATGTCCTTCTCCAGGGACTGACCCCTGCTGACAACATGTCCAAAGTGTGTAAGATTCAGTCTTGCCATCTTTGCTTCCAAAGAGCACTCTGGTTGGACTTCTTCCAGAACAGATTTGTTTGTTCTTTCAGTGGTCCGTGGACAGTCAACATTCTTCTCCAACACTACAGTTTGAAGGTGTCAATGTTTCTTCAGTCTTCCTTATTTGTTGTCCAGCTTTCTCATGCACATGATGCAACTGAAAATACCATGGCTTGCATCAGGCACACCTCAGCCTTCAAGGCGACATCTTTACTTTTCAACCAAGTATTTAGTGGCTTAAAATAGCACAAACATATTTTCTCACAGTTCTGTAGGTCAGAAGCCAGGTACAAGGTCTCACTCAGACAAAGCCGAAGTATCCACAAGGCTTTGTTCTTCTCGGCAGGCGCCTGGGCAAAACCTGTTTTCTCACTTTTTGCATGTTTTGGAGTTTACCCGTATTCCTTGGCTCAAGGCCCCCTTTCATCTTGAAAGGGAGTCATCACAACCCTACAGCATTAGCTGTGACATCACATCTTCTCTGACTCTGACCCTCCTGCCTCCCCTTTCAGTTATAAGGGTGCTTGTGAATACATCGAGACCACCCAAGTAATCTAGGATAATCTCAGAACCAGCTAATTACACTCACCTTAATTCTATCTGCAAACTTATTTCCTCTCTGCCGTGTAAGACCTCAGGACGTGATCTTCTCTGGGGCCATTATTCTACCACCCACACTCAGAAAGTCCAAGCCATTCTTGCCAGGTTGCACAGCCAGGAGGCATGAAACTCAGCGTTCCCTGATCTGAATCAGAGGTGGCTGCGCTCAGGTTCTGGGAGAAGGTCAGGCTGAGATAACAAAGCCTCTTACGCCAAAGGGCACAGCACCTGGAAGGAACTAGATTTGACCCAGCTCCTGCCAAGGTCCCCAGTACTCAAGCAGGAAGGCAGTCCTCACAAGGCTGGGAGCAGGGGGATTTCTGGGGGCTTTGTGATTCACAGTCCACAGCTGCGTCCCGGCAAAAATGTGCTGATTCTGAATTTAACAGATTTATTTAACTCTGACATTTATGACCACAGCCAGAAATTATATTGGGGGAAATGTATTATTTTTCAAATGTTCATTTGTTTTCTCTTCATCACCTACCGACGAGCAGATGTGGAAAAGAGGTATTTATCTGAGGTTCCTATTAACCAGTGATTAAGCTGCTAACACACTGAAAAGTTTAAATATACAGCAAGAATAAAGCTTCCTTTCTGGGCCTGGGGATGCTGGATGCAGAGCTGGCTAGAGACCCTGACAGCACCCTCAACATAGGGACTGTGACTGCCAAGCCCAGAGAGGCCCACCATGGTGTAGTGGGTGAGGGGGACCAGCTGCAGAATCCGGCTGAGGTCAAAGACCTTGAACTCCAGGCCTAGGAATCAGGAGAAAGCCAGGAGCTTAAAGGGCGGGTAACAACGGATCATCTTGGGGCCGCAGCTAGGCTGTAGCAAGACATAGGATAGGGAGGCAAAGTCAATGTCTAGGACTTGGGGCAGACATGCCTACTTTAACCCTAAGGCGTGAAAACCATGGCTGACATGTGGTGGTACTCCACTGTGGGTACCACTGTCCCTGCATCTCATGATGCTGCCAGAAGTACCCCTGGTGTCACACATGAGAAAACCAAGGCACAGAGAGATTAATTCACCTGCCTGTGCTCACACAGCTCAGGAACTAGGGTCCACACTTCAGTGGGGTTCACCATGAGCCAGACAGGGGCAGGACTCCCTTCATTCTTCCAAGTTGGTCTGAACAACCATGAGTCCCAGGAGACCCCCAAGACCCTCCTTCACATTCCCAGATCCACCACACACATCAGGCAGCCCCAGCCCTGCAAAGGACGAAGGTCCACAAGCTGGGAGCAGGAATGGAGAGAGACAAGGGAGCTCTTCCCAGCTGCCTGCCCCACTCTCCACCTCTCCAGATAATTCAGTTAATGCTCATTGCCTGTCTGCTTACTTATTAGCCAGGCTGTCTCCAAATTTATGCCAAATCAACCTCATAGCAACAGCTCAGCTGCAAAAATTGATTTCTTTTATTTGAGGTGAAACTAGTTTAGTTGGGAGGCCCAGCAAAATCTAAACAAGGGCTAAGAAACCCTACTGGCCAGAAGATTCCAGAGAACGCTTCCTAAGACTGGAGGTCCCTCTGAGGAGGAGCTGTGTCTTCAAGGCTCATGATAGCCAAGGTAGCACCATCAATGCCAAGGAAGACAGGACAAGAAAGCGTCACGGCTGAGTGGCTCCCGTGCCCAGAGGAGGCACCAGGCACTGCCACACACACCATCTCAGTAACGCCTGATGAGGGCAGCCTCCTTCCCTCCAATTCCTGAACAAAGAAACAGAAGTAAAGAGCAGCCATGTAGCTAACTCAGGTTATCTACTTCAAAATATGTGGGCTTCCTGAACCCAGCAGCTGTGGGCATTTTTTTTCCCCAAAGTAAATTCACTGAGTTTCTGGAACCACATCATAAAATGAATTGTCATAAAGCAGGGCAGTGTTTTCCCATGGGAGCAATGGAAGAAATTCAGCACGGGTTCCTGACCAATGACTGGGCATCCAGTAGATCATAAATATGACTAACATGGGTCACAAATATAAGTGTACAGTAACTATAAATGTCTTAATAATCAGCTGAAACGTAAACCCTAAACAGTCACACAAAATTATGTCACGAATCCTAGAACTTGGGAGTCAATATCACGTGTGCATTTGCCACAGGAGAAACTCCGCCGTGTTATAAATAATGCATACGTTCAATGTGTAAAAAATATAATTCTCCCACATCACAGCTTGACTTAAACGTAGTAAGTTGCTGTAGCAGAATTATAGAATTACAGAGATAAATATTATTTATTGTGGTTCCATCCCTGCAACAGCCCTGCTTGAGTGTTCCTAGGGATGGGGGCGCTCTCTGCCTGCCTGGCACCCAATTCTACCTGGGTTAAATTTCCATCTAGCTGTTTCCGTGCTTCCTGTGATTGCTCTGAAAGGGAGGAACAATGTGCCTTGAGCAGGGTCTGGCCAGAGAGGAGCCAGTAGGCCCTGGTGGAGGTACTGTCCTTGATTAATGCTCAGTCATCTACTAGCTGTGGCACCAGGCAAGTTATATAACCTCTGTGAGCCTCAATGTCCCCATCTGTTGAATGGGAATTAATAATAGTACCTACTTCACACATGTTTGTGAGGACCAAACACCACAACCCATGTTAACTGTTGTTATTCTTAGTAATATTATTACCCCAACCATTGCACAAGGACCTTCAGTCTCTCTCATATGTGTCCCCCCTGTCTTTGAACCACTGTTTTTTTTTTTTTTTTTAACCCAAGTGCAGGGACTCCAATTCATCCTTGTAATGTTATATATTGTTACTTTGAATCATTCCTTCAATCTGTTAAGACATCTTGGGATCTTCACCTTGTTACCCAACCAGGTAAGAACCTGGCCTCTGTCTCTCCAGGGTTGACTAGCCCATTAATTTGGTCAGTAGCCCATCCTTGTCTTTTTCTGTCACTAATGGAGAAGGCTGATCTTGGTGGGCCTAGAATGGAACCCTAGGACATACCACTGGAGACCTCCACCATCGTCAATGTTTCTCTAACAGTTTCCATGGAACTTCTGTCTCCCATGAGCTGGGAATAAAGCAGCCCATAATCAAAGGAGCTGACACATGTCAGGTGCTAAGACACAACATCAAACAGGAGACCTCCGTTGTTTTACTTCAGAGAGTGTAACCTACCCAACCAGTTGCCTTCAAGTCAATTGGGACTCATGGTGACCTCATAGGTTTGGGAGTAGAACCATTCTCCGTAGGACTCTCAGTGGCTGATTTTTTGGAAGTGGATTGCCAGTGTGCTCTTCCAAGGCACTTTTGAGAAGACTCAAACCTCCAACGTTGCAGTTAGCAGTCAGGTGAAGTAACAGTTTGCACCACCCAGGGGCTCCTCCTTTCAACAGTTTAAAAAATACAAATAAAAACATCCCCATTGTCATCAGGTGGATTCCTACTCACAGTGACTCGACAGGACAGAGTAGAATTGTCCCATAAGTTATCTGAGGCTGTGAGCCTTACAAAGGCAGCCTGCCACACCTTTCTCCTGAAAAGCAGCTAGTGAGTTCAGACCTTTCGGTCAGCAGCCAAGCGCTTACCCACTGCTCCACCGGAGCGCCTTCCTTCCAGTAGTTGCTGTTACTGCCAGGTGCCATCAAGCTGGCTCTGACTCACAGCGACCCCGTGTGCAGCCGCATAAAACCCCACCTGGTCCCACACCACCCTCACAATGTTTGCTAGACTCGAGCCCACTTGTTGCAGCCACTGAGGGTCCACTTCACGGAGGGTCTTCCTCTTTTCTGCTGACCCTCTACCAAGCACGATGGCCTTCTCCAGGGAGGATCTTTCCTGATGACATGTCCAAATTATGTGAGACTAAGTCTCAACACCTATCATCTCATTTTTTTTTTTAATTGAACTTTATATGAAGGTCTACAGGACAAACTAACATCTCATTAAACAGTCACATATAGTTTTATGCCATTGGTTAAAATCCCCATGTCATGTCAGCTGTCTCACTTCTTGACCCTGAGTTCTCTTTTACCAACTTTTCCATCCTCTCCTGCCTTCCAGTCCTTGCCACTTGGCTGCTGTGCCCCTCTAGACTTGTTTTGTTTTACGGGCCTGTCTAACCTTTGCTTGCCCTCCTCCCTTCTTACAAGCATTCTGGCTGTACTTCCTCAGAGACAGATTCGTTTGTTCTTCTGGGAGTCCAAGGTATATGCAATGTCTTAGCCAATGCTGTAACTCAGTGGAAATGGTTGTTCAGTCTTCTCTTTCCATTGCCCAGCTTTTGCATGCATATGAAGCAATTGAATATATCATAGTTTAAATCAGGTCCTCTTAGCCCTCAAACTGACATCTTTGCTTTTTAAAACCCTCAAGAAGTTTTATACAATTCCAATAGTTTTAAAAAAGAGAAAAAACACTATTGCTGTCAAGTAGATTCCAACTCATAGCAACTCTATAGAGTAGAGTAGAACTCTCCCCACACAGTTTCCAGGGAGCTCCTGGTAGATTTGAACTGCTGACCTTTTGGTTAGCAGCCACAGCCCTAACCACTGCACCACTAAGGTAATTCCTTAACTCAGTTTTTTTCACTAGTGTTTATTTTTATAAAATAATTCCAAGCTGTAGGTGCCCTGCACATGGCCACTCACTCCTTCTTCAGAAGGCCATGACATGGATCCCAGCTCACCAGCCCCCAAAACGGTCCAAGATGTTTCCTGGGAAGCTCTTGTCTGGTCCCACAACTGCCAAATGGTGGGTGTTGAGTTCCACAGGTCTGGGTTGCCCGTGTCTGATCGGTGCCAATGAAGAATGGCACACAAGAAACACTGGTGGTGAGGAGCAGAGCTGGTATCTCTGACGCCCCAACAACAGCTCTTAGGCATCAGGCAGCTCCCTTTTAATCTAGTGAACAAAACAGGTGTACACAGTAGAGCAAGCATTAATTTGAATAAGGTGTGGATAGTTCGCCACCAAGTAAATGAGTGTCTTCCGGTCTAACAAAGGTCACCTCCTCAGGTGAATTCACCTCTCCAGGAGGTAAAGCACTTAGGCCTGGGCACAGGTACCAAGATCACATTCAGTGGACCAAACCCATCGTTTGCAAGGGTCTGATGTCATACATTCCAGCTGTTTGCAGCTGTTTACAATCACTCAGTTACAGGCTGACAAGCCCTGCACCCAGGCCTCAGCATGCATGGCCAAGTTGCCCACAGCCCCAGCTGTGGTCATGTTGCCCACAATAGGCAGCAGATATCATTTGTTTGTTTAATATTTTATTGTGCCTGAAGTGAAAGTTTACAGTCCAAGTCAATTTATTGTCATGCTAACACTGGCACACGCATTCCTGTGTGACTCTAGCTGCTCTCCCACACTGTGACAGCACGCTCCTCCCCCTTCACCCTGTATTTTCCGTGTCTATTCAGCAGCTCTTGTTCCCCTCCACCCTCTCATCTCTCTTCTGGACAAGAAGGTCCAACCATCAGTTCTGACTCATCACTATGGGCTCTTATTCAGATCCTCAGCGCCAGCTACCTGAGGCCACCTCATTGATATTTCAGGTCCCTCAACTGGGACCACTGTCCAGCCTTTCTACCCACCTGCCTCCACCGGGGCCAAGAACAGACCTGCACGGACCACAGAAGTATTCTCTTGTTCTCCTCCGCATCCCAGAGTCGCCAGGAGGCTGACCTCAGGTCCCTCGGGCCCTGCACCGAAACTCCCCTGAGGGCTGACCCACATGGCTCTTTGTTGAATGAAATCCGTGCCTGAACAAAGGTCTCACAGCCCTGAGGGTGGGTGGAGCCCTCATGCCTTGGTGACTCCAGGATTTTGTGCCGACTGTGGCCTCCCTGTCCAGTCTCTGCCTGGGACCCGCAGCTGTCTTGGGAACTCTAATTGTATCCTCTGTAGCCCACTGTCATTCCACTCTCCTTCTCAAAGGACACCTTTCAGGACAATGGTCCCGAGACTTCTAACAATGTTCTAAGCAAACGCATCGTCCCTTCTCTCCACCGGGGTCCCCTCAGAACAGTCCACTCCAGTCCGGGAAATACTCGTCAGTTCTCAGCCCTGGCCACTAGATGGCAACTTCACGCATCATTTCCTTCCCAGAGAAAGTCATGCGGCCAATCCACAAGTGGTTCACCTCCGAAGGTGCAGGACCCCAGGCATCCCCCACCCCTTCACTCCAGCCAAGGACCACCAAAGGTTTCCAGACAGAGGGAGCTTTCCCACAAACGGGCCTGAGAGCACTGTTCTCAGACACAGTATCTCAGTCGAGTCAGAGGAACCCCAGGTGGCAGCTGGGTTTTCAGAGACAGAATCAGAAAGCAGGTTCAAGGACAGCCCCCACCACTGAAGAGTCCTAGGCAGATGAAAGAGGCTCCAGGAAGCCCCAGCTCCTCCGTCTCATCTGGCCTGCCTGCGCTCAGACAGTTCCCACAGGTTTTGAGGGAACTGCTCTGCTGTTGCCAGGACCCCCAACTTGGCTCACACGGGTACCCTTCCTGGGGCTCCTCCTTCCCCCCAGTTCTCCCCTTGTGTGTTGTTGCCTTTGGTCTCAGCTGGGTTAATGGGCTCTAGAGTTTCCAAAGCACGTCAAGCTTTGCTTCTCCGGAGGCTCTCTCAGGTGGGCCGTGGAGAGTCACCACCGTTTCACAAACGATGAAGCTGAGGTGAGAAGCGCCTGATTAGCAGGCAGGGGCCGAGCTCGTGACTGCGGCCCTCATCCCGTGCCCTCTGACCTGGTGAAGCGGCTCATCAGGACAGTGTGTAAAGTAAGAGTTAACAGGACCTGACACATGCCCCTACAAGAAGGGAATTTCAGCACAGAGACTGGAAGCATTTATTTTGGCAGGCTAGAACCTCTTTTTTCCCTCTTAATTCTCAGCAGCAAGGTGGGCAGGAGAGTCTGGAGAGCTCCCAAGACTCCCACCAGCCTGAGTGATGGGTTGTCCCAGGCAGCTCATCTCCCACGACCAGCTCAGACTCCCCCTCCTGTAGCTGACTTTGCACAGAAAACCCACTTCAGGCCAAGGGGGCCTGAAGATAGCTTGTCTCTGAGGTGACGAAGACAAGAAGCTACAGCTAGGAGACCCAGGCAAGCAGGAGGCAGATGTTCTGGGCTCTCCGGGTTCTGGTCCTGCTCCACCACCAAGCCCAGGGCTGGTGCTGCGACTGGTGTGTTTGCCTCATCAAGAGGCAGGACGAGCAGCCCCTGCCCCACCTTCCTGCCCCACAGATGGCGAAGGCTCCCAGCCATTGTTCCAAGACACTGTGACAGGATGCAAGGAGTGTAGGGCCTGGAGGCAGGAAGTCCTGGCTTCCGCAGTGCCAGGCTCCTACCAGACTCAAGCCTGCCCTCCAGATAGGGAGGCGGGAACTTTGGTCCCATCCTACCCTGCTGGGCTTGCTGAGCAGCCCTAAGCCAGGCTTGACCCCTCTGTGCCTCTGCGTAAGTGCTGGTCACGGGATTAGACTGAGAACAGACGATCTCAGACGAAGGTGCTGCCCAGGGCCTGGCCATCCCTTGTTCCTGACTGTGCTCCCCAGGTCCCTCCCGCACAAGTAAATACCACATAGCCAGAGTCACATTCCTGGGGTACCTTGTTTACTCCATGTATGTATGTTCCTACACACACATACAGCCACCCAGCTGCCATTCAAGCACACGCCATGCTCACACCCTTGCAAATGTCCTGCTGTCAGCATCTCTGTGGCATCCTTGTCGTGGCTAACGTGTATTGAACACGTACTGTCTACCAAAGATAATTCTATACACTCTGGGTTCATCTTTTCAAGCATTCCTTCCTGCATTCCTGTGAAGAAGGCATTGCAATCACTAATATTTTACAGAAGGAGAAACTGAGGCACCACAGGCTATGTGGCATGTCTGTGATCAGCTGGACAATAAGTGGAGGCGAGACGTGCCCCAGCCCGTCACCCTCACATCTGCTCCCCTCTCTGCGACTTCCCTAGACTCAACCATGGTCTTCCAGCGCCGTTGACCCAGCAGCATTCCCAGGATGTCATAAAGGAAAGTGCGAGACATCTGGGAAAGTACTCAGCCACCTCACCTCCTGGTCATTCCTCACAGGGCCTCACAGGGCGTGCATATAAGGTATTGTTCTCACTGTCAGGAATTCAGGCCCTGCTCAACCCCCTTCCTGCTCAAGGAGAGGCTGCCCTTAACTCCTCAGTCTGCCACCTCCCTGATGTTATCCTCAACCATGGTGGCCCTGTGCTTCCCCAGCCTCTGACCTGTCCCTGGCTTCACCACAGCCAGCCCAATAATGCTGTCACCGTGATTGTCTTAATTGTCTCATTTGAGCCTCCAGACAGTCCTGCAAAGTATGAATTGATAATCCACTTCACTGCTGAGAAAAAAGGCTCAGAGAGGTTAAGTTAGCTGCCCCAGGACACACAGCCAGTGAGGGGTCATGGTGGGATCTGAATGTGGAGCAGACAACCCCCAAGTCTGTCCCTCTCCAAAAAGAGTATCATCGGGCTCCCTTCCCAGTCAACCTTTGTCCTAGAATAGACTGGATGGGCATTTGTCCCTGCACACACACCCACACAGAGCCCACACTGCTGCTTCCTCCTTCAGCTGCTAATCGGGTCTCGCAGACCATTCCGTTTCCTGCCAGCTGCCGGCTGCCTCGTTTGCTCCTGATGGCACTTCCTGATCGTGCGCCTGCTCGTTACCAGCCTGGCCTCCAGTGGGGTTGGGACAGGGGCTAGGCCATGCCAAAACTGGGCCTGAGATCTTCAGTGGGCCCTCTTGTGTCCTGCACTACCCCAATGAGGGTGATCAGGGTCCCACCCCCAGGGCCCGGAGGCCTGGGCCTGCCTGGCCAGGTCCTAGTTTAGAGCCAACAGCAGAAATGGCAACCTTTCAGGGCAGAGTCAACTTCCCCAGGGAGTATGAGTGCAAAGGGAACCGACAGACGGTGCTGGACAAGCCCTGTTGGCTTCTGTCACTGGTACCATGCCTGAGACCCAGCAGGAAGTGATGCTCAGACTGCGTCTGCCCCCAGAGCACGTAGTCCACGAGCACAGACACTCAGCACAGTTGGGGTGAAAGGAGCCAGGCTGGGTACCCGCAACCTCTGGTCAAGGAAACAGGGCACTGTCCTATCATGGTTCCCTGAAACCACCCCGACTCCAGGCAGGAAAAGGCAGGGTTCATTCCCTTGAAGGAGGAAACGCTGAGCTGTTGTTTGTTTATTCCACTAATGAAGACGGACTGTGCAGGATCCCGCCTCTAAGACTATTGTCCTTTCAGAAGATGGCCCGTCTTTCTCCGGCGTCATCTGTCTTCCCATGGCTGGACACGCCCTCAACACACAAATGTACAGCCGTGGCTGTCCACTTAAAGACAAAACACTTCTCCCATTTTCTTCAGAACTTAGAAAGGAGCTGTCACCCCTGCCGCCTCGCGTCCCTCACTGACTCCTTCCCAGTCTGTCTCACCTGTTCTTTCCATTCAGACTGCTCTGGTTAAAGGCATGGATGACCTCTTCGAAATCTAGAGCCTGAGGCTCGGCCCCCTCCTGGCCCGAGCTGACCATGTCCACCCTTCTTGCTCGGCACCCAGGGCCCTGCCCTCTATTGCCTTTCCCCTGCTTTTTCCCTGGACTCTGCTCTTCTAACAGATCTACTCTGAGATGGCTGGCGGCCTCTCTCCCCGAGGCTCAACCACTGCTGTGGCCTCAGGGGCCAACCATTAGCTCACAGCTTCCAGAATTCAGATGCAGGCTTGGCCATGGCTATTTCGACATTTCCACATAGGTGCCTGATTAACATCTCAACCCCTAGCATGCCCAAACTAAGACATCTTTACCTCTTACCAAATAAGTAAAAATAAAAATAAAAAAGATATATATTCTTCTACTCTATTGTCCACTTTCATGCATATGTCCCTCTCTTTCTGGGGCTTCTGTTTGCCTAGCTATATAATGGGTTCCCCAACCATTCGTCCATGGAAAAAACAAATATAAAAGACAAGATTCCCAAGCCCTGCCCTGGGAGACTGCAAATCTGCTGGTCTGCAGTGGGTATCTATAATTTTTCAAAACTCTGCTTGTAACTCTTGGGAGTAACAGACTTTGAAACTTCCCCAGCTTCCTGGCCATCATGGGTCATGTACTCCACTGTCTTCTAAGCCTTTCATTGACTTTTACCTCAACAGCCTTGGGAAGCTGAGGCTATAATTAGTACCATTTTACAGAAGATGAAACCGAGGCTGAAGAAGGGACATGATAGGCCCACCATTGCAACCCAAACAGAGGTAGCACATCTGGACCCCTGCCCTATATTTTGAAATCCCACAATTTATACTGGCTCCTTAGAGCTGGAAGCAACCCCACAACCACGCCCTCTAGGGGCGTGGTCCCCTAAAGTCAAGGAAAGTTGTTTCCCATCTCCTCACTCACACTACCCTCAAGGTCCCCAGAGATTCCCATCAGGTATAAATCTGTTCCCAAGCACTCTAGTTACCACAGGGTCACAGGGGGGCCCAGCAGACTCAAGCTACAGCCCTGCTAGTTGAATGTGGTGGTTGTGGTGGTTGTGGTTTTTAGATGTCATCAAGTCGATTCCAACTCATAGTGACCCGTGTGACAGAGCAGAATTTCCCCATCGCTCTTTTGAGGCTGTCATCTTTACGGAAGCAGATAGCCACGTCTTTCTCCCATGCAGCCACTGGTGGGTTCAAACCCCAATCTGTCAGTTAGCAACAGAGTGCTTAACTGTAGCACCACTGAGGCTGCTTTGCTAGAGGAGTATCTTAAACTTGCTGGACTCAGTTTCTTGGATTGTGAAATGGAGGGAGTGACATTTTCATTCAGGGTTACACTGAGGATTCAACAGTGTGGTATAGGCCTAGGGACCACCACAGACCAGGCCCTTCAAGTATCGAGCTCAGGGGCCCAGCGCTAAGGTCTAGAGTCAGGGTCCGAGTTCAGCTCTCCAGGCCAGGTCCAGAGCCAGGCCTCCAAGTGGACAGCCTGGCTGTGGCCGCCCACCTCGGGACCTGCCTATCTGCAGCCAGCCCGGCCCTCACAAATGAACAATAACAGGAAACCATCCTGGGGGGAAGTGGGCCAGGGCAGCTGGAAAAACCTGAAGGGACGGCAGCCAGTCCTCTCTTGCTGGCTGGGTGTGGCTCCCCCTGCCCCAGAGGTGGACAACCGTGCTACACAGAGCTCCACACCACACTCAGCTCTGGACAGACAGCCTGAAGGAACAGAGGCACTCCTCAGCCCACAGGCAAGGTGAGTGAAGGTCCCCATACCCTATTCTACCCCAGACCCACCGCCATGTGCCCAAGGTGGGAGAATCCTCAGCTTTCCCATCTCTACAATGGCTGTGTCAGGCTCCCAAGGGAGAGTTGCTCCTGGAGGGAGCAGGTAGGAAAGGTACCCCAGCCGCAGAGGGCACCAAGAGGGCTCTCAGCCCCGTGAGAAGCTAAGCGCCCAGCTGTCCCACAAATGGGCTCTCCAGCTCTGTGGGACTCACTGAGCCTCACCGGCCCACTGGCTTCCATCTGTGCCACACTCAGTGAGAGCAGGATTCTTCCGGAATCACCCAGCACCCCAGGGGCAGAGGACTAGCACCCGTGCCTTGGCTCCTCCACAGTGCCCCTTATCCCCCTGATGTACTGCCAGCCCTAACTCATTTCTGTATTGAGATGTGAGGGTGGGGGACAGAAAAGAGGTCTGGGTCTCATGCCTCCTCTCTCCACCTGAGCCCCCATTTTCAGGTAGGCACACTGAGGCTTGGCTCTGGACACTTGAGCTGCTTCCTGTGGAATTCCATCTCTCTCTTCCCCACAAAGGTTGACTATGTGCTGTGGAGCTGTGGTCAGGAGAATGGCCTATCCTTCCTCCCCGAGTGCCCACACACCCAAAGGCTGGGCTCACAGGGCCTGGGCCTTCACATCCGAGGGCAGCTCCTGGGGACAGCCTTGACAGGTGGTCATCTGGGGCAGAGCTCAGCTTAGAACCTGGGTTCAGATCCCAGCTCTACCACTCACTCCTGGTGTGATCTTGGGAAAGTTATCCACCAGTGGCAATCTCCATTTGCTTGTCTGAACAACAAAAATAGCAAAACGTTTTACATTTCATAGTGAGAGCTGGGGTCATGTGTATAGACGGTTCTCAGGCAGTGGGGCTCCTTATTTTACCATTACCAAGAACACCATGGAGACACAATCCATCTCTGTTGCTCACTGGCAACAACAGAGATTGAGTTTCAGTAAAAGCCAGTGGGGTCTGTACTGGGATCTACTAAACCAAAGCCAAGGTTCTTTCCAGACAGCGGGGCTTCTTGTCCCTGTCTTCTCATCTCTAAGATGAAGGGTCAGGGAAGCCAGTGGTGTTCACATCTGGCACTGGGAAAGGCTTTGAGTAGGGAGACGACCCTTCAGGAGTCCTGGCCTGCTTTACCTGCAGCCCCAGGCCGACCAGGACTGTGAATGTCATGAGGGTTTGGGCCCCTGAGGCCCCGATGAGAGGGAGCAGGTGGAAATGAAAGAGTGCTGAGTCAACTATTGCTTTGGGGTGCACTTCTGGGCTTCTGCAACCTTAGGGGCTCTCTGCTGAACCCCAGTAGAGGTGGCAGGGTAGGACCTCTGCCCTATGTGGTAGAGGATAGGATTCTAACAGGACCCGAAGGGCATCTGGGGACAAAGGGCAGAGGACCTGGGCAGGCTGGTGGGGCCAGGGGGTTCTTTAGAGCAGGGAGTAGTGGAAGGGCCGGAGGAGTGGGAAGGAGAGTACCAGGTTCCCCCTCAGACAGCGAGGATCCCTACCTCCCCTGTCTGGCTTGTGTCTAGCCTGGCCGTGGGTCCCAGCCTGCAGGGCAGCAGATGATCCTCTGAGAGTCCAAGGACCTGCCAAGCCCCCAGATAGCCGTGCCTCGTCTGCCTTACTAGGGGAGAGAGGCTCTACTGGCCTTGAAGGGGTTAAGCCATGCACCTAAAGCAATTGTGCAGCTGAACAAGGGCCGGACATGAAAGCAGGAAGCTAAAGGGGGCATGTCGATTTTCTCCCAAGTTGGTGACTCATAGCTCTATTACTGCCTTGGGGACACACAGTGGGCACAATGGCCACCAGACTAGGAATAATCTCAGGCCCCTCACCTGCGTGGACCCATTCTTGTTACATCCATTGTCTCCCTGCAGCCCCTAAGTAGTCCTAGAGCTACTACAGGAGCTCCCATTTCATAGATGGGACAACTGAGGCTAAGACAGGCTGAACAGCCAGTGCAAGATTATGTGGCTAGTATGAGGTGGAAGCAGGATACGAGTGAGGCCCTTCCGGTGCCACAATCCATGCCACACTCCTCAGTGAAGCTACAGAGAAGCCAGGAGGGATGACCCTGACAGTTCAAGTGACAGATTTGGGCACAAGGAAGAACCAGGAGCCCAATGCTCCTGAGTAAGGAAATGTTCTAATGGACAGGCCTTGCACTCAGGAGGTTGGTTTCTGGCTGGGTTGAGTGAAAACCTGTCCTGACCCAGTTCCAAGCTGGGGTTGAAGAAATTACCAAAGGCTTCCTGGAGGAAGAGCAGGAACTCTAGATGCTGTGAAGCCTTGGACTCTCTCTCTGAGCCTTGGTCTTCCAGTCTCTCTAGCACAATTGTCCCTAAGGCCATTCAGAAACCTTTGTCTAGCTCAGACCATGGTGGGAACAGTCCTGGCAGGTGTAGATACTAGAAGGAGAGGAAAGTGAGCCTACGGTGAGGTAGGGAGGGCCAGACAGGCAGTGAATGAGATTTCCTTCTGGAGAGGAAAGGAGAGGAGGAGGTGTTGGGCCCAGAGCAGAACCAGGAAAGGGGGTTGGGCAAGAGTCGCCAGTGGAGCTCATAGCTCCCAGGCTGGTCAATGGCTGAAGGGAAGAAGAAGATGGGAAGTAGGGAGATGAAGGGTGGAAACACCCACACACTTACTGAGGACCTACTGCATGCCTGGCTGCCCACCCAGGATCTCATTTAAACATCCTGTCCAGAGAGTCAGCCATGGTTATTACAGATGAGGCATCGGAGGCTCAGAGAGGTCAAAGGCTGGCCTGTGGTCACACAGCCCATGAATAGGCAGGTATATAGCATTTGTTTTGCTGCCCCATTACCCCTCAGTTTGGCAGGGAACACAGCAGGCAAGGCAGACTCTCCTGACAGACTAAAGGTCAAGAAGCCCCAAAGGAAGCTGGGAAAGATTCTCTAAGGTAGACGTTCTTCTTTAAGAAGAACAGCTCAGCACTGTCCAATTAAGAGACAGAGATATAGACTGGATGATGCCGTGGGGCCCAGAGACACATACACACACACCCCCCACCCCTGCTCAAATTTGTTTCAAATTGCAAATTAAGTCTGGTGAATTGACAGATAGTATGAACCTCAAAGGTTGTGTTGAGAATTCAGCGGTTGAGTTCAAACCGAGAGTTAATTGTGATTGATTAGTGATGTCTGCCACGGGTGAGTAGTAGTAACTGGTACCCATGAGCTATGTCCTGCCAGCCTTGCCTTAAGAGATCCTTTAAGGGGAATGCATGTTCATCAGAGTGCTTGAAAAAGATAATCCCACTGTTCCCATAGGATCAAAATCCTAATGGAAGCAAGTTCTGCAACATGATGGGCCATTAAAGGAGCTACTTGGGAACAAAGAATAGCTTCTTTGAGTTATAGCAACTATTATACCTGCTCTGGACACCCAAAATATGCAGATTTGTTCTGAAATCCTGTGGGTAAGGAGGGAACCAGTAGCATAATCAGAGCTAGACACCAAGCTAGGCTGACAGGCAGCAGTGGGGACATCAAAACTCCAAGACCTGGGACCTAGAGCTTATGTACCTGAGCACTGGAACAGACTGGCACCATAGACCCAAGCCCTGCTGCCCTGGGGGACACAAAGCAGAAAAAAGTCAGAGACTCAGACCAGGAAGGCAGAGGCTGTGCTGGGGCCAGAATCAGGGAGAAGACCTCACGAAGCAGGCGTCCTGGAGTTCGAAAATAAGCATTCACCCAGGAATCCCTGGGTGTGCCAGTGGTTGAGTGCTGAGCTACTAGCCGAAGCCTAGGGTTGGTGGTTCTAATCCACCCAGAGGCACCTTGGAAAAAGAAAGCCTAGTCATCTACTTCCAAAAGATTATTTGAAAAAACCAGTGCCATTGATTCTGACTCATAGAGACCCTACAGGGTAGAGCAGAACTGCCCCATAGAGTTTCCAAGGAGCACCTGGCAGATTCAAACTACTGACTTTTCGGTTAGCAGACGTAGCACTCAATGACTACACTACCAGGATTTCCCTAAAAAATTATAGCCATTGAAAATGCTATGAAACACAGTTTTACTCTGAAACACATGGGGTAGCTGTGAGTCAGAATCGACTTGGCATCGGGGTTTTTTTTGTTTCTTTTTTAAGCGTGCATCTTGAAAACACAACAAGGAAGGGTACTCGAGATAGAGGGAACAGCCTGTGCAAAATACCTGCTGTTGAGAGAAGGAGCACTGGGTGCCGTAGACACTTCTGTCTTCCCGTGTCTGGAAGGGGCAGGGAGGAGGGAGAGAGGACTTAGGGAGGTGGGAGAGAGGTGTGCCAGGGGGCACACCCATGGTGCTTGATCTTGAAACCTGGCTCAGGAGCTGGACTTCACCCTGCAGATTTGGGGAGCCAAAGCAGGGTGGTCAGTGGAGAGAAGGTGAGCTCTAAGGGAAGAAGAGGGAGGAAGGCTGTCAGTAAAACCCCAGTGAGAGGGGACAAAGCCTGAGACCCAGAGGGGCAGATCTCAGGGCCCAGCAATCACAGACCAGGAGAATATACCAAGGGGCAGCTCCTAGCTGCTTAGTTCTGCTGCCAACACCCTCGTCCTCCGACTCCTAGGGCCTCACCCTTTGTCTCCCCAGGATCCGTGGCTGCCAGGGTTCAGCTGTAAATCTGAGGCTCCTGTAAGACAATTCCGGAGAACGGTGCAGGGCCACCCAGGAAGCCAGACCCCAGCTCGTGCCCCACCTACAGGCACACCACCCTGTGTGTTCTGGGCCATCTCCTTCCCACAGCCAGTCCTTAGCCCTGACCTGAGGCCTCTAGCCAGAGGCAGAACCAGCAGGGGGCTGGGCTGGGACAGCATGTCCTACCCACCCACCCTCGGGGGCTTTCCCTAGAACAGGGCTCAGCTGCCAGATTTCAACTGAAGGTGGGGTGCTGGGCAAGACTGAGGGGCCAGCCCTGGTGGGCACTCTGCTGACTGTAGGCATAATGGAAGGGTATTACGGCTGTGTGGTCTGTGACTACGGCGTGTATACCCAAATCTGGAGACTTCTGTTCTCCTTCAGGGCACTCCAGCCTGCTAAGCAACTCCTCAGAGACCAGGCTTGGTTCTGGGGCCCAAGGGCTGAGCAGAGCTCTGGTCAGGCCATATAGGGAACAGTTCAGTGATTGGTGGCAGGACCAATCCAGAGGCATGAATTTAGGTTTCCTAGGGTCTATTAGCTACAAAACCAGGGGGTCCCAGGGAGCCCCAAAAGAAGTAGCTCCAACCCCTTCTTTCTCTCCCTTCTGTGTCCCTAGCCTTCCTTTGAGACAATATAATCCAGAGAGCACAGAGCTGAGCAGACTCTCAGCCCCTTCAAGGCCCAACTTCAGAAACAGATGGGGGTCCACAAAGAGTGGGTCATCAAGAGAAGCAGGACTCCCTCTGGGACTGGGTCCTCAGACCCATCAGTGTCCCCTCCCTCTCCACCCCCCTTCCAGTTTCCCATGCCCTCTGGCAACCAGTTACCGGGACGGCACAGGACCGGGCAGTGTTTCATTCTGTTAGGTCTGGGGTCGCCATGAGCTGAGGGCCGAGTCAACGGCAGCTAACACAACATTTTATCATGTGACTGTCCATCTCCCCCAGGGGGGTGGAACTGGTGTCTGCTCATCATTTGTCGTTCCGTGCCTGGCACACAGTTCTTGCTGCTGTGTGTCATCTTGTCAATTCTGATTTGTGGTGACCCTATGTGACCAAGTGGAACCGCCCTTTAAGCTTTTCTCAGCTGCCAGCTTAACAAAAGCAGATCTCCAGGCCTTTCTCTCAAGGAGTTGTAGACTGGGTTTGAACTACTGACCTTTAGGCTAGCAGCAGGGCACTTAAGCAATGGTGCTATTAGGATACTTTGAAAAAAACATACTCATTGCTGTCTAGTCGATTCCAACTCTTAATGACCCCACAGGGCAAAGTAGAACTGGCCATAGTGTTTCCAAGGAACAGCTGGTAGATTTGAACCGTCAACCTTTTGGTTAGCAGCCAAGCTCTTAACCACTGCACTAGGGCACATAACAGGTGCTAAATAAATGTTTGTTGAGTGACTGCATGATCACAGGGATCCAGAGAGGTCTTCCAAGAAGCAGTGACATGTGACCTAAAGCTTGGAAGCCGAGTTGCATTTTCAGAGGAAGGAAAAAGAACAGAAAGTGCAAAGGCCAGGAGAGGGTGATAGCCTAGCTGCTTGGGGAGCTTCCGTCTTGTGGGGCAGGGCTATTCACCAAGCCCCGCTGAGACCCACGGGTAACTGGAGAAAAGTAGACACAGGCATAGGACCCTGGAACCACTCCTCAGCTCAGCCTTTGGAACACCTCCTCAGCCTTCAGCACGGGCCCCAACCACTGCAGACACACAGCTCCTACTCTGGGGGACTTCCAAGTTCCCAACTTCCCATCTAGCAGGAGGAACCCATAGGGGTGAACTCTGCTATACCAGGGTTCTCAGAGGTTCCCTGCCTGCTATCCTGACCTCCGTGCCACCTGCTAGGGGCTTTGGGCCACCCACTCTGTCCTCTGATTTGGAGCCTCCAAGACCTACCAGAATGACTGATGGCACAGAGGTCTTCTCTCACCCTCAGAAACATTCTGAGCTGCCCCAAAGGCTTCTCACGTGGTTCTAATGAAAGGGGAGTCATCCCAGATCCTGGGTGACAAGGACACGGACAGGCCCCTGGGCTCTGCATGCCCTGTGTGCACATCTGAGTTGCACAGTGCAACCCTTTGGCTCACTGCTGCTGTCAGGCAGACTCCCAGGCTGCTTGGCTAGGGGTTTCTGGGCACATGAGTCATTTCCAAAGTCCTCAGACCCTCTGCTCTGCTGTGAGGTCCAGACCCACCCAGCAACAGCCAAGTCTCAAAAGCTTGGTGAGAGCAACCAAGAGACATGAAAGGAAGGGTGACAATAAGTCTTGCCCAGCTGTAGCTCTGACCATGACTCCAGAGGTAGTCACAGTCAAAGCCAAGGAGAATTCTCTTTTCCACTGTGGCTACAGCAAATCCTGCTGGCCCCAAATTCCTCTTTATCAGCAGAAGGAGGAGGACTGATTGTCCAGCAAAATCCTTTTGCTTGGCCTCCATTTTCTAACACAAGAGGCAAAAAAGCACAGAAAAGACCCTCCAAGGCTGGGTGTAGACAGAGTCCACAATTTACAGAAAGGTAGATCTGGGGGAGGGTTCTAGATTCACCACTTACCAATCTCTGGGCCTCAGGTTCTTCACCTGTAAAATGGGGATGAGAATTTCTACAGCCTGGGAACCATGTGGAATTCAATGACAAAGTATATCTGCAAGGTGGGCACTAAGAACAGTTTGTTATTCTTGTGTGTGAATATGAATATCTCTCTAACCTCTGCTTCTGTCAACACACCTCCCTTTTTCTGCCTCTGACCCTCCTGCTCCCCTCTTAGAAGTACTCTTGTGATAATATTAGGCCCATCTGCATAGTTCAGGATAATCCCCCCCATCACAAGATATTTAATCACATCTGTAATTCCCTTTTACAGTTCAAGGTAACACAGTTACACATTGAGAGGATTAGGACTTGGCATTTCTGGAGGGACCACCATTCAGCCCACCACACAAACTAAGCCACCTCTTTTTGCACCTCATGCCCCTTGCTTATTTCTATTTGACCCAGATAGACCTCCTTTTGGTTCCTCAAACTCACTGGCCATTTATTCACCTCTGGGCCTTTGCACCTGCTAATTCTTCTGCCCAGAATACCTTTCCTTCCCATGCCATTCTTAGAGCTGACTCTTCACATCATTCAAATGAAAAGTTAACGTCATCCCCTCTGAGAGGTCCTCCACTTCCTCAGTCTCATCCAGTCATCCCGACTCCTGACTCTCTGTTACACACACCTTTGTTGTCCCCTGAGCATCTCTGAACACTAGCTGATGTAGTTCCTCGCTCACTTGTGTTCCCGCTGCTCTCACAACAGCGTGTGCTCCCTGAGGGCAAGGTCCAGTCTGCTGCCTCATTAACTGCTACACTCTGCTACCTGGCATGGAGGAAAGCACACAGTAGGTGCTCAGCATCCTGCCCCAGAGGACTGAGAAAGTTCCCTCCCTCTTTCTCAATCTAATTTGTTTGCTTTTCCTGAGAGTGTGTGTGTGTGTGTGTGTGTGTGTGTGTGTGTGTGTGTGTGTGTGTGTGTGTGTGTGTGTGTCACTTCTCCCTTAAGGGAAGGAAAAAGAGCCTAGACTTGCAATTCCTTTCAAAGAAAAGAAAGAAATGACTCACAGGACCCGGGCCCAGCAAGGCTAGGACAGGGATCACGCCTGCCACCTCCTCTGAGTAAGGACCAGTCTCCAGACAGGACTCCTAACCCACCCACCCACTGCATTCCCTGCTCCAAGCCTGTGTCCACTGCTGTCCTCCTCCTGGAACAGCTACGCTTCCTCATCCTCTCTCCAGATACCTTCCAGTTTGACCCTCTCATTTGTGACTGAGTAAACTGAGGTTCAGAAGAGGAAAAATCTCCCCCAAGGCAAGTGGCGCCTCCATTCCGGGGGCCTGCTCCAGCACTGCTTCCC
The DNA here is from genome assembly GCA_028571685.1 of Heterohyrax brucei. Taxonomy (NCBI): domain Eukaryota; kingdom Metazoa; phylum Chordata; class Mammalia; order Hyracoidea; family Procaviidae; genus Heterohyrax; species Heterohyrax brucei. The sequence goes on along the minus strand of CM053161.1, from coordinate 56,833,424 downwards.
CATCCGCCCCTAGGGTCCCACTTCCTCCTGGGCCAGAGGCTAGTTTGAAGGGTGGAGTCCTGGATGCTTAGGTCAGCAAGCCCAGGACAGACACCCTCAGCCCTCACTGAGGGCAATGTATGCAAGTCACTCAGGGGAAATGTTACCAGAGTTTAGAAATTCTGTGATGTACAGAGATCCAGCCTCCTCCACAGGCCGGCCCAGGGACAACTGTGGGGAGGAGTCCCCATCCAGTATCCCATGGATGCCTAGTTCCTACAGGCACAAACCCTGGTTCCTGTTCCTATCTGCCTGCTTTCTTCTCTCACCCTATCCCAGGAGCCACAGGTCAGTGACATAGGGACCCAGGAAGCATGGTTTGATGGGGCTGGGGATGAGAGGGCATAGTAACAGCCAAGATCACAGCTTCTACCCATGTGGAGTAGCGGTAAAAAACTCTATTCCTGGAATTCAGGATGAAGACAGTCTATGGTCACCAGAAGACCTCAGCTTCTGGTCCACGTGGATCCCAAGTACCAAGCCCCCTGGTCTGGCCCCAGGTTCACACAATGTGTCCAGTTGCACAGGGTTCTGAGTCAGAAGGTCCCTGTGCTTGGTTTAATACTCTGCTGTCTCCATCTTGCACTTCTTGATCATATTTGACATAACACTTTATTGCCATCGGGCACTGGTCCCCACAAATGATGTAGCTAGTCCTGTGAGCCCAGATTCTTACCCCTTTACCCCTAGGAAGACACAGATGCTCATGATGCTGGTTGCCATGGTGAGCACCTGCCTGGGCTCCCTGGCAACTGTAGGTACCACCCTTGCCTTGTAACAGCTCCATCACTTATGGTGACTAGGGTGATGGCCTGACCCTCTGACTTAAGACATCTAGGTTCTAAGTATTAAAAGAAAGTTGCCACAATGACTTTCAGGCTGGCTAGCAGAGCATTTGTGTTCAAAGGGATCCTTTTAAGTCCTGTCTCATGACAGCTGCTAAGGCAAGGAAGGCAGTAGGAAAGAGCATGAACTTGGGGGCCAGAAGGACTCAGATATCCTAGCTCTGCTCCTTGCAGGCTGTGCAATCTCAGGAACACTGCTAAATGTGTCTGTTCCTCAGCTCATCTATAAAAGGAGGATACCAACTGTACCCACCTCAAGCGCTGCTGCATGGATTAAATGAGAGAACACACACAAAGTGTTTGATAGGGCATCAGGCAAAGAATAAGCAAGCATTCAATGAACATTAGCCTTTGAAGTCAGTCAGACTTGGGTTCCATTCTCTGCCCTGTCAAGTACTTCGGTGTGAATTTAATTTCTCTGTGCCTCAGTTGTCTCACCTGTAAAGATAACCAGAGGGCCTACCGCACAGGGCTGTGAGAGCTAACAACAGCATCAGTATCACTTCCTCTAGGATGTCTTTCTAAAGGCCCAGGGTGGCCAAGCCCCTCCTCTGTGCTCACACAGTGACTGAGCACAGGTGACAGCACCAGGTTAGAACTGCTTCTGTGTCTGTCTTCTCCCCACTCCAGACTGGGAGCTCCTTGGGGGCAGTCTCAGGGTCTGATCCTGCTGGTATCTGCAGAGAGTGAAGGGTGAAGGAAGAGTTCTCACTGGAAGCTGCCCACACCCTAGGGCAACGACTACCATCCGCTGATGGTGTTTGTTCTCTTTCCCAGGTCTGTCCTTCTGGGAAGATGCAGACGCTCAGGATGCTGGTCACCGTGTGGGGCATTTGCCTGAGCCTGATGGTAGCAACTACAGCAGCCACGGGAACCAATCCTGCCAAGCTAGACACCCCCAGCATGCTGCCCTCCCACCGGCGCCAGAAGCGAGACTGGATTTGGAACCAGATGCATATTGATGAAGAGAAAAAAGCCCCGCTCCCGCATTACGTGGGCAAGGTAAGGCTCAAGCTCAGAGCAGGGGCAACCCTCAGCGGTCAGCCTGTACAGGGACAGTGGCGATGGGGTGGTGACAGAGATGGCAAAGACAGCAACAGGTGCCACGGCGGAAGGCGTGGAGGTGAGGGTTGTGGGCTGAGGGTAACAGTGACCGACACGATGGATGACGGTGGATGTGGTACTGAAGGCCCTGGTGGTCGTCGTCAAGGTGATGGCGGTCACCAGTGTGGCTAGTCTGGTGATCACAGGGGAGGTAGTGGTGGCTGTGGTGATGGATGGCGGTGATGGTGGTGACAGAGATGGCACTAGTGATGGTGGTCGTGGGTGTGATGGTGGGGACGGTGACACTGATCACAGAGGTGATCTCAGAGGTGGTAACGGTGGTTGTGGTGATGGATGTCAGTGGTGGTGGTGGTGGTGGTGACGGTTGTCAGTGGTGGTGGTGACAGGGATGGGGGTAGTGATGGTGGTCGTGGGTGTGATGGTGGGGACGGTGACACTGATCACAGAGCTGATCTCAGAGGTGGTAACAGTAGCTGTGGTAATGGATGTCAGTGGTGGTGGTGACAGGGATGGGGGTAGTGATGGTGGTCGTGGGTGTGATGGTGGGGACGGTGACACTGATCACAGAGCTGATCTCAGAGGTGGTAACAGTAGCTGTGGTGATGGATGTCAGTGGTGGTGGTGACAGGGATGGGGGTAGTGATGGTGGTCGTGGGTGTGATGGTGGGGACGGTGACACTGATCACAGAGCTGATCTCAGAGGTGGTAACAGTAGCTGTGGTAACGGATGTCAGTGGTGGTGGTGACAGGGATGGGGGTAGTGATGGTGGTCGTGGGTGTGATGGTGGGACGGTGACACTGATCACAGAGCTGATGGTGATGACAGTGGTGATGGTAGCAGTGATGGTGAACACTGAGCTTCATTTTCTCCCGACCTTGGCCTGCTGACCAGACTTTGCTAGCAGAAGGGTCGTCCCTTGCACAGGCTAAGGAGGTAGGCCTGGCCTCCGGGCTCAGGACTTGAGACAGAAGCAGTAAAGTCAGCCATTAATTTTGTCTCTCCAGAGAGGTCAGAGATACAGTGAGCCCCATACAGTAGGTAAAGCCTGGGAAACTTCCTACCAAATTGTGCTGGTAACAAAGTTAATTATGCAGGCCACAGTTGGGTCTAGGCCTTTACACTCCTCAAAAACCCATTCCTCTCAAATTATCTCCCCTTGGTTTCCTATGACCCCACGTAGTTCCTCAGATTCCAGGAAGCCCAGAACAAGGTGGTTAACCGAAGCCTGATCTTCGGGCCGGTGCCTAAGGCTCTGACCTGGACTTTCCCCCCTTTGCAGCTTGTCCATCCCAAGCCCACCCTCCTAGAACTGGGAGCTATTCTGAGTAACTATCCAGTTGTCTTACTGTGCCAAAATGTTGTGTCAATATTAAAACTTTCCTAAGTCCTTGTATGATAAAAACTTAAAAACACTGCTGAAAGAGATTTTAAATGACTTACAAAGATGGAAAGATGTTCATGGATTGGAAGACTTAGTATTGTTAAGATATCAGTATTCCCCAAGCAGTCTATAGATTCAAGGCAATCTCAATTAAAATTCCAGCAGCCTTCTTTACAGAAATAGAAAAACCAACTCTCGAATTCATATGGAATGGCAAGCAACCCCGAATAGCTACAACAATATTGAAAGAGAAAGACAAAGTAGGAGGAACAAAATCATGCTTCCTTATTTTAAAACTTACTATGCAGCTACAGTAATTAAAATAGCCTGGTAATTTCTTGACTTAATATGCACATGGGACTATCCAACAGGTTCCTCTTTAGAGGGGAAAGAGGAAATCAGAGGGTGGAAAGGAGGGACAAGTGCTGGCTGAGTGCCTACTGGAAGTACCAGGTGGAAAGGAGGAGTGTGCTGCCACAGGGTGAGGACAGCGAGTGTGCCACCACAAAGGGAGGAGAGCGAGTGTGCCGCCACAAAGGGAGGAGAGCGAGTGTGCTGCCACAAAGGGAGGAGAGCGAGTGTGCTGCCACAGAGGGAGGAGAGCAGATAGAGCTGCACAGAAGCATGTGTTTAGGGTTTTGTATGGCAAATTGATTTGGATTTTAAACTTTCATTTAATCACAATAATTTTTTTTAAAAAATAGCCAAATAGTGACATAACAATAGACACACAGACCAATGGACTAGAACTGAGGTCCCAGAAATAAACCCACACATTTATGGTCAACTGGGGAAAGAAGAATCTCTTCAATAAATGGTCCTGGGAAAACTGGATTCCACATAAAGAAAAATGAAATACGATCCATGCCTCACACTACACAAAAAAACAAATTCAAAATGGATTAAGGACCAAATGTCCAAACTAAAACCACAGAATTCTTAGAAGAACAAGGAGGGGCAATGCTGTCAGGCTTAGCTTTCAATGATGGATTATTTAGCATAATAACAAAAGCACAAACAGTAAAAGACAAAATAAATAAACAGGACCTCATAAAAATTAAAAACTTTCATTAATCAAAAGACTACCAAAAAAGTGAAAAGATAAGCTACCAACTAGGAAAGTATCTTTGGAAATCACACATTTGACAAGAATCTAACAACCAAAATGTAGATAAAACTTGAACAATTTAACAACAAAAAGACAAACAACCCAATCATAAAATGGGCTAAGGACTTGAAGAGACATTTCACCAAAGAGGACATTTAAATGGTCACAAAACACATGAAAAGATGCTCAACATCATGAGACATCCATTAAACAAGGGAAAAAAAAGCTCACTGCTGTTACATGGATTCCAACTCATAACAATCCTATAGGACACAGTAGGACTGCCCCATAGAGTTTCCAAGAAGCACCTGGTGGATTCAAACAGCTGATCTTTTGGTTAGCAGCAGGGGTACCACTAGCCATCAGAGAGACACAAATCAAAACCACACTGAAGGATGGCTAAGGGAATTCTGGTGATGCAGTCATTAAAAGTTGGCTGCTAACCAGGTGGTTGTCTTTGCTGTTCTTGTTATTCTTAGGCGCTGTCAAGTCGGCTCTGACTCATACTGACCCTATGAACAACTGTCTGATCCTGTGCCATGCCCACAATTGATTCTATGCTTAAACCCACTGTTGCAGCCACGGCATCACTCCAGCTTCTTGAGGGTCTTCCTCTTTTTCATTGACCCTCTACTTTACCAAGCATGGTTTCTTTCCCCAGGGATTGATCCCTTCTGACAATATGTCTGAAGTATGTAAGATACCGTCTTGCCATTCTTGCTTCCAAGGAACACTCTGGTTGTACTTCTTCCAGAACAGATCTGTTTGTCCTTTTGGCAATCCATGGTATGTTCAATAGTCTTCTCCAATATCACAATTCAAAGGCAACAATTCTTCTGTCTTCCTTATTCACTGGCCAGCTTTCACATGCATAAAAGGCAATTCAAAATACCATGGCTTGGGTCAGGTGCACCTTAGTCTTCAAGCTAACACCTTTACTTTTCAACACTTTAAAGAGGTCTTTCACAGCAGACTGTCCCCATGCAATGTACCTTTTGATTTCTTGATTGCTGTTTCCACAGGCGTTAACTGTGGAACCATGTAAAATGAAATTTTTGACAACCTCAGCGTTTTAGTCAGCTAGTGCTGCTGTACCAGTAATACCACAAGTGGATGGTTTTAGCCAAGAAAAGTTCATTCTTACACAGTCCAGTAGCTGACAAGTCCAAATTCGGAGTGTCCACTCCTGGGAAAGGGCTTTCCTTGTATCAGCTCTGGAGGAAAGTCCTTATGTTGCATCAGTCTTTGTTCAGGGAGTATCTTGGCACAGGAACCCTCTTCTCCCGGTGCTGCTTTCTTAATGGCATAAGGTTCCCAACTCTCTGCTTGCTTCTTTTTCCTTTTATCTGTCATAGGATGAAAGGATAGAAGGCAATGCAAGCTACATTCTAAGGAAACTCGCTTTACAATGGAGCAGGGAAGTGATCTTATGAAGGGATGTACAGTCCCACCCTAATCCTCTCTAACATAATCCACTCTATTAACCACAGGCAGAGATTAGGATTTACAGCATCAAAACAATCACAAAATGGGAGACAATCACAGAATACAGAGAATCTCGGCCCAGCCAAACTATGACACATATTTTTCGGGGGACACAATTCAACCCACGACATTCAATCTTTTCGCCATTTATCATTACATTGCTTACTGGTTCAGTTGCTGAGGATTTTTGTTTTCTTAGTGTTGAGGTGCAACCTCTACTGAAGGCTGGGTTCTTTGATTTTCATCAGTAAGTGTATCAAATCCTCTTCACCTTGAGCAAGTTGTGTCATCTTCATAACACAGGTTGCTAATGAGTCTTCCTCCAATCCTGATGCCTTTTTGTTCCTCATTTAGTCCAGCTTTTCAGACTATTTGCTCAACATACAGATTGAAAAGATATGGTGATAGGATACAACCCTGTCGCACACCCACCTTTGCCAGCTTTAAACCATGTCGTGTCCCCTTGTTCTGCTCGCACAGCTGCCTCAGTGTACAGATTCCTCATGAGCACAATTAAGTACTCCAGAATTCTCGTTCTCTGCAACGTTATCCATGACTTGTTGTAATCCACACAGTCTAATGCCTCTGCATAGTCAATGAAATACAGATCAACATCTTTTTTTGTATTCCCTGCTTTCAGCCAAGATCCATCTAACATCAGCTGTGATATCCCTGGTTCCCCATCCTCTTCTGAACCTGGCTTGAATTTCTCTTAGTTCCCTGTCAGTATACTGTTGCTGTCACTTTTGAATAATCTTCAGCAAAATTTTACTTGTGTGTGATATTAATGACATTGTTCAATAATCACCACATTCATTTGGATCACCTTTCTTAGGAATGGGCATAAATACAGTCCTCTTCCAGTCAGTTGGCCAGGTGGCTGTCTTCCAAATTTCCTGGCATAAATGAGTGAGCACTTCCAGCACTCCATCCATTTGTTGAAATATCTTAATTGATATTCCATCAATTCTTGGAGTCTTATTTTTAGCCAGTGCCTTCAACACAGCTTAGACTTCTTCCTTCAGTACCATCAGTTCCTGATCATACACTACCTCTTGAAATGGCTGAATGTCAACCAGTTCTTTCTGGTATAATGACTTTGTATATTCCTTCCATCTTCTTTTGATGGTTCCTGAGTAAAATACTACAGTGACATGTGCCAGAGATAGAAAACCAAAAGGAAAGAGCGCACTCAACATTTCTCAAGCTGGAAGAACTTAAGAAAGAAATTCAAGCCTCAAGTTCCAATAGGGAAGAATTCCAAAAGGCAGAGAAGTTCAAATTCACCAGCAGCTCCTTAGAAACTCCATGGGACTGAAAAGTTCTACTTTTCAGAATTAACTCCCAGTGCATTTGTATTTGGAGTTTAGGAAAACTAAGGTGGGGGGTACAGAAAATAACAGATGTTGGCAAGGATGTAGGAAAATTGTAACCCTTATCCATTCCGTGTTGGAATGTAAAATGGTACAGCTGTTGTATAAAACAGTGTAGTGGTTCCTCAAAGAACTAAAAATAGTACTACCACAGGACCCAGCAATATCATTCCTAGGTAGATACCCAAAAAAGCTGGAACACAAAGACTCAAAAAAGGATTTATATGCCAATGTTCACTGTAGCACTACTCACAATATCCAAAAAGTGGAAACAACCTAAATGCTCATCAACAGATGAATGGATAAACAAAATATGATATATACATAAATGGAATACTACTCAGCCAGTAGGAGAAATAAAGCCTTGATACATGCTACAGTACGGATGGAGCTCAAAGACATTACGCTGGGTGAAATAAGCCAATCACAAAAGAACAAATATTGTATGGCCTCACATAAAAACAGAAGAAAAGGGAACCGTATAGAGACCAAAGTTATTAGTGGTTGCCAGAGGCAACAGGGAGAAGGAAAAAGGGGGTCAACAGTGATGAGGAAAACACAGTGAGTAAGGCCATTCCACAGCCAATCACTGCAGTTGTTGTCAGTAAGTTGTACACCCATAAGAAGGTGAAATGTCAGAGATTGTGTAACAGACACATTTTTTAAAAAATCTATCCTAGGTCAAAGAAATAGCCTTAGTGATGTAATTCTACAACAATCTCAGGTAGATACAGCAAGTATTATAAGAATTTTCAATGAGAGGGAAGTTCCTTCCAAGGGCATTAAAATCTCACCAGATCAAGAATGCTACCAAACTTTCAGAGATGAGTTAACACCACTACTACTGAAGCTATTTCAGAGCATACAGAAGAGGGGAATATTCCCAAACTCATTTTATGAAGCCAGCATAACTCTAATACCAAAGGCAGGTAAAGACACTAAAAAAAAGAAAATTATAGACCAATATCTCTTATTAACTTAGATGCAAAAATTCTCAACAAAATTCTAACCAATAGGATTCATTGACACATCAAAAATAATAATAACTAGCCATGACCAAGAAGAATTCGTACAGGTATGCAAGGATTGTTCAATAGTAGAAAAACAGTCAACATACCTCATCATATAAATAAAACAAAAGACAAGAACCACAAGACCTTATTGGCTGACGTAGAAAAGGCATTTGACAAAGTCCAACAGCCCTTCAGGATAAAAACTCTCAGCAAAATAAGAATACAACGGAAATGCCTCAGTGTAATAAAGGGCATTTATATAAAGCCACTATCATCCCAAATGGAGAGTCTGAAGGCCCTGCCCCTGAGAACATGAACCAAGCAAGGATACACTTTATTATGACTCCTGTTCAACACTGTGCCAGAGGTTCTAGCCAGAGAAATTCAGCTAGAAAAAGAAAGAAAGGGCTTCCAGATTAGTAATGAAGAAATAAAAGTATCCCTATTTGCAGGTGATATGATCTGAGACACACAAAACCCCAAAGAATCCATTAAGAAAACTACTGGAACTAATAGAACATTTCAGCAAAACATCAGGCTACAAGATACACAAACAAAAATTAGTTAGATTCCTCTAAACCAACAAGAGGGAATCACTAAATCAATACCATATACAATAGCTGCAAGAAGATCAAGTACTTAAGAATAAATCTAATGAGAGATGCAAAAGACCTATACAAAGAAGACTACAAGGCAATACTGCAAGAAACCAAAAAGAGCTCTAAAAGTGGAATAACATATCTTGTCAAGAATAGGAAGACTCAACGTTGTGAAAATGCCTATTCTACCCAAATCAATCTACAGACACAATGCAATCCCAATCCAAATTCCAACGGCTTTTTTTAATGATATGGAGAAGCAAATTGCCATCTTCATATGGAAAGAGAAGAGGCCCCAGATAAGCACAGCGTTACTGAAGAAGAACAAAGTGGGGGACCTCACACAGCTGATTTTAGAACCTATTACACCAGCAGGGTACGATAGCCATTAGAGAAATGCAAATCAAAACTACAATGAGAGGCTATCTCACCCCAACAAGACTGGCATTAGTCCAAAAAGCACAAAATAATCGATGTTAGAGGAGTTGCAGAGAGACTGGAACACTTACACACTGCTGGTGGGAATGTAAAATGGAACAACCACTTTGGAAATCGAGTTGATGCTTCCTTAAAAAGCTAGAAACAGAAGGACCACAAGAATCCAGCAATCCTACTTGTTGGAATATATCCTAGAGAAATGAGAGCCCTCACTGAATAGATACTGTTAACTGCAGCGCTGTTAACAGTAGTGAAAAGATGGAAACAACGTAGGTGCCCATCAGCGGATCAGTGGATTAAAGAAACTATGGTATATTCACACAGTGGAATCCTATGCAACAATAAAGAACAAGGATGAATCTGAGAAACATCTTACAACATGGATGAATCTGGACAGCATTACACGGAGTGAAACAAGTCTGTCACAAAAGGATAAATATTGCGTGAGACCACTATTACCAAAGACTTGAGAAAAGGTGTAAGCACAGAAGAAAACATTCTTTGATGGTTGCAAGGATGGGGAGGGAGGAAGTAAATATTCACCAATGAGACAGCAGAAAAGAATCATCTCAGGTGAAGGAAAGGACAGCACAACACCAGGGGGTCTGAAGGCCATGGTTTCAGTGCTGGTGTTGACGCAAGGCTTCCCAAGGGGAGGACGTCAATGGTGACTATAGTGATATTCAGCAATGAGGTATGTAGCACTTTTTCTAAGCTAAGCTCACAGACTTAATTTTCAGAGGTCATATGAGCCCAAGAGACAGAAAGGCTCATGTAAACTGGAGACTCCATCAGTTTGAGACCAGAAGAACTAAGTTGGTGCTCTATTACCACTAACGACCACCCTGACAGAGAACACAAGATACAGCCCCTGACAGAGCAGGAGAAAAGAGGGGTGCAGAACTTAAATTCTAGTAAAAAGACCAAACTTGTTGGTCTCATGAAAATTTGAGGGCTATCAGAAGTCATGGCCTCTGGACTCCCTGTTAGCCCAGAACTGACACCATTCCCAAAGCCAGCTAAGTGGGCATCTCCTGTCCAAAAGTGAGATGAGAAGGCAGAAAGGGACAGGAACTAGCTGAATGGACATGGGCAATACAGTGTAGAAGGGAGGCAAAAGCTGTCACATTACAGGGAGAGCAATTAGCATCACATAACAACACATGTAAAAAATTTTTATGGGAAACTAACTTCAATGGCAAACTTTCACTTGAAGCACAATTTCAAAAAACTAAAACAGTCTTACCAGGTCCACATTACAGCATCTAAATGTCAGCTACAAGAGGAAATGGATTAATGTTGGAATGAAGCACAGAGTTAAGTCCCATGCTGGGTACACAGAGACAGTAGTGGACAAAGACAGGCACAGTCCCTGCCCTCATGGAGCTTAGAGTCTACAGCCGAAGTCAGCAAACTATGACCTGCAGGTCAAACACAACCCATCACCTGGTTTTGTTAATAGTTTTACTGGAGCACAGCAATACCTTTTCATTTACAAACTGTCTATGGTTGCGTTTGAGCTGTAATAGTAGAGTTGAGTAGCAGTGGTAAGGACCCTGTGGCCTACAAAATCAAAAATGTTTCCTGTCTGGCCCTTTACACAAATAGGTTGACAGCTTTGGTCTAGAGAGACAGCACACATCAGACAAAGAATCCCACAGACAGCTGGCAGGGATAGGGAGCCCTCTGGTCATAGGAAAATAGGCTAGAGAGGACCCTTTGAGGGGAGAGTCCTGTCTTGTTTCAGCACCAGAAACAGCGGGAAAGGAATGGCTAGCCAACTGCTGTGCCTCCTCCCAGCAACAGCAGAAAAACTTGAACACTTCAACACGGCCAAGAGGTGAAGACACTTGCCCAGGGGCACACGGCAAGGTCAGGACAGAGCCCTAAGAGAAACAAGCCTAGGTGAAGCAAAGACTCCTGAGACCAGACATGAATGTGACCTGTGTGTCATAGAGGAAAAGGTTGTCGACACACCTACATACCTCCCCATGGGACAGCCATAGCCGAGCCATGACTCAGCCTCTGTAGAGAATGGCGGTTTCCGGGGAAAACTGAGAGTGAGTCAGTGAGAGTCAGCGGAAAGCGGAGGCACCTGCGACATACTTAGGCCTGCCAGGCAGCCGCAGGAAGGCTCGCCCAAGGGGCAGCCAGAAGAGCGTCAGACCTGGCGTCACCCCCAGCAGCATTCTCCTGGCACCGGATGTGGGACCAGGGTTGTGAAGAAAGGAATTACAGACAGCTCCCCTTCTGAGGAGGCACCAGGACACTTGGGAGAAGCAAGGACAGGGCTCTGAGGATCACCTCCAGATCCCAAGGCTGTAACGTGAAGAGAGGAAGTCCCTGTTTACCAAGGCCAGCGCCCTGAGCGTCTGTTTACAGACCTGGATGGACAATGCGAGCAGGCCTGAGAAGGCTTCTGAATCTGCAAATGTGGGTCAACGTAGCTTCTGGCGTTAATTCAGACATTGTGTCCAAATGTCTGAAAAAAAAAAGAAAAAGAAAAACCCTCTGCTATTGAGTTGGGTCCGACTCATAGTGACCCTAGAGGTCAGAGTAGAACTTTCCCATAGAGTTTCCAAGGAGAGCCTGGAAGTAGAGAGCCTATCTACCTTTGGGTTAGCAGATGTAGCACTTAGCACATTACGCCACCAGGGTTTCCTGTGTCCAATTACAGTGATGTTAAAAATATTGGAAGGAAAGAGAACAGAAACTTACATTCAAGCGAAATTTTATGCAGAACTCCAGTAAAGCAGATAAAAGCCACCTTGCTGTGCCTCACCACCCCTGTCCACATAGGTGTGAAGGCGCCCACTCATCCAGAACCAAGTTTGAAAGCTGTCATCTTATTTTAACTCCAAGTGGCCACACCTGACTCTGGCCTGTCCCTCCCTTCAGGGTCCCCATCATCTCTCCAAGCTGCAGGTTCATGACCTCAACTCTCTCCCTTCCTACTTGCCTCCCATCCAGCTGGTCATAGTATGTCTTGACCCTAAAGCCTTGGGACCTCTTCATGACCACCTGCCCCCACAGCACAGCCCTGCTCAGGGTGGCTGGCCACCTCCATCTGCTGCCTCCTCTCTTCCACTCTCTCTCATGGGGGTTCCTCACTCTCTGACTTCACTTCCTTCACCCACTGCTCTCCTGAGACCCCACTGACTCCCGGTTCTCTCCCAGCCTTCTAACAGTCCTATCAGATACCCTGCTCAAGGCTTTTTCTCCATCTGACCCCCAAATGCTGCCCTGTCTCTGAGGCTTCAAACATAGGCTCTGAGAACAGTAACAGGTCTGTGCCATCTCTGATCCCAGTGCCCAGAGTGGAGCCTGATGTCTTGCAGGTGTCGAATTTATTTTTGTTGAATTGAATTGAATTATATCATTCAGGTATTCTAACATTCTATGAGCATACTATTTTACGTGCATGATATATTACATCTTATTGTTTTTGCTTTTGCTGTTGTTGTTGTTGTTAGCTGAGATAAAGTCAGCCCCAGACTCACGGTGATCCCATACACAACAGAACAAAATACTGCCCGGGCCTGTGCCATCCCCATGCTCAGTTGCAGATCAGACCATTGTGGCTCACAGAGTTTTCATGGGCTGATTTTTGGAAGTAGATCACCAGGCCTTTCTTCCTCATCTGTGTTAGTCAAGAAGCTCCACCAAAGCCTGTTCAGCATCACAGCAACACCATCCTCCCCGGAAAGGCAACTAGTGGCTACATATTGATCGGGAATTGAAGCTGGGCCTCCTGCTTGGAGGCCACTTACAACTTACATTCCTCAAGTTCTCTGGTTCTAAGATTTTACACATGGACTGTCCAGCAATTCTAACCCTCTACTATCCTTCAACTTCTAGATCCAACTTTAATAATAATAGCATTTATTGGGAGCCTGTTTTGTGCAAATTGCTTTACATAATTTTCTAAATAACATCAATAGCATGTGTTAAAAATGAAAAGGGTTCCATAGGGTCGTCGTTATCTAGTGCTCCTATAATAGTAATACCATAAGTAGATGGTTTTAAGAAAGAAAAATATATTCTCTCATAATCTCGTAAACTACAAGTTCAAATTCAGGGTGTCAGCTCCAGGGGAAGACTTCCTCTTCTGTCTCAGCTCTGAAGGAAGGTCCTTGTCATCAATCTTCCCCTGGACTAAGAGCTTCTCTGCACAGGAACTCCAGATCCAAAGAACATGGTCTGCTCCCAGCCCTGCTTTCTTGGTGCTAAGAGGTCCCTATGCCTCAAAAGAGACTGGCTTAAGACACTATCCAGTCTTGTAGATCTCATCAATATAACCACCTCTAATGCATCTCATTACATCAGAACGATAGGATTTACAACACATAAGGATATCACATCAAATGAGGAAACGGTGGGCAATCACATAATACTGGGAATCATGGCCTAACCAAGCTGATGTATATTTTTGGAAGACTCAGTTCAATCCATGGCCCATAGTATAATAAGCATGAGAAGTCTGAGTTAAAGAGAAGTCACTGGGGTTCTTTTGTACACATACATATCAATCTCCAACAAGACGGCATATTATGCACCATTCCAAATCTAAACCAACCAGGACCAATCATGTAAAGACAAATATTTGACAACCGGCTTTCCAGGGAAAAAGGCCTGATTTGTAGTATTTGCTGATTTCCATGGTGTTAAAACTCTCTCTGTGCCTGTTTTCAAGCTACCAACGTGATGCTGGGCAGAGTTGGGAAAAGACAGCGTTACCACATCATTACTACTGCAGCATATGGATACAATAGACATGAATAAGCTCAAGAACATAAACAACAATAAACTGTAAAATAATTAGAAAGTAATGAATTTTGAGTATGTGTTACCTTTGAGAATTTTTTCGTTTGTTTTGTTGTTGCTGAAAGTACACACAGCAAAACATACATCAATTCAATCATTTAAACATGTACAGTTCAGGGACACTGATGACGTTCTAGTTGTGCAGCCATTCCCACCCTCCTTTCCTGAGTTGTTCCTCCCCTATTAACATGCATTCACAGCCCTGTGAGATTTCTTTCCATTCTTTCAAGTTCCTGTTGTCACTTCAAGGCAGACATTTTTGACTAGTTTGATTTTAAGTAGACTTCAGGGGATATTTTACATTTAAGGTTTAAAGATTTTCTCAGGACAGTAATTTCAGAGGTTTGTCTACCTTATGTGCCTCCAGAAATTCTGAAGTCTATGAGAAACTGAAATTCTGTTCTGCATTTTCTCCCTTTTGATCAAGATTCTTGTGTAGAATTTTGGATCTGAATGTTCGGTCACAGTAGCTGGTGACCATCCAGTACTTCTGGTCTCCATCCAGTTCTTCCGGTCTCATGGTAAAGGTGGCACTTGTTTATGGAGGTAGTTAGCCACACATTTCATCCATTCCTCCCATTCCTGACTCTCCTTCTTCCTCTGTGTGTCCAGGTGAATAAATACTAATTGTCACGCTTTGAAGGGTCACTTGTAAGCTTTTAAAACCCAGGCACTATGCAAAGAGCTAGAAAGTAGAACCAAAGCACTAAACGTATTATTAGGCCAGTTAACCTAAACCTCCAAACCAAGGAACTAAATGCTATGAGGATTTCAGTTTTACATAACAGTCTCAGATAGTCTGTTGTTGTTGTTGTACATTTGTTATTTCATTCTAAATTTACATACTAATCTTTAACAATGGCTGTGTTTAACAAAAAGCTCACAAAAATTCCTGAAAATTTAAGTAGATTCTTGCAGGAAATACTAGGTCCACTGAGCCAGCCACATTCATGTGTGAAACATCAAAAGAGATCCATCTTGCCTGGAACTCTTTTTCAAAATTGCTGTTCTGCTTCTTAGAGAAGTTCACCATCAGAAGCAATATTATCCCCATTTTACAGATAAAGTAACTACAGTTCAGAGAAGTTAAGTCACTTAAGGGGGTCAAAAATACCCAGGTTTTCTGCTCCAAAACCTTTGCCTTCCAATGGCACCAAGTATATTCACTCAAAAAATGTTTCCCGAGCACCTACTATGTTCCTGCAGACATACTGGGGCACAGTGGCAGGCAATTCACAGTAATGTGGAATTTGCAGTGACCAGGCTGAACAACTCATTGCTGACCAGCCAGAGGCTCTTGTCAGCGAAACTATTCTACATGATATTGTAACGGTGGACCCATGGGACTATGCATCTGTCAAAACTCACAACCCATAGCACTAAACCCTAATATAAACTATGGACTTTAATAATATTGTATCAAATATGGGTTTATCAGCTATAGCAAATGAAACATACCACTGCAAGATGTTGGTAATTGGAGAAAACGGCGGCAGCAGGAGGTGCATCTAAGAGCTCTCTGTATTTTCTGCTTAATTTTTCCATAAATCTAAAACAACTCTAAAAAATAAATCTATGCACTAAAAAAAAAAGAAAAAACCTTGCAGTGTCACCTTTAGAATCTCCTGGCAAGCCTACACACACATACATACGCATCCATGTGCACACACACACCTACATACATGCGCACACGTGCGCGCGCACACACACACACACACACACAGAGCCAGCACTGATCCTTCCCAACTCACAGCACCTCTTCTCTCCTAGATCAAGTCAAGTGTGAACAGAAAGAATGCCAAGTACCTACTCCAAGGGGATTATGTCGACAAGGTCTTCAAGGTCAACGAGAACACGGGGGATGTGTATGCCTACGAGAGGCTGGACAGGGAGAAGATCTCGGAGTACCACCTGGTTGCCCTTATTGTAGACAAGGACACCAATAGGAACCTAGAGCCTCCTTCCAGCTTCACCATCAAAGTTCATGACGTGGATGACAACTTGCCGGTGTTCACACGCCAGTTATTCAACGCATCTGTGCCTGAGATGTCGCCTGCTAGTATGTGTCTGTCTGTGCCTCTCCTCGCTCCCTTATTTCCAGCCTACAGACCTCTCGCATCAGCAGCTCCACTACCTAAAGTTGCGTTCACTGAGTTCAAGTCAGTGCAGTGGTTTTAACGCCCATGTTGCCACTTTATATGACTTGAGAGAAGCCCTGGGCCCTAGACTGAGCTCTGGCCCGGCCCCAGACTGAACCCTAACCCTAGTCCTGGACCGAACCCTGATACTAGACTAGACTGTGCCCTCACCCTCGTCATAGACTGAGCCCTAATACTAGACCTAGCCTGAGCCCCAACCCTAGTCATCGACTGTGCCTTGACCCTAAACATAGACTGAGTCCTGTTCCTAATTATGAACCCAGCCATGATCCTGGCTGTGTCATGGCTGAGCCATGATTCTGATCACAGACTGATCTTTAACTCTTATTTCAGACTAAGACCTGATAATCCTTATTAGTGACTAGGATCTGATCCTGGCCTGTCGTCTGAGGTTGTCCCCAGTTCCGGCCCAAGCCCTAACCATCAGAGACTTCTCAGGTCTCCTAACTCTTGGAACAAACTCCACCCACTTCTTTTGACCCTCAGGACTGGATGCCAAGAGTGTAAACTTTGCATATGAAAAGTGTCAAGGACTGCCACCATGGCAAGAAAGATTAAGAAGGGCTAGAGGGGACAGGTGTGAACAGCCAGATCCCTTCCCCCAGAGTATGTCACTGGCCTGGACCGAGGCCTTGGGTGGCTACCACTCCTTCCTCATCTCCCACTCACGCCCCAGTCTCCAGGGGATGCCAGAAAAGGGGTGCTCTCCCACCTCCTCCTCCCAGGGTCCCTGGAAAGGGCCCTGGTGCTAGAACTTCCTGTTATCAGGACCCTGGAGCTGAAGGGGATGAAGGACGTAGCACCCACCACTTTGGAACTCTCTCCTCATTGCCTGTGCTCAACGTTCCAGAGGCAAGAAGAAACAGCCCATTACACCCTTGGTTCTTTCCCATGATCCCAACCATCCACCCTCGTTAAAGTTTTCCACAGATGCAAACCATCTGTTTTCTTACCCCCTTTCAAGGCTAACAGGGCTGCCCTTCTCCTCACTGAAGCACGTGGCCCCTGATACAGTCCCCTCAGGAAACAATACAGTCTTGTCTCCCTTGGGGGCTTGAGGAGCATCTAACCTTACCCAGGAGTTGGGTGGAGGGCTGGCAGTCACCAGGCAGCACCCCTCCAGTGATTCTCTCCCTGCAGGAACCTCAGTCATTCAGATGACAGCGGTGGATGCAGATGACCCCACAGTGGCAGACCACACCTCTATCATGTATCATATCCGGAAAGGAGATGACAAATTTGACATCGATCGTTATGGTCTGTGTGACTAACCCTCCTGGGCGGGCACCACCTAGGGGCAGGGGCACTGCAGGTACAGGCACTGAAGAAAGTCCAGTCTGGCAGGGGACACCTGGCTTCTATAAGGTTTGCCAACCACTGAACCATACTGCCCTATGGGATAGTTGCGATCAAACATTAAGACAAGGTGGCTGGTGGGAGGAGAAGGAAGTAGACATGTGCCCAAAACATCGACTCGAGTCCAGGGAACAAAATCAAGATCTTATTACCCAAGCAGCAATACAAGAGGTGGCACAGAACACTATGATTCAGACAGAACTGATTTCCAAACTCAGCTCTGCTAAGCACAACTTCTAAAGATCTTGGGCAAGTCCATTAACTCCTCTGAATCTTAGCTCTCTTACCTAGAAAACAGGTATGTTTCTATTATCTGCCATGGTAGCTATGAAGTTTGCTGGATACTATAGAGACCTTGGCCCATAATAATTGTTCGATGTGACTTAACAAAAAACTGTAAGGACTGAGTCTTGAGGGCAAGACAGAAGCCTGTTGGTCAGTCCTGGGCACATTATCAAACATATAGCACAAATACCATTATTTTAGAGTGCACCAAGGCAGACATCACTAATCCATCACATCACTGTTTCACCCTGAGCCTAGATATGGCCTCATGAGCTTTCTCAAGGCAGTGTTCCAGGTGGCTAGGACCAGGATTAGATCAAACCGTTAGGTCTGCTTGGGCCCAGCAGTGCAGGACACGCAGGTAGCGGGTTTAGACCAGTGGTCTTAGCCCTGACTGAACATTAGAATCATCTTGAGAGTTCTTAAGTGAGGTTCTCTGGGGGTAGTTCCCAGGCATCACTGTTTTTTTAATAGTTCTCTGGGTAACATGGGTTCTCCCGGGACACTTTCTGCAGGACTGATTTCCACAAAAACGGCAAATTTGGACAGAGAGACACAAGCCAAATACGAAATCATAGTGGAGGCACAAGACCCCCGGGGCAATGTGGGGGAGTCAGGCACAGCAACGGTGCTGGTGACTCTGCAGGACGTCAACGACAACTTTCCCATCTTCACCGAGGGTGAGCTCCCCACCCCCACCCCGGGCCTCTAGGTGGGAGGTGAGGGGAAGACTGCTCCAGATTCTGTGACTAGGGGGCTTCTCCACCCCCAGGGTAGGCCTAACGTCCAGGGAAGTCCTCTGTTGCGGGAAGAACACTGCACCCTACCCCCCAACCCATCCCAAAGGCTTTCCAACTGCACTTGCCACAAACCATCACAGCCCAGGCAAGAAGCACGTTCCCTATTCTACGCCCCTACTGTGGCCAGAGCCCCACTACCGGCTAGGAACTGTCTCACCCAGATCCTGCGGGATCACACCCATGCCCTAGCTAGAAAATTCGCATAAGCCATGAGCTGGGGGCACAGCAAAGCTCGGGGCTAAGCCTGAGCTCTCTTCCAAAAACCTCCAACAAAACCTTTCCGAAAAAGGGTTGCACAAGGGTGGAAAGGAAAGCCAAAGGCTCAGCTCACTTGCACCCTCTAGTGGCCCGGTTGCACATATGCACACTCCCTGATAGCGAGGCTTTCTCTTTGGCCACTGATTCATCCTCTAGCCCCTAGCAAATTGCCTGGCACACCGTAGGAGTTCAATAACTGCTTGTTGGTGTCATGGAGGGAGGGAGGAATGGACAGACAGACTGAGCAAAATCTCTTTGCCTTGGAATCCAGAATAGCACCCAGGGGTACTATTATTTCTACTACTATTGCTATTGTTATTATTACCATCATTATTATACTGCGGCTGGCTATTTTCTGTATCAAAATGTGTTAGAATAATACACAGGAACAGTTAGCTTGTCTGTCTCACTAACTCAATGCCCTTTGGGGTGATCTATCTGCATCAGCCAAGTACACATTCGCCGTGTCTGAAGATATCCGTGTGGGCCACTCCCTGGGCTCTGTGTTTGTTGAGGACCCAGACGAGCCCCAGAACCGGAGAACCAAGTACAGCTTCGTGCAGGGCGAGTACAGGGACACCTTCACCATCGAGACAGACGCCAGCCACAACGAGGGCATCATCAAGCCCATGAAGGTCTGTAGCTTGAAGCAATAATAACAAACTACTACTAGGGGCTCCTGACACCAAAGGGCCCATCCAGGGGATGTTGCTCATTAGAGCTGCATACCCTGGGCAAGCTCCAAGCTGGACTTGTGCCCTTGGAGACCATGACCCTGGAGCCAGGGAAGAAAGCCAGAGTCTTAGGCTCACTATTAATGTTTCCTTCCTGCAGCCCCTAGACTATGAGCGCATCCGACAATACAGCTTCACCATTGAGGCCACAGACCCCACTGTCAACCTCCTCTACCTGGGCAGCAGCCCCACCAAAAACATCGCCCGCATCATCATCAATGTTACAGATGTGGATGAGCCTCCCGTCTTTGAGCAACCCTTCTACCACTTCCAGCTGCAGGAGAACAAGAAGAAACCTCTGGTTGGCTCAGTACTGGCCAAAGACCTTGACTCCACCCGGCACAACATTGGGTAAGAGTGGCCAGCCTGGTGACAGTGACATGAGAATCCTGGCACTGTTGTTAGCCCTGCTGGACTGACACAGGCTAGGAGAGGAAAGCTGGCCTCTCCTGGTTATCACATGGGAAGGAGCATGGGCCAACGAGAGCCATTGGCCAGTGGGGAGCTTGTCCTGGTCCTGTGCCTCCCGGGGACCCCAAGCCAACCTGTCACCTGATATACTCTGACAGCTCTGGTCTTGAGGATACAATACCCACCTGCCCCATCTAGTGAAATTTGACAGGCAAGAAAACAACCAATCAGACATCGTACTTGAAGCCCCTTCATTAGAAACACGTCACTGAATTTGCCTTCCCTACGGTAGGGTCCCCAGAAGACATAGCTCCAGACCCTCTGTTAGTCCACAACTAAAACCGTTCCTGAAGCCAGTTCTTTAAACAGATTAGACTGGACTATGAGACATAAAATGATACTCGTGAAGAGTGTGCTTCTTGGCTGAAGTAGATACATGAGACGAAGTGGGCAGCTCCTGCCCAGAGGTGAGATGAGAGGGCATGAAGGGACAGGAACTGGTTGAACTGAAACAAGAAATCACAGTAGAGAGGGACAAGGACCCATCACATGTAGGGAGAGCAACTAGGGTCACATAACAATGTGTGTATGTGTTTTTTGCAGGAGAAACTGATTTGAGTTGTATACTTTCACTTTAAACACAGTTTAAAAAGAGAGAAATTGTCTTCACGAAAGCGCAAAAGAAGTATTCATTTTTGCACAAGTCTGTGAAGAAAACAGAGACCCCCACCCCCAGAGAACAGTGCTCCATAGCTTCTGCAGTCTTGTCACAGTGGTAACAGGCCCGGGGGCTCCTACCACTCCTTTCATCGTGACTACACAACCACATGTAGATGCATTTGCAGTGGATTGTTGTTGGCTTTGTTTGGGTTGACTGGTTTCTTGCTTGCATGCTTAGTTCACGATTTTTATTGTTTTTTTTTTTTTTCATTCTTTGAATAATATCATACCTATTTCCCTGCCAGCTCCTCTTCTGTATTAACTAGACTTCCTTTCCCTACTCTCTGGGACAAAATATATACATATGTAGTTCTAACTCATACTTTCTAGAGCCTCATAATATTTTACATAAGCCCTGGTGGCACAGTGGTCAAAGCACTTGGTTGCTAACCAACAGGTCAGCTGTTCAAACCCACCAGCCACTCCATGGGAGAAAGATGTGGCAGTCTGCTTCCGTAAAAGATGTACAGCCTCACTGTGCAGTGGTTCTGTTCTGTCCTGTAGAATCACTGTGAGTCAGAACTGACTCAACAGCAGTGGGTAATATTTGGTAATCCAAAATCCATTGCTGTTGAATTGATTCCAGCTCAGGCAATCCCATGTTTCACAGAATAGACCTGCTCCTCAGGGTTTTCTTGGCTATAATTTTTGCAGAGGCAGATCACCAGGCCTTTCTTCCAGGGCACCACAGGGTATGTTCAAACCACCAAGCTTTGTTACTAAAATGCCATCCCGGGGACCTTTTGAGTATATGACTCCTAAATAGACTCCTACTTCTGCTCACAGGGGTCATAAAACACTTGTGCAACCCAGGTTGCTTGCACTAGCATCATTTAGAAGTCACCGTTTTCCCACCTTTGCTATATACTAAGTTCCTGTGCATAACTGAAGCTGTTTCTGAATTCTCTATTGATCTAGAGCAAAGACATTCTATTTTACTACAGTACCTTCTGACTAAATCTGAGGTGTGAGACAAGTCCTTACCTCATTGTTTCTTTACATAATTTTTGTCCATTCTCAAACATACATTCTTTAACATGAACTCTAAAATTATCTTATCCAGTTTAAAAAAAATCAGATTGTGGTGAGAATTGTGTCAACTTTATGCATCGATTTTGGAAGAGTTAATACACATATTTATGTTATTAGCTCATCTTAGGAAGGTATAGGAAACCCTGCTGGTGTAGTGGTTCAGGGCTACAGCTTCCAACCAAAAGGTTGGCAGCTCAGATCCACCAGGGGCTCCTTGGAAAACTCAGTGGGGCAGTTCTACTCTGTCCTGTAGGGTCGCTATGAGTCAGAATCAACTCAGAGGCAGCAGATTCGGTTTTTAGTGGGTATTAAGGTACAAGACATGTTCCTCTATTCTGGCCTCACCTCATAAATCTGATGACTGCTGTTTTCTTTGTAACTCTATTCCAAATAGTCTATAATTACTTTTGTTTGGTATTTGATACAAGACTTTATTTAGAAGAATGATTTAGGTTTTGGTTTGGTTTGAGGTGTTTTGTTTTCTTCATTTCCAAGCAGTAGGGTACATTTTGTTTTGCTTTCATTTGCGTCTTTGATGTGACATAACTGTATCTGCATCCATTTTTCCCTAGAATATCTAAGCTTTGGTTTATATCGAGTTAACAAGGCTTATTCTGCCTTCACTGAGGCCGGTAACTGATCCATTTAAAAAATTAGCCCATTTTTTCTGTTTAAACATTCTGTCTTCAGTTCCATGTTGCCTGATACTCATTTCACCACTCCCGTTTCCATGTTACTCACATGTGCCTGATTATCAATTTTCCAACCTTTATTTTCAACCTTTGTAGGTCATTTGGCTTTAAAGTGTGTCTTGAAAACAAATACAGTTTTGTTTTTTATCCAATATACCTTGTGTTTCACCTATTTACATTTTTCACCATAAATTATGTTTGATTTTATTTCTCCTGTCTTGTCACATATTTCCCATTTCTCAACCCTAATGACTGTGTCTCCCCCCTCCCCATCTTTGCTGCAGTCAATTCTTTTTATTTTTTTCTCCTACATATTTGCCTAGAGTACTATTTTTACTTCTACCAGGAAGGTTTACTTCTACCTGTAAAATTCACATTTTTTTACCTACACTTACATTTTCTAGTTGCATCTGGAAACCCTGGTGGCATAGTGATTAAGAGCTTTGGCTGCTAACCAAAGTGTTGGCAGTTTGAATCCAGCAGGTGCTCCTTAGAAACCCTATGGGACAGTTCTACTCCACCCTGTAGGGTCACTGTGAGTTGGAATCATCTCAACAGTTACAGATTAATATAACAAACACATATGAAACCAGCCAGTTAAATTTTAATTCCTCCAAAACCAGGTTTTGACTTTACATTGAGACATTTGTTAGTTAGATGGATTAAGTGTTCAAAAGAAATTTTCAGGATGCATCTTTGTAGGTGATATACTTTCTTGCTGTTACACACCTACAAATACCTTAGATTTGGGAGATGTTTTTGTTTTTTGCCTCCTTATATTAACATGTGGGGACATCTCAGCTAAGTCTGATTTTTCTTTTTGAAATAAGGAATTCATTTTTCTGCAGATTCTTTTCAGCTTCTTCATATACTTTTGAAACTCAGAAGCTTCATCAGGATATGCCTAAATATGAATCTCTTTTTAGAGTTATGCCTGATACAAACTAAGCTCTTTTAATCTGTAGACTTGGACCTTTCTTTAGCTTAGGCAAGTTTTCTCTTATTGTATCATTTTTTATTGTGTCTGTTCTATTTGCTCTGGAATTTTCCTCAGTCGTTTCCTCAGAATTTTTCTCAGTAGTAGCAATTACCTATTTTCGTGTGTGTGTGTGTGTGTGTGTGTGTGTGTGTGTGTTTTCTCTCTTTTTCATCTCTTCTTTTCCTTTTTCCTGATTTTTGGAAAAACTTTCTGTATTTTTACTCCACAAATTTAAGTTCCTTTCAATAGCTTTTTACCTCTTCCAGCTCCTCTTTTATTTCTTCCTAGCTGTTTTCATAAATCACATAAACTAATCCCAGCTGCGGTATTAGCTGATTACGGTGTCACCTGCCTCAGCTCTTACAGTGTTATAGATGGAGCCTCAGGCACCGCTGCTCAGATCACAGGAGTTCTCTACCCTTGGAGGCCTCTGTACTGATATAGGGGTTCACTCATTGTACTCGGTGACACAGTGCAGTGGGCAAGCAGTGGGGGAGGAGGACCGAGAAGGATGCAGCAGACAGATCTGGAAGATCCTTGTCTGTCGTGCTGAGGCGTCTGAGCCCTGAAGAGGACAATAGGAGACCACGACACTCTCTCCCCTGGCAGGTACTCTATCCGAAGGACCAGTGACAAGGGCCAGTTCTTCCGAATAACCAAACAGGGTGGCATTTCCAATGAGAAAGAACTGGACCGAGAAATCTACCCCTGGTATAACCTGACTGTGGAAGCCAAAGAACTGGATTCTAAAGGTGAGAAACTCCATCAGTCAGGGTACCCGGGCTTTTCTCTTCCTCCCTCATTCTTCCAAAACTGCTATCATCTGTTATTGCAGTCCTCAGAAGCAAATTTACTATTAAGTGACTGCTGAATTACCATTTGGCTGAGATACTACAGAACCACATCCCCAAGTGTGGTCCTTGAACCTGCACCATCTACATCATCTGGGAACACCATCTGAGACACTATCAGAAGTGCAGAATCTCAGGTCCTACCCTGCATCCGAATCAGAATCTCATGCACATTGTGCACACTGTAGTTTGAGTATTGTTATAAAGCGAGCTGCCCAAATGTTCCCGGGATGATAATCATCTAAGGCATTATAAACACACAGCTTCATAAAACCAGGGAGGTTCCGGTTCCACAAGCCAGAGATCAGACCAAGGAATGTCATACAAGTACTCCATGATCCCCACCATCGGGGATATCTGGTTAACACTGCATCTAGATAACACATTACAGCATCTGCTGCTTGTGGGGTGGGGGAGTCGGTGATGCAACAGTGAGCACTGATTCAAAATCTCAAGTAGTTACCAACTCTGAGATTATTTGCTTCTCCAGAAATGGGTAAAACTTATGCCAGAAGAAAGGACAAGTATTGGGGTTTGGCGTCCTTTCCCAATAAAACCCCAACAACCTTCTAGGACAAGGGCTGGTATTCCCACTTTACCTAGAAGACCACCAGGGCCCAGGGAGGGAGTAACTTGGAAAAGGCCCCACTGATGTACCCTGAAGAGCCCCTGTCTCCTGCTGGGCCACCCGACTCACTTCCCTCAACACGACAGCTGTGCCCAGCCCTGAGGGACTCTTGGTGTTTTCAGACCAGCCTGGGACCATTTCTTCACTACCCAATTTCACCTGCAGACTTTTTTCTTATTTTAAAAGTAATCACTGCTTTTTCAGAAACCAGAAAAAGAAAAACCAGGAGAAAATTATTCCCCTATAATTCCACTGTTAGAATTTTAGTGTATTTTTCTATATTTTTATGTGAGATTATAATATTTATATAAAATATCATATCCTGCTTTTATATTTAACCTTATTCCATAACCATTATCTCAGGTTATTAAAATGTCTTCCAAAAAAGTGTTTTTAATTACATTTAAAAATGTCTTCATATAGGCATTGTAAATGGCCACAAATATTCCACCCATTTAAGAGGCACAATTTGTTAATCCAACTTCACAGAGTGTTTACCTTTCATATTCTTACAAGCAATGCTGCAGTGAACACCCTTGTGTATACAGCTCGGCCTCGGACTCTTCTACACCCGGTTCACTCACGTGCCATCCCCGGCCTTTCAGGGTCCACCAGGCAGCCCCTGTGGACTCCGGTCCACACACCCTCCACCCTCAGGGTTGAAATCTGCTAAGCCCACTTTGCTGACAAATCTTTTCTCCTTCAGGGATGCCCACAGGCAAGGAATCCATTGTGCAGGTTCACATTGAAGTCCTGGATGAGAACGACAATGCCCCGGAGTTGGCGCAGCCCTACGAGCCAAAAGTGTGTGAGAACGCTGCCCCGGGCCAGGTGAGTCTGACAGGGGTGGGAGGGTGAGGCAGCGCCCCCCTGCAACCCGCTGAGGGACAATCATTTCCATCCTCAGAGAGCTGGGGTTTCACTGCATTTAATGTAGCCCGTGCAACAGCCTCGAGGGAAGGTAACATTATCCCTATTTGATTGATGGAAAAACTGAGACTTAGAATTCGTGAAGAGTAAAGTGCGGAAGACAGTAGAAAGACTGGCTTTGTGGAGATCCCTTAGGTTAGTGTCCCAGGTTTAGCCACTGTCAGGCCTAAACTCCAGAGCTCCACTATGGAACCCGAAACCTCCCCAACTACCACTGACAGTCTCCCTTTTACTCACTCCAGCTGGTCACACGGATCTCGGCAACAGACAAGGATATAACACCACAAGATGTGAGGTTCAGATTCTCCCTGAGCACGGATGACAGCAACTTCACCCTCGTGGATAATCAGGGTGAGCATCAAAGCAGCTGATGGGTGCTTAACAGAGTCAGGGGGCAGGGCTATTTGAGTCTTGAAGCCCTAGGTTAATTATAAGGGACATGGCTGCTTAATAATAAAGGGGAATTGGCTTTCATTTGAAAATCTTTTAAAAATGGCCTCCTTTGCCTTCTGATAGCTTCCTGAATGTGCTGACCTTGTATGGCTAAATAAATCCTGGAAGAGGGATTTTCTGAACCCACCTTCCTCTGATCATGGGTGTCAGATCCTCCTGGGAGCTTATAAAATTCAGACTGCCTGGCCCTCAGTCTGGAGTCACTGATTCATGTGCTTGGGGGAGGTCAAGTAGGAATCTAATAATCAGCACGTTTAAGAAACGTCTGTATTAAACACACTGCAGCTGGGGACAGGAAAGTGGAGTGGCAATATCTGGGCTAAAGCACACCCCTCATTCCAGCGTGCCTAGAATACCCACCATTACACACGAGGCCATTCTCACAGTACCCCAGGGAAGAAGGGCATTGTTTTCACTGTTGTAAAACTTTTTTGTATCGATGGATTTTCAGGGATAACAAAAACACTCTTAGAAGTTAACCCAATAGCAAAGGCTTTTTGAAACCTTATTTTTCCCCTAATGGCTCATGAAGCCTTAAACAATACAAGAATTAACTGAGTCAAAAGAAAAACCCTTGTAGTTGGAGTGAGATTAGGGAAAAGAGGAGTCAAGTTTATCAGCTGCCCTGAGCAGCAAAAGCAAGGACTTCACATTTCAGCCAGCCATTTTAAAAGGCTGGCTCAAAGCAGCTGCCCAAAATATACCATTTTAAGGGGGACGAGGTCTGAGCTCAAACGGCTGAAATATGAGGAAGAGAATGAACAGCACAAAGAAGCAAGCAGTCCAAGCAGCGCAAGAGCAAGCCAAGTCGGGAAGAGCTCTCTGGGGGAGGCAGGTCCTGCGTGCTGTGTGACTGAAGGAGGGGGTACTCCTGGCAGAGCCTGACTCTCTGGCTTTGGTATTTCTAGACAACACAGCCAACATCACGGTCAAGTACGGGCAGTTTGACCGGGAGCGTGTTAAGGTCCACTTCCTGCCTGTGCTCATCGCTGACAACGGGAGGCCCAGCCTCACCGGCACCGGCACGTTGGCGGTGGTGGTGTGCAAGTGCAACGAGCGAGGCGAGTTCACCTTCTGTGAGGAGGTGGCAGCCCAGGCGGGCGTCAGCATCCAGGCGCTGGTAGCCATCTTCCTCTGCATCCTCACCATCACCGGTCAGTGGCGGGCAAGATGGGACAGAGAGGGGGCCCTGAGGGGACTTGGCAGGGATGCGAGGCCAGGGATCTAGTTCCAACAACGCTGCCTCCAGCTGTCATGCAGCTCTGGACCAGCGCCCCACCCTGGCCTATAGGATACAGGGGTGTGAGTTCCACCTCCCTGGGTGCCTCTGTTCCGGGAGAGAGATGGGGTGAGACTGGGGCACCCACCAGATAGCTGAACTAAGCCAAACACCTCGTGTCATCAGGTCATCGAGGTGTCACTGGGAGTCTGGGCTGGCCTAGGAACTCCGCGGGAGGCGGGGAGGCAGCAGGTGGGGCTCAGCGGGCAACCTTTGATTCTCGCTCTGCTGCCCGCAGTGATAACCCTCCTCATCTTCCTGCGCCGGCGGCTGCGGAAGCAGGCCTCTGCCCAGGGCAAGAGCGTGCCTGAGATCCACGAGCAGCTGGTCATCTACGACGAGGAGGGCGGCGGCGAGATGGACACCACCAGCTACGACGTCTCGGTCCTCAACTCGGTGCGCCAGGGCGGAGCCCAGGCCCCGCGCACGCCGGACGAGCTGCAGGCGCGCTGTGCGCAGGTGCAGAAGCCGCCGCGGCGCGGGCCCGGCATGCACAGCGCGCCCGGCGAGATGGCGGCCATGATCGAGGAGAAGAAGGATGAGGCGGACCGCGACGGCGGCGGGCCCCCGTACGATACGCTCCACATCTACGGCTACGAGGGCGCCGAGTCCATCGCCGAGTCGCTCAGCTCCCTGGGTACCGACTCGTCCGCCTCGGACATCGACTACGACTTCCTCAATGACTGGGGACCCCGGTTCAAGATGCTGGCCGAGCTGTACGGCTCGGACTCGCGGGAGGAACTGCTCTATTAGATGGACTCGCCTTCCGGGCTGGGGATGCAAACGGCCACGGCCTGAGCCAGCCGGCCATGAGACACTGAGTTCTGGAACAGTGGCACCGAGACCAGGTCCCTCACCCCTTCCTCATGAGACCCGTGTGTAGCAAACTCGAGGCCTCTGTAGCGTCCAGAACGTATTTCGGTGATCGCTACTTCTTACAGGCTGGAAGAGCCAGGCTGGTGTTCTGACTGGGCGCCGACGTCCCCACAACCCGGCCCCCAATGGATCTAACCCAGAGACTTCCCTCTGGCTCTTCAAGGCTGCAATGCAGACAGCCTGGGCTCAACAGCGGTGACCCTACCCCCTGTGGAGGCCAGTACAGTCCTGGAGCCCATCGTCTGGAAACAAAGGACTGGCCGTCTTGACCTGGAGGGCAAGACTCTCTGCAGCCCAAGTCCCGAGGAGATCGGGACCGCCTATCACACCTGCTCTCAGGAGCCCCAGCCCCGCTGCCCCCCTCCAGGCCTGTCCAGAGGAAGGCAGGCACCACCTCGCAGCTCCTGACCTCCAGTCCTGAGGTGATCTCACATTGCAGCTCTGCTGTACTGAGCACTGAACCGTTTGACCAAATTCAGGGAAATGGCTTGTTGAGCTTTTAAGCAACTGTGAATTTATCCTAGAGAGGACAGTGGAAACTAAGTGTGACGGATCACGGGGCAAGAGCCGCCTGTCCATCTCTACACCCAGTTCCTCTGGAGAAGGACTGGAGAAGCTGGGACCTCATTTGACTCTCATTGCAATCCCTCCAGTTTTGCCTGTGAGGTGGAACAGATATTACTAGAGCAGATGACCTCTCTGCATTTCTGCCTTGCCCCATCACCGCTCTTCTTTCTCTCTGCCTCCCTCCTCTCTCTGCCTCCCTCCTGTCTCTGTCTCTCTCTTAGAGGCACCCAAGTGCCTCTAAGTGTTGTGGCCCACAACAATTCTTGCCAATGTCCAAACTCTTGCACCACTGCAGTATATGCACGTTTTTGCTGCCACATCTCAGGAAACTCCAGCAGGGCCCATCACCCAGGCCCCACACACGGCAAAAGGCAAGGCCACTGCCCTGCATAAGCACTTGGGTCCCCAGTGCTTCACCTACTTTCAGTCACATGGAACATTCCACTGCAAAGACATGTTGGCAAAGTGGCATCTGTCGGTGAAGAGGAGCCAAGGAAGGAAGTAATGTTGGCTGCTCACTCTTCACCGTGGACCAAGACTCCTGTCACCCACTCAGGCCCTTTACTCTGCTGGGAATTGTAGATAACACTGACCTTTTTGTTTGTTTGTTTGTTTTTTAACCAAGAACTAGTTTTTTATAATGATTTTTTTTTTTTTTTTTTTACTAATAATACTTATGTTTCTAGTTCTCACAAACATGTAGAATAAATAATTGGGTGTTTTTTTGTTTGGGTTTTTTTTTGCATAATAAAAAGGTTGCTATTTAGGTTGGCAGTTTTAATTCAGGTTTTTTAGTTGGGTAGACAAATTCCTGTAACTCTGTTTCCTATAGTTGTAGTAATTGCTGTAGAGATTATGACTGTATATTGGCCACACTGCTGCATTGGATGCACTGTTTTGTTTTTTAACACCTAAATAAAGAAATACCTTGCAGTCTTCCACTTCTGGGTAATATAAAGCATCTCAGAGCTGAGAGCGCATGTGAAACACACACAGGAGGACTAGCCGCCGCCACCACCATCGTGAACCAGGAGGGCAAGGGGACATTTGCAATCAGGGTTTCACACTCACTACAGAAAAGGAAGCAGATAGAAAGTCAAGACAGACCCCTAGTGCAGCCCCCACTCCTGCCAGAGCCCCATGGCTGCCCCCAGCCTCTGTATAGGCCTCCCCCCAGCTCCTATCCCACACAGCAGGCAGGACATCTGGCAGCCAGTGCCACAATACTGTTGGCATTTGCCAGATACAAAACTAGGAAGGTGAGATACATGAGGGAGAAAATCCAGCTCGAATTTCCTGATGGACAACAGCGATTCACAGACTGGCACCTTTTTGTGGTATGTGGACCCCTCCATTGGAGTCCTGGCTAGAAAACCTCACCATCAAAATGAGAAGGCGGCATCTCCTCGCCAGACCTGGGTTTTGAATTGAGGACTAGAAGGATAGAGCCCACGTCGGCAAGGCCTCTGCTCCTTCACCTCTGCCAGTAGGACGGTGTCCCCCGAGATTGATACTGTACAAACTGGTCTAGACTAACACTGCTGCATCTTGGAGCTCTTGGGTCAGTTTGTCTCAGTTTTAATGTTTGTTCTTACTTTCTTTTTTTTTTGACCCATTGGTTGTTTACCAGAAAAACCCACTGCCATCGAGTCAGGCCCAACTCAAAGTGACCCAGAGGTCAGAGTAAAAGTGCCCCATAGAGTTTCCAAGGAGCACCTGGTAGACTTGAACTGCTGACCTTTCAGTTAGCAGATGTAGCACCTAAGTCACTATTCCACCATTGGTTATTTAGGAATATATTATTTAATTTTCACGTACCTGTGTTGACAGCACTTGGCTGGCTTGTGAATTTTCCAGATTTCCTTCTGCTTTTGATTTCTAAGTTTATTGTGGTCAGAGAACATTATATGATTTCAGTCCTTTTAAATTTATTGAAACGTGCTTTATAAGCTAACATGGTCTCTCGTGAAGAATGTGTGTTCCACTGTTGAATATGTATTCCATTGTTGTCAAGTAGAGTATTTTATAGAAGTTAGATCTAGTTGTTTATAGTGTTCGAGTCTTCTGTTTCCCTGTTGATCTTGTGTTGTTCTGTTCATTGTTGAAAGTGGGATACTGAAATCTACGGTTGTTGAATTACCATTTTGCCCTTGAATTCTGTCAGTTTTTGCTTCATGCATTTTGGAGTTCTACTGTTAGGGGACTATAGATTTATAATTGTTACATGTCTTTGATGGATTGACCCTTTTAGCGTTATAAAAGGTACTTCTTTGTCTCTAATGGCAATTTTTACCCTACAGTCTGTTTTGTCTGATATTAGTATAGTCACTTATGCTCTCAGTTACCCTACATGGTGTGTCTTTTTTTTCCACCTTTTTACTTTCAGCCTATTTCTTTTTTTAATATAATGTGTGTTGTAGACTAAATATAGTTGAAACATGGTTTTTTAATCCATTCTACCAACTTCTGAGTTTTGATTGCAGTGTTTAATCTGTTTACATTTAATGTAATTACAGTAAGGTAGGATTTATTTGGCAATAATCTCTACTCTTTTGAATTTGTTTTCTATATGTCTTGTATCATTTTTGGTTGTATAAAGACATAATATATATGCCAGTAATAGCACAGAAATGATAAGAGGGAGTGAAACTATATAGAAGCAAAGGTCCTGTACACTGTTGTAAAAATGGTGTGGCAAGGACATCTGACCCCTCCAGTTTTATGAGGGAGAAGAATAATCAAGGTCAGTACCCCAAGGCTGATTCCGATGAGGCCAAGTTCAGACATGCCTCCACTCTCCAACTTTTTTACTAACTCTGACACCAACTGTCCTTCCCACAGCACTCTCCAGCACTCTGCTGGGTTCAATAATTTATGGCAGTGGCCACACAAAACTCACAGACAATGCTTACAATTATGGGGATTGTTAGGGAAGTAGCAGGTCACAGTTCAGGTTTGGGAATTCTCAGGATACAGTTCTTTCCTCAGGACAGCCTCTTCTCAGCCGTATCCACAGGTACACCTCTCTGTGGCCCCTCAGCTTCTGCCCTGCTTAGGCAAGTGTTACAAAGCTCTTTTAGCTCTGCTGATAAGTACCCCAAGGAATCCCATTTGCCAGTAAGCTTCAGCCAAAAGGCACTGAGCTGTAGCTCCATGGGTCAACAAACCTAGCTTTACCAGGTGCCCAGAAGCACCCTACTCCACCAGCAAGCTTCCTGCCCAAAGGCACTCAGCTCTCTTGCTCCATGGTCCGGGAAGCCCAGCGCACTGCCTCCTGCCAGTCTCCTGCTGGTCTCGTGCCACCACTTCTCACCACTTTCACAGTTACAGCTCTTTCCATCTCTTGGTTCCAGGAGTTTCTCAGCACAAGAATCCTAGGTCTAAAGGATGCACCCAAGTCCTGGCTCTTCTTTCTTGCTGGTGGTCAAATCCTTCCTGCCTGCCTCTAGGCTTAAGCCTAAGGAGGATGGCAAAGCTGATCAGTCTCCCATTAGCGTTCCATACATGTTCCCACCTCCATGAAGGTGCCATACACCTTATTTACATTACTAGCAAGCTGTCCAATCCCCCTGGTGGATCACAAGTACCTCATTTGCATAGCTCCACCTAGTCATTTGATGAGACTACAAAGACTGACTAAAAGGGCCATATTAAGTAACTCACTGCACTGTAACTACTCAAATTAAGTTGGTATAAATCAAAAAATACATTGTTATAACCTTATAATCCTCAGGGCTTATTGTTGTTGCTGCTGTTTGGTTTGTTTAGTGCCTCTTCTGAACTAATTCTGTACAGTTTGTATTCCGAACTGTACACTGAAGTCTCCGCTTGGTAGTTGTCAGCTAATGTTTATATAGAGATTTCCTTAAATTCTTATAACCCGTAAGACTCTCAGCCTTGGTTAAAGGGCTCTATGTATGTGTAAGACCCACCTTCAACACTCAGGCAAGTTGTTTACAGCTCTGTCATAGCTTTCACTTCCTGCTTCTGCACAGACTCAAGGTCAGCTAGAGGTAAGAGTTCAGGGACTTCTGATATCTTTCCTGGGCATGAGCACAACCCTACACGTGTGTGGCCTTCTAGAAATAAATATATCAAAGTTTTTCAAAGCCTCCTGTGGGCAGCTCTTCTTTTTAAGTTTTTTGATTAGTTCTTGTTTGCCCCAACTTTTATCGTCATTTCAGATGCCTTCGGTGTTAAAAATTACCACTGACTGTTTTGACAGACACCCTAGGGGAAACAGCCATTTGCTTTAAGCAAGCTCTGAGTCCTGTCAAATAAACACAGCACTATGAGTCTTCCAGAGAGCCACTAGACAGGCCAAATAATAACACACCTGAAAACTGAGTATCAGGTGAGCTCCAGCCACATTCTACCTGCCCTAGCGGCTGCCAATCTGTTGGTTTTCACTGTGATTGCAGGGCCATTGGCTTTCAAGGTGACCATAACCAGAAAACCAAACCCAGTGCTGTCAAGTCCATGCCAACTCTGGCAGTGCAAATCTACCAGGCAGTCCTTAGAAACTCTATGGGGCAATTCTACTCTGTCCTATAGACTCGCTATGAAGGCCACTATACCGCTGGGAAAAGAAATATGCAACTAGAGCAAGCTAAAATGTCGAGAAGCTCATTAGTCTTACAGATATTTAGCTATTCATCTTAGATAAACAGTCTGAATTGTTGGAAGCCTTTGGTTAATTTCCAAAGTTCTGAAGAAGTAGATTTTGACTATTTTTGCCAATGTTCTTATTGCTTTCATAAAGAGGAGGATTTTGAGAGGTCTTTATGCCACCATTTTACCTGATGTCACCCCTCAAACTGGTTTTTAACTCAGTTTTCCTACCTTTCTGAAGCGGCTGCTCCTCAAACTCTCCAAACTGTCCCACCCTATGGAGCCCATAGGATCCATCCACTACCTCCTCCTCCTGGAAGCCCTCTGGACTGTTGAGTCATCTCAAGATAAGGGCAGCCCTTGTCCCTCCAATTCTCATTGAGGCCTAACTCTGGGTTTGACCAACCTGACTATTTTTACCCTGTAGTGGGAAAGAATGACCCTCCTGGCTAGAGGGCCTCTGATTGCACAGGTGCCCAGAGGCACAGACAGTAAAAACCAAAAACCAAACTTGCTGCCACTGAATCAATTCTGAGTCATAGCCAGTGTGAATAGAATTGCCCCACAGGGTTTCCAAGGAGCAGCTGGTGGATTCAAACTGCTGGCATTTTGCTAGTAGCCAAGCTGTTAACCACTGTGCCCACAGACACTAACTTACAGCACAAATCGAGTGATCCTGGAATCTACTCACCACACTATTCATGCTTGCTCTGGCCTGCCCTGGGTCCTAGACTTGGCTGATGGGCAGGGGAAGCACAGGCTCAGAGCCTTTCCCTTCCCCCAAGCCAAACTTTTGTGCCTGGGTAGTGCCCCCATTTCACAGATGAAGAAAATGAGACCCAGAGAGGGTTACTGCATGATCAGGATACCCGGGAAGTTATGGATAGTGTCATGGATTGAATTGTGTTCCCCCAAAAATATGTGTAGCCATGTGGCCAGGCCATGATTCCTGATATTTTGTGACTGTCCTCCATTTTGTAATTTTCCTGTGCTGTATGTTAAAGGATTAGGGTGGGACTATAAATCCCTTCATAGGATTACCTCCCTGCTCCAATGTAAAGGGAGTTTCCCTGGAGTGTGGCTTGCCCCACCCTAATCCTTTCCTCCTACAAGAGATAAAAGGAAAAAGAAGCAAGCAGAAAATTGGGAGCCACACATCATCAAGAAAGCAGCACCGGGAGAAAAGCACATCCTTCAGATCTGAGATTCCTGTGCCAAGATGCTCCCTGGACAAAGACTGATGCAATACCGGACTTTCCTCCAGAGCTGACAAGGGGGAAAGCCTTCCCCTAGAACTGACATCCTGAATTTGGACTTGTAGCCTACCGGACTGTGTAAGAAGAAGCCTTCCTTTGTGAAAGCCACCCACTCTGTGGTATTTCTGTTACAGCAGCCCTAGCTAACTGAAACAGATAGAATCAGGTCACCTGACTCCCAGGAGAGGAGAGGTCTAGGAAGCGAGTGAGCTCCACCAGCCACTTGGGTAAGTCTGGACACCGGACCAGGTGGCACCGCCAGTGCCCTTGCCTCTGGTCATGAGGAAGTTAACCACTAGGGGGCGACGTGCGTCAACAAATACTCAACTCTCACTGTCATCCAGGTGCGGGGCGCCAGGGGACATAGATGGCTGGCTCGCAGAGTCCAGGGCGGCAGTCCCGGGCCAAGACGGAGGACCTGGGTCAGGAAGAAGGCGGCGATCTCGGGCCCACAGCGCTCTTGGGCAACGGCTCGGCACTTCGACAGCGCCAAATTCTGATGGAAGACACCAACAGAGACCTACTCCCCTCCCTCTGGAGGTGGGGGATGAGGGCTGGAACGCCTGTGACTCCCGGGAGCCTTGTCTTCACCGGCAACATAACTCACTGCAAGACATAACCCCCGGGACTCCTGGGCTGTGGCCATCACAGCGCGCCCCGTCATCCCTCCCTGCACCAGGGTCCTGTGTCACTGTCATTGTCCACGCCCGGAGCTCCTGCCCCGCCCCTCCCAGCTTGCTCTAAGCAGCTCCCTGAAGGTTGATTCAGCCAGTCCCTCAGCGCTCCAGTTTCTGGCACCACCACCACTACCACCACCATCACCACCACATCGTGAAGCCTAATGACAAATCGTGATCGGCTGACACGCCGATCCTCACAACCCAAACTCTAGACCACCAAAAAACCTCCCTTCCAGGGGTTTAACATAAGACACTCCTGGCACAACATTAATTTTAGTGTTACTTATAATGAAAAAAAAAATGGAAGCAACCTACATGTCCAGCAGTAAGACATTGGTTACATAAATTACGACAGATCTGTAAAGCAGAACACTGGGCAGCCACTAAGAGTCACATTATGATGGGGTAACCTTGAGAGAAATTCAAGGTGAAGGGAGGCAGCAGAAACCAATGCATTATTTACAGTCCGATTCAATTTTCACTAGTAGATATCCAACTCTAGGTTACAGAACTGTGAACATTCTTCCCTCTTTATTTTGTGTTTTCCTGATCCTCTATAATTAATGTGCATTACTTTTATAATCAGAAAGAGAAAAAAGTTCTTTTAAAGTTAATTCTGAACATTTACTTCTAAGCAAAAAACAGTCAATTGAGAGGAAAAGTTTGTCCTCAAATATGATTTTCAGAAAACAACAACGAAATTTTTTGGCTTAAAGAATGGCTTTGAGTTCACTGTATTCATGCAATTAACAAAATTGCTTTTGAAGTCATTCCTTTTGAACCTAGAAAAACTATTGGAGGGCTGATGAATTTTATTCTTTTTTTACTTCCAAAATTATTCTTTCTCACCAGGACATCTTTGTATATTTCTGGCCTCATAATAACAATGATCTCCCTGCCCTGACTACAATCTTTTAGGCAGGGCCAGCTCCACTTCACCTTGGTGGCCTCTGTGCCCACCAGAGAATCTAAGCCAGGTGGGTGGATGAGTGAACGACACCATGCGGGCATGGGGCAGTTTTCAGTGCCTTCAGGTAGTCACAGCGTCGCTACACCCCCAGCCTTTTCACAGGCTTCTCCCCCTACCGGGAGCCCCAGCCCCCTCCCTATTTGCCTGCCTAATTCTTCTAAATACTTGAAGCTCACCTGCCCCATCCACCACATACCCCATCATGAGTAGTCATTCCCCTCTCCATTTTCCTACAGACATAATGCATCATTTAACAGATCCCTGATCACATGGTGCTGAGATGGGTTCTGTGGGTTTTTCTCTCTCTTGGAATGTCCTGAGGACTGACGCACCCCAGGTTCCTTAGTTATCTAATGCTGCTGTAACAGCAATATTACAAGTGATCTCTCCGTCACCTCAGGGGAAGGTCCTTGTTCCTTGGCTCCCCAGTCATTTCTCAAAAGAGAGGGCTCAAGACACACCTGACAGTAATATTCTCTCACTAATGCAACAAAGAAAACCCGTTCCCAAATGGGATTATAGCCACAAGTATAAAGGTCAGGGTTTACAACATGTATTTTTAGGCGACGCAATTCAAAGCCATCTCTTTTGAGACCTAAAAGAAGTAGCTAAGCTAAGAAGAAAGTAAAGAGATATGAGGGGGAAGATAGATCTCATGCCACGTGAAAAGCACCAAGGAACCAAAGATCAAGACCCTTCCCTCCCCCCCCGCCCAGAGAAAACAGAGAGAGCCAAACCGGCACCCCAATTTGAACTTTCAGCCTCCTAAACTGTGAGAAAATAAATTTTTATTTGTTCAAGTCAAGTATTTCTACTATAGCAGTAAACTAAGTCAGGGAGCTGGGGTAAATCAGTCCTTAGGACACTCCCAGAGAGAGACAAGCCTATGGAACATCTCAGCACTAGGTGATCAGGGCGCTGTGAAGGGATGTGTTAAGTCTGTGCATTTGGGAGCATGTAGTATAAGGGCAGTCAGCCTCTAGACCTAAAAAACCACCAGAGACATCCCAGGCTCTGATGTCCTTACGATCCCACTCCATTCAGGCAGCAGACATTTACCGAGCCCTGAGACAGCCCCAGAGCAGGGGGCCATGCAGTGAGCAAGACATGGTACCTGCCTTCCAAAGGATCACAAATGGAGAGGTGAGTACACACACAGAGACACACACAAGGAGCATCTTACACCATTCCCATCATTTTGGAATGTGAAGTGTGTTACAGGACCTTGGAGGAGGGAGCCATTAACTCAAAGACAATCCTGTTGATGAAGTGGGCGAAGAACGGCCAGCGTTGGAGAGGATTCATGCATGGCAGAAGGAAGAACACAGGACTAAACAAAACCCAAGCCCACTGCCATCAAGTCGATTCCAACTCATAGCGACCCTACAGAATAGAGTAGAACTGCCCCATAGAGTTTCAAAGGGGTGCCTGGTAGATTTGAACTGCCAGCCTTTTGGTTAGCAGTCATTGCACTTAACCACCACACCAAGAGAAAAGGAAGCTTGGTGACTACAGCAGGGAATTGAGGTGGAGTGGATGGAAGGGAATCTGCAGAGGTGGACTAAGACCAGGTCAGAAAGGACCTGATGGTCAAGCTACACCGGGAAGCAATCCAAGGGCCTAAGCAAGGGCGTGGCTTCATTTAAGGAAGCCCCCAGAGCTGCAGAGTCCCTGAATGGAGCAAACAGTTAACGTGCCCTTAACACCATAGATCTGCTTTGCCTCTTTTGGAAGTTTATATAAACAGAATCGTACAGTGTCTGGCTTCTTTTGTTCAACTTTATGTTTGTGAGAATCGTCCATACTGTTTCGTGTGGTTGATGTATAGTCATTCTGATTGCTGTAGAATAGTCTGCCATGGCATGATGCCACAATTTATTATGGCACAGGCCTCCACGCCTGGTCAAGATCATGAAGGTGATCATGGGATGCACATGGGTGTTAGCTGCATTAACTAAGTCCATGCGTCCAGGGACATGGGTTCAGAAGATGCCAATGTGATTTTTCTAAGCTTTCAAATTAGACTTCACTGCTGCAGCATTTGAAAACTGTCAATCTAGCAACTGACACTATTTTGATCACTCAAGTTTATTTTTGTAAACAGCCATAAGGCGTGTCTTTTTTCTCTCATTTGAAAGAAAACATTCAACATTTGTGAGCAGCATTTATTGAAACTACGGTATGTCAAGAACCAAACTAGATACTTTCTTTGCATTATTATTTCATTGAATCCTGACAACAAGCTTGTGAGACACTTCAGCCTTTACTGTTCTCATTGTTCAGGCTTTGCCTGGCCAGCCCTTCACCCTCAGCAACTGGTGTGGCATCCAGTACAAACCATGCACTTCTATTTTTTTCACCCCCTATTAAACAAAACAATGACCGAATAACAGTTGTTACTATTTATCGGGTTCTTAGCACAGACTGGACATCCTGGGATGGCACAAATGATTAAGCTCTGGGCTGCTACCCAAACGACTGGAGCTTCAAGCCCACCCAGAGGTACCTCAGAATAAAGGCTTGGCAGTCTACAAAAAAAAAAAAAAAAATCAGAGCCATTGAAAACCCTATGGAGCACAGTCCTAGGTTGACACACCTGAGGTCTCCACTAATCAGAATTAACATAATGGCAAGTGGTTTTTACTGGTATAGCATAGCATATGCCAAGCACTGGGCCAAATATTAATATTCACTATTCCACTTAATATTCCCAACAGACCTATAAGGTAGCACAGAAGACAGCGTCAGGGCTTCTGACCAGCACCCAAGTCCCCACTTCCTCTGAAAACTAGGCCCTGCTCATACGTATGTCTGCTAGCTGCCTGGTTGTGCCGTATGACCCCACCCCAGCCGTCACGGATTGAATTGTGTCTCCCCAGAGTGAGCCAATTTGGTTAGGCCATGATGCCCATGACTGTGTGATTGTCCTCTATTTTGTGGTCTGAAGTCATCATCCTCTGTTCTGTAACATATTGTAGATCCTAGCCTTTGTAGGGTCTCAGTGAGTCAGCATCAACTCAACAGCAATGGCGTTTTTGGTAATATGTTACTAGAAACCCTGGTGGTGCAGTGGTTAAGAGCTACAGCGGCTAACCAAAAGCTCAGCAGTTTGAACCACCAGCCACTCCTTCCAAACACTGCAGGGCATTTCTAGCCTGCCCTATAGGGTCGCTGTAAGTCAGAATCAATTGGAAGGCAATGGGAACATGCCTATATACTAACGAAGCAGGAACAATGTGAAGTGTATTTTGAGTATAGTGGGGTGTGATCTGGAACAGTGGGGTGCGATTTGGGACAGTGGGGTGTGATTTTTCCCACCCTTACTCAAGTCACATCCTTTCTTGACTCACATCTTTTATCTTATAAGAAGTAAAAGCGAGTGGACAGGAGAAAGACTTCACTGCCACCAAGAAAGAACAGCCAAGAACAGAGTGTGTCCTTCGGACCCAGGGTCCCCGAGCTGAGAACCTCTTAGATCCAGAGGAAGATTGATGCCAAGACACACACGCCCACAGATGATGAAAAGAAACAAGGACTTTCCTCCAGAGCCAACAGAGAAAGAAAGCCTTCTCCTAGAGCTGGTGCCCTAAATTCAGACTTCTAGCCTCCTAAACTGGGAGACAATAAATTTCTGTCTGTTAAAGTCATCCATTTGTGGCATTTTGGTTACAGAAACCCTAGATAACTAAGACACCTTGGGTCACAATTTATTGGACCAAGTGTGGATACCCAATACAGCACGTCTAAACAGATGCTGTCTTGGAATTTGGACTTGTGGTTAAAAGACAGTTTTGCTTGTGGCCAGAGCTGAGGTGGAATCAGGGATATCACTGCTACTGTAAATGGATCCTGGCTGAAAGCAGGGAATGCCAGGAAATGTTTTATTAACTATGAAAAGGCATTTGACTGTGTGCATCCTAGCAAACTGTGGAAGATGTTGCAGAGAATGGGAATTTCAGAACACTTAATTGTGTTCATGAGGAATCTGTATATGGATCTACAGGGAGTCTTTCAAACAGAACAAGAGGATGATGCATGGTTTTAACTCAGGAAAGGTGTGGGTCAGAGTTGTACCCTTTCGCCACACCTATTCAATCTTTATGCTGAGCAAATAACCCCAGAAGCTGGACTATAGGAAGAAGAACAGGTCATCAGGATTGGATAAAGTACTCTACAATGTGCAGATGACACACCCTTGCTTGCTAAAAGTGAAGACTTGAAACACTTATTGATGAAGATTAAAGACCCTACCATATGGTATGGATTATGCCTCAACATATAGAAAATAAAAATCCTCACAACTGGACCAATAAGCAAAATATTGTGATAAATGGAGAAAATACTGAAGTTACCAAGGGCTTAATTTTAGTTGGATGCACAATCAACACTCATGGAAGTGGCAGTCAAGAAATCGAAAGACGCATTGTATTGGACAAGTCAGCTACAAAAGACCTCTTTAAAGTGTTAAAAAGCAAAGTTGTAGTCTTGAGGACTAAGGTGTGCCTGACCCAAGCCATAGTGTTTCCAGTCATCTCATATGCATGAAAGCTGAACAATGAATATGAGAGACCTAAGAAGAGTTGATGCCTTTGATGCATCTTTGGTGAAGAATATGAATACACCATGGACTGCCAAAAGATAGACCAAACCTGTCTTGGAAGAAGTACAAACAGAATGCTCCTTAGGAGAAAGGATGGCGAGATTATGTCTCTCATACTTTGGACATGTTATCAGAAGTGATCAGTCCCTGGAGAAGGACATCATACTTGGTAAAGTAGAGGCTCAGAGAAAAAGAGGAAGACCCCCAACAAGATGGGTCAACACAGTGGCTGCAACGACGGGCTCCAGCACAGCAACAACTGTGAGGACAGTGCGGGACCAGGCAGGGTTTTGCTCTGTCATGCAAAGCGTTGCTTTGAGTCAGAACTGACTTACCGGCAAGTTGAGGTACTATGATCCTACTCCCAAGCTGCAGAGCAGTCTTTCTTAAGGAAGTACAGAGAAAGAAGGTCTTCAGGGGGAGGAATACTACCCAACTGAGCAGAGAGGTACAGAGATAAGATGCAGAGGCAGCCTGAGTTCCTGACTGCTTCTCTGTTCTCAACTACAGGGCTCCAGAAAGCCCAGACTTTGTGTTACAGACTAAATTATCCTTCCAAAAATATGTATCAACTTGGGTAGGCCACTATTCCCAGCACTGTGTGGTTGTCTACCGTTTTATGAACTGATGTGATTATATTATGTGTTGCAAATCCTAACCTCTATGTTAATGAGGCAGGATTCAATCTACAGGGTTACATCCAAGATGTAAAAGACAGAAGAGAGAGAGGGAGGAGAGACTTCAGACCACCAAGAAAGACGTGCTGGGTGCAAAGTGTGTCCTTTGGACCCAAGTCCCTGCTGAGAAACTCCTAAACCAGGAGAAGATTGGTAACAATGACTTCCACCAGAAATGACAGGGGAGAAAACCTTCCCCTAGAGCTGGCACTCTGAAGTCAGACTTCTAGCCTCCTAGACTGTGACACCATGAATTTCTGTTAATGCCACATACTTGTATTTCTGTTACAATAGTACTAGACAACTAGGACACTTGGTGTCATAGATTGAATTGTAAACCCCCAAAAAATATGTGTAGCAATTTGACTAGGTCGTGATTCCCAGTATTGTGTGACGTTCCTCTATGCTGTAAACTCTGCCTCTATGATGTTAATGAGAGAGGATGGACTGCAATTGTATTGGTGAGGCAGGGCTAAATGTGTAAGACTGTACTGTACCTTGTGGAAATCTCTTGAAATATAAAGGAGACAAGCTAGCAGAGAAATCTGGAAACCTCATATCATCAAGAAGCAGTGATGGAAGCAGGGTATGTCCTTTGGAAAAGACCCGGGAGATCCTGTACCTCAGAAACTCCTGATCCAGGGGAAGACTGATGACAAAGGCCTTCCTCCAGAGCTGCAGAGAAAGCCTTCCCCTGGAACTGACACCCTGAGTTTGGACTTGTAGTCTACTGTTGTAGTTGTTAGGTGCCATCAAGTCAGTTCTGACTCACAGCAACCCTATGAAAAACAGAACGAAACACTGCCCGGTCTTGCACTATGTTTACAATTGTTTTTATGGTTAAGACCATTGTTGCAGGCACTGTGTCAATCCATCTCATTGAAGGTCTTCCTCCTTTTCGCTGACCCTCTGCTCTATCAAGCATGATGTCCTTCTCCAGGGACCAATCCTTCCTGACAACATGTTCAAAGTATGTAAGATGCAGTCTTGCCATCTTTGCTTCCAAGGAGCACTCTGGTTGTGCTTCTTCCAGAACAGGTCTGTTTGTTCTTTTGGCAGTCCATGGTACATTGAACATTCTTCTCCAACACCACAATTCAAAGGCATCAATTCTTCTGTCTTCTTTGTTCATTGTCCAGCTTTATGCATGCATATGATGTGATTGAAAATACCATGGCTTGGGTCAGATGCATTTTAGTCTTCAAGGTGACATCTTTATTTTTGAATACTTTAAAGAAGTCCTTTGCACCAGATTTTCCCAATGCAATGAGTCTTTTGATTTCTTGACTGTTGCTTCCATGGGTATTGATTGTGGACCCAAAATGAAATTCTTGACAACCTTCATCTTTTCTCCATTTATGGCAATGTTGCTTACTGGTCTAGTCATAAGGATTTTTGTTTTCCTGATGTTAAGGTGCAATCCATACTGAAGGCCAGGTCCTCAATCTTCATCAGTGTCTGAAATTTTATTCATTTCCAGCAAGTACAGTAGTGTCATCTGCATAATGCAGGTTTTTGATGACTAGTCCTTCAATCCTGATGCCTCATTCTTCTTTGTATAATCCAGCTCCTCAGATTACTCCTTGGCATACAGATTAAAAAGATATGGTGAAAGGATATAACCCTGACACACATGTTTCCTGACTTTAAAACATGCCATGTCCCCTTGTTCTGTCCACACAATAGCCTCTTGATCCATATATAGATTCCTTAAGAGCACAATTAGCTGTTCCGGAATTCCCATTCTCTGCAATGTTAGCTATAATTTAGTATGAGCCACACAGTCTAATGTTTTTGCATAATCAGTGATACACAAGTAAACATCTTGCTGGTATTCTTTACTTTCAGCCAAGATCCATTTGACATCAGCAATGATATCCCTGGTTCCACATCCTCTTCTGAATCCAGCTTGAATTTCTGGCAGTTTCTTGAGCAAAATTCTACTTGCATGTGATATCAATGATATTGTTTGGTAATTTCCATATTTGGTTGGGTCGCCTTTCTTTGGAATGGACAAAAATATGGATCTCTTCCAGTCAGTTGGCCAGGTAGCTGTCCTCCAAATTTCTTGGCATAGACAAGTGAGCACTTCCAGCACTGCATCTGTTTGTTGAAATATCTCAACTGATATTCCACCAACTCCTGGAGCCTTGTTGTTTG
Source organism: Heterohyrax brucei (assembly GCA_028571685.1). Classification (NCBI taxonomy): domain Eukaryota; kingdom Metazoa; phylum Chordata; class Mammalia; order Hyracoidea; family Procaviidae; genus Heterohyrax; species Heterohyrax brucei. The sequence continues at coordinate 56,789,289 of CM053161.1, read as the reverse complement.
CCAGTGCCTTCAATGCAGCTTCAATTTCTTCCTTCAGTACCACTGCTTCCTGATCACATGCTACCTCTTTAAATGGCTGAACACAGCCTACCAGACTGAGGCAAAATAAAATTTCTCTTTTTAATGCCATCCACTTGTGGTATTTCTGTTATAGCAGCACTAGATGATTAAGACACTTGAGTATTGGTTAATTCTCCTTTTTGGCTTAAGATAGTTCAAGTTGGTTCTCATTTGTTGCTACCAAAAAATTTCTAAACAAAAATAAAAAACCAAACCCAGTGACGCTGAGTCCATGCTGACTCATAGCGACCCTGTAGGACAGAGTAGAATTGCCCCACAGAGTTTCCAAGGAGCACCTGGCAGATTTGAACTGTTAACTTTTTGGTTACCAGGCGTAGCACTAAACCACTACGCCACCAGCGTTTCCAAACTAAAATAGGTAAATATTATTTTTCCCATTCCACGTATGAGTCAACTGAAATTCAGGGAGAACACAGTGATGTGCCCAAGGTCACACACCTAGGGAGTGGCAAAGACTTAAACCAAGGCCGTCTAGCTCTGCAGCCTAAGCCGACTCCCTTGCTTGCTGGTGTTTCTTCGTCCAGATCCCGTGATGTGTCTGCCTTTCACTCTGCTGCAAGCTTTTTAAGGGTTGAGCCATGTCGGATTCACCGTGGCAGGTCCACCTGAACAACGTCAGGCATCAGTTGCAGCTACCAGGGTGGAGATTTCACGGGGCCAGAGGATTCGCTGTGGTGTGACTGACAGGGAATTAACAGGTTTTGTGGATGCAAATCATAGAAACAAGAAAGTGGGGCATGAACTGAGACACTCCCTAGTGAGCTTGAAAATACAAAACTCTCTGAGCTCTCAGCAGACAAGAGCTCCAGAAGGAGCTACTTGTGCTATCACAGATGTTTCCCCACTCCCCACCTCAGCTGTCACCTCTAAATCTGTGTGCTTGACACTGGCCCTGCTTCTGGTCTCTGCCCTACTCTCAGCCCCCTGCCCAAGCAAAAATCAAAACCTCCTTTCATCTCTGCTTAGTACCACCAAGAGAACTTCTAGCAAAATCAGAGGTGAAAGGGAGAAATCTTTGTTTGCAAAGCTGGTAGGACAAGTTTCCCTCCTTTTAGGGGGGCTGGTTGTGCTCTCCACTGCCAAGGCCAAGGCAAAATACAGACCCAGGTCCTTTACAATATAATTCAAGACTGGAAGGATGCTAGACACACTTCGGACATAATTTCACGTAAGACACAGTATCAAGAAGGCAGCCTTCCCATTGGTCTGATGGGATTTTTCAGACAGACATCCCGCCCAGAGGTCAGACCACTTTGAAGATCTTTCTCCATCTCTTCTTTCACCCCTGCTATCAGAGGATCCCCCCACGATGAAGACATTACGCTGACCACCACTGAAGGAGCACGAGAACCTGTGGGGGAGGCGGTGAAGCACAGAGGCTGAAGGACAGAAGCACCGTGGCTGAGCCCAGGCTGAACAAGCCCAAGGGGCACCTTCACTATCTTCACCTCACAGGCTCTGCTTGGGATGGATGGCAATGTGGATTTCAAAGAAAACAGCAGGAATGATCCTTGGGGTTCCCTATAGGGTAACAGAGAGTACTGTCTAGGGCAAGTTCTCACAGTCTGGGCACTCAGGGGTTCTTGGAGCATCACGTTGTCCCGCATTCACGATGTGCGATTTCTGTCCCCCTAACCTGCCTGCTTTTGGCCAAGCAGACTCTAGACACTGTATTCCCTTGTGCCAAGGAGATGTCCCTCCTATAAAACTGACCCCATGTAGAAGAAAACCTCAGAAATAGTACAGAGCTACCACTGAAATAAAGAACCATCACAGATATGCACAAATACTTACCCACAAGGATGTTCACTGCAAGGCTGTCTAGAAACGTGAAAAACTGGAAACAAACTAAATGCTGATAAATAAAATCCAATACAACCTGTCTGATGTGATGGCCAAGGGAGCCATTAAAAACTAGACACAGGAGCAGAAAGAAGATACCATAATCAACAAGCGTACTCCATCTACGGTCACTTGTAGAGTTACACAATTCAAAAGAAAGACAAAAGAGATCTCAGTATGCACAACGGCTAGTTCTTATTTTCTTCCATCTCCTCTTGGTGTTTGCCAAGTGTCCTATAGTAATATGTATTTGTGGATGGATGGATGGACAGATGGATGGATAGAGATAGGCAGAGTCATACTGGCAATCCAGTTCCCAGAAGCTAAACCCCACACCACTAGGCCCAGCTGCAAACCTGCTCCCAGCTCCAGTCTCAGCAGTAAGCCAGATGTGCCTGACGAGGGATGTTCAAACAGGTGCTAAAGTGAGTGAGCTCTTTGGGGCCAAAGGCTTCCACAGCCACTCACTCAGAGTGACCCACTCCCAACACTGCCACCACCACATTTCATTTTTGAGCATCATTTTCCAACCAGTGGCAAGCCTTTAGGCTTTGAAACAGGCCTAGCTTTGAATCCCCTCCCAACCTGGCTTTGATAAGTCATATCACCTCTTTAAACCCCAGTTTCCTCACCACCAAAATGAGGTTTATCAAGAGGGTTGGCTCCCTCTGGCAACCCAAGAAAAGAGCGGTGTGCCTCAAGAACTCCACTAAAAGACCGCAGCTGATGGTCTGATGACCTGGGGGTTCCCCTGGGAACATGGCCTTTAGACCTGCCGCTGCCCCTGTGCAGAAAACACTGCTGAGGTCAACTCGTTGGACAAAAATAGACTGGACTTGGGGACACAATGTGACCATATGCTGTGTGTACTTTACGGTTCTACGCATTTAAATGAGGCTGTCCTACTGGTCTCTTTCTAGATGGAAGAGGAGAGTTGGAGAGGAGGGGACAGGAGATTGTTAAGCGGATATGACATATAGAATGAAAAGAAGTGTGCTGTCATTAAGCAAGCAGAGCAGAAGAAGCTGCAGATAGGCAGGCATGCAAATTTAATTTGGATTGTATACTTTCACTTAATCACAATAAAAAAAAAGACGGAAGAGGGTTGGCAACAATGGGTTTCATCAGTTCAGTCATCAAAGGTATTGGGTACACATTCTGCAGACCCCTACTGAACTTTGAGCACCAGCAGTGAGCTCAAGAGGCCAGGTGGGGGCTCCCAAACAAACAAACAAAAAATGCTGCCATCCAGGCGATTCTGACCCATAGTCGCCCTACAGGGCAGAGTAGGACTGCACCATAAGGTTTTCAAGGAACTGCTGGTGATTCAAAGTGCTGATCTTTTGGTTAGCAGCCTTAACTCTTATTAATCACTGCACTACCAGGACTACGGGGATCCCAGTTAAGCCAAAATCAAAAGAGCCCAAACCCATTGTCATGGAGTGATTCATGCCAACCTCAGGTTCCAGAGAGCAGAACTGCTCCGTACCATTTGCTTTATGGAAAACGCTGTAATGCTTATGGAAGCTGACCCCACCCCCCCCCCACCCCCCAACCTTTCTTTGTAGCACCACTGGGACTGGTTGCTGTCGAGAGGATTCTGACTAACAGGACCTATAGGACAAGGTAGAAAGGCACACTCCATAGGGCTTCAAGGAGCGCCCAGTGGATTCAAAGTGCTAACCTTCTGGTTAGCAGCTGCAGCTCTGAACCCCTGGCCATCCCGTTCTCCGTTCTGCCCCTTGCTCTTTGCCAGGGACAGGGTTCCCCAGCCCAAGCGCCCAGCCTTGCTTCTGCCCAACCTGTCTGGCTCTTGCCCAAACGAATCATTTATCTACCCTTCTCTGCAGGTGTCTGTCCTTCTCTGTCCCTGTCTGTCCTCTGCAAATCCCTCTGTCTGTCGTCCTCCGCTCACGCCTGGCCGGCGCACTGGCCTCTAGTGCATCTCTCGGCCTTCTCGCCGCGCCTGCCCCGCCTGCCTCAGTGTGGGTGTCAGGCTGGCTGTGCGCAGAGGGGCGCGGCTCGGCCCTCCCCCGTCGCCCGCGTCCCCATTTCAGCAATGACCTGGGCCGCGGCGCAGCGGCGCTGAGGCCTGGGAGTGGCTCCTCCGCCGAGGGGGGCTAGAGCGGGCGGCGGCGTGGGCGGCGGTGCCGGGACGGCGGTGCCCCGGCCGGGCTGCGGCAGTACCGGCCGGGCCCCAGGAAGCCACGGCCGCCGCCTCGGATGGTGGGTTCCACCCGGCCGAGCCCCGCCCCTGCGCGCCGAGACCGCGGAGGCCGAGCGGCGCGCCCCCCGCGACGCCCGAGCTCGAGCGCAGCGGCATCCGATCCGGAACCGGAGCGGTAGCCGGAGCGGGAACCAGAGCTGGAGCCGAAGCTGGAGCCGGCACTGCGGCGCACGGAGAGGAGCGAGGCAGCCAAGCCGAGTAAGGGGAGCAGGGCCGGGGCGGCGGGGGGAGGGCTGGGTCGCAGGGTCGCGCCCATTCCCCCGCGCTCTGCGGCCACCCTGAGCACGCACACAGCGCGGCGCCCCACGAGGAGTTTCGGCGTGCCTGGCGGGTGGCCGTGCGGTCTCGAGCGGAGCCGCAGCGCGGTTGGAACAGAGCGGGATCACCGGACTCCCGGGGACCCCGCCACCGGCACCGGCGCCCCAAGGCGCGCAACACGGACGCGCGCGGGCTGAGGCTGCTTCTGAGCTCGCCTTCGGACTACAGGAAAGGGGGCTTCCGGGTTCCAGCCCGACTCGGGGCACGAGTCTCTGCTAAACATTCACCCTGGGTAGGGGCTTAAGACAGTCTACCTGCCCCCGAACCCTCGGTGTCAGGGACCCCTGAGCAACCTCCCCAGGAAGCAGAAACTGGGGTGCACTCTCGGTTGGGGTGGGAGACGAAAGGGACGGAATCTTTGCAGAGTTTGGCGCCAGAAACCACCCCGCGCCCCTTAAAGTGAGGAAGTTGGACCCTCCGACAGGCGGATCTCCCAAGCTTTGCCCCTGCCTTCGTGCCTGCGGCGCCCGGCAGAGCTCCAACGGGTGGGAGAGGGAACGTCCTCGCCGCACCTTCTCCCGCTTTGAGCAGACTTTTCCCTTGGCGAGTAAGAAGGACTCCAGGCAGAGTCTGAGGGTGGCGGCTCCCGGCGGCCTGCGTAGCCGCCTCTCCCCAGCGCCCTAGGAAGCTGGCTAACTCGCGCGGCCTGTCCGCTCACCCCCTCAGTCTCCAAGGTCGGGAAGCTGGCGCAGGGGGCGCACCTGGGCTGCCCTCCTGAGCCCCCCGCGCCGGTGCCTGCGCAGGTGGCCAGGCCAAGGCAACGGAGGTTTAGAAAACTGTAGAGGCAGGGGTTTAAGGGGCGGCGTCCGTGGTCTTGATCCAAGCAGCCCTTTGGGCTGCTGCCAGAAAAACGCCCCTCCATTTCTAGGTGCTGCTTAAACAGCGTGACTGCGGTAGCCAACGTGTGGCTTCACCACCCTGGGGTCTCGATTTCTTCACCTGAAGAGTAGGCAGGATTCTGTTGTGAGCAAGTTATTTAAGGGCTTTGGAGCCCAACTGCAGGCTTGGCTGATTTCTTAGCTATGTGACTGTAGGCAAGGTTCCAGCCTCTCTGAGCCTCAGTTTCCTCATCTGAAACACGGAGGTGAGCTGGGAAGACAACAGATGTGGTTTTATGAAGTGTCTGACGCACAGTAAAGGCTGAACTTACTCCCCTGAGGTGGTGGGGGGAATGACGGGTCCCAAATTGTCCTGCCCAGGAGCCTTTCAGTCTCCCAAAGCTTCGTTGACATATAATTGCAAAGCAAATCTCTCTCCAGGGCTAGTGTTTTCCGAGGCACCCCCTCCTCCTCACAGGCTCTGTGCCCTGCACTGCCCTGTCCAGTTTCCCCTCCCTACCCCATTACCTTAGAAAAGCTGGTACCTGACTGGGGGGGTACTCTTTCTCACTTTGCTCTTGGCTTGTGTCTGCTCCCCCAGGTGGGCACGAAGAAGAACTGCACACACAGCCTGTACTCGGTGCAAGGGAATTCTGCCCACTTCCCCTCTCTCCGGTTTGGGGCATGGGGAGAATTCCTTTCTCTGAAAAGCATTTGGCTTTGGGGCTGTCAGGTGGGTCAGACGTTCCAGTGGAGATGGTTCAGACACACAGTGAAGGCATCTGGGGAAAACAACCCCAGGGCAGGAGACAGCAGGGATCTGAGGGGTCCCAGCCGTTAGTCTTGGCTGACTGTGATGTGTTCATCCAGGTGAATGGGCCCAGAGGCACCAGAAGTGATGAGCCTCCGGGAGGAAATGGAAACAAGCAGCTCTTTGAGCATTAGACTTCAGAACTGGGCAGAGCAGCAGGGGTGGGGAGCAGTGTTCAGACCCAGAGCAGGCAGAGAGAGGTCCGGGGGCGGATGGGGGATGCACGGTTGCCTGGGGTGGCCTGGAGGGTATGGTTGTTAAGAGAGCAGAGATCCAGCCTATGGATAACTATATTTGTCTGTAGCCAACTATACCCCGGCTACCCAGGGCAGAGGGGTGGGGGTAAGGGGGAGGAGAGGTGTCCACATGATGTCTAGTGGGAACCTAGTGAGATCCACAGCAGGGGCTGCTTCCTCAGGGTCTCTTCTACCCCTAAACTCCCTCTGTCCTCTTTCTCTGTAACTGACCCATCCCTCCCCGTTAACCCACTGGTGAGACACATCCTACTGTCTTCCATAAACCCTAGTCTTCTTTCCAAAGAGGTTCATCAGAAACCAGTTTGGTTTATGTCTAGTGATCACGGTATTTGGAGAACAGCCAATACGGAATATGACAGAGATAGAAGCATTATCGTCTGTCTTTGGGACTAATTCACTGAATATCCTCAGAAGCCCATTACCTGAAGCCTTTGCCTTGGAAGAGTTTAGGGCAGAGTGACCGGTAAACTGAAGAAAATAAATAAAACCAACCCCTTGCCATCAAGTCCATTCCAACTCACAGCGACCCTATAGACCGAGGAGAACTTCCATAGAGTGTTTTCAAGGAGCGCCTGGCAGATTTGGACTGCCAACCTTACCTGCTACCCCCCCAGGGTGAGCGATGGGAAGGTGCAAATTAGCTCTCATCCCCCTAAAGAGAGAAACTGAGGCCAGGAGGGCTTCTGGAACACCTTGGCAAGTGAGCACAGGATAGTCCTGGCTGAGAGACAGACTGCCTAGCTTTATAGCGTGTGACTCTGGACTTCTGTTTCAGAGCTGCAATTTCCTCCTTGAAAATGGAAATAAGTATTACACATCTCCTGGGACAGTTGTGAGGACTGAAGCAATAATATATAGGAAAGATAGATAATACACAGGAAACAGAGAGTGGTTGAGACCACCTCTTCTGGCTGGTCTGCATTGTGTCACCATTAGGAACATGCGCTGAACACACGGTCTTTTCCAGCCAAGAGCACTTTCTCTTTGAATTCTGACCATAGCCCTCTGACTTAGGTGCTGTTATTGTCCCCATATTATAGATGAGAGCACTGAGGCTTAGAAGTCTAACTCTGCTAGACTGAAAATATTTAAAACACCATGATGACTCATCATGATTCTGTGTGAGTTTGTAAAGTCGATAATTAGCATGTTCAATATTGTAGCTTAGATGACATGTAATTAGTTCTTGGAGTGATTCCTCCATAAATATGAGGACTGACAATTAAGACTGTGAACTCATCCTAGAAAAAGTACTGCATACTTCATTGCTGAATAGCACTGCAGCCTCCCCTTGGGAAGCTATGTACTAATGCCAGCATCAAGTGCACTCTTCAAAGCAATTTTGGAACTCCTTTTTTCGGGAAAGGCTATCAGAGCTGTTGTCATATTACTTTTGATGCCCTGAATGTCGTTAAAATGTCTTCCCTTCAATATTTCCTTTATCTGCAGGTAAAGGAGTAATTAGGGGCCAAATCAGGTGAGTAGGGAGGATGTTCCAATACAGTTATTTGCTTACTGACTAAAAACTCCCTCACAGACAACTATACAGTTAAGTTCACAAACTTGCCACCATGGCACCATGCACAATGGTCATTCCAGAAAGAGTTCCAAAATTGCTTTGAAGGGTGGACTAGGCACTGGCATTGGTGCATAGCTTCCCAAGGGGAGTAATTCAAAGGTGACCATAGCGATATTCAGCAGTGAGGTATGTAGCACTTAAAGTTCGTGGACTTAATTGTCTGACCTCGTATCTTCATTTCTGTGTTTGAGAACTGATGGAGAAGATACTGATTGTCCACAGGCTGTAGAGATACCTTCATTTTTTTTCCTATTCAAACAATAATCAAACCGATTGAAAGGAACAGCCCCGCTCATTTCCTCCCCACTGTCCTATTTGTTTTCTCATTCCTGCCATCTCTATATCTTATCTGCTTATTGTCTGCCCCCCAATATAATATATGCTCCCCCACAGGAAGGAATTTTTATTATTTTGTCCACTGTGATATACTGAGAGCCTAGGATAATACCCAGCACTTAGTAGGCTTTGCAAACTATGACGTGTTTTTATAAATGTAAGGTCTATTGTTATTATTTTTGCCAAATGTATATAGATTGCCTAAAAATAAAACATTAAGGCTCACAGGCAAAAACTGTTCCCTCAAAAATTTGGCACAGAGGACTTGCTCAAGTACCAGGGATAATTTGATGAAGGTTAAAAAACAATGGACATCATTTAGGTAATACTTCAATAAAGCAACTTATCAGTGAGTTCAAAGACAGATTGATTTTTTACAATCTCATCCTAACAAATTGTTTGAAGGCAATTAAATTTTTTTAAAAAACTTTCAGTGTGTTAGCCATCACTGATTTATTCACCTAATTACTTTTCATTTTGTTGGCATAAAGTATTTTTTTAAGTCTTCATTTTGCTGATTTTCAGGTGATGTAGGTAATACATGGTTATGGTAGGAAATTTGCAAAATCCTAAAACACTATTAAAAACACATAAAAACCTTCTTTAACCCTGTCATCACACAGAGAACGCATGATGACTAAACAGTGTAGTCTATTTCTCTTTTGTTTTCTTCTGTGTATGTTTAGGTATATGTTTTGTAGGGTTTTGTTTTGTTTTTTTCCAAAATAAGGATCATGCTATGTACACAGCTGTATAGCCTTTTCTTCCTTAACATTGTGTGAAAGTCCTTACCTACGTTATTAGGATTTCTTTAAAAACGTGATGTAACAGCTATATAATAGTTTGTGGTAAGTGTAAGGCATAATTTGCCCAGCCTGTCCTATACTGGTTAGGCTCTGTGGTTACCGCCCATGTTGCACTGATATAAATAATGCTTGTCTGCACCACCTTCGGTGTTGTGAACCCTGAACCAGGCTCCCGTACACACATGGTCAGGACCCACCTGCCAGTTTACAGATGAACTCGTTTGCACTAGACGTTAGGAACTCGATGTTAGGTCAGGCCCCAGAAATTGGCAGTCGATCCTATTGTTGACTGTTGTTGAATCCACCTCTGTTTTAGTCACCTGGTACTGCTCTCACAGAAAATACCCTGAGTGGAAGGCTTTATGAAAAGAAATGATGTTGACACAGTCAGGTAAGCCACAAATCCACGCATTCAGCAAGAGAATTAATCGCAGTCTGGTAGGCTGAGTCCAAATTCGAGGAGAGCATCTTGGCACAGGAACCTCAGGTCCAAAGGACATGCTGTGCTCCCAGTCCTGCCTTCTTGGTGGTATGAGGTTCCCAACTTACTCTGCTCACTTCTCTCCCTTATACCCCGCAGCTGGCCACTGGAGTCCTGCCTCACCAGCACAGCTGCTGCCCATTCTCCATCATCAGTAGCATAGAGGCAGGATTCACACCACACAGGAGGAATTGCACCATATTGGGACTCACAGCCAAGTCAGATCAATACATACATTTCTGGGGGAACACGATGCAAACCATGACAACCCCTGACTCGCGGCAACACCATACACAATGAAAGAAACAAAACACTGCCTGTCCTGAACCATCCCCATGACTGGATGCAGATCAAACTGCTGTGATCCATGTAGGGTTTTCGTTGGCTAATTTTTGGAAGTTGATTGCCAGGACTTTCTTCCTAGTCTGTCTTAGTTAGGAAGCTCTGCTGGAACCCATCATAGCAACACACAAGCCTCTGCTGACGGATGGATGTACATGACTGTACATGACGTACGCTGGCCAGAAATTGAACCGAGGTGTCTTGCATGGAAGGAGAGAATTCTGTCACTGAACCATCACTGCCCCTTGTAGGAGGCTACTGCAGGTTAATTAAGGCAACACGAAGACCAGAGAGGCTCTTCTGTGGCCAGACGTTGCACGGAGACAGATGCTCTTCTTGCTGCAGAGGCTGCTAATGCACCTTTTCTGATATTGGGCCGTGTTAGCTGCTTGCGCACCTGAATGCCTCCTGCCCGCGTCTTTGCCACTATTGTCGCCCCTTTTAATCCCCCACTCCCAAATTTACTCAGCCCTTCACTTAATCTTGTGACAAGTGTTTAATGACATGTGTTTGAGCACTTTCTAGGAAAGTTCTGCTCCATTGGAGGAGGTACCGGCTGGGTCCTCTTCCTGTGGAGGAGAAAGATGCCACGTGGGGTCCCCCACCTGTAGCTGTGGGAGTTAGCCCCGGTCTCGGGAAAGGTGGACACAGCCCTTTTGAGATCAGTGTGTACAACCAAAGTCCCTGGGATTCCTGACGGCCTCCCGGTCTGGACAGTCTCATTCACAATCCAGGTTCTTTGAGCTTCTGCGAGGTGATGACGTTCATTCGGTAAACAGTCACTGGGCACTTGGCTGTGTGCCAGGCACTGCGCTAGACACCAGGGCTCATTGGTTGCCTGGGGCTGCATGGACTGCTGTCACGAACTCCCCCTTCTCAGGAAAGGCCTCTTCCACCCGAGAACTGGGCTCATTTCCTCCCACTTTCTTGCCCTCTGCATCCAGTCCATCTGTCCCACCTCTTAAATATCCCTGTCTGTAGCTCGCTCTATTCTTCAAACTCACTCCGCACGCTCTTGCCCAGAGGCTTTTGCGCATGTTCCCTTTGCCCGGAACTCTCTCCTGCCGGTTGTTCGTCCAGCTTGCTCGCTTGTTCAGGTCCTTGCTTACATCGCCTCCTCCCTAAGGTCATCCAAACCCAAAAAGACCAAATCGGTTTCCGCCGAGTTGATTCTGACTAATAGTGACCCTAGAGGACAGAGTAGAACTGTCCCATAGGATTCCAAGGCTGTGATCTTTACAGAAGCAGACTGCCACATCTTTCTTCCCTGGAGTGGCTGGTGGGATCAAACAGCTGATCTCTCACTCAGCAGCTGAGCACTTTAACCACCGTGCCACCTGGGCTCCTATACCTCCCCCCACAGCCCCTGTGTCTGTGTGCTGACTCCGCCCACACACCCTGCCTTCTTCTTTCCCTATGTTGTTAGTGTTGTCAGTTGCCATGGAGTCCACTCTGACTCAGGGGGACCCGAGTATGCAGAGTAGAACTGAGCTCCATAGGGTTTTCAAGGCTGTGACCTTTCAAAAGCAGGTGTCAGGCCTGTCGTCCAGGATGCCTCTGTGTGGGTTCGAAGTGCCAACCTTTTAGCTAGTTACTGAGCACTGGCCTACTGGCACCACCTAGGGAGTTCCTTCCTTCCCTTACTGCTACCTGACATGCTCTACCATGTACATACGTGCTTTCCATCTAGCAGTGAAGCTCTGTGAAGACAGAGACTGAGAGCTCACTGGGCTGTCTCCTGCACACACCCAAACCTGGTACCCAAGGGCTTGCAGTAAATGCTTGTCGAAGCAGGAGTGCAGCCTCTCCCCTGTTCTCCGCCAGTCACCTTGCCTTAATGTAGACCTCATCCGGTCACACCACTGCCCCCACTCTGCTCCCAGCTCCCAACCCTGCAGCTGGTCCACAGCCTCCTGACAGCTCCCCAGCTTTTCCCCCTACACCTGGTCCGCAGCCCTTTCACTGATCCCCAGCCTCTCCACCCCCCTACGAGGTCCACAGCCTCCTCAGTGCTCCCTGGCCTCTCCCACTACGCCTGGTCCACTCCCCGGCCTCTTCCCCGACACCTGGTCCACGGCCTCCTCACTGCTCCCTGGCCTGCATACCTGACACGTAGTTCACCATCCACACCAACACCAGGGAGACCATCCAGAAAAGCAAAAGCCTGACCACGTTACTAGCCTGCTTTAGAAAATTCATTGTCATCGAGTCAATTCCAATTCATAGTAATCCTATAGGACAGAACAGAACTGCTCCGTAGAGCTATGAAGGATTGCCTAGGGGATTTGAACTGCCAGCCTTTTGGCTAGCAGCCATAGCACGTAACCACGATGCCACCAACCAGTCTCCAAAGTGTACTCTTGAAGCAGGGACCTCACTACTTCTCTGGGAACTAGATCTTCCTGGAACACAAGCATGTCCCTTCGTTTTTCTGGGTCTCGGTTTTGTCATCTGTAAAATGCGGATTCACTTTTAGGGCCCAGTGGGATGCCAGCACATGATGGGCCTGCCATTGAGGAGGGACTCCCTCAATGTGGAAAGTCAGATTACCCTTTCTGCAAGGCTAGAGCACTCCTGAGCCCCTCCCTGTCTGTGCCACCAGTGAGAATAGACACTCCCCTGGCCCTCCTTTGGCCCTGTTGTGAGTCTGTGCACTGAGTTTCTCTCAAACTGCTGCCTCATCAGCCACCACCTCCAAACCCTCTGAAGGCACCCCCAACCATGGGCATGTCTCCAACATGTGAATGTCACAGCGGAGGCCAGAGTGGAGCATTCTGGGAGCCAGGGATGTGCAGAGAGCAAGATCAGAGTGACATGAACTTGCCACACAGCATTCAGCCACTTCAAAGCCTGAAGTGCATCTTGCCACCCTCGAGTTCCCAGCCAGACAGTCCAGTCAGAGATGAGTCACCACAGGAACAAGCCTCAGAAGCTGGGCTTGGAGAGAGGTAGGCAGGGGAGGTGTGTAGCCTGGTGAGGTGTGGGGTACACCCCACCCGCTGAAACCTTTGTTCTGGGCCTCCCGTCCCCAGCAAACCACAGCCCCTGCCCGTCTGTGGCAGACTTAACCAGTGCGTATCTCACAGCAGTGTGGGTCACACTTGAGGAAACTGAGACCCAGGATGGGCACTGCTTGCATGGCACCAGCATCCAGCACCTCTCTCTTGATGATTGTAACAAAGTCCCACTCCAGCCAGGTCTGATGCCACCAGAAAGTGATTTTCCCATGAGTCCTTGTGCTGAAATCACAAAGTGGGAAGAAGGAGAGGAAACAGACGCCAAGCTGGAAAACCCAGGCACAGTGTTAGGATCTCCTAAAGCCCCTCTTTGTGTTTTCCAAGGGTTTTCTTTTCCACAGTGCTGGTGTTTGGTAAATATTTGAATAAATGGATGCCAGACAGGGATGCTGGCAGGATACAGTGAAAGGGTGTGTGAGATGTGTCAGTTGGGTTTAAAAACAAAACAAGAAAACCAAGCCCAGTGTCATCAAGTCATTTCTAACTCCTGGCAACCCCATGTGTGACAGAGAAGAACTGCTCTGTAGGGTTTTCTTGGTTGTAATGTTTACAGAATCAGATCCCCGGGCCTTTCTTTCATGGAACCATTGCATAGGTTCATAAATTGCCAACTTTTAGGTTCATCAAGTACAAGCAGTTTGTGCCACCCAAGGACTTGCAGGGTATGATACCCTTGGCTAATGTTGACATGGTTGTCACCAAGGGTGATGAGATATCTGGGGAGCATGACATCCTTTGTTTCATGACAAAGTGGAGCATCACAAAAAGGCAGCTTCAACACATAAGCCACACATTAGGATAAGGCCGAGGGGGGCTGATTCTAGACTTCTCACATTCTTTTGATTTGTCCTAGTACTCAGCCCTGAGCAAGTTTGCAAAGGCCACAGTGGCCCTCCCTGCCCTCAAGCTAATAGCCTAGAACAGTTTAGAACCTAAACCAGAGCTGTCTTGGAAGGATGTCTGGGGGCTGTGGAAGCATAGCCAGAGTCACCACTGTGTATCCAGCAGTCAAGAAGGACATCACTGAAGGGGCTTCTTGAGCTGGGTGTTGACAGCTAAGTAGGAGTTTGCCAGGTGGAGAGGGAAAGAATAGAGTGCCAGGGAGAGGGAACAGCCTCTATGGAAGGTCCGAGATGTCCAAGAAGCAGAAAGGTGTTTGCAATAGCTATAGTACCAGGGATGGCAGATCTCCATGGGGTGGTGACCAAGGGGTTCTGTTCCTGCCTCCCAGCCTCTCAGAGAGCAGAGCAGAATGAGTACCTGAACTTGCCTGACTCCTCCCGGTGCTGTAGGTACACAGCACCAGTCACCTTGGAAGCTTTACCTGAGACAATACTGATTTTCAGAGAGGGGAAATGCTTTGCCCAAAGTCACAGCCAGAAAGTGGCGAAGTTGATATTAACAATCAGGGTGTCATATTTCAGAGCACTCTCTTTAGAGTGCTTTTAGAGTATTTAGATAAGTCTTTGAATTATTTATTAAATGGAAAAGAATTATTAATCAACTGCAGTTTCTTTGACCAATGGGCTCTGTAAGAACTTGGGAGAAAACATAGTAAAAGAGATCCCTTGGGGGAAACATAGGTGCTTCTAGGCCTGCTTCAGCAGAAAACCTCCATCTACAATGATACCAGCTCCAGGCTCAGGGAAGCTGACTGCCTGGTGGGGACCTGAAGGAGCCAGGTTCTTTTCCCATGTGCTTGTAGCCACCAGCATTCCTCTCCAGGAGCCCACTGAGCCTGGCCTGCATGGCCCCACCCAGCAACCCCCAGTTCTGCAAGCTAAGTGACCAGAGTCCTTAGGAAATAGGACTTGCATCTCCCTCCTTGCCCCCTACCGTCATGTCACTTGAGAACATACAAGGGGGAACCAAACTAGTTCAGCCATTTAGTGATCCAGAGGACAGGTTACTTTTTGGAAACTTTTCTCCATTGCAGATGGGTGGGCCCAGCTAACTTGAACAGGGAGAGAGGGGTGAGGAGGCACAGTTGACCAGGGAGAAGTGAAAGGAGTACAGGCAGGGTCTGGGGTGGGTGCCCGGGGGACCCCTTGTTAGAGTGGGCCTGACACTTCTTACTTAGCATCCCAACTGGTGTCAGGTGCCACCACGGACAGCCACCACTGTGCACCAAGCTGACAGGTGGTTGTCCACACCCCTGCCCCTGCCAATTTAGAAGGGCAGCCAGAAAATGTCTCCAGGAGGAAGAACCCAAAATGCTCCCAAGCCAGACCCCAGCCCTAAGTGTCAGAGCTCATGAATCCCAAGATTGAACTGGTCACATCGCCACAATGTAGCTGGGAGGAGGGAAGCTGGCACAATCCACCTTCGGGCACAAGTCTGCCCAGACTCCACAGCTCTGGCCACAGTGTCAGCTGCACATCTAGGTGACTCAGGATCATCCACTTGTCCCTCAGGACTCCGGAACCCAACTCAAACCCCTGGCCCTCAAGTTGACTCCGGCACCCCATGTGTTGCAGAGTAGAACTATGTTCCGCGCAGTTTTCGAGGTGGTCACCTTTCAAAAGCAGATCGCCAGGCCTGTCTTCTGCTGCCAACTTTTAAATTAGTAGTCAAGTGCTTAACCATGTGAGCTACCCAAGGTGTCTTTGGGAGTCCAGCTCAGCAGGTTCCTCCCAAGCACTGCTCATACCTGGTGCCCTTCTCCCTACCCCAGTTCCTGTGCATTCCTTGCTGGCCCTGTCACCCTGCCTCCTTCACTTATTTGCAGATGAGAAGACTGAGGAGGTGACAGGGACTGAAGAAGGGGAGGCAGATCAAGGAGCTCTGAGGATCCTTGATCAAATGACTTTAAGAGGGAAGTCAGTTCTGCCCCCAGGGCCAGGCCTGTGAACTCTTTCCCAGCTTTAGGCTGGGCCTGCCCCAGGTACTCACAGAGGAACAGCATGAGATCTTCTGGAAGGCCCAGATCTTCGGGAAGAACGCTAGGATCTTCGGGAAAGCCAGGCTGGGGAGTCTTCTCCATGTGGCCCCAGCTGGGCCGGGCCACCACAGAGTCCCCCAAGACCCAGACTCCAAGATCAGATGTTTTATAGTGTCACCTTCAGCCAGCAGATGGCCACTCCCTGGAAGGTGGGGATGTTCTTCCTCTGGCCTCTGGGGACAGATTGAAGGAAAGAGGGACTTTGGGGCCCCAGGGAAAATGACTGATGGCGCCTGTAGCATAGCAGGAAGAGGGAAGAGAGAAGCTGTGTTGCATCTGTTGCTCCACACAGGAGTGGACAGGGCTTGTCCTGCTGGGGTTCACGGTGGCTGCTCACAGGCTGGCAGGAATTGCTGCCTGGCAGAAGCTTGGGGTGAGCTTGGATCTCCCTAAGAGTCCATGTGATGTAGTTACTAGAAAGGAGAGAGGGAGCCATGCAGGTGGCTGGAGCACCAGGTCCCAGGCAGATGGATTTGGACATGGATGCAGGCTTGGCTTGTTCCAGAAACAGCAGGAAGTCCAGGGTGGCTAGACAGAAGGAAAAGAAAAGTAGGAAAGATGGCAGGAGTCAGGTGGAAGGGGGCTGGGAGGCTACAGTAGGACCTTGGCTTCTTTCTACTCAAGGAAATGGAGGGTCATTGGAGGGGTTTTGAGCTGAGAAGGACCTGATCACCCTGGCTGTGGAAGAAGAGCCTGGAGGAGGAGGTGGGTCGGTGAGGAGCCCAGGAGGAGGCAAGGACAGTGGTCCAGGCAAGTGACAGCGATGGTGCCTGGGACGAGGGGCTTAGCAGTGGAGGTGGGAGACAGGGTGAGATCTGAAGGTGAAATGTCAGGGTTTGACGATTTGTTGGATGTGGGTGGATGCAAAGAGGAGTCAGAGAGAACAAGATTGGAGACTGAGCATGGAGTGGCACTGAACCGCTGTTTACTGAAACGGGCAAGACTGTGGGCAGGCTTGGTGGGGCTGGGAGTCAAGATCTGAGGTTCAGATGTGTTTATCCAGGATGTTTCATGGTCGTCCGAAAGTACTACTGGGCAGGCAGTCATGTGGATCTACGTGACTAGAGTCTGGGCGGGGGGGCGGGGAGAATCAGAAGCTAAGGGTGTCAGTTTGGGACTTGTCAGCATATGAGTGCTGTTCAGCCCCTGGGGCTGGGTGAGACCACCAGGGAGCTTGTGAGAGAAAGAGGAGAATCTGAGGACTCAGCCTTGGGTTGGTGGAGGACAGATGGTTTCTGCTTCTGGAAGGTGTGATCTCAGGACTTACCTATAGCATCTCAAAGTCAAGTGCATGGGGGAGGGGATTTCCTACAAATAGGAATATGTAAGGACACCACTGCTTCCCTGCCAAGAGCTACTCTGCATTAGCTACCCTGAAACTCACCCCCTCCTGGAACTGTGCCCAGGTTGATTTGGAAAGACGTTTGTCCTCTCCCGTGTCATTGCTGACTGTGCAGGCCTTGGGGGACACCTTAGTGCAAAAGTCACCTCCCTCTCTGTAAGTTACGTTTTGATGGTCACAGTGGGGTCTCTGAATTAATGCTCTTAATTTTATATACCAATTATTTATTATATCATTATTTGTTTTATGCATATTTACCCTAAACTTTTAGAGAAAATAAAATAATACAGAACATAATGATCCTCTTGGACTTCTTAGGAGCAGACAGTTTTATTGCTGCAGTTCATAGAAGTAAATTTTAGAACTTGTGAAAGACAAGGTGGGCACATTTTAAGTCAAATAACAGCCTCGATAAAAGGCTTTTGTCTGTTATTGAAATTTCAGGTTTGGAGTTAAATGAAATTTAAAGACTTGCTCATGAAATCATTTAAACCTTTCCAAAATCTTCTCATAAACAGGTAAGAGGCATTTCCAGTACTTTTCAAATGTTGACAGGGGTCTCAGTGTTGTCATTTGGATAATTACAGTACATATGGCTCCTAGGGATACCACTAGCATGTCCTCAACACTCTGAACAGTGAGGATCATAGCATGTGCCAGCACTCCACGTGTCCTCATGATAGGGTGGGGTGATGAATTACACCTGTGCCATGCTGCTGTCCCAGCCTGGCTACCCAGTGTGAAATCCAATTATGTAAAACAACATGACTGTCAAATTTCCAGACAGTGTGTAATTCTGAGATTGTCTATTCAGAAACCTGTGGTGTGTTCTTTAAGTTCTTTTAAAATGCAAAGTATATTGAGCATTAAATAGGATCACTGAACTAAAGATTATAACCATAGTGGTGGCTGAAGCTCAGTCTCTGGTTTAATGAAAACAGGACTCAAGACATCTGTCATTTTGACATTAGTCTTAGCACATCCAGTGTTTCTCCTGCAGTAGGGTTTTTGTTTTCAGCATGCAAAAAATGAAAGACCTAGCAACACACAAGTGCCTTATTAAAAAGCTATGGCAGAAGGTCCCCGGGTGGTACGCAGGGTTTGACTTCTAACATAGAGGTTGGCAGTTTGAACCTGCCCAAGAAAACCAAAAGAAGAGAACATACTTGGCATTTCTCAGGCTATAAGAATTGAATTAGAAATTCAGGCTTTGAGTTATAATATTAAATGATTCTATGGGGAAGATAGTAAACAACACAGGAAGCATCAAAAGAAGACGGAAGGATTACACAGAGTCATTATATCAAAAAGAACTGGTCGACACTCAGAAAGTTTAAGGAGGTGGGATATACGGTTGAGGACCAGACTGAAGGAAGAGGTCCAAGCTGCATCAAAGGAATTGGCAACAGCCAAGGCTCCAGGAGCTGATGGAATACCAACGGAGATGTTTTAACAAGTGGATGCAGCACTGGAGGTGTTCACTTGTCTCTGTCAAGAAATTGGGAAAATAGCTACCTGCCCAACCAGCTGGAAGAGATCTATATTTATGCCTATTCCGAAGAAAGGTGATCCAGCAAATGTGGATATTATCCAACAATATCATTATATGACAGGTAAATAAAATTTTGCTGAAGTTCATTCAGAAGCATCTGTAGCAGTATATCAACAGGGAACTGCCAGAAATTCAAGCCAAATTAAGAAGAGGACATGGAACCAGGGATATCATGCCAATGTCTAATGGATCTTGCCTGAAAGCAGAAAATACCAGAAAGATGTTTGCCTGTATTTTATTAACTGTGCAAAGGCATTTGGCTATGTGGATCATAACAGACTATGGATAGCATTGCAAAGTCAGGGGATTCCAGAACACTTAGTTGCCCTCATGAGGAACCCGTACATGGATCAAGAGGCAGTCATTCCAACAGGGTGAGGGGATAGTGTGTGGTTTAAAGTCAAGAAAGGTGCATGTCAGGGTTGTACCCTTCACCATGCCTATTTAATCTGTATGCAGAGCAAGTAATCTGAGAAGCTGACTATATGAAGAACACAGCATCAGAACTGGAGGAAGACTCTTTAACAACCTGTGTCCTACAGATGACATAACCTTGCTTGCTGAAAGGGGACTTGAAGTACTTACTGATGACAATCAAAGACCACAGCCTTCAGTATGGATGGATTACACGTCAACACAAACAAAATAAAAATCATCACAGTTGAATCGATAAGCAGAATCATAAGAAAATACTGAAGTTTTCAAGAATTTCTTTTTACTTGGACCCACAATCAGTGCCTGTGGAAGCAGCAGTCAGAAAATCTAGTGGTGCATTGCACTGAGCACATCTGCAAAAGATCTCTTTTAAGTTAAAAAGCCAAGATGTCACCTTGAGGACTAAGGCACCTGACCCACGCCATGGTGTTTGCAGTCGCCTCATGTGCGTGCAGAAGCTGGACAATGAATAAGGAAGGCCAAGAATTGACACCTTTGAATTGCGGTGTTGGCGAAAAATACTGAATATACCATGGACTGCCAAGAGAGAAAAAATCTGCCTTTGAAGAAGTACAACCAGAAAGCTCCTTAGAAGCAAGGATGGTGAGACGACATCTCACATACTTTGGACATGTTATTAGGAGATATCAGTCTCTGGAGAAGGTAAGTTAGGGGCAAAAAAGAGGAAGATCCTCAACAAGATGGAGTGACACCGTGGTCTCAGGGAGCCCAGTAAGGAGTCCATCTCTCCTAAAGGGAGATTCTAGCACAGTCCAGGGCACCCAGAGAGTGGAAGGAGCATGCGCCTGCAGCAGTGGACTCAAGTGTGACAGTTGTGAGGGTGGCTCAGGACTGGGCAGTGTTTCATTCCGTTGTGTGTACGTAGGGTCTCTATGAATCAGAACCAACTCATGGCACCTGACAACAACCATGTACATTGGAAGAAAGGCCTGGCAACTGCTTCTGTAACATTGTTGCTGTTTGTTTCCATTGAGTCAGTCCCAATTCTTGGCAACCACCTGTGTATACAGTAGAACTGTGCTCCCTAGGGTTTTCAAGACTGTGGCCTTTTAGAAGCAGGCCTGTCATCCAAGACATCTCTGCGTGAGTTCAAACCTTGAACCTTTCAACTAATAGCTGAGCAGTTAACCCTGTGTACTACCCAGGGCCTTCCAAAAGAATCCTATCGAGCAGTTCCCCATTGTTTAATATTGGCTTTGATTTGCTAGTTAGAGTAGTTTGTAATATATGTGCACACGCCTTTGTGTGTGTACATATGTATACTATAAAAACTGAATGAGAGTTTGTTTCTAAGTTTAATTCCGTAACTTAAAACAGTATGTTTCAGCGGCAGAACTCATCGCGGGATCAGAAGTACGAAAGTGGCACTAATATTGAAATGTAGGTAATCAGAGGTACCAAAGGCGCTGATAACGTGAGTCATCATCAAAACCAGTCTGGGTAGATATCTGCCGTTTCATGTCAGCTGCTGCTAAATCTTGCAGATTTCCCACTGGAGAGGAATCCTGCAGGTCTTTTCACATACCACTCGTGTGAAGAAAGTCTCTCTTAGGTCCTTGCGTTGAACACAAGGCCTGAGTTTCAAAATCAATTTTTCTGTATTATTACAAGACATATGACAATCCTGTTAATACTGTTTCACAAAGCACTGCTGTAATCAATGGTGCAAAGGCTGTCTTGTGTATCCAGCGAAGAGCAAACACCTGTTAAAGTGAAATTATTAACCATGAAAAACAAACAGTTCCAGGATGATGTGAGGAAGGATCCTTTTTGCATGTTCAGATCTATTCACTAGTTCCAGGCCCCAGTTGCTGTACAGACAGAAACCACCGTGAGAAGTAGTCTCCAGACTAGAAGGCCTTTCTGCAGCAGTGGTGAGGGCAGGAGTGATACTCAGCAATGAGGTATGTAGCACTTTTTCTAGGATGAGATCATGAATTTAATTGACAGTCCTCATATATGTCAGACAATCAAATAAAGAGCAGCCAGCATGTACCAGATGGCTGGTCTGATGGTGCACCTTAATATGACTTCGGCCCAATTTATTTTTGAGAATCCTGCTCAAGTGTGAGGCAAGATGAGAAGTCTTGGAGAATTAAAAGTGGAGCTACAAGGCGGGTGTTCCACAGGACCAACCACACCTGTTCTCAGGGAGCCAAGTAAGAAGTGACTCTCTCCTAAAGGGAGATTCTGGCACAGCCCAGGGCACCCAGAGAGTAGAAGCAGCATGCACCTACCACTGAGGCCTCAGTGCCTTAAGCCTCAGCCCTATCACCGACCAGCTGTGTGACCTTGAGCAAGTCACTTCTCCTGAGCCCCAGTTTCTTCATCTGTTATACTCAAAGGCATCCTGAGTCCAAGTCAACTGGAAGTCACCAACAGGGTGAGGCTCAAGAATTTGCATTTCTAACAAGTTCCCAAGAGATGATGCTGATGTGTGGGTGACACTCTGAGAACTGCTGTCTGAGGGGATGAGAAAATTTATTTCAGATGGGATAAAAGATGGATACTTCACTGGTGGTCAGTCTCTGTGCTGGGGACCAGGGGCAAAGGGTCCCCACACTTTGGGAATCCTCCAGGACAAGCGGAGCCAGGGTGGTCCTGAATTCAGCCTGTGCTGGACCTGGAGAGCCTCACTCCACGCATACTCCTGGGATGTTGTTGTTAAGGGAGGTGGGAGCCAGCCAAGGAGCACCAAGCCAGCTGCTCTGAGCAGCTGGAGAAGTTTGTGTTTTTTTGTCTTCTTTAATATTTTATTGTGCTTTAAGTAAAAGGTTACAATCCAAATCAATTTACCATATAAAACCCCAAACACACATCACTATGCACCTCTAATGGCTCTCCTTCCATCCACCTCCCCCCATGCCTGTGACAATACACTCTTCCTTTCCATCCTGCACTCCTTGTATCCATTCAACCAACTCCTGTCCCCTCCACCCTCTCATCTCACCTCTGGACATGAGCTTGCTCAGACAGCCTCATGTATATACTTAAGCCAAGAAGCACATTCTTCACCAGCATCCTCTGTGTCTTATAATCCAATCCAATCTTTGTCTGAAGAGTTGGCTTCAGTACTGGTTTCAGCTCTGGGCTAAGAAAGAGGCCAGGGGCCATGTCTTCAGGGGACGCTCCAGCCTGATGGACCACCACATGTGGTCTTTTAGCAGAGTTCTAGTTCTGCACATACATTTCTCTGCTGGAGAAGTTTTTGGCAAAAGCAAATATTACAAAGACTAGATTGGCTGGAGGACCCACTGCACCAACACTCATGGGTTGTGATCTTGACTTTCTCAACTTCTTCCCAGGCTCAGACATCTCTGAGCAAAAGAGATCCATTTTCATTCACCTTCTGGGCTTTGTCATGAATGAAACAGCTTTGAACACTCCTTAGCAGCAAGGATGGCAAGATTTTGGCTTGCTTGTGTTATACACGTCATCAGGAAAGACCAATCACTAGACAAGACATCATGTTTGGTAAAGCAGAGGGTCAACAAAAATTAAGGAAACTCAGTGACAGGGACAGGCACAGTAGCTGCAGCAGTGAGCTCAAACATAGCAAAGACCACGGAGACGGAGCATGATCTGCCAGTGTTTGCTTCTGTTACACATACGGTCAACATGAGTCGGAGCTGGCTGACCACTGCTAGCAACAAACGCCATTGGTTGTGAGAGGGTTGGATTAATTCGCCTTCTGCTGTCCCTTGATCCTGTGTCCCCGGGCTCTCTGGTCAACATCCAGGGAGGGATGGCTGGGATAGGGATAGCAGGCCAACTCATACTGACCTTATAGGTCAGCATAGAACCGCCCCATAGAGTTTCCAAGGAGTGCCTGGCAGATTAGAACTGTCAGCCTTTTGTCTGGCAGACATAGCACTTAACCAGTATGCCACCAGGGTTTCCTAGCTAGTCCCAAACTCATGTGTGGGTCAAGCCAGCCCCCAGCCTTTCCACTCCACTCTGCTGCATCCTGCTCATCCAGTAAACACAGACACTGTGTTGGTGTGACCAAAATCTGGGTCCTTGCTGAGAAAGGACCCAAAAGCCAACTCTAGGCTGGTAAAGGAAGAGAAGAGAAAGTGAAGAGGTTAGGACCAGAGATGGTTCTAGCAACGAAATGAGCAGTTGGTGTGAGTTCCGGTGAAATAACCTAGTCAGCTGTGGCTTGGTTTTGTGTCAGCCAATTCACCATTTCATCTATAAAAACAAGGGAAAGTGATTTGTTAAGCAGTTCAGTGAGTTTTCCAGCCAATGTCTAAATGGTTCATCAAGGCAGAGACGGGACCTTTAGTAGATGGTGACAAGGCAGTAAATTCGTGGAATTTGGATATTCAGAGGAACGCGTGAGTTAATCTCAGTAAAATTTTTCAAGTGGCAGGATGTATTTTAATAGCAGAATGAAATACTTTCAGCTTATTTTTATAGAATCATGGAGGGCCTGTGGGTGGTCACTTATATTTTTCCAGTTACGTTTTAAGGCAGTTGATTAAAACCTTCTTGCTGGCAGAGATACGTGCACCTGTGGACTCTTCTGTAGATGCCTGCTGTGTTAGATGGATGGAAGCAGAACCACTGTGTGTGAAGCAGAGGCGGCGAGCCCCATGATGCCCTAGTGAACCCCTCTCATCCCAGGGCACCTGTGGGGGGGCCCCTTGCCTTCTGGTCTGAGAGGTTTACTTTAGTCTCATTCATATCCATTTTCCTGGTTTTTAACATGTGGCCAGGTATCAGATAAGCCTGGTTTGGTAAGTGGATGGATGGACGGATGAATGGATGATGGATAAACGCATCGATGGATGCTCGTGTTGTTCTTGTTGGGTGCCACTGAGTCAGTTCTGACTCATAGAGACCTGTGCATGACAGAATAAAACACTGGCTAGTCTCGATCAGTCCTCACAGTTGCTGCTCTGTCTGACCCCACTGTTGTACCCTTCTTGTTGAGGGTCTTCCTCTTTTTTGCTGACCCTCTACTTTGCCAAGCATGATGTCCTTCTCCAGGGATTGTTCTCTCCTGATAACACGTGTAGAGTTCATGAAACAAAGTCTGACCATCCTCCCTTCTAAGGAGCATTCTGGCTATACTTCTTCCAAGACAGATTGTTTGTTCTTCCTGTAGCTCACGGTATATTCAGTAGTATGTTTTCACCAACATCCTAATTCAAAGGCATTGATTCTTCTTCCAACTTCCTTATTCATTGTCCAGCTTTTACACGCATACATGGCAACTGAAAACACCATGGCTTGAGTCGGGCATAGTTCATCCTGAAAGTGACATCTTTGCCTTTTCCATGCTTTAAAGAAGTCTTCTGTAGCAGATTTGCCCAACGCAGCACATCTAACTTCTTGTCGGCTGCTTCCATGGGTGTTGGTTGTAGATCCAAGTAAAATGAAATCCTTGACAACTTCCGCCGTTTTCACTGCTTATCATTGTGTTGCTTATCGGTCCAGTTGTGAGGATTTTTATGTTGAGGTGTAATTCATCCTGAAGGTACGTAGGTAGACAGAGAAGCGGACAGACAGGCAGATGGATAGACAGATGCATGGGAGGGTGGATGGTTAGACAGGTGAGTGGGCTGATGGAGGGTTAACGAGTGAGTGGACGGCTCCACATCCTGTTCTTCACTTCCTCTGTAACCTGCCCCACTCCTGTTTCCACAAATGATCAAGTTGCATATAAGAGGTGTCAGGACCCTGACGTGACATTAGCTTTTTGTGGAGGTGCATCTTCATCATAAAAAGAATTCTGAACACCGGGCAGCTGTGCCTCACCATTACGCTCCCACTGCTTAGCTGCCATCAAGGCGATGTCTCACAGCCGCACCCCAGGAGCACCAGCCCCTTGCTGAGCTCTGCCAGCACCCACTCCCCCATATTTATCCCTCCCCTGCCTTTGTGCTGCTGGTTCGTCCTTCTAGACCAAACCCTACTGTGTCCTCTCTGTGGATGTCCCTGAACTGCCCCTAGTCCTCTGATATCCCTCCATCACAGTCTCCCGTGGCTAGCAAGTGAATGTCAGCAAGTAAGCTGAGAGGTCACCCAAAAAGAACAGGAGAAGAGACTTAGAAGTACTTAGGCCAGTGGGCCCATCCTGCCATGCCCCCCAACCCCAGCCCCTCTCCAAGTCCCACCAAGAAGCTAGGACCAGCCAATGGTGAGCAGAGGGAACATGGTGCCCGAACTGTATCCCACATGGCAGAGGACTGCAGTGACTACACGGCCTCACCCTGTGAGTCTCAGCAGTGAAGGACGAAGTGCACTGCCAAGGCCAGAGTAGCCTGGGAAGCAGGCCTGTGACAAATGTCTTCAGCATTTTGTGTGACATGAACCATTAGTCAGATCCTTAGCTCCTCTTCTGTAGTGAAACAAAGATGCTGACTCAGCACCTTGTGTGTGTGTGTGTGTGTGTGTGTGTGTGTGTGTGTGTGCGTGTCTGTGTGTCTGTGTGTCTGTGTATGTCTGTGTGTGTCTCTGTGTGTGTGTGTGTGTGTTGTGTGTGTGTCTGTGTGTGTCTGTATGTCTGTATGTCTTTTTCCCCCAGTGTTACTTTTTCCCCTAGGTAGATTCCTGCCAGGAGGGGTACGTTGGTATCTCCCCTCCAGGACCTCTCAGTCCATATGGAACCAGAGTGGTCAAGAGTGCAGCTCAGGGATTATATAGAAAAGGCTGACTTTAAGTTCTGGCTGTGCCACTTTGACTAGCTCTGTGCCTCAGTTTTCTCATCTGTGAAATAGGGAGATACTACATCCCTCTCAAGGTTGTTGTGAAGATCAAATGAAGTAATTGTGTCTGTAAAGGGTTTAGAGCCTGGCTAATGTATAATAAAAGGAACCCTGGTATACAGTGGTTAAGTGTTTGATTGTTAACCAAAAGGTTGGCAGTTTGAACCCACCAGCTGCTCCATGTGAGGAAGATGTGGCAGTCTGCTTCCATAAGGATTTACAACCTCAAAAACCTCATGGGGCAGTTCTACTGTGTCCTATAAGGTCCCTATGAGTCGGAATCAACTCGATGGCAACAGGTGTGGGGTTTTTTGGGGTGCATAACAGGAGTTCCGGGGTGATTAAGACTGTCAGTGTGTTTGGCTGCTAACCAAAAAACTGAATGTTCAGATCCATCCAGAGGTGCCTTGGAATAAAAGCCTGGAAACCCACTTCTGAAAAATCAGTTACTGAAAACAAACCCTGGTGGCGTAGTCATTAAGTGCTACATCTGCTAACCAAAAGGTTGGCAGTTCAAATCCACCAGGCACTCCTTAGAAATCATGAAGCAGTTCTACTTTGTCCTATAAGGTTTCTGTGAGTCGAAATCGACTCAATGGCAGTGAAGTTTTTTATGACTCGAACACACATGGGGCCGCCATGAGTCAGAGGTGACTGCAACCTCGGTGTCTTCCTTTCTCTCTGGAGAAGTCACCCAAAGCCGCTTTCACTACAGCGTACCACAACACCTCTAAATAGAATATATGTAGAATAGGAGGCCCCTCCCACTTCCACCCCTAGTCCTGAATTGTTTGTTTCCCCCGTAGACTTGGATGGCTGCTGTGGCTGTCTCAGACTCTGAGACATTCAGGCTGTCATCTCTGGAATCTTAGAGTCATAACGGTATTCAGCTTTTAAGAGGCTTTCCCCCCAAGTTGGCCCCAGGTCACGGTCTGCTTTGACTGCATATAAAGTGGGCTAGATATAATGAAGCTTATTAAGAAAATGTTCTGTATCTCATTTTGGCAAGTGGCATCTGGAGGTCTTAAATGCTGAGGAGTAGCCATCTAAGATGCCTCAATTAGTCCCAATCTACCTGGAGCAACAGAGAAGGAAGAACACCAAAGACACAAGGAAAATATTAGCCCAAGAACTAGGCCTCATAAACCAGCGACTCCATCAGCCTGAGAGCAGAAGACTTAGATGGCACCTGGCTGCCACTAGTGATTGCTCTGACAGGGAACACAACAGAGAGTTCCTGACAGAGCAGGAGAAAAGTGGGGTGCAGAACTCAGATTCACATGAAAAGACCAAAGTCACTGGTCTGAGACTGAAGGGACTCTGGGAGATGTGGCCCCCCAGACTCTCTGTTAGTCTAGAACTGAAAACATTCCTGAAGCCAGCTCTTCCGACAAAGATGAGACTAGGCTGTAAGACATAAAATGACACTTCTGAAGAAAGTGCTTCTTGGGTCAAGTACCTGAGAATAAATGGGCAGCTCCTATCTAGTGGCAAGATGAGAAGGCAAAAAGGGACAGGAGCTGGTTGAATGGAGATGGGAACTCTGCAGTGACAAGGAGCGTGCTGTCACATTATAGAGAGAGCAACTAGGGTCACAGAACAATGTGTGCACAAATTTTTGTGTGAGAAATTGACTTGCATTTTAAACTTTCAGTTAAAGCTCAATTAAAAAAAAAAAAAAAGAATAAAGACAACCGAGAAGACAGAGAGACCCACAAGAGTGGGTGCCTACATCGACTTGGGACCGGAAGAACTGGATGGTGCCCGGCCACCACCAGTGATAGCCACCTTGAGGCTCACAGAGAGGAGTCTCACTGGCAACACAAGAATAAAAAGGGGTGCATCATGAGATCTCCACTGAAAGACCTCAATTGATGGTCCAGCGGTTTTGGGGTTCCTCTGAGAGCATGGCCCCCGGCCCTGATGCTGCCCTTTCCCATAAATTATAACAAATGTCCACTCTTTGGACAGGAATGGATTGGACTTGGCAATGCAGAGTGACCATATATTGGAAGCACTTTATGGTTCTATACATCTATAGGATATCATCTTGCTGACCTCTGGCTGGAGGAAGGGGAGTGGATGGAGAGGAGGGGAAAGGAGGCTGTTGGGAGGATGAGACATGTATGGAGCAGAGAGGAATAGTGTGCAGTCACCGGACAGGGAGAGCAGTGGAAGCTGCATATAGGTGGGCATGTAAATATATACGTGAATGTACATTTTCACTCAGTCATGTTAAATAAAAATTAAAAAAAAAAAAAGTAAGTGGCCTAGAAGAAGCAAACCTTTGTTTTAGAAAGAGCAGTGTTTACTATGTGAATTCCCAGCCTGCAGTGGTTGGTAGGAGCAGAACAGCACGGGTTTTCAGCTTCTCAGAAACCCGGATTCCTCTGCATGGGGCTTTGTGACCTTGGGGCCGTTACTTAACTTCCCTGAGGCTCAGTTTCCCCACTTGTTCCTCGGGATCCCATCACAGACCATATAAGTGGTGGCATCAGTCACTGCTAAGTTGGAAACCCCTAGGATTCAGTGCGACATCTGCAGCTGCTAACCAAGAGGTTAGCAGTTCGAATCCACCAGGCGCTCCTTGGGAACTCTGTGGGCCAGTTCTGCTCTGCCCTGTAGGGTCACTTGAGTCAGAATCGACTCGATGGCAGTGAGTTTAGTTTTAGGTTTTGGTTTCCTAGTCTAGAGGGTGCTTCTCTGCCAGCGCTGTATCAGACAATATTACATTCTGACGCATGTGGTATTCGCTGGCTAACTTCGTAGTAGTTAAAAGCTCAGGCTGCTAACCAAAAGGTCAGCAGTTCAAATCTACCACCCACTCTTTGGAAACCCTATGGGGCAGTTCTACTGTGTCCTGTTAGGCCACTATGAGTCAGAATCAACTGGGTCAACAGCACACAGTATCAGCACAATTGATCGACAGGGTTTTTTCTTTCTGGCCTGTCTTAGTCTAAAATTGCTGCTGAAATCTGCCCACAATGAATAAAGTCCCAGTAGCACAGCATCCAGCACCATAGCAACTGCAAACCAACCATCACAGTAGGACAAACCAACAGACACAAATGGGCTAATATAATGCATAGGAGGCACCGAGCATGAGGAGGGGGCACACAGTAGGTCAGGAGATGGTGGCTACTCATGCTGACATATGGGGGAAGGACCGCATCTTAGGGAAGAGCCTGAATTTTGAGGCACAATTTCTGCTTGATCAAAGGGACCTTTGTAGAAAGTGCTGGGAAGAAAATTCCAGGACAGAAGCTAGCTTGCTTCATCCTCTGTCCTTGCCGCAGCTGGTGCTGGGGGAGTGGAGAATTGGGAGCGGGGCTGTCATCAGGTTATTTCTCTGCAGATGTATTTATCTTGTTGATAAAAGGAGCCCTGGGTTTGGAAATGGGGAGACCGTCTGGGAGATTCATTTCCCAGCCAGCCATGCAGGCAGCTGCCAGCAGCAACTGGATCCTCCTGCAGACGTGTGGGTGTGGCCAACCCCATCCAGGTTGGTAAAGAGCCCGGAAGGAGGGTTGTCTTCAAGGTGGTCCTGCAAGGCTGGCCCCTCTCCAGCTGGCTCCATAGGGCAGGCACACCCATGTGCTTCTAACCCTGGGCTGTCATTCTGGGCGTGTGCAGCCCTGCTCATGGCCAGCTCTCGGGGAAAGTCTGTCTTGGATCTTGAGGTGGCCCAGACCACTGCTAGCAACTGAGGTCTGAACAGGCCAGCCCAGAGTCCTGCTAAGGACAAGATTCTCAGACCCAAGCCCCACAGTAGTGTAAGGCCTACACACTGGACTCTCCCCAAGGAGGGCTGGCATTCCCTGACATTCCCAAGTCCTGCACTTGGCTTTGCAGGAGAGAGGCTGCACAGTAGGGAGGAAGACGGAGACTTTGGCTCGACAACGGCTGGCCTGCACTTCATTGGAGAGAATATGATAGCAGAGTAGCTGCTAGCTCAGCTCCAGTCCAGGCCACAGTCCCTGGTCACTGGTCCATGGTGACATTGGTGGTCAGCAGCTCCAGCTCATGGCAGGCTCTAGGCAGTTACAATCACTGTGTGGGGTGCTGGGCTTAAAAAAAAGATGCTGAAGCTGTTCCTGGGCCAAACAGGAAAAAGAACCATGATTGATAAGTAGTGCCAGTCACTGCCATAGGCTTGAGAAGTGGTGGCAGGCATGCTGTATATCCACCAGGTAAGACGTAGGTATCTCTGAAGCTGAGGTCAGAGCAGCTAAAGAATTTAAACTGATCTCTTTTGCCAGAGAGGAAGAGATGAAAAAGAGTCTCTCTTTACTACTGTGCGTCAGTGAGCCTTGAAGAAAAATGGAAAGCTTTAGCTTAAGTGTAGCTGACAGAGCAGGGAATAAAAGTGAGGTGCTGGCCCTTCATCCAAACCTCAGAGAATCACAGCCAGTCAGAAGGCAGAGAAGAAGCTGAATTCTAGCCTCATGGGGTAACAGACACAGACGGACTGATGCCTTTGCAGTTCACTCAGTCATTTGATAAAGATTTCTTGAACACCTGCTGTGTGCTTGGCACTGGGCTCAGTGCTGCAGAGTCAAACAGTGAACAAGTACGGACAGAGGGGACATTGCTCCTCATGGAGCTTGCAGTCTAGTGGGAGGTTGCCAAAAAACCAAACACATAGCCACTGAGTCCATTTCGATTCATAGGAACCATACAGGACAGAGGAGAGCTTGGTGTTCCGAGGCTGTCAGTCTTCTGTGGAAGCAGACTGCCATGTCTTTCTTCCACAGAGTGGCAGGTGGGTTTGAACTGGTGACCTTTCAGTTAGCACTTCATCGCTGCACCACCAGGGCTCCTTAGCAGGAGATCAGGGAGTCCGAAAGCGTAATAAATAAGGAATAATCAGTGTATTCACAGATCGTGCTAAGGACCAGGGTTTCCATTGAAGCACACAGGATGCTGACACAGTGTGGCGGCAGCCAGGGTGGCATCTCTGAGGAGGTGACATTTCCTGATTTCATGGATGAGAAGGAGGTAGCTGTGCTTGTGTGTGTGACAAAGAGAGAAAAAGAATTAGGAAGCATCTTTTCACATGTTTATTGGCCAATTGTATCTTGCAGAAATGTCCATTCAAGTGTTTTGCCCATTTTTCATTGGGTTGTTTTCCTCTTAGTGTGTTGTAAGTCTTGATATAGTTTAACAAAGTCCCTTAGGAGATACATGATTCAAAAAAAACTTTGTCCATTTGGGTTGTCACGTCTTCCTCAGTGGTGTCCTTTGAAGTGCAAACGTTTTCATTTTGATGATGTTTGCTCTATCCATTTTTTTCTTTTGTTGTGTTTTAGGTGTGACATCTAAGAAGCCACTGCCAGGTCCAAGATCATGAAGTTTTACACATAGTTTTCTTCTGAGATTCTCATAATTTTGGTAGTTCATATCTTTCAGGAATTTGTCCGTCTCTGATTTGTCTAATTTATTGTCATACAGTTGTTCACAGTATTCTCTGCCATTCTTTTTATTTCTGTAAGGCCCAAATAAATAACATCTTCCCTTTCATTAAAATAAATTGCCATTTTTAGAAAACTTCCCTAACAGAAAGTGGTCACAGGTAGTGGTGATGGCTGCACATGCCAAACGTAATTAATGTCACCAGTGCACATAAAAATGATTGAAACAGCAATTGTTTTGTTATACATAGTTTACCATGATCTTTGAAAGGTCCTCTTTTCATTTTTGATTATAGCCATCCCTGTTTTCTTTATTTTCTTGGTCAGTCTAATTAAAAGTTTGTCAATTTGGTTAATCTTTTCAAAGAACCAGCATTTGGTTTCATGGGTTTTCTCTATTGCTGCCTCAGTCTGTGTATCTGTTAAAGGGAAGATGACATCCCTGCCTGGCTAGGTTGGAAAACAAAGTTATCTGGAAGGCTCTCACTAATGAGGAGTGGTGGCTGTCCTTGAGTGAGACAGCAGGTACCCCTGGCTGTGGCCCTTCCCCGGGAAGCCCAGCCCACAGTACCCTGTCATCTCATTCTATAGGGTAACAAAGTAACCAGGGATCCCAGGAGGTTCCTTCCTTAAGGCTCTCAGGGGCCCAGCTGGTACTCCGTCAGGAGGCTTTTGCCCTAGTGGTACAACGGTTAAGACAGCTGATAACTGAAAGTTTGCCTCTTTGTCCACCCAGTGGCTCCATGAGAGACAGACCTGGAAGTCCGCTCCCATCAAGATAACAGCCTAGGAAATCGTGTGGAGCAGTTCTGCTCTGTTACGTTGCTGAGTCAAAATCAACAAACAGCACCCCTCAAACAGTATGCTCCTGCCACCCACCCTCCTCTCTTCACTGAGCTAACACTTACCTTCCAAGATCTCTTAGCTTTGCCTCCTCTAGGAAGTCTCCCCTGATCTCACTCAACCACTCTTCATGTTTCTGTCAGGTTCTGCCACAACTGGCCCCAGGCAGAAGGCCCGCAGATTTGGTCCTCATATTCTGTCTCCTTGCGTATCTCTTGCCTCTTCCCAAGACCCTGGTAAAGCCCTGCTGGCCTTGAAGCTGCATGCGAAGTATCTTGGTGAAGCAGAGTCTTTGTCTGGGACTGAGTATTGGGTTCAAGACTCAGCTCTGCGGCTAATTTGCTGTGTGACCTTGGGCAAGTCCATTGCCCTCTCTGAGCTTCCCTTTCCATATGCTTGAATTAGTGGACTTTCTGACAATAAAGTCTTCAGAGGAGAGGAGCAAAGGTCAGCCCTAGCTACCAGAGGCTCCTGAAGGCAATGGGGTGAATCAGGCTCCCCACCTCCAGGGCAGAACAGCCAGGATATAGTCCAGGCATCTGGTCTCACCTCCTGAGGAAGAAGGTGTGTGGCAGAGCCTGGGCCCCATCTCACTGTCCTTTCTTTCTGTCCACAGTAGCTCGATACAACCACACCAACTACTTCTACTCCACATTCTCAGAGAACTTGGAGCACAGCCATCTGCTCGTGTCCCCTGTGCTGGTGGCGAGTGCAGTCATAGGGGTGGTCATCATCCTGTCCTGCATCACTATCATCGTTGGCAGCATCCGCAGGGACAGGCAGGCCCGGGTCCAGCACCGGCACCACAACCGCCGCCACCAGCACCAGCACCACCGCCGGCAGTTCCGACCCGGAGAGCCAGAGCACGGCTACGGTGAGCACCCGACCGGACGCCGTTCTGCTCCCCTCCTCCAGGGGCCGCCTGCGGGCAGCAGCCCGGGCCTGGGGTTAAACAGTGCGCTCGGGTACTCTTCCTTCCGGTAAAGAGGATAGGGAGACCGCACCTTCGACGAAATGGAAAGGGGGATCTGGCGTGCTGGACTGTCTGGACCTGTGCAGACGTGGCCGTTGGGAGAGGAGAGACAGGAGTTTGAGTAGTTTAAAGTGGGCAAGGAGGGTCTTTCCAGCTGTTGTCTGGGACTGACCTTGGTCATCTTAGGATTCAGGGCTGAGGTAGGTGCAGGGTACCTCAGTTGTCCCCAGAACTCAGCCTCTGAAGGGGCCAGGAAGAGCAGCCCCCAGAGAGACAGTGGACAGCAGCTCAGCTCAGGCCTGTAGGTTCTCAGCCTGCCCATCACAGCCACCCCCTCAGGCCCAGGAAAGAGCCTTAGCGTTACCCAGGGATACCCAGAGGGACAGCCCCAACTTCCTGCTCTGCAGGTAGGATCCTCTCCAGAGCCCAAGGACTCTTCCCTGGTAAGACTGGCTGGGACAGGACCCTGCCACTACAGCCCAGAGGCCCTGGCTCAACTTTGGGCCTCGCCCTGCTGTTTTGTATTTTCATCTTCCCAGACTTTCTCCTTCAAATTCTTTCAAAAATTCCCATCTTCAGCCGATGCCCCGGAGGGAAACACATTTCATTTCACCTCCTTTTTTACTGTGTATACTATTAAGTTCCTTCTTCCTAGTAGAGAAGTACTATGTGTGAATTATGGGAAATACTGAAAATATAAAGAAGGAAATCGGGGTCATGATCTTGTCATCCAGACAGAGCCACTATTAACATGTCTGGAATATTTTGGGAGCTTTCTCCATGTCCCTAGATAAACCTGGGGTTATACCTGCACGTACAGTTTTATATGAGACTTTTCCACTCACAGTGGTAGCATAACTGGGGAAAGCAGATTAGGGAACTAGAAAGAGCAGTCTTCGTAGTTATACAGATTGTGTGAATTCTGACTCCACACTGATGGAGCTATGGGACCCTCAGCCTCAGTTTCCTCATCTGCAGACTAGGAGCACAAACCATGATACCGATTTCAAGAGAGGTCATGAGCCCAACTCTGAGGTCAAACACCACTTCTGACATGGAGTCCTGCCCCGTGAGGGGAGAAGCCACCTGGACACCTATTGGGGTCGGGAGACCTTATATATTAGCCATCTTGGCAGCTCACACTGTTCCCTGGCCATGACCAGACACATTAGAAACAGGGAGGTAGAGGCTTAATGAGTGAGGAGCCAGGATATCCAGCTGACATTTCCTGCCGCTCACCTGCCATGTGGCATCTGTGAAGTCATTAGACCTCTCAGAGCTGTAGAATAAGATTGTGCTCCATCAGCAAGCATGTCCTTCTAGGTCTAAGAAAGTAAAAGTCTCAGATCAAATGCTGGACCAACACAGCTAGATGGGTGTCTTAGCTGCAGGAGTTACCAGAGCCTTTGATGTGCTCATCTGCAGTAAAACTCCGCAGGGCAGGATTTGGTATGTGGAATGGACCAGATTTAGTTCATCACAGAAACCCTTTTTTCACTGGGACACCTGAAGGGATTGGTAGGGAAGGGTGAGACCTGACCATCGCCCGCTGTCACCCTGGCTGTCACCCTCCTCCCCATTTTTCATACCCAAGCTTGAAGCTTCCTGTCCACATGTCACTCTTCTCTGCATCTCCCTCCTGGGCGCTAGCTCTGCTGTTCGCCCTGCCTGGCTTGCCCCTCTTCCAGTGGTCAATTCCTAGCTAACATTCAGCTGTAGCAGCACCTCCTCCAGGAAGTCCTTCTGGGCTCCAGGCTGGGCTAGCCCTGTCTCTGTCAAGCCCAGGGCTTCCTCTGTCAAGGCTCATGATACACCACCTGGTATCGGGCAGTCCCCAGGGCCATCTCCCTGCCACTCTGGAAGCCCCATCAGGCCAGGATCAACTCTGTCTTCTGTCACCCAAGCACAGCACGGCACTGGCACTCACATCCTGGGGCTGTGGCTTGGTGAGGGTGTGATGGTCAGGTGGGGAGATCAGAGCCTTGGTGGCCTCGGGTAGACTCTGGGGACCCTCCCTGGGTGCTGATGAGGCCCAGGCTGATGGTCTGTTCCCTGCAGTGTCCGAGGGGCACACGTACAGCCACTCAAGCCACAGGATGCACTATGCCTGTAGCCCCAGTGAGGACTGGCCCCCACCTTTGGATCTCAGCTCCGACGGGGACACGGACACCATGGTGCTGCAGGAGCTGTACCCAGATTCTCCACCAGGGTAAGGAGGCCACGCAGGAGAGGAGGGGGCAGACACCCTCACTGTGGGAAACAGTGTCACCCTCCTCCCCCAAGTGTTAGAAATGCAAAAAACATCTTGGGCATAGCCACCTCCTTACCTCTCCCAACCCAGCAGGTCCCTGTGATGCCAAGCCTGTCCCCCAGGGAGTTCTTCTCTGGGGAACCTGGGGCCTCTCCAACCAGTTAGGGCTTCAGAAGGGAAGGAATGGCACTCCATCACTTCCCCACCAGGAGTCCCCTCTGCCCATGGCCAAGCAGCCATTTCCCCTATCATCCTTTACCCTTCATCTGCTGCCCTCAGGGCCCGGGGACAGTGGATGTCTCCCTGCACAGTATCAGAGAGCTCAGGGATCAGGGGACTTCTTCCTGAGCCTAGGGTAGCTTTCAGGTGACTTGAGCCTGAGGCAACTGCCCCTCCAGCACCCAGCCACACACTCACAGACCTTAGCACAGCGCTGGTTCCCTGAAGGACAGCAGCTACTGTTGTGCTGAGGAATCTGAGGCCCAGGCGAGTCAGGACTTGCCTGAGTTCCTACAGGTCGTGGGAAGCCAAGCTGGGGCAGAACCCAGGTCTCAGTGGTCCCATTGGAGCCAGTGTGGACAAAGCCCTCCCTGGGGACCAGGCCAGCTTCTTGATGCAAACAGGCCCTTGGGGAGAGACCCCCAACACTCCCTAAGGCCCAGGCTCTGCAGGGCCCTAAGCGAGCCTCTTCTCTTATAGCTACGAGGAGTGTGTGGGGCCAGGGGCCACTCAGCTGTACGTCCCTACAGACGCACCGCCGCCCTACTCACTGACCAACTCCTGCCCCTCGCTGGACAGCCCCCTCGACGCAGGCAGTGGCCAGCGCCCTGGTCAACACCAACAGGTACAGAGGACCTGGCGCCAGAGTGGCCTCTGTACCATCTCCATGGACACCCTGCCCCCTTACGAGGCTGTGTGTGGGGCTGGCCCCCTGTCGGGCCTGCTGCCACTGCCAGGACCAGAACCAGGACCCAAGAGCCCCCAGGGCTCAGCAGCCCCAGTCCAGGTCCCAGCCTCAAGCCCAGAGAGGACCGTATGAGCGACCCTGGCAGCCAGGTCCTGCTAGTCCCACCAGGCTGAGCGCAGCCATCAGGCACACACAGGCAAACACACAGACACCCCTGTGACACACGTACATGAGTTACACACATGCACTGAAATACACGTATGCAGACATACCCTGACATGCCTCACGTGTGTGTAGACACATAGCCCAGAAGCCCACGACACCCACACAAAACTCACCTGTGAAGGTCTTGTTAAAAACACGTGACATTCCTAGCCACCATCTCCCCCTCCCCAGCCTGTTGGTTGTGCCTCTGTAGGCAGCGCTCAGGTTGCAGGGCAGGTTGATGAGGGAGACGGGCTTTCTCCCCTCCCCTGTCCCTCTGGCTGCCGAGGCCCTCTTCCCACAACTTTCTGCTCCTGTCCCACTGGGCAGGCTGCACCCAAACTCTGGTTCAGCCTCCAAAAACTGCCCCAGGTCAGCTGCCTGACCCACCCCCCAACGGGGGCCCATTTGTCCTTGGGAAGGTGGGGCACCTCCAGAGGGGCAGCTGTGTGTACTGTGCCTCTCTCCAGGGCAGAAGAGCCACAACACCACCATCCTGCTACTTACAGGTTGGGGACATGGAGCAAGGGGCCGGGCCATAACCAAGAGGCCCGCCTGCCAAGCCCCCTCCCTAACCCTTCATTCAGCCAGGTGGTGCTAGCGGAGTTACCACAGAAGCCCCTACACCAAGCTGCAAGGGGGTGTCAGGGCCCTTGGGTGTGTGGTGGTGGCAGTGGGTTGTGGCTGTTCCCCAGCCAGTCCAGCCACTCTCAGCACCCAGAACTGAGGGTCTTCTCCAGGTGGCCTGGTGGTGCTGCCCCGGCATGACTCGGGTAGAAAAAGGGCACTTTGCTCAGTATGTGCCCAGCAACCCCAGCAACCGTTGTGACCTGACCTTAACCGGCCAGAACCAAACCCCAGGAGCTGGTGCTGTCCTCCTGGGTGGCTCACAGCTGGAATTAGGAGTCAACATGTGTAGCCTTGCCCCTTTAGGGTGTTTGCAGAGTCAAAATAAAGGGACATGAGCCCCCCGTCCCACCACACCACCACGAGAGGACCAGCTGTGTCTCAGCCTCCCTCTCAGGACCCTGCCACACAAAGGGATGTGTACTTTCTGCCTGGTTGCAGAGGCTCAGATGTTGGCCTGTGAATTCCAGAAATTCCATCAGAGACCATGCAGGTACAGAGAGGACTCCTGAAGACCTAGGCTGCTAGAGGGTGGTGGCCAAGCAGCTTTCAGGAGTGTCCTTGCCAGCATTGCCCACAACAGGAAACTGGATTCCCCCAACCATGTCCGTCTCCCACCTGTTGTCACCCATGCTTAAAATAGCACCATCCCCTTGTCTCCCCTACAGTTCAATTCCTCCAATAAAGGGCTAAGACAATTAAGCAATCCCTTTCCTAAGCTTGGAAACTCTAGTGGCATAGTGGTTAAGTGCTACCAGGAGCTCCTTGGACACTCTATGGGGCAGTCCTACTCTATCCTATAGGGTTGCTGTGAGTTGGAATCTACTTGATGGCAATAGGTTTGTTGGTTTTTTGGTTTTTTCCTAAGCTGAGGAGGCCTGGTGGCACAAGCAGTTTGCAATTGGCTGCTAACCTAAAGGTTGGCTCCTCAAACCCACAGCTCTGCAGAAGAGACCTGGCAATCTGCCTCTGTAAAGATTACAGCCAAGAAAACCTTATGGAGCAGTTCTACTTTGTAACACATGGGGTCACCATGAGTTGAAACTGAGTAGCAACGGGTTGGGTTTGGTTTTTGGATTTTCTTGAGCAGAGGGGAGGTAAATATGGCAATCTTCAAGATGTATTTTCTGTAGAAATAGTTTATTCTAGATTCCATCTGGAGATTCTGTGGCATGGACAGCGCCCACATCCTTAAGCCCCCAACTCCACCTGGGGGAGGAACCTTGTTTACAAGCAGTTCTGTCCACATTTGTGGTGTACTGTTTTCTAGCAAAAAATCTCTGTCGTACTGTATAGCCTTTAACGTGCACGCCAGGGATGAAACTCGTGTAAGAAACACGTCTAGACAGTGCTAGGGAAAAAATTTTTTAAATCTCTGTGTACTCGTCCGTGTTCGAGGGATGGAGCTAAACAGCTTTTCTTGTTCCTGGACCCCAAGCTGAATAAGCAACCATGTATTCTTTCTGTGTTTAAAATAAATACATGTATCGATAAACATGTAGCAGGAAGTAGCATTGTGAGGCGTGCTTGGGGATTCCTGTGTTATGAAACCTGTAAATAAAGGAAAAACCAAACAGCAGCAAGCTAAAAATATGCCTCCAACTGGAGCCTGTGAGGGATTCAGATGGTTAACTTTGCACAGCTGCAGCCTGAAGGTTGACGGTTTGAGTCCAACCAGCAGTGCCTTGAAAGCATGGAGATACTTCCCAACACTCAGCCACTGAAACCCAGAGCACAGTTCTGCCCTGACACACAGGGTCGCCATGAGTCGGCATTGGTGACAGCTGGTTTAGCCAGCCTTTCTTGTCACTTCTCTCAAGATAAGGAGCCACCTGAAGCTCTGTCACAGTTTTCCTGTTGACATGGGTATCTGGGTATTCAATGACTTACAGAAGTTAACGCTCCTCTTTTTAACCTCACTGCAACATGGCATTTCTCCGAGACTTGGCCAGGGTCAGTG
Organism: Heterohyrax brucei; assembly: GCA_028571685.1. Taxonomy (NCBI): domain Eukaryota; kingdom Metazoa; phylum Chordata; class Mammalia; order Hyracoidea; family Procaviidae; genus Heterohyrax; species Heterohyrax brucei. Next base: position 56,750,191 of record CM053161.1, on the reverse strand, counting down.
TCACCAAGAGGAGCCATCAACTTTAGGATCTGACTCCAGGGACATCAGGGACTGCACAATGGGCTTTCAGAGCAACTGGCTTCCAGCACTGATGGCCTTTACAATCGGGAAACAGTATGGTGGGAGAGGCAGTTTGACATTAGATGAGAATGAGGTGTTTTCTTCCCTCTGTGTAAATTGTCTTCTTCCTTTCTGTGTCCTCCCTCAAGCCCTGATCTCTTGACAGGCAGAGCATGCTGCCACTGTAACTACAGTCCACTAGCATTGTCCTAGAACCCTCCCCCACAGCCCTAAAGATGGGGTGCTGTCCTGAGGAGGGTACAGGAGAGGAAAATGACTGTGAGACAGGGCAAGTACAGCACCTCCCCACCTACCAGCTCCCGAGAGCCCCCAAGCAGAGGGGTTAAGGCCAGCCGTCTTGGTCCGCCACTCCCGCCTCCAAGCCCTTGCCACCACTGCTGACGGCAAACTGGCATCCAGCCCCAAAGAACGAGGGTGTTCTTTTCTCCCATTTTGAAACCCATAAGCCACAGACAGTCCTCTCTGTAGACAGAGCTGATCCTTTTGATCCTGGACTTGTCTCCTACCCTAAGGATGTTGCAGATCGAACCCACTCAAGCCTTCCATTTTCAGGAAGAGCCCCTGTTCCCCCGAGCAGCTTTTCTGGGCACAGCCTGATGCCTGTGCATCCCTTTCTGTTTTCTGATTTATTACTTTATGCCCTCCAGAGTCCCTAAATGGTACCAATGGTTTGCACTCGACTGCTGGCATCCAGGTGGGTGGTTCAGACTCACCCAGCAGTGCTGGGGAAGGAAGGCCTTGGGATCTGCTTCTGTTCAGATGACAGCCAAGAAAACCTCATGGAGCAGTTCCACTCTGTAACACACGGGGTCACCCTGAGTCAGAACCGACTCAACAGTAATGGGTTGGGTTGGGTTTTAAACACCACTGCAGATGACTTAAGTGCCACCTCTAAGCTCTGGAAATGAATGCAGTGAATGTAGTGACACATTTATGGTGACTGTGCCCAGCCCTGTGCTAACTCCCACCTGCCCCACTGCCACCCCACCCCCCAGCTCCCACAACAAAAGGACTCAGGATCCCATTGTCGGGTTCTCAGCTTTTCCTGCCTCCTTCAGTCACAAAGTGCTGTCTGCTGTGGTGGACACATGTACACACTTTTCCAAGAAGACTGGCCTCCTCTCTTCCAGAAGCCTGGGAAGTAGGGGCTGAGGAGAATACTGGGCACCAGGGCTCAGGAAGGGGCTCGCCAGAGCCCCACGGGACAGGGGGTGACACAGATGCCCTTCTGGTGAGTGTAGGACAGGAGGCCAGCAGTCTCACAGAAAGCAAATGATGGTCAAGGACCAGGTCCTCATGGGTTGCACTAACAACAGGTTGCAGCCAGCTCCTACCCCTGGAGCTGTTTCCCAGGCTGTAAGCAACCTGAGGGTGAGGACCATCTCTCACTGGACATAACAGGATACAGGCCAGCAGCTCACAGGCAGCAGTATCATCAACAGGTCCCCACACACCAGACAACGGGACCCAGGGTCCAGAGAGCTGAGAATACTGTTCATGTAGCCCCCTCCATGCAATTCACAATCCCTGTTAGCCAGCTGTGTTGTCTGGAAGTCCCGCAGCCAGAAAGTCAGAGGAACCATAAACCCCAAACCAAACCCCACTGCCATCAAGTCAATTCCAACTCATTAGCAACCATATAGGACAGAGGACAACTGCCTTGATACAACTTCAAAGGACAAGCCGGTGGAGTCAAACTGCTGGCCTTTTGGTCAGCAGCCTGAGTGCTTAACCACCATACCGGAGGAACCATCCTTAGCCACCAGACGCATCATTGTGATGCTGCTCCTGATTCACGGTGATCTGCAGCCCAGGGTTTCCCAGTGGGCTCACTGCCGTTAGGACTGATGGAGAACACGGGACAACAGCTCTTCCACAGAGCACGCCTAGCGGAACGCTGGGCCAGATGGGACCAGATGGGAGTCGCCGAGCGTGTGGTTGAATGAGCGAGTGAATGTCAGTGAAGAGGGAGCAATGGGAGGAAGGAAGGGACCAAGCAGGGGGAGGAAGGGTGGGAGATGGGGGAGACGGGTAAGTGGCTGCTTCAGTCTGGGTTCCTCCCAAGCAGCCCCTGACACAGATTTGGAGAGAAACAGTTAACCTGGGAAGTGATCACAGGAGGCACAGGGGATGCAGATTGAGACAAGCATGAGGGAAGAGCCCACAAAGGGTGTGTTAGTGAGCAGCTCATCGCTGTGGACAACTGGTGGCAACCTCCACTGTGAACCCCGAGAGACTGTAGCTCTCGCAGGTACTTGAAGAGTCTGCTCCAAGCTGCCAGAGAAGCCTCAGAGATGGTCTGGCAGGGCTGAGGGACGGAGCCTGCTGCTAGAGCTGAGGCTGACAGATGTGGGAAGGACGCTCGTGAAGCTGGGCCTGGCTTTCCCTCTGCGTCTGGGACAGACGGGACAGTCGGACACAGGCCCGGCTCCCCTGGGAGCTGGGGTGCAGGCCCTCACCCCTTCGGCCTTCCAGGGTGGCAGGCAGAGGCAGGGCGGCTGCTGCCGTTTCACTTTTGCTAGCACACTTCCTCCTACGCTTCCTGACAGCACTGGACAGAGGTGGCCAGCTGGCCAACCCTCCGAGTGCCTGGCCTGCAGACGTTTTTCCTCCACATTCAACCCCTCAGAGCCGCCATGAGCAGGTCCCGGCCCCCAGGGCCAGGCAAGGCTGCTGTGGAGACCCTCCTGGGTGACCTCATCAGCTACTACTAGGAGGGTGCAGGTGAGGGCCAGCTTGAGGTCTGCAGGCAGGCAGCCCTTACCCACAGGGCCCGGCAGCTTCTAGACACAAGACCCCCTGTGGGGCTCCATCTGTGTGAGGACATGGGCAATGCTCTGAGAGGCTGTTCCCAGGAAAATCCCAGCCCTGCCTGGGACGTCTGCCCCAAGTTTGTGTAGGCACTAGAATTCCTGGAACTGATCTCTGTCAACCTGCCTCTGTTTTCCTGGAGGAAGGAAATTAGATCTCTGAAGGTAAGCATCAATATGACCCTGAGCAAGGGCAGCTGGGGTGTGGGCAGGGCTTTACGTCTGTGGGGAGCCATCATGCCCACTTGACTTTGCTCCCACTTAACAGCAGGAGAAAATGAGGGCAAGAGAGGTTCATGCACTTTGTCTGTGGTTAACAGGTAGTAAGTGGCACAGCCAAGACTCAAACCCAGGCAGCATGGCTCCTAACCATCAGGCTATACTGCCTCTCTAAAGACAGGAGGAACTGAGGTGCCAAGCATGCAGTGTCTGAAAGTCACATTCTCAGACTCCAGCTGTGTGCTAGGCTCTGGACTTGATGCTGGGGATGTCGCTGTGATTGAGGCACACGCTCAGTCCCTGCTCACTCAACATGAACTCAGCCTCCAGGAGATGGATAAGGAAGTAAACAGGGCCCTCTGGGGAGGTGAGACTGTAGCTGAAATACAAAGAGACAGCAGCTGTTAGTTACAGGAATAGCTCAAGACAGGGTATTCCACACATGGGAGCAGTGTTAAGACCCTAAGCTGGGAAAGGGCTTGGTGTGGTCAAGGGCTTCAAAGGTAATGAGGTGAATGAAACTAGAGCTTAGTGATGGGGAGGTGGGAGGCGCAGGGTGGGTGTGGAGAAGGCAGTAGGGGTTTGGAAAAACCACTGAAGAACTTAGATCTCTTTTGGCCTCAGGTCTCAACTAAGGCTGGGAGCCAGGATACCTAGGTCCTGGCTGCATCTCCGTCACTTTGCTGCTGTGTGATTTAAGACAGGCCCTGCCTTGTCTCTGGGTCTCTGTAAAGTGGGACAGAGGATAACAGGAGCTGTGGGCCAGTCTTTCGTCTAGCCAAACACCTTTAATGCCAGTGCCCCAGCACATCTGGCCTTGGTCCTGGCTGGTCTCGCCCATCTAGGCCACTCTGCTGAGGCAGATCCCACCTCTAACAAACACCCTTGTTTGTTCCAGACATACACGGGGACTTTTGCCTACTGGGTGCAGCCTGTGCTTTCTAAACATGCACTGAACACCATTCTGGGCAGGCTAGGCTACACGGCCTTCTCTGAGGCTGAATTTTTGCTGGTTCAGCCCATCCGCAGGGAGGATGCCAAGCAGATGCTGTTTGAGATCTTCCTGATGAGAGTCGCGTGTAAGGCCATTGTGAGAACCACAGACATGTCCGTGAGACAGGCACAGAGAGACCCGCCAGGCCCCTCTGCAGTCACAGCTTAGAAAGAGGGCTGGGGAAGGCCCACAACCACCTGAATGGCACCCAGCCTGGCCCAGGCTTGGGAGGACCACAGCTAGGCCCCTCAGAAAAGACAGGGCTGAGAGTGCCAGGGATGCTGAAGGTCAGCGTTCTCTCCCTATGCTGCTGATGCCACCTGAGACCTCAACAGCCGCCAACAATCTCCCAGTCCCTTTGGGCCACCAGTGTCATGCCAGCACTCGCTCGGACAGCAGAGTTCACGACCTGCTACAGTGACCTTACCTTACACCAGACACCCTTGTTCTCCAGGGACCTTCCCCTCAGCAGCCTACAGGGAAACCAACTGCAGGACCCAGACCCAGCCCCTGGAATACTCTCGGGTGAGGTGGTCACCCTCTCCAGCAGCAGTGGGGAGCAGCCCCTGGTCACTGTCCCCAGCCAGCTCTGCATGATACCAGCACCCCAATCACCAGAATCTGAACTGGAGCAGCCCAGCTGTGGAACAGACGCCATTTCTCCTGGTGCCCCCTGAGACGGACAAGCTCTTGTGAGCATTTCTCCCACCTCCTTAGACCCCCTAATTCTAGCAGGTCATCCAGGGGGCTTCCCTAGCTCTGGGGTTAAGAAAGGAGAACCAGAACATTGCACAGGGCTAGAGCCAGCTAGCACCCCAGACAGTGTGGGAACTGGGCTCTAGAGACCTTTTCAGGCACCCTTACATGAGACAGTCTCCTAGTACTCACTGTATCTCAAGAGGACTGGTGGCACCAGCACCCACTCGAGGACACCACCTAGGCAATGGCTGATCGTGCTGCCCTTAAGATGGCTCCAGGGCGGGCACCCTGACTAAGCAGATCACTCTCACCATGATGTCTATCACAGAAGGGACGGATCTAGGACCACAGTGGGGACGAGGGGGCAGTTAACGGTAGCCAAAACCATGAATTCAGGTACAGAAATCAATATGCTAAGCCCAGCCCTGCTACCTACTGGTTGCGACTTGAGACAACTTGCTCCATCTCTTTGAGCCTCCGTTTCCTCACGTGTAAAGTGTGTGTCTTTATACCTATCCACAAGAGGCTCTGTGAGGTGAGGTCTAACAGTACCCATCAGAGCCTGAGCCAGGGAGGGGTACCCTGGGGGCTTCCTGACCCCTTCACATGACACGCATCCATCCTTAAGACACACTTCCACTGTCATGATGCACATTAAAAAAGGTGCTTAGTCAACTAAGCACAACTGTGGTGCTGTACTGCCCTAGGCCTATACAGCAACTTGGGTACAGGATTCCCAGGTGGAAAGGCAAGCTCACTCTTTTTATTCACCCTTCTGAACTTGACTCATTCTTTTCTGATCACTAAAATGCTAAGCTCAACCCCAAACCAAAGCAGAACTTTGTCTCCCTTCACTGCCTGCTCCCCACATTTTCTATCTTGACAATGATCCTACCATCTGCTGACCACCTGAAACCCAAATGCCTTGTCCTCCTGACTTTTCTCTTTCTTCTTTCTCATCCTCAGTCAATCATACCTCTGCTTTCACAATGGATCCAGAATCCGGCCTCTTCCCTCCTCCTTCCTGTTACCACACTCCTCCTCCTACAGACCCAGAGATCCCAGCCTCTTCCAGGCCTTACCTAGGCCACCCCTTTCCCCTGCAGCCTATGCCCCACCCAGCTGCCAGGGGGCCTGCTGAAACCCAAGTCCCACTATAACTCTAGTAGATCTGCCTGATTCCCTCCAGAGCTCCTGTCTCACTGAAAATCTGAAGGCCACAGCAAGCTCCTACAAGCCCATTCTGCCCTCTGACCTCACAATATGTCCCCTGCCACTTCAGCCACAGCAGCCAAGCCACAATGACTTCTAGGTACTTGAAACCTGTTCACCACAGGGCCTCTAACTTACCTGTTCCATGTTAGACCAGGACGCCAAACTGTTTCCATTCCACTTGGAACCCCTGCTGAGAAACTATATTTTTAACACGTTTCCAGCTGGAAATTTGCATTTCCACCCCAGGTATAACTGAATCAGAATCTACATTTTAACAAAAACTCCACGGGATTCTTATGTCAAACTTCCAGGGAACTTGTTAGAAATGCAAATTCTCAGCAGGGGTTCCAACTGGAATGGGAACAGTTTGGAGCTCTGGTCTACCATGGGAGACCCTGCTGGTACTTGGCATACTGTTGGCACAACACTGCACAAGCCACTATAGCAAGACAAATGGTGCACAGGCAAATAATATTTTGCTGCAGATCATTCAAAAATGGTTGCAGCAATACAAGAGGGAATTACCAGAAATAAATCCAGATTCAGAAGAGGACACAGAACTAGAGATAGCACTGCTGATGTCAGGTGGATCCTGGCTGAAAGCAGAGAATACCAGAAGATGTTCACCTGTGCTTTACTGACTGCTATGCTAAGGCAATCAACTGCATGAATCATAACAAATTATGGGTAACATTACAGAGAATGGGAATTCCAGAACACTTAACTGGGCTCATGCCGAACCTGTATATAGATCAAGAGGCAGTCATTTGAACCTAACAGGGGGATACTGCATGGTTTAAAGCTAAGAAAGGTGTGCATCAGGGGTGTATCCTTTCCCCATACTTATTCAATCTGTATGCTGAGCAAATATCTGAGAAGCTGGACTTTATAAAGAAGAAAAGGGGCAGCAGGATTGGAAGAAGCCTCTTGAACAACCTGTGTTATACAGACGATACAACCTGGCTTGCTGTAAAAGCATTTGAGGCACTTACTCATGAAAATCAAAGACCACAGCCTTCCATATGAATTACACGTCAACATAAACAAAGTAAAAATCCTCACAGCAGGGCCAAGAAGCAACATCTTGATAAACGGAGAGAATATTCAAGTTGTCAAGAATTTGATTTTACTTTGCTCCACAATCAGATGCCCAAGGAGGCAACAGACAAGCAAGCACTGCGCTGGGCAAATCTGCTGCAAACGACTTCTCCTAGGTGTTAAAAAGCAAAAATGGCACCTTAGGGACCACGGAGCACCTGGCCCAAGCTACGGTATTTTCAATCACCTCACATACATGTGAAAGCGGGACAAAGAGAAAGCTAGAAGGAAGACGAATCGACATCTTTGAACTTTGGTGTTGGTGAACAATGATGACTATGCCACAGACTGCCAGAAAAACAAACAAATCTGTCTTTGGAAAAAGTACAGCCACAATGCTCCTTAGAAGCAAGGATGACCAGACTTCATCTCACTCACATACTTTGAGCCTGTTATCAGGACAGCCCAGCCCCTGAAGAACATTATGTTAGCACAGTAGATGGAAAGCAAAGCAGAGGAGGATCCGGAACCATGTGGACCGACACTGCAGCTGCAACAACAGGAGCAAACACAGCAGCAGCTGTGAGCACAACCCAAGACCAGGCAGTGCTTTGTTCTGTCGTACACAGGGTAGCTATGAGTCGGAACCCAAGCTGTGAGTTGGAACCAATTTGAAGGTAGCTAACAAAGCATCAATCCTTTGCTATTCCCCCTACTAGAACATGTAAGCTCCACAAGACAGAAACTTGGCTGTCTCACTCACTACTTTATCCAGAAACTGTCAAAAAATACATTTCCAGTATTTTGCAATTACAAGCAATGCTGCAATAAATAACCTTATACATGTATTTTAACAGTGTTGCAACTGTATGGCAGATCCTGTTAGGGTTCACCACATTCCCCTCCAAAAGGGTCAGACCAATCTGCATTCCCACCAGCAACACACAAGAACACATGTCCCAACTGCCTTGCAAACAAAATGTGTTAACTTTTTTTTTTTTTTTTGCCAGTCTGGCACATGAGAAATAGTATCTCAGTGTTGTTTTAATTTGCATTTTTGAGTGACTTTGAATATTTTTGTATCTTTTTCTGAATTTTCTGTATATGTCTTTTTCTTCTGTGTCTATCAGATTTTTCGTCCTGTATCCCTCACATTTTTGAGTTCTCTATGGTTATTCATGATTTGTTTATGATGACCAAAGACACCAAACCCATTGCCTTTGAGTAGATTCTGATTTACCCCATGAGTTCCAAGTAGAACTACTCCACAGGGTTTTCTTGCCTGTAATCTTTATGGAAGTCAACTTCCAGGCCTTTCTTCCACGGCACTGATAGGCACCCCAGGCATGGAAGCACTTCTCATCTAGATGAGGGTCTCTGATGGAAACAGAGAGGGCAGAAAGAAACTGAAAGGTACAAGCAGGCTGGATCCACATCCACTCATTCATGAATTCAGTTACTCTCATTTAGCAAGGGCCTCCTGGGAACCAAGCTGATGGGATGCTGGCAGAGAACAAAGACCAGGTGGTCCCCGTCCTCCGAGGAATCTGTCTAGTGGGAGGCAGACTGACCCAAGGACATTACCTACAGGGTGGTGAGGGTGCCGTAATATAGGCACAGAGAAGAGGGAGCATGAGGGCCCAGAGATTTCTGTGGCCAGCCTCAGCTAACCCAAGGTACACAGCATCTCTCTGAAGTGTGTCAGAGGCAGAGGAGCAAGCTCTGCTGGACCCAAACCAACATACACAGAGGGAAACAGGATGTTTAGAAATCTAAAAACACATTATCCCAATTACAAAAGGATGCCGCAGGTAGCGAAAACCACAGGCACAGAAAATACTCGAAAACATACATCAGGTTTTAAGTGGAGGGTTTACTGGCGTGGGACATGATCGGGCTATTGGTTCACTGACAAACTCCCAAAGATGGTCCTGGCACATCAAGATTCCTGATGGCAAAGGTTCTGCCTACCCCAAGCTGTTTTCTGGTTTGTCACCAATGTTTCAGCTATGGATGCTGGCAGGCACAGCCCTCAAGTGGCTGCTGCCCCTCAGTCTACCGACATGGCCCGAGAACTGGCCAAAACAGGAACGGCAGGGCCAGAGTCCTTGACCTCTTAGCACACTCTCTCACTCAGACTTCCTCAAGACTAACCCCGGGGTATCCATCGCCAACGCAGAGTCAAAGCGTCACATGAGCAGATGTCCACCCCCAGAACGAGGTCAGTCAGGAGTAGCTTTTGCCTTTTCACCTACAGCAAGCTGCATCCCAAGAGGCCTGTGCACAGTTCTCCGAAGTCCACCACTGACCCTTCCCTGAGTCTGCAATGTTCTCACAGTCTCTCCACCCACCTCCAAAATGTCAGAGGACCAATGTTTCAAGAGCCTTTGTTTGCTAACCCTGCCTCTCCTGCCCAGACTGTCCCCAAAATGAATGTTCTTCCTTTCTCCTGTGGCCCACTTGATCTAAAAGACAGCTGGGTCTTTGAGTCTTTGAGTGAAGCTAAGACATCTTCATGCTCTGTGGCCCGAGGTACCCCCCTGGATGGAAAAATATTTCAAAGACTTAGAGCCACTTGTGTCTCTCTCCCCCGGACCACAGAAGTCAGTTATTCCTAGGGCACAGCTCTTCAAAGAAGGACACCAGGGTCTGGGAGCCTTAGAAGCTGGGGCTGGCTGTCCCTGCCCCAGCTTGGCACAGGGCAAACTGGCCAGGCACCAAATGTCATTTCACTGACATGGAACTGGCAACAGCTTGACCGAGACCTTCATCACCAAGGAGACCAAGCGCCACTCAGGAGCCAGACGTGATCCTTCTACAGACATCGAAGCCCCGATGATGAAGTGGCAGACGCAGCAGCAGCCTCGTGCTGGAAAACTGCCGAACATCAGTCAGGCCAAACACAGCACGATTTGCTCCACGGCTAGAGATGCTGGCTGCCTTCAGGGCTGCTCACATGAGAAAAGGATGGTACCAGCTCCAGCCCTGTGGACTCTCCCCTGCAGATCTGAGGGTCTCCAGCAGGGCTACAGGGGACCGCTCTCACAGTGAGGCAGCTGGGACACAAGGATACCAGCATGGGGTAGGCCAGAAGTCTGACCAGTGACAGCTCCACTGCACATGGGCTACGTGACCCCTGAGAGGCCCTTAACCTCCCTGAGCGCTTGTGTCCCCGCCTGGTAGCTCAGGCCACTGCCTCAGCCTCTTGGGTGGGCTGAAGGGACACAGAGGCTACACAGACAGAACCCTGCATGACGGGGAGCACACGGCAAGAGCTTGGGAGCACGAGGGAGCCACCAGAAGAGGCAGTGGGGAAAAGTAAGGCTGTGAGCAGTGGTGCCACTGGGGGGTGCAATTAGAAGGGATGACAACGAAATGACCCCGAGGCAACGGCAGCAGCAGCAGCTGGTGGGCTGGTACTGTCAGTGGAAGGGCCGCCGCGGCAGTGACACCACTGCAGCTGATGCCATCCCGTGGTCACCCAGTGTGGTAACTCATCTCACACACACACACGAGTGCAGGCAGGCAGGCCAGGGTACCCACCAATGGGTGGAGAGGAGGATCTCTCCCTTCTCCAGTGGGAAAGGGGGGGAACTGCAGGGAGCCACGCAGGGGGCGAGGGGCACACAGTGCAGTGCTGACCCCTGCACGGCGGTGGCACAGGGCTGAGCCACACTGCCCACAGCAGGGGAGTTTGCTAGTAGCCTTCACCACCCCAAACAAGGGGGGGGTGGCAGCATGAGTTACCACACCAGATGACACCAACTCTAGTGATGCCACTGGCTGTGAGTGCCAAAAGGCACACTGAACCCCTTGGTCCCATCTATCACTGATCCAGAGCCAGAGACTCCAGAGGGAGATGCTTACAATGGAAAAAAGGCCACTAGGCAAATAAACCTGGCCAGGCACACAGCTCTCCTAAGAGCAGAGTTTTCCACTTGCTCCTGATCATTAACTTGGCAGCTGCAGGCATTCTTCTGTCGTGCTCTTATGGGCCTCTCCCATCCTACAGACAAAGCTTCTGATTCGCTGGCATTAAGATTCGATCCCGGTTTTGCTCAAAGAGTTCTAACATTTTCTGCTTGTCGTGGTCAGCCTCAATCACCTGGAAGTTAAAACACATGGATCACAGAGCTGCACTTGACCTGAGTCTCATGCTCTCTTGACAGGCAAAGAGAGACAGATGGAGGCAGGCAGGATGAGGCACAGAGGGGCAGAGAAGCTCCAGGTCACAGGCGGGTGACAAAGGAAGGTTAGAGCCAAACGGCTCCCAGTTCCAGGTCAAGTCTACATTCATAAGTAGCTTTTCACTCAAAAATCCAACACAGTTATCCCTGCAGTGAAGGACATTGTCATACCATCCCATTTTCTATAATGAGGAGGAAGAAATGAACTTCACATCTTTAAAAATTCCATACAATATCATCTCACTTTCTAACAACCTCACCGCCCGGACAACTGACGAGTAAAAGCACATGTGAGCAGCACAAACAGATGTCCCCAGCGCCATGCAAGAAGCTTGTGCAGGCCCTCCCTGAATCCCCTACTGTGCAAACACGCTAGCTACCTTAGGTATCTGTCTGCCTGCCTAAAGCAACCTAGCAACCACAAGTGAGAGAATGAGGGGACACAAAGCAAGCAAACATCGCCAGGGTAGACATCACAGTCAGTTAGAAGTGATGAGTGTCAGCAAGAGAAAGGAGGGTTACCATAGAAAGCAAACACGGGGACTCAGACATTAGTCATCTAGGGCAAACAGTCTGACACACCTCAGCACCTCCTAAGGGCATCACTGTCTCACAGCCCATAACAGCAACCGATGTTCCTCTTGATGACCCTGAGTCATCGAGAAATGGTGACCCGAGGCTCTGTGTCATCCACTGAAGAAGGGAAGGTCATATCGGAAAGACTACCATCCCAAATGGTTATAAAAAAGCCCAAGTCTAGAGGCTTTGGTCACTGGGCATTGCAGGTAAGTGACATGTTACGGTGGCTTAATAACCCTGGGGACACATCACTGTCTCACAGATCCCAATACACTCTGAGGCTTAGTCCAGAATGGGGACCACAAGACAGAAAGAGGCCTTCCCACCCTACCCACCTTCCTCCTTCTAGATTCTGGAGCTCTTAAGGGCCCCACCCCAGTGTGCAGAGTGGCTGACATTCCCTGGGTCACTCCTTCTATAAAGTCCCCTGCCCTGTCAGGGAGACTGACTTACCAGGACAGGGGCCGCCAAGGGGAAGGAGTTTCCTCTGAGGAGCCACTCCTCATAGAGCTGGTGAATAGCCTCCAAGTATTCCTACAGTAGAAACCACAGGAGAACAGGCTGCCGGGAGCAGGAAGGGGAGCAATCTGTCCCTCAAAGAACATGGTCAGCTGGGGCAATGCTGTTTATGACCATGGGGCGATGACTTGGGCACATCCCAAATCCCACTGCTGTTGAGTCAATTCCGATTCATAGCGACTCTACAGACAGCAGAACTGCCCCCACTGAGTTTCCAGGGAGCACTTGGTGGATATGAACTGCCAGCCTTCTAGCTAGCAGCCATAGCACTTAACCACTATGCCAGCACGGTTTCCCAAGTGAAGACCAAAGATGGAAGACTTGGGCAGAGGAGCCCCTGTAACAGCCAGCCTGGCTCTGGTGGGCACACATATCACTACGGGCCAGGCCCTGCATCACAGCAGTCCGAAGCACCGTCTCTGGCGCCCTGCATGCTCCCCTCCTTGTGTTTCACAAGCATGAACTGCTGGCCTGTACAAGCTGTCTGAGTCAACACCAAGTTAGAAAGCGTGGCCCTCTCATCTGGCTTCTCCCAGTCACTGCCACATCTCCAGCAGTGTGCTGCCACCACCACATCAGCTGGGGACGCCAGGTGTGGCAGCAATGGGAAGCCTCTAACCCTCCCCTCCCTCTGTCCTTCCCACCAAGAGGACAGAGATCTCACTGGCAGGGAAGCCTTGCTCCATCCTGTTTTTCCTCCACTAGACAATGTGTGACCTTAGGCTCCTCAAGACCACTGACTTCAGAAAGCCTGGCAGGTGGAACTTCAGGGGAGAAGGGCATGGACACAACCAGCAGCCACTCGCACATCTGTGCTGGGCGAGCCTGGATGGCACACGCTCCCAACACAGGCCCAGGTACTCTCGGCCGCCTACTGAGAGCTTCTCAGCGGCTCTGCAGGCCAGCCAGAAGCTCTTATGTACACTGGACCAGCACCTTTTCATCCACGACTGAGTTCTACCTCAGCGACAGGACAGATACATCCCACAGGCCTTGTCCAAACTATTGAGACAATAGCTTGGATAACAGCCTGGACAGACATCAGCTGTGGTGTTCTTGGGGACATCTGCGTCACCATGCAAAGCGGCCACATCCATAACAGCACAGCTGAGGTCTGCTCCACTGCATTCCTCACTCCAATCACCCATGTCCTGGATTTCAAAGAAACTGCCTCGACTGAAGCCTGGCCTTCAGGGCTGAAACCTACATTGCTGGTGCCAGACAGACTGAAAACAGGGCTGCGCAGGGCTCTGAAGCTACACGGGCCTCCCAGGACCCCAAGTCTAGCCTATTCTGAGCTCAGAGTCCTGTGACATACGACTAGGTGCCTGCCCAGCCTCTGTCTGTCTATCTTCAGGGATACCTTCTCACACAGGGTATCCAGTTCCACTTTAACAAACTACCAGAACCAGGCACTGGGATGCATTCCATGAGACAACAGCCCATGTCATGCAGGTCCCTGTGTGCCAGGCTATGAAGAAGGGCCTTTATCCTAAACAAGGGCATCTGTCTAAGCACCACGTGGTTCTGGGCTAGCAACTACTTGTATAATGGTCCATATTGGAAACACGCCCCCACACAGCAGTCTGTGAGGCTGGCAAAGGACCCAGGGCAAGGAGAGCAGTCCAGAGCCTGTCGCCACAGACCCAACTAGCATTCACGTGTCCTGAGCTACTGCACAGAAGGGCTGGCAAGGAAGTCCCTCCACACACAGCTGAGGGCCACCTCTGAGAAGCCCTGCTCTGAGCACTGGGGATGTGGTGTGAGGGAGAAAGCATCACCCCGCCCCTGGAACCCACATTCACTGAGGATCCAGGAGTGAGGCCAAGGTAAAGCCCTGGGGACACCTGGGGGGAAGGGGACTGGAGGGGGTACCTCTGAGCCGAGGAGTTCCGGTCCTAAATCAGGGACCACAAGAAGTAAAGCAGATCTGACTGTCCTGCACAGGGTCTCCAGCTACGGGAGTTCAGAGTTCACCACCCATGTTCTCAGTTCCTGTTTCTCTCTCTACAGCATGTGAACTCATGGCAGGTGGGGTCAGGAGACAAAGGCAGATGGATCAACAGGCCTCCCCACTGGACTTTAACAAGCGATGGCTCTTACCAGTGGGATGACCTTCTCCTCTTGCCTGCATCTCATCTTTAACCTCTGGTAGCAGGTCTCAGGAGTGGTCCGCAGGTACACTTAAGTTAAGGAAAAAACACATGGCTCTCATGACTCCGCTCCTGGCTTGGAAGGAGCAGGGGAGGGCAGGAGGCATGTGTGCAGGGGTGGAGAGAAAGGTCTGCCAGCAGCACCACGGACAGGTCAGGTCTGGTGCTTGACTTGACCACTGATGAGCTGTGTGGCCCAACAGGTGCGCTGACCCTCAACCCCTGACTTATGTTCCCTTTCTTTGTTGATGAAGTGTCTAAGGGGTCACTGTAAGCTGGATGAGACTCCACACACGGAGCTCAGCACAGGGCCTGGTGTACAGTGGGTCCCAGGAAATGTCTAGGTTCTGTTTGCCAATCTTGTCTGCCCTTGGAGAGAAGGCTGAATTAATATTGGGAAAGAATCTCTGATGGCCAGTGTCCAGCCTGCTGCTCCTGCTGGCATGGGACCTAGCCAAGCAGTCTCTCTCATGCAGAGGGGAGATCCCAGGGAGGAAGAGGGGGGTCTTACCTATCAAATCAACGGACACATCGATGTTCCTCACAATCCAGTCAAACCATTCTGACAAAACTGCATAGTCCACTTCAGGCATCTTCCCACTGCAATGAAAGGACTCATTGTGGAAACGGCTTTGCTCACCCATGAGGAAGCTTCTGGGCTACAACAGTCCCTAAAACGATCTGGAAATTGCTTTTATCAAAAAGGTACTGCCAAGAGCACTGCAACAGGCTATAATCCAAGCAATGCCAGGTATGCTGTGATGACAAGACACACTGTGAGACTGAAGATTTCAGGTGCTGCCTGGACACCTTTGAGCCTCACTCGGCCGCCAAGACCTAACCAGGGGGTCCCTGCTCTCATCAGATTTGCCCTTCCCCCCACAGCAGGAAAGGTTCTCCACTAACTAGTCCTGCAAGACCAGCTGCCCTCCTTCAGGCCCTCAGCCCCGGTTTCATTTCCCTGCCAGCCCACAAAAGTATTTAAACCCAAGCCAATTATGTACTCCTATGGGAACCAGGGGGCACTCCACCCTCCCATTACCACACGGCCTGACCCCCACCCCCTGCTGGTCCACTCCGCTCCCACTGCAGTTCCCAGGTGGCCCTGTCTGGGCACAGAGCCCTCCTCCCCGGCCGTGACTGTACATGACTAACGCTGCTATCGGTCTCACTCATCTGATGTCCAGTGCTGTGTGTTCAGCCGCCTAGGACGATTTACTGCAGGTGAACAGCGGTGGGCAGAGCACAAGGGTCCTGAACACTCCTGACTACTACCTAAGGACGGTCTGGGGTATTAATGCAGGCAGTGCCATGGTCCTGCCCAGGGGGAGAATTCACTTCAGAATACAGGAAGGAATGTTAAAGCCTGTCCCATGAGAATGGGAGAGCAGTGACCACCTGGGCCCCTGGCAGCAACAAGGGAACAGGCCGTGATGTGCACATGCAGAGCCTTGCAGACATCAGCCAGTACCAACCTAGACTGCACGGTCTGCACCAGGAGCTGGTGGCCAGCGAAGAGTTAGGATGAATGCTTCAGGGCAACAAGCTAACTAGCTAAAGAGAAATGCTTCCTGTGTACCCCAGGAACACCCACGGGTGCTGTCCCAAGAAATCCCAGACCTCGCTGATGTCTCAGTATCCTCTACCTTCACTGAGGTCCTACATGAGGCCTACAAATGATGGTTCCTGAAAAGCCCAACCTCCTCGGGATGGCCCAGAAGACTTTTCCTGGTCAGCAGCCTTTGCAGTTCCCGGCTTCCCCTCCCAGCACTCACGACTCTTCTATTCCTGCTATTCTCCCACCCCCTAGGCTCAGCTCTTACTGTTCCCTTCCCTGGCAGGCCCCAACCACAGTGTCTGCCCAAAAGACTCTGCTCAGCCTTCAGCACTCACATTTGAGGCCAGCTGCCTCCCCACTGGCACACACACAGGCCAGAGTCACCCACATAAAGCCTTCCATCACCAACTCTGCCAGCCTGGGTTCTGCGCACACAGTTACCGCCCTGCGTGGACAGGACAGGCCTGAGGAGGCAGCCCCTGCACACGGAGACGGATTCCTCCTCTGGTAGCGAGGGTAGGGGGGCTCATGGACCCCCTGGCTCAGAGCTGCTCCCTGCCACCACCACCCTGCATTCACAGCTCTCATAGAAACAGCAGAGAAAACCCGGGGAGAAGTAGCTTTCCTGCCACTGTACAGCATCTTCCTGTCCATACCCTCCGGTGGTAGAACCTAGTGGCTCCTGAATGGTAGTCCCCAGGTCAGGGGCTTGAAATGCATAGACTCTCACACCCTCACAGCACTCCCCAGGGAAGGGACCACTGTGTACCTTTTACAGAGAAGAAAACTGAGGCTCAAGAGGTTCTGCCACTTTCCTAAGGTCACAAGCCCAGGAAAGGCCAGAGTCAGGACTAGACCAAATGTCCTTCCAACACCAAACTTAAGGCTCCAGCCATTCTTGAGAGGCCAGCAGTAAACTGGCACTCGTAACTGTGATCAACATGACAGACAAAATGAACAGAGAAAACTCAACCACCACACGTACCTCAGCGTTTAAAACTGTTTACAGACAACTCACAGCAAAGGATGGTTACAAGACGCCAGAAAAAAGAGCTCAGCCTCACTGACACTCAAAGAAACGCTAATCAAAACAAGAAGCTACAAATTTCACCGGCCACATTGTATTTCCTTGCTTTTTAAAATTTACTTTGTTGTTGTTCTTGAGAATGTACACAGCAAAACACACACCGATTCAACAGCTGCTACCAGTACAATTCAGTGTCACGGGCAACAACCATCAAGTTGCGTGACCACGCCCACCTCCTTTTTGGACTTGTTCTTCCTCCATGAACATAAACTTACTGTCCCCCTAAGGTTCCTATCTAACCTTCTGAGCTCCTGCTGTCAATCTGCCCTAAATGGATAGTTCTTAAGGGACCGTAACGCCCCAGGCAGACATCTTTTACTGGTATGGAGAACCCAGGGGTTTAAGGTCTAAAGATGATCTCAGCACAATAGCTCCAGGGGTTCCTTTTGCCCCCCGCCCCCCTCTAGAAAGTCTGGAGCCCAAGAGAATTTAAAATTCTGTTCTGCATTTCCACTTTTAATCAGGTTAGCCAGGCACAAGTATTTTCTTAACTGATCTGACCCCAAGGTTGGTAGGGTATGGAAGGTAATCTACCCTGCTGGTGGTTATGAAACTGTAAACAGATGTAATCTTTCCAGAGAGTACTTGGGCAATACAGAGCAAAAAGAAAATAAACAACAGAAAAAAAACCCTTTAAAACTGCAAACCAATTTCACTTCTAGGGATGTATTTTGTGAAAACAATCATGGATGCTCACTGTAGCACTGTCTAAATAATGAAAAATCAAATATAGGTACACCTGTATCACAGAAAACCACACAACAGCTGAAAGATGATGCTATAGCATAAAGCTGCAGGGCGCTGTGAATCAGAACTGACTCAACAGTAACTACCAACACCACTACGAAGAGTATGACCTCAACCATACTGTAAGAAGTCTTCATTCACATGTTTTGAAAAGACAGGAAGGAAATACCAAAGGTTAAACAGTGCTTTTCTCTGAGCCATAGGACTACAGTGAAATATTTCTTCATTCCTTTCTATTTCCCAAATACAAAATATCAGTTCTCAAAATCAGAGGTGACATGATTGCTGCTTATTGATGGTGCTAATTTTAAAAAAAGACGGACAGCAGTAGGAGAAACTGGCACAGAATGAACACAGCACAGGAACAAAGGGCAACTGCTACACCACACACAACCCTACAATAAGTGTTAACAATGATTTACACAGGGATACACAGGTAGACAGCTACACGACAGAGGTGCGGGAAGATGCGAGGGAGTGCGCCCACCCGCAGACACAGGTGAGGGTGTGGCTATCTCTACATACATGTCTGTAGATGGTACATGTACCCTAATATAGACAACCGAACACACAAGGGGCACAGTCAGAAATTTCTTATGTACAACCAAACACCTCTGCAGACAAAGATACCAGGCTTGAAGGCTAAGAACCACAGACTCAGGGAACATCTACGTCAATTGGTATACCATCACACATAAAAACAATCTTCTATATCCTACTTTGGTGAGTAGCATCTAGGGTGATAAAAGGTTGCAAGCAGCCATCTAAGATACAACTAGTGGTCTCTTTCAGTCTGGAATACAGTGAAGAAAACCAAAGACATACAGGAGCAGTTAGTCCAAAGGACGAACAGACCGGAAGCACTACAGCCTACCTGGCCCTGAGACCAGAACAACTAGATGATGCTATATACCACTGACCACCCCAATCAGGATCGCAACAGACAGTCTCGGACAGAGCGGGCGAAAAGTGTACAAAACTTCACTTAAAATGACCAGACTTACTGCCCTGGTAAAGATCGGAGGAAGCCCTGAGACCATGACCCTAAGACACTGCTCTGCCTTGGACATGCAGCCACTCCCAGAAATCACCTTCCAGTCAAGCAATAGACAGACCTATAAATAAACAATAACACCCCAAAAGAATGGGCTCCATAGAATAAACTATTATACGATTCCAAGAGGGCAATATCTGCCCAAAGGTAAAGATGAGAAGGCAGGAAGGGGTAAGAAAACCAGCTGAAGGGAAACTGGAAATCCAGAGCAGAAATGGGGAGAGTGCTGACACAGTGTGGGGTCTGCAATCAATGTCATGCTATCTTGTGTACGACGTCTTAAATGTGAAACTAATTTGCTATGTAAATTTTCACTTAAAATAGACACTAAAAAAAAGTGAAAATGGGCCCTGATGTCTCTCCTGGTTCCTGTGAGCTGAAGGACCCATCCTATGAGTTTCCTCTGCCCTGACATGGAAAGAAAAGAGACAGGAATGGCAGCAAATGGAGGAAACAAACCCATGAACAGCTAGTGAACCTTAACGGCCCAAGAAAGGAATTCTCTCTTTTAACATCCTCCACTGAGACAGAGAATCCCCAAAGTAACTGTTACCAGGTGACATCATCCCAATGCACTTAGACCTTGGTTTGCAAAACTGGATCCAGGGAGAGTGGATACGCTCGTGAGTTTCTGCCATCTGACAAGAGAGAGGGGCAGTGGAACATCAGGGGCCCAGGGGCCAAGGGGCCAAGGAGTTGGTCCCCTGCCTGGACGTGCGCATGCGTGTGCCTGCCGGGCCCAGAGGAAAAGGCACAGCACAGGCTGGCTGGGACACTCTCCCCTCCTCTCTGAGGCCACCAAGACACCCTCAGCAGACACAAGATACACTTGACAGAAGGAGGGTCTTCCCAAGTCAGACCTCCACAGGGAGACCAGAACAGATGAAGACAGGACGACAACCCAAGCTCCTCACATAGGGAGACTGGAAGGCTTCTTCTGAACTCCTTTTCCTTGGGGGGAAAAAAAGGAAATAACCCCTCAAGTCCTTTTTATGCAGGTATTTTTCAGTAAACAGCTGCAGACTACTATAAAACAGGTGGGAAAGTCATAAAAGACCCAAAGGATATGCCCAGGAAGTCCAATTTAGTCAGAAGGCTACAATCAGGACTAGGGAATTGAGCCCTGGGAGCAAGAAACTGCACACGTGTAACACTTATCACAAGTCCTGCCACAAGTTCCAGAAGCCTTCACTGCAGGGGGCCATCCCGAAATCCACTTAGGGGCCACTTTCTTACCCTGGCTGCACCTCACTCCTCGCCCCACCACCCCGCTATATAACCAATAAATTATAATTTCCCCCTTTCCACCTCAAAACTTTTAAAAGGTCTAGACAAGTCTTTGTTCAGAGGGCTAGAAGCAAGTCTTGCTAATCAGGCCCTCTCCATTTGTCTGCAAACTTCTTTTCTGAGTAAATCTGGTTCTGAGGAACACTTTTCTTGGTGCCCTTCTGTTCCTTCTTCATCAGGAGGAGGCAAGAACGTCACATGGATCCGCAGCATCTGAGACAGCCGGCAACACTGCAATAATGACTGAGGGAAGCTGCATGGGGGACGAGTGACAGTGGGGGACTGGGAAGAAGCTCTCCATTGCAGAGGGAACTTTGAGCTAATGAAATTCAGGTACTAACATTAACTTTGTACCCCAGGCTAGTATGACAGGGGACAGGAGGTCGTCTCCAGCATCCTTTCACTTTCTTCCTTCTTAAAAGTAGCTCACCACTGATTCAGGGTCCATTTTATAATCCCAAGTGCTTCAGGGAAACTTGACCTCATCCCAAGCTTTAGGGTAGGCCCAATCCACCTAAAGGAAATACTACCTCCTGGTCCCAGTGATTGGTTCAGAAAGCCAAGCTGAGGCAGTTAGTGCAGGGCACCCCCAGTGAGACATGAGGGCCTTAGAGGGGGGAAAAAAGCTTTCCTGAGCTCAGGGGAAAGCCAAGCCATTGGCAAGACATCCCCCTTCCTCTGGTTAGCAGATGAGAAATCTGGAACTGTCACAGCCATTCTGTCACCATGAGGAAAGCATATTGAGGACATGAACAAGACACAGAAGAGGAAACCAGAGAGAAGCAGGACTAGAGTCATTCAAAGCCTGCTGTTAAAAGCATAGTAACAACCTCCTTGTTCCGGCTGCCACTCTGAGTCTGAGTCAGGTTTCAGTTAGTTGCAGCTGAGGGCCGTTGACAGTCAAGAAACCAAACCACTCTTACCTCTTGGCCTATTTTCCTTTTCTGGGAAAAGAAGACCCAGAACAAAACTGACTGCAAGAGAGAGAGGACTTCTACAAAGGAAGGACCGGCCAGCCCTCTACTTTTCAACCAAATGCACAGTATGAGACAGAACAAACTTGCAGCTGGGGGATATGGAAAGCAGTCCAAACTATTGACTCCCTCAGCTGCTGAAAGTGGAAAGGCTGGAGGATCTAGTTCATCCAGACGCACCTTGGAAGAAAGGCCTGGCAACCTACTTTCAAGAACTCAGCCACTGAAAACTCTATGAAGCACAGGTCTGTTCTGACACTCATGGGGTTGCTGTGAGTAAGAACTGAGTTGACTCACCGCCAACAGGTCTTTAGTGGCTTGGAGAAGGAACACTGCCCAACACAACAGTCTCCCAAATCACCGGGGCAGATGAACTGCTGTCAGGCTCTGCCTCTGACAGACCTCACACGTGTTTGCAATACTCAAAAAGAGATTCTCGGTTAAATACAATGTCTGCATTTCCTGAACCAGAATCCAGGGTGAAAAGAGTATAGTGTTAACTAAACCAATTCAAAACTAACAACCAAATGTCACTTGTTCATGGAGGTGTGTGGAGACACACAGCAGCGGTCTCTGGGGTCTGAGAGACACTGCTCCCCTTAGAAATCTGCTTCAGGTCTCAGGACCCCTGGGTGGCTCAGCACCTCCCTTGTACTTGCCAGCTTGCACTGAGGGGTTCCCTCGCCAGGACAAGGACACTGACTGCAGACAAAGCAAGCACAGTCACTCTCCCTGATATCCTTCTCAAGCAGCGCTCCCTAGAGCGAGTCATCCCAAAAGTGGCCTTCCTGAGGACAGGGTCGGTAGGTCAGACCTAGAAACGCTTGCAAGGCCGCCATGAACAAAGTGCCAGAAGGGACACAGGAAAGCCCTGCTGAGGGACGAAACAGAGGGTCTGTGCTGAGAGCAGTCAGGCAGTGGAAGCTGTATTTTCTGTACCTGTGGTATCCCTCCTGGGACTCAGCCTAGCTCCTCCCGCATTTGCCTGCAGAAAGGGGCACCTGGGATACTGACAAGCCACTGTCTTTATTTCCATAGCACACACATAGGGCAGGACCTCAGGACAGACAGTGGTCAGACAGGTTCAGCACTCTCCCAGTATTCTAGGGTAGGAAAACTCCAAGTCTAGTCTCCATGAATCTCACTGACTGTTTTGTTTGAAACAATGTTTGCTTTTGTCTTTCCCTGAGAACCAGAGGACTCCCAGTGCCAGCAGCATAAAGTACAAAAAGAACTGCACTCTCACACACCAGCTTACCTGGTAGGTGCTCATTTCCCCTTATTTTCACAACACCTTGTGAGCTTGATGTTATTCCCATTTTACAGATGAAGAAAACTGAGGCCCAGAGAAGTTAAGCCCAACTCTATCTGAGATGGGCTTCAAGCCTGGATCTCTGTGGCCCCTAAACTCATACACTTTCCATTGCCATCACTCACACTCTCTGGCCCATCAACTGTTGGGGATGAAGTCCAGTGTCAATCTGGTCCCAGATGGAAGGAAGCCCCAGCTCTGGGCAGAAGACCTAGAGACCTAGGCCTTGAGTCCTTGGTCTAGACCAGAGTAGAGGAGAGGTCCAAGCCCCAGGGCCATTCAAGGAGGAAGACCTCCCCACGTTGTTCCAAACACCAGGAACCTCTGTCAGCACCACAGGTGAGTTACCTACAGGTGAGTTAGCACAGCCCAGCAAGAACCCCACTCAATTCCCCTACTTTGGTACTTAGAAAATGCTGACCAATTTATCAAACTTTTGCATACAATTACCCACCCCACTGGGCTCTGGTCACCATTTCCACACGGCCTCCTCAGCCACAGGAATCTCTCTGGCCACCTCTAGCTTTTCATCTCTATCACCGCCTTCATCTTGTCATTTCAGCCAGGAGCCCACAGCTCAGAAGTCCCATTTTCAGGGACAGACACTGTGTAACAGATCTTTCTGTTCAGCAGTTAACACAACCCTCTCAAACCCCTAGGGGCGTAACTGCACAGACATTCTAATTACTTTCCACCCTGCTCCACCTAGTTTGGTGGGACAGGAAGAAACTAACCTGTCTCTCATAAACTCTGTATTTACTCAGAGCCCGAAAGGCAAGAAGGCCCTCCTAAGAAATTTTCCTTCGGGGATGCAGAACTCCATTCTGTGGGCTCTGCTGGAAACCTCACTTTGCAACTGTAGACTGCAAGGTAATGGCTGTTCGGCCCCCAGATTCCAAACCAAAGCTGCACGGGTGCTATGGACTGAACTGTGTCCCTCCAAAATATGTGTCCAGGCTAGGCTAAGATTCCCAGTCCTGTCAGATTATCCACCATGCTGTTGTGTTGTTTTAAATTCTAGTCTCTGTGCCTGTGGTTATGGTCCCATTTGGGAGCAAGCTATTAATTGTGGTAAGAGGCCATTTTAGGTCATGTTAAAGAGGACTAGGTTATGCGTACTAGTGTGACCCAAATACTTTGAACATGTTTTCTCCTTTTCAGAATGAGCCATTGACAGCTTCACATACCTGACACCATGATGAACCTGTACCTTTCTTTCTGCCTATCTTCTCCTTCCCACATACTTTTGTTAATGGCTTTGTTTTGTTACATCCAGCCACTCCCGAAATAAAAACCCGAGCCCAGAAGTCCGGTTTGTAAATCTTTAGCCTCACAAGGAGATGTCTGGCATGTATCTCTTCAGTATGACAGGAAGTCCCTCGTAATCTTTTTGTAATGTGTAACTCATCCAGCAATTTGTAAGCTAAGTCCCTAAAAGATACTATGTTCCCCTATGACAAGGACATATAAACTCGGGTGGCAAAGTGGTTAAGGGACAGTGATGCTAACCAAAAAGGCCAGCAGTCTGAATCCACCAGGAGCCCCTTTGAAACTCTATTGGGCAGTTCTACTCTGTGTTATACAGTCACTGTGAGTCGGGATTGACTCGACAGCAACATCTTTAATGTAAAATTGCCCTTTGGGACTCCAAAAAGACAGCCTGCATTGCTCCCAGACTCTTGTTGGTGTCACCTCCTAAATAAACTTTCTGACTTAGACTGGGTTTCACTGGCTCAAGTGCTCCAACGCATACACCTCTATCAGACACTATAAGCTTAATAAGGCGGGGTTAGGGTGGGAGCTAACACCCTTACTCAGGTCACAGCCACCTGGGGGGTGGGCTGCGTTACCTTGCATCTTAGAAAAGATGAAAGCAGACAGCACCAAGCAGAGGAGGAGAGGACTTCTTATAAACAAGAAAGAAGAGCTGGGAATAGAGCATGCCCTTTGGACTCAGGGTCCCTGCTCCGGGAAACTTCTAGACCCAGTGAAGGATGTTACCCGAGAACTGACACAGAAGTCTTCCCCTAGAGTTGGTGCCCTGAATTCAGACTTCTAGTCTCTGAAACTGTGAGAGAATAAATTTTTGTCTGGTAAAGCCACCCATTAGCAGCACTAGATAACTAAGACAACAGGCTTAGGAAGAAAAGATCAGCCCCGCACTCAAGCAGCACAGTAACTCACCCCGGCTTTGTACAAGGGCAGTCCCCACTTGGACACGTTAGGAAGTTTTTCCCTTGAGCATTTGGAAGGAGAAAATAAGCCTTCAGGCCACAGCAGATGCTCTAAGCATGCCATCAGGTGGCTACCAGGACTGGGCTGAACTCCCACAGTTGGGAAGGGGTACAGGCAGAGGACCCACCCAGGCTCTGTGCTCTACTACAGTGTGTTTGGTTTTGATGCAAAATGGCAACACTAGCAACTCTGGGGGAGCACAAGTCTATCAAAACATCCACTTTCTCAGCAACTGTTGATTGAAGTGACCTACCTCCTGGACAGAAGCTGGGAAGTCTGTATTCTAGGCTCCTTCCACTCATCCCTCTTTTAGCTGTGGCTAAAAACAGTTCTTAGTGTGCTGTGTCTCAGCGAAGAACACCTGTGGCCTGTTTCTGCCCTGCTCCTTGCCTAGGAGTAAAACCAGAACAAAACATCTAAAATCCAAACTTGAAGCAACAAAATGTAAAATGAAGAAACCGCAAGCTGGCATGTAAGAAATAGACAAGAAAAAAAGAGCTTAAAACCACTGAAGGCCACACTATTGGCCTACGGTGACACTGCCCATAAAATGGCCCAGGCCAAGGCCCCTTCCGTGTTCTACTGACCAGTGTCCTCGAGCATAGCCACAAAACATGGGGAATACAGAACTTTCCTGTCAGAAGTGCCATGGACTGTGGGGCAGTTACCAATACCTACAGCCATCAGCCAAAACTGTGGTCTGTGACAAGCAAGGACAAAATGCTCCTGGGAAACTGCACTGCGTATGGACAGCAGAGAGGTGGTATATGGGGGGCGGGGGGGGGTCACTGGGGAGCTAGCAAATTTCATGAAGACCAAAGTATGCAAGGGCCCACATAAAGGTGACAGGGCCTATGCTAGACAACTGCCCACAGGCTATCCAGAGATAGACTATGGGAATTAAGAAATGGGCTCACAGAGGCTTAGAAACTTGGTCACACTCACAAAGAGAACAAACCTCAGAGCCAGGATGGCACCCAGGTCCACCCAATTCCATGCTTCACTCTCTCCCTGGACCTCTGGTCATTCCATTCCAAGTCACCCTCTTCAAAAAGAGCCACCAGGTACCATAAAGAACCTGCCAAACCAACTCTGACTGGAAGACAGTGATAACCAAGTTCCCAGGAACTCCCATTCCACTGCCCAGAATTTGCCCCCTGGACTTCAACCAACACCAAGGGGCTCCCTTTTCACTGCTCTCCTTTCTCCTGCCTTTCCTCCCTCTGGTAGAGGGAGCAGAGAGTCAGCTACAGCTAGCGGTAGTCACCTTGTGCACCCAGAAACCAAGTAGATGGGTAAAGATGGAGCCCATCAACCGAAATGCTGCCTACTAGAAGGGCAAGCCAGAGCCCATGGGAAAGGATAGAGGACAGGACCTGCCCCAGGTGCCTGTCCTGACCACAGGGCATTGGGTCTGATGCGCAAAGCAGACATGGGGCAAAGGGCCCAGTTTCTAGAGCCACGTGGGCTCCAGGGCACAACCCATGGCAGTGACAGGATATGAAACAGCCAGGGGTGAAGTCCAGAGACCAGCTGCTGGTCACAGGACCCAATTAACAGTTAACAAGTACCCACCTACCTACCAGGAGCCTACGCTGGGCCTGCCTGACCTAGGCAAGGTATCATCCCTGCTCTCTAGGACCTTATTGGACAGACAGGGAATGAGCGATAGACAATTAAACAAACAGTCATTAAATTGAACCACATGAAACCATTGTTTTTTAGGTCAAAACTGGTTGCATGTAACAATTTCACGATTCAGTGTAATTACAAATTGTCTTAAATACAAGGAAATTCAACAGAAATCAGTCATTAAGAAGAACTGGATGGTGACCAGCTACCATTACAGAAAATTTTGATCCAAGATTCCGCAGACTGAATAATAATCATATTAACTGCCTCCCATATATGTGTACAGATATTATCCTATCACCAACAGGGTTGTACTTCAGGATAGATCTTGAAATGTTCTTTCTGATGACGAATGTGATGCCATTCCTCTTCAAGCTGCCATTCCTGGCACAGCACACCATATGGTCATCTCATTTAAAACAGCCAATACCAGTTCACTTTAGCTCACTAGTTAGTAGAATATTGATGTTTATGCATTCCATTTCATTTTTTACAACGTCCTAGTTATCCAGTGCTGCTATAAAAGAGCAGAGCTGCAACAAAAACAAATTTATTCTCTCATAGTCTGGTGGACTACAAGTCCAAATTCAGGGCATCAGCTCCCAGGAGAGAAGGCTTTCTCTCTCTGACATCTCTGGAGGAAGATCCTTGTCATCCATCTTCCCCTGGAGGAGGTGCTTCTCTTTACAGGAACCCCAGGTCCAGAGAACATGCTCTGCTGCTAGCCCTGCTTTCTTAGCGGTATGAGATCCCCAGCTCTCTGCTTGCTTCCTCTTCCTTTTATCCTTTGTAAGAGAAAACACAGCAGGCCACACCCCAGGGGAACTCCTTTTATAGGGGATCAGGGATGTGACCTGAGCAAGGCTGTTATGTCCCACCCTAATCCTTTTTAACCACAAACACAACTACACTTTATAACACAGAAGAAAATCACCACACAGAAGACAGCCCATGATCCTGGGACTCATGGCCCAACCCAGGTGACACATATTTTGGGGGGATACAATTTAATCCATGATGCATGCTTACCAATTTTCCTAGATTCATACTTTGGACATGCCCCATTCCAATTATTAATGGATGTTCACAGCTGTCCTCATTTTGAGTCATACCACACAAGCAACTAAAGGTCCCGAAAGTCTGACTCCACCCATGTCATTAGGGTCAACTGTACTCTGAGGAGGCAGCTCTTCTCCAGATGGCTTCCGAGAGCCTTCCAAGCTGAGGGGCTCATCTACTGGCACTACATCAGGCAAGGTTGCGATGCTATTCATAACATTTGCACTGGATCATTATTTTCAGGAGTAGACTGTCAGGTTCTTCTTCCTAGTCTGTCTTAACCAGGGAGCTCGGCTGAAACCTGCTCCTTGTGGTGACCTTGCTGGGATTTGAAATACTGGTTGCATAGCTCCCAGCATTACAGCAACACACAAGCCCGCACAGTAGGACAAACGGACAGACGCACATGGGTCTTTGGAAAGCAGTGACCCAGAAATCCGCTCTTATATATCCAAGACAAGACACGTCCACACAAAAAAACTTATCCATGAATGTTGAAAGAAGCTGTGGTGTGCTTGATTACTTTTGTGTGCAGTCTTTCTAGGCATGGTCTTGGAACTCACTCCCAGGTGACTGTGTGACAGAATAATAGTGGCTTACCAACGGGATTGGTCAGTTTTGCCTTAAAAGAGAGTCAATTCTAAAGCAGAGAAAAGGAGAAAGACCAAGGAAAGACCCAGCAGCAGGAGATGATGAAGTGGGCTTCCCAGCCCACAGAGGGAGAAAGGGGAGTGCCTTTGGCTGAGAGTAAGGATCAGGTGGATGTGGACCTGTGAGTACAACTGGGAAGAGGCTATCTTAATGGAAGAACCATATCCTGAGTATTCTTGGACCTGAAATGTAACTGGTACTTCCATAATAAACCCTGTAATTGTGAGTATACAAGGATTGCCAATTAAGTTCACAAACTCACCCTAGAAAACATGCTACCTACCTCACTGCTGAACATCACCATGTCCACCTTTTAAGTACTCCCTTTGGGAAGCTATGCACTGATGCCAATGCCTAGCCCACCTTTCAAAGCAATTTTACAACTCTTTTTCTGGAATGGTCATCCGAGCTGTCCTCATATTACCCTTGATGTTCTGAATGTCATCAAAATGTCTTCCTTTCAATATTTCCTTTATCTTCGGGTAAAGACAAAAGTCACTGGGGGCCTATGGGGAGGGTGTTCCAATACAGTTATTTGTGTACTGGCTCAAAATTCCCTCACAGACAACTATATAATTAAGTTTGTGAACTTGCCACCGTGCCACTGTGTGCAATAGCCATTCTAGAAAAAGAGTTCCAAAACTGCTTTGAAGGGTGGACTAAGCACTGGCATCAGTACATAGCTTCCCAAAGGGAGTACTTTGAAGGTAACTGTACTAACATTCAGCAATGAGGTTTGTAGCACTTAGAATGATCAAGTTCACGGACTTAACTGTCAGAACTCCTAGTCTGTGAGTTCTCTGTGGCCACTGCAATGAATTGCAGAACGCACCAAAAAAGCAGCGTGCTGTGGGAATGGCTTACAAGTGGTAAAGATGGCAGACAGAGGAAGGTTGATCTTGGTTCCTCTTCCCTTCTGTGGGGTTGGAAGAGTTCAGACACTGCCTCAAAACCACTTTTACAGAAGCATTATTCTCATTAGCCAAATGTTCAACTGATGAATGGATAAACAAAAATGTGTATGTCCATATAACAGAATATTGTTTGGCAATTAAAAAAAAAAGTAATGGTATTTACAGAAGGCTGTCCTACAGGTTTCTTTCTACAGGGGTGAGGAGAGGGTAGACAGGAGGGGACAGGTATTTGCTGGGAGGATACCAGAAGTAAAGAGTGAAAAGGAGTGTGCTGTCACAGGGTGGGGAGAGCAGATAACAGTTGTAAGAGCTGAGTATGCAAAACTGACCTGTATTATATACTCTCACTTAATCATAATAAAAAAGTTTTTTATAAAGTAATGACAGCTTGGACTGGACTATAAGACACGGAGTGATGCTGGTGACAAATATGCTTCCTAGCTTAAATACACATACAAGGCTGTCTAAGCAGCTTTTGTCCACAGGTGATAGAAGAGGATGGAAAGGGACAAGAGTTGATTGAGTGGATGTGGAAAGTACAGGGTAGAAAGACGGAATGTGCTGTCTAGGGGTAAGGGACCAGTTAAGAGTTGCATAGTGGTGTGGGTGCAGGGTGTCACATGGCGAATTGATCTGCATTGTAAACTTTCACTTAAAGCACAAAAAAATATTTATTGACATATTTTGCACATATTTTATGTACACAAAAGCTGGACAACGACAGAAGAATTGAGGTCTCTGAATTGTGGTGTTGGAGAAGAATGCTGAATGCACCATGGACCACCATAACAACAAACAGATCTGTTCTGGAAAAAGTACAACCAGAGTGCTCCTAGGAAGCAAAGATAGCAAGACTGCATCTTACATACTTTGCGCACACTGTCAGGAAAAATTAGCCCCTGGAGAAGGACATCATGCTTGGTAGAGTGAAGGGTCAGCGAAAAATAGGAAGACCCTTGACAAGATGGACTGACACAGTGGCCGTGACAATGGGCTTAAGCATAAAAACTACTGTGGACACGGCGCAAGACCAGGCAGTGCTTCATTCTGTTGTTCATAGGGTCGCCGTGAGTCAGAACTCGACTCGACAGCTCCTAACACCAACAGACATTTACAGGAAATGTCCAGAATACACAAGTCTTACAGAGTCAGAAAGCAGATTAGTGGTTTCCAGGGGCTGGAGGAGGGGCCATAGTTGGGAATAAATGGGTTATGAACTTTGTTTCTGAGGTAGTGGAGATATTCTGGAATTAAATTATGATGACATTTTCACTCTCTGTAAATATACTAAAAACCCCTAGAACGTATGCTTTAAATGAGTGAAACGTATAGTGTGCAAAAATACCTCAATAAAGAATCCATGTCAGGCTCCTGATCAAAAGAGTGGGTATGTAGAACAGAATTTCTCACTTTCAGGGACTCCAGACTTGCTGAAACCACGGAGGGTTGGTGAACCTCTGCAACTGTTGTCATATGAAACTCTTAAAACCTCAAATCAAAAATATTCCCTGAACTGCCAAGGTGCCATCCGAGGGCACAGCAAATGGTCCCAACTCAGCAGGAATGGATGCTCACCAAGGACCAAAATGACATGGGGGAAAGACAACCCAGAAGATAAAGAGACTCACATCAGTGGGTGCCTATATCGACGTGGGACCGGAAGAACCGGATGGTGCCCGGCCACCACCAGTGATAGCCGCGATGGAGCTCACTAAGTTGAGTCTCACTGGCAACACAAGAGTAAAAAGGGGTGCACCCTGAGATCCCCACTAAAAGACCTCAATTGATGGTCCAGCAGTTTCAGGGTTCCCCTGGGAGCATGGCCCCTCGCCCTGATGCTGCCCTTGACCATAAATCATAATGAAGGTTCACTCTTCGGACAGGAATGGATTGGACTTGGCGATGCAGTGACCATATATTGGATGCACTTTATGGTTCTATACATCTATAGGATGTCATCCTGCTGACCTCTGGCTGGAGGAAGGAGAGTGGGTGGAGAGGAGGGGAAAAGGAGACTGTCAGGAGAATGAGAGGTATGGAGCAGAGAGGAATAGTGTGCTGTCACCGGGCAGGGAGAACAGTGGAAGCTGCATATACGTGGGCATGTAAATTTATACGGGAATGTACATTTTCACTCAGTTATATTAAATAAAAAATTAATTTAAAAAAAAACTAAAAAAAAAAAAAAAGATTCCCTGAAATTTTCCTAAAATCAAACAGTAGTTCAGCTTAACTAGTAACATGTCTGCCTTGAGGATTATGCTCTTTTAAGAACTACCTGTATGGGATCAGATTGACAACAGCAATTCAAAAGACCAGACAGGAACCTTAAGGATAGGCGACTTTATGTAAATGAGGAGGAATCACTCAGAAAAAGGGAGAATAACACTCAACTCAAAGAATGTGATCAATGTCCCTGAACTGTGTATGTAGAAACAGTTGAACCGGTGTTATGTTTTGCTGCATATATTTTCAAAAAAATTTTTAAAAAATGGAACATACAAAAATGAAGGTCAACCCACACAGGTGGAGGATGCAAGAGAAGGTGGCACGTCAACCAGCTGCGGAGGAGAGGAGTCAGCAGGTGGAGAGTAGAAGTAAAACTGTCCTACGCTGCTATGACGACCAGCTCTGGAGGGGATGTCAGCAGCACCCTGAGCTCAAGGCCAGGAGCAGTAGCAATATGGGCTGGGTGAGGGGACCAGGCACATAGCTACCAAGAAGGGGAGAGGTGTGTAAGAGGCAAAAACTTCAGACCCAAGCCTACAACCTGCTTTCCCCTGAACACCTGAAAATCAGCCTCACATATGAAAGAGGGCCCCACGCCTCTGAGGCCTCAACACTGACAGACCACCAAAGCCCCCAACTCTGTAGAGGTGACAATTCTGTTCCATGAGGGCAGAGGCAGTTTTGAGTTAAAACCACAACAAACGTTATACATACTGTGACAGAATGGTTTCCCTAGTCCCCCTGAATCCCCCTGATTTTTCACCCTTCCTACACCAGCACCTGCGCCATATAACTTACAGACCTTCCCACTGCTGATGCTCGGCCCATGTGACCTGCTTTGGCCAATAAGATGCTAGCAAGTATAAAGCAGAGGCCTGAGAAAGTGCCCTGGCATTTCTGCTCACATTTTTTCACCTCTCCCACTATGAGACGGAACGCCCAGGCTAGCTCACTGATTCTGAAGGAGAATGAGAGGCAGGAAGCAGCACAAGCCACCCTAGTCAGCCCTGCCAAGGCCATCCAAACCAGCCAGCACCAACTTATGACTGAGCTCAGTCAAGGTCAGCAACGGCCCAGGCAACCAACTCACTGCAGGGGCAACAGCAGATAGCCATCTGCCACCCAGGTTTTATGACAGTTTGTTACACAGTGTTACCATGGCAATAAATAAGTCATACAACACGATAGGTACTCAACATCTGTCTACTGAATAAATAAGCTTCAATTTTTTCTAAGTATCTATGGTTTAATAAATTATTAATTGTGCAAACTTCAGTACCTTCTATACAGGTTTTCTACAAAAACGTATCTTGCGCTGTGAATCGACCTCTCCATCAACCGTACAGGTGACGTCTGAAGGAAAACAAAGAGTCATTCACTAACTCGGGTGGAGAGGAGGTCAGGAAGCCTGGGGAAGAGCCTGTCACTCCCCTGCCTCAGGTCTTTGCTAAATACAAGAACTCGGAGGCCACAGGGAGGGTGAAGCAGTCACTGTAAGAGAACCCGGGTGTGCCCCAACACTCAGCTGTACTCCGCCATCCGACCTGGGTCCTCGCCAGGCCCGGGACCTCGGTGGGCAGCACAGCGATGCCCAGTTGAGGGTTCCACAGCAGCTTCTGCCACAGGAGAGCTGAAGCTCAAGGGTGTCCGGGAAAGTGGTGGGGAAAATTGTCAAGTGCTGCCCAGAGGAGAAGTGTGATTATTCCAGATTCAAATGTCTGTGTGGTGAATCTGCTTATGTGAAGGATCTGAACACCTGAGCTAGAGCCCCTGAGGGACAGAGGTGTGGGCGGGGTTCTGGAGACCCTGCCACCGCCTGAGGGTCTGGTCCACAAGGAGTTCTCAACTTTGCTGCCTCCCCACAGGGCAGCAAATCTCTGCTGTGCAGAGATTACAGCAGCCCTTCCTAAGCTGGGGAGAACTGTACCCAGGAGGGAGAAGGAAGATGCTGGCAATGCCCCTCTCTGCCAAGGTATGCCAGCTTCCCCCAACGACCTCTCCTTTGTCGGCAATGTACCTCTGGGAAGTAGGAGGGCCCTCACTCTTAATACCAAGTGAGTAAACACTGCCTTCCTATCTAAGCAGCCCAGGGCACCCACCTATGGGACCCGGGCCAGCAAACCACAGCACTCTTTGATTGTCCATCTGTCCACCTGTCCTCTGTCTATGCATCTTCCATTCCATTTTTCCAACTTCTCTTTCCTTCTGACTCTGTGCTGGCTTTCCATTCATTCATCTCTCTCTCTGCTCGTCTTTCTCAGTCTATCCATCTCTCTTTCTCTCCTGCCTTCATGGGGGAACACTTTTATGTCTCAATTAGCCTTGCAGATGCATTAGATGTAATTCAGGTTTGTAACTCAGCCCACTCAGGAAAAGCAGGGCAGACAGAAGGATGAAGAGCCAACTGCAGATCCTCTCAACCGTACCTCTTAGACAGATGGGGGATAAGGAAGTCTATATTCACCAGAAAGACTCAGCTTACATCCTGACATTTTTACAGCACAAGCTGTTGAACTACAGTAGTTACAGGTGCCCGGGCCCAGTGGCTGTGCCAACAATAACTGGCTACAGGGCCACCCCATCTTCTTCACGGAGCCTTCAAAGCCAGTCTTTCAGTGCTCACCATTTTGACCCACAGGGGCCAATCAGGATCTCCTGGGCCACTCCATCTTTAAGAGACACCCCCCTTAGTGACAGACATCCTTGCCGGTGAACGGGTTTAAGCAGCCACGCTCATGCCCTGTTATGCTGTCCCTACCCCTACTTATCTCAGGGCTGGACACCTGACCCAAACTGAGCCAATTAGAGTCTTTCACTGAAGAATAGGCAGTAAAAGCCAGACCCTGGCAGCTCAGGTCAGTGTTCTCCAACTTCCACATGTATCAGATTCACCTGGAGAGCTTGAAGACACACAGACTGTGGGACCCTGTCCCCAGAACTTATGATTCAGCAGGGCTACGGTCGAGCAAGAGACTGCATTTTTCACAGGTTCCCAGGTGATACTGCTGCTCCAGGGGCCACACTTTGAGGAGCACTGAGTCCAGTGGCATTGAGCCCAAGAGTGGCAGGGTCATGAAGACTTGGGCTCAGGGCAGTACCACAGCAACTACTTGGCTTGGCTGAGGTAGGCAGGGGTATGGAGGGTGAACCTCTGATAGCTACCAGGACAGCTATGGGGACAGCAGACCTTGGACCCAGAGACAGACAAGGCTGAGCCCACCAAAAGCCTTAGCTGAGCTTCCCTGTGACATAGGTTTCCCTTCCTTGCAATTATACCTCCAACCTGAAGTATTTTCCTAAAGGTTGAAAGTGAGCATCCAGAACATACCTGAGGACGAGTGTGCTGGTCCAGCATGGTGAGCTGCACGTATGTCTGCAGTGTGAGGCCCCATCGACAGGGGTCGCAGTACATCAGACCCTGCAGAAGGAGAATGCAGCCCTTTACCATTTACCTACCACTCTCCCTCCAGCTCAGTCAGCCCCCAACCACACAACACAACCTTCTCAAGTGTTCTCCAAACACACCCTGCATGATTCTACTTCAGGGCCTTTACATTTGCTGTTCCTTCCTTTTGGCAGCTCTGCGTCCAGGTATGTGCACAGCTCATACTCGCACTTTATTTAGGTCTGTCCAAATGTCACTCATTAGAGCCACCTTCCATAGTTATCTTACCTAAAATAAAAGGACCCACCTCAACTCCCATAGACATCAGATCCAAAACACTTCAGGCCCCTTCTTCCCCTTGATAATACTCTTACTCTGCTCCTTTCCATATCCGGGTTTTTGTTGTTGTTGTTTTGACTGCTGTTCCTCTTAGGCTAATTAACAAAGCTCCAAGGCTCTGCACTGCAAATTACAGACCCTCCTGCCTGCAGGTGAAAGACAGTCTCAGGAAGGTTGGGAAGAATACTCCCTCCTAGCTGCAGAACACACCCCCACAGCTGCAGAAATGGATCCCTCTCTGCGTCAGAAAACCAATTCAGATCAAGTGATAAAGCGAGATCATTCACAAAAGTACCAATCCTGCTCTTCCATGCACAGTGAAAACTTGTGTAAAGTTGTCTAATTCTGTTAAATTTATTAGAAAACTTTCATTAGAAGCACTATTTGTACCAAGGATACCACAGGACTCCTGAGATCGTGGCTTTGTCCTGTGACATGTCATCTAAAACCTGTAACGTCTGCAACTCTTTTATTTAATAACCCTGCCCTGGCTACTTTCTAGAAAAAAATGTTTCTGAGGCTTCTTTGCCCCCAAAGAGGATGACTGGCATTCCATCCTTCTCCTGAGGCATATGGTGAAATTCCATGGAAACTTCATAGATCTATTTCACTGTTCAAAGACAGATCAGAGGTTCTGCCTTCCAAAATTCTATTTATCTGCCTTAGCCATCTTCATAGCACTTATCGTCAGTTGGTGAATTATATGTTTGTCTTCTGCCTCCCCACACCGGACCACTGGAGCCAGGAGAACAGGGGCTTTGTGATGCTCATTGCTGCATTCCCAGTACCTAGAACAGTGTCTGGCACATGTAATAAATTTTCACTGAATGAATAAATGAGCATCTACTATATGCTAGGCAAGGCACTGTTGTAGCAAATAAAGGCAAACCAAAATAGATATACAGTCTCTGCCCTCAACAGGACTAAGGGTATAATGGACCACATAAGTACCCGCAGTGCTAGAAATAGGGGTGGAAAGGGCAGCACAGGCTTCAGAGTCCAAGGTTCAAATCTCGACCTGTCATTTACCAGATGGGTGACCTTGGGTAACTTACCTGAACTGCAGTTTCCTCACCTAAAAAATCAGACTGTGTCATGTGGCGGGAGTCTAGCACCTTTCTTAAGCCCCTTCTTGTAGCACCCAGCTCTCCCTAGCACCAGAGCCTTTGAAACCAGGAATGAGGAGGGGCAGAGGCACAGTGCAGGCCCTGTTTGCTAAAACCACCCTTGGGAAAGCAGACAGGTGGCTTCAGGGTGAGCAAGAGGGCAGAGACCCCCGTCCTTGGATGTGCCAAGTACAACTCAAATCAGGGGTTTGTCATGGACCCTAATTACCGAGAGACAGGTCCTAGGGGGACCAGACTTGGGTTCTGACGGGTTTTTTCTAGGACAGGGTAGGGATGGGATAGGCAGTGAAGGCTGGCCACTTTAGAGAGCAGACGGGAGGTCCTCCTATCCAGCTTTAGAGATCTTTGATGTCTGAACACCAGCATGCTACCATTTTCCATGCGTCCCCTTCCTCCTCCTCTGACTCAGCTAAGGAGGTATACACCCAGGTAGGATGGCAGAGTAGGCTCAGACCCAGGCATCAGCACCACCTTTCCCAGCTGCTCAAGGGGAACCTGGTGGTTCATGCCAGAACACCCCGCTCACCAGAGGATTATGGCCACGGACATTTCTCCACTTGGGCACAGGCTCCGTCAGCACCTGGAGGAAAGGAAAACATCAGGGATCTGCTGTTCCTCAGCTCTGAGCTCCATGAAAGCATACCCAGTGTTGAGAACAGAGACTGGATCAAGATCTGAGCACCCACGGAGGGCCAAAACTGGCTGCACAGACCCCTCTGCAGGGCCACAAATCCACAAATGCCATGACTTCTTCACACAACTTCCAAAAATGACCTAACATTCTATCCATCCCTGTAGACAAGCATATATGCATCTCACCTCTCTGGCTGCCTGGGAGCTCCTTCGAGGCCAGGCTGGTCCTCTCCCTTCTCTCAGGCCATATTGCCCACCATGTCAAGCTGGACAGAAAGGCGGGAAGAGCCAGGTAGGAAGACAGACAGACCCAGGCTGGATGCCCAGGTCCCCAGTTGGAAGCTTTCCCACGACCTCAACCAATGGCTGTGCCTTGACTTACGCCCTCTGGCCTTTGCATTCGGCACATTGGCAACTAAGAGTCCCGTTGGAACTCTCAGATCACTGCCAACTGCTCCACCATCCTGTGTCTCCTGAGACATAGATCAGGCCCTCAGTACAGCATTTAAAGCCTCTGGCAGGGCTGTCACCTCCCCCAACCCCAGGCTATGCAAGTCATTCTGAACTCAAGAACATGTGTACTCAGAAGAATTTAAGTGGTGTTCCTGAAACCAAGATTTTGTGAATACCTGGATCCATCTGTGGACCTTCAAACTGCACATTAGCATTAGCAGGGCCACAGGACACAAGAGCCAAAGAAAAACAATGAATGGGACCCTGAGGAATACCCCCCCAACATACACGCACACTCTTCATACCTCTTTGCTTTTGCTCATGCTGTTCCTTCTGCCTAGAGTGCCCAACCTATTCCATTTCACATCAACTTTCACACTTTGTGGAAAACTCCTACACATCCTTCAAAATCCAGTTCAAATATTCCTCATTTGTGGATCACTCTCTACCCAAGCCCCTCCTCCTTCTGGGTCTCTTTGAAGCAACATCCACTATACCACTCAGACCCAGGAAAGGCTGGGCCACAGGCAACTTTGCTCACAGGGCCTAGTTCACATTTTATTTCTATTGGACAAGTTTGTCCCACACCCTCTCTAAATTACTCCAAGCTTTTTCAGTCTCTTTGGAATCCAGCATAGAGGCCATACCTCTAGGTCTGTGGTGCTGGAGAAGAAATCTAGGCATGTGGTCTTTCCACTTGCAATATTGCCCTCGACACAGATCTGGCAAAAGACAAAAATACATTAGAACCAAAAATCACACGCCTGGGGGGACATCAGGGAACAATGTCTGGGGAAGGATTAATGTAAACAGCAAAACTATTTCAGCCTAAGACTCAACATATAAACCAAAAACCACCCTCAGGAAATCCCTAGTGTCCCAGCATTAATAATAAACAAACATATCACCCCATCAGTGGCAGGCTCAAAGCCCTCTGCTGGTGGTTGCCAGACTACTCCCTACCACACCAGGTGCTCCTAGAACAAGCACAGCTTACCTACCCCAAGGCCTGCCCTGTCCTAGCTGCACCCCCCAGACATACGGATCCTGTTTCCATAACCAGAACAAAGGTCTCTGAGGCCAGCGGGCATATGTGTTACCTAGTACTTAACTGAATGCTTTGTGCAGAATAAAGCACTTGGTCATAGCTCAAAAGAATTAGGAACGGGAAGAAAAGAAGAGCCAGGACTTGGTCAAGCCTTCTGACATAGGCCTGGCTCTAAGACAAGTGACATGTACTATGACTGCATTTAACCTCTTTAGAACCAGAGAAAAGGGTTCTTACATTTCTGACAGAAGAATATGCTTACCAAGAGGACTAAAGCAGGAGGACAGCGTGAACTTACAATCTGTTCACAATGACCATTATCTGGTGTATTGAGGTGCCCATCACACTGTTATCCAGTGTATTGATTATTGACGTGAGATACAGTGGGAGGGGCCACAGTCATCTGTGTCATCTCCACAAAAACCAAGGAACCTCTCCTACAAATATCTCGCTGTAGACGAAGAAGGCACCCAAGACGGTAGTTCTCAACCCCGGCTACACGCAGAATCACCTGGGAGGTGTTAGAACTCCTTCATCCAGGTCACAACCCAGATTAGTTCACTCACCACCTCTGAGAATGGCATGGCATGCAGGCATCAGCCCATCAGACTCTGTATGTGATTTCACAGGGAGGCAAGGCTGCACTCCACTGGGCTGTGGCGGGATTTCTCACTGCGTAACCCCGAACCCCTGCTTCAAAAATATGGGAGTTTGTTAAATACAGGGATCCACAGTGCTTAACACCCTCTGATTTAGATTACAGGCTGGGCCTCAAGCCTGCTGCCAGGGACTAACAAGATTCTGTTCCGCTGGGCACTCCCAGGTGACACATGCCAAGTGGTTTTGGCTCCAGCAGATCATAGGCGAGTTCCACCATGGTAAGAAGACAAACTGGCCCTTGAGAACACACAGAGAACTGCTGGTCCTGCAGCCAAGTGATCTGTCCCTTGATGCCCAGGCTGGTGGCACCCAGAGTGACACAGGTCACTTAGGTAACTTGACCAAGGGGTCAGGCCTGAGAAGAGACACTCAGAAATCACACTTAGGCCTGGCAGGCACTTGTTATAACCCGAGTCAGGCTCTATATAAGACAGTGGGTCACAGTGGGCAAGCCTTACCTTGTCCCACCCACTCAGGCTACTATGAAGGTTGCCTCCCACCTTCACCCTAAAGCTACCCGAGAGAGTTCAACAGTGACACTTCTCACAGACGCCAAGCCACCCTCCAACGCAGGCTCCTACCAGCTGCTTTTAGAACCCCAAACTACGAAGTGAACCCAAGGGGTATGCAAAAGGACACACAGATCCCACTAAGGGGCTAAGAAATTTGAGTTTTTGATGTTTTAAAGGAAATAATTCTTCCTAGATATTTAAAAAGAACTCAATCTATACATCATTCTATAGAATGATCCTTTGGATCATGCTTCACATTATTTTTATGTTTCTTTTGTTTTTGCTTTTTTTTTGCTTTAATCTCTTACAGTGATTACTTTCCCAAGTCTTTAAATGGTTTTCAAAAACATGACTTTAAATAGATGAATAATACTGCATCATATAACAGATACAGTGATTTTCTGAAATCCCTACTGCTGAATGTTAAGTTCTGTCCAATTCTGTATTATAAAATTATGTTGTGAAACCTATTTTTTTTAATACTGTATATACTACAGTGGTGAACATTCATGAATATAAACCTTCGTCACTGGCTCCAACTGTTTCCCTTCAATAGATGTATAGAAGTGTAATCACTCACTCAAAAGTATAAATGCATTTTAATGCTGATATTTGGGCCAAATTACCCTCCAGAACAGCTGCTCCAATTCACATCCCAATTAGCAAAACGAGCATATGACTTAGCCTGCATCCTGCCAATACCAGGCATAAAAAAGCAAAACAAATCAACTGGCCATTGAAGTCAATTCCAACTCTTGGCAACCCCATGTGTTGCAGAGTAGAACTGTGCTCCACAGAGTATTCAATGCTGTGACCTTTCGAAAGCAGACTGCCAGGACTTTCTTCTGAAGAGCCTCTGGGTAGGATCGAACTGCCAACCTTTCAGTTAGTGGTAGAGCACCACCCAGGGACCCCAATTTTTAAGTATCAAACCAAAAACCCATTGCCACTGAGTCATTTCTGACTCACAGCAATCCCATGTGTTATACAGAATTGGGTACGTCTTATAAACCCTTCCTGATTTCATTTAGCACTTGTATTAGCTTCCGTACACCCTGTGTTTTGCAAACTCTGTAACACTGATCCTTGTAACAATCACAGGAGACATTATTTTTTCCTTTATACAGATGGGGGAACTGAGGCTCTAAGAGATTAGGGGCTTGGCCACCTCTAGTAATAGGAGAGTTGGGATTGGAACCCAGGTGTGTCAAATTCCAAAGACTTTTTTAACAGCATCCTTTCATTGAGAGGGAGGATGAATGTTTCAGGTTTACTAGCCGTTAATAAATTCTCTTAAGAAATACCTGTTCAGGTCCTTTGTTCATCTGAAAAGATGAGTGACCCATACTGGTGGCATAGTGGTGAAGTGTTACAACTGCTAACCAAGAGGTCAGCAGTTCAAATGCACCAGGCACTCCTTGAAAACTCTATGGGGCAGTTCTACTCTGACCTATTGGGTCACTACTAGTCAGAATCAACTCAACAGCACCTAACAACAACATATTTCTTTTTACTCCATCTTTGGAAATCCAGTTTTTAAATCCGATTTCCAGTCCAATACATGAATGGACTTCCACCATCCCCACCACAAAGATACAGACGCACACACACACACACAAACACACACAATCCGACACTGGAAAGAGCTCATTAAATGAAGGACTTACCACTGATTTTTTCTCTTTCTCAATTTCTCTGTCTTTACCTACAAGAGAAATCAGTGTTTAAACTCAGTGTTCAACAACTAATTCTTTTGCCCTGATTTGCAAAATCACTCTAAAAGGAATCAACTTTATGCTTTTTCCTCGGCCTAAAGACGTTTTCCAGGACAGCTGGGCCTCTTCACTGACAGAGGAGGCCGACTGACCCCTACTCTGCAAGCCTCTGTGTGTCCTGCTGCCATGTCTGGGCCCCAACTGTCCTCCGCCCTATTCACTAGTGTAGTTCTCCTTTCCCCGTATACGTCATATTTAGGATGTTCGCTTTAGTGTGTCCAGAAAATAAAATCTCGGCGTGGCCTCTACAGATAGCACACGGGTACGAGCGGGCACGGGCCAGGGCTTCGTGGGGGCCCACGTTTCCGGCATCTTGGCCCACTCACCCACCTGCGGCTCTAAGGAGCCTCAGAACACCCCGAGGCCTGGGAACACCACAACCTAACTAGAATGGTCGCTTCATTGCTGAGGAGGCCCAGTCCCCACTCCCAGGGATGGGTAGGGGGAGATGGACCCCAGGGGATTTCAACCACCCACCACTAACTGGCTCGCACCTGCAGCAGCTGGGAATTGGTTAGGTGCAGCTCCTGACTCCCATTTTCCCCCAAAGCCAAAAAAGAATGGGGCCAGGAACAGGTCAGTGGCCGGAACCCGGTCCTCACCGTCCAGGGCAGCCGCCGCCCGCGGGCAGTCTTTCGGCCCTTTAAAACCCTTCTCCTCAACCCCGAACACGAGGCTGGGCAGACGTTCACAGTCCTGGCCCGCCGGCCCCGCTGACCTCGGGTAGGCAAACGACCGTCCTTGCCCCCGGCGGCCGGGAGAAGAGAGTCGGGTTCGGGCGAGCCCAGGGGCGGGGAGAGAGGAGCCGGCCGGAAAGTGCATCACCTCGGGGTTCGCAGCAGCCACCCAAGGGAGTCAAACAAAGAGGCGAGTTACCCAGAGGCCCGGCCTGTCGCTGCAGCCCCGGCCCCGGGGCAGGACTCCCAGGGCTCCACGAGCCCACGCGGCGCGTCACCGCGGCCGCCCAGCCCCGCAGCGACCGCAGCAGCATGGCCCGCACGCCCCCCGCGGGCCGGGTTCCCCTCCTAACGGGTCACGGCGAACGTGGCCCCGCGCAGCTCCGCCCTCTGCGCGCCGCCCGGGTCGCCGCGCCGGCTCTTAAAGAGACAGCGCCGCATTTCACCCTCACCCCACAGAAAGGCAAAGAATTCAAGACAGGCGTTCGCGTTCTGCATATGCGATGTCTTGCGACTGGAATGGTGGCGAAATGAACCGTTCACTTGGCAAAACCAGTGGATGGACGGCTAATTCTACCAGTAACAGATTGCTTAGTTGTTGGTGGTGATGTTAGGTGCCATGAGTCGGTTCCAACTCAAAGCTAGTGACACTGCCTGGTCTTGCGCCATCTGCACACGTTGCTGCGTCTGAACCCGTTGTTGATAGCCACTGTACCAATTCATATTGTTGGTGGTCTTCCTCTTTTTCATTGACTTGCTTTACCAAGCGTGAAGTCCTTCTCCAGGAGCTGGTTCCTCCTGATAAAGAGTCCAAGGTACTTGAGACAAAGTTTCTCCATCTTCCCTTCTAAGGCCCGTTCTGGCTGTACTTCGTGGAAGATACATTTGTCGCTTCTTCCTACAATCTAGGTATATTCAGTACCCTTCACTAACACCATAATTCAAAGGCATACAATTTTTCGATCTTCCTTGTTCGTTGTCCAACTTTCACAGACAAATGAAGTGACTGAAAATACTGTTTTGGGTCCCGCACACCTTAGTCCTCAAAGGGACATCTTTGGTCTTTAACACTTTAGAGAGGTCCTTTGCAGCAGTATTGCTCAACACAGTGGATCATTTGATTTCTCAACAGCTAGGCCATAGGCACTGATTGTGATCCAACTAAAATGGAATTGTTTACATGATATTACTTATTGGTCCATTTGTGAGGATTTCTGTTCTCTTTATGTTGAGGCGTAATCCATACTGAAGGCTATGATCTTTAATCTTCATCAGTAAGTGCTTCAAGTCCTTTTCACTTTTCAGCAAGGAAGGTTGTGTCATCTACACAATACAGGTTAATAGTCCACTTACTTGGATTATTTACTCAGCATACAGATGGAATAAATGTGGGGAAGGGACACAGCCCTGACACACACCTTTCTTGACTAAGCCATGCAGAATCTGCTCTTGTTCTGTTCAAACAGCTGCCTCATGGTCAGTGTACAGGTTCCTCAAGAGCACAATTAAGTGTTCTGGAATTCCCATTCTTCAAAATGTTATCTATAATTTGTCATGACCCACACAGTGAAATGCCTCTGAATAGCCAATAGAACACAGATAAACATCTTTCTGGTATT
The DNA here is from genome assembly GCA_028571685.1 of Heterohyrax brucei. NCBI lineage: Eukaryota > Metazoa > Chordata > Mammalia > Hyracoidea > Procaviidae > Heterohyrax > Heterohyrax brucei. The sequence goes on along the minus strand of CM053161.1, from coordinate 56,706,730 downwards.
CTCTGCTTTTCAGCCAAGATCTATCTGACATCAATGATAATATCCCTCATTTCTGTCTTCTGAAACCGGCTTGAATTTCTGACAATTTCCTGTCCATATACTACTACAATTGTTTTTTAATTATCTTCAGATTTTTACTTGTGTGTGATATTAATGACATTGTTAGATAGTTTCTGCATTCTGTTGGATCACTTTCTTTGGAATGGGCACAGATATGGATCTCTCACCGTCAGTTGACCAGGTAGCTGGCCTTCAAATTCCTTGGCACAGATGAATGAGCAGTTCCAACATTGCACCCATTTCTTGAAACATCACAATTGGTATTCCATCAATTCCTGGAGGCTTGTTTTTCACCAATGCCTTCAGTATACCTTGGACTTCTTACTTCAATGCCCTTGATTCTCGATCATATGCTACCCCTGGAAATGGTTCAATGTCAATCAATTATTTTTCATATAGGGACTCTGTTTATTTCTTCCATGTTCTTTTGATGCGTCCTTTGTCGTTCAACATCTGGCCAGTAAAATCCAACATCCTGAGGCTTGAATTCTTTTCTTCAGTTCTTTCAGCTTGAGAAATGCCAACTGTGTTCTTCCCTTTTGGTTTTCTAGTGTCAGCTGTTTGCAAGTTCATTAAAATACTGTATTCTCTCTTCTCAAGCCACCCTTTGGAATCTTCTGTTCAACTCTGTAACTTCATTATTTTTTCCATTCACTTTAATTACTCTGTTTTCAAGATTAACTGCAACTTCCATTTTGATCTTTCCTTCCTGTCTTTTGCATGACTTGGTTTTCTTCACATATGATGTCATTGATATCATCCCACAGCTCATCTGGTCTTCAGCCATTAGTGGTCAATGTGTTGAATGTATTCTAAATTCAGGTAGCATATACTCAAGGTCATACTTCGGCTATCATGGACTTGTTTCAGTTTTCTTCAGCTGCATCTTGAACTTGCATATGAGCAATTGATGGTCTGTTTTGCATTGACTCATGGCTTTGTTCTGATTGATACAGAGCTGCTTCTCCGTGGTCTCTTTCCACAGATGTAGTAGATTTGATTTCTTTGTATTCTGTCTGCAAAGGTCCATGTATATAGTAGCCATTTATGTTGTTGGATAAATGTATTTCCAGTGGCTAGATCATTGGTCTTACAATATTCTGTCATGTGATCTCTGGGGTCATTTCTGTCATTAGGGCCATATTTTCCAACTACTGATCCTGCTTCATTTCTAACTCATGCGCTCCATTCACCAGTGATTATCAATGCATCTTGATTGCATGTTTCAACAAGTTCAGATTGCAGAAGCTGATAAAAATCTTCTATTTCTTAATTTTTGACATTAGTGATTGATGAGTAAATTTGAATAATTGTCATATTAACTGGTTTTCCTTGTAGACATATAGATATTTTTATCCTATCACTGATGGTGCTGTACTTCAGAATAGATCTTGAAATGTTATTTTTGATAAATGCAATGCCATTCCTCTACTTTTTGTCATTGCTGGCATAGTAAACTTTATGATTATTTGATTCAAAATGGTCAACACCAATCTCATTTCAGCTCATTAATGCCTAGGATATCAATGTTTATGCATGCTGTCTCATTTTTGATGACTGCCAGTTTTCCTAGCTTCATACTTCTTATGTTCCACGTTCCTATTACTAACAGATATTTGCAGCTGTTTCTTTGCTTTTTGAGTAAAGCCAGGTCAGGCAATGAAGTTCCCAAAATCTTTACCCCATCCACATCATTAAGGTTGACTCTACTTTGAGGAAGCAGCTCTTTCCTAGTATTTTGAGTGCCTTCCAACTTAGGGCCTCATCTTCTGGCACTGTGACAATGTTCTGCTGTCATCCAAAAAGTTTTTACTGGCCAGTGTTTCCAGAAGGAGATTGCTAGTTCCTTTTTCCCTGTCTGTCTTAGTCTGGAGGTTCCACTGAAAGCTGTCAGTATGGGTGACCCTGCTGGTATTTGAAATGCTGGGGTCATACCTTGTAGCATCATAGCAACATGCCAGCCACCACAATACAACAAGCTGACAAAGGACTGGTGGTGGTTAATTGTTAGAGATTACCTAATTGGACACCTAGGAGTCCCTAGGTGGTACCAATAGTGAAGTGCTCCACTAACAGCTGAAAGTTTGGTGGCTCAAAACCTACCCTGAGTGCCTGGCAAGACAGACCTGGTGATCAGCTTCTGAAAGGTGAGGGCCTTGAGTACCCCATGGAGCAGTTCTATTCTGTACACATGGGGCTCATATGAGTTAGAATCAACTCCACAGCAGTTAGCAATGACAGAATACCTACTCTTATCCAGGCACCTCAGGTACACAGTGTCATTTATTCCCCCTACCTCTCCCCAACAATTCCCCAACAACTCACACCCATTCACCAGGCTGACACTCAGAGAATTAGATAACCTCTTTAAAATTGTAAAAAGCAGTCTTAAGTGGTGGAGCCAAACTTCCAGCTCATCTATCTTGATGCACAGACCATGGTCTTTCCCCTGAACTTTGACATTTCCAGGGACTGGACTCACAATGTACTAGGCCTCTCAGGAAGACACAATCAGTATTTCAACTGGACAGACAAATGAGGTGGTGATGGGGAAACCTATAACAGGTGGGTAGCAAAATTCTAGAAGGGAAGTGTGAAGTAGAAAGGATTTTATAGTCCAATAGGTCGAGGCCCTGTAATCCAGACTGTTGCCCTTCAGGAGCAGTGACTCTGTGTGTGTGTGTGTGTGTGTGTGTGTGTGTGTGTGTGTGTGTGTGTGTGTGTGTTTTCCAGTGATGGGATAGTGCTTTGTTGGAGGTGTTTCCCAGTTCTCTCAGTAGTATACAATCCAAGCAGTCACCTCTCAGACGAGCAGTAGGAAGTCACTTACCAGAGGGTTCACTTGGTCTCCAGATGTATTATCTGAAAGCTGCAACCCCACCTTAGTGCTTCCTAGATAGCTGCCACAGACCTAGCACAGAGCAAGTGTGCCCTCCATAAGTAAACTTCAGGATTCAGTTCAGTGCTTCTATGAGTAACAGAATTGTTAGACATACAGTAACAGATTGTTAGACATACAGTACCTGTTGATCAGACCTGACTGTATGAAATGGATTGAAGCTGACGGGCAGAATCCGAAGAGGTCTGAATGGACTAGAGTGATGGTCAAGTTATTCAAGACGGAACTGAAATCAGATAAAAGGAATGACATAGACTTCACATACCTAAAAGGAAACACTTCAAGATGGTGCAGCTATAGCTCCACAGGAACACTTGTGAAAAACAAGAAGTATCTAGAGGGACTCCAGTCATTCTAGTGAAAACACTGCCAGTGGGGGCAAAACCAAAAATATGTAGAACAAACATAAACCCAGACTGCAGTTGAAAACCCAGAATGTCTGAGGCCCATGTCGTTCATTCAGATTATAAATATTTTACTTTAGTCTGTGCCAGACCCTGGGAACCCTGAAGTGAAGTAAGCAGACAGGCAGGCCCCTGCTTTTTGTGTGTGTGCATACACACACACATACACACATATGAGGACTGACAAGTTCATGAACCTACCCTAGAAAAAGTGCTACATAACTCATTGCTGAATACCATTATGGTCACCTTCAAAGTACCCTCCTTTGGAAGCTATGTGCCAACACCAACACCCAGTCCACCTTTCAAAGCAATTTTGGAACTCTTTTTCCAGAATAGTCATCAGAGCTGTTGTCATATTACCTTTGATGTCCTGAATGTCATCAAAATATCTTCCTTTCAATTTTTCCTTTCATCTTCAGGTAAAGAAAAAAGTCAGTGGGGGCCAAATCAGGTGAGTAGGGAAGGTGTTCCAATACAGTTATTTGTTTGCTGGCTAAAAACTCCCTCAAAGACAACCATACAATTAAATTTGCAAACTTGCCACCTTGTCACTATGTGCAATGGTCATTCCAGAAAAAGTTCCAAAATTGCTTTGAAGGGTGAACTAGGAACTGACATCAGTGCGTAACTTCCCAAGGGGAGTACTTCTAAGGTGACCATAGTGATATTCATCAGTGAGGTATGTAACACTTAAAATGATGATGTTCTCGGACTAATTGTCAGACCTCGTTCGTGTGTGTGTGTGTGTGTGTCTGTGTCTGTGTGTGTCTGTGTGTGTGTGTTATTCAGGGCGAAGCCGTGCAAAAAGGAACTGAGATGGGGTTTGGCCTGAGTGACTTCCAAGTTCCCTCAGCTGTAGGTTGCTGTATGAGTAGGTTCCGACTCATAATGGCATCTAGGACAGAGTAGGAATGACCCCCACTGTTTCCAAGGAGCAGCTGGTAGATTCTACTGCAGATCTTTTGGTTTCCAGCTGAGCTCTTAACCACGCCACCCAGGCTCCAAAAACCAAACCAAACTCATTGCTGTTCAGTCATTCCGACTCATAACAACCCTACAGGCTCCAAACCAGAAAAACCAAACCCAGTGCTGTTGAGTTTGACTCATAGTGACTCCACAGGACAGAGCAGAACTGGCCCCACAGAATTTCCAAGGAGCGCCTGGTAGATTTCAGCCGCCGACTTCTTTGGTTAGCAGCTGTAGCACTTAATCACAACACCACCAAAGTTTCCCCTACAGGATCCAGTGCTTTCTAAACCCGAGGACACCGGTGTCGCGGTAAGGCAGGCACGAACTGCACAACAGGGCGGGACAAGGGCTCCCGGTGAGTAACTCTTGTGGGGCGCATGCGCACAGGGGCGGGCCGCGACAACAAGCGCATGCGTACAGGAGGGCGGGAAGCCTGGAGAGGAGCGGGCGGCGCGCGGAAGCAGAAGGGGTTACAGTAGCTGCGCGAAGCCCAGAGGAAGAGATCTCTGCGGAGACGGGCTGCGAGGGGGAGTGCAGCCGCCGGGTCTGCCGGCGCTATGAAGGCCGCGCAGCAGCAGAGCCCGGATTCCCCCCAGCCCCTGCCGAAGCTGCCGACTCGCCCCTTCTGCCTAAGCGTGAAAGGCCACGTGAAGGTTATGCGGCTGGTGAGGGCTGGGCCGTGGGCGAGGGCGGTGTTCATAGGACGCCGACTGTCTCGTTTTCTTTTTCTACGTTTCCTTTCTCAAGTCCTATCTAGAGGCGAGGCATTTTGCTCTGCATGTGAGCAAAGGAAAGAAATAAACCCGGACTTCTTAGAGAGATCTTGCCCCACTTAGAAGTTAGAATCACCAGATGGGCATGAATGGTCTACACTTGGACCCACAAAGCGGGCACCGAGGTTACCAGGTGAGGGAGATGCAGTCGCAGCATTCGGAAGCCACCCAGACACTGTTTAAGTCAGGAGTCTGCGGTGACCGTGCTGGCAGCTGATACAGTGGACAGCGATGGAACCGCCCATTTCTGGGGCGTCAGACCCTGACGCGAACACTGCAGTCAGTTGCCAACAGGGTACCCTGAGAGGTTTGGAGAAGTGGAGCCTCTGGAGGAAGGTGACCTAGCTAGAGAAGTGCAAACGATGTCAGGAGAAAATGGGGAAGGAACCAGAGAAGAAAAAACGGAAGGGAACGGGAAAAAAAGAATTATTTTAGATTTTTGAAAGTTGATATGTAGAAAAAGGAGTGGCAATAGTTACAAGTTACAGGAAAACAGATGCCCACTTAATATGAGGGAGACTTTTACAGGGGGAAGCATCCTAACGTTAAATGAATGGTCACTTGAGGAGGTACATGCGGGGACAGCAAGGTGTCCGAGCATCGAAGAGTACTTGGTGAGGGTGTTGTAAAGGAGATTCAAACTGCAGGTGATTGGGTAGAACAAGTGACATAGAATATCCTTCCTACCAAGAGTTCTCGATTCTGAGAAGTAACTAAGTCAGGATGTATATGAAATTGCCCTGGAACTCAAAGAAGGGAGAGATTACTTTTGGGTGGGAGGAAATAATCACAGAAGTGACTTGAAGTCTGGAGTTTTATCCCAGATACAGGGAGCTCTGGCACACTGCAGTAGAAACAGGATCATTAGTCATCACATTTACTAGGTAGTCAAACTAACCACTTTGGAAGTTTAAAAGGTGGTTATTTTTCTATTAATGAGTTATGAGGAAGTAGCTTGTATGAATTTAAAAAAGAATATGTAGCTGCTAGCAAATGACAGATTGATTATAAAAATCTAGCAAGAGAGGACAAAGAGACTTTGGATAGAGACAAGGAAACCTTGATGGCATAATGGTTAAGTGCTACGTCTGCTAACCAAAAGATTGGCAATTCGAGTCTACCAGGTGCTCTTTGGAAAGTAACTCTATGGGGCAGGTTTTTTCTGTCTTACAGGGTCCCTATGAGTTAGAAATGACAACAGTGCGTTCAGGCCTGATTTTTTTGGTTTTTTATTTTTTTGTTTGTTTGTTTTTGGCGTTTGATAATGGCATTGCATTGACAGAACTCTCTGGAACCTACCAGCTCATTTTTTCCTTTAAGAAGTCGCTTAAATTGCCATGCTCAGTAACTTCATACTAAAGTGAGGGAACTGGGTTAGAGTAGTTATCTTCTCAAATTCTGATTATATTATATTTAGATAAAAGGAAGTATATAAAAATTGTACTTTGAGTAATAAAGCTATTTAAACATCAGAATTGCTTTTCTCTAATGATTTGTTTTAAACATCTCAGTATTTTTCATGACATTATAAATTTAAATTTGACAGTGGATGCCTTTTTCTTTTAAGAATCTAGGAGTGATGAAAGGTAAATAGCCATTATTGCAAACCATTAACTAGAAGGGGAAAACAGAAGTGGTATTGGTGAGCAAGGTGAAAAGAAGGCGAGTGTGTGTGTGTGTGTGTGTGTGTGTGTGTGTGTGTGTGTGTGTGTGTTTGTGTTTAAGAGTGGTCAAAATGTTTATAGGATAGTGAGGAAAGGAGCTGGTGAAGGAGGAGAGATTGAAGGAAAAGGACATATTTGCTGGAAAAGTATCAGCAGAAGAGATATGGGAAGTGACGGTGTCAGATATATAAGTGGATAATTGGGCACAGTCCTGTGAAACACAAAGAGACACTCAATGTGCGTACACTTTAAAATCATGCTGATTTTATATGTGTGCATATGGCAGATACATTTATTATTTTAGAAATTATGTTTACAGCTTAAAATTGTGTTCAATAATAATCTAATAACTTTTTCTTTTTCTTGTAGGTACTAACTGTGACATCTATGATCTTTTTTATCCTGGCACAGGCCCCTGAACCATACATCGTTATCACTGGATTTGAAGTCACAGTTATTTTCCTTTTCATAGTTTTATATTTACTCAGACTTGATAAAATACTGAAATGGTTATTTTGGCCTTTGCTTGTAAGTGTTCAGTTTTACATTTAAAATGTAACTTTTTATTTTTTTTCTGCTGTTGTGAGATATTTTAATAAACTGTGTTGTTTAGTCCCCTTTTAAGGTGCTTTGTAACACGCTCAGGAAGAAGGAACTCCAGCCCACTGCTCATGCGTTCTCTATAGTCCCGGGGGGAGCTGCTTAGGAAGCCAGGGCAGCCACAGAGCATAAATTCTACTCTGAGCTCCATCTATCCGTAGATGTGGCTAATCCTTCTATTAGGAGAATTCACTTCAGTGTGGATCTTCTAAATACATTTACTGTTGATAAAAGTGTAGATATTTTTGATCTTTTAAGTGTACATTGAGATAGCCGCAAAATTGGGAAAAGAGAGGCAGGCATACCAGTATCTCTGCCTTCCGCATCTCAGATCTCTACATGAAGAGTCAAACTAATTTTGGGGAGGGAGGAATAAAGCCCAATTTTATTTCAGTTAAAAATGTCTGTAATAATGCTAAGTCATTTTAAGTTATCTTGAGCAACCTTACTTAATAGCATATGGTCTTCCACCTGCTATATTCAGAGAATTAGGAAAAACTGCCCCATGGAGTACCAGGTGGTTCTGAAGACTCTCAAAGCAGGCAGGTTAAAGGTATTTGTTAAGGTGTATGTGGCCCTTCAGCCAGGGGCACATGCTTGTTCGAGGAAAAACCTCTCACAAGTCTCATCTTCAGCATCTCGTCTTCCAAAGGTCTCTCTTCTACGTCTTCCTGTTGCTTAGACCCCTTTGGCTGGACTGGTGGTTGCCATGTCTTCCTCTGCTGCATTTGTCTCATCCTGTTGGACTTCAGAGTGCCAGCTGTCCAAGCTGGTAACTCGTATTAAAGAGAGAGTCCTTCAGAGTTCACCTAGGACGTGTAGTCTCCGTGTCTCCTGCCAGTGAGAACTGTTCTTCCTAAGTGTGTCTAATTTTGCCTTGCCTCTATCAAGCCACTTCCTACATTCTGGTTGGTTGGTTGTTGTTGTTATTTTCCCCCCTGCTTTCTTTTAATATGTACTTTTCTACGTTAACCAAATTTTGAAGTTTAATAGTTCTCTGTTAACACTTCCTTTCTGCCTGTATAGTTATCTGCAAATATATATAAACCGTTCCAGAACAAAGACTGTTTATCTTTCACATGTTACAGATCCATTCAGAATACAAGCTGCATATCTTAAGGCTACAGTTAAGAATGAAAACATTTTTATTTTGGGAAATGATGAAATGAATGAACTTGATCATCAAAAGTAATATAATTGCCAGTCATTCCATATCAAGGTGTCTGCCCAGCAGAAGGAGCCCTTGTGATGAAATGGTTCAGCATTTGGCAGCTAACTAAAAGGCTGGTGGTTCCAAGCCCAGAAAAGACCTTGTAATTTGCCCCCGTGAAGATTACCACCTTGGAAGCCCTGTGGGGCAGCTCCGCTCTCTTCTGCAGTGTTGCTGTGCATCAGAAGCCACTCTGTGGTGTGTAACAGCAGCAGCAACATGACCAGCAGCTGTGGTGGTTTTTTTTTCCCCTGAAAGTTAAACTGTTTTCCGTAAGTGTGGACTGCTGTTAGTTTTAGTAATTGCATCCTAGTGGCGTTATAAAGTTGTTTGATTTGCAGTGTAAAGTACTACCCCTTTTCTGATAAAAAGTGATCATGCCAGTGTATCCATTCTATCTTAAACTTTCTGCAGAATTCATCACCAACTTTCTTTCCTAGCCAGATACATTCTCCCTCCAACCACAGTTACGTTAAATAAAACTAAGTTTGTTAAGTAGTTAAATGATCGGTGTTAACAACAAACAAATCGTGGACAAAGGGAACCACCAGGTGTCACTGTAGACCAAATATGATACAGGTGTCCTTTTACTGGGGCACTTGGATTTCCTGGAAGATCTACATGCAAATCAGTTTGCCTAACAAACTGGAACTTTTCAAAATCTTTTCAGAGCTGATAGTGTTTGTTTGGTTTTATTTTTTTTGGCATTGCTTGGAGATGTTCATGTAAAGCTGGCCTTTGTATTTTGGGCTTTCAGGATGTTATCAACTCATTAGTAACAACAATATTCATGATCGCTGTATCTGTGCTGGCACTCATACCAGAAACCACAACAATGACAATCCTTGGAGGGGTAAGTGAATACCTTTCTACATTCTTTTTTTTAGGTTTGATCAGAACACAAATTCATCTGAAAAATAGATGTGGGCAGAAGATTATGCTCTGTTCGTCACCGAGGCTCCAGGGCCTATATACAGTGCCCAGTAGCTTAAGAAGTTTGTGTGTGAATGCATGCCCTGATGATCATGAAGGAATATGATTTCACACTAAAACTGGAGTTAACCAAATACAGAGGTCTCTACATAACTTTTTTATGTAGGGCTTTCTTGTTCAGAAGCTCAGGAATAATAATTTCAGCCCTCAGAAAATTAATCACGCTAAACACTATTGTAGACAATGTTGTAATTACTGGATCTGTTTCCTTGTATACTACTTAATTCCAAAAGGAGCCGTGGTGGCACAGTGATAAAGAGCTCGGCTGCTAACTGAGAAGTCAGCAGTTCAGATCCACCATCTGCTCTTTGGATACCCTGTAGGACAGTTCTCCTCTGTCTGTAGGGTTGCTATGAGTCAGAATCGAATCTATGGCAGTGGACTTGGTTTTGGTATTTCCCTGAAAGATCTAAGCCTCCCCAGAAAAAAACTCAAGTAGAATAAAAGTGAAAATAATTCTAATGAGTAAAAAGACCTTATCAAGTTACACAAGTGAAAAAAGGATAATCATATCAGAAAACCTAAACTTAGGGAAACTGCTGTGATTAGTTACAGTACTTTAGCTCTGAGGAACCTGATACTGAAGGCACAGAAAAGCCAGATGGGTGAGTTTTGTAGCTCTCAGCTTGAAATGAAAGGATACATAAACCAGAAAACCACTCCTACTGCCATCAAGTTGATTGGAGCTCCTAGCAACTCAGTGGATACATACCACTCCATAAAAGACAGACACACTATTCTGAGTCAGTTATTTCTTGTTCAGATCCTTCTTCAGGTGGAGTTCATAAATAATGTCCTCATGATTCCTTATAACTAAACCATTCTTTTGAAGCCTGCTTGAGAGGAAGCAAGTCAGTTTTGTCATACTTGATCCTGGAAAGCAAGCCAAAATTTAAAAACACAGTCAAGTAATTTCATTATAGTTCTGATTGATAATATTTTTGAAATTTCTTACCAATGGTTCAGAATCCTTTGGCTCTTCTAGGTTCTGACAGAGATTTAGAAAGTTCTTTAATAAATCTCCCTCCTACTTCCTTGCGTTTTCCTAATGTGGACCACTTAGAAGAATTGATTGCCCTCAGACAACCATGTAGGCCAGAATCCACACTTTGTCTGTCTCCATTACTGGGCCCTATGCAACTTGACAAGGAATCAGAATTACTTTAGAAGTGAAATGGTAGTGCTGTAACAGCAGTTTCACCAGTTGTCTTTAAAGATAATTTTATCCCTCTACTGTAGAGAAAGGAAACCCTGGTGGCATAGTAATTAAGTGCTGTGTCTGCTAGCCACAGGGTCATCAGTTCAAATCCACCAGGTGCTCCTTGGAAACTTTGTAGGGCAATTCTGTTCTGACCTATAGGTTCACTGTGAGTCAGAATTGACTCAATGGCAATGGGCTTTCTTCTTTTTTACTGTAGAGAAAAGGAGCCTGGGTGGCACCGTGGTTAAGTACTCAGCAGCTCATCAGAAGATTCATGGTTCAAACCCAACAGCCAGTCTGGGAGAAAGACGTAACCATCTGCTTCTGTAAAAATTACTGCCTTGGCAATGTTATGGCGGAGTTCTACAGAGTCACTGTTCAAATAAATTGGACAGCAGTGGGTTTGGGCTTTTTGCAGTTGTTACTCTGAAGAGTTTACTTTATTCACTTCATTCATTTATTCACTCCTGAAGTGTTCTTTGACAGGTGCTGAAATAACATATAGTCTAATACAACAGCCATTAGCTACACATGACTCCTGAGCTCTGAGAGTAAGGCTAGTCTGCACTGAGATGAGCTGTAAGTTTAAACACATACTAGCTTTTACTACCCCCGAAAAGAAAAACACCTCATTAGTAACTTTTACTATCTTGATAACATGTTAAAATGATAATTTGGGGACATACTGAGTTAAGTAAAATGTATCATTAAAATTAATTTCACTTTTTAAAAATTTTCTCTTGTGGCTACTAGAAATATTTCATTACGTGGCTCACACTGGCAATTCCTCGTGTGACTTCTTTTGGATGTGGGTCCTTCTTGCCAGTCGCTTAGAACCTAACACAGGAGACAAGTGCAAACAGCTGTATGTGAGATGTTGACAGTGCTGTTGTGCACAGAAGAAAGGAAGCAGCCACCTCTTTTTGGTAGAGGGATTGCAGTTTGCTAAGAATAAAAGGGGAGAGAAGGAGAGGAGCTAGACGGAGGAGCCAGAGATGTCCAGAGTGCCTAAGTCCTGAGAGGCTGGGAGGAGGTGTGCAGTGCGGTCAGAGGTCGTTTTTTGAGATTGCAGGTGGGAGCGGAGCTAATGAACAGGGTCGTGTTATGGGAGCCTTGTCTGCAGATTGCTGGCTGCCAAATGGAGCAGACCAGATGGCCGTCAGAGTATCCACCGAATCCCTTGTGTTCTAGTGTATTCCCATCCCCTAGAAAATTGATTGAGGCCCTGTTTAGATCCCATTTCATCAGTGAATGCAGCTCGGCGTTTGAGGGTTTGCTCTGACTCAGCATTCCGGCACTCCACATTTTGAGCTGGTGTTAACTTGGACCCTTTCTTCAGTAGAGTTTGGCCACAGAAAAGTCAAAGAATTGAACGTTGGGAATAGAAGTGTCCCTTGGTAACTAAATGTGGTCATTAGGGCTTCAAACAGTACATGCAACTCACAAGACCGAAGTCAAGCAAGAAAGGCAGGCAGATGCTTATTTCAGAGCCCATGAGGCGGCTTCTGCGCCCTTCAGTTACAGCCTCCCTGTCCATGAGTCGGCATCGACTGGTCGGCGTGGGTTTGCGTCGCTTTAGTTTTGGCCTCCCGGCAGGTCCGGAGAGGAAGCCCACCTCCGTCGGTCGGGGTCGTCGCGCTTGCGCGGGGGCGGGGCTTGGGGGCGGGGCGGTCTCAGACTCGGAGCCCGAGAGGGCGCTGGGGAGAGGACGGGAAAACCGCTGACGTTGGTGGCTGTAGTGACGCTGTCTTTGCTTCCAGGTGTTTGGGCTCCTGTCAGTTGTGTGCTGTATTGCAGATGGGGCCCTTGTTTACCGGAAGCTTCTGTTTAATCCAAGCGGCGCTTACCAGAAGAAGCCTTCTCATGAGCAAAAGCGTATTTTGTAATTTTTGTAAACCTTTTTAGTTGATGCCAAGCATTAAAAATTTTTCTTTATTCTTCCACATATTGTCTGCAATTCTTATTTTGATCTCAATGTGGAAGCTAAGGAGATTAGTGAACACCCTAGGCCCACCGCCTATCCTGACTTTGACTTGCAAGTGAGGGCAAGGGAACTGCCCCGGGCCTGGGAAGGGGAGAAAAAGATGCCAGGGCACACCCTAAATGGCCACCGGAGTTCACCGCCTGGCTGGCTGTCAGCCTAGACGTGGTGGGCGGTTGCGACCAGGATGTCTAGAGAGCTCGGCTGTCCACGGGCTGTGCACGAGAGGGGTGCCCGGTGGCCGTTGGTGCGCACCACTAGTTACCCAAGGATAGCCGGCCGCCCGTGGTGCCACTTAGAGCCCAGGGCCAGCCTGACGCCAGGCCGTGAGGCCCGCCATGGCCTCCCGAGATGCTAGCCTCAGGGCACATACAAAGAACATACAACCCGGAGGGGCAAGGCCATCTGGGACCTCCATGCGATCCGTACAGTCAGACCTTTCGGTGCGCTCCTCAGTCAGAGCACCGTCTGTACGTTCAAACGTCTCCAGCCGTTCAGTGAGGTCAGTATCTAACAAGCATCATGCTCCCGAGGCTCCAGCACCCTCGAAGCTCTCAGCACCCCCGAAGCTCTCAGCACCCCAGCCCCAACATGAACAGAGCTCACTCATGACTGCAAAGGATAAACAAGAGGCCAAGATGCGTGCAGAGGGCCGAGCCAAAGTCCCGCACACCTACAGAGACAGCTTTAAGAACTTCTGCTTCTCACCAACCGGAGTGTTGAAGGTCCTGAGGCTGGTGAGCAGAGAGATGGTGACCCTGGCTGGGGGGACAAGCTAGCTGTGGCCTCCGGTACTGATACCCACAGCTTTCTCTGCCTATCACTTTCTTGCCTGCCCCTCCTCCCTTCCATCTCCACCCCTAAAGACCTCAGCCCTTCCTACAGATTTGGCTCTTTTTCTTTATTGCTTTTATCTTTCTGGAAACTCTGGTTACATAGCAAATAAGAGTCAGCTAACCAAAAAGGTCAGCAGTTCAAATCTACCAGTAGCTTCTTGGAAATGCGGTGGACTAGTTCTACTCTATTCTATAGGGTCACAGTGAGTGGGAATCAACTGGACAGCAGTAGGTTTTGGTTTGTGTATTCAGGTTTCCCGTCACATGAGTGTGGTCCTTTCCAAAACACTATTGATTATGCAGAGACATAACTCTTTGTCTGTTCCCAGTGTGCCTAATTGAGGCGTTAAGTTGGATTTGTACAAACAAACTAGTTCCCTGTTTGGATTTCTTTTTAATTGGCATGTTGCTAACTGAACTACCTGGCTAATCACTGATTGGTGTCATCGATTATCTATGATTGAAAAGTTCAATTAATTTAATTAAAATAGTAATACTGGCCAACTAGTTTGCATTCTTTAAATTAGCAGAAATAAATTTTGGTAATCATATCTAATATTGTCAGGTTGTAGTAAAATTTATACCCTTCTGCTCTGCCTGTGTCCATTACCGCTGAGTCAGTTCTGACTCACAGTGAGCCTATAGAACAGAGTAGAACTACCCCCTTGGGTTTCCGGGGAGCGGCTGATGGGTTCAAACTGCCTTTTGGCTAGCAGCCAAGCTCATAACTGCTGCAATGTCAAGGCTGTCTGCTGGTGGCACTTAAACTAGTATGATAATTGATAACAGAAATGAGAAAGCCACATGACGGATGTTCATGTCTTTTAACTCCAACGATCCATTCCTGGGACTGCTAAGGAGATTAATCAATAGAAACCAAAATCATTGTGCATAAAGATATTTGGGATGGCAAAACAACAAATGCTGGAGAGGCTGTGGAGAAAGTGGAACTCTCCTACACTGTTGGTGGGGTTGCAGAATGCTCTAGCCTCTTTGGAAAGCGATCTGGCGCTTCCTTAAAAAAATGGATGTAGACATACCATTTGACCCAGTAATTCCACTACTTGGAATATATCCTACAGAATCAAGGCCATTCACACTAACAGACACATCCACAAGAATGTTTATCGCAGCACAGTCCACAATAGCAAAAAGATGGAATCAACCCAGATGCCCAACAACAGAGGAATGGGTAAGTAAACTATGGTATATATACTCAATGGAGCACTACGCAATGATGAAGAATAATGATGATTCCAGGAAACATCTCATGACCTGGTTTCAACTGGAAGACATTATGTTGAGTGAAAGTAGTCAGCGACAAAAGGACAAATACTGTGTGAGACCCCCTACGATAAGATCTCAAAAACAGACTTATGTATAGAAGAAAAGACTCTTTGACAGCTGCAAGGGAGGGGAGGGAAGCAGGGCGGGGGGAAGGGTTTAGACTAGATAGTTGGTAGAAATTTGGTTGGGTGAAATTGGTGATAGCACACATTAGAAACAAGAACAATATTAAGTGGACTTCAACATAACTTGAATACTCCTTCCATCTTAACCCAATATTTCAAGGACAGAGTAGCTGGGGCAGAAGGCAGGAAACCATGCTCTTAGGTGAAATTGAGGCCAATTGGCACAACTAGTGTTTTGCTAAGAGGGCTCTCTGCACTCACATTGGTGAGTGGTGTCTGGGGTCTTAAAAGCTGCCAAGCTGCCATCTGAGGGCACAGAAAATGGTCCCAACTCAGCAGGAACGGATGCTCACTGAGGACCAAAATGACATGGGGTAAAGACAACCCAGAAGACAGAGAAACCCACATGAGTGGGTGCCTACATAGACTTGGGACTGGAAGAACTGGATGGTGCCTGGACACCACCAGTGATAGCCACGATGGAGCTCACTAAGTTGAGACACACTGGCAACACAAGAATAAAAAGGGGTGCACCCTGAGATCTCCACTTAAAGACTGCAATTGATGGTCCAGTGGCTTCAGGGTTCCCCTGGGAGCATGGCTTCTGGCCCTGATGCTGCCCTTGCCCATAAATCATAATGAAGATCTACTCTTCGGACACAAATGGATTGGACTTGGCAATGCAGAGTGACCATATATTGGATGCACTTTATGGTTCTATGCATCTATAGGATATCATCCTGCTGACCTCTGGCTGGAGGAAGGAGAGTGGGTGGAGAGGAGAGGAAAGGAGACTGTTGGGAGGATGAGATGTGTGGAGCAGATACGAATATACGAATAGCGTGCTGTCACTGGGCAGAGACAGCAGTGGAAGCTGCATATAGGTGGGCATGTAAATTTATATGGGAATGTACATTTTCACTCAGTCATAATAATACATATATATATATAAAAGATATTTGGGATGGTACTATTTGAGTAAGAGAAATGAAACAGTTTAAAGGATAGGGATGTGATTTAGAAATTAATGTTCACAAAAGCAGTAGTTTATTCTGAAATTACTAGTTATAAAAGGAGGCTTGGGGCACAACAGTTAAGCACTCCACTGCTTGCTGAAAGGGTTCAAACACACCCAGCTGCTCCTGGGGAGAAAGACCTGACAGTCTGCTTCCGTAAAGATTACAGCCAAGAAAACCCTATGGGAGAGTTCTCTGCCACATGGGGTTGCTATGAGTTGGAATTGACTCAATGATACCTAATAACCGCAGTAATAATAAAGACCTAATACAGGGGCCTGTTTTTTAAATTTGTAAGAAAAATATGTATAACTATGATTACAGCTACATGACAGACACACCTGTGGATGGGTGTCATGGATTCATTTGTGTCCCCCCAAAACACACGTAGCCATGTGGCTGGGCCGTGATTCCCTGTATTCTATGATTGTCCTCCATTTTGTGATTTTCCTGTGCTGTATGTTAAAGGATTAGGGTGGGACTGTAAATCTCTTTATAAGATCACCTCCCTGCTCCACTGCAAAGGGAGTTTCCCTGATGTATGGCTTGCCCCATCCTTAATGCTTTCATCTTGCAAGAGGTAAAAGGAAAGGGAAGCAAGCAGAGAATTGGGAACCTCACAGCATCAAGAAAGCAGCACCGGGAGAAGAGCACATCCTTCAGACCTGAGGTTCCTGCGCCAAGATGCTCCCTGGACAAAGAGTGTTGCAATACTGCACTTTCCTCAAGAGCTAACAAAGGGGAAAGCCTTCCCCTGGAGTGGACATCCTGAATTTGGACTTGTAGCCTACTAGACTGTGTAAGAATAAACTTTCCTTTGCTAAAGCCATCCACTCTTGTGGTATTTCTGTTAGAGCAGCACTAGCTGACTGAAACAAGGGGACTGGAAGATGATATACCAAAAGGTAGCAGCTGTGTTTGAGTGATGGGATTGTGGATTATTTTTCCCCCCCAAGCTTTTTGTTAATTCTTTTCTAAAGTATGTAAGTGGATCATATTCACTGTAGAAAACTTAGAAAATATACATAAGGAAAACCAATATTACACTGATATCAAAACCAGACAGAGTTCAGAAAGAGAAAATAGAGATCTCACTTGTATCGAGGTAAAAAATCTTAACATATTAGCAGAAAATATTTAACAATATTTTAAATATATACCATAAGGCAGAGACAAAAAGATGATTCAATATTAGTACTCTTATTAACATAATCTGTGAAATTATAGCTGAATGGAAAAAAATGTAGAGAAGATACCAGTAAGATACCGGTAAGATAGAAATATTTTATTGGCGTAAAAAGTAGATGTCTCAAACCAAAAGTCAATATCATATTTAATTAAGCATCAGAAGTATTCCCATTAAAATGAGCAAAAAGATGTTTGCTATCAGCACTAATATTCAATATTTTTCTGGACTTGTCATCACAGTTAGGAAAAAGGAATACAAAAATTTGAAGAGAAGCAGCAAAATATTGATTCTTACAGCTGATACAATTGTATCTCTTAAAAAAAACTCAAGGTAAACTAGAAAACAGTTGAAAATAAGCTAGCTAAGAGACTCATTATTGAGTGTTTCTATAAACAAATGGCTCAGAAGAGAAGAAAATATTTCTCTTACAACAGCAATTCAAATGAAATAAAGAAAGATCTATATGAAGAAAGTTTTAAAATTCTGAGGGATTTATTTTAAAAAAACACTAACTGGAAAGATGATTTGTTCTTGAATAGTAAGACTAAATTTTAGTCTTTCCAAATCTATAAATTAAATGTAATCCCAGCTAAAATACCAAGAGGTGTAGTTTAGAGAACTAAACTAAAACAAACATGGAAGGCAGTCATAGAAAAATAATGAGACAAGGAGCATGTCAAACAATAACAATGTAAAGTGAAATACCTATATTTAAAAAATACTAGAAAAGAAATTGCAACTCAGTGGAAGAGGACAGTCTCACAAGACCCAAAAAAGAATTTAGTTTATGACAGAGGCTGGTATATACAAATAATGGTGTGTTCCAATAAATGATGCTGGGCTAACCAGCAACAACTTGCAAAAGTACAAAGCTGGAGCTCTCCCTCAGTCTCTCCATTATGATCAATTTCAGGGAGATGAAAGAATTAAATTGGAATGTGTTTAAGTGGGACATAATATATAAATTTGATGTCAAAAAGATTTTAAACAGAGGCAGGGCCAAGATGGAGTAGATAGACACTTCCTGTAACCCCTCTAACAGTGAAGACATGAACAAATTAGTCCAGTACATATGACATCCTAGGAGCCCTGAACTTCAAAGCGAGAGTTGAGAAATTGGGCTGAGCCCAGCAGAATGGAGAACAGCACCAGACGTACATAGGATGCCATGGACCTGACCTGCCAGGAGGCAGCCTCAGATGCTGCATGGTGGACCAAGCATGGAGACTGGTGGGCATTTCCCTCAGTGGAGATGATTGTTTGGAGATTCCACTCACGCTTGTAACTTACTGCACATGGACCTGAATCTTTCCTTTGATAACGGGCTGCCTCTCTTCTCCCAGAGCTCCCCGCTTCTCTGAACTGTTCCCTTGGCTAGAGTCTGACGCCATTAACTGAGCCAGAAGTACAACTCCTTAAGCCCTTTGTGAGCCATTTTCTGAGACTCAGAAGGGGAAGAGTTTAACAAACTGGAGAAAGTGGGGAGAAAAGAAAAAATATATTTTCTGCCAACTCCCCAGAAAATTGGGGCAGAAACTGTTCCTTCACCTAGATTTAGACATAATAGGATACGCCAACCCTGTAGACACTCAGGGATGGTGTTAACCTCTGAACTTTCTCCATGGCTGCAGCCAGACACCTGTGGTTATACCAGTCAACCCTGCCCATCTAGAACAGTAAGCAAGAGCTTGCACCACATACTTAGTGACTGATCACCAGGACACCTGAGCTGAATCCATATAAGAAAAGTAAACTGTGCATTTTAAAACAAGAATGTAGAACACAGTAAGCAAACATAAATAACTACAATTTACTGATGGCTTAGAAACAGCAGTCCATATCAAAATACTTAAAGGGGTGGACCATAATCCCTTTAAAAAGCTCCCAAAACAAAGAGTTAAATTTTCCAGAGGAAGAGAACTTCCTGGAATTATCATAGGTAGAAGACAAAATGTGGATATTTAGAACTCTTCAAAAGATGAGGAAGGAAATGCAGTAAAATGCAAGACTCAACACCTCACGCTACCTCACTTTAGAACCTATTACACTGCCACGGTAGTCAAAACAGCCTGGTACTGGTATAAAAGCAGAAACATAGATCAATGGAACAGAAGTGAGAATCCAAATATAGCATCATTCACCTATGAGCAGCTGATATTTGACAAAGGTCCAAGGTCTGTAAACTGGGGAAAAGACAGTCTCTTTAACAAATCATGTTAACATGACTGGATATCCACCTGTAAAAAAATGAAACAAGACCTATATCTCACACCATACACAAAAACTACCTCAAAATGGATCAAAGACCTAAATGTAAAACCTAAAACAATATAGGTCATGGAATAAAAAATAGGGACAATGCTGGGAGCTCTAATGCCTAGTATTAGCAGACTACAAAATATTACCAACAATGCACAAACACCAGAAGAGAAAATAGACAACTGGGAACTCCTAAAAATAAAATACTTATGCTCATCCAAAGACCTCACCAAAAGAATAAAAAGACTAGGAAAAAAATTTTGGCTACTGTGAATCTGGTCAGTGTCTAATCTCCATAATCTACAAGGTACTACAAAAACCTCAACAAGAAAAAGACAAATAACCCCATCAAAAAACGGGAAAAAGACATGAACAGGAACTTCACTAAAGAAGACATCCAAGACACTTACAGATATATGAGGAAATGCTTGTGGTCATTAGCCATTGGAGAAATCCAAATCAACACTACAATGAGATATCATCTCACCCCAACAAGGCTGGTGTTAATCCGCAAAACAACATAATAACTGTTGGAGAGGTTGTGAATAGATTGGAACTCTTCCGTACTATTGGTGGTAATGTAAAATGGTACAATTGAAATCGATTGGGTGCTTTCTTAAAAAGCTAGAAATACAAATACCATATGATCCAGCAATCTCACTGCTTGGAATAAGGGCTGTCACATGAACAGATACCTACTCACCAATGTTTGTTGCAGCACTGTCCATGATAGCAAACAAATGGACTCAACCTAGCTGCCCATCAACAGATGAATGAATAAACAAACTCTAGTATAGTCACAATAGAATACCATGCAATTATAAAGAACAACAATGATGTTAGGAAACATCTCATAACTGGGGTCATCAGGAAGACATTATGCTGAGCAAAATTAGTCAGTTCCAAAAAGACAAATATTGTATGAGACCACTATTTTAAGGATTTAATACAAGGTTTAACCACAGAAAAAAATAATCTTTGATGGTTACAAGGTGGAGAAGGAGAGAGGGGGTATTCATGGATTAGGTAGTGGGTAGCTGGTGGGTTAGGTGAAGGCAATGACAACATGAAGTATACAGGAGGTTAGCACAATTGAACTACATCAAAATCTAGCTGGTTTTCTAAATACAACCCAACACTTTGAAGGACAGAGTAGCAGGGACAGAAGTCTGGGGACCGTGCTTTCAGGAGACATTTAGGCTAATTGACATAACTTTTTTTTTTTTTAATTTTTTATTTAATATAACTGAGTGAAAATGTACATTCCCGTATAAATTTACATGCCCACCTATATGCAGCTTCCACTGCTCTCCCTGTCCGGTGACAGCACACTATTCCTCTCTGCTCCATACATGTCTCGTTCTCCCAGCAGTCTCTTTTTCCCTCCTCTCCACCCACTCTCCTTCCTCCAGCCAGAGGTCAGCAGGATGACATCCTATAGATATATAGAACCATAAAGTGCATCCAATATATGGTCACTCTGCATCGCCAAGTCCAATACATTCCTGTCTGAAGTGTGGACCTTCGTTATGATTTATGGTCAAGGGCAGCATCAGGGCCAGAAGCCATGCTCCCAGGGGAACCCCAAAACCACTGGACTATCAATTGAGGTCTTTTAGTGGGGATCTCAGGGTGCACCCCATTTTATTCTTGTGTTGCCAGTGAGACTCAGCTTAGTGAGCTCCATCATGGCTATCACTGATGGTGGCCAGGCACCATCCGGTTCTTCCGGTCCCAAGTCGATGTAGGCACCCACTGCTGTGGGTCTCTTTGTCTTCTGGGTTGTCTTTCCCCCATGTCATTTTGGTCCTTGGTGAGCATCTGTTCCTGCTCAGTTGGGACCATTTGCTGTGCCCTCGGACTAAGTTGTGTTTTTTTAAGAAAATCTTGAGTGGCATCTGGGATCTTAAAAGCTAGCAACTGGCCATCTAAGTAACATCAGTTGACTTCAATCTACCTGGAGCAGAGGGGAACAAAGACCGTCAAAGACTTGAGGAAAATAAGGGCCCAGCAGATAGACGGTGCCATACGATCCAGATCCTACATCAACATGACACCACTAGGACTAAATGATGCCCCCCTACCACCAAAAACTACACTGCCAGGGAACAGAATATAAATTTCCTGATGTAGCAGGAGAAAAATGGGTGTGTAAAACTAGAAGTGTATTAAAACACCAGACTTGACGGTCTGTCAGACTGGAGGGTCCCCCAAGGATATGACCAGTACCAAAGCCAACTCTCGGACAAAGATTGGACCGGCCTATAGGACATAGTTCAAATTGAAACTGAAGAAAATTGGAACAAGTCCACAAGAGCCAAAGTATGACCTTAAGTATATCCCTCCTGAATTTAAAGACCATCTCAAGAACAGATTTGATGTGTTGATCACTAATGACCAAAGACCAGATGAATTGTGGAATGACATCAAAGACATCATCCATGAGGAGAGTAAGAGGTCATTAAAAAGACAGGAAAGAAACAGAAGACCAAATTGGATGTCAGAAGAGACTCTGAAACTTCCTATTGAACGTTGAACAGCTAAAGCAAAAGGAAGGAATGGTGAAGTAAAAGACCTAAACAGAAGATTTCAAGGAGTAGCTTGAGAAGACAAAAGAAAGTATTATAATAACACGTGCAAAGAGCTGGAAATGGAAAACCTGAAGGGAAGAAAATGTTCTGCATTTCTCAAGCTGAAAGAACTGAAGAAAAAATTCAAGCCTCCAGTTGCAGTAGTGAAGGCTTCTGCAGACAAACTCTTAAACAACTCAGGGAGCATCAAAACAAGATGGAAGGAATACACAGAGTTATCATACCAGAAAGAACTGGTTGATGTTCAGCCATTTGAAGAGGTAGCGTATGATCAGGAACCAGTGGTTCTGAAGGAAGAAGTTGAAGCTGCATTGAAGGTATTGGCAAAAAACAAGGCTCCAGGAATTGATGGAATATCAGTTGAGATATTTCAACAAACAGATGCAATGCTGGAAGTGCTCACTTGTCTATCCCAAGAAATTTGGAGGACAGCTACCTGGCCAACTGACTGGAAGAGATCCATATTTATGCCCATTCAAAAGAAAGGTGATCCAACTGGATGTGGAAATTAACAAATAATACCATTGATATCACAACACAAGTAAAATTCTGCTCAAGATCATTCAAAAGCAACTACAACAGTCTACTGACAAGGAACTGCCAGAAATTCAGGCTGGATTCAGAAGAGGACATAGAAACAGGGTTATCATTGCTGATGTCAGATGGATCTTGGCTGAAAGCAAAGAATATCAGCAAGATGTTTACTTGTGTTTCACTGACTATGCAAAGGCATTCCACTAAATTACTAAATTATGGCTAACATTGCAGAGAATGGGAATTCCAGAACACCTAATTGTGCTCTTAAGGAATCTGTATATGGATCAAGAGGCAGTCATGCGAACAGAACAAGGGGTTTAAAGTCAGGAAAGGTGTGCTTCAGGGTTGTATCCTTTCACTGTATCTTTTTAATCTGTATGCTGAACAAATAATCCGAGAAGCTGGATTATATGAAGAAGAACACAGCATCAGTATTGGAGGATGACTCATTAACAACCTGCATTATGCAGACGACACCCCTGTACTTGCTGGAAATGAAGAGGATTTGAGACACGGATGAAGATCTAGGACCACAGCCTTCCTTATGGATTGCACCCCAACATCAGGAAGACAAAAATCCTCATGACTGGACCACTAAGCAACATTGTCATAACTAGAGAAAAGATGGAGGTTGTCAAGGATTTCATTTTGCTTGGGTCCACAATCAACACCCATGGAAGCAGCAGTCAAGAAATCAAAAAACAGACTGCACTGGGAAAATCTGTAAGGATGTCACGTTGAAGACTAAAATACATCTGACTTAAGCCATGGTATTTTCAATTGCATCATATGCGTGCAAAAGCTTGACCATGAACAAAGAAGACATAATATTGGAGAAACATGTTGAATGTACCATGGACTGCCAAAAGAACAAATAGAGCTGCTCTGGGAGAAGTACAACCAGAGTGCTCCCTGGAAGCAAAGATGGCAAGACTGCATCTTACATACTTTGGACATGTTGTCAGGATAGATCAGTCCCTGGAGAAGGACATCATGCTTGGTAGAGTGGAGGGTCAGCGATAAAGAGGAAGACCCTCAACAAGATGATCGATTGACACAGTGGCCACAACAATGGGCGTAAGGATAAAAAGGATTGTGGTCATGGCACAAGACTGGGCAGTGTTTCATTCTGTTGTTCATGGGGTTGCTATGAGTTAGAACCATCTTGATGGCACCTAACAACATAAGACATGGAGTGGTGCTGGAGCAGAGCATGCTTCTTGGCTCAAATAGAGACATGAGGCTGCCTGGGCCTCATGAGAGGGTGGAGGAGGACAGGAGCTGGTTGAATGGATGCTGAAAGTACATGGTGAAAAGGAGGCGTGTGCTGGCACAAGGGCGTTAGAGATAGAGCAATTAGAGCTGCATAGTGGTGTGTGTTCATGGTTTTATATGGCATATTGATTTGGATTGTAGACTTTTACTTAAAACTTAAAAAATATTTTAAACTGAAAAAGCCACAAACTAAGTCAAAAGATGAATGACAAAAGGAGAAATACGTACAATACACAACAAGCCACAGGCTATTTTTCCCTTTATATGTATTTGTATTTATGTATGCAAACAAGAAAACCAAACCCACTGCTACTGAGTTGATTCAGACTCATAGTGACCCTATAGGACTGAGTAGAACTGCCCGATAGAATTTCCAGGGAGCATCTGGTGGATTCAAACTGCTGACCTTTTGGTTAGCAGCTGTATTTTTTAACCACTAATGCCACCAGGATTTCTATGTAATTCCGTGTGTGTGTGTGTGTGTGTGTGTGTGTGTGTGTGTGTGTGTGTGTGTGTGTTCTGGCATGAAATGTAAACTAAAGATGAGGAAGGAGAAAGAAACTGATTTTTTTTTACCTTTCTGTACTGCGTGTATTTTTATTGTGCACATGTATTATATCCTCTGTAGCATTTAACTACTGTGCCACCAGGGTTTCCTCTAAAAATATAAGGAATCCTAAAAACAAAATGTATATGCAAAACAACACAGGCCATTTCAACACAATCAGATTTATATCCTGACAATTTACATATATGTATTCTTTCAAATAACATTAAATGTGCGTTAAACGAATCCTGTCTCTTTTATTACAGAGTCTTATTGTAGGAGCATTAGTCTGTTTTGT
The DNA here is from genome assembly GCA_028571685.1 of Heterohyrax brucei. Classification (NCBI taxonomy): domain Eukaryota; kingdom Metazoa; phylum Chordata; class Mammalia; order Hyracoidea; family Procaviidae; genus Heterohyrax; species Heterohyrax brucei. The sequence goes on along the minus strand of CM053161.1, from coordinate 56,682,013 downwards.
CCAAGTCCAAGCTCGTGAGCCGTATATAGGAATCACAGTCCTGGAGATCTGCATGGTGACTTTTTTTATTCTATCATATGTGACAACTCTTCAGTACTTGATAACCAGTTTACATTGGCCCTTACTTGTAAGTGTTTATTTTCATAATTTGAATATAAGCTTTTCCCTCAGCTCTAATGGGACAGCACTTGGCTTGGCTCAGCTCTAAAAAGCCAAAGCCAAGTGCCGTCAAAGGCTCTCCTAAAAGTGAAACAACAAAGCTCTCTCTGGACAAGGGCGTAACTGAGCTGTGACAGTTGTTGTCCTTTCCCTTGGGGAGAAAATAGCTGTAAACACCTAGAATGAGTCCTTAAAGCGCACTGTCCTTGGGACAACCAACGTGCACTCCTGCTTCTGACTTAGAGGGTAAAAACCCATCTCACTGTGGCACGTGATGCTTTTCATCTTGTCCCAAAAAGTGTTTCAATTTGTACATTCAGCAGATAAAGACATTTCCTGCCCATGGCTTGTAAAACAATGTATGCTTCTACTTTGTACACATTTACCCCAAAACAGCAGCCAACATGACTGAGTTGTGGCAAAAATTCCACACATACCTTGAAAAGTTGCAGGAGCCAATCTTGTGTTGGGTGAGGGTCCTTACTCCCAAAGGGGTGCCATATGGTGGAGTACCCAGGAAAAGACATTGCACACCCTCCTGAGGTAGTCATTTCCAGAATTCCACATTCGTTACTGATGGAAAAATCCCTGTAGTGAATCCCTCAAGGCTCAGATAGAGTCTGTTTGTCCGGAAGCATGCAGATCTGTGCCCTCCAGGGTCTAGAAAGGCAGTTCAGCTGCATGGTTTGGAGTAAGGGTTTGTTTGTTTTTTTCCCAGAGACAGACACAGGGTTCACTTCCTGGTCCTGTCCCCTCCAGCCATGTGACCTTTTCCTCCTTTGCGTTTCATAGCTGGGGAAACTGAAGCTTTAGGGTCACGTGGCTTTTGGTCAACTTTTAATAACCAACTCCTCTTGCTGCCTGTGCCCTGGGGAGGGAGGAGTCTCCTTTCTTTGGGTGACTATGGGAGCCCAGAAGGTAAGACAGATGCATAGAAGGCCTTGCCTTTTTCTTGCTACTGTCCTCCAGGACCAGGGCCTGCCCCAGCCCATGGTTTCATAGTATGGCAACTCTGTCTCACTAAGGAGGTTGCCCTGTTATTCTGATGCTCCACTGCTTAGCAGTACACACACCGAGCACCCCCCAGTCAATTAGATGGTGAGTGACCTATTTAACTTACAAGTCATTGAACAATACTCATCTAAACAGGGCTCAAACTGTGTTCTCTTCCCCTATGTAGTCCCTCCCTTTCTACTCTGCCTGTTTAGATTCCATGAGATGCAGGACACGTGCATACAATTTTGCTCAGAAAGGCAAGTAGCCGTCACTGGGTGGTAGTGGAAAGGCTGTGGTATGGCATCAGCGTGCTAGTTGAGTGTGGGCATTAGCACCTAGGGAGTTACTATTTGACCCTTAAGAGAGTGGGGACTTGGAGACATATGGGCATCAAACTGCAAGGAACTCCTGGGACCTTATCAAAAGGGCAGAGCAGGAAACCACAGAACACACCACCTGCATCATTGTGGAATTCCAACTTGGGCAAGAGGTGTCCAGTGTGCCCAGCTGCCACTTCCTTCCATCCTTTCTCTCCAGATGAGATGGTTTGGAGGCCATGAGGACAGATTTGGGTGAGGAGTACTGATTTCCTTCAAAGCAAACTCCAAGGATAGCATCCCCTCCTCCCATTCTTGTTTGCCAATGGGCTGAGGGCCAGCCTCCCACCAGGGAAAGAGACGGAAAGTCTGATATATCTGGGCTATAGACCCTTATGGGGAAGCCGCAAAGAGCCCTAAACTCAGGTACAGCAACCTGCTGAGACCTGTGGCCTCTGGGACCACATTGGGCAGCTATGGCAGGAGCACCTCTGGCAGATGGTGGAGCCTGGGCTTGGGGACTCAAACCCAAGTCTCTGAGTTGTAGTTGCTGGCTTCTTTCAAGTCCGTGGTGGGACCCTGACCGCAAGAACCCTGACACTACCAAGGGGGCATCCTCAGCCAGTGTCCTGACTCTATCAGTTTGAGTGAGAGGACAACTTTCCACATTCCTCCCGTGGTGGAGCCACTGTCTCTTCATTTTTAAGGTTAGCAACTTTGCCTACCCAAGTTCAGGGTCAAAGGGGCCATGGCAGTGCAAGCAGTTAAGTGTCGAGCTGCTAACTAGAAGGTTGGCGTTTCAAACCCATCAGCTCTGCAGGAAAAAGACCTGATGATCTGCTTCGATAAAGATTACAAACAGCCTAGGAAACCCTATGAAGCAGTTCTACTCCATGGGGTCCCTATAAGTCAACATCAACTTAACAGCATCTAAGAGCAACAGTCTAGGGTTATCTGCCAACTTTCCAAAGAAACCCATTGCTGTTGTTGATTCTGACTCATAGCAACCTTATAGGATAGAGTAGAACTGCCTCATATGGTTTCCAAGGAGTGTCTGGTGGATTCAAACTGCCAACATTTTGATTAGCAGCTGTAGCACTTAACCACTACGCCACCAGGTTTTCCTTCCTAAGAAAGATCCCATTAAAAAAACCACTGCTGTTGAGTGGATTCTGACTCACAGAACCCTATAAGACAGAGTAGAACAGCTTCATAGGGTTTCCAAGGCTATAATCTTTATAGAAGCAGACGGCCACATCCTTCTCCCACAGAGCAGCCAGTGAGTTCAAACGGCCGTCCTTTTGGTTAAGAGCCAAGTGCTTAAACACTGTGCCACCAGGACTCCTACAAAAAGTATACATTGTAATTATTTGCTTCTGAATAGCCCGTATTGTTAATGCTTCTACATCATAACAAATATCCCATGGTCACGGTGACAGAGGTCTGGTGAAGACGTTTTTGCCAAGAGAAAGCAATCTTTAAGAAAATGAATGTAATGAACTATATTTTAAACTAAAACTCTATAGACATGATTCCAAAAATACCAGAAATATCTTTACATTGATAAACAAGAGAGTTTAGAATGTCCCACTTCAAAATAAGATCAATGAAAACTAACAGTTCTACTGATTTCTAATCAGTCTTTGCTGTGTGTTCAGTCAGTTCTAGGCAGGAGCGAAACCAAAGAAACAAATAGTAAATATTTCCTTTTTTCCTAATATTTGGTATGTCTTAAAAGAAACATTCACCATTAAAATATCTCTTTCCTTCCCACTTACAATTCTATACAATTTTGTGTATCTTCTGGTTGAGGATAACAAAGGGAAAATAATAGGTAGTAAGCGACAACCCAACTCTTCTTTTAATCAGAGGAGGCTACTTGAACCAGTGGGTCATTTAGTGAAGGAAAGAAAAGGAAGATCAGGAAGGACAACCAGTGGGCCACATTTATGGGAAAACCCAGAGTCTCACCGTATGCATCAAGGCTCGGCTGGAATGGCACCACAGGCATCAAGGAAAATACAGCTCTCTCTCTGTCCAGATGAAGCCAACAGGAGGGTCTGTGGCCAAGGACAAAGGAGAGAGGTGGGTCAGAAACGAGGTCTTAGGCACTCAAGTCGGATCACCGAGGGTCATGTCTGGTTACTGTCTGGGCAGTCCTGGGCCTTCTACTTACCCATCTATAAGGTGCGGAGAATGAAAAACTAGTTGTAGGAATCAGATGATGGATTAATAGCATGGCACAGTACATGACACACTCAAGAAATGTGAGCTTTAGAAGAAATGTTAGGTAAATTTACAAGGCAAGTCTTCACTCCAAAGGACAGTTCCAGAGAAAGTTCCTTAGCAGTAAGGATCTGAGTAAACTAGAAAGTCTAGTAGTCCAAGGAGGAGACAGAATCATGACAACTAGTTTAGGACAAGCTAACTCTGGTCTGTGTTTGGTTTATGATTGTGGTTATTAACATGCTTTCATTCAAATTCTCAGTGATCTGTGGCTGCAGCTAAGGAGTTTTGATATTTTAAAGTTTATATTATGCTTCTTCACTGTAAGAGTGCTTCTTCCCATCTGTCAGTATCTTGGTTTACACAATCCTCAGGTATTAAGCTTCCTGTAGAGTTGCAACCTACTATACCTGTCCCAGTCTGCCCTGCCCGTGCCTGCAGAACCCAGCTGGGGCTACTGCCAACTCCTAGACACCCTGCTCTTTATCCCCCTTCAAATGTTACCTATCAGGCACCTACACAGTAGACATTAGTGCCCTTCCAAGAGGCAAGTAGCACTCCATGGTAGGGCTCCTTGCTCACCAATTAGGAGGAATACCTGGTGTTTGCACAAAGTTGATTAACTTCATATTTTGAGGGTATATATCATAAAGCTATTGTCTGATGCACTCTTCCTACCCACCAGATGCCAGGCACCTTATCAGATGCTTTCAGATCCATTATGCCACTGATTCCTAGACCCAATCATTGTCCCCATGTTAAAAATTAGAAAGTTGGGGGGGGCGGAGTCAAGATGGCAGACTAAGCACACATCTCCCTATATCCCTCTGGAAATCAAGACCTGAACTGATGATCAAATGGAGCCTTCTGATCACCTAATCAGCCCCAGGACACGGCACAGGGCTGTTACTTTCACTTCATACCACTGAGCAAAAAACCACCTCTCTTTCACTGACTCCCGCTCCGGGCTAGCCCTGGTTCTCACAGACTGAAGGTAAACGCACCCTTTTGAATTTTTTTTCTCTGTCTTGGCCAGTGGGCAGAGCTGGGTCTTGCCTAGCAGCTAGACTCAGATGCGCTGCTGGGAGGATAGGCAGGCGAAATTCCCATATTTTGAGAGCCAGGCTTAGGACTCTTTTAATCTAGCCACTTTGGGCCTGTTGTTTTATCTCTGCCACAGTGGAGTTTGTAAGGAATTTCACAGTCACTGTGCGGGATGCCACGTTGGGTACGGAGATTTTAGCAGGACCTAATTCGTAGCCTGGGAGCCAGTGCCTACAAACAGGACAGTGCTTCTCTGACAGAAAAACAGTACTTTACACAGTGCCACCTACGTTGGGGGCCCTGCAACAGAAGCAGAGGAATAACTCCCTCTCAGCACCTGTAGCCCCTCTATCTGCTGCCTGTGTGGAGGACACCATCTTGGATACAGTGGCCGCAGCTGGACCTAATTCTTAGCTTGGGAGCCAGAACTTGCCCACAGCAGAGCACTTTTCTACCAGAAAAGCAGTACTGTACACAGTGCCACCTAAGGCTGGGCCCTGTCAGCAGAGGCCAACAGGGCAGTAGCATTGCTGTATTCTGAACTAGTTTGTATCATCTGGGGTTGGGTATAGTGGTGCTTACTTTGCCAGTTGAGAAGAGGAACCTCTACACCTGCAAACCTGACTGACTTGGGAAGTGGTCAGAAACCTTCCGCTTTCCATTTTAAGACAGCCTAGAGAAACATCTGCTGTCCATCCTCACAATATCTCTTCCAGGCTCTACTTACTCACATGGGACCCAAAAAGCAACAGACACTTGTGGCATACAAGAAATCACCCATGGCTTCAGAAGGCTTCCAAACAAAGCAACCAAGGAGTTTTCCAGATGAAGAAACTTTTATGAAAGCATCCGAAAGTGAGTACAAAATGATTATATACAGAGCCCTTCTAGACCTTATACAAAATGCAGCAGAACAAAATGAAAAATGAAGCAAGCTTTTCTATCTGATGGAACACCAGTACTCTGAAATCCAACAGATCAAGAACAAAATCAAAGGCATAGAAACTTCCATGCAAAGCCAAGAAAACAGAATGGAACAAATGGAAAAAAGAATTTCTGACTTGGAAGACAGAGCTACTGACGCTAACATCTATGAGCAGAAATGAGAAAAAAGAAACAAGAAAAATGAAGAAACATTAAGAAGCATGTGGGACTCTATTAAGAGGAACAACCTTTGATTAATTGGAGTCCCTGAACAGGATGAGACATCTGAGAACACAGAGAGTATCTTTGCTGAGCTGTTGAAAGAAAACTTCCCAGAAATCATGAAGGAAGAGAATATAGACATCTCAGATGCACATCATATGCCACCCAATATAGATCTAAAAAGAAAGACTCCAAGACATATTATAATTAAGCTTAACAAAATGAAACATAAGCAGCAACTCTTAAAGGCAGCAAGACTCAAAGCAAAGCTAATATTTAGAGGGAAACCCTGTAGGTTCTCTTCAGATTTCTCAGCAGAAACCATGATGGCATGGAGGCAGTGGCATGACACATTCAAAGCCTTGAAGGAGAAGAACTTCCAACCAAGAATTATATATTCTGAAAAACTATCTTTGAAATATGAAAATGAAATTAAGACATTCCCAGATAAACAGAAACTCAGACTTTGTAAAAACCAAACCCAAACTACAAGAAGTACTGAAAGAAGTTCTTGGCTCTGGCTTATAAGATCAAAACCACTAACTTTATATTTTACAATGACACATTACTCAAAACTCTACTCAGTTAGGGAAGGCTCCAAAGTCAATCACAGCTTTAATACAGAAAGAAGCAGTCCAGTGATCATCATGAAAACTATGGTGCCATCATATTAAAAAGAGGGATGTACTACAGTCGTAATGGTCCTTCCAGATGGAGAGGAAGAGGACAAGACTAATAGTAATCAAAGTTGGGTTTATATATAGTTTATTAGGGGGGATCATAGGGGCAGCTGTAAAGAACAACAAAGATGTATCATACCATTTCAAGAAATATAACACAGGAGTCTCAACAACTACAAAACCAACTCTGAAAAAGGTGAAAAATCAACTCACAAAAAAGAATGTCCCAGAAAAGACTAATAAGAACAACAGAGAAAACATCAACACAAAAATAAACACATCACAACGGCAGCAGTGAACACATACCTATCAATAATTACATTGAATGTGAATGGACTGAATGCTCCAGTAAAGAGACATCGAGTGACATCTTGGATCAAAAGACATGATCCATCCATATGTTGTCTACAAGAAACTCAGTTGAGACCTAAAGATAGGAAGAAACTGAAAATTAAAAGATGGAAGAATATATATCAAGCTAACAATGAACAAAGAAGAGCAGGGGTGGCAATTCTAATCTCAGACAAAATCAATTTTAATGTCAAATCCACCATCGTGGACAAAGATGGACACCATTTATTGCTGGAAGGTTCAGTACACAAGCAAGACTTAACTATATTAAATATTTATGCACCTAATATCAGAGCACCTAAATACATCAGAGAAACACTGACTACCCTCAAAAGAGAGTTAGATGACTCCACAATAATAGTGGCAGACTTCGACACTCCACTCTCAATACTAGACAGATCGTCTAGAAAAAAGCTCAGTAAAGATACAGAAGACCTCATTGCCACAATTACCCAACTAAACCTCACTGATATATACAGAACTTTCCACCCATCAGCAAACAACTACACCTCTTCTCCAGTGCACATGGAACATTCTCCAGAATTGACCATGTGTTAGGACATAATGCAATTCCTAACAAAATCCATACCATTGAATTACTGCAAAGCATCTTCTCGGATCGTAAAGCCATAAAAGTTGAAATCAATAGCAGAAAACACATAGTTAGAAAGTGGAGCTCTTGGAAACTGAACAACATCTTGCTCAAAAAACATGGGTTATAGAAGAAATCAAGAATGAAATAAATAAATTCATGGATTCCAATGAGAACGAAAACACTTCCTACCAGAACCTATGGGATACAGCCAAAGCAGTGCTCAGAGGTCTGTTTATCTCCATAAATGCACACATTTGGAAGGAAGAAAGAAACCAAATCAAGGAACTAACTCTACAGCTTGAACAAGTAGAAAGAGAACAACAGAGGAACCCCTCGGGCACCAGAAGAAATGAGATCATAAAGATTAGAGCAGAGATAAATGAATTAGAGAATAGAAAAACAATTGAAAAAATTGAACAAAAACTGGTTTTTTGAAAAGATCAACAAAATTGACAAACCACTGGCTACACCTACTAAAGAAAAGCAGGAAAGGAAACAAATAACCCAAATTAGAAATGGGGGGGGGTGAGTTGTCACCACAGACCCAACAGAAATAAAAAATATCATAACAGAATACTATGAAAGACTGTACTCTAACAAATTTGAAAACCTAGGGGAAATGGACAAATTCCTTGATTCATACCACCTACCGAAATTATCACAACATGAAGCAGAACAACTTAATAAACCCATCACAAAGGAAGAGATTGAAAATGCCATCAAAACACTGCCAACCAAAAAACAGCCCGGGCCCAGATGGCTCCACTGCAGAATTTCACCAAGCATTTAGAGAAGAGTTATCTCCAATACTACTGAGACTATTTCACAGTATAGAAAGGGATGGAGTACTCCCAAACTCATTCTATGAAGCCAGCATAACCCTGATACCAAAGCCAGAGAAAGACCCAACAAAGTAGAACTACAGACCGATATCACTCATGAATCTAAATGCAAAAATCTTCAGCAAAATTCTTGCCAATAGAATACAACAACATATCAAGAAAATAATCCATCCTGACCAAGTGGGATTCATACCAGGGATGCAAGGCTGGTTCAGCATCAGGAAAACAATTAATGTGATTAACCACATAAATAGCACAAAAGACAAGAATCACCTGATTTTGTCCATTGATGCAGAAAAGGCATTTGATAAAGTCAAACACCCATTCATGCTAAAAACTCTTAGCAAAATAGGCATAGACGGCAAATTCCTCAACACAATAAGGGCCATTTATATAAAGCCAATTGCCCACATCATCCTGAATGGAGAGACTGAAAGACTTTCCCTTGAGAACAGGAACTAGACAAGGATGCCCACTCTCACCTCTCCTATTCAACGAGTTCAGCAAAGTCTCAGGATACAAGATAAACATAAGTAAATCAGTAGGATTCCTTTATACCAACAACGAGACTGTTAAGGAAGAAATTATCAAATCAATACCATTTACGATAGCCTCTGAGAAGATAAAGTACCTAGGAATTAATCTAACCAGAGAAATAACAGGCCTTCACAAAGAGAACGACAAGCCCTTACTACAGGTAACTAAGAGAGACTTAGATAAACGGAAAAACCTACACTGCTTGTGGATAGGAAGACTTAAATTGTGAAAATGTCTATTTTACCCAAAGCAATCTACTTATATAATGCAATCCCAATACAAGTTCCAGCGTCATTTTTTAATGAGATGGAGAACAAGTCACCAATTTCGTTCTGGAAGGGAAGAAGCCCTGGATATATAAGGTACTACTAAAGAAGAAGAACACACTGGGAGGCCTCTCATTACCCAACCTTAGAACATATTACACTACCACAGTGGTCAAAACAGCCTGGTACTGGTTCAAGAACAGACAGATGGATCAATGGAACAGAATTGAGACCCCAGAGATGACACCATCTGCCTATGAACAGTTGATATTCGACAAAGGCCCTAAGACATTAAACTGGGGTAAAAACAGTCTGTTCAACAAATGGTGCTGGCAAAATTGGATATTACGGCACTTGTCTGGCTGGCTCTGCAATAAACTGAATCAAGATCCATATCTTACACCTTATCCAAAAACCAACTCCAACTGGATAAAAGACCTAAATATCAAACCTGAAATGATAAAGCTCATCCAGGAAAAGGTAGGAAGAATGGAAGTTTTAATAAGCAATGTGGACAGACTCCAAAATCTGTCATACCACAATCAACAGAAGAGAAAATAGACAAATGGGAACTATTAAGAATCAAACGCTTTTGCTCATCCATTAATAGAATGCTCATCTATTAATAGAATTAAAAGAACACCCACAGAATGGGAAAAAATATTTGGCAACTCTGTGTCAGACCGACGCCTGATCTCCATAATCTATAAGATACTACAAAATATCAATAAGAAGAAGACAAATCATCCAATTAAGTGATGGGCAAAGGAGATGGACAGACATTTCACTAAAGACGAGATCCAGGCAGCCAAAAAACACATGCGCTCATGTTCACGATCTTTAGTTATTAAAGAAATTCAAATCAAGATGATAATGAGATACCATCTTACCCCAACAAGATTGGCCATGATCCAAAAAACACAAAACAACAAAGGCTGGAAAGGCTGAGGAGAAAGTGGAACCCTCCTACATTGTTGGTGGGGTTGCAGAATGGTCCAGCCTCTCTGAAAAGCAGTCTGGCACTTCCTTAAAAAAATGAATATTGAAATACCATTTGACCCAGTAATTCCACTACTTGGAATACATCCTACAGAATCAAGGCCTTTCACACCAATGGACACATGGACAAGAATGTTTATCGCAGCACAGTCCATGATAGCAAAAAGTTGGAATCAACCCAGATGCCCAACAACAGAAGAATGGATAAGTAAACTATGGTACATATACTCAGTGGAGCACTACACAATGATAAAGAATAACGATGATTCCAGGAAACACCTCATAACCTGGTTTCAAGTGGAAGACATTATGTTGAGTGAAAGGAGTCAGCGATAAAAGGACAAATATTGTATGAGACCTCTACGATAAGATCTCAAAAACAGACTTGTGTATAGAAAAGACTCTTTGATAGCTGCGAGGGAGGGGAGGGAGGGAGCGCGAGGGGGGTGTTTAGACTAGATAGTTGCTAGAAATCTGCTTGGGAGAAATCGGTGATAGCACACGTTAGAAACAAGAACAACATTAAGTGGACTTCAGCATAACTTGAGTACTCCTTCCATCTTAACCCAATATTTCAAGGACAGAGTAGCTGGGGCAGGGGGCAGGAGACCATGCTCTTAGGTGAAATTGAGGCCAATTGGCACAACTAGTGTTTTGCTAAGAGAGCTCTCTGCACCCCACATTGGTGAGTGGTGTCTGGGATCTTAAAAGCTGCCAAGCTGCCATCCGAGGGCACAGCAAATGGTCCCAACTCAGCAGGAACAGATGCTCACCAAAGACCAAAATGACATGGGGTAATGACAACCCAGAAGATAGAGAGACCCACAAGAGTGGGTGCCTACATCGACTTGGGACCAGAAGAACTGGATGGTGCCCGGCCACCACCAGTGACAGCCGCAATGGAGCTCACTAAGTTGAGTCTCACTGGCAACACAAGAATAAAAAGGGGTGCATCCTGATGACTAAAAGACCTCAATTGATGGTCCAGCGGTTTCGGGGTTCCCCTGGGAGCATGGCTTCTGGCCCTGATGCTGCCCTTGCCCATAAATAATAACGAAGATCCACTCTTTGGACAGGAATGGATTGGACTTGGCAATGCAGACTGACCATATATTGGATGCACTTTATGGTTCTACGCATCTATAGGATATCACCCTGCTGACCTCTGGCTGGAGGAAGGAGAGTGGGTGGAGAGGAGCGGAAAGAAGGCTGTTAGGAGGATGAGACATGTACGGAGCAGAGAGGAATAGTGTGCTGTCACCGGACAGGGAGAGCAGTGGAAGCTGCGTATAGGTGGGCATGTAAATTTATACAGAAATGTACATTTTCACTCAGTCATATTAAATTAAAAAAAATTAGAAAGTTGGCACAAAAGGGTGACAATAAATAACAAGTCACACATCTGCAAGTTGGCAGAGCAAAAGAGATAATCAACAGAAAGTGCTCCCACTTTATTTGTTTATGCCTTTTTGACTCTCCATGACTCATTTAACAAAAAATCCCAGAAATGGATGCTGTACTTCCAGCACATGTAGCTGCCCCTAAGAGGAGTCCCTGGGTGGCACACACACTTAAGTAATCAGCTGATAGCCGAAACGCTGGAGGTTTGAGTCCGTTCAGAGGCAGCTGGGAAGCCTTAATGATCTACTTCCAAAACATTGCTACTGAGAACACTGTGGAGCACAATTCTAGCCTGACACCCGTAGTGTTGCCTTGAGTTGGAATCGACTTAATGGCAACTGGTTTAAGATGGGAGGCAGTGATTAGTCAAGTTCTGACTCCACTCCTAAGCAGTTATTCAATCTTAGACAACTGAACGAACTTCTTTGAGCCTCTGTTTCATGCTCCGTAAAATAAAGATAGCAGCAATACTGACTTTGGGAGATGCTTGTTAGATATGCTTGGCACAGTGAAGAGCACACCTTGTTGTTGTTATGTGCCATCGAGTTGATTCCGGCTCACAGAGACCCTGTGTCTGACAGAGAGAAACACCGCTTGGTACTTCACCATCCTCACAACCATTGCTGTGTTTAGGCCGTTGCTGTAGCCACTGCATCAATCATCTTGTTGAGAGTCTTCCTCTTTTTCACTGACTCTCTACCAAGCATGGTGTTTGTCCCCAGAGACTGGCCACTCCTGATAACACGTCCAAAGTATGTGAAACAAAGTCTCCCCGTTATCACTTCAAAGGAGCACTCTGGCTGTACTTCTTCCAAAAGAGATTTATTTCTTACAGCAGTTGGTGGTCTATGCAATATTTTTCACCAACACCATAATTCAAATGCATTGATTCTTCTTCCTCTTGCTTATTCATTATCCAGTTTTCACCTACATATGAGATGAATGAAATTACTGTGACTTGGATCTGGCACACTTTAGGCCTCAAAGTCACCTCTTTGTTTTTTAGCCCTTTAAAGAGGCCCTTCGCAGCAGGTTTGCCAGTGCAACGTGCCTTTTGATTTCTTGACTGCTGTTCCCATCACCATTGATTGTGGATCCAAGTAAAATGAAATCCTTGACAACCTCAGTATTTTCTCTATGATGATGTTGCTTATTGGTCCAGTACTGAGGATTTTTGCTTTATGTTGAGCTGTAATCCACACTAAAGACTGTAGTCTTTATCAGTAAGTGCTTCAAGTCCTCTTCAGTTTCAGCAAGCACAGTTGTGTCATCTGTGTCTCAACCCTGATGCTGCATTTTTCTTCAGATGTCCAGTTTCTCAAATTATTTGTTCAGCATACGGAGTGAGTAAGTCAGGTGAGTGGATACAACCCTGATGTGGAACTTCCTGTAAATTATGCAGTGCTCCCTTGTTGTGTTCCAATGACTGCCTCTTGGTCTAGGTACAGACTTCGTAGGGGTATAAGTAAGTGTTCTTGAATTCCTATTCTTTGAAATGTTATCCCTAATTTGTTATGATCCACACAGTCAAACGTTTTTGCATATGAGGACGGACAATTAAGTTCTTGAACTCATCCTAGAAAAAGTGCTATGTATCTCATTGCTGACTAGCGCTATGATCACCTTCAAAGAACTCCCCTTGGGAAGCTGTGCACTGATGCCGGTGCCTGGTCCACTCTTCAAAGCAATTTTGGAATTCTTTTTCTGGAATGACCGTCAGAGCTGTTGTCGTATTACCCTTGATGTCCTGAATATCATCAAGATGTCTTCCTTTCAATATTTGCTGTATCTTTGGGTAAAGAAAAAAGTCACTGGGGGGCAGGTCAGGTGAGTAGGAAGGGTGTTCCAATACAGTTATTTGCTTACTGGCTCAAAACTCCCTCACAGACAACTATACAATTAAGTTCACGAACTTGCCACAGTGCCACCATGTGCAATGACCATTCCAGAAAGAGTTCCAAAATTGCTTTGCAGGGTGGACTAGGCACTGGCACTGATGTATAGCTTCCCAAGGGGAGTACTGAAGGTGACTGTAGTGATATTCAGCAATGAGATATGTAGCGATTAGACCAACTCAGTTCAGGCACTTAATTGTCAGACTTTATAGTCAGTAAAACACAAACGTCTTTCCAGTATTCTCTGCCTTCAGCCAAGAGCCATCTGATATCAGCAAAATATCCCTGGTTCTACTTCCTCTTCTGAATCCAGCTTGAATTCCTGACAGTTCCCTGCCAATTGTATCTTAATTATCTTCAGCAAATTTTCACTTGTATGTGATATTAATGACATTGTTCAATAATTTTCACTTTCTGTTGGATCATTGTTCTTTTGAATGGGCACATATATGGATGTCTACCAGTTGATTGGCCAGATAGCTGTCTTCCAAATTTCTTGGTATAGATGAATGACTACGTTCAACATGGTGTCCGTTTGTTGAAACATCCCAGTTGGAATTTCGTCAATTCCTGGAGCCTTGTTTTTTTTTGCCAACAACTTCAGTGAAGCTTGGACTTCCTTCTTCAGTACTATGGGTTCTTAATTATATGTCAACTCATTCTTTTTGGTACAGTGCTTCTATGTATTCTGTTCATCTTCTTTTGATGCTCCTTATATTGTTCAATATTTTGCCCAGAGAATACTTCAGTATTGCAACTTGAGGCTTGAATTTTTTCTACAGTTCTTTCAGCTTGAGAAATGCTGAGTCTGTTCTTCCATTTTGGTTTTCTAATGCCAGGTCTTTTGAATTTCATTATAAGACTTTCTGCCTTTGCAGTCTCCTGTTCAGCTCTTTTGCTTTGTCATTTCTTCCATTCCCTTTAGCTACTCTGTGTTCAAAAGCAAGTTTCAGAGTCTCTTCTGACATCTGTTTTGGTCCTTTCTTTCTTTCTTGTCTTTTTTCCCCCTTTTTTTATTGTGATTAAGTGAAAGTTTACAATCCAAGTCAGTTTTCTACACAAAACCCTGAGCACCCACCTCTCCACAACTCTGTCTGCTCTCCTTACCCTGCAGCAGCACATCCCTCCTTCCCACTCTTCTAGTATCCACTCAACCAACACTTGTCCTCTCCTCTGTATCCTCTCCTTTCTCCTCTAAAAGGAAACCAGCAGGACAGCCTCTCTTTCTTGTTTTCTTAGTGATCTTTGTCTTTCTTCAAGTGTGATGGCCTTGATGTCATCCCACAGTTTGTCTCATCTTTGATCATTTGTGTTCAATGTGTCAAAGCTGTTCTTGAGATGGTCTCTAAATTCAGGTGGAATATACTGAAGTTCATATTTTGGTTCTTGTGGACTTTTTAAAAATTTTCTTCAGCTTCAGCTTGAACTTGCATATGAGCAATTAATGGTCTGTTCTGCAGTCGGCCCATGGCCTTGTTCTGACTTATGATACTGAGCTTCTTTATTGTCTCTTTCCACAAATGTGGTTGACCTGATTCCTCATATTCTATCTAGTCACTGTTTATGTTGTTGAATAGATGTATTTTCAATGAATAGGTCATTGGTCTTACAAAATTCTATCATGTGATCTCCAGTGTCATTTCTATCACCAAGGCTGTATTTTCCAACTATTGATCCTTCTTATTTCCAGTTTTTGTATTCCAGTCATCAGTAATATCAACGCATCTTGATTGCACATTTGATCAACTTCAGACTGCAGAAGTTGATAAAAATCTTCAATTTCTTCATCTTTGGCAGCAGTAATTATTATATACACAGTATGGCAGGGCTCCTGGATGTCTTTGGGCTAAGACACCAGACAGGGTACGACTACCAAGTCAGGTCATCTTGACTTAAAGACTTCAAATGTTCAAACTGGGTAACCTATTGTGGTTACATAAACCCAGGCTTTTCGGTCTCCCCATTGACATGTTGACTCTCCCTCCTACATTATTGCCCTGCTACGAAAGCCCAGCCTCTGCTTATACTGAAAATGGTGTCCCCAGCAACTCTTCCTCATCCTTCATTTCAGTGCATAAAGAAACAGGTTGGGCTGGCCACTAAAGAATCCTATGCTGAAATCCAAACTGAAGGACATAAAACTGTATCTAGACATCAAGACTTGGAAACCCTGGTGGCGTAGTAGTTAAGTGCTATGGCTTCTAGTCCAAAGGTCAGCAGTTCAAGTCTTCCAGGTGTGCCTTGGACACTCTAGGGACAGTTCTATTCTGTCCTATAGGGTCACTATGAGTCAAAATCCACTTCATGAGCACAGGGATTGATTTTTTTGGTTTAGATGTCGAGACAGACTCCACTCTGGCCATGTCTCAGGAAAGCGGAAAGGTCAGCAGCACAGCCATTCACACCAAATTATCAGGTATGCATATCTGATGGGTTTGTGCATCCTGGGATTTTCAAAACCACAGGAAAGTGTGTGACCCAACTTCCCAAGCTCTGGTTTTACCTGCAGATTTGGGAGTGAAATTAAATCAGTAACTACAATGCTAATCAGTTTAAATATTTTATTATTACATCAAAACAAATGTGTTATGAAACAGAATGCAGAATTTACATGAATTTAAAATACAAAACTTTAAAAGTCATGTTATGGAGGGACTTTTTGGACTAGGTCTCTAGATCACTAGATATTTTTATATTCACATTCTTCTTCCCTTTAAGAAAAGTCTGGTGGACAGTTTGAGAAATAGTGTAGTCAAGTTTTTCTTTTCTTTAATGAAGTTAAACCCAGTTCTCCAAACACACTCCTAGTCAGGACCTCAAAATCACATAAGCCCATGTCTCTGAAAGATGTAAGAACTGTGTCTCTTCAGGGTTCCTCTAAATCATGGGAATATTTTTAGAAAGCTTAGATGGGCAATTGGCCAGTTTAAGTATTTTATGGAACTACATTTTCATGCAAAGTTGACAGTTTTTCAATTCTGTGTTACAGGATCTTATCAACAGTATCATTACATCTGTGTTCCTTTTGGTAGCTGCCGTCTTAGTGAAGCTAGAAAAGAACAGACAGAAACTGTTTTACATTGGAGGGGTAAGTTGAGGACTTCATGACTCCATTTAAGACCAGAATCCCGAGTCTCTTTGAAAAGAAAAAGTGGAGACTAGTGTTATTTTATTTCTAGAACAAAATCCCCACCAGCACCCCGTCTCTCCCTTGCACTGACTTCCTCAAAAGATATGAAGTTGTACACACTAAAATCAGAAAAATCTTCGTTCTAACACTCATCCTCCAAATAGGTCCAAAACCAAGAATCATACTCATTTCTGAGATGTTGCAGCAAGATGTTCTTGGACTTGATTTTTTTTTTTCCTGGACTAGGGAATTGCGTTTTAAAGGCAGATGACAAGAGTGCATTGTAAAGGATCAAGTGGGTTGTCAAAACTGAGTGGCCTAGCCTATTTAGGAAGGGAAGGAAGAAGGACACTGTAGCAGTTGTAGGGGCCAGTATACGCCTCATGCCAGCTAAGGCACATTCTGACATTGTTTACAACTCTCATTTTTAGAGGTACAGAAACTGAGATTCAGTTCCTGACCCTGGGCCACAAACCTGGGACAAACTAGAACTCAAACCCTCATCATACAGAAGGAACTTAACAAGTGGCAGATCAAATGCTTGAAAGACAGGTGGAAGGGGTGGCCAAACTAAACGACATGGACAGAGATTAATCAAGGGACAAGAATTACATTCTGTGAATTCATTCCATAATCAGTAAATATTTGTCAACTCCATAGGACTGTGGCAGCCCTGATGGCCTTGCCGTGCCCTGCCATGCTAAGGAGCAAGTCCCTTCTCTGGGAGAGCTCACAGACTAGCTGGGGCAAGACCTACCTAGAAAAAGCAGCCAGACACTAAAAGATCATAAGAAAAACATCCAAAAATGATATAGATTGTAAAATTGTTCTTAAATCACAATAAAATGTATCAGAAAGACGTAAAGAAAGGAAGGGAGGGAGGAAGGAAGGAATGAAGAAAAAGATATCCAAGCCAATCAAGGAGCAGCCCAGCACTTGGACTCTCCAATGCTGTAGGCTGCTGGTCCCATGCCACTAGGTCTCTCAAGTCTTCTCCCGCTTGGGGCTCCCTTCCCCAGGTCTCTGTCAACTTCCGGGGTGGCAGCAGCTTACTCCTGCACATCTCCTGCCCTCTACCCACAGGTCCCTGCCTCCGTTTACTTTACAGACACTGCATCTAGGCTTTCTGAGTCCCACACCTGACCTCAGCCCTCAGCGCGTCCTTTGGGGAGAGTTCGGTAACCCAAGCCTCTCTCAACTCTGCCCCCTCCTTCACTGGCTTCAGCGGTCTTTACCATACCGGATACCTACCCATCCCTACCCCATTCCCGGAGCTCCTCTCTTCCCAGTTGGTGTTCTTGAAAAGTCCTTCTTGCCCACTGAAACACAGTCCGAGAGTTCTTTCCACAGAGAAACTTTCCCAGGACCTATCCCGACCTGAGCCCTTATGACCAACGTCCTTCTCTGGTCCTTTCTTGGTGCCTCAGTATCTTGGTGACACCACTACCAGTGGCAGGATCCACAAATTCACCAATACCCTCTTTCTGCCTCTGGGAAAGGCACACTGGGACTGTAGCAGCTGGCTAGGCAGACATCAAGTAGAAGAGGAGAGTGAGAGGCGGGGTGTCTCTAGGATTGGTGTCACGCAGTGTGGATTCATCGTGTCAATCCCCTCTCCCATGGGCCTCCTCTGTAGCAGACCATACAGAATCCTAAGTAATGGTTTTTGTGTTAATATTACTGGAGAAATGTAAAACTTGTATATCATTCTTTCTTTTCCTTTATTTACAATTTTGGTCTCAAAAAAGTTATCAATACAGAACCACAAATACTAATTACTACATTGTTTTAGCTAAAATACCAGAAAATTTAACAAAATCAGTAACTATAGACAGAAAAAAAAGAAAAACAGAAGCAACAAAACAACATCACATGGTTCTGGCAGGTGGAGAGGAAACTGATTCTAAGAATGGGCAGTAACGATAGCTCTGCCTGAGCGCATTGTTCTTCAGTGCTGTTAGTGGTTCTGACTCAGAGGGACCCTGTGCACAACACAGCAAACCATTGCCCAGTCCGGCACCATCCTCACAATTGTTGCTATGTTTTGAGCCCACTGTTGCAGCCACTGTGTCAGTCCGTCTTGTTGAGGCGTGTTTTGTGCTGACCCTGTGTTTACCAAGCATGATGTCCTTCTCCAGGGACTGATCCCTCCTGATAACACGACCCAACTATGTGAGACATAGTCTCGCCATCCTTGCTTCTAAGGAGCACTTTGGTTGTGTTTCTTCTAAGATACATTTG
This sequence comes from Heterohyrax brucei, assembly GCA_028571685.1. NCBI lineage: Eukaryota > Metazoa > Chordata > Mammalia > Hyracoidea > Procaviidae > Heterohyrax > Heterohyrax brucei. Next base: position 56,663,188 of record CM053161.1, on the reverse strand, counting down.
TCCATTCTTTTGGCAGTTCATGGCGTCATCAACATTCTTCACCAACACCACATTTCAAAGGTGTCTATTCTCTGGCCTTCTTTTTTCATTATCCAGCTTCCACATGAATATGAGACAATTGAAAACATCATGGCTTGGATTATGTGCGCCTTAGTCCTCAAGGTGACATCTTCGCTTTTCAACACCTGAAAGAAGTCTTTTGCATGCAGCCAATTTGCCCAGTGTAGTGTGTCTTTTGATTCCCTGACTGCAGCTTTTGTGAGTGTTGATGGTGGATCCAAGTAAAATGAAATAAATCCTTGACAACCTCAATCTTTTCTTCATTTATCATGATGTTGCCTATTGGTCCAGTTGTGAGGATTGTTTTCTTCATGTTGAGTTGTAACCCATATTGAAGGCTATGTGGTCTTTGATCTTCATCAGTGAGAGCTTTGAGTCCTCTTTGCTTTCAGCCAACAAGGCTGTGTCATCTGCATAATGCAGGTGGTCAACAAGTCTTCGTCCAATCCTTCTGTTCCATTCTTCTTCATATAGTCTATGTTTTAGTCAGCTAGGGCTGCTCTAACAGAAATACCACAGAGTGGATGGCTTTAACAAAGGAAGGTTTATTTTTACACAGTCCGGTAGGCTACAAGTCAAAATTCAGGATTATCTGCTCCAGGGGAAGACTTTCCCCCTTGTCAGCTCTGGAGGAAAGTCTGGTATTGCATCAGTCTTTGTCCAGGGAGCATCTTGGCACAGGAACCTCAGGTCTGAAGGACATGTTCTTCTCCTGGTGCTGCTTTCTTGATGGTGTGAGATTCCCAGTTCTCTACTTACTGCTTTCTTGATGGTGTAAGGTTTCCAATTCTCTACTTGCTTCTCTTTCCTTTTATCTCTTGAGGACAAAAGGATTAAGGGTGGGGCAAGCCATACTCCAGGGAAACTCCCTTCACAATGGAGCAAGGAAGTGATCTTAGGAAGGGGTTTACAGTCCCACCCTAATGCTTTAACATACAGCCCAGGAAAATCACAAAATGGGGGACAATCACAAAATATTGGGAATCATGGCCCGGCCACATGGCTACACGTATTTTTGGGAGGACACAATTCAATCCATGACAGTCCAGCTTCTTGGATTATTTCTTCATCTTTGGTCTTAGTGATTGGTGCATAAATTTGAATAACAGTCATATTAACTGGTCTTCCTTGTAGGTATATCGATATCATCCTGTCACAGTGTCATACTTCAAGATAGATCTTGAGATGTCCTTTTTGATCATGAATGCATCAGCATTCCCCTTCAAGTTGTCTTTTCCAGCAGAGTAGATCATGTAATTGTTCGATCCAAAATGGCCAGTACCAATCCATTTCAGCTCACTAATGCCTAGAATAGCAATGTTTATGTCTTCTGTTTAATCTTTGATAACTTTCTATTTTCCTAGATTCACACATTGTGCATTCCAGGTTGTGATTATTAGTGGATGTTTGCAGCTAGTTCTCATTTTGAGTCGTGTCACATCAGCAGATTAAGATCCTGAAAGCTTGACTCCATCCACATCATAAGGCTGACTCTATTTTGAGGAGTCAGCTCTTCCGGTGGTACTCTGAATGCCTTCCAGCCTGAGGGGCTCACTTGCTGGCACAGTATCAGATAACGTCACCCTGCTATTCATAAGGTTGTGACTGGCCACTTCTCTCCTGTCTTAGTCTCGAAGCTCAGCTGAAACCGACCCACATGAGTGACCCTGCTGGCATGTGAATAGCAGTAGCATAGCTCCCAGCATCGCAGAGACAAGCCCCATGGTAGGACAAACTGACAAAAATATGAGGGAGAGCACATCAAAAGATTCAAAAAGTAAATTAGCATCGAGTTTCAGCCTTGCAGGTCTATCGATACATCTAGACTGGGGGATTACAAAACATGTGTGGCTGGTACAATTATAGAAATAGTTGTAGAGATAGTCCTTTTGGGTGTCCCTTCCTCTGACGGTGTCACCCAGTGCACTCTGCACTCACTACCTCCCTAGTGACTCCACTGGTCAGAGGGGCAGAAGAGGTCTTTGCAGCTCCTGCTCAGCATGGAGACAAGCGGGTGCTGCAGCAAAATAACCCCACCTTTCCTTCCCACGTGGTCTTGTGTCTGACAGACCCTGTGTCTCACAGCGGCAGTCGTGTGTCTCCTCGATGCTTTTGTTGTCACCAAGAAGATAAGGACAACTGTGAAAACATTCCTGCATATCGAACGGGTGAAAAAGCCCTCCACTGGGCCAGGACATTCACAGATGCACGTGTCTTCGTCCCATTACTCCAACCGCAACTACTGATGCAGATACTGTCACCCACCCTGGCCCACTTATGACCATAAAATGGGGGCTGCTAAGTCAGAACACTCCTGCTTCCTCTGTGTTGCCTTGTGTGTAAAAGTCGAGTTACATTTTCCTAAACGCGGCGTTGAGGGCGCAGGGCGTGGGGAAGCTTGGCGCAGAACGAGCATCAGCCTGGTGGGCGCCGAGAGGGGACGCAGAGGGGACGCAGAGGGGCCTCCGCGAGTACGGGGGCGGGTTCCTGGGAGCCGCGCTGCTCCGCGCGCGGAGGTGGAGCGGGACCCCGCGCAGGGCCGGGACCCGCGCGGTGAGCCGGCGCGCGCGGGGGCAGCACAAGCGTTGGCCTTCCCCGGGCTGCTCCGTCCGTTGAGGGTGGCCTCTAAGCAGGGCGGTGGGCCCAAGGCTCTCTCACAGACCAGGCCTGTTCGGGGACATCGGGAGAGGCTGGGCGGCCGGTGAGCAGCTGACAACTCCGCCGCGAACATGGCCGACAAGGCCAAGGGAAAGGGTAAGCCCCCGCCACCAGCCAAGCCGGCAAAACCGGCCAAGCCCGAGCCAGCCGCCAAGGGCAAGCCAGACGCCAAGGGCAAAGAAGAACCGGCCAAGCCCGACCCGGCCGCCAAGGGCAAAGAGCCGGAACCCGACAAGGCCAAGACGCCTGAGGGGGAAAAGGAGCCCAAAAAGACAAAGTCACCGCAGCCCAAGGATGAAGTTGGCACTCGGAAGAAGTGTCGCCGGTACCGGTGGGAACTCAAGAGCAGCAACAAAGAGTTCTGGGTCATGGGGCACGCCGAGGTCAAATACTTGTCTGTGGTGAGCAGGGCTGGTGTCCGGGTCCCAGGTCCCAGGGATTTCTTAAGGGACTGGGTGGTATGTTAGAACCCTTGGCCTCTAGCTCAGCCGCCTGTCTCCCGGCAGGGCCTCCTGGTGACGGCGCTCATCCTGTTCAACGGATTGTCTGTGCACCCCATCCTGATACTCATCGTCGTCCTGGAGCTGGCCATCTTCATCTTCCTGATTATCGTCTACACTTTTGCCATCAGCAGATACACGTCTTTCATCCTGTGGCCTATTGCGGTAAAGGGGCAGGCCCGGAGTGGGGAGGCCTGCAGCCATGTGCATCCCACCTGGGTCTTGGCACCTGGGAACTAACTGAACAGAGAAACGTACCTTCCCTCCCATTTCTGTGACCTGGGCAGCCAGCAGCTGGCTATGGAGAAAAGTTCGGCAGAAAAGCCTCTGCGCTGGCCAAACTGCAGGGGAAGGGAGTAAGGAAGGTGGGGAGTCCTGAGGAGGGCTTGGAGAAGGCATGGGAGGGGAGGTGGAAGGCAAGCTCTGAGGGCCTGAGACTTTACTCTCATGGGGCATGGGGAAACTGCTTACAGCTGATTAGGCAGATCACCTGGGAAAACATCTACCCCCAGAATTCAAAATCAGCCTCCCCATAAATCAACAAGGTAAAATGAAAGCTTTTAAAATGTCACTTGTAAAGCAACCTTAAGATCTCCAGGGACTATCCCTATAAAGGATGGTCAGGCCAAGGCAGTAGTCCAGTGAAATGGGACAGCAGTGGGCAAGTTAATGTAACAGGAGACAGGAGTTATCCTCATGGGATGGTTCCTATAGGTTGCATGTAAAGCCCTAGATGCAGGGCCTGAGGACATATCAACTTAAATCCCTGCCCCAAAACACCCAACCCAACCCACTACCATTGATCAATTCCAACTCATAGCAACCCTATAGGACAGGGTAGAACAGCCCCATAGAGTTTTTAAGGAGCGCCTGGTGGACTTGAACTGCCAACCTTTTGGTTAGCAGCCATAGCACTTAGGCATTATGCTGCCAGGATTTCAGTCCCTGTCCATCATCTGTATAATCAGAACACCCCAACCTCACTGCTGGCCAGCTGATGAAGCACATGGGGCTCCGGGTCATTATACACCCCTAGCATGCCTCCAGGGCTCTGTGCTTACCGTTTCCTTGACCCACACAGGATGAAACTGGGCTCAGAATGGCCAAGTCACTTGCCACACATCAGTCAGCTGGTAAGTGGCAGAAAAATGATTCAAACCCAGCTTTGTCAACAGAGTCTGAGCCCCTGACTACGAGGTCTGACAATTAGGTTCATGAACTCATCCTAGAAAAAATGGCACATACCTTATTGCTGAATGTCACTATGGTCACCTTTGAAGTATTCCCCTTAGGAAGCTGTGCACTGCCACCAGTACCTACTTTCCCCTTTAAAGCCATTTTGGAACTCTTTCTGGAATGGCCATCAAAGCTGTTGTCATATTACCCTTGATGTCCTGAATGTCATCAAAATGTCTTCCTTTCAAAATTCCCTTTGTCTTCAGGTAAAGGAAAAAGTCATTGGGGGCCAGATTAGGTGAGTAGGGAGAGTGTTCCAATACAGTTATATTTGCTTACTGGCCCCAAACTCCCTCACAGATAACTACACAATTAAGTTTACAAACTTGCCACCATACACAATGGCCATTCCAGAAAGAGTTCTAAAACTGCTTTGAAGGGTGGACCAGGTGCTGGCATTGGTATAAAGTTTCCCAAAGGAATCACTTCAAAGGTGATCATAGTAATATTCAGCAATGAGGTATGTAGCACTGTCATAGATTGCGTTGTGTCTCCCCAGAAATGTGTGTATTGATTTGACTTGGCTTTGAGTCCCAATATGGTCCCAATATGGTGCGATTCTTCCCATGTGTTGTGAGTCCTCCCTCTGTGATGCTGATGGGGGGAAAATGGACAGTCATGGTGTTGGTGAGGCAGGACTCAAGTTACCAGCTATGGGCTATAAGGGAGAGAAGTGAGCAGAGTAAGTTGGGAACCTCATTCCACCAAGAAGGCAGGACAGGGAGCAAAGCATGTCCTTCAGACCTGAGGTTCCTGTGCCGAGATGCTCTCACTGGATTTGGACTCAATCTACTGGACTGTGATAATTTCTCCTATTGAATGGACTTATAAGTCGTGAATGGATTTGTCACTTACCAGACTGTGACAATAAAGATTCTCTTAATGACGCCTTCCAGTCAAGGTATTTTCTGTTAGAGCAGCACCAGCTGACTAGCTGACTAAATCAAGCACCTAGAACAGTTAAATTCACAAACTTAATTGTTGGACCTCATATACTGTGTTCTGCCTCTTTATTAAGAGTCCAAGGATCTATAGATTTTGGTGGGGTTAGTGAGGACCCCTATTACTGGGAGAAAGGAGAAGAAGACTGGGTCAGGATTCATGGGACAAGGTAAAAGGACAGAGGACAAGTTCCCAGCCAAGGAGCCTGAGAAGGTACTTCCATAGTCCCAGCAAGATGAAAAACTAATGAAACCTGAAAATTCACCTGTTATACTTACCAAAAATACTCAGGCATTTGTGACCAATAGTAGTTGAATTAAACGGCTGAACCAACAGGAAAGAAAGGCAAACAGAGTGGTGCTGGAAATAGGGGCTGTCGGGAACAGGAGAAGTGACAGCAGTCATGCAGTGATCACACAGGCTGCTGAGGTGGGGGCAGAAACGGCCCATGTGGCAATGTCCCAGGTTTCATACAATGGTAAGATCATAGGATGTGGTCTTGGTCCCAAGCGCAATGGGAGTTTAGAACTGAGAGCCCTGCATAAAGCCAGCACCCTGAAGAGACTGCGCCCTCAGGAAAAAGTGGCTAGAGAGAACACATACCAATCTCCCACACAGAGGAACAAGAAAGTGTTTTAATCTCTTCCTGGCCTTTCAGTGGAAACAAACAAAATAATCCCCTAAAAAATAGAAACTTTGGATCTGTCCTTTGTACAGATTTGTAGTTTTAATTTTTATTGCCTCTAGTTGAGAAACCTTCAGGCCACGGAATTAGGGGAGAAAAAAAGATCCTGGTGTGAGGCTACACTGATGATATTCCTGGGGCTCCTGCCTGAAACCAAATGCAAGTGCCCAAAGATTCTCTCAAGGGAAAAAGGAAATGTCACCAAATATGAACCCACAATTAAAAACACAACAACAACAAAACAAAAACCCGATTTTTTAGAAATTTCCTCATGAGCTATGGGGACCATGGTCTCTGAGCTGTGGGGACCATGGTCTCTGAGAACATCTAACTCAATTGGCATAACACAGTTTATGAAGAAAATATCTCTATTCTACTTTGGTGAGTACTTGTCTAGGGTCTTAAAAGCCTAGGAGCAGTCATCTAGGATACTCCACTGGTTTCCTACATCTGAGAGCAAGGAAGAGTGAAGGAAACTGAGGATATGGGGGGAAGATTAGTCGGAAGGACCAGTGGACCACACCTACCACGGCCTCCGTCAGGCTGTGTCCAGTACAACTGGACAGTGCCCGGCCACCCCCACTGACTGCCCTGACAAGGGTCACACCGCAGGGTCTGAGGCTGAGCTAGAGAAAACCGTAGAACAAAATTCTAACTCCAAAAGAAAGACACCAGACTTGCTGGTCTGAAAAGAGACGGAAGAAATCCTGAGAGCATGGCCCCCGGACACTCCGTAATGAGGTCACTCTAATTTACACTTTATCCAAAGTTTGGACAGGTCCATTAAACAAAATGAGACTAAAGGGACATACCAGCCCAGGGAAGAAGACTAGAAGGCAGGAGAAGATAGAAAAGATGGTGTTTTAGTCAGCTACTGCTGCTCTAACAGAAATACCACAAGCGGATGGCTATAACAAAGGAAATTTATTCCCATACAGCCTGCTAGGCTACAGGTCCAAAGTGAGGGTATCTGCTCCAGGGGAAGGCTTTCCCTCTGTCAGCTCCAGGGGAACATCCCTGTGTTGCATCGTCTTTAGTCAGGGAACATCTTGGCGCAGGAACCTCAGGTCTGAAGGACATACTCTTCTTCTGGTGTTGCTGTATCTACGATATGAGGTTCCCAACTCTTTGCTTGCTTACCTTTGCTGAAAGGGTAAAAGGTTGTGCAAGCCACACTCCAGGGAAACTTGCTTTACAATGGGGCAGGGAGGTGATCTCATGAAGGAATTTACAGTCCCACCCTAATCCTCTTTAACGTAATCCACTGTTAACCACAGGCAGAGATTTACAGCATCAGAAAAATTAGAAAATGGTAGGCAACCACAGGATACAGGGAACCCCAGCCCAGCCAAATTATTACACATATTTCTGGGGGGACACAATTCAATCCATGACAGATGGTAATAGGGAACCCAAAACTGAAAAGGGAAAGTGTTGATATGTTGTGGGGTTGTTAACCATTGTCATAAAACAACACGTAAACTATTGAAAGAGAAACTAGTTTGTACTATAAACTTTCATCTAAAGTACAATAATAAAGAATACAATTAAAAATTCCTTATGAGTAAGAATAAACAAACATAACAAATGGACTAGAACCACAATAATATGAAATAATAGAACAGATGTCTGATAGTAAGAAATAGGCTGGAAATGATTAAAGGCCTAAATGAGAGCCCTAAGAGAAGAACAAGATACTGTGAGTTTGGAATAGATAGCTACTTTTTAAGTACAAAGTACAACATCTAGAATTAAAAATGTACTTATTGAAATAAAAATGTCAAAAGAAAAAGCTTCTGATATATTCTATGGCATAGATGAACCTTGAAAACACGTTGAGTGAAACAACTGACACTAAAGAACAGCTACTGTAAATTAGAGACCCTGGTGGCATAGTGGTTAAATGCTACGTCTAACTAAAGGTCAGCAGTTTGAGTCCCCTGGGCAGTTCTACTCGGTTCTCTAGGGTCACTATAAGCCGGAATTGACTTGTCAGCCCTGGATTTTTGTTTTGTTTTGTTTTGGCTTTGGTTTATTGTAAATTACAAGCCTGCTTAATAGGAAATATCTAAAAATCTTTTGCCATCCAGTCAGTTTTGACTCAAATATTTAGGACAGGCAAATGCATAGACACCCAAGTTTGTTAGTGGTTACCAGGGGCAGGTGGGAGGGTAAAAGGGGGAGTTAGTGCTTAAGGAACATTGAGCTTCCATTAAGGACAACAGAAGAATATGCAGGCAGTGAGGATGATTGCACAACATGGTGAACATAATCGGTGTCACTGAATTCACATAAAAATTAATGAAATAGCAAATATTTGCTTATATATTTACTGTGATAAAAATATTTTTAAGTCAATAAAAGCCAAAATAAACCTTGCCATCAAGTCATTTCCAACTATAGCAACCCCATAGGAGAAAGTAGAATTGCCCTACAGAGTTTTCAAAGGAGCGCCTGGTGGATTCTAATTGCCAGCCTCTCAGTTAACAGCCATAGCTCTTAGCCACTACACCACCTAGGGTTTCCAAAAAAATCAGTTGGCTGGTTAAAACACAGATCAGAGAGAATCAGTGAACAGAAAGATACGGGCAAATTACTCATGATAAAGCATTGAGAGGGAAAGAGGTTGAGACACAGAAGACAAAATGTTGTTGTTAGGTGCCATCGAGTTGGTTCTGACTCATAGCGACCCTCTGCACAACAGAACGAAACACTGCCTGGTCTTGCTCCATGTCTGTATCATTTTTATGCTTAAACCCATGAGTGTGGTCACTGTGTCAATCCATCTTCTTGAGAGTCTTCCTCTTTTGCTGATCCTTCCACTCTACCAAGCATGATGTTCTTCTCCAGGGACTGATCCTTCCTGACAACATGTCTAAAGTATGTAAGATGCAGTTTTACTGTCTTTGCTTCCAAGGAGCACTCTAGTTATGCTTCCAAAACAGATCTGTTTGTTCTTTTGGTGGTCCGTGGTATATTCAACATTCTTCCCCAACACCACAATTCAAAGGCATCAATTTTTCTGTCTTCCTTATTCATTGTCCAGCTTTTACATGCAAATGATGCAACTGAAAATACCATGGCTTGGGTCAGGCACATCTTAGTCTGCTAGGTGACAGCTTTCCTTTTCAATACTTTAATGAGGTCCTTTGTAGCAGATATCCCCAGTGTAATGCATCTTTTGATGTCTTGACTGCTTCTTTCCTGGGCATTGACTACGGAACCAGCTAAAAGGAAATCATTCACAGCCTTGATCCTTTTATCACAGTGTTGCTTACTGGTCCAGTTGTGAGGATTTTTGTTTTCTTTTTCTTTTTAACTTTTTTTTGTTATGACTGAGTGAAAATGCACATTCTCATATAAATTTACATGCCCATCTATATGTAGCTCCCACTGCTCTCCCTGCCCGGTGACAGCACACTATTCCTCTCTGCTCCATACATGTCTCATCCTCCCAACAGTCTCCTTTCCCCTCCTCTCCACCCACTCCCCTTACTCCAGCCAGAGGTCAGCAGGATGATATCCTATAGATGCATAGAACCATAAAGTGCATCCAATGTATGGTCACTCTGCATCCGTTTGTGTCTGAAGAGTGGACCTTCGTTATGATTTATGGGCAAGGGCAGCGTCAGGGCCAGGGGCCATGCTCCCAGGGGAACCCCGAAGCCTCTGGACCATTAATTGCGGTCTTTTAATGGAGATCTCAGAGTGCACCCCTTTTTATTCTTGTGCTGCCAGTGAGACTCAACTTAGTGAGCTCCATCGCGGCTATCACTGGTGGTGGCCGGGCACCATCTGGTTCTTCCGGTCCCTCTATGTAGGCACCTCAACTTTTTCTTATTGTGAGTAAGTGAAAGTTTACAATCCAGCTCTATTTTCCGAACCTGCCTCTCTGCAGCTCTATCTGGTCTGTCTCACTCTGTGACAACACACTCTTCTTTTTCACTCTTCCAGTATTCAGTCAACCAACACTTCTCCCCTCCTCTCCACCCTGTCCTTTCCCCACCAGAAAGAAACCATTAGGACAGCCTCATATATATATATATATATATATGTATTTTAAAAAAACCCACAAAATATGCACACCACAAGCATCACTCTGTGTCCCTGAGTCCAGCCCATCTTTGTCTGAAGTGTTGGCTTCAGAGCATGGTTCAGGGCTGGGCTAGCAGCAAGTGTAGGGGCCATGTTCTCAGGGGACCCTCCAGGCTGTCGATCATCAATTCTGGTCTTTCAATAGAGGTTTTGATCTGCACACCTGTTTTTCTTGTGCTACATCAGAGACTCTACATTGTGTTCCCTGTCAGGGCTGTCTTTGGTGGTGGCTAGGCACCATCTGGTTCTTTGGTTTCATGCTGATGTAGTCTCCCAATCACATAGGTCCTTCTGTCTCCTGAGCTCATCTTATCTCGTGTCTTTGATGTTCTCGGTTATGGATTTTTGTTTTCTTGGTGCTGAAATGCAATCCATACTCAAGGCTGTGGTCTTTCATCTTCATTAGTAAGTGTTTCAAATCCTCTTTACTCCCAGCAAGCAAGGTTGAGTCATCATCCGCATAATGCAGGTTGTTAATGAGTCTTCCTCTAATCCTGATACCTCATTCTCAGCATACGGATTGAATAGGTGTGGTGAAAGGATACAACCCTGTCGCACACCACTCCTGACTTTAAACCATGAGGTGTCTCCTCGTTCTGTTTACATGACTGCCTTTTGATCCATGTACAGATTCCTTAAGAGCACAACAGAGTGTTCTGGAATTCCCATTCTCCGCAATGTTAGCCATTATTTGTTATGATCCACACAGTCGAATGCCTTTACCTCGTCAATGAAACACAGGTACACACTTTCTTGTCTCCTCTGCTTTCAGCCAAGATCTATCTGACATCAGCAATAATATCCATGTCCTCTTCTGAATCCAGCTTGAATTTCTGGCAGTTGTTAGTATACGGTTGCAGTCACTTTCGAATGATTTTTAGCAAAATTTTACTTGTATGCGATATTAATGATACTGCCCAGTAATTTCTGCATTTGGTTGGATCGTCTTTCTTGGGAATAGGCATAAACATGGATCTCTTCCAGTTGGTTGGCCAGGTGGGTAACTGTCCTCCAAACTTCTTGGCACAGATGAGTGCGCACTTCCAGCACTGCATCTCTTTGTTGAGATATCTCTGCTGATATTCCATCAATTCCTGAAGGCTTGTTTTTTGCCATTGCCTTCCATGCAGCTTCAACTTCTCTCTGCAGTACCATCAGTTCCTGATCATCATATTTCTTCAAATGGCTGAACATCACCAGTTCTTTCTGCTATAATGACTGGGGATTGTTTCCATCTTCTTTTGATGGTTCCTGAGTCATTTAATATTTTTCCTGTAGAGTTTTTTACTGTTGCAACTCAAGGCTTGATTTTTTTCTTCAGTTCCTTCAGCTTGAGAAATGTAGAACATGTTCTTCCCTTTTGGTTTTCTATTTCCAGCTCTTCGCACACATCATTATAATACTTTCTTTTGTCTTCTTGAGCTGCCCTTTGAAATCTTCAGTTCTTTTACTTCATCATTCCTTCCTTTTGCTTTAGCTGCTCAACATTTGACAGCAAGTTTCAGAGGCCCTTCTAACATCCAATTTGGTCTCTTCTTTCTGTTCTGTCTTTTTAATGACCTCTTGCTTTCTTCATGGATGATGTCTTTGATGTCATTCCACAGTTGGTCTGGTCTTTGATTGTTAGTGTGGAATGATTCGAATCACTTCTTGCGATGGTCTCTAAACTCAGGTGGGGTGTACTCAAGGTCAGACTTTGGCTCTTGTGGACTTGTTCTAATTTTCTTCAGTTTCATTTTGAACTCAGATATGAGCAGTTGATGGTCTCTGCCACAGTGAGTACCTGGTCTTGTTCTGACTGCTGATGTAGAGCTTTTTCATCATCTTTTTCCACAGATGTAGTCAATTTGATTCCTGTTCATTCCATCTGGTGAGGTCTGTGTGTGTTGTCACCATTTGTCTTGGTGAAAAAAGGTATTTGCAATGAAGGAGTTGTTGGTCTTGCAAAATTCTATCACGCAACTTCCAGCATCATTTCTATCACCAAAACCATATTTTTCAACTGCTGGTTCTTTTTCTTTGTTTCCAACTTGTGCATTTCAATCCCCAGTAATTATCAATGCATCCTGATTGCTCTCAGAATGAGGTAGTCCTTTATAAGTCTAATAGGAATCTCACAAGAAGAGACTCAAGAGAATGTAGGAGAGGACATATTCAAAGTGACAATGACTGAGAACCTTCCGGGTTTACTGAGAGTGGTGTCACTGAAAATGGCAGAGTAGGAAATTCCTCAATTCTATCCCTCCACTAAAGAAATGACTGAGCTGGAAAATATTGTCAGACCCAATCTTGTTGGAACTGAAATTTAATAAAATTTAATAAAAAAGAACAAAAAAAAAAAACAAACAAACTTAAAACAACCAGGTAAATACTTAATGAAGAAAAAGCTACTGGATTTTTAGTAAAAAAGACATTGTGGCATTTTAATTTATCCACCTATCATTCTTCCTCCCTCGCTCAGCAAAGGTCATGTAGCTGGTGGCCCACATTCCTGGTACATCTTGCTGGTGCCAGATAGAACAGCATGGAGACCTTGTTCTCAAAGAATTGTGGGAAAGATCATGAGACTAGAACTGGGTAACGCTGTGTTATCATTATAGAACATGTTTATCAAAGATTTTAATAGAAGAATACTGATCAAAAGGGGGAGAAGTACAGAACATAATTTCAAATTTTCATGGAATAGCCTTTGAGGCTAGATGATCTCCAAACTGTTGCCTTGAGATAATATTTAAACCTTAAACCTCAAATCAAAACTGTCTCTGAAGTCATCTTTAAACAAAAAAACCCAAACCCACTGCCATCAAGTTGATGCCAATTCATAACTTAATTAATAAAGAGCATCTACCTTCACAATGTGACCATATGGTATGTATACTTTATGGTTCTCTGCATCTATAGGATGCTGTTCTACTGGCCTCTTACTAGAAGAGAGAGGAGAGGGTAGAGAGCAGATAACAGGAAATTGTTAAGAGGATATGACATATATAGAATGAAAAGGAGTGTGCTGTCACCAGGCAAAGAGAGCAGAAGGAGCTGCAGACAAGCGGGCCTGTAAGTTTAATTTGGATTGTATACTTTCACTTAATCACAATTAAAAAAAAGAGTGTCTATAGTGGGTTACATGCTACCACTGCTAACCACAAGGTTGGCAGTTCAAATCCACTAGGCGCTCCTTGAATACTATGGGAGTCAGTTCTACCCTGGCCCCTAGGGTCGCCATGAGTCGAATCCGACTCGACGGCACTTGGCTTGGCTGAGCATTTTACTCTTTTAAATAATTATACATATCAGTTCAAATGGACAATAGCAACTCAGAAAGTTAAATGAGAAGGTTAGGGGGCAGTGAGTGTCTGTTAATCTTGTTAAGAGCCATTGATTCGGTGCAATTCATAGCAACCCTATGCACAACAGAATGAAACACTGCCTGGTCTTGCACCATGCCTGCAATCATTTTTATGCTGAAGCCCATCGTTGCAACTACTGTGTCAGTTCATCGTGCTGTCTTCCTCTTTTTCACTGATCCTCCACTCTACCAAGCACGATGTCCTTCTCCAAGGACTGATCCCTCCTGACAACATGTCCAAAGTATGTGAGATGCAATCTTGCCGTCTTTGCTTCCAAGGGACTCTCTGGTTGTTCTTCTTCCAAAACAGATCTGTTTGTTCTTTTGGCAGTCTACAATACATTCAGCATTCTTCTCCAACACCATAGCTCAAAGGCATCAGTTCTTCTGTCTTCCTTATTCATTGTGCAGCTTTCACATGCGTATGATGGAATTGAAAATATGGCTTGGGTCAGGCACACCTTAGTCTTCAAGGTGACAGCCTTACTTTTCGGCACTTTAAAGAGGTCCTTTGCAGCAGATTCTTTTGATTTCTTGACTGCTGTTTCCATGGGCTTTGATTACAGAATCAAGTAAAGTGAAACCCTTGATGACCTCAATCCTTTCTCCACTAATCATGATGTTGCAGACTGGTCCAGTTGTGAGGATTTTTGTTTTCTTGATGTTGAGGTGCAATTTATACTGAAGGCTGTAGCCTTTATCTTCATCAGTAAGTGTTTCAAATCTTCTTCACTTCCAACAAGCAGAGTTGTGTTATCTGCATAACACAGGCTGTTAATTAGTCTTCCTCCAATCCTGCTGCCTCATTTTTCTTCATATAGTCCAGATTATCGGATTATTTGTTTGGCCTACAGATTGAAAAGATACGGTGAAAGTACACAACCCTAACACACACTTCCCTGACTTTAAACCATGTAATACTTGTTCTGTTCACATAACTACCTCTGTTGATCCATATACAGATTCCTCATGAGCAGAATTAAATGCTCTGGAATTCTCCTTCTCTGCAGTGTTATTCATAATTTATTATGATTCACACAGTCAAATGCCTCTGCATAGTCAGTTAACACAGATAAACATCTTTCTGGTATTCTCTGCTTTCAGCCAAGATGTATCTGACATCAGCCATTATATCCTTGGTTCCATGTCCTTTTCTGAATCGGGTTTGAATTTCTGGCAGTTCCCTGTCAATATACTGTTGCAGTCGCTTTCAATGATCTTTAGCAAAATTTTACTTGCATGCGAAATGAAGGATATTGTTCAATTATTCCCTAACTCGGCTGGATCGCCTTTCTTGGGAATAGGCTTAAATATAGACCTCTTCCAGTTGGTTGGCCAGGTTAGCTGTCCTCCAGATTTCTTGGAATAGATGAATAAGCACTTTCATCACTACCTCTGTTTGTTGAAACATCTCCACTGATATTCCATCAGTGCCTGGAGCCTTATTTTTCACCACTGCCTTCATTGCAGCTTCAACGGCTTCCTTCAGTACCATAGGTTATGTTAATAGTGGTGGAATAATAAGGAAAAGCATGGTGAGCATGGTTGCACGTCTTGAAGACTATAACCAACGTCATTACTGAGCTGTACATGTCAAATTGCTATACATTTTGCTGTATGTATTTTTACCTATATATATGTATATACATATATATTTAACATAAGGTGAAAGTTTGTAAATCAGTCCCTTTGAAGGAAGCTATGCTAAGGTGAAGCAGCCCCGGTGGTATAACAGCTAAATGCCCAACCGCTAACTGAAAGGCGTACTCAGATCCACCCATCGGCTCTGCAGAAGAAAGACCTAGTATTCTGCTCCCATAGAGGTTACAGCCTAAAAAACACGATGGGTCAGTTCTACTCTGCTACATGGGGTCATTATGAGACACAGACTGGCTCGATGGCACCTAACAACAACATCAGCCTGGGCTGGGCATGGCAGCTAGTGGGTTTGAACCTGTTTAAGGCTGACTGTGATCACTCCCATCTTTCAGGACCTTCTCAATGACCTGGTTGCTGTTGCTTTCCTTGCATGGGCTGTATACTTTGCTGTAACAAGTCGACCAACCATGCACATGCACTACTTTATAGCCGTGGTGAGTTCATGCATGCTGGGCTGCATTTGCTCTGAACTCATAGCTTTTAGGGAATGGATGTGTTTTTCCCTGTTTCAGGAAACAGCTTCTTTTCTTTTTGCAAGCTCTTGAGACCAAGGCAAAGTTTAAAGTAAATAAAACTGGTAAACTTCTCCAATGGCAAAGCCAAATGAAGATGGTATCTGGGGAAGCAGCCAAGCTGTAAAGGCTTCCTCCTGGCAGCTGCTGTGATTCGATAGCAAAGGACCTCACCTCGGTGGATTTAAAGAGAAAAAGGACAGAAGATGAGAAGCCTCAAAAGATAGTGTTGGGGGAAGGCAAGCCTGGGGGACAGGATAGACTCTCTGGGGTCTGGTAGTTTGAGGGTACAAGGGGACATGTCAAATGACATCTATGGATGAACTAGAAACAGAAAAGGGAATCTTTGAGATGAAAAGCAGAAGTAATGATAATCCTTCTATTCTCCAGGTGTGTTGTGGTATTGTGGCACTACTCTCGTTAATTGACGTGTGTCTTCAAAGAAGGCACTTCACGGGCAAAAGAGTCAAAAAGAACGTACTGGTTCCTCCTCCTCCAAAGGAAAAGCCCCCAGAGAAAGGAAAGGAACCTGATGCCAAGAAGCCAGGGCAACCGGATGCAAATAAGCCAAAGGAACCAGCCGCAAATAAGCCAAAGGAACCGGCTGCAAATAAACCAAAGGAACCGGCCGCCAAAAAGGAACCTGCACCAGCTCCAGGAAAGAAATGATTGGAAGGACACTCCTATTGTCAGAAAAGGCAGTGTATTTTACGACAAAACCTATTTCCGCTGTCTTTCTTATCTTCTTTCTAGGGCAGTTTTCTTTTTCATTTGAATATCCATCTTTACTTGAAAAAGAAATTTCTCTGTAAGTGGATTTGATGTAAACAGTATTTTGTTCATTCAACAAAAGCTACTAAAAGTGATGGTGCACAAGACAAGGTAGGAGCTGGGCCCTGGCTCTGGGCACTGGAGGACAAGCCTCGGCCAGAGTACATGGCACAGAGGGGCTGTGGCACCCAAAGTGTGAGGGGTGACACTTGTTGTCAACACCTACCCACCAAAAGGACCAGAGGAAAATGAGATGCTGGAAAACAAAATGCTTTCACTTCGGTATTTTATTTTACACTTTTCTAAAGCACTCAAGTAGTCATTATGACCAAAATAAGGTTATCAGCCTTCCTCTTTTTTTTCTCAAATTCTATTTTGTTATTGTTGAAAATATACACAGCAAAACATATACCAACTCAACAGTGTCAACATACAATTTAGTAACAGATTACGCTGTTCAAATTGTACACGTATTCTCAGTCTCCTTTTCAAAGCTGTTCCTTCCTCATTAGCAAAAACTCACTGCCCCCTGTTCACTATCTACTTTTTTGAGTTGTTGTTAATTTCATCCCATACGGATTTTAAACCAGCACAATGTTCAAGGCAGGCATTCTTTACTAGTTAAGCTAAATTATTGTTTGGTTTTTACCAAGACTTCAAGAGATATTTTTGGTTTGAGGTCTAAAGATGATCTCGGGGCAATAGTTTCAGGAGTTCATCCAGCTCCTATGGCTCCAGAAAGTCTGGAGTCCCTGAGAATTTAAAATTCTGTTCTACATTTTCCCTCTTTTGATCAATGCCTTAGTTATCTAGTGCAGCTGTAACAGAAATACCACAAGTGAAAGGCTTTAATGAAGAGAAATTTACTCTCTCAGTTTAGCAGTCTAGTAGGTCCAAACTCAAGATGCCAGCTCCATGGGAAGGCTTTTTCTCTCTGTTAGTTCTGGGGGGAGGTCTTTACCATCCATTTTTCCATGGTCAAGGAGCAACTCAATGCCAAGATCCTTGGTCCAAAGGACACACTCTGCACCTGGAACTACTTTGTTGGTGGTATAAGGTCACAACATCTCTCTGTTGGCTTCTGTCTTTCATATCTCAAAAGAGATTGACTCAAGACACAACCTAATCTCGTAGATTGAGTCCTGTCTCATTAACATAACTGCCACTAATTGTGCCTTGTTTACATCATAGAGGTAGAATTTATAATACATAGGAAAATCACATCAGATCACAAAATGGTGGACAATATTAGGAATCATGGCCTAGCTGAGTTGATGCAAATTTTGGAGAGATATAATTCAGTCCATAAAAATCAGGATTCTTCCATGGAATTTTTCATCAAAGTGTTCAGTAATGGTAGCCAGACACCATCTACTTCTTTTGTTCTCATGGCAAAGGAGGCAGTTGTTCAAGGAGACAATTAGCCCCATATTCCATACCCTCTTCCTATTCCTGACTCTCTTCTTCCTCTGTTTCTCCAGGCAAATAGAGACCAATTATACATTGGAGGCCTTCCTTACTCTTACTTTGTGGTTTAGTACTGATCCTTGTTTGGAGTTCCTTTGAAAGGGGGTCCTATATATGAGTCAGAATCGACAATGTTTTGTTTTGGGTTTTTGGGTGGGATGGGGTGGTAAGGGGTGGTGGTATCTCCTTAGGACTAGGAACTTCCAAGGATCTGGTTCAATGTCTTAGCCCTCTGCTGTTGTTGTTGGGTGCCGTCGAGTCAGTTCCAACTCATAGCGACCCTATGAACAACAGAATGAAACACTGCCCAGTCTTGCGCCATGTACACAGTTGTTTTTATGCTTAAGCCCATTGCTGTGGCCACTATGTCAATCCATCTCCTTGAGGGTCTTCCTCTTTTTCTCTGACCCTCCACTCTACCAAGCATGATGTCCTTCTCCAGCGACTGATCCCTCTTGACGACATGTCCAAGGTATGTAAGGTGCAGTCTTGCCATCTTTGCTCCCAAGAAGCACTCCAGTTGTACGTCTTCCAGAACAGATTTGTTCTTTTGGCAGTCCGTGGTACATTCAACATTCTTCTCCAACAACACAATTCTAAGTCCTCTAGTGCTTATTGTTAGGCTGAAACCCAAGCTCCCTCCCCCAACCATTAATTCCATTCAAATGAGATGAGCTGCCCGGGGCTGACTAGCTATCACTTCTTTCCTATAAACTCAACTCTACTGAAATGAAACCCCCTTATGTTAATTAAGTAACGTTAATCGTCTACAACCCCATAGGCTACTTGCCACAGACACCGTTCTCATCATCTTGGGTGCTGTTTTCAGCACTGTCCTCAATAAGGTCCGCCTGCCCCCTTTACAAGCCCCCAACCCCCAGAGCCAGCGCACAGTTTTGCAGGCTCCCTTCCAGGAGCTCTATAAAGACGCCAGGGACGCAAATAAACTTTTCCTTTTCTTTCTCCTCCTCTCTCTGGTTTTTCCTCTACATACTTTCGATTAAGCAAAACCCATTGCATCCAAAAATCTCTAACACTTATATAACAGAAAATACCACAAGTGGATGGCTTTAACAAAGAGAAATTTATTTTCTCACAGAAAGGTAGGCTAAAAGTCAAAATTCAGGATGTCAGCTCCAATGGGTGGGTTTCCTTGTTGGCTCTGGAGGAAGGCCCTTGTCATCAGTCTTTCTCTGGACTAGAAGCTTCTGTAGTGCAGGGACCCCAGGTCCAAAGGACTCACTCTGTTCTTGGTGCTGCTTTCCTGCTGCTAGGAGGTCCCCGCTCTCTGCTTCTTTCTCTCTCTTTTTATCTCCCAAGAGATTGCCTCAAGACACAGTGAAATATCGCAGATTGAGTCCTGTCCCAACAACACAACTGCTGCCCATCCTCCATCATTAATATCATGGAGGCAGGATTTACAATATACAGGAAAATCACATAATACCAGGAATCAGGGCCTAAACAAATTGATGCACGTATTTTTTGGGGGAAGTAATTCAATCTATGACCTTCTGTAGCCACATGAGTCAGAAGCCTTCCCTCTGACATCTGATCCACAGAATTGGGACTTGCCAGCCTTCGTGACTAGGTGAGTTGTTTCCTTGAAATCTCTCTATTTTTATATATACACTTCACTGGTTTTGCTCCTCTAGAGAACTGGACCTAAGACATTTGGCACCAAGAGTGGTTCTAGAGGAACAAAATAATAAAGATGAAATTTCTGAACTGGTTCTCAAGTCTGGCTAGTCTTAAGGGCACTGATAACTCTGCTTCCAATAATAGGGAGGGTACTGCTAATTCACAGCATGAGGTGGTGGCAATAATAATAAAAAAGGAAACCAAACCCAAGGCCATCAAGTCGATTTTGACTCATAGTGACCCCCAGGACAGAGGAGAACTGCTTCATAGAGTGCCTGGCAGATGTGAACTGCCAGCCTTTTGGTTAGCAGATGTAGCACTTAACCACTATGCTACCAGGAATTCAATAGAAGTACACAAAATATCACCACCAGTGGATCAAATATTTGTGAGAGATGAGACTAGTGACTGCATATTTTATACTTTTCCCTAATTGTGTCAGAATAAGAAATATAAGGAAGCTGATTGGTTGGTTCTAGTTTCACTAGACAAAGTCCTAAAAGAAAGAGATGAGCTCAAAGTTCAGAATCAACGCTCAAGTGCCATACATAAGACCTGAAAGTTTCCTACTCGGGCCCTGAAAAAAATGTCTATTTCCTACAGCAACACAACTGACATTGCTGAAAACCAAATCCAGAGACTTACCATAAGAATAGTTCAGTTACAATGTCAGTTGACTTCCCAACCTCGAATAGTGTCTGAAGTTCAAGTTAGGGTACTGAGTTAGAAGAAATGATATCCAGGAATTTGGAATGGGACACATGGGTAGATAATCAGGAAGCTGGGGACACTGATCCTCTAAATTCTGTTGAATCACTTCTACTGACAGAACCTGCTTCCATAAATATTACAGCCAAGAAAACCACAGGGGATTTCCATAAATCAGAACTGATGGCACAAAACAACAACATGAAAACCAACAGTCCATCATAGTGCAAATGGTTAAGTGCTCAACTACTAGGTGAAAGGTTAGAGGTTTAAACCCACTCAGAGAAGCTTCAGGAGAGAGGCCTGGAACCCCAAAACCACCCAGCCTTGAAAATACTATGGAACAGCTCTATCCTACAACATGTGGGGTCACCATGAGTCAGTACGGACAACACAACAGTTTACAACAACAATGGACAGAAGACTGTAAAATACACAAATGACTTTAGGAATGAAGAATTGGGATTTAAAAAAATTATACATCAGATGGTGAATCAGGTGGCTTTGCTGATCTTGCTGAGGACTGCTCCAGGGTTTGGAGGTTGGTGGTCTGGGAGTTAGATGGCAGTCGGCTGACCTAGGCTGGTCACAGCTTGGATGACTGAGATAAGTCAGCTTGTTCCACATTTGTAAGTCTCAAACAGGCTGGCCTAAATATAGCCGTTATGGAAATGGCAGAACACACAAGATTATTAAGTGGAAATACAGGCAGAACTGGCACACTAGCGGTCTCTTCCATCTCACTTTATTGGCCAACAAAAGTCACAGAGCCAAAAAAAGAAACTGCAAGGTCACATGGCTAAGAGTGTGAATACAGAGACAGGCACAGAATTGGTGCCATTAAACCAATCAGCAAGCTGCCTATAGAAAAAGTATAAAAACCACAAATGGGAAGAATAGCTACCAACTCTGTGATGGTATATGCCTCTGAAGAGGAAGGAAGGTATTGAGTCAGGGAAGGGTAAAGTTGACCCATGTCCACAATATTTACTTAAAGATGCAGAGCAAGACAGTCTTAACAAACACAGCAATGTGTTCACATTTATGAATTCTCAGTGACAAGAATTTCCTGGTGTTTGTGATTTAGCTCTGCTTTTTGTGTTTGAATTTTTTTCAGTTAATAGAGACAAAAACAATGACTGAAAGAAAATAAGATCAAGGAGGGAATCTTTCCCACTCATCTGAAGAAGGGATGGTGTGACCTTAATACTCAAATCAGACAAAGATAACAAAACACAAACAGAAAAACAGAAGTCAATTCCATTTATGGAAATCCTGCTGCTGTTGGGTGCTGTAGAATTGATTCTGATTGACAGTAACCCTGGGTTGCAAAGTAAGAATGTCCTTTGGGTTTTCCTGGCTGTAATCTTTACGGGAACAGATCATCAGGTCTTTCTGCCTCGGGGCCACAGCAGGTTTGAACCACCAGCAGCTGAGCATTTAACTGTTTGTGCCGTTGTGGCTCCTCACTTCATGGAAGTCAGGGTCAGAAATCCCAAATAAAATACTAGCAAAATGGAAAAGAACAAGACAGCATGGACTACTTCAACCACAGCCCACAAATGTCAGGATAGTGAGCCACAAGGAAAACTGTTGCTAAAACTCACCATATTCACAGATGAAAGGAGAAAGACATCTGTATAGCAAAAAGGAGAAATAGAGAGCCTGTATGGCAAAAACTGTGACAAGTGAAGGCAGACAAATAGCAAACCATGAAAAAAAAATCTCCCCTTCAGAAAAATGACTAATTTCCTGAGTATATGTGTTGCTTGTGTATTGATTTTAAAAGACCAACAATTCAACAGAAAAAAAATAGGCACAGGATAAGAAAAGTCATTTCTCAGAAAAGGAAATGCAAATGGTCTGAAATATATGAGA
This sequence comes from Heterohyrax brucei, assembly GCA_028571685.1. Classification (NCBI taxonomy): domain Eukaryota; kingdom Metazoa; phylum Chordata; class Mammalia; order Hyracoidea; family Procaviidae; genus Heterohyrax; species Heterohyrax brucei. Next base: position 56,641,030 of record CM053161.1, on the reverse strand, counting down.
AAAAAAAATTCTTATTCCACTCATAACCAGAGAAATGCAAATTAAAATCACACTCAGAGATCTTGTTTTCTAAATATCATTCTCCAGAGTCCTGGGGTAGGACTGTTAATGTGCTCACTGCTAACTGAAAGGTTAGCAGTGGTTGAATCCACCCAGAGGCACTTGGAAGGAAGGCCTGGAGATCTGCTCCCGAAAAATAAACCACTGAAAATCTTAGGAAGCACAGTTCTCCTGTGACACGCATGAGGTCACCGTGAATTGGAATCAACTAGGCAGTAACTCATTTAAATATCATTAAATACCATTCTCCACTGCTACGGACTGAATTATGTCCTCCAAAAAAGTATGTACCAATTTGGGTAGGCCATAATTCCCAGCATTGTGTGATTTTCCCTATAAATCCTAACTTGTGCCTGTGGTTAATGACACAAGACTGAATTGTGTTCAAGAGGATTAGAGTGGTGCTGTAATATCCTGGGGTGTGGTCTACACCACCTTTTATCTTACAAGAGATAAAAGGAAAGTGAAGCAAGCAGAGCGGGGACCTCACACCGCAAAGAAAGCACCACTGGGAGCAGAATGCATCCTTTGGACCTCAAGTTCCTCGGCTGAGAAGCTCCTGGACCAGAGGAAGACTAAAGAAAAGAACTTTCCCTCAGAACTGACAGACAGGGAAAGCCGTCCCCTAGAGCTGGCACCCTGAATTTGGACCACTAGCCTGCTAAACTGAGAGAGAATACATTTCTCTTCGGTAAAGCCATCTGCTTGCACTATTTCTGTTACAGTAGCAGTAGGTGACCAAAACAACAGCTAAGTGAAATGTGGGATCCTGGGAAGCGAAGTATGCATGAAAGCTTCATATTACCTTCACAATTCTATTTTAAGTCTCAAATCCCTATTTTTTTTAAAAAAAAAAAAATACTCTGGGATGCATGGAGCCATCATGGTGCAAGGGTAAAAGTATTCAATTACTAATCAAAAGGTCATTGGTTTGTCCAGACCTGAAGCCAACTGTAAAACATTAAGATGATACTGGTCGGATCTGACTCAATGGCTCTTGGCTTGGCTGGTGAAGCATGTGCTTCTTGGCTTTAGATACATGAGGCTGACTGAGTAGCTCCTGAATGGAGGCAAGATTAGAGGAAAGAGGGGGACAGGAGCTGGTTGAATGGACACAGGAAATACAAGGTGGAAAGGAGGAGTGTGCTGTCACAGAGTGGGGATAACAGTTACAGTTGCAGAGCAGTATATATGTAAAACCTTGCATTGCAAAAACAAATTGACTTGGATCATAAACTTGCACTTAAAGCACTATAAAAATACGCCTTTTTTTAAGTCAGAAGTTTAACCTATCAGGTGCTCTGCAGGAGAAAAGATCTGGCAGTTTGTTCCTATGAAGATTTCAGCCTAACAAGCCCTATGGGGTAACTGTACACTGCCCTATTGGGTCACTGTCTTAGGCTGGGTTTTCTAGGGAAGCAAAACCAGTAACACGTGTAGGTACAAGGAAAGATTTATAATATATATATATAGACAGATAGATAGATACAAATATAGGAAACAGCTCACGTAATCACAGGAGCTGAATGTCCCAAGCTCTGGCACAAGCCTCACGTGTCCACAGAAGCTGAGGAACCCAAGGTCAGCAAGTCAGAGACCAGAGTTGCAGATCACCGGTTGTGTAGGTCAGTGGATCCCAAGCTGCTGGCGAGACGAAGCGACAGAGGCTGGAGGTTGGTGGATCCCAAGCTGGTGGCGAGACGAAGTGACAGAGGCTGGCAAACCCAGGATCGGCAGGTCAGGGAGCAGGACTGGGCAGAGGCTGGCGAGCGCAGGATTGGCAGGTCAGGGAGCAGGACTCTCTCAAGTGCCGACTGTAAGGACTGAGGAGCCCAACAGCTGCTAGTTCAAGTCCCGGAACCAGACGCTGGAACAAGAGAGCAGGAGCTCCTGCCACGTGAGCGATCAGCAGCCGTAGTCCAGGGTCACGAGATGAGAGCCGAGGGGCAGGGAGCCACCACAAACCCCGCCCTGCCACTTAATACAGCAGCCAAATAGGTAGTAGCCAAGTTGACATAATCCTGACCACTACAGTCACTATGATAGGAATTGACTCAACGGCACACAACAGCTCGGAGATGGAGATGCAATTGTCTACTTGCCAGATGCCCCATCTGGGAAACAGGCACTTCACCTGCTGGGTTAGGTGTCAGCCGCCTTGACCTCTACAGATGAAAATGTGACAGTCATCAAAATGCCAAATGCTCACACCTGGGACCCTAGGTCCCCATCTGACACAGGCTGCCTGGTAGTGAAACGGCCAGGGACATTCCTGCAGTGTTGTGAGCAAAAGCAAAAGATTGGAAACCATCAAAACACCCCTTGGTCCCTGTGGCCTGTTGAATGGCTGTGAGTCCGTCCATTCATCCATTCCACCTCCTCCATGCTGTGTGACGAGAGCACAGATGCTGCCAGCTTTTCAGGGCCCATAATGGCTTTCTGGAGTACCCCTCCCTGCCTTGAAAGAGCCTAGCATTCTCCCCTCAGTGATGTCCCTGCACTGTCTTCCTATCTGAGTCCTCAGAGCAGCTGGTGAGGATGTAGGCATGTCTATTTCTCATAGCAGAAGGCTGGGGCCTGGGACAACTGCCCCAAACCGACCTGGACCTCCCAAATCCCAGCTGGGAGCATTAGCCGAGTCTTCCCCACCCGTGAAGGAGGAGGACAAGCCCTGGATCTGTGGAGGCCTCCTGCATGAGAATGGAGCTATAAGGACCCAGGTTTAAATTATGACACCTAGATAACACATATGGGAAACCCTGGTGGTGTAGTGGGTTACGTGCTACCACTGCTAACCACAAGGTCGGCAGTTCAAATCCACCAGGCACTCCTTGAATACTCTGGGGGTCAGTTCTACCCTGGCCCCTAGGGTCGCCATAAGTCAGATCCGACTCGACGGCACTTGTCTTGGCTAGATAACACATATACAACACACAAACAGGCAACTGACTCTCCCACCTTCTGTCTCATATGTGCAAAAGGGACAACGGTGGCTCCTGCCTTACAGGCCTGCAGAGGAGGTACACAGAGAAACAGGACAAGTGGTACCAGGCCAGACCAGCCACTTAGGTGCTCAGTGACAGCAGCCTCCTTCCCCAGTCCGGATATGAACCTGCCCTGCAGGACTGACTTTTATTTTTGCTGTCTCTGTCAGGCCCTCAGTTATGGGGGAACCAGGAGCAGGACTGAGCCTTCTTGGGACCACCAGTACCCTGCCTAGGTCAGGCCAGCTAGGCGAGAAGCACTCTGACTTTCTGTCTGGAGGAAATATGGCCTAGCCTGAGACAGCAGGGTGGCAAAGGCCTCTCCCAGGGCCAGCCTCCACACTGAATTCACAGAACTTGCCCTTAAACCTGATCCTTCCTCAGGGGTCCTCATCCTGGGCGTATCCCATCCCCTGGGCCTGATCTTCTCCAGGTACCCGCCCAGAACTGGATGAAGCCCTATCTAGCCCTCACCCCCACCCTCACATCCAATTCTGGAATCTCACCTTGGAAATCCTTCTCAAGTCCTGGGGAGACCTTACAACCCTGCCATCCGGACCCCATCTTGTCCCTCCCAGACCCCTGAGTTCCTACCACCCCTCCACACTGGGACCAGAGCTGAGAGGGTCAGACCCCCACACTACCTTCCAGGCTTCCACAAGTTCTGGTATCAGGGAAGGGCGCTCCTGCAAGGTGGGCCAGTGCCAGCCCCAGGATCACTGGCCAGTAGCCTCTATCCTGATCACTTCCCTCAGTCCAGAACTGTCTGACCTGAACGTGTCCTGCAGGACAGGTGATCCGGGCCTACCCTGTGTACCCTTGGCAGGCAAGGGCCTCTCCGAGCTGTCCTTTCTGCATTCCACAGCAGGCGTTTCCCAGTGTGTGACAGGTGCTGGAGCTGAGGCTCAGCTGCACTGGGAGGCCCCTAGGGACCTCACAGCCTTGTCTGGGGATGGTCATGGATGTCCAGTCACCTCACCCAAGAAAACCGTCGTAATTTCTGGTCACTTCCAGGGCTTTTGCCAGCTCTCTCAGACCAGCCGCCATGTTTCGCTTTTCTCCTCAATGTCCACCGCACTTTTGAAAACTGAAGTATAATTTACTTGAACAAATGTACCCATTTTAAGTGTAGAGTTTGATGCATTATGGCAAATGTATGTTCCCGTGTAACCACGACCCCAATTAAAACAGAAAACATTTCAGCTGAATACTACATAGCCTGTTGAATGAACCTATGCAGTTTACCCCTCTTACCTGTTAAGGGGGAGTTTGGTGGTGTCAGGTTTGGGGCTATTAAAAATAAAGTTGCTATGGACACCAGCAGGAGGGCCTCTGTGTAAACGCGGGCTTTCACTTCTCTTGGGTCAACGCCCAAGTGGTAAAATGGCTGAGTCATTAACAGGCCTGTGTTTAGCATTTTAAGAACCTGCCCGGCTGTTTCCCACTTTACACACCTCTCTGCAGTGTTGGAGAGTTTCCTTTGCTCTGACCCCTCGCCACCATCACTTGCTGGAGTTTTGTGGCCGTTTTCATAACTGGCCGTAGAATCTCACTCATTATACCAGTAATCGTGAAGCTAGCACAGGCCGGGACAACGTTCTGGCTGGTTATACATAAGATCCCCCTGAGATGGAGCCAATTTGATGGCAAATAATAAATAAAGTATCTCATTACGGTTTTAATTGCCATTCCTAGGTGTCTAATGATGCTGAGAACCTTTTCCTGTGCTTGTTGGACATTTACATATCTTCTTTGGTGAATTTCCTATTCAAATCTTTGGTGGATTTTGAAAATTAGGCTGGTTTCTTCTGATTGTGTTATGAGTCAGCGTCCCGTTTTTAATAACAAATCTGAACTGAGGTCTCCACGGTTAAAACAGTCAGCCTGTTTGAATAAAATTGAACCCCGGGGCCGGCCCTCCGCAGCTGGCCCTGCCCTCCCACAATCTGGCCCCGCCCTGTCTCTGGTCTCTTCCACACAGGCTGAACTACGTATGCAGAAAATATGGGACAAACAAGTGTGTGTGTGTGTGTGTGTGTAGTTTCAATCCGCTAGGCACTGCCTGGAAACTCTCTGAGGCAGTTCTAGTCTGCCTTACATGGTCATTATGAGCTGGAATCAACTCCATGGTGACAGGTGTGATTTAGTTTCTTTATATACACATATATATATATATATATATGTATATACATATGCTTTTTCTTTTTTAAACACATCTGAGGCAGCCGGGCATCTATTACCAGGAATCACCTCATTCAAGATTGTCTTTGGTGTCTGTCTCCGATCTCAGTCCAGAAAGCTGAGGATCCCCAGGACTGTTTGCTGCTGTACCCTGAACTCTAGCCCATCTATCCAACAAATGAATAAGTGAGCGGATGAATGAATGTGTCTGATCTTGCTGGAGAGATCAGAGAACACTCCTCTGAGCAAGTTAACATTGAACTATGCTCACTGAATCCTGGTGGTGCAGTGGTAAAGTGCTACAGCTGCTAACCAAAAGGTCAGGCGTTCGAATCTGCCAGGCACTCCAGGGAAACTCTGCAGGGTAGTTCTACTCTGTCCTATAGGGTTGCTATGAGTTGGAATCCACTTGGCAGTAAGCTGGCTTGGGTTGTTTTCTTTTCTTTTTTTTTTTGGTGATGGAGGCTGGGGAGACCCTGGTGGTTTCCTGGTTAAGCTCTACAGCTGCTAGCCAACAGGTAGGCAGGCAGTTCGAATCCACCAGGTGCTCCTTGGAAACTTTACTGGACAGTTCTGCTCTGTCATATAGCGTCACTATGAGTTGGAATCGGGTTTGGTTTTTGTGGAAACTGGAGAACAAAGGGAAAATCCTGGTGGCATAGTGGATTAAGCACTACATCTGCTAACCAAAAGGTTGGCAGTTCAAATCTGCCAGGTGCTCCTTGGAAACTCTATGAGGCAGTTCTACTTTGACCTCTAGGGTTACTATGAGTTGGACCTGACTTGATGGCAATGTTGGGTTTTTTTGTTTGTTTGTTTTAGGAGAACAAGGAGGAGTTAATAAGGTAAATAAGTGGCAGCATCCAAGTAGGCAGCAGTCAACATCTACAAAGGTCTTGTGGAAGAAGGGAGCCCGGTTTGCTCAAGAAACTATAAGAAGGTGGATATGGGGGGCAAACTAGAAAGGAGAGAGCAGCTAAGGGATATTTTTCAGTTTTTAGTGTCTGTAACAAAATACTAAGCCAGATGAGAAGCTCCTGAAGTTGTGTGTGTATGTTTTGGGTGGGGGACTGAAGTGGGAGTGGCCCCTCTGGCTGCCAAGGGAGGACGCCAAGAGACCCTTTAAGAGACTGTCAAACTCAAGAAATGCCTTGGGACCTAGCGGTGGCATGAGACTGGAGAGAAAAGGAGGTGAAGATGGAACCTGGTTACTGATTAAGGCAACAGGGTCAGAGAAGGCAAAGACGACAGCCGTGTCTCTAGATCATGGGGTGAGGGGGTAAAATAGATGGCGGTGCCCATCTGGGAGCACCCCCAATCCCATGGCACTGGTGGGAGTCGAGGACCAAAGCCCTGGGCAGCCAACTTTCGGGGCTGAGAGGATGGGAGGGGTGGCTCCGGAGGTCTCGGGAAAACTCCCCGTCAGAGAAAGAGAGACGGAGGGGTGGGTCAAAGCCGTGGGAGGGCGAGGGGGAGGTCTTTGTTGTTTGGAGGCCTAGGTTCCTGGGTCGCCCACACGCGCATGGGCAGGAAGTCAGACCCAAGACAACGAGTGTAGACAAATCTTCCGGGCTGGGAGAGATGGGTGGGAGCTCGGACGGGGTGTTGGCAGGGGAGTAATCGGAAGAGCCTGAACCGCCAAGTCAAGGGTACGGGAAGACTGCGGGGTCTGCCGAGACCCCAGGCCCTCGGCCGGGCCCGCCCAGCGCCTGCCCAAGCAGCTGGGGTCCGAGAGGAGGCGGCCCGGGGCGGGGCGCGGGGGCTGCGCCCGCAGCGACAGGGCTCGCCTTTTCTCCTCCTGCACAGGCTCGGTTTCCGCTTCCCTCCCTACGCGGGGTAAAAGGGAGGCGGCCGAGCCCTGGCCCCTGCCGCCATGTGGCCCCCAGACCCAGATCTGGACCCGGAGCCCGCGGGCCGCCCTGCGCCCAGCCCGGCGACCGCGGGGCTCCGCGCACTCCTGCCTGCGCGCGCCTTCCTCTGCTCGCGCAAAGGCTGCCTCCTGCTGGCCGAGTCGGTGAGTGCGGCGGGGCCTGCCGGGAGGAGCGCGGGCTTCGGGGCGCCACCCAGACCCTCCGCGCCGGACCCCCGCGGCGGCGTCGCGCTCCTTTGTAAAGCTGAGGTCGAGGTGGACCGGGGACCGGGTGGGCGCTCCGGGTTCGGCCGACTCCTCTTCAGAACACTCAAAAGTTGGAGAAACTTCTCCCGCGTTTCGGACGTGTTCGCTGGGGCTCCGAGAGCCAGGCAGAGCCCCGAACCCAGAGCTTCATGCAGTTCTCGAACCCGCGCATCACGGGCTAGGGGGCCATAGGGAAGTCCGGGGAATCCGGCAGGGCGTCAGTTTCCGCCACTGACGCGCTGTGACTCTCAGGGCGTCGGGACCGGGCGGTGTCTCAGGCATCTCCTGACCTCAACTCTGCTCCACGAGCCCTCCCGCTACCCCGCTACCCCTGGGTGGACCCCAGGGTGAATCAGCGCGCTCAGCTCTCCCAGAGTTACAGGGTGGGGTCGACTTTCCCGGGCGCCAGGAGAATCGGCCAGGACTTGCGGGACAGAGGCTGTGGCGCCTCCAGGGTGAGAGGGCAGAAAGAAGCCCCCTCGGCTGGGGCCAGGAGCCTGTGTAGAGTGGGAACTGGGTCCCCGGGGTTGGACAAGGCCCGGCTGCTCCGTTGCGGGGCGCCAGGCAGCCTCCACGACGACAGAGGGGTGCGGGTCGGCCCCCGCGGGTGACTTCATTGCGACTCCTCCGCCCCCTCGCCCCGCCCCGCCCCAACTCGCTGCTTCCCGCTCTCCCCCACCTCGGCCCTCTGGCCGCCTTTGTCCTCCCGGCACCACGAAAACTGCCTCCTCGTCCGCCTGCAGGGGCGGAGGAGGGAAAAGAGGCGGGATGAGGGGCGAGCACTGGGCGACCATTGGTTACTTAAGTCACCTAGCACCTTCACAGTACCTGTTCTGATCCCATTTGTAGAAAGCTGAGATCTAGGGGCTTTGACAGGGTGACCAGTTGAGAATCCAAGTGACAGCCAGGCCAGGAGAGCCGAGAGGGGGATTCTGTCCCTGGAGTCAGTCTAGAGCCCAGGATTTGTCCAACTTCCAGGTGAAAGGCCAGGGCCGCAGGAATCAGCCTGAACTCTTGGGAGAGATGCCTTCTTGGCTGGTCACCTCAAACTCACCGCTCCTGGGACCATATTTTAGAGCCCACCGTCCACTGAGGGGACTCCAGCCCCCAGGACTACCTCATAGGTGAAGAGGGTGCTAGGTAGAGCATACAAAGGCTTTTGGCCTAGCCAGGGAACAAGGATCTTTATCTAGGAGAATGAGGGAGGATGCTGGGAAGAAGCAGAATGAGGGAGGAGGGGACTTGGCACAAGGGGAGCTGTCCTGGTCATCTCCCCAGCCCCCATCTGGAAGCAAGTTAGGGAGGCTGACAAGGACAGAAAGGGGAAGGAAGTGGCCACTGGGAATCAGGAAATGAGGAGACAGAAGTTGGGGGGGGGTCTCCAGAGCCTGGTGAGGGTGAGGGGACAAGAATGGAAGGGATACAAGAACATCTCTGGGCACCGGAAGCAGTATGGGAGCTGTGGAGCTCTCCGATGGGTTAGGGCTCCAAGGCCTTGCCTTCCCGGGAGGCCCTGGCAGCCTCTCAACCCCTCTCTGGCCTTCCTTTCCCAGTTACCCCCATGGCTATGTTCAGGGCAGAGGAGGGTTATCCTGGAGTTGCCCTGGCATTCCCAAAGCTCATTTGTCTGTGAGGCATCTGAATACCTACAGGGCTCCTGAGCCAAGATGCTTTCAGTCCTGCCACTGCTTGCCCAGGTTCTGGGCCCCACTTCAAGCACCCCAGCCATGGACATGCTCGCACTTGGTCATGGCAACAGAAACCAGGAAGACGAGGCTCTCCCCCATCCCCCTAGGGCAGCATCACTAAGAAGTCCATCTGTGGGGTCGGCCATCCCCAGTTCAAATTCTGGTGCCCCTCTGAGCAAACTAGATCACCCTTCTGAACCTCAGTCTTCTCATTTATAAATTGGGGCTGTGAGCAGCACCTAGTGCATGAGTAGTCAAAGGGAAGTGTATCCTAAAGGGTGGTGCATCTTCAACAAAGGTTGGATGAATAGTGCAGCAGGTCCAAGGTGTCTGGGGAGCAGGTGCTCTCCTGGATGTTTTCTCCTACTCAGAGAACTGAGCTCCAGAGGGTTTTCAGTGGCTGATTTTTCAGAAGTAGGTCACCAGGACTTTCTTCCGAGGCACCTCTGGTAGACTGGAACCCCTGATGTTTCTGTTAGCTGCTAGGTTCATTTGCACCACCAAGGACTCCTGTGTTAACACAGCTGTATTTGCTTTATCAATCCATTTTATTTTTTGATGCATTCAGAGCAGATATCAGTGCATTTCAACTCTAACCACTTCAGTATGTATATCATTATCTATAAGTTCAGCTTGCTTTATTTGTTTTTGAGATAAAATTTACACCCACTGGATGTTATTTTTGGAACTGGTTTCTCTTTAGCTGTCTTGAACCTGCTTAGCTTTGATTTGCCCCTGCAGGGCAAGCTGGGTAGCGCAGTTTCTGCCCCCTGCCGGGGCAAGTGGTGGGAGCTTGAGGCTTCCTGATTGGGTCCTTGCAGGGAGCTGGAATAGGGTCAGGACTCAGACCCAAGTTCTGAAGTCCTGTGGTGGCCTGGGTCCCATGGTCTTAAGTGCAGCTGAGTTGATTTCACAACATAGTGACCCCGTGTGACAGTAGAACAACCCTAGTTTCCTAGGCTGTAATCTTTATGGGAGCAGATCACCAGGCCTTTCTCCCAGGGAGCCCCTGCTGGGTAGGTTCAAACCACCCACCTTTTGGTGAGCAGACTTATCAGTTAACCGTATGCCACCAGGGTTTCGAAGAGCATTAGGCAAGGGCCCCTGAAAATGTTCTCACTTACCCACTTTTCACTCTCCCCCCGCCGTCACCAGGGCCTCTCGTTCATCGCGTTTATCTCTTACGTGGCCTCCTCGGCATCCACCTTCTTCACGGCACCCCTGCTGGAGTTTCTGCTGGCCCTCTTCTTCCTCTTTGCTGACGCCATGCAGCTGAATGACAAGTGGCAAGGCCTGTGCTGGCCCATGATGGTGAGGGCCGGGGTCTGGAGAGGAAGGGCTTGGCTGCCCTGTCGGTCTGTGGGGACTGTAGGCTCCACCGCTGTGGTCTGAGGAGCAAGCCGGAGGGCACTTTGTTCCCTTTCAGTACAGACCCTTTCTTCCATGCACTGGAGGGGCTGTATGCAGTTGGTTAGAGGCAGGTGGAGTGACCTGGCTTCCCACAATCCAGGTCACACCTGGAGCAGGTGGCTGTGCCTCCGGCGAGGAGGGAACCGAGAGCCGACCCCTCCGCCTTGAGCCACTAGGTGGCGCCATCGCTCCCAACTGGACTTGCGAGGAATGAGCCTCAGCCGCAGGAATTCGAGCCATTTCCACGCGGGCTGGGCGGGTTAACTGAGGACTTGCAGGGCTTTCCCGGCCCTCAGTCATCTGACAGCCCTGGCCTCATTTTATCACCTGGAGGGCCCAGAGCCCGGCCAGTGGACTTGGCTGAATGAAATGAGGCACAGACGCAAATGTGGAGAACCCTGGCCTCCTGATGTCACATCCAGCCTTCTCCCACCTGCCTGGGGCGAGTGTCACCTTCTGGCCCATTTAGGGATGGGCAAGCAGAAGCCCCAGCATAAAGGCATCTGCCTCAGGTGCCCAGCTGCCTCTCCCCCCACTCCCTCAGCTGAGTGGAGTGATCTCTGGCCAGTTAGGCTATGCCCTGGGGCAAGCTGGACACTACAGCCTGGACTATTCCCTGTTGGGGACAGGGACAGCCAGTAAGACAACAGGACTAAGACAGAAGCACACAGGTCAGAGCAGACATGGGAGAAGGAGCAGGGAGCGCATGAGGGGACCAAGAGGGTAGGAGCCCATGAGTGCTGGGACTGTGGGCCAGATGTGTGCCCACACTCCTGGGAGCAAGGGGGTTCCAGCCCTGTTCTTGTGACCTGGTGCCCTTCAGAGCCCCTCTCCCCTGTCTTGGCTCCCAGCCGGCCCCTTCCACACACGGCGCCCTCCTCTCCCCGCAGGATTTCCTTCGCTGTGTCACAGCAGCCCTCATCTACTTCGCCATCTCCATCACGACCGTCACCAAATACTCCTACGACGGGGCTTCCAAAGCGGCTGGGGTGAGTAGCTGCCTTGCCTCTGGGAGCAGGGTGCCCAGTGAGACCTCCCTGAAGTTCACTGTCCCCTGCAGCCTAGGTGCCTGTCTGCACACCCACTGGTGTGGAACCCAGGCACAGGCTTTCCTCCAGTGCAGACCTCAACTGCTGTAGAAATTCACTCTATGGGACCCAGTTTCGAAGCGCTGCTCGACAAAGCAAATGAACAGTTCATTTTCCCATCTCTCGTTAATCCGAATGTCTGTGTCCATCAGGCTAAGCTCTGTACCCAAGCAGATAAGAAGCGGGCTGTGTACCTGGAACAGGAACTCCTCACTCTCGCCTTCCCTGCCCCCAGCCTCCAGACCGGGGCTCCCAGCTACCTGTGCCCACCACCCTGTTCACTGTGCCCACAGGTGTTCGGCTTCTTTGCCACCATTGTGTTCACAATTGACTTCTACTTCATCTTTAACGATGTAGTCAAATTCCTCAAACAAGGAGACTCCACCGACGAGAACCAAGCAAGGACCAGATGCTCCGTCCCCAAGTGGCCAAAGGAGGAAGGTGACAAAGCAGTAGGTAAGCAGCTGCTCTGAAACCTGGAACCTAGCTGATGGCTGTTGTGGCTGTGGCTGCTGCAGCCCTCCTCTCTTGGCTAGTGGAGGCCTGGCAGTACGGCGTTTAAGTGCTAAGGCTGCTAACCAATAAGTCGGCAGTTCAAAGCCACCAGGTGCTCCCTGGAAACTCTCTGGGTCAATTGACTCGACGGCCTTTTTTTTTTTTTTTTTCCCAAATGGACAGGAAGTGTTTTTGCGGACCAGTTCTCATATCCTCCCGTGTCCCTGATTATAAGAGCAGTCCCCTCGGGACAGCATACCCCATCCCCGCCCTGTAGGGTTTATCACCTGCTCCTTGGTGAAAGCGTCTCCTGTGAGCACAGGGGCTGCCAGTCACAACTGTTGGTATTTACCTGTCCACCGCACCAGCCCCTACTGCAGTCTGCCAGCCCATGGGCTCAAAAGCTGGAGAACCACAGGCAAGCTCAGGCTTGGTTTTTCCTTCCAAGGAATGCACCTTCTGACCCTTCAGGCTCCCTGTAACAGCTCAGAATGACAGACACATATGCCTGTTACCTGATTTAAACAACACAGCCACACCCACATGTGACATCTTTGGGGTGTTTTGCCTTACACAGAGTGGAGCATGTGGTATGGGCTCTCCAGGGGATTAGGAGGGATCACAGCTGGTTTGGAGGGTGTGGGGTTGGTCCCTCGGGGCTTCCACAGCCACAGCCCTGGGGTTTCTGCCTAGAGAGGCCACCAGGGGAGGTCCCCACCCCAAGAGGCAGGAGGAGCAGAGTAGGTAGAGGCTGAGACAGGGAGCAGGAGTCGACTCGGGACAGAGGACCTGACTTCATGCCTTTGTAGCCTGTTGGCCATGTCCCTGTCCCAGCACCTCAGCATCTCCCAGGAGGCTCGCTGAATGCCTAGGCATATGCCACTGTTGGCCTACAGCTTGGAGACCTCAGTGGGCTCTCTGCAGCTGTAACCTAAGTTTGTCTTCAGTGCCATACTCACCCAGCCCGGTGTCCTCTGCTTCCTCCCGGGCCCTGTGTCAGCATCTGTTTTACTTGACACCCACTGGGACTTCCCTGGGCTCGGCACTAGGGATCTGCCAATGGGCAAGGCTAGGCCACTTGCTGTCAGGGACCCACAGCCCTGGCAGGAGTGAGAACCACAAACAGTCGTTGCGTACACTGCGGGAAGTATGCCCAGATAGCCATTTGGGAGAACTTCCCAGATGGGGTGGAAATGACAGCCAAATGAGTGTGAACAGTGGTGCCAGCCTGGCTGGAAGCTGGTGGAGGTGACAGGAGCTGGGGCTTGATTGGGTGCAGGAGCCTGCCCAGAGGAAGTAGGGCAGGTGGAGGGAGGAGTGATTATAAAGCGCAGGCCCTCCCTCCCATCCAGGTGAGATGATTCCCGGAACAGATGGTGGTACCCCTGGGCAAGGGCCAGCGGGAGGCAGCACATGGTTGGGTAGATAGACTAGGGCAGCACATGAAGGCCCAAGGAGGAGTTGGGACCATGCCCATGGGACACCTATTGCCCAGGACCCAGCCAGGTAGTCCCTAAATGAGCTCTGTCCTAACAGCTGGGCTTCTGAGGCCACAGAAAAACTGTTTCTCTACCAGAAGGGAAGCTCCCCTTGTCCTATACTGTAGCAAATGAGGTTAAATGTTCCCAATTTCTTTAGGCCTTTGCAACCTGCTAATTGCAGTGAGTGGTTAAATGCTCCGCTGCTAACTGAAAGGTCAGCCGTTCAAGCCTATACCCAGTGGCTCTGTCGAAGAACAGAACTGGTCATCTGTTCCTGTAACAGTTACAGCCTAAGAAACCCACGGGGCAGTTGTACGCTGTCATGTATAGTTGCTGTGAGTTGGAACCCATTCCCCGGCATAAAACAACCAGTTGTCAGCCATAGGGGCTCCCAGACAACCATCACAATGGACAAGAGTAAATGTCAACAGAGACATGTATTTGAATTTTTGAGGTTTAACATTTGGACACTTTCATATATATCACAGTATTTTGGGTGGTAAATTGTTCCTGGCTTATGTAGTAGGATTGAATCTTATCAGGCTGCTAGCACAGGGGCAAGGAGAGGAATCAGGGTTTGGGAGGCTTTTTCCAGCTTCCCCCCTGACCAGCCCCTGCCCCAAGCTCTAGGGAGCCAGCAACACATGAGGGCTAATAAGGTTCTCAGAGCCCGGGAGACCAAGGAGAAGGGGTGATCATCAGAAAATACACCTAGGACCAGGGCAGGAGTTGGTTAGTGACTTCGCTGGTTTTCCTTCTTGGGCCAGGGGGCACTGACAGCTCCTCACGGTGGTCTTCAGTGTAGGGATTTGAGGAACCCTCAAGTTACAGCTCATAAACCCTTAACATGGTAACATTGTTTCTGGTCACAATCTAAAAAAAGATGGGGAGGGGACTGAAACTCTAAAGTGGATAAAATGAGACTTTTGGCTTTTCCCATGTATTCTCATTCTTCGGGTAATAAAATCGCTGTCCTTAAAGTGTAAGCCCACCTTGTCCCACCAGAGTAGGGGAGAGGAGCAGTCAAGATGCCACTGTGCCTCCCTACGGGGAACAACCAGGGGAGACTTGAGAGGCATATGGGCTTCAGTCTGGAGGGAATGCACCCCTACCACACACACTTAAAGGTGAAACGAACTGCCTATGGGTCCCAAGCACTGGGCCTGGCAAGGCCCAGTAGCTGCCATCTCGCCAAGTAGCTGGCTGCAGGCAAGGCCCAAATCCAGGCTGTTTTCCCAGAGGCCATCCCCAGGCACCACTTCCCTGGAAACTCTGGCCAAGCATCCTCTTTGCTTTCCTTTCAGAAGAGGACTCCGACTCTGACTCCTCTGACTGAGGAGTGGCCCAGGACAGGCAAGCCGAGCCCCCCACTTTCCAAGGCCTTTGCTCCTGCACCTCCTGCCTGAGCTGGCCAGCAGCTGGACCAGGGGACAGTGCTGGAAGGAGGCTGTGATTTCTCAAGCAGCAGCAGGAGATGCTAACAGTGGGTCCCCCCGCCCAAGCCTCGGGGGATATGTTCTGGAGTCCAGTACTTAAGACTGTACCCTTTGGCTTAGCACTGTGTAACTATTCCACACGAGGGCACCTTGACTATTTCAGCCCTCACCTGTCTGTCCCCCAGACTTGATGCTGTTGAACCTCTCTGCCAAAGACAAGCACAAGGAAGCAAAGCCTGGCATTTTCACCGATGCTCAGATCTTGTCAGATGGAGCCTGGTCTGTTCACAGATGGGAACGCGTAAGATGAGTCCACAGCAGGGCCAGCCCGCCAGGTCCCAGTGACTCCAGCCACTTGTCTGCATTTGGTGCACCAAATGTGTCTCCCATCGTCCTTACTGAAGCATCTCCTCTAAGCAACAGTGGGTCTCCATGCCTGTAACTGACACTCTCACCCTTGGACACATCATGTCTTCTTTGGATGAGATGGCAATTATTTTGGGTCTAAGACTGTTACAAAAGGACAGAATAGCAGGGACAGTGTCCTGGGCAGGCCCAGCCACACCCTCCCCTCCTGGGGGAGGGGTTCTCAGGATACTGGGACAACGTACATCTGGACACCAAAGCAGGTCTACTGACCATCATGTAAGAGAGAGGAGACTTCTGTGTCACTTATACTATGTACGTATCCTTGGTGGGATTTTGTAACTTTATATAATTTTTTTATACAAAAGCAGCTTCTTAACAAATGGCATTTCCTGTGACCCAAACGGCCTTGAGAATGAGCCAGAGTTCTGGGCCTGGGTTTTGGGCATTTGTAACCTTTTTCTCTCTTGCATGTGGATCTCCTACCCTGAAAACAATCATAGTGGATTAAACTAGGCTGACTACCTATGTGGTGTGGGTGTGTAGGGGTCTGGGTGTGGATGTTTGAGAAGACCTTACCCACCAGCAGGAGTAACCATGCTATGCTGGGACTGCTTTCATGCTTCACTGCAAACTGGGAACATGTGGTATGAATCCCTACAGCTTTAGACTGTAGCAGCAGCCCAGGAGCACTTGCTGTGGGCCAGGCACTCGGTTAAGCATCTGATATGCATTCTCTCACTGAATGCACTCAGAGTCCTGTTAGGAAAGGTCAAGTGACATGTCCCGGTCGCCACAGCCCTTGAAAAGAGATGGAGGGCCACTTATGTATCAGGGGACCCTTCCCAGCAATCTCTCGGGCAGCCAGAGTCTGGGGCTCGGGTGGTTTGGAAGCGAGCTGCACTCAGGACCTTGGGGTTGTAGCTGAGGAGGCCCTGGATCAGGGTTGGCTCAAGTCAGCAGGGAGGGGCAAGGCATGGCAGGACAGGACACAGCACCATGAGTACAGAAAAGCAGCCTCAGCCTGCACACACAGCACATGCTGCAAATGTCTGAATGCCGACTGCACAGACGTCACGAGGCATGAAGTGTCTGTTCCACGTCACAAGTGCAACAAAGCCACCAGCTGGCTGTCACCAGGCTGAGTCCTTGTCCTGTCCCTGAACTGTGTCTCCACTCACCCTCACATATAACAAGTGTGCGCTGTTTGAGCACAGGGCAGGTGATTGGGGGGGCAGATGAGAAAAGAGAAGAAATGGTAATGCTTTTACATGTCCATTTATTAAACAAGAACTCCTTCATGACAATTTAATACAATATTTATTATGATTAGTGTTGAGAAAATTATTTCCCTCTACATACAAAAATACAGATTTGAACACTATGAAAACAATCAGGACAAGTACCATGAAAAACTGGTCCTTCAAAGGAAATACAGGGGGCAAACTGAGGGCAAGGTGAGGCTTTGTCTGCTCTCAGGGACAAGTAAACAGAAGCAAAGCCTTGGAGGCCCCAGAGGCCAGACCACACAGACAGTCAAGCCCAAGGGCCAGTGGGAGGCAGGTGCTCCCACCCAGGGCACTGGTGGGCATTTGAAGGGGGGCCCCCGGCCAGCAATGAGCATATGCCAAGACTTCCCAGGTGGGCAGCACCCTAGGAGGCCCACAGCTGTGTCTTTAAAATGTGAAAAGAAAAGGACAGAAGCAACTGGTAGGGGCTCTTACACTGCCCCCCAAAGTGCCGCTAAGTGAGGTACCAAGGAATAGTCATTATACTGGACAGTTACCACTTAGCCACCTGCCTTGGACCTCCTTTGTTATAAAATAACTACATATTCTGACTCTTCCCAAGGACAAAAAAAAAAAAAATGCTGGAGTTTCATGCCTCCATAAAGCAACAGCTTTCATTCTGCAGGGGCTCAGCTAGCTCCCTCTGATTTTCTTGACCAGCTCACTCAGCTGTAACTGGTGTCCTGCAGGGTGGGGACGCAAGAGAAGCAGCATTAGTGTTTTCTCTGCCTTCATCTCAGCAAGCTGAGAGCCAAGTGTCTATTTTGCTCAGGCCCAAAGCCTAGAAAGGGCAACTGAGCTGGCCTGGCAGTGTGTCCCTGAACTGAGAGGCCCTCCTGGGGAGCCTAAGGCAGGCCTGGCCTCGCCCTGGGGGCCACTAGGCCAGAGAACACCCTTCTGGCCACCACCACCAATGAAGGAAGGAGCCAGATAGGGTTCTCAGCCTTTAAAGGTAAGGGTAGGACAGCACTGTTGTCTTCTTTCCTTTGTTAAACAGAGAACCACTTTCCTATTACTGCTTGATCTGAGTGGTGATGCTTCAGGAAGAACGTGTGGCTCACAAAATGCCAAACGCAAGGTTGCCTGATGAGCACTTATTTCACAGAAATATATTCTCACTCTCAGACTATTTAAACAAGCAAAACCAAGATGGTGGGGAGAAGGCAGGCAAGAGGGGACAGGAAAAGCTCCTTCATTTGTTTTTCTTTTTAAAAATACATCTGTGGTCAAAGGGAAAATGGCCAAACCTCAAAACCAGCATTGCTGAAAGCATTAAAAGGGCGTGATCTAAAGTTGTGCTACAAAAATAGTGTTATCTGGTTTAACCAAATGTACATCTTTTCTTCAGTCCCATGATTGACAAAGAGTGCTTGTGTGACACACGGAAGGCACCAAAGGTGAAGTGATTATCATTTGTCTTAAGTACACCAAGACAGGAATACCTGTTCTGGGGGGAAAACAAATACACTCATCATACCTGTGATAAACAGTTCACTGTTTTTATCATGGGTTCCTCCTGAGCTCTACAAAATTCAACATATACAAATATTCTCATTCCCTAGCATTCTCTTAGAGGGAACCACATCAAACAAAATCAAGTTATGAAAAGCACTGATTTTATCCAAATAGATTTCACTGGGGAGCTGGATTTCAAAATGCACTTTAAATAGGTGATGGTTTGAAAGAGCTGGAAGCAGGCGGCCTCTCTGCAGGCCCAGGTCAGCTTGGGAGGTGTCCCAGGTATCCTGCCCTGACCCTCCCAGAGGAGCCTGTTATTACACAGCCCTTGGGCTGGCCAGTTCTCCCTTCATACCCTGAGTATTTGCCTTCCTCACTTCTGCACAGAGGATACCAGAGTCTCAACACTTGCAAAACATATTCTGGCCCAAGCAAGATGGCAGAGCAGGGCCAGCATGGGGAAGCAGCCACAAGCCAGGCCTAGCCCTGCCTCTTGTGAGCAACTCCCTCCACTGTCTTCAATTTTCCTGACCATGCCTTCAGGTTGCTTTCCTGATAAAAGAAGGTTTTTCCGATTGTGTGCCAGCAGTATCATCCAAAAATGACTGAGATTTGGTATTTACAGACTATTACCAAGTCCCATATAAACCACTATCAGCATGTCATTGTAAACCTTCTCTCCTTTGGGGCATGATTATAAAATGAAACCCCAGGCTTCACCCTAAATATCATCAGCAAACTGATTAAGGCAGTTTTAGACAAGTTTTATTCATAAATTAGAATTATGAAAGTTCTGATTGCTCCCCCAAATCGGGCAGGATTATCACCTTAACTCAAAGCTGTCTGATGACTGTTAGTATATTATACATTCCAATGAAACCAGGCCACCAACCTCAGTACATCTATTTAGCAAGTCACCTGAGCTGAAGTCTTGGCATTAAAAAACGTAGCCAAGAAGCTCACTGACTGTGTGAAGCGGAGATACCCCTCACGGGCCCACAGTCTTAGACCGGATTCTAGGCCAGCAGCCACTGATTTAAACTCATGGCTTGTGGGTAATCGCTTTCTTTACTGTTACGTTTATGGATTAAGAAAAACTGGAAAGGAAAAACAAAAATGCCAAAAGTTGAGAAACTGTATCTCAATAGAAAAGGAATACATTCTAGCCAGAAGAATGAGAAGACACATTCAGGACCCACTCCTCTGTGTAAAGCCTGAGAACACACACATGCAACTGACCGGAGTGAAGAAAAGCCATGCAGAACACTCACTTCAGAAGACTAATGTACAGGATCTAAAAGATATTGAGGGTATCGCCGGTCAGAGACACAGAAGTTAGTGTTATACCTCTCACAGACCCCATATGGTTTAACCCAAGAATAAAGCACTAATAAAGCATCAAAAAGAGACAAGAAAAAACTGCAGAAAAAAACCACAAACAAACAAACTGTAAGAATAGGAATGGTTTCAGTTGAGTCCTGACATTGGTCAGAAGCAGCTGACGCAGGGCACCCCGTGCCTGCCGTGCTTGCCTGTCGGCTGAGCCTTCCTGCCAGTGTCAAGGCTGGGGACACTGCCAGTCTCCCAGAACCACCCCCTCAGAGCTGGGCCAGGCCCCTTACTGGCTTCCTTGTCCAGGCTGAGCTTGGCCCACAATGCACAGATGAGCCCACACTGCCAAGGAGACACTGCTGCTGGCCCTGGCCAAGCTACTTCATTCTTGCCTTTCCTACAGGCAAAGGTTATCTAAATTACTTCAAATGGCTCTTTTGCAGAGGGCAAAACTCTCCTTGCTTTACTTGAAATCAAACCTGTCTTACAAGATTTTAAGAGGCTCTTCCCTTTCCCAGCTTTACATGGGGCCTGGAAGTATCTCTAATCTTTCATGACTGTAACACAGGGTATGAAAGGGAAAAGGAACTTCTCTCCATAGTTTCAGCAGTGTGAAGTGGAAAGAAAAGAGAATATGAGGAAAAGAACTCCCAACTGACCAGATGAGTGCCAAGATCAACTTGCTCTGAAGATGTTAGGCTTACATCCACCTAAAACCACAAGAGAATCCACCAAATGCTTGAGGGTTTTGCCTGCGTTGTATAAATTCAAATGTACACAGCAACAACATTTCTCGTCAAGTGTGGCTCAAACTGTGAAAGCCAGTATTGTCTCAACAGAAAACAGAGAAAAACTAAGGTTGTCACAGCCTTAAAATGGCTCAAACCGCAAGGACACTGGCCCATAATGGAATTCTTAAATGCAAAACTAAGCTTCTTTCAGCTCCGGAGAGGTGACTTTAAATTCCCCACCCCACCTAAACGAGACTGTCTCCTGCTGGTGCACAGAAGGCAGCATGAGAAAAGCACAGGCCTTTTAACTCACCACAGACAACCGTATTTCCCTTTGTAACCTCTCCTCAGCACACTGTCTACATGGGGTAAGATGCAAGGCTGCACTACCCCGTCAGCAAGTCTACGTGGCTGCTTCCACATCTGTTGAGTGCTCACTAAATATAAGGAAAGACAACGACAAAAACCAGGGAAAGCCTCATTGCACAAAGGGTATTAAATAGTTACAGGAACATAAATAATTCAAAGATTCCAGCTCCAGGATACAAACTGCTTCCTAACTCGCTCTGTGGCACAAGACGTCCTCACTTTGCATCATTTAGTTTCAGTGGCTTCAGAACTGTTGGGTACAGCTGACTACACATCCTCGGGAGACCAATCAAGTGTCTCCTTTTCACCAGATGATAAACTGGTTTTATTGAAGTCACATGGGAAAATGTGGACAATAGTCCAGCCTGAATGTATTCTTTTTCTCTATCTCACTTCCAAGGCAGCCTTTCATGGAGGCCACATAACATGATTCCCAGCAGGAGATGTCTGATAAAGTTTAGGGTGGTCCTTCCAAGTGGGGCCAATTTAATGCAAGGCCTAGTCTTTGTGACCCTGTTTTTAAGTGGATAGTGATCCTGTCTCCTAGAGGAAGATAAATCCAATTTTGACAATGCATACACACATCTAACAAATGTGAAATAAATACATAAAATGAACAGATAAATTTCTAATGCATTATCACCCCCCAATCACTGCACAGAACATGCTGGAAGTGTGGGAAGCACAGTCTGTGCTGACTCACTGGGCACGCGGGAGGAGGACTCCATCCCACTGGCTGGGCAGCACCGGCTCTCTGGGAGACAGAGCCAGGTGAGAATCCTGACACTGCTGGCCAAGACTCTCAGGGCAGATGTGGTGCTCGAAGATGTAACCTAGGCTGCTGCCACGAAAAGAGCTCTGCAGACCTCAGGCTCTACCAGATGCTCCGTCCAGGCAGCTAACTCCAAACACCAACCCTTCCGAGACAGCACAGTACCACTTCCTGTCTAATCCCTAGCCCAGCAGCGTTACCTGATCGATCTCCCAGGGCCGAGAAATCAGAAACAGCCTGTTTGCAATGACTGCAATGCCACATGTACACAGACAGACACTTTTTCACATACGTGCTCCTTCCCCTTCCCAAACGCACACAGCCATGCTCCAGCAACCGCGCAGTCCACTGCGGAAGCTGTAAACTACCAGGAGAACGAGCCCCTGGGGCGCCTCCCGGTCCCTGCCAAGCCCTCCAGCCAGCAGTGCGTGCTCTTCCTTGGTGATAAGGGAGCCAGTGAGGTCTGTAAACATTAAAAACAGTTTGAAGAGTGAAAACCTGACAAGACTATTTTCCTACAATACAGTTAATCTGCAGCAGGGGCGGGAGGACAACAAAAAACAAAAGAGAGCAACACAGGGGCTTGCTGAACTCATTCACCCCAAATAATCTTCATGTCCTCAAGGATCCAATCTCACCCAAAACTTTAAGACTGCTGTTCATAATTACAACCCCGAGGCACCCAACACTCAGTCAGTGCCTTCTGAAACATCAGTGAAAGAATGGGTCACGGTGCAAATTCAAGTATTTCAAACCCTACACAATTCTATCCAGAATCACTTTATAAGTCTTCTCAGGCATCTGAAAATTAGCACTTCTCACCTCAAACAGGGGTTTGTGGATGCGTATTTGTAACACACAAATAACCCCACCCTCACACACCCGCACACCCACCATGGTCCATGAAGTAAGCAAACAGGCAAGTGTTTTGGCTGGTGGACTGGACTGACTGTATTTCTTTCATGGCTTCTACCTGAGAAGGTAAAATGACAGAAAACCTGCAATTCAGCCTCAAAGTATTCAGGGTAGGTAGAACACTGGGAAGCAGGATAATCACCATGTTTCCACAGAAAAATCTGGGATTCGACAAAGTGATTTATCAGGGGAAGAATCAAGTGATTTCTCAGCAGGGTAGGAAATAAAAGGTGACCCTCCTGCAAGCAAACAAGTCCTGTGGAGTTGTCCCAAAAGGACATAGTTCTTCCCAGCCCAGGAGGGTCCACACCCAACAAAGAGTTCAAACAAAGCACTCCTCTGCCAAGACCTTTGGGGTCACACAGGGCCTTCCAGGCTTGCGCTGGCTGTCTCAACACCCAGGTAAGGAAGACAAGAGGAGGTGAGGAATGCAGCAGCCAGCTTCCATACACACTGCCCTGGAGCACACCACAACAGTGCAACATTCCCAGGAGCTGCTCAGGAACTGCTGCTGATGGGACTGCTCTGGCCTGTACCTTCAATTTCATGATTATATACATTTTTTCTCTTAGCAGCCCCATTTAATCCAAAGTCTTAACTTGAGACAAACACAAGTGACAGGATGGTTCAGAGTCAACATGTGAAGCCTGTGCTCAGGACTGTTAGGATCTAAGGTGGACATGGACAGCCAATCCCATGGACAACACAGGCTGGAGAATCCATGGCCTACCTGTCCAGCCCACCACTGTCCAGACAGCAGGGTACAGGGGCTTCTTCCACGCATACACCTACCAACAGGGCCACTCTGAGAATCCTTTTCCCAAATGAACTTTTACCAAAGAGGACAAGATTCAACATAATCACATGAAAATCTGACGTGGCAAATAAGGGAAAGAAAACTTGATTGAAAGGATGGGAAGCTGGACAGGAGGCCTCTGCAGGTCCTCACGTGTCCAGACGCTGGATCTCGGGGCGACTGTCCACATCTCTGGATTCTGTGCGCGCTCGGATGTAGTCATTGGTGCTCTGTTGGTGGAGGCTGACTCTCCATTTCTGCACAGACAGGAATGTATTCACCGCATACACCGCAGTTGCCAAGAAGCCGAATATCTAAAAGAAACAGGCCTGGTTAGCAGTTGGGCACCTTACCCATCTACAGGTTCTTGGGCAAAAGCAGACTCAGCAGCAGTGAGGTTGAGTTTTTTTCATACTTCCCTAACGAATCCCATAATCATGAATCCCATGTGGTCTTGCAACAATCACCAAACCCAGCGCGAGAAGTAGAGTGTGCCATAGGATGGATGGTTGGTGTCGGAACTGGTAAAAAGTTTCTAGGGTGGAGGTATGTCTGACCTCTAAAAAACAAAACAAACTCTTTGCCATCTGAGTTGATTCACAGGAATGAGACCTGAGCTTGTTGCTCTTAATTCTCCTTCCTGCTTGTGAAGTCACAGCAGGTCAGACACCGTCTCTACAATGCCACTTTTACAGCTGGCATCAAAACCAGGATGTGCTGCTGATGACTCCAGGCTCACCGGACCACAGGACTTTGTAAACGAAAGGGTGTGAGAAACTCAACTTGTGATGGATACTTTGATTTTTGTTGCCAATAATGGCTGAAAGTAGGTGAGGTTATATGGCAGCTGAGACAAAAACTGCACGTGGAGTGGCCCGGGGCAAAAAAAACCAGATTGATTAAAAAAAGAGGATTGATGAGGGACAGGGTCTATGTTCCATCGGGTAGGCCTGGGGCCATATGCATATGAATGGGAAGGCCAACAAAGGTAGAGACCATGAAACAGGAAAGTTCTTAAAAAGGCTACCTGTTTATTTG
Organism: Heterohyrax brucei; assembly: GCA_028571685.1. Taxonomy (NCBI): domain Eukaryota; kingdom Metazoa; phylum Chordata; class Mammalia; order Hyracoidea; family Procaviidae; genus Heterohyrax; species Heterohyrax brucei. Next base: position 56,617,025 of record CM053161.1, on the reverse strand, counting down.
AATGTACTAAAGATACTGAGTGTTCCCCTACCTAGTATAAACCAAAACCAAACCCACTGCCACTGAGTTAATTCCAACTCATGGCAACCCTATAGGACAGAGCAGAACTGACCCACGGTTTCCAAGAAGCATCCAGCGGATTTGAACTGCTGACCTTTCTGTTAGCAGATGTAGCACTTAACTACTATACCACCAGGGTTTCCTAGCATTGTAGAGCAGACCTAAATGGATGGTAAAAGTGAACAGAGTATTTTAGATGACAGACAGCAGGTACCTCCACCTCCAGCCAACACTTGACTGGATATGCTACAAGCCCAAGGAGGACTTGCTTGAGAGAAAGGAAGGCTGATCCTTTCAACGCAGGAGCCCAGTATATCTGAGCCGGCCCTAACCCTTCGAAGTCAGGAAATTTGCATTTGAAAAGACACACTGACCCATGCTGGGAAAACATAAGATATGCATTTGAAACAAAGACCTGCAGAAAGAAAAAAAAAAATGACAGTTTTGCTTTTTGACTTTCTAACAAGCGGCTGGCCTTTGGAAGTAGCCAGGCAGGAAGTCAGTGCCCATCAGAAGACCCTCTTGCTGGGACTGGAAGTTAAACAGAACTAGATACATTGCATTGGGAAGGTTCAGCAGTGAGCAGATGGGCTGACTCCAGTTATGTTCCACCGGCACCCCTGACCTAGCCCATGGAGGCCACGTGGGGATGTGGGGGTGGGTGTAAGAGAGTGACAGAGAGAAAGAGCGAGAGAAAGCTGGCTGGTCTAAAGTGCAAGGAGTTGTGTGGACTCCTAAGCCTAGGGGTGGTGGCCAGTGAAGAACAGGCTGGCGGCTCTGCAGGGCTGGAAGGTGTGCGTGTGTGTGGACTTCATGCCTACAGCTGGTACCCAATAACCTTGCCCACAGGGGCTAATGTTGAGCTGACCAGAATCCTAGATCCTGGGTTGAACAGAAAGAATCTGACGTCTTGCTGGACTGGACTTTGCTTACGAATGCAGATGCTCAGAGTTCCAACCAGAAGACCCTTCAGGCCCAAGAACATGCTTGTCGCCTCAGAATACTGGTTTGATAGGAGTGGCCAATTTAAATACTAGTTATCCAAAATGGGAGCTGGGTGGGGAGAGACATGAAGTGGCTGGCTTACACACTTTTGTGAGGGTGCTTACATTAAAAGAGGGGGCCAAGGAAGGATCTTCACTGAATAGGTTTCTCTGTTCCTGATCAGTCTGGAGAAGAGAGGGTGGGGGAGTGGTCACAGAACTATGATACAGCTGTGAGTGTTGACTGTTAACAGGGTTTAACTGTGGTTGTAACAACTGTAACTGCAGAAGCTTTAAGCGTGAGGAAGCACCGTAGACTGGAGCACAGTGGCAGAACCTGAATTCCCTTACAGGTTTTGATATGCTGCCACCTCGTGAGGCTCAGAGCAGGGGAATAATCTCTCAGACTTGACCAGACGACAGAAAGGCTGAAGATGAGACCCTCTTTTGGAGAACCTAACAAGGTAAGATGGGCACCAGCAGCAAATCTGAATAGCTGGTACCTGAGTCACTTTACTCTTAGGACTTTCTGCCCTACTGAAGGATTGTTAACCATTGTTTTAGACTGGTAAAATGATTGGAATGGGAAAGGGAATTCTTTAAATGTGAAAGCATCAATGGCTAGAAGAGCCAGAGGGTGGCTCACAGCTCAGTGAATTACTTATAGCTATACAATTTTTTGGAAATCATGGTGGCATAGTGGTTAAGTGCTACAACTGCTAACCAAAAGGTTGGCGGTTTGAATCCACCAAGTACTCCTTGGAAAAGCTGTGGGAAAATTCTACTCTGTCCTATAGGGTCGCTGAGGTGGAATCAACTCAACAGCAGTGGGTATCGATAGTTTTTGTAACTTCCACCAAATGATTATGTGGGATTATGCAAATGAAGTGCTTGTGGTCTACCAACAAGACTGGATAGCTTGCTAATAATGTAAGTAAGGTGCACAGTATCCTTGTGGGGGTGAGACCAAGCAAATAAGGTATATGGAATGCTAATGAGGGGACTGGCCAGTTTTGCCATTCTGTTAGGCTTAAGACGAGCCATCCCGGAGGCGAACAGAGGATCTAACATCACCAAGAAAGAAGAGCCAGGAGTGGAGCACAACTTTTGGACCCAGGATCCCTGTGGTGAGAGCTTCCTAGACAGGTGACTGAGAGAGAAAGGAGCTACAACACAGAAGACAGCAAGAGATGGCAGTGAAGACAGCAGTGGAGGAGCTTCCTGGCCCATGGAGAGTGGAGGTACTCCTGGCCCGGCTGAGCACCTCCGGGCACACGGCTTACTGGTGGAGCTGGGTGCCTCTGGGTATTTACCAGTAGAGTTAGAAGAGCTCTGTAACACCCGCTCGAGCAGAGCGGGGCCCAGAGGCCACAGAGAAGTGTGTCAGTGGGCAACAGCTGTGTCCTACGTGTTCCAGAACCTGGGCTGTAGCCTGTTACATCCCTAACAAGCCCTCTGATTATGGGTCTGACCCGTGAGCGCTGTGTGCCCACTGCAATGAAATCACCGAACTCAACAAAGAAGTCGAGGGCTGTCGGAGGAACAGAGGGTGTCGGGACTGGTAAAGAGGTTCCAGGGCAGTGGCGTGTCTGACTTCTGCCTCACAGGAGTCAGCCTTGGGCTGCTGATTTTGATTCTCCTTCCCTCTCGTAAAATTCGAAGAGGTCAGTCAGACCCTGCCCCTGCCATGCCATACTTACGAATCTGGTCTCTGATGAGAAAACGCAATGTATTCCATCTACAACACAGACAGAAATTTGTGGTCTCCTATGTGAACCTCAAATCAAGCCACAAGGCTCCCCAAAGTGCTACCCAGCTGCCTCTCACCTCTAAGTGGTGGGCCGCAGGTTGAAGCAGTCGCAGGGCTATCTGGCAATGACTGATAAATCCACCTAGAAACACTTCGGAGAAGAGCTAGTTTAACAATTTCTACAGTTATTCTCCCCTTCAGTCCCAAAAGTGTTCAGTGTTCTTTATAAACAGAGAAATGCAAGAGAGACAGAATAAAAGACTTACCTTGTGGCTGCCATCCTTCCCTGTGGCACCCCACCATGAAGAACAAAAATGTCACCTGACCGCTAACCAGTGAGACTCCCACCTTCTTTATTAAAAGGCCACATTTGCAGGTGAGATTCTTAAAGTCTAGCTAACTGTGTGGTACAGGAAGCTTGGTTCTCAAATCACAGCAGGCATCAGAATCACCTGAAGGCTTGCTAAAATACATGTCTGATTTGTAGTTTAGGAGCTCTGAGGTGGGGACTGAGAACCCACATTTCTAACAAGTTCCTGAGGGATGCGGAGGCAGCTATTCCAGAGCCCCCCTCCTTTGACAACCACAGGACTGAAGGAACTGGGACACCCACTGCCCAACAGCAACACCACTCCCGAGAAAAAGCTAAAGCAGAACGAACCGGAAACAGGCTGGGGCAAGAGCGGGCCACACAGGCGCACAAATCAGTCTGTGTTTTAACCACTTCAGTTTACTTACCACGGCAGCAATTTCTGCAACTGCTTTGTGGTTTAAAGCAGCCAGTACAATCGATGCGATAAAGAAAAAGAAAGTGCTGAGTCCAGTGTTGACCAAGTCCTAAAGAGATACAAAATGAAGCCTTTTAAAAGAAGCATTCCATTCTGTGCCCTAAAAGCAACTAGAAGACTCTCAAAATAACAAGCACAGTGCTCACCATCCCCAGTGCTAGTCTTGAAGCCACAAAAAGGAAGACAAACATGGTTATAGTTTATGACCCTCCAAAAAAAACCATTGCTGTTGATTCCAACTCATAGAGACCCTATAGCTTATGTCACTGCTTGATAAACCACCACAGCAAATGCCACGTTTTCACCAGCTACATTTCCATAATTTAATGACTTAGAGACATAGTGATCAAAACTGCTAACCCAACAAGGATATATGCCCACCGATTACTGCTCTGTCATCTTTTGAAAAACACCTTCCCATCTCTTTGGTGTGAACAAAGTCCACGAGTTCAGAACGTACTGAAACTGATAAAATCTGCTTCACGATTCCCCATCATTCATGTGTGGCACTGAAAGACTGCTGCCTTCACACACTGAGAACACACCTAGTGTTGCACTCATCTAGTGCTGCTATAGCAGAAATACCACAAGAGGATGGCTTTAATAAAGACAGATTTATTCTCTCATAGTTTAGGGAGCTGGAAGTTCAAATTCAGGGCACCAACTCTAGAGGATGGCTTTCTCTCTGTGTCATCTCTGGGGGAAAGTCTAGTTGTTCCCTGGTCTAGGAGCTTCTCAGCATAGGAACTTCAGGTCCAAAGGAAACTCTCTGCTCCCAGTGCTGCTTTCTTGGTGGTATGTGGTCCCCCATGTCTCTCTGCTAGCTTTTCTCTTTTATATCTTAGAATGATTGACTTAAAACAAGACATAATCTTACAGATTGAGTCCTGATTCTAATCCTGTCTTCAAAGGTAGAATTTACAACACGTGTGATAATCACATCAGCTGATGAAATGGTGAACAATCACACAATACTGGGAATTATGGCCTAGCCAAACTGTTAACACAATTTCAGGGTATATAATTCAACTATGACACCTAGCCAGACCTGAAATGTTCTTATGCATGGGTCTGCCGACTCTATATTGCCAAAACCCAGAGGATTTTCTCCCAAGCTCCATGCATCCTAAATAAGATTTCATGCCTAAGGTTTCAAAGATTTAACTCCTGGCTTGCTTGAAGAACCCTGGTGGCTTAGCAGTTAAGTGCTATGGCTCTTAACCAAAAGGTCGGCAGTTCGAATTCACAAAGAGCTCCTAGGAAGCTCTAGGGGGCAGTTTTACTCTGTCCTATAGGGTTGCTGTGAGCTGACATCAGTTAACTAGACAGCAACGCATTTGGTTGCTTGTAGAAGGAACATATCACAGTGGTTAACAAACAAGTCAGAGGACTGTGGTCAAGCTACTGAGTTTCTCATTTACTTGGATAGCACCCTCTCCTCCCAGAACTGGGGATCTCCTCAACTTGCAGCAATGTTGTTCAGATGTTTACGTTTTTCAAATGCTTTCAATGAGGCATGTATTTACCAGACACGTATGCTTGCCAGCCTGCCAGTCTTCCCTACTCCCTTACCGCCTTGTACCCAGCCACTATGTTACCTGCTTTGCCCCTGAAAACACCCCAGGCCACAGCCTCCCCTTATGCTAAGTGAAAGGTCAAGGAACAGGAGCCCAGAAATTCCCTGTCCTTTAGCTCCTTACAAAAAGATGTCCTTTTGGGTTTGTGTCACTCACACACAGTGATGTAATCAGAGGTGTGAGCCCAAGCAAAAGCAGTAACAGAAGAGCAGGCTCTAGCACAGAAGGCTCTGAGCCCTGTCCCTGATGGCCATGTCTACTACCCAAAAGCTTTATTTGACTTGCAGAAAGTTCAAAACAAATTTGAACCCACCATTTAAAAGTCAGAAGATTGCACAGAAAAATGCAATTTCCAGCTGCTCTTAAAAAAAAATTCTATCTGAAATCCCACGACTCAGCCACACCATCTGCAGAAGCTGAATGGGAGAATCCTTCTCCATCCCCAACCCCAGGCCTGTGGTCTCTCTTGCCCACTGATGTCATAAGCCCAGCCCCAGAGAATGAGGCCGTCCTACAACATGCCCCTTCCTTCCATACTCTGTCTTAGTCAGCCTTCAAGACCCAACTAGACTCCTGCTCAAAGGAATTTACTACCTCTTGTCAGGATATCCTGGCGGCATAGTGGCTACGTGCTACATCTGCTAACCCAAGGGCTGGCAGTTCAAATCTACCAGGTGTACCTTGGAAACTCTGTGGAGCAGTTCTGCTCTGTCTCATAGGGTCATTATGAGTCAAAATCGACTCAGTGGCACTGGTTTGGTTTTGGTTTTGTCCCATAGAGGAAACTATGGTGGTGCAGTGGTTAAGGGCTATGGCTGCTAGCCAAGACTGGCAGTGAATCCACCAGGCGCTCCTCAGAAAGCCTTCTGTCCTACTGGCAGTCGCTAACACTCAGAATGGACTCAACAGCAAGGGGCTTGGTTTCAATTTTGTCTCATACAACACTGGGCCAGTCTGGGGCACACACACCCCTCAAGAGCAGTTTACTTTGTACTTTCAGTTTCCCAAACCTGGCACAAAGCAGGTGTTATAATAAATTTTTGCTAAACAGATTGCTGGTAAGACACTGATAAGCATTTTCAGCCCTGGGCTGTCACTGCAATCTTGCTTGGCTCTTCAATTGCTGGCCTCTGTGGCTACCTCTGGTCTCAGCTTTACATACGGTTGAGACAAGAAAGTTTAAGACCACTGTGCACACAGAGGAAGTCCTGCTAGTGAAGTGGTTAAGTGCTATGGCTGCTGGTTCAAATCTAGCAGGTATGCTCCTTGAAAACTATGAGGCAGTCCTACTTCAGCCCCAGTAACAAGGACAGTCATAACACTGTGATAATGGCGGGCCACCATCTACGGAGTTCCTACTGTGCCAATCATTTTATTTCCAATCTCATTAAATCCTAACCTATTTATGACCCAAAATATCTACAAAGCAGAACTTGCTATGATTGCTCAGCCTGTATACATGAGGACAACTGAGTCCCAAACAGAGTCACACTCATGGACCAGAATTCAGGTTCAGCAAATGACCCCTCTGGCCAACTCTAGAACAACTGCAACAGCTACCGCTGTTAGTGTAACAGGGCACTTGGCCAGGTCCTTATAGGGAGAGGACTGGGAGAGGTCACTGAGAAGGAGCAGCCTGGGAAAAGAACAAAAGCCAGGACAGGGCAGCAACACAGGAGGTGGGAGCAGAAAGTGTAGCAGTCAGCACCGTGGTCTATAGCAGATGCTGCTGAGAAGTTCAGTGGGTTGGGAATCCAAGACTAACTAGAGGATCTGAGAACAGGGAGGCCCCCAACGATCCTGGGACTCTTGAGCGCACAGCAGGAACAGAAGCCAGGCAGGAATACACTGAAGGTGAATCAGGTAAAATAAAGTCGGGATCGTGGGAAGCAGTGGCAGTTGTGTTTAGGAAGGGACTCGTGGGAGGTTTGTACGTGGCTGATAATAGCCTATGTCTTGACCTAGGTGGTAGCTAACTAATCTTTACAATTCTTCATTCAACAGTACATTTACTTTATAAACTTCTGTGAATATGCTGCATTTGACAATATAAGGTTAGAGAAAAATGAGGATGTGGGGAATAAGGAAGACACGTGCAGACCTCCTACTGAGGGAGGACACTGGCTAAACAACCTTGACAGGGAGGTGCTGAAGGAGAAAGAGACAGGCCTGTGGCACTGAGACAAACAAGGCAGAAGACATAGGTGGGTGAACTCCTTACACACAGAGGAAAGCAAAAGCTACAAGACAAATCCCACTTAAAACAAAAACAAAAAAACCAAACCTGTTGCTATACAGTCATTCTGATTCACAGTGACCCTACATCAAACAGTAGGACTGCCCCATAGGGCTTCCAAGGAATGGCAGGTGGATCTGAACTACCAACCTTCTGGTTGGCAGCCACAGTGTCACCAGGGCTCTCCAAGAGTCATAAAAAAAGAAAAGTGACATTAACAGACTCTTTCAAAATGCAATGCTGCATAACATATACATCTTCCATGATCCACCTTATTTTCCACTTGTCCTTCATATTTATGCAGTCTAGGTTTTGGAATCACCCACTTTTCTAAATCTTTACCAATCACATCCTATTTCACTCACTACCTGACTGTTAGGGACAAAAATGCTGCCAGCGCCTTGTTAGAAGAACACAGCACAAACAGGTCCACCCTTTCATAGCATTGTGATGAGCTGGGATCCCCGTGAAGAACTATCATTGTCTCTTCTCCCGGAGAACAGACTCGTTAAGGTCATGTAACACACAGCCCCTTTTAGTTGAGTGAGCATACAACCAAGGGTGGAGATTTGGGAAAGGATTCTAAGGGACAGAAAGGTGCTCCTCAAGTGATCACACCACAGCCCAGCCATGGACCCCAAACAATGCCACCCAAAATTCCAGGTGCCAACATTCCAGAAAAAAAGAAGTAACTTCAATATGACCAAACAAAGCAGTAGAGCACCAATGGGAAAGCCTTTTATGGTGAAAACACAAAATCAGCATTACAAAAAGTTCCCTTGATAGGCATTTCTAGGGCTAAGGCCAGTATCAATTACTGAGAAATCTGAAACATGGTCTTTTAATACATTTAAGGCTTTCATTAAAAACAAAGCAAAACCATTTCTCTCAAGCTGATTCTGGCTCACAGCAGAACTGCCCCTTAGGGTTTCCAAAGAGTGGCTGTTGATTTAGAACTGCTGACCGTTTGGTAAGCTGCTGGACTCTTGAACCGCTACCCACAGGGCTCCGATTTAATCAGACAAAGCAGAAGAGAGTGAACTCTATGGTGGTGCAGTCTAGAGAAGGGAGCAATTAAGAGTGAGCAGCGAGCCACCTCCCACAGCAATGCTGCAGGGCTGGGAGCAACACCCACTGGCTGGAAGGCTCATGTTTAAAAACATCATACACATTTTATCATCCACTTCTTTCTTAAAACAACCCTTGGAAAAGTGACTACCCCCACCTCACCAAGGTAGGGTTTTGATGACGTGCTTACCAGGATCACACACAGACTTTCTGAGCTGTGTGGAACTTGAACCCAGCCAGGACTGCCCGACTCCAAGCCCACATGCTTATTCTTGCCAGCAGCTGTTCCTGTGTCAAAAAGGTTGTCCAACATGGGTAACCACTCTGCAGCCAAGCCCCTCTCTCAACTAGGACACCAGAAGCCTTGGTCATCAACAGTTAAAACAATGGCCTTGCCTCCTTGCACTTTAGTTGGTGGGATCGGGGAGAGGTTTGCAAGGTTCTTTTAAACTATACGATGAATCCCTTTTAAACTGCTTACTATCAATTCAAGTTGAAACTACTCTGAAAAAGAAAGTATATTAAAAACATTTTGAATAGCTGCGCTAACCTAAAGGTGGTAGTTCAAACCTACCCAGCAACTCCGTGGCAAAAGAACCTGCTGATCTGCTTGTCAAGATTACCGCCTAGGGAGCTCTATGGGGCAGTTTTACTCTGTTGCATAGGGTTACTGTGGGTTAAAAATCAACTTGATAGCACTTAACAACAATAAATCAAAAAAAAAAAAGTCAAAGTTAACAACAATAACAATTCAAGAAAAAACAGCCAAGACATCAAAACATGTCAGAAATAACCAGGGTAAAATGCTCTCAGTATCTTGCAGGCTTTAGAGTTTAAATTTAAAATGTCATCACATTTTTTTCTCAGCTTTTAAAGGCGAGACAAAACCATTTTCTACTGGCATCAACTTTGCTCGTTCAGCATCTTTCGTTTTCTTTTTATCTCTTTCTCGCCTCTGAAAAACCAGCTAGAGCCAACTGGGACAGCACAGACAGTGTGCTGCCAGGAAGCCCTTCCGTCCGTCCTCCTTCATGCCCTGAGGGATCACCACAGGTGGGACCGTGCCACGGGTGCCAGCTCCTCTCAGGTATCCCGCAGCAGAGGGGGCACCTTCTCATGGCACCTGCAGACACTCAGCACAAGCTAAAGAGACAGCCAAGACTGCCTGTTCACATGGCTCGAGAGCCCAGGGTGGGAGGTCCACAACAGTCTCCCACACTTTCTCAGTGGCACTGGTGCCTGCCTGGGGTCTACCCTCAGCAGCACAGGAGACAGAAGCCGCTGACCCTGTGGCATCTGTCTCCCTAGCTGATTTGCTGAGCTCTCATACAAGCTTGTTTGCAAAGAAATATCAAGTGATACTAGGTTTCCTTCCACATTCATAACCGTAAGGACTGGTAATGCAGTTTTAGAAAAATGGCTGGAGGGTAAGCAGCCCTGGGATTCCCACGCCAAGCAAAGGGCCAGGGTGTTAAGAGGCTAAGACCTCAAATCATGGTAGAGGAAAGACTTCACTCAATACCTTGTGAACAAACACCACACCCTCCCAGTCACTTCAAATTTAACATTTCTAGGGGTCCTTCTGGAAACCCTGGTGGCATGGTGATTAAGTGCTACAGCCATAGCTGCTAATCGGAAGGTTAACCGCTTGAATCCACCAGAAGCTCCCTGAAAACTATGAGGCAGTTCTACTCTGTTCTATAGGGTCGCTATGAGTTGGAATTCACTCAGCAGCAGTGGGTGGGTAGGAGCCTCTCTGTGCAGGTTCTGCAAAACAGTGGCATTTTCATTTCTTCCAGAAGAAATGTCTTTTAAATGGCTTTTGTGTCCAGTCTGGAAAACACACAGAAACGTACCAATTCCAGTGTTCTCTTTCCTGTATTCTACAAATACCAACATTATCTTCAGATGATCACAAAACTTAAACAACACTGAAAGTGTGAAAAATGGATTCTGCTACAGGATGTTTCTACCATTAGCTAGGATTACATTTGTTTTGTTGTTTTATTCAACCCAGTGAAAGAAATTTAGTTTCACAACTGAGTTCTGATGGAACATTTACGTATCAAAATGAACCAGAACCAAGTAGACAGAGCAAGATTCCAAACTGCCGTTGAAGGCAAGTAGCATTCCATCCATCCACAGCCTGACAGCAGTGACTTATACTCACCGTCAGATTCCAGTTGATCTGGGGGATCCGCATGTGAAGGCTGAGGCTGAACAGAATCAGCAAAACTCCAGTCACCACAAATGCACTGCAGCTCACAAACTCAAAAAAGTAGAGGCCTTCACACGGGGAGCACTCCATGATGGTCTCTATGCAGATGAACGCAATCAGGGCCAAAACCTGGGAAGAAAATAGGAAACATACATGTACACATATATTCAGTAGACATCTGCAGAGAAACGTGCCTGCCATGTAAAAAACAACAACAATTTACAGCCACAGAGTTCTTCTTTGGGGGCAGCAGTGTGACTGTCAGAAACATGGCCCGACTCAATCCTTACATAAGAACAGGTGTAGGGGCCTGGATGAAGAGATCAAATTCCTAATGCAAACAACTAACCCCTACCCAAGTACAGTAAAAAAGCTGCTGTTTCTGACGAGGGAGCAGAAAGAGAAGGGAACACTGCTGTGATACACGTAATAGTTCTCCCTTTCTCTGCTACCAGTAAGTGGACACTGTCTACGCATGTTTCTGAATTTACAGTCTCTACCACAATTATGCCGAACACTGGGAGCGCAGAATACTAACTGTGCCATTTTACTCCCAAGAGTAAAAACTCTGCAATTCTGAGTGACGCTGAAGTCACTCAGGTTATCTGGGATTCCCGTGGGCTTTAAAAGGATGACTGGCATACCCTCACCCCCATAACAACCAAAAACCAAACTGTTGCCATTCCGACTCACAGAAACCCCATAGGAGAGTGCAGAACTACCCCACAGGGTTTCCAAGGCTATCAATCTTTACAAAACCAATCCACCACACTGTTCTCTAGTGGAGTGGCAGGGGGTATGAGCTACCAACCCTCCAGTTAGCAGCGCAGTGCTTAACCACTGTGTCACTGGGGCTCTCATCCCACAACCAACAGAAATCCCTGAAACCAACAAGAGGTCTAATTAATTCATGAGCTATACTTTTAAAAAAAAAAAGTGTACCTCTCATTTATTATAAGAAGACAGACTAGTAGTTTATAAAAAAATTTTTTTTAAATCTACCAAACATAGAATCAATTTCTTTCTGGAGGGCCAAGGGATGTTCTAGCAGTATGTCCCAAAAGATCTGAGATGATATAATCAAACAGATGTCAATAGAAATTACCAAGTCTACTTTTAAAGTCCATTTCAGGAAGAAGAGACCCAAAGGCTGAGTCTTGGAGGAAACGCTCACTGGTCATAGGCACTGAACCCCAGGTCTGTCTTAGCCTCCTGACCTCCACTGCATACTTCCACCAGGCGCATGTCACAGCCCCCCAGGGGTCAAGCCTGCTCCAGCACTTCCACACCTGGCCCCACCTTTCAGGGCAGGAGTCACAGCAGGCAGGTCTGTGATCCCAGACTTGTGCTCTAGAGCCAAGCTGCAGCAGCAGCCTCGGGGAGCCTGTCAGGAATGCAGCTTCTCTGCTTCCCTTCCCAGTCCTACAGTATCAGGAAAAGGCTTCCCAACAAGATCCCCTGATGATTCAAGTTCGGGAAGCCTGAGACACACAAGCTGTTCTGGGGACCTGCACTGCCTACAGCAGTCCCATGAGTCCCAAAGTCTCTTTCAAAGCTCCACTCTTGTTACTTTCCTCCCGGTCAAATGCTGATTTACTCCACCCTCTCCAAAGAAAGCGTGCAATCTGTGACTGCAACCTACTGCTTTCTTATATTTACCACCATGCATCTCTCTACCTCCTGGGCCTCTCACAGCAGGGGACAGTCCATCTCTCTCCACCCAAAGGCACCACCCACAGTGACTTGTAATTGGTAGCAAATGGGGGTTCACTGAGCCACCCAAGAGCCCACGTCTATAATTCCCGAAAGAAGGCCTGGTCGTGCAATGGTTAAGTGCTCGGCCTTTAACTAAAAGGTTGGAAGTTCAAACCCACCCAATGGCTCCATGGAAGAAAGACCTCTAGGGTAGTCCGAGTCTGTCGCATGGGGTCCCTATGAGCTGGAATTGACTCAAGGTTCCCAGTAACAACACAATTCCTGTATACCTTTCAATGTCTATACATGAAAATAGGGCAGTTCTACTTTTACCACTATCAATATTTCCACATAGCAGTCCTCCAGAAACCTTCCCTCTCATGCACAGTCCTTCCACGTTTCTTCTAGAAGGCAACACAGGCACTGGACTTGCAGTGCACACACACACTGCCTCCTCTCGTGGCTTTACAGTTCTCTACAGAACCAGAGACCATAATTCCCCACCTGAATTACATACCTAATTTGCAATCAATTCACAAAAGAAATACATCATCTATGGGAAACTTTTAAACTTCCTAATTTCTTTTTCTACCCCTGTAATTGGATATAGTAATCGTGAGCAAGAAATAACACACTGCACTGATGAGTTACAAATGTTTCAGGGTATGCTAACTTCAATCATATTTGCATGAGAAGGCAACACCTACATTCTTCAGGATTAAAATAAAAATGGTTTCAATAATATGCAAATCTAATATGCCATTCAATACAGCAGTGGAGAAAACAGAGGCAAAAAGCCCTCCTGGCCCTAACAAAGAGGCGTTTTTAAAAACTGAATAAACAAATACAGCATGCTTGACCATGCTAACTGCAAAGCAGAAAAATCAGAGCAGGGCCGGAGAATGAAATGCACCTGGGCTGGGGGTGGAGGTGTTTGAAATTTTAGGCCCAGTGGTCCCGGAAGTCTGCACAGAAAGAAAGAGCTGAAGATCTTGAGGAGTATCTTAGGCTGAGGGAAAAACTTTGTCTGTCTGAGGTACAGCACAGGCCCCAAGGCTGGTGCAGGGTGGGCACTAGGGAGACAGTCCTAGGAGACAGTCCTAGGAGACAGTCCTAGGAGAGGAGGTCAGCATTACATGGGCTGGATGGCCTGGAGGTGTGGTGAGGCTCCTAGTTTTGACTCTGGGTACAATGGAAGCACTAACAGTATCATGATCGAATTTGGATTGTTAAAAAAAGCCACTCAGATCCTGTGTTGAGAACAGACTTCAGTGGTGGCAAGGGCAGAAGCTATGAGAACAGAGAGGAGGTCTTTGCAACATGTAGGATGCAAGACAGAGATCACAGCGGCATGGAGCAGGGTGGTGGTAGCCCAGATGGGGAGAAGTGTTGAATTCTGGAGGCATTTTAAAGGTAGAGTCAACAGGATTTGGTGACAGACGACTGGATACTGTACCGGAGGCAGCAGGGACTCAAGCCAAGATTTTCAGCCTCAGTTAACTGAGGTATGGCATTCCAAAAAGGAAGATCGGGAAAAGTATGGAGAAGAAACAAGTTTGGCGGTAGGTATCAAGGACCTCAGTTTTAGACAACGTAAGTTTAAAGTGCCTGTTAGCTTCCAGTCGAGTTGGTTGTTGGATTTATTGGTGTTGAGGTCTACAACGGAGTCACCAGACTAGAAGGGAAGATGGTCTCAAGTGACAGTACACACAGAAAGGAAGCTAGGGGCTAAGCCCGAGGCCACCAACATGGCTGGGACATGTACTTCAAGACCTAGGTTCTAGTGGCACAATGGTTAAGCACTCAGCTGCTAATGGAGAGGTTGGCAGTTTAAGCCCTCCCAGTGGCTCTGTGGAGAAAGACCTGGTGATGTGTTTCTGTAAAGAAGACAGCCAAGAGAACCTGGTGGGATAGTTCTACTCTGTCACACGGGATGGCTCTGTGTTGGACTCAACTCAAACACCTAACAAGAAAAATAACCTGAGTTTAAGTTTCAGTTTGCCAGCTGCTAAATGGGTGTCATAGTGCAGTGTGAGGAACTACTTAATATGGCCCTTCTAGCCAAGATCTAATAACCCAAGTGAACAGGTGGGACAGGGTAACTGTGGCCTACAATAGATCTGGTCCATTTTACCATCCCACTGAGTTTGAAATGAGCTACCTCAGAGGTGGGAAAGACAAGAGGCCACCACTACGGAGGAAGGAGAGGCTGGCAGGAGGCAGCTGCAGGAGACGGTGCAGTAGACTTCATGGCCCACGGAGTGAGGAAGCTGAGTGCCTTTGGGCAGAGACTAAGAGCCAGGGAGAGGTGTGTCTTTGAGTCCAGCAGGGAAGGAGCTGTCCTGAGGGAAGAACTGTATCCTGGTGTGTTCCTGGGCCTGAACTGTAAGCTGCTACTTGTCTAATAAAACCCATAATCCTGAGTGTGGTCTGTAAGTTCTGACTGACCACTGCAATGAATTATCGAACCCAGCAGCAAAGCAGAGAGTTGTGGGAGGGGCAGCTGTTGCCTGAGTTGGTGAAGATGGCAGAGAAAGGACACGTGTCTGACCACTGCCTCATGGGACTCAGCCTCCAGCTGTCAGTCAGGATTTTCCTTTCTGCTTGTGAAGGAAGTTACACTGCTTTTCACAGGGAGTCACCTCCAAGATGGTCCCCTAGGATTCATACTTTTTGGTAGTCACAAGCTTGCAGGAGTCTCCTCCCACAAAAAAGAGGGCTGACCTCTTTGCTTGCAGAAATGACCTCACAGGTGTAGTCTGAAGAGAATGGGTCAGGAAAGCCACTGTGGTCTCTGCCTTGCTGTCTTTCTTGGATCACTCCTTTTGAGGGAAACCAGCTGCTGAGTTGAGTCACAAGAACATTCAGGCAGCCATGGGGAGAGGTCCAAGTGGCAAAAAACCACAGTCTCCTGCCAACAGCTGTGTGACACAGCCACCTTGGAAGTCACTCTGCAGCCTCAGGCAAGCCTTCAGGTGATGCTGTCCAGTTTGGCTGCAACCTCAGGCGAAACCCCCAAGCCAAACCAATCAGAACAACAAGAACACAAAGACCACTGCCAGGGATTCCAACTCACACCAACCCTAGAGGGCAGACTAGAACTGCCCCACACAGTTTCCAAGGAGCAGCTGGTGGATTTGAACTGCTGACTTTTCATTAGCTGTCAACTCTTAACCACTACCCCATCAGGGATCCTCTACTTCCAAGTTCCTGACCCACAGAAACTATAAAACAATACATGTCTGTTGTTTGAAGCCACTAAGTTATGCAGCAAGAGATAATTATTAGACAAAAACAACTTCTATTATTAAAAAAAAAAAAAAGACAAAGTTACTGTCAAGTTGATTCTGACTCATAACAACCTTATTTATTGGACAGAGCAGAAGTGCCCCACAGGGCACCTAAGGTGTGCCTGGTGGATGTGAACCTCCATACTTTGCAGTTAGCAGCTGTAGCTCTCAACCAGTACACCGCGAAGGTTTCTGTTAGTGGTGTGATTACTAATATTAATAAGAAGTACCTGTTACTCATTACCTACACGTAAGGCCTCATACACACACACCTCATGTCTTATTTTATCCCCATCACAACCCTATGAGGTGACATCAGGTACATTTTACAGATGAGGAAACTGAGATCCTGTGAGGTATACAGCAGGCAACAGGCAGCTTCCAGATTAAAGGCCAAGACTGTACCTTTGTTCTCCCTATTCCTTACTAAAGACTGTGTTCTTGCTACCTCATTATACAATTTCCTTATTAGTTCCTCATCCATTAAATAACACCTGCCTTGTTTGCATACCTCGCACAGTCATAATGTTCAAAATCAAAATGAAAATATATTCAAAGGGGTTCCATAAATGATAACACACCATATACAAAACAGAAATAAAAAACATGTTATCATCTATATGCACAGGTTGTTAACCAAAAAAATACATTATACATCTTGGTTTTTGACCTTTTTCTGTTAAACAGCATAACCACAGGCATTTCCAGATAAATGTAAGTATTAACCTTTAATTATGTTTATATGCACAGATACACATACAGAAGAAATACATAAATATACACACATGCATCAACACACATACCATAATTTAATCAAAGCCTTCTCAGTGAATAAACAGGCAGATACCAATACTCTGCCATTGTAAGCAATGCACCTTTCTCTTGCACCTTTTGTACAGCAAAATGTCAAATATCCTCCAAGCACAGTGCAATCTAACAGCAGCGGCTGAGGTAAAATCTACCTACTGAACAAGAGGGAAAAAATTTCAGATGAAGTGCTAATGGAAGCCAGCAACTTCAAGACAATCAAGGAGTCAAAATTAACTCAATGAATAACAACAGTGTGGTAGACAAACTGTCCCACATAAAACTGGGTAACGATGTTGGAGAAGATGTAACACAGAAAAGTTGTTGCCATTTGCTTATCAGGATGCCCTTGGAAAGAACTCTTTCAACTGTGGTACCTACCAACCAACAAATATTTTCATAGTTGGTAAGTAAACTGATATTAAAAGATGGTCAGATTTCCACAACTTGGACTAGTTAAGATTGGCAAAAGCTAAAAAGCACTGTTTGGGAAGTAAGCCAGGGTCGGGGAGGGGAGGCTGATGAATAAAGTTACTGTAATACTGTTAAAATTTTCAAAAAGCTGATGTCACTATGGATGGGGAACATAAACTGTTACAATCTTCTAGAGGATAGTAGTAATCAAACTCACATTTACCAACACATCCAGCCATCCTCCTTTGTGGCAGTGTCAGGATAAAGAAGAGTGTGGCAGACTCACTCCCAGATAACGAAGTTTATGGTCCAGAGGCCCTTACTTGCATGGACTTCTTACAAGACCCCAGAAGAGACTCTAACAATGTGTTAACACGGTTATGTTTTTGTTATTTTTACTATAATCCACTAAGACCACCTAACTTCATCACACTTCTTGTGCCAAGTGGTGATCAGACAGCCACAGGCATTTTTGAGAATCAGCTCACTAGAAGCTGAGGGACACATTAAATTTGGGTTTGGTTGTCACTTCTATGTACAGTTAATTGTTGTAGCCTTCTCAGTTAAAGGTATGGCTTCCAGATATACTCCCTACCATCCACTGTGCTGACTTGACATTATGACATGAAGGAACAGGTCCACAAGTTCACGAAACCAATGTGCCCTACACAAGGAGTCCTGGTGACACAATGGCTAACTCACAATGGCAACTCCATGGGAGAAAAGACCTAGTGATCTGTTCCTGTAAGATTTTTTTTAAAAAAAGAAACAAAAATATTGCTGTTGAGTCACTTCCAACTCACTGTGACGCTACAGACCAGAGTAGCACAGTAAGAGCGGGAATCAACTCAACTGCACATGATGACTACTATGCTGAACTGGAAGTATGTGGGTGGTAGAGAAGAAACGAGGGTGGAAACATGGAGCCAGAAGCTGGTCTGTGGAAAATTCTTTTAATCATCAAATGCATAAAATTCTAAGTGGGCAATTCTGTTCTCATCAGTGCCTAAACGGAAGTTATGTCCCATCTGGAATACAGTCAATTATGCAGCAATATATCATTAAAAAAAAGCACCATACATTTTCTCCCTTTTTAATGAGAATCACATGGAGTAAAATTTATCAGAAGTCCAGGGTCTATAGGACACAAAGCTGAAGACAGCGAGCACATACGTGTGGGAGATTCACACATCTCAATGTATCAGATTGCATCTTTGTATCTGCTAAATCTGGAGCTAACAAACTGTGACAATCCCAATGGCTCACAAAATTGCCTCTGACACATTGAAACAGCCTGAAGAAGACACAGTTCCAGTAACAAACACCTACACCAACTTATCAATAAGCCAATGTACACAGTGTAAAAGCATACTGATTTTATAATGAGGTTGCTCAATACAATAAAGTGGCGATTTAAAATGGCATCTGAACTGTTCTTTTAAAACTCAAAATATCAGATTGATTTGTAGACTTTTTCTGAATTAGTGATTATACCCAAGCTCAGATATAATGGGAGGAAAGGTTGCACCACTCTGCAGTCCCACCAACAGTATAGGAGAGTTCCAATCCCTCCACAGGCTCTCCAACATTTAGTGTTTTGCGTTTTTTGGATCATGGCCAATCTTGTTGGGGTGAGACGGTATCTCATTGTCATTTTGATTTGAATTTCTTTAATAATTAATGATTGTGAGCATGTCCACATGTGTTTTTTGGCTGCCTGGATCTCCTCTTTAGAGAAGTGTCTGTCCATCTCCTTGCCCATTGCTTAATTGGATGATTTGTCTTTTTCTTATTGATATTTTGTAGTACCTTATAGATTATCGAGATCAGGTGTCAGTCAGACACAGATTTGCAACCTCTTTGGAAAGTAATTTGGCATTACCTTAAAATAATGGATATAGATATACCATTTGACCCAGTAATTCCTCTGCTTGGAATATATCCTACAGAATCAAGGCCATTCACACCAACTGATATACGCACACGAATGTTCACTGCAGCACAATCCACAGTAGCAAAAAGATGGAATCAACCCAGATGCCCAACACCAGAAGAATGGATGGGTAAACTCTGGTATATGTACTCAATGGAGTACTATATTCATTGATAAAGAACAACAATGATAGCAGGAAATATCTCTCGATTTGGTCTCAACTGGAGGACATTATGTTGCGTGAAACTTGTCAGCAACAGAAGGACAATTATTATATGAGACCCCTACGATAAAAACTTAACAGCACACTCATACATAACAGAAAAGACTCTTTGACAGCTACAAGGGTGGGGAGGGTGGGAGGGTGGAAGGACAAGGGGCAAGGGTTTAGATTAGATAGTTGTTAGAAATTTGGTTGGGTCAAATTGGTGACAATACACATTAGTAAGAAGATCAATATTAATGGGACTTCAACACAACTTGTGTACTCCTTCCATCTTAACCCAATATTGTAAGCACAGAGTATGTACACTTTCATTTTTTATGTAAAAAAATATATACATTAAAAAAATTTAAAAAAATTTTTTTTCAAAAGCATATCTCATTGACCATAAATATATAATATATATTGTAGAAATAGTCAGTCATATATATGTTTTAGTTGTGACTTTGATATAATAAGTTATATCTTTGGATAAGCTATATAAAATTTCTGCATCTCAAAAAATAATAATAATGGGAGGAAAGGCTCTAAGTGAAGGACAAAAATGAAAACAAACAAAAATAAAGGCTTTTTAATTCATAAATTAGTGTTTCTTATTCCAAATAAATATTCATCATCGTACCTAGTTTTGTATTTTGAATTTTATAACTCTTCTCAAAGATTTCCAAAATCACATAAAACTCAAGCTCCTCAAAACCTCTATCTATTTGTGGACTTGGGCAATGAAGTGTGATGAGATAGATACCTGCTCCCTTTGGCAGAATGTAAGAAACTGTAAACAATTTCACTGGGCTCTTCCCCCACCACAGAAGCCAGAACATTCCAGACCAGGTGGTTTCCTTGGCCCAGGCCTAGCCAGCTCCCTAGTGACCAGAGACAAATGTGTAACATGGATGAGAAAGAAATCTTCCTTGTTTCAGGACACTGAGGTTTACTTATTTTTAACAGTAATATACACAACCAAACATACATTCATGTATAATTTCTACATGAATAGTTCAATAACACTGGTTATACACTTCATATCATGATACTGTTCTCAGCATCTCGATCCATACTGTCACGTCACCACTAAGTTAGGCTCTCTGCCCCTGAAAGATCTCATCTGTGCTTTAGATGAACAACTGTTGTCAGATGGAAGCCCTAGTGGCATAGCAGTTCAAGTTCTACAGCTGCTAACCAAAAGGCTATCAGTTCAAATCTACCAGGCGCTCCTTGGAAACTCTATGGGGTAGTTCTACCCTGTTATATAGGGTCACTGTGTGCCAGAATGAACTTGACTGGAGGAGATCTGGGTTTTGGGGCTGTCAGATAAAGCTCATAGAGAAAATACTTTATAAGAGCCCTATCCTCAAGGCAAGATTTATCTATTGGGCTAAACTATTGTTTAATTTAACAGTGGTTTCACAGGATAGTTTCAGCTCAAGATTTAAAGATTACTTCCAGGCATTAGCTGGGAGACTGGCTCGGGGAGGGGGGGGTTCCTCCAGTCTCAATATATCAAGTCTGGTTTCTACAAGTTTGAAGTTCTGCTAAGCGATGGAGATTTCAGGACTGTCTGTTTTGTCACTACAGCATAATTCAGCCTGTTCTGACTGTGAAAGGGCACTTTGGGATAACGTTAAATCTGCACAACTACATCCTAAGCATAAAGTATAAAACTGCCAATTTTAAAGGAGGTATATGTCGCAAACTCATTCACTCTTAAAAATACTAAATCCAAATGGTCTTACAAACTCTCAGGGGGCTTTTAAGGCAAAAGAGATTCACTGTGCTATTTAAGGAGCCCTGGTGGTACAATGAGTCAGAATCCACTCAACAGCAATGCTTTTTTGTTTGTTTGTTTTTCTTGAAGGGGGAGGGGTTAAGAACTAGGCTGCTAAACAAAAGACTGGCACTTTAAATCCATTAGCTCCTCCTTGGACACTCTATGGGACAGTTGGACTCTGTCCTAAAGGGTCCCTATGAGTCAGAATCAACCAGATGGCAATGAGTTTGGTTTTCCAGGTGCTATTTAAATTCATTTTAAAAAGAAATGTTCTGAATTCATTCTTTGAGGCTATCAGAAGCCTGATACTAAAATCTGATAAGGACAGGAGAAAAAGCAGACTCTGTCAAAAATTATGAATATAGTTGCAAAAGTACACAATAAAATATTAGCAAATCAAGTTCAAACTGGATACATCCAGGAGCGAAGGACGAGGGGAAAAGCAGCAGTCACCAGTGTACTTCACTGTCGTGTCAGAGGACAGCCGTACAAGCACCTTAAGGAAGCCAAAGAGACATTTACCAAAATTAAATGCCTATATTTTATTTAAAAAAAATTAAATTCCTAGGAAGCCAAAAACTTTCTTAAATTGATAACAACGATATAAAACCAAGACTAACCACTAGACTTTACCATGATTTTTAGAAGGCTATTCATATTCATGGATGACCATGATTACTATCATTTCATGACTGCCCTGGAGGTTTTCACCAATTTGGTAACATAAAAAGAAGTATCAGTCGCAATTAAGAGGAAATTCACAAAGTAAACTGTCATTATTTGCCAATGATATATACACTATATATGTGTATTTTTGTTGTTGTTAGCTGCCGTTGAGTCAATTCTAACTCATGGAGACCCGTGTGTGCAGAGTGGAATTTGTTTCACAGGGTCTTCAAGTTTGTGACCTTTCAGAAGCATATTGCCAGGCCTGTCTTCCAAGATAGCTCTGTGTGGGTTCAAAATGCCAACCTTACGGCTAGCAGTCGAACATTTAACATTTGCGCTACCCAAGGATTCCTGTGTTTATATTAGGCATGTACAAATACATACATATTTGGTGGCTGTTGCTGTATGCTCTCAAGTCCAACACACAGCGACCACCTAAGAGAGCAGAACCGCTCCATAGGCTTCTACGGCTGCTATCTTGACGAAAGCACATGGCCACATCCTTCTCCCAGAGCAGCTGAGCACTTAATGCTGTGCCACCCGGGCTCCTTGTGAATCCATCTACCTGGTGAGACTGTGGATAGATTTTCTTTATTTATTCTTTTATTTTTCAAATTTCTGTGTTAGGTATTGTTTTATTAGAAAGTAATTAAATGTTCTATGTAAACACTTCCCCCCCAAACACCCAAGCTTACTGTGAGTTAAATGCTATTATCTCTAAGAACTGACCTTTCTTAATTTTGAAACCATTCATGAATGTTTTAAAATGAAATTAAAAACTGTAATGGAAAATGAAAACCACTCTCCAAGTCCATGTTGGTCCTATTTCTTTATCAGAAGAGTTCATCTTCTCCAAAGCCAGGATCCTTGATAGCACACACTCTACTTCCTGGTGACTACTGAACAGTGAGCACTTAATCAGAGGCCAGCCCTACTTTTAATAATAACAATAGGAAGAACCCACAGAAAAGTCCCTAATATCTTTGATCAGCTTTTAAGATGACACAAAATTCTAATCTTCCTTGTCACCAGTTTATCAAAGGACCTCATAAAGCCCCATTTAAAATACGTTCTTGTTACGCACTGTTGACTACAACTCATGGTGACCACCTGGAACAGAGCAGAACTGCCTCATAGGGTTTTCCAGGCTATAATCTTTCTGGGAGCAGCCAGCCAACTCTTTCTTGCAGAGGCTGTCAATGGATTTGAATTGCCAACCTTTTTGTTAGCAGCTGAGTGCTTAACCATTGTGCCAACAGAGGTCCTTAACTGAAACATACATACATGCAAAAATCACAGCATTCCCAAAAAACAAATGCAATCTCACAGCATTCCCAAAAAACAAATGCAATCCTGAACTACACCAAAACCACAAACAAACAAAATCTGTTGCCTGGGGCTGATTTCAACTCCTGGGGCCCTCACGTGTTACAGAACAGAACTGCTCCATAGTGGTTTCTTGGCTATAATTCTTACAGAAGTAGATCACCAAGGTTTTCTTCCATAGAGCTGCACAGTGAGTTCAAACTGGGTTTGAACTGCCAACCTTTAGGGTACTGGTAGAGGGCAAACTGTACCCCCATTCACCAAATGCTAATCTGATGATCCGTCTAAAGATGTCTACCACACTATGAATCCACACTGGCTCTTCCTACAGAAGCGGAGCACCTGGGCCCTGGCTCTCCAAACGGTAGAGTCAAAAGCTGAGTCACCAGGAAGTGAACCTCATTCCCACACCAGTCACATGGCCCCAGAGAGCCTCTTCCGAAAATGTATGCGTTGCTCAATACTTCGCTAGTGAGTTCATGCACAATTTAAGAGTAAAAACACAGAAGCTTAATTCACCTACGAGGAGAGCAAACTCCTAAAGTTTCTGTTAACCAGCCCACAACTACCCACCAAAGCTGAGGGGTGACCACACGCATGCACAGCAGAGCCCCAAGTGCCTTCAAAATCAGACAGACTCTAGCACCTTCAAAATTAAAATGTCTCTTTTCAGTAATGCTGAAAAAAAAAAAAATGCTTGAAAGATGAGACGGGGCTTGTACTCAGCGACAAACATCCAAGAGACAAGTTCCTAAAACACTGCTTCTGCTGAAGACCTCCCGACATGCAGAACAGGGACCGCTGCAAGCCAGCAGGAGGGCAAGGCAGTTACTTCCACTTCAGAAACCAGCTCCTGTCTTACCCCTTGTGGGAGGCTGACTACTGTCCACCTACAATAGCCACACCCCAATCACTGGAATCTGTGTGTTTGTTACCTGACATACGGTAAAAAGGACTTTAGATGTCATGAAGGATTTTAGCCTAGATTATGCAAGTGGGACCAACATAACCACAAAATAGGACAAAGACACTGCTGTCTGTCAGTTACTTCAATTCACGGCAACGCCACGTATGTCAGAGTAGGACTGTGTTCCACAGGGTTTTCAATGCTCCTTCTGAGACACCTTCAAACTTTCAGTTAGCAGCCAAGCACCTTAATTGTCTGCATCACCCAGGGACTCCAACATAATCACGGGGATCCTTATAGCAGGGAGGCAGGAGATCAAAGAGGAAAGACATGCTATGCAACTGCCTTTGATGACAGAAGAAGGGACCACAAGCCAAGGAATGC
The DNA here is from genome assembly GCA_028571685.1 of Heterohyrax brucei. NCBI lineage: Eukaryota > Metazoa > Chordata > Mammalia > Hyracoidea > Procaviidae > Heterohyrax > Heterohyrax brucei. The sequence goes on along the minus strand of CM053161.1, from coordinate 56,592,929 downwards.
AGATGGTCCCTCCAAAAACAAACCAAACCCACTGTCTTCAAGTCAACTGACTCACAGCAACCCTGTCAGGTTTCCATGGCTGTGAATCTCTGCCAAAGCAACCTGCCATGTTTTTCTTGTGGAGAGCCACTGGTGGTTTTGAACCACTGACCTGGAAAAAGCAAGGAAATGGATTTTCATCCAAACCAAAAGGTTAGCTGTTTGAACACACTAGCTCCACAGGAAAAAGATGTGGCACTCTGCTTCTGAAAAGATTCACAGCCTTGGGTGGGGACCACAGACTCAGGAACATGTAGCTCAAATGGCATAACAGTTTATAAAGTAACTATTCTACACTCTGCTTTGGTGAGTAAGATCTTAAAAGCCTGTCTGTGGCCATCTAAGATATAAGATACTCTACTGATTTCACCCCATCTGAAGCAAGGCAAAATGAAGAAAACCAAAGACACAAGGGAAAGATTAGCCCATCCTCCACCAGACTGAGTTCACCACAACTAGATGGAACCTGGCCACCACCACTGACTGCTCTAGCAGGGTCCACAGTAGGGGGTCCTGGACAGAGCCAGAGGAAAACGTAAAACAAAATTCTAATTCACACACACAAAAAGTGAAAGATCAGATTTACTGGTCTGACAGAGACTGGAGAAACTCTGAAAGTTCTGGCTCCTGGACACTCTGACAGCTCGGTACTGAAGCCATTCCTGACAGTCACCCTTCAGCCAAAGATGAGACAGGCTCACAAAACAAAACGAGACAAAATGGGTACACCAGCCCAGGAGCAAGGACAAGAAGGCAAGAGGGGGCAGGAAGGCAGGTAATGGGGAACCCAAGGTCAAGAAGCAGTGATTGCTGATATGACATGGGGTGGGAGACCAAGGTCACAAAACAGTGAGTATTCTTTAACAAGAAACAAGTTTTCTCTGTAAACCTTCATCTAAAATACATCTTAAAAATTAAAAATAAATAAATTTATAGCTTTAGAAGTCCAATGGGGCAGTTTACTCCTTCCTCACTAGGAGTCAGAATCAAGTCAAAGGAAATGCATTTGGTTTTTTTTTTTAAATGTACATATACTAGTTAAATATCAATCACCTTAAAACATAAGCTCCCGGACCAGAAGCTATATTAGACAGTCTACAAGAGGCTCAGATGGCTGAACACTGCTACACCGCTCAGATTAACAACGGCTTGCACTTGGCATCAGGTACATAAGCATGGAATCAGGCTCTGTGTGGGGCACAGTACATATATCATTTGTAATGTTCACACTGCTCAGGAAGCAGGTGGTGTCTCCACCACATGGCCCAGGGGGTTCATCCAAGGCCCCAATACCAGTTACAGGCAGAGATGACATCCCAGTGTCTGACTGCCCTCCCTCAACTTCTTTCTCCTACACCAAGTACCAGCTGCCAAGGTGCCTTCAGGTACGTGTCCCTCCCCATACTCTTGACCACATGAAAAATCTTCACTGATTTCTCTCAGAGGAACACAGCCTGCGGCCCAGAGCAGCCAGTGCCAGGAGGACTTCTGATAAAAAAGCACGTGCTTACTCACTGTAAAAGGGATCTAACTACATGGACATTTTAATTTTTCTAAGAAAAATAATCCATGTGTTGTTCACCCTCAAGGGAGGCTATCCCTTAAGGAAGGTAAATTTAAAATATTACCCTCCTTTCTTCTGAGAAACAGAACAGGGAGCAAATGTTTTCTGGTTGTGAAACCAGGTATGAATTGTTTAACCTGTAATCAATGTTTCTGCATGTGGTCTCTGGTTTCATTGTTTTTCTCCTGCTGAAGTGTCCAAGCTCTGAGAGTTGCAAAAAAAGTAAGGACCACCACCAGTTTAGAAAAGGAGACCTGGTGCCACAATACTTGACCGAAAGGTGGGTGATTCGAACCCACCCAGCAACTCCACGGAAAAAAAAAACAATGGTTGCCTTTGAGTCGATTCCAACTCACAGTGACCCTACAGAAAAGAGAGGAACTGCCTCACAGGATTTCCAAGGTTGTAAACTTTATGCAAGCAGACTGCCACAGTTTTCTCCCACAGGAGAAAAGACCTAGTGATCTGCTTCTGTAAATATTACAGCCTAGCAAAACCCATGGGGCAGTTTTATTCTGTTACATGGGTCTCTATGAGTTGAAATTGACTCTGTGGCACCACCACCAACAACATGTTCGGTAAGGGCAGAGACAGCCCTCAGGAGCTAAGAGCTTCCCGGGCTGGCAGGGAGAACTCATTAGTGGATAGCGACTAGTTAAGCAAAAGAACCACGGAGCCAAGGCAAATAAGCTCCCTGTTGTTAAAAAGAGATGGAGGGCTGAGGACAAAAGGAAAGGCTTTCTGGGGCTCAGGGCAGGGGATGAAACAGAGACGGGCACAGGCAGGGGCAGAGAGCAGTGGCGTGTGCCCTTGGGCTGTACCACCCCAGGGAGAAAGAAGTCAACTTGGTTTGGTCTGATCTTGGCCCATGTCACCAAGGCCTCCTCAGCCAGTGCTCCTGACAGATTTTTCAAGCTGGGTTCTACTGATGTAAATAATTTTGCTATTTTGGAATCCTAAAACCAAAAAGCAGGCAAAGAATTGAACTTAAAAGACTGTGTTTCAATCTCTTTACTTTGCAAGGCTCTCATCCTTAGCATAAACGATTATGCTTCCACTATAAGGGAGCTCTATTGCATATATTCAACTCCAAAAGTTATCTGTCAATAATGGCTGGCCACAGACCATCACAGACTCAGACAGATTAAAATAGCCTGATTTTTGGATATCCAATTACTTAGTACACACAATAGTGTTATCCAGTAAATTAATTGCAAAATGTTTCCCTATTTTGAAAAAAATCTAGAAAACCATATTATATGGTTTGATGATATAATGGCACATGACTTCAGAAAACCACAGAATGGTTAGCATCTTTCTTGCCAAAAAAACACCCACAGAATTTCACTGTAAATGCCATCATGCCCAAGAAGCTACATTTTCAGACCATTTAAATTAGTAATGTAGTAAAAACAACGCACATGCAGAGGACACAGGAAACAAGCCGCCCTGAACCACGCACATCTGAAGATGTTTAACTCTGCTGCTGGCAGTGAGGCTTTGTTTTCCTCCTTCCTTTCTCATGATCCTGGGTCTGCCTGTGGATAAAGTTGAAGGCCCAGAAAGCAATGTCACATCTCCACAAGACTTAAGGGCAACACCTTCCTCCTTTTCTTTCTGTCTCTGGTTTAAAACTCACAACCCAGGTTCCTGGCTGTGGGGATGCCCACCTGAACAGCTCTGACTCACTATCTTCATTACCTGAATGGGAACAAGGATAGGCACTCATTTCCCCTTTGAAGGTCAAACCAGAAGACTGGGAGCAGCCTTTGACCAAACACCAGTGTAGGCCACAATAAAGAACTTCACATTCTGTGAGCCCAGGTCGAGGTACACCGGGAACACTCAGCTCAGCCATAAGCCCCACTGCCTTCATGGTCCCCAGCACCCCACATCACCCAACTGAGACACTGTTCTCAAAACCAGTTTCCATGAGTGTGGAAGCAGCAAGTTCAGGGTTCAAGGTGCAGGGAGAAAGGTGGTCTGTTGACATGGCCAAACTTTTACTCCCTAGGAGAAAGTTGGGGGTTTGATATCACCCTGAAGTGTCTCAGAAGAAAGGCCTGGAGATCATCTGCCAAAGTCTAGCCAATGAAAACCGTACAGATGACAACAGTTTGATTATCTGGGAACAGGATTGGGCAGCACTTAGTTTCACTATGCTCAGGGTCACCATGAGTCAGGGCCTATTGGAGGGCAACTAACAACAGCAACACTGTCAACCATAGATTTCAGTTCATAACAATGTATCACTAACGGTTCATCAATTATAACAAAGGTACCACAGGAATACAAGATGTTAACATAGAAGGAAGGTAAAGGGGGGCATATGGAAACTGTACTTTCTGCCAATTTGTGTATAAATGTAAAGTGCTCTAAAAAACTATTTTTAAAAAATTACCAGTTACAATAGTGCTAAAAAGAATGGCATAATCTGTGATCACAAGCTGATCTACAGATTTAATTTATTCCAAACAAAATCCCACCTCTCTCTATGTAAACACACAGACACACAGACACACAGACACACACACACACATCACATATTTCAGTAGATGGAAACAGTGTGATTCTAAAGTTCTAAGGAACAAAAACGGCCAAAACAATTTCAAAAAAGAGCTAAATTGGAATACTCATACTACCAGATTTTAAAGATTACCATAAGGCTACAATGATCAAGACAGTATGACATCAGTGAAAGAACAGACCTATGGAACAGAAGAGTTCAGATGTGAACCAATATGGTCAAATGTGGTTTGACAAAGGTGGAAAGGCAATTTGATGGAGGACGGACATTGTTATGGGCTGTCAAGTGCACTGTGACAAGTGCACTCTGATTCACTGAGACCCTACAGGGCAGAGGAGAATTCCCCTATGGAGTTTTCTGGGCTGTAACATTGATGAGAACAGAGCATCAGGTCTTTCTTCAGAGTGGCTGGTGGTTTAGAATGATTAGCAGCTGACTGCTTAATCAATGAGCCACCAGGATCCCTGGAGGAAGGACAATCTTTCAACAAATAGTGTTGAAACAATTACACATCAATAGGCAAAAATATGAACTCAACTAACTTAAAAAATTACATAGGTCTAAATGTAAAACTATAAAACTAAAAGAAAATATGGGAGGAAATTGTCATGAAAATTGTTCAGGAAACCTGGAATAAATACTTAATTGTTAACAGAAATCCTCCCTAGCTGACGACAATGAATTTTTTCTTCTTTATTTTGCCATGCAGTCTGATTTTGTTTTAAATAATAGTCACAAAATTGTTTATAATCATAAAACAAGTTATTTTAACTTTGGAAAACAGCATTCAAGTTAAAAATTGATATCTAGACATGATATCAAAGGACAGGAGAAAAATAATAATAAATTTCATCAAAATTAAAAACTTGCTCCATATATTCCACAGACTGGGATAAAATATTTGCAAGTCATATATCCAACAGAAGTTTTATATCCAAAGTATTTAAGGAAAAACGTACATATTATGTTTATATTAAAAAGTATATGAAGGGAAACCATTATGAGATACCACTATTCACTCAGAATGACTTTAAAAGAAAAGACAATACCAAGCACTAGTGAGGATGTAGACCAACTGGTACCCTCATACACTGCTGGTAAGAACATAAAATACCACAGTCACCCTGCAGAACTGCATGGCAGTTTCTTAATCAGTTAAACATACACTTACTACATGGCCTAGGAATTCCACCCTTAAGTATTAATCCCAGTGAAATAAAAAACTATGTTCACACAAAAACTGCACATGAATGTTTACAGAAGCTCCAGTCATAAGCATCACAATCACAAAACACCTTAAATGTCCTTCAAAAATCAAATGAATAAACTGGTACATACCTATCATGGAAAATACTGAGCAATAACACAGAATAACTACTGATACACACAACAACACAAAGGAATCGCAAATTCATTACACTGACTGAAAGACAATCTCAGTATGATTCCACTTACATGACATTACAGAAAAGGCAAAGCTAGAGGGGCAGAGAACACACCAGTGGTTGTCACGATTTGGGTGTGACTACAAAAGAGCAGAACAAAGTTTTGTGGGCTGATGGAACTGCTTTCTGTCCTATCGGTGGTAGTGGTTAACACAAATGTGTATATGTGTTGAAGTTCATAGAATGTATGTCAAAAAAATAAAAGTCAGTATTACTATACGTTAGTTTAAAAAACAGAAACAACACACGGAGACCAACATCTTGGCATATGCCCAAACCACTATACTGCAAACTTCAGCCAATTTCATCATGGTCTCAAAAAGAAAATGGTGTGCATTCCTTTATTAGATTTTGTGTGTTTAATTCAAAACTATGATACAAATTCTAATAATAATAAGACAAATTCTAAAATGATTTTTTACATGTTGTTTTCTCCCAGATTAAACGTAAGTCTAGAATAAAGCCTTCATGTTTGCCCCTCAGTCATGGAATAAGACAAAAAGACTAGGAAGGAAGAAAGAGACCAGTCTCCACAATAGCAACCAAAACAAAGGTAAGACCAAGTCCATAGCACTGAGCTAACCAGAGCCTACAGCACAATAAAGCATAACGTTCAGTCACCTACCTGCATACTTATGATGTGTGCACTTCTCTATACGTATTTGTACATCCATAAAAAGTTATTAAAAGTAATAACGTAAATGTATGCTTATAAACCCCAAACAGGTCTGTGTTATACCCAAGTTACAAGTTACAGAGCAGCATGTTTACAAGTATGCACACACAGGAACCAAGTCTGGAGTAGATACCTAATTGTTAATGAAAGTCTTCCCTAGATGATGAGAATAGGTTTTTTCTTCTTCATTTTGCCATACAGTCTGTTTTTTAAAACAACAGATACAAATAGTTTAAAAATAGAAAAGTTATTCCTATTATGGAAAATGGAATTCAAGCTAAAAATGTGACATTTGTATTACAGGTAAGTTTATGTGAGTTAGATCATAAGCTCCTTGACATAAAGGAGCTTTGTAAGGCTCACACAGTTCCAGATTTTCCCAGGACACTTTACCAGATGTGTGCCTGGAGAATGATGAAAGAGGTCTCAAGAGAACTGGCAGCTTCAGGAGCCCCTGATACAGAGAGGGCAAGGAATCAGGCAGGTGGCCAGGGTGTACAGATGGAAGGAGGCCTGGGAATGATAGTGCAGAGGCAGCATGGCTCCTGAGACAGAAGGCAGGCAGCAGAGGACCTAAGGGAAGATCGAGAGACTTGGAAGAGATGTGAGGTAGAGGTGATGCAAAGCCCTAGAGGGAGACAGTAAGAGTCACTTTGCAGGAAAAGATTCATGTACTCATTTATCACGTCTAGAGCCAACCATTCTCCTCCCTTTTTCTCTCCATTCATCCCCAAAGGAAGTGGTCCCAGGCTGATCCTTACACAACTGTGTCATGCTCAGGACCCTGACTGAACAAGGAGAGTGAAACTTTTATCCAGGGCAGGTCACCCACAGGCTGGCAGGCATCTCTAACTTGGCCTAGGTAAAAAAGCTCCACCCCAGTACAGATAGTAGTCATCAATCAGGCCAATCAAATTCAAATACCATCACTAAATTAGCATCAGAAACAGTGGACTAGTGATGAAATATTTTAAATGTACACCCTACAGGATGTATTTTTAATACACACATATATACACACATCTCTATAAGAAAATGCAACATCTGGAACTCATGTATTCTTTTGATTCCTCTTATGCTCAAGAGTTGGTTGCTAAACTACCCAAATGTAAAATATACACTGCAGGTTCTGTTGTACTGCACTTTTGTGAAGCTACTTCATGGTGAAGCAGGATTTGTCCCACAGGGATCCCTTAGAGTTAGACTGTGTTTCCCACTGCAAACAAGTGAGGCAGCAATGTTTCCAATGTAACTCTTCCTCACAGTCTCCTTATTTAAAACACAGGATTATTCTCAGCCAGTTTTCTCCTCTAGACAGCAGCTAAGCAGGGGGTTCACATTTTATTCGGAAAACGACCTTCTTCTGCATGGTTTTCAACCTCCACTCAAGTCCTTGACTGGATTCACTCACAGGGCACTTTCAGGTCAATGGTGGCTAATCCTTGGCTATCTGAGACACACGGTGCTGTCTGCTGCCCTCCAAAGTAGAGCCAGTGCCCCTGAGGCCCACCTACCAGTTTGGGGTCTCAATTTCTCAGACTAGGGCAGTCAGCACTCACAAACCTTTGTCAGACAAGCCTGCTGGGCAGATCCTTCGCCACAGCAGGCCCAGCTGGCAGAGGACGAAGCACTTGGTTGGCCTAAGGTTACAGTGGGGCCAGCACAGTGCCAGGTAGGGCCAGTACTCCTTCAGATGCAATGAGGTCTGTAAAGGAAGGACATGGTGCCTTGTGGCCAGGGAGCCACAGGCCACCCTTGACAGGGTAGCTAGACAAGAAGCTTAGTACTGCTGGGTATAGTTGACTCCAGTAAAACCCCCAAGAGTGGTGAGGCCCGGGTGCCTAACTCTGCCTCAAAGGCCTGGCTTACTGTTGGGTCCTGCTGTAAACACCTCCCCTATGTCTGATCCTGGCAATCCAGAGCTGACCAGTACTGCAAGAGTGTGTGGTCCTGGGAGCATCCTACCCGGTTAGCCACAGCCCCTCAGTGCACATACCAACTCACTCATGGGGCACTTTCAGGTCAAAGATAGCTGGTGGCCAATCCTTAGCTATCTGAGACACACAGTGCTAGAGTGGAATGGTATCAGGTGATCTGTGCCATTCCTCTGTTACCCCATGTGACAGAGCAGAACTGCCTCACTGGGTTTTCAAGGCTGATCACCAGGTCTTTCTTCCACAGAGCCTGTCAACCTTTCGGTATCCAAGCACTTAACCACCGTGCCACTACGGTTCCTCTACTACCCATCAAGCACAATCACTTGCACGGTACATATTCTCATGAAAAACTGGTTTCTCAGCAGGACTGAGACTTTTTAATTTCCACAGCCTGGGAACTCCTGTCTAAATGAGTCAGTGGGTATCTTAGTTATCCACCTAGTGCTGCTATAACAGAAATACCACAAGGAGAGGGCTTCACCAAAAAGCCAAACCAAACCCAGTGCCATCGAGTTGATTCCAACTGATAGCAACCCGATATGACAGAGTAGAACTGCTCCAATTGCGTCTCCAAAGAGTGCTTGTCAGATCTGACATAGCACTTAAACCGCTAAGCCACCATCTTCCTACTCTACCCTTAGAAACACCTGAGGCCATGGCTCCACCTGTTGAACCCCAGAGGTCATGGCCATACCTTTTGAGACAGGGGAGCCTTGACTCCATTCCCTGTTTATTCAGCTTGTCTCCTGTGGCCTCTTGGCCTGGAACTCATGCCCACATTTGCTCTGCCCAACCAACTGTAGCTCTGCTGTAAGCGCCCAGTGACACTCTCCTCTGCCACTCAGCTCTCGCACTCTGTGGGTGCTCTGTGGCTCGGCTCCAGCACTCTCCCAGTTCTGCGTTGCTGATGCTTGTTTCTCACCATCTGCACCTTCCTCAGTTCCTTCTGAATCTTCTATCCATTCCGTTTCAAAACCACTTACACATTTTACGTATTTCTTGGACTAGCACCCCATTGTCCTGGTACGAAATTCTGTCTTAGTCATCTAGTGCGGTTATACAACAAATACTACAAGTGGATGGTTTTAAAAGGAGAAATTTTATTATGTCACAGTCCAGCAGGCTACAAATCCAGACTCAGGGCATGAAGTCCAGGGGGAGGTTTTCTCTGCTGGCTCTGAAGGACAGTCCTTGCTGTCAGCTGTCCTGTGAACTGGGAGCTTCCGAGGTGCAGGGACCCCAAGGCCTTTGCAAAGGATACTCTGCTCCCAGCACTGCTTCTTAGTGGTGTGTGATCCTCAGTTCTCTGCTTGCTTCCCTTTCCGTTATGCCCCGAAACATTGCCTCAAGGCACACTGACAAAACTGCTGCTCATTCTCCCTCACTAACATCATAGAAACAGGATTTATAACATGTAGGAACATCACACAATACCAGGAATCATGGCCAAGCTAAACTGCTACATACATTTTTGTGGGGACACAATTCAATCCATGGCAATGGGTTACCTGTATATCTACATTCTTGCATTCATTCAAAACTGAATACCTCATCTTCTAAATACACCACAGGGGGACAGAGGAAATACTTACTAATTCAAAACAAGTCTGCATGTCAACCTAGTTTAGTATCACAGCTAAGCCATGCCTCTGAAGTGTTTTCTGGTAAACTCTGCTATACAGTATCTTTATGCCAGTTAGTTTGACAGACTTCATTCTGGGTGGGAGCTAGCTTGGTAATAAGACAGCAAAAGTAAAACATGGCACCCCCTCTGGGCTGTTGAACTGGGAGTAGGCAACCCTTCCTCCCAGTGGCTGTTGCCCAGAGCTACAAGATAACTGGCAACAGATCATGCAGGCTGGATCTGCCTCTCTCACACTCTCAGCAGGACCCCCACACAGTGCACAATCTCCCCAACCATATTAGGTGGCCTTACACAACAGAGATTTGTAGCAGAGTATCAGGGCCCTTCTTTGTTCCATTTGGAACCGAAGTGGCTAAATCCCTCATTGGACAGGTCTTGATGACCTGGATGTTAAGTATTAAGTTTTCTGCTATATATAGCTAAAATTTAAAGAATAAAAATTTTAAAAACTATATTCATTTATATTAATCTCGCTTGAGACTCAACTGTAGATTTTATACAGCTCATTAAAAAAAATACAAAGCTGCAGCTTCGGACACAGTTTCCTTGGTCTAACAGATTACAGTTATAGTCTTGTGAAACAATCCAGTCAACTGGCATAATACTGTTTTTAAAGGTCCTATCCTACCTCTGGAAACCCTGGTGGCGTCGTGGTTAATAGCTACAGCTGCTAACCAAAAACTTAGCAGTTCAAATCCACCATGTGTTCCTTGGAAGCTACAGAGAAGTGCTACTCTGTCCCATATGGTCACTGAGTTGGAATCTACTCCACGGCAGTGGATTTTCTTTCTTTCTTTCTTTTTTTAATGTTACTTCCCAATTTGATGAGCAGTGTCTAAGGTCTTTAAAGCTCACAGGCAGCCATCTAAGATACAATAACTAGCTTCTACTTGCCTAGAGCTACAGAGGAAGACAGAAACCCAAAAATCTGAGAAACAACTAGACTACAGGACTAATAATTTCCATGAACCACTGATGCCTCTAAGAGATCAGAACTAGATGGTGCCTGGCTACCACTGCTAAACTTTTCAATCAGGAACACAACAGACGGATCCTGATGGAAAGGGGAAAAATGTAGAACAGAACCTGTCATTGCTTTAAAAAATCCAGACTAACTAGACCCAGCTAGGTTACAGGAACCACCAAGACTATTGCCCTGGGATATACTCTTCAAACTTTGAAACAAAACTATCCCTTGAAGTCATCTGTAAACAAAAGCACACGCTACCTCAAAAAGTAAAAACTGTTGTCCTTAAGAATTGATTTTTTTAAGGGATAACAGTAACTCTAAAGCACAGGTGAGACCTTTAAAAACCACTGTCGTCAAGTGGATGCAACTCCTACCAACCCTAGAAGACAGAGTAGAACTGCCCACAGGGTTTCCAAGGAGCATCTGGTGGATTTGAACTGCTGACCTTTCAGTAAGCAGATGTAGCACTTAACTCCTATGCCACCAGGGTTTCCATAAAAAGTTTGGGGGACATCAAATCTAAATTAAGGGGGGTGAAACAACTAAAGCAGAAATAACGAAAATGTTGATACCATGTGAAAGGCGTAATCAAGGTCACTGAATGTAGAAATTGTTGAAGGGAAGCATGTTTTGATGTGTATATTTTTACTAAAAAACAATTCACTTGAAAAAGAAGAAACAGAAACGCAGGCTCTACTAACTAGTGGTCCTGCTGAGCTTCCTAGGATCTCCGCAGTCTGGCAATTAGTCATTCCTTGTGAGTTTCACTTATCTAACTAGGTTAGCAATTTCCTGGCACCCAAAGTCTAAGACCAAGAGTCCGAGGTTTTCCCAGTGCTTCCTGTGAAGGTGCGGCATGCTCAGCATCTCCCCCACGACCTTCCAAAACCACCTCCGTGTGACAGAGAGCCAGGACCATCCTGTTACCACCTCCACTTCTACCACATTTTAGCACCACACAAGGAGCTAGGCATAGCTTAACCTGACAGGTGGGAGCCCTTCCTCCAGTTTCATCTCCAAAACGACACACTAAAAGGAGGAGACGTGTTGGCAAATTATCCTGATCTCACTTGAGTATCTGAGAAATTAAGGAACCAAAAAGCAAATTTGTATCTTCCATCACTAGGGCTGTGTAACAATCCAAACTCTGTGTTCCCAAATCAGCTGCCTGTTTCAGTATAATTCCTCAGGCATTTTACCTGGGATGGTTAAATACCTGCCCTTTCTTGGCTTTAAACAGAACATCAGAGGCAAAGAGCTGATTTATCACAGTCTTACCCATAGCTAGAAGTCTCTCTCACAATCATCCAACCAAAGCTGGTCCACATCTGGCCTCACAGAGGAATCAAACTCTCATCGCTACCGCAGCAGCAAGGCTCAGGAAGAAGACGCCGGCCCTAGGTTCAGCTTCCAGGGCCACCAACCAACTAGGTATTGTTGTTGTCAGTGCTATCAAGTCAACTCCAACTCACGGTGACCCATGTAACAGAGAACTGTGCCATAGGGTTTTCTAGGACATAATCTGTACGGGAGTAGATCACTAGGTCTCTCTTCCACAGAGTCACTGGATGGGTTCAAACTGCCAACCTTTCGGTTAGCAGCCAAATGCTTAACTACTGCACCTCTAGGGCTTCTTAACCAACTGCGTAGCCATGGGCAAGTCACCAGCTTCTCTAGTCAAATTCTTACCCACAGAACAAGAGAGGAACACACATGGATAGCTTCACGATAGTCTTGTATCCAGTTACTGACTGTTTTGAACCACCCTGAACCTCCACTATGGTTTATATACCAGGCTATCATCTTCAACATGAATTAGTTGTTTTTCTTTTCTTCCTGGGTCTAGGACTTGTCCTGAACTCACTAACACATCAAACTGAATTCAGATGAGTTGCCACGTGCTTACCAAGCACTCAGGTGCTCATGATAGTTAACACCGAACACAAGAAAATGAGGTCTCTGCAGGTGTTTATAAACCTATTATAACAGAATCTAAGTATTCCTCTTTACCTGAATCTGTTTAGTGAGGGACACATGTAAATTAAGTGTCTCAGTTAGCTAGTGCTGCCATAACAAAAGACCAAAATGTAAATGGCTTTTACCAACAGAAGCTTATTTTCTCACAGTCTAGGAGGCCAGAAGTCTGAATCTAGGGTGCCAGCTCTAGGGAAAGGCTATCTCTCTGTGGGCTGCAGGGGAAGGTCCTTGTCTCTTTTCAGCTGTTACTCCTAGATTCCTTGGTGATTGTGTGACATGTATCTTCCCCTCACATGTACTTGGTTGCTCCATTATAAGAAACTGATTTCAGCAACAAATCCTACATTGTCTTCTTAATATAGCAAAGAAAACCCATTCCCAAACAGGATTATAACCACAGGTATAAACATAACCCAGTGTAGTCGAGTTGATTCCAACTCACAGCAACCCTATAGGACAGAGTAGAACTGCCTCACAGGGTTTTGAAGGAGCATCTGGTGGATTCAAACTGTCAACCCTCTAGCTAGCAGCTATAGCTGTTAACCACTCTGCCACCAGTGTTTCCAGCCACAGGTATTATACGGGTTAGGATTTACAACACATACTTTTAGGACACACAATTCCATCCACAGTAGTAGGCTGGTTTATAAAGTGCTTCGTCATCGGACATTGAGCAGAGCAAAGAAAAGCCAATGAGGATGGATGGATTAGCGGGCAGAAAGACGGGAAGAGAAAGGTGATGAAGGGGACACAGGAGCCTGCCCCACCCCAGTTCACTCGCCTCCAGGGTACCCCCTGGCTGGGCAGAAGTCTGCAGTGGACTTTGAGCAGCAGGTCTTACTGTGGGGGAAGGGAATAAAGAGCTTCCAGTCAGGCTGAGGCCACAGATGTATGTGAAGACAACCCCAAGAGAATAATGGACCAGAACACAGCCATGTGGAGAGAGGACCTATCCAAGCCACATACATCATTTTAAATTTTCTAATTGCCAAACTTAAGAAATTTAAAAAGAAATGGGTGGAATTAATTTTAACAATCTCTTATTTAAGCCAAATAAAAAGAAAACCCACACCCTGTGCCATCGAGTTGATTCTGACTTACAGCAACCCTATCGGGTAGAGCAGAACTGCTCCATAGAGTTTTTAAGGAGAGCGTGGTAGATTCAAACTGCTATACAATGTAGGCAGCCAGGGTCACATAACAAAGTATATGTAAGTTTTGGTACAAGAGGCTGACTCACATTGTAAACTTCAATTAAAACACAATAAAAGATAATTTCTTTTAAGAGTCTCCAAGCGTTCAGTGACTACACGTGGCTGTGGCTACTGTACTGGACAGCACAGACCTAAAGGCTCTCCATTGCTTTCAGAAAATCCAAACTTACTGGCCTAACCATTTAGATCTTCTCCAGAATGGGTCTCAACGAGAGCAACTGGCTCAGGTAGTCAGAATGGTTTGTGTACTTTGTCCACTCCTCACCTGCAAGCTGACTGGCAGCTTGCTGGGGACAAAGATTTGTATCTGATTTATTTCTAACAGTACCTGGCCTAGCCTAGGCTCTCACACATATGAAAAAGGGAGTGGGGGGGAACATTAGAATTTTTACCAGCCTCTTGATCCAACTATAAAGTGATACAGCCAACACAATCTGAAATTATACACATTTACAGGGTTTGGATGGAAAATGGTTGAGAGAAAGTGGAGAAGCTAAACAAACAACTACCACTGCAAGAGCCATTGTTTCTGGCCCTTTGTTCACTGGCATAAAACTCTCTTCGCCTTAAACTGTTTTTCATAGCTGTGCTGGAATAAATGGGAAACCACAAAAATGAAGGCTTCTACTGCACCAGTCAGCAAAGCACAGTAGCAAGAAACCATCCCAAACTATACACATCTGATTAAGTGCTGCACATTCTAAATGTCCACTAACCCACTGAACTCTCTAATGGAACCAATCTTTTGAAATTTAGGGGAACAAAACTGGGATCCCAATTATTTCCTCCAGCCTTCTCTGAGGACCGCTGACCTCCCTTCTCAGGCCCCACAGAACTGCTGTTCTTTTATTGTAACCAGTGAACTTTATAAAAACAACCGTTTTGACCGTCAGTCTCAATCCCAATAGGAACTTTTTCTTTTCCACATGTAAAGTGTGTACTTAAAGGTTCTCAAAAGACACTGGCGTGGCAGATCATGAGAGACCCTTTCTGTGAACATGTTAATCAGGAAGCACACTCAATAATTATTACAGAATCCCTGGTTTTCATTTTACACTTTTCTAAGCAAAAGTCTTGGCAAAGCCTCTTATGGTTTCCCCTCCTTTTACAAAAATCTGTGTCTTAAGCAAAAGCTTCTGTTTCCTAGTAGCAATAGATACTCTTTTAAGACTTGAAGTTAAAAAAAGAACAAGTAATTACAATGGCATTTTGTATTCATGCTTTCTTCCCAGTATTTTCCACTTAGAACACAGTCTGAGAAGTTTCCAACTGCCTTATTACATACCTGAAGTAAAGAAAATTTGTTTACTTAAGTATAAATATAAGTAAAAAATATGTTTTTTTCCTTATGGAGTCCCATGTTTTCAAATAATTTGGCCTATAAATCATCTTCAGTAATAATTCACTTTTTCCTTTCATTTATTAAAAAATATACACATACCCGACAAATTCAACCTGGTTTATTCAGCGCTAGGTACACAAAACTTAAGTACAAAGTCCCTGCTCTTGTAGAAGGGGGTTTCTAGGCGGGTGGTGAATGCTAAGGAAAAAAAAAAAAATGGAGCGAGACAAAGCATGGGATGGGAGAGTGACCCAATCTAGAAAGGGTGGTCAGGGAAGGGCTCTGTGATGAAGAGCCATACAGGTCTTCGGGGACAGCAGTAGAGGACTAATGGCTACCCCGTGTACTGCCACGTAGAACTGTGCTCCATAGAGGGCTGTAACCTTTTGGAAGCAGACTGCCAGGCCTTTCTTCAGAGGCAGGTTGAAACCACCACCCTCTTGGTTAGCAGGCACACTTAACCACTGGGGCCACACGTGAGTCACCATGAGTTAGAATCAACTCAAAGGCAACTGGTTCAGATTTTTTTTTTCTCTTTGTTGATAGGCGGACAGGTGGAGGAATAAACCTGAAGCATAAAGACTAAGGCCAGGAGATGCTAGCTAAAGTGTTAACTGAAGCTTCTGATCAATATGCAATAAGAATCTATTACATAGATACCATAATAGGGGATTCAGAGAATTCCCAGAGGACCCCACTCTGAAACTCAGGGACAGACTCCATAATTTTATATGAGATAGGGTCTCACCCAAGAGACACTGGGCTGAAGTCTGTACCCCCTTTAAGTAAGAATTCTTCATACAAAAATCCTTGCTATCAAGAAAACTGCTTTAAAAAAAGACTTGTTGTTAGGTGCTTTTGAGTCAATTTTTGATGCAAAGCAACCCTGTGAGGCAGACAGAACTACCCGATCGAGTCTTCTTGGCTGTAGTCTATAGGACAGATTGCCAGGCCTTTTCCCCACAGAGCCACAGGGCAGGTTAGAACTACCAACCCTTCCGTTAGCAGGAGAGCCCTTAACTGCCTCCAAACACTGAAACAGCAACTTCTACCTGAGGAAGCGCCACTTTCAGAATTCTGCATCCTTCTACTCACCTGCTTTCTCTTTAGCTGGACACAGCCTCAATTTTTACCCTTGGACTACTGAGAACCAAGTCTTTTAACTGTGCTCTTTGCTGCCGCACTTGTCCCTGAGGCCACTCCCCAGGCCAGGAGTTCTAGGCTCTCTTACCTTCTGGCCCAGTTTATCCTTCCTGGCAGTCTGCAGAAGCTCCACCTTGCTATCAAATCCCAATCATTTCACACTTCTTTTTATTTCTCTTGTACACACAGCCTGTCATCCAAGAATGACTTTACTTTCCAAACAAAAATACAAGGACACATTGTGGGTTCATGGGTATTTGCTGTATGAATCTGTTATTTCCACACTTGAAAAACTTCATAGTTTCATTTTTTATTGCTGTTTTCATTAGGGTGTACTTAGGAGGCAGCATAAGAAATGAGAACTGTCATGGAAAATACAGGCCTTTGAACAGGACTCTCTTTTCTGATGAATAATTATATTTTCCAAAGAAAAGTGACAGCATCCTACAAATGGATTCAGGGCTACTTTAAGGAATACGAATGTCAGAGGAAATACAGCAGCTGGGATTGAAGGCAAAAATACTGGTATTTCCAGGTTATTTCAGTAGCTCAGAAAGCTAACAGGACCAGCAGGGACAAAAAAATCAGGTAAGGCTGAAATATATACCTGGGCCCCTAGTGGAGTCCTGGACCACATGTGCTGCTATTCAGGCATATCCAGTACCACCTGTAGGCTGGAAACACCCCTCTCCTTCCCAGGAGTGAAATGCCTCCTTCATGGAGTCCACAGGGCATGCCCTCACCACCTGAGAGAAGCTAAGCCACCCGGAAGTGTCAGAATTCTTTCTGTGAGGTGCTGTTACGGAAAGTTTTGATTCATGTCACTCCCACATGACAGAGCAGAACTCCCCGCATAGGGTTTCCTAGGTTGTAGTCTTTAAGGAGCAGCTCACCAGATCTTTTCTCGCACAGACCTGCTGGGTGAGTGTGAACTACCAATTTTAGAAGGGCACTTGGAAATGGGTCTTTCTGCTTTTTAAATAAGAATCAAAGGTGCTCCAGAGCTGTCAAGGAAGAATTAGTTTGGCCCTGTGACTTACGATGTGGGAAAAAGATGTAGCAGTCTACTCCCACAAAGATCTACAGACTAGGAAATCCTAAGTGATCACTATGAGCTGAAACCGACTAGACACTGGTGGGTGAGTGGCAGAGGAGTCATCAGAAGGACTTACTGAGCTTGCCATTTCCAACGTTTTATTCATGGGCAAGCATACCGGAGGCTTGGAATAAACTAAGATGTTAAGGTACATTATGGGGAGAAAAGATGAACACATCTATAATTTCTTAAATACTAAATCTGAAATTCAATTCAAATGATTTTTTTCTAATTTCCTTTAGTGTTACAATGTTTTTAAAAACAGACTATTTTAAGACAATTTTAGGTTTATGGAAACCCTGGTGGCATTGTGGTTTAAGTGCTACAGCTGCTAACCAAAAGGTCAGCAGTTCAAATCCACCAGGTGCTCTCCAGAAACTCTATGGAGCACTTCTGCACTGTCCTACAGGCTTGCTATGAGTCAGAAATCAACTCAAAGGCAATTTTTTTTTTTAAGATTTACAGAAAATTAATCAGAAAGTACAATTCCCATATAGTCTCTCTGCACTCCACACATGATTTCCTCTATAATCAGTATCTTACATTACTGTGGCACATATATTACAACTGATGAGCCATTACTGGCACATAATTGTTAATTAAATAAAGTACACTGTTTCCATAAGGGCCATTCATTGTCTTGTGCAATTCTACAGGAATCGATAAATGTATAACGTCATGAGTCTACCACTACAGGGTCATACAGAATAGAGTCACTGACCTAATTATCGCCTGTGCACCATCTAGTCACCCCTTCCTCTTCCCAAATTCCAGGAAACAACTGATCTTAGCATCTGCATGGTTTTGCTTTTTTAGAATGTCAAGGAGGCAGAATCACAAAGTATGTAGCCTTTTCAAATCGATCTTTCCCTTCCCTCCTTCCTTCCCTCCCTCCCTCCCTCCCCTATCCCTCCCCCCTCTCCTTCCACCCTCCCTCCTCCCCTCCCCTTCCTTCCTTCCACTTAGCCATGTGCATGTAAGACTCCCTCATATCTTCCTGTGGCTTAATAGCTCATTTCTTTCTATGGGTGAATAATCCATTCACTTGGAAACCCTGGTGGCATAGTGGTTAAGAGCTACAGATGCTAACCAAAAGGCTGGCAGTACAAATCTGCCAGGCGCTCCTTGGAAACTCCATAGGGGAAGTTCTACTCTGTTCTATAGGGTCGCTATGAGTCTCAGTCAACTTAACGGCAGTGGGTTTGGTTTTTTGGATCCATTCACCTGTAAAAGGCATATTACCCACCACTGTTATCCAGTCAATTCTGATTCATCGCAACCCTACAGACAGAGCAGAACTGCTTCACAGAGTTTCCAAGGAGTGCCTGGAGAATCTGAACCATCAACCTTTTGGTTAGCAATCACAGCACTTAATCACTATGCCACCAGGGCTTCTGAAAGGCATCTTAGTTGCTTCCAAACTTCAGTAATTATAAATAAATAAATCTGCTATAAACATTTGTGTGCAGGTATTTTGTGTGGAAATGGAATATTTCAACTAATACATAAAATGGGGAAGAAAATGCGTTCAAATGTAAAACAAACTTTACCATCAGAATCAAACAAAAATGGATTAACTACCCACTACTGCGCTATTAGATCCGACTCGACGGCACTTGGCTGGCTACTGTGCTATTATAAACAAACCTGCTATAAACATATTTGTGGAGGATTTTGTGCGGACATACAATACTTCAACATATAAAACAATGAGGAAAATGCTTTCAAATGGGGAAAAAAACACCTTAGCATTAGAATCTAACAAAAATGTATTTTGTTAGATTAGATTTGTTAGCTACTGTGCTAAGGTCAGTAGAATGGCTGTTTTTACAGGAAACATTATAGAGAGAAGTCTGAATTCCACTTTAGGTTTGCTTAAGAGATCAGTATTACCTGAGTCTTCCCCTCATGGGCCTCCAAATTATAATGGAAAGACAAGTAGCAAAAAGTTAAAGATTTGATTAGAAAGAACATTGGACATCTTACCAGAACCTACGGGATACAGCAAAGGCAGTGCTCAGAGGTCAATTTTATCTTTGTAAATGCATACACCTGGAATGAAGGGCCCAAACAGAATTAACCCTGCAACTTGAACAAGTAGAAAGAGAACAACAAAAGAACCCCTCGGGCACCAGAAGAAAACAAATAACAAAGATTAAAGCAGAACTAAATGAATTAGAGAATAGAAAAACAACTGAAAGAATTAACAAAATCAAAAGCTGGCTTTCTGAAAGGATGAACAAAAGTGATAAATCATTAGCTAAACTTACAAAAGAAAAACAGGAAACAACTAACTCAAATAACAAATGAGATGGGAGATGTCACAAAATACCTATCTGAAATCAAAAGCTTCATAACCTGTATTCAAACCTGTATTCTAACAGATTTGAAAACCTACAGGAAATGGACAAAATTCTAGATTATGTCACCTAAGAAAATTATCACAAGAATTAGAACAACTTAATAAACCCATCACAAAAGAAGAGACTAAAAAAGTAATCAAAAAGCTATCATCCAAAAAAAAGTCAAGGATTCACCGGAGAAGTCTACCAAACTTTTATAGAAGAGTTAATTCCAATACTACTGAGGCTATTTCACAGTATCGAAAAGGACGGAATATTCCCAAATTCATCCTATGAAGCCAGCACAAACCTGATACCAAAGCCAGGTAAAGATCCCACTAAAAAAGAAACAGACCAACATCACTCATGAACCTAGATGCAAAAATCTTCAACAAAATCCTAGCCAACAGAATTCAAAAACATATCAAAAAAATAATTCATCACGACCAAGCTGGATTCACACCAGGGATGGAGGGCTGGTTCAGCATCAGAAAGACAATTAATCTACCACATAAATAACACCAAGGATAAAAATCACCTGATTTTGTCAACTGATACAGAAAAGGCATTTGACATGACAAAGTCCAACACCTATTCATGTTAAAAACTCTCAACAACATTTAGAAGGCAAATTCCTCAATGCAATAAGGGGCATCTATGCAAAGCCAACCACCTACATTATCCTGACTGGAAAGAGACTGAAAAAACTCCCCCTGAGAACAGGATGCCCATTGTCACCACTTCTATTCAACATAGTGCTTGAGGTTCTAGCCAGAGCAATCCGACAAGACAAAGAAATAAAAAGGGAGACTTTAACACTCCACTCTCATTACTAGACAGATCATCTAGAAAAAAGCTCAGTAAAGATACAGAAGACCTCATTGACACAATTAACCAACTAAACCTCACTGATATATACAGAACTTTCCACCCATCAGCAGACAACTACACCTTCTTCTCCAGTGCACATGGAACATTCTCCAGAATTGACCACGTGATAGGCCATGATGCAATGCTCAACAAAATCCATACCGTTGAATTACTGCAAAGCATCTTCTCAGATCATAAAGCCATAAAAGTTGAAATCAATAGCAGAAAAAACAGAGATAGAAAGTGGAACTCTTGGAAACTGAACAACATCTTGCTCAAAAAAACATGGGTTATAGAGGAAATCAGGGATCAATTAAAGAAATTCATGGATTCCAATGAGAACGAAAACACTTCCTACCAGAACCTATGGGATACAGCCAAAGCAGTGCTCAGAGGTCTGTTTATCTCCATAAATGCACACATCTGGAAGGAAGAAAGAAACCAAATCAAGGAACTAACTCTACAGCTTGAACAAGTAGAAAGAGAACAACAGAGGAACCCCTCGGGCACCAGAAGAAAGGAGATCATAAAGATTAGAGCAGAGCTAAATGAATTAGAGAATAGAATAACAATTGAAAAAATTGAAAAGACCAAAAGCTGGTTTTTTTGAAAAGATCAACAAAATTGATAAACCACTGGCTAAACTTACTAAAGAAAAGCAGGAAAGGAAACAAATAACCCAAATTAGAAAGGAGAAGGGAGTTGCCACCACAGATACAACAGAAATCAAAAATACCATAACAGTATACTATGAAAGACTGTACTCTAACAAATTTGAAAACCTAGGGGAAATGGAAAAATTCCTTGACTCATACCACCTACCTAAATTATTACAACGTGAAGCAGAACAACTTAATAAACCCATCACAAAGGAAGAGATTGAAAAGGTCATCAAAACACTGCCAACCAAAAAAAGTCCGGGCCCAGATGGCTTCACTGCAAAATTCTACCAAGCATTTAGAGAAGAGTTATCCCCAATACTACTGAAACTATTTCACAGTATAGAAAGGGATGGAGTACTCCCAAACTCATTCTATGAAGCCAGCGTAACCCTGATACCTAAGCCAGGGAAAGATCCAACAAAGACAGAGAACTACAGACCGATATCACTCATGAACCTAGATGCAAAAATCTTCAACAAAATTCTTGCCAACAGAATACAACAACATATCAAGAAAATAATCCATCATGACCAAGTGGGATTCATACCAGGGATGTAAGGCTGGTTCAACATCAGGAAAACAATTAATGTGATTAACCACATAAATAACACAAAAGACAAAGATCACCTGATTTTGTCCATTGATGCCAAAAAGGCATTTGATAAAGTCCAACACCCATTCACGCTAAAAACTCTTAGCAAAATGGGCATAGACGGCAAATTCCTCAACACAATAAGGGCCATTTATACAAAGCCAATTGCCCACATCATCCTGAATGGAGAGAGACTGAAAGACTTTCCCCTGAGATCAGGAACTAGACAAGGATGCCCACTGTCACCTCTCCTATTCAACACTGTGCTAGAAGTTCTAGCCAGAGCAATTAGACAAGACAAAGAAATAAAGGGCATCTGCATCGGCAAAGAGGAAGTTAAAATCTCCCTGTTCACAGATGATCATGATTGTATATGCAGAGAACCCCAAGGAATCTATAAGTAAGCTACTCAAACTGATAGAAGAGTTCAACAAAGTTTCAGGATACAAGATAAACATAAGTAAATCAGTAGGTTTCCTTTATACCATCAACAAGACTGTTAAGGAGGAAATTATGAAATCAATACCATTTACGATAGCCCCTAAGAAGATAAAGTACCTAGGAATTAATCTAACCAGAGAAACAACAGACCTTTACAAAGAGAACGACAAGCCCTTACTACAACAAACTAAGAGAGACTTATATCAGATAAATGGAAAAACCTACCCTGCTCATGGATAGGAAGACTTAACATGGTGAAAATGTCTATTTTACCCAAAGCAATTTATTTATCTAATGCAATCCCAATACAAGTTCCAGCATCATTTTTTAATGAGATGGAGAAACAAATCACCAATTTTGTTTGGAAAGGGAAGAAGTCCCGGATAAGTAAGGTACTACTAAAGAAGAAGAACACATTGGAGGCCTCTCATTACCTGACCTTAGAACATACTACACTGCCACAGTGGTCAAAACAGCCTGGTACTGGTACAACAACAGACAGATCGATCAATGGAACAGAATTGAGACCCCAGAGATGACACCATCTGCCTATGAACAGTTGATATTCGACAAAGGCCCTAAGACATTAAACTGAGGTAAAAACAGTATCTTCAACAAATGGTGCTGGCAAAATTGGTTATCCATCTGCAATAAACTGAATCAAGATCCACAGCTTACACCGTATACAAAAACCAACTCCAACTGGATAAAAGACCTAAATATCAAACCTAAAATGCTAAAGCTCATCCAAGAAAAGGTAGGAACAACAATGGAAGTTGTAATACACAATGAGGACAGACTCCAAAATCTGTCAAACAAACCTCAATCAACAGAAGAGAAAATAGATAAATGGGAACTATTAAAAATCAAACACTTTTGCTCATCCAAAGACTTTATTAATAGAATTAAAAGAACACCCACCGAATGGGAAAAAATATTTGGCAACTCTATGTCAGACCAACGCCTGATCTCCATAATCTATAGGATACTACAAAATATCAAGAAGAAGAAGATAAACCATCCAATTAAGCGATGGGCAAAGGAGATGGACAGACACTTCACTAAAGAGGAGATCCAGGCAGCCAAAAAAACACATGTGGACATGTTCACGATCTTTAGTTATTAAAGAAATTCAAATCAAGACAACAATGAGATACCATCTCACCCCTACAAGATTGGCCATGATCCAGAAAACACAAAACAACAAATGCTGGAGAGGCTGTGGAGAAAGTGGAACCCTCCTACACTGTTGATGGGGTTGCAAAATGGTCCAGCCTCTTTGGAAAGCAATCTGGTGCTTCCTTAAAAAAATGGATATTGATATACCATTTGACCCAGTAATTCCACTACTTGGAATATATCCTACAGAATCAAGGCCTTTCACACCAACAGACACATGCACCAGAATGTTTATCGCAGCACAGTCCACAATAGCAAAAAGATGGAATCAACCCAGATGCCCAACAACAGAAGAATGGATAGGTAAACTGTGGTACATATACTCAATGAAGCACTACGCAATGATAAAGAATAATGATGATTCCAGGAAACATCTCCTAACCTGGTTTCAACTGGAAGACATTATGTTGAGTGAAAGTAGTCGGTGACAAAAGGACAAATACTGTATGAGACCTCTACGATAAGATCTCAAAAACAGACTTGTGTATAGAAGAAAAGACTCTTTGACAGCTGCAAGGGAGGGGAGGGAGGGAGGGCGAGGGGGGGAGGGTTTAGTTTAGATAGTTACTAGCAAGCTAGTTGGGAGAAAGCGGTGACAGCACACATTAGGAACAAGAACAACATTAAGTGGACTTCAGCATAACTTGAGTACTCCTTCCATCTTAACTCAATATTGCAAGGACAGAGTAGCTGGGGCGGGGGGCGGGGGACCATGCTCTTAGGCGAATTCCAGGCCAATTGGCACAACTAGCGTTTTGCTAAGAGAGCTCTCTGCAACCCACATTGGTGAGTGGCGTCTGGGGTCTTAAAAGCTGCCAAGCTGCCATCCGAGGACACAGCAAATGGTCCCAACTCAGCAGGAACGGATGCTCACCGAGGGCCAAAACGGCATGTGGTAAAGACAACCGAGAAGACAAAGAGACCCACAAGAGTGAGTGCCTACATCGACTTGGGACCGGAAGAACTGGATGGTGCCCGGCCACCACCAGTGACAGCCACGACGGAGCTCACAGAGAGGAGCCTCACTGGCAACACAAGAATAAAAAGACGTGCATCATGAGATCTCCACTAAAAGACCTCAGTTGATGGTCCAGCGGTTTTGGGGTTACTCTGAGAGCATGGCCCCCTTCCCTGATGCTGCCCTTGCCCATAAATTATAACAAAGGCCCACTCTTTGGACAGGAATGGATTGGACTTGGCAAGGCAGAGTGACCATATGTTGGAAGCACTTTATGGTTCTATACATCTATAGGATATCATCTTGCTGACCTCTGGCTGGAGGAAGGGGAGTGGATGGAGAGGAGGGGAAAGGAGACTGTTGGGAGGATGAGACAGGTATGGAGCAGAGAGGAATAGTGTGCTGTCACCAGACAGGGAGAGCAGTGGAAGCTGCATATAGGGGGGCATGTAAATTTACATGTGAATGTACATTTTCACTCAGTTATGTTAAATAAAAATAAAAAAAGAAATAAAAGGCATCCGTATCAGCAAAGAAAATGAAAAAAAACCAAACTCACTGCCAACTCATAGCGACCCTATAGGTAAGAGCAAAACTGCCCCATACAATTTCCAAGGAGTGCCCGGCAGGTCTGAACTGCTGAACTTTTGGGTAGTAGCTGCAGCACTTAGCCCACTACGCCACCAGGGTTTCCAAAAGAAGTAAAAATATCCCTATTTGCAGGTATGATCTTATACATAGAGAACCCTAAAGAATCCATAAGTAAAACTATTGGAACTAACAGAAGAGTTCAGCAAGGTATCAGCATATAAGATAAATATAAGTAAATCATCAGGAGTCCTTTACACCAAGAGATCATCAAAGAGGAAATTATCAAACCAATACCATTTACCAATATCACTGAGCCCCTAAGAAGATTAAAAACCTAGGAATAAATCTAACCAGAGAAATAAGAGACCTATACAGTGAAAATTAGAAGACTTTGCTCCAAGAAACCAAAAGAGACTTACGTAAGTGGAGAAAACTACCTTACTCGTGGATAGGAAGACGTAACATTGTGAAAATGTCTGTTATACCCAAAGTGATCTACATATACAGTGCAACCCCAATATCAATTCCAGTGTCATTTTTTAAGGAGACAGAGAAACAAACCAGCAACTTTGTTTGGAGAGGGAAGAAACCCCAGATAAGTAAAGCACTACTGAAGAACAGCAACACAGTAGAAGGCCTCACACAACCCAGTCTTAGAATCTACTACTCTGCCATGGTAGTCAAAATAGCCTGATACTGGTACAAAAAGAGACATACAGACCAACGGAACAGAACTGAGACCCCACAAATATCACCGTCTTCTTACAAACAGTTGATATTCAACAAAGGGCCAAAGGTTGTAAACTGGAGTAAAAACAGTCTCTTCAACAGTGTTGGCAAAACTGGATATCCATCTGCAAAAAACTGAAACAAGACCTGTATCCCACAGCTTACACAATAACTAACTCAAAATGGATCAAAGACCTAAGTATCAAACCTAAAACAATAAAGATCACACTAGGAAAAAAAGGTCAACAATGGAAAGTCTAATACATGGCTTAGACAGACTACAAAATCTGACTAACAATGCATGAACAAAAGAAGATAGTTAAATGACAATTACTAAGAATCAAACACACTCATCCAAAGACTTTATCAAGAGAGTTAAAAGACAACCTACAGAATGGGAAGACATATTTGGCAACTACATGTTGGACTGATGTCTGATTTCCATAATCTACAAGGTACTGCAAAATATCAACAAGAAAAAGGGAAATAACCCAATCAAACAATGGGCATAGAAGATGGACAGACACTTCACCAAAGAAGACACTCAGACAGCCAAGAAGAAATGCTCATGATCATTAGCTATTAGAAAAATCTATATCAAAACTACAATGACATGTCATCTTACCTCCAAAAGATTGGCAATAATCCAAAATGCAAAATGGTACAACCTCTTGGAAAACAATTTGGTGCTTCTTTGAAAAGCTAGAGATAGAGATGCCATATGATCCAGCAGTGCCCCAGCTTGGAATATATCCTACAGAAATAAAGGCGGTAACACAAACAGATACATGTACATCGATGTTTATTGCAGCACTGTCCACAACAGCAAAAAGATGGAATCAACCTAGGCTCCCACCAGCAGATGAATGGATAAACAAATTATGGTACATACACACAATGGAACACTATGCAATGATAGAGAACAGTGATGATTTTAGGAAGCCTCTCATAACCTGGTTTCAACTAGAAGACATCACACTGAGTGAAACCAGTCAGCTGCAAAAGAACAAGTATTGTATGAGACCTTTTATATAATGACATAAAAATAGACTTGTGTACAAAGGAAGACTCTGATGACTACAAGGGCAGGGAGAGAGGGAGAGGGTTGGTCATAGATTAGGTAGTTGATGGGAATTTGGTTAGGTGTAAGCAGTGACAGCACACAGTAGGGAGCAGAGCAACATAACTGGACTTTACCATAAACTGAAAGGTTTTCTAAACTCAACCCAATATTTCAAAGGATAGAGTAGCAGGGCCAGGGGCCTGGGGACCATGTTTTCTGGGTACACTGAGATCAACTGACATAATCTTCTGCTAAGACAGTCTTTTGCACTCTACACTGGTGAGTAGCATCTAGCTCTTAAAAGCTAGCAAGCTGCCACCTGAGGTACATCAAACAGTCCCAATTCATCTGGAACAGATGATAACTGAAAACATCAAAGACATAGGAAAAATGAGCCCAGGAGGCAGAAAGATCTGTATGAATGGGAGACTGTACCAGCATGAGACTAGAAGAACCAGATGGTGCCTGGCTACCACCAAAGGCAGCCATGATGGGGACATAACGTAGAGTCCAACAACTCTACTAAAAGACCAGAACTGGTGGTCCAACAGCCTGGAGTGCCCCCTGGGAACAGCACCCCTAGACTTGCTGCTGGCCCTAACCGGAAACCAGTACTAAGGTCAACCCTTCAGACAAAAATGGACTGGACTCAAGAACACACTGTGACCATATGGTGTATGTACTTTATGGTTTTATACATTTATAGAAGGCTGTCCTACTGGTTCTCTTCTAGATGGGACAGAAGAGGGTGGAGAGGAGGGGACAGGTGCTCGTTAAGAGGATACCAGCAGTACAGAGTAAAATGGAGGAATGTGCTGTTACTGGGTAAGGAGAACAGACAGAGCTGCAGATATGTGAACATGTAAAATCTATTTGGATTATATACTTTCACTTAATCACAATAAGTAAATAACAAAAAAGAATATTGGCTTTAAGGCTAATCCATACTAAACAGCTAATAACAGCTAACATGTTAGTAACATATAAACAGAAGATATCTGCATGTGGTGTAAAATTTTAAAAGGTATGAGAAGTTACACAGTGAAAAATGCCTCCCTTCCAGTCCACACTCAGATAGTCTATACAGCTAAAATATTTTGGTGACATGGCATGTAAGATAAGCTGTGCTACGGACTCTGCATGATAGTCTCATTTAATTTTCCAAACTCTGTATTACACAGGTAGTACTATCCTTATCCTCAATTTATAAGTGTGGCAATCTGCTTGTAACCCGAGATGAACAAAAGACTTGCCAAGTCCAAGGAAGCTGGAAGTGCTCTCCAGCTTCCTCTACACAGATACAGTTTCATGTGCCCTCAATATAATGGGGACGATCTGTAAAATTCATGTGTACTACATGCTTATGTCCTTTCTCCAAGTCTTAGATGATAATTTTACTATTATTCATCATCGTAAAAATTCAAGAGTAGTCATAACTTTGCTTTTTAGCTAGGGTTTATTTGATTCCGAGTCAATGATCAAAAGACAACTCTCAAAAGTAACATTCTTCCTAAGGGAACCTAGAATGTGTTTACAAGGAGCCACCTTATGGTGGATCTGAGACTCCAAGGCCGTGAAACCCACCAGCTCATGTTCCGTCCTGCCCTACTCCCCCACATTTTCAGACAGCAGAAACCATTCAGGACTACCTGTTGACTAGCTTAAGGTGAAAAACTGACAAGGTTCCCATCAAATAAAAGATGCAGTATCTAAGAAACAAAACACCAAATCCACTGCTGTCTAGTCAATTTTCACTCACAGTGACCCTATAGGACTGAGCAGAACTGCCTCACAAGAGTTTCCAAGAAGTGCCTGGTGGATTCCAACTGCTGACCTTTTGATTAACAGCCATAGCACTTAAGAACTTCGCCACCAAGGTTTCCATCAAATAAAAGAAGATATGTAAGAAAGCACCTATTAAATATTAAGACCTTAATTCTTACAGTTCCTGAAATGATCGACCAGTCATCAACCAGTTAACCAAACCAGTTGCCACAGGGTTAATCCTGACTCACAGCAACCTCGTAACAGTGAAACTGCGTCCTAGGGTTTTCAATGGCTGACTTTTTGGAAGTAGATCTTCAAGTCTTTTCTTTCGAGGTACTGCTGGATGGGCTTGAACCTCCAACCGTTCTGGTTAGCAGCTAGGCTCATTAACCATTTGCACCAGTCAGAAACTCCCTATCACTTATTACCACTTGCACTGTACCACTGAAAAAGCCAAGACACTACAGAGCTAAGAGATTTCAAGAAGATCAGCAGAGCTAACGTTTGAATTTAAATATCTGTTACCTGACTTTGTTGTTGTTTGGTGCTACCAGGTCAATTTTTTACTCAGAGTGACTCCATGTGACAGAGCAGAACTGTCTCATGGTGTTTTCTCTGCGAGAACACAGTCAGGTTTTTCTCCTGCAGAGCAGCCTGTCATCTTTGCGAGAACACATAGTCAGGTTTTTCTCCTGTAGAGCAGCTGGTAGGTTCAAACTGCCAAGCTTTAGGTTAGCAGCTGAGCACTTAACTATTACACCACCAAGGCTCCTGACCTTAGGTTTTATACAAAATCCTGAACAAATGCAATGTCAAAAGGTCAATCAAGCACGGGAGGGGCTCCAGAAAGGTGTGTGAAGCAGTAAAGTGGGGGCTGGCCTTCAGAAGCTGATAAGATGTTGCTGCTCCTAACACTTGGGAGAGTATCTTACTCACTGAAGCAGGACAGCACACTACCATGAAGAAATCAGCTCTTCTAAGTTACGTCACTCTGGCAATTAAAAACTTCCCCAGAAGCTCATCAATTTGTCCAAAGATCACAGACATGTTCTTGGTCTCAAAGTCTCCTGCACCGCTGCGTGGAACAATTCAGAACCACATGTTCAGAGGCAGTTAAGAGCACACTCTGAAACCAGACTGCCTGGGTTCAAATTCCAGCTCCGCAGCCCACCACACAAATGCCCATAAACCAAGTCACAACTTCTGTGCCACAGTTTCCTCACCCATAAAATGAGATGGTAACAGTAGTGTAAGCACATCCTAAACACCTGCTATTCTTATTAACGATTTAGGAAATACTGCTGGAATTATTCATTATTCCCTGTCCTTGAGCATAGAGAATGTGACGCAGCTGGAGAGGGACACACGGACACACCAAGGGACACACAAAGACACATCAACTGGGCCCTGCGGAATAAGGACAACAGCTAGCATATACTTGGAAAATATCTTTCAGGGAACCTTTCAGATAAACCAGTCAAACAGAACACAAAGGACCTTCTGCACTTTATCTATTAGTATTTATTTCTATTAGTATTTTCCAACAAATGGAAAATTTGTAGGACCAAAGGAAGACTATCCCGACTGTTGTTACTGAAACCTGTACCGACGATTAAGATGATTCAAAATGTAGCATCACAGTTCTAGCCAATCTGTAAATGGTGACACTTTCAATGGGTTTTGCCCACTTGTGATACTACCATATACTGTGGCCCTGTAATGTTTCTTGGACTTGGGCAAATGTGGCTGTGGCAACATGCTTGTCAGTTTCCTCCTTCTTACCTATTCTCTGATGTCCCTTGAACATGGGCAGAAGGCTGTGGTAGCAGGCTTGTCCTTTTTCCTACCTTTGTCTATTCTGTACATTTGCTTGAATTCGAGAAGGCATGAGCTCTGGCAACTTATTTGTCCCATTATCCACTTTTGCCTTTTTTAATATATGCCACATAAAACTTTCTTTCTGCTTTACTAAACTTTTATGTGTGTGTGTTTTTTTTTAACCCTACATTCCTCAAAGACCCCACCAGTGGCTAAGCACCCAGCTGCTAATCAAAAGGATGGCAGTTCAAACCCACCATCTGATGTAGCTGTAGCCTGCTTCCATAAAGATCACAGCACTGGAAACCCTACCGGGCTTTATCCCATAAAGTCTGAAAGGCAAATGATGAAATCCTGTCCAGACTAGTACTAAAAGGCCTGGCAGAGAGCTGACTGTAGCACCCATAAGTGATTTTTAGCACTAAAATGACACAGAATTGTGTTATCCTTCTCAAATTTTAACGTGCATGTGCATCACCTGGGAAGGCTAGTTAATATGAAAACTATTCAGAAGGTCTAGGGGCTCTCAGAGTCTGAATTTCTACCAAGCTCTCAGGCCATGGCAAGGTGGCTATTCTAGGGGTGGACCACTTTGAGTAGGATGGTCCACAGACTCAAAGAGGCCACGAACTACAGAAAAACTTTACAAAAACTCAGAAATTCTCAGAAACCACAGAATTAGAACTTAACTATATTTTTGGAAGAGATTCAGAGTTTTTTAACATCTTGTTGTTACTGTTAGTTGCCATTAAGTCAATTCCAACTCAGCAACCCCATGTGTGCAGACCAGAACTGCTCCATAGGGTGTTCAAGGCTGTGATCTTTCAAGAAACAGCCAGCTAGGCTTATCTCCTGAGGTATGTCTAGATGGGTTCAAACCACCAACCTTTCAGATACTGGTCAAATTCTTAACCGTTTACATCACCCAGGAGGTCCTTTTCACATCTCAGAACTATCTTTACAATGACCTGTTTTCTTTTTTGGTACAAATTTACAGTCCAGCAGTTCTTGGGATTTTGTGGGGGAGGGGGACTTCCTCCTAAACCTTCTAATTTTTATCATGAATGAGAAGCCCAAGTACATGGAAGACTGCTGCAAGTTGCCACAACCTTCAAGCAGGTAGGTCTCTTTCCTTCACTCTCCCAAGAGAAGCCTCACGCTTTTTATTAGACAACTGGCAGATTCAGGCAAGATCTTAGCAGTTAGGTCCAAAAGTTCTTTCAGATGAAAAGCAAAGCACTACAACAAAAACGCACCTAACCAAACCCAACCCATGGGTGCAACTGACCGCTAGCAACCGCACAGGACAGAGTAGAACCACACCACAGGGTTGCTTTACAGAAGCAGGCTGTCACATCTTTCTCCCATGGAACAGCTGGTGGGTACAAACTGCCTGCCATCCTTTTGGTTAGCAGCTGAGCTCTTTAACCAAAAGTCAATGATAAATAACACTGGCCTCAGAAGCCAAGGAAACCCTGGTGGCATAAAAGTGAAGTGCTACATCTGCTAACCAAAAGATCTGCAGTTTGAATCCATCAGGCACTTCTTGGAAACTATGGACGGTACTACTCTGTCTTACAGAGTCGCTATGACTCAGAATCAACTCGACGGCACTGGGTTTGGTTTTGGTTTTAGGACTAGGCAGAGTCCCAGCAAAGAGGCAATAACTAACATTTTGTACAAACTACTACTGTATTGTAGAGGGTCACTGAAAAAGAGGAAGACCCTCAATAAGATGAACTGACACAGTGGCCCTAACAACACTGTTCTCTCAAATAGAGCAATGACTGTCAAGGTGTCAGGGCAGTGTTTCATTCTGTTGTACACAGGTCAGACCTAACAACAACTATACTTTAACTTCCACCAGATCCTAGTTCCAATTTGCCAAGGGCAAGTTCTACCGACTTTCAACAGTGCAGCGAGCAAACAAAACAAGTCTCTTAAGGCAGCCCAGGGTCCAAGTCTCCATCCTATTCTTTTCGATTAATTTCAGATTTGCTGTATACTGGTTGTCTTTTAAAAACATGCCCCCTCCCCTCATTCTTTTTACTAGTAGCAATCCTTTAACTACAGAACTAAGATATCTTTGAAAGCATTCCAGCTTACCAGATAAGGCTAGTTTAAAATTCTAAAGGATAACCTGCTCCTTTCGTCTTTCCTGAGGGTCCTTCAAAAATACCTTCAGCTATCGGCAGAGCACACCCTTCACCCAGGAGAGAGAGAAAACAGTCTAAGATTCTGCGATTTACAAACACTCAGAGCTTTATTTAAAGAGTGTTGACACATTATATTATTCCCAAAGAATGTTTATCTGTGCACTCAAGTAAGCACAAGAAGACTGATGCTTGGCAGAAACAAAATGCATATGTATTGCAGCTCCCGTGCAAATGGCTTTTCCGGCTGAGAAGCTTCCGAAGTTTTACTGAAGGGTCACAGAGGAAGGCCTACCTGAAACATTAGGGACGGATAGTTTTTTTTCTGAGCTAGACCATGTCCTGTTGTTCACAACAAAGCTAAAGCAGCTGCCCTGAGAGGCCTGTTACAAAACCACAAGACAAGGGCTGAGCCCATAGCCCTGAACATCCGAAAGCTAAAAATAAGGACCCTGAGAAATACGCTCCACTATGGACAAGTCCAACTGGAAAGTTCTCTGTGTTTCCTCCAACCTCTCAGATTGATTTA
The DNA here is from genome assembly GCA_028571685.1 of Heterohyrax brucei. Taxonomy (NCBI): domain Eukaryota; kingdom Metazoa; phylum Chordata; class Mammalia; order Hyracoidea; family Procaviidae; genus Heterohyrax; species Heterohyrax brucei. Next base: position 56,559,660 of record CM053161.1, on the reverse strand, counting down.
ACTCTGGGTACCAATTGAAGTGCCAGCCAGTCAGCTGGGGTGCAGTACACAGGGATGTCCACCGGGTCTTCTCAATTAATTAAGAGACATCAACACTCTGCAGTATATAAACCGGGGACTTTGTGGATTGACCTGGACACCCCGCTTCAAGTGCGCGACATGTCTCCCCTTTCAACGCATACTGTGTGTACGAAATGCACTGTACTCTGCTAGGCGCAGGAGAGGATACCGCCAGTAGCCCATTAGTGAACGCAGGCACAGACCCCATTAGTAAGGAGAGGTGACAGTTGTACAGCCCCCAAAACCTGACGCAGGCTGCTCTGACCAGTAGTCCCCAGGGGACTGCACGGCCCTGGCGCCGGGCTCCGCGCACCACCACGCCCAATACGTGCGGGCGGGAATGGACAGGTAGGCCCGAGGGCAGGTGTTCAGGTAGAAGGCGCACACCTGAGGCTCAGGAGCTGAGACAGGCAGAATCTAGCCGAGGATGGAGACCCCACGCAAGCCAGAGGGCGGCGTGGAGACCTCCCGAGGAAGGGGGTGCGGAGGTCTGTAAAGCCGGGGTCGCCGCAGAGGCCCGGCCGGCCAGAGCCACCGAAGCGGCAGCGGGAAGGCGGGCGTGCGGTGAGGCCGCCACCCACCACCTGGGGCCCCGCCCGGCAACCTACCACTTGGGCGACCTTGAGGCGGCCAAACGCTCCGCGCAGGTAGTCGAGGTCGCAGTGCAGGCCGGCCAGCCCGCGGCGCTGGTTCACCGGCTCGGTGGTGGGCTGGTAGGGGCTGCTGGCGCCCGAGATCATGGAGGTGCTCGAGGCCTCGCCCTCGAAGCCGTCCAGCTCCTCGCCGCCCCGCATGCTGCCGCCAGACCCGGGCCGCTTCGCGCGGCCGGCTCCCGCGCACGAGCAGGCGGGGTCAGCGGGGCCGCCGCATCGCCGCCGCCGCCGCCGCCCGACCGACCGCACGCCTGCGGCCCGCCTGCCGCTGCTGCGCCCGCCGCCAGCTGCGGTCGCGGCTCGGTCCGCTCGGGCTCGGCTCCCGCCGCCTAGGCAGCGGAAAAGGAGGGAGGCGGGAGCGGGCGCCGAGGGAAGGGGGCGGAGGCCGGCGCGGCGGCAGCGGCGCGGGGAGGAGCGAGGTCCCGGCCGCCCGCCCGCCGGCCGCTCGGCGGCGCTCCGCGGCTGGTGAGGTGGAGACGGTCGGGCCGCGCCGTGGGCCTTGGGGGCGGGGGCGGAGCCTCGAGGGGGCGGGGCGGCGTCTCGTAGGCCCCGCCCATGCCCCGCCCTCACCTGCGCCGCGCGCCGGACTGGGCCGGGCCTCTGCTCCGCCTCTGAAGACCCCGCCGCTCCTTGGTGTGACGGGGTTGCCGGTCACGGGCAAGAAGGAGGCTGCGGCGAGGGGGCTCGAGGTGGACCTAGGAGCCTGGAGCTGCCTTCTCAGTGTGCCGTCTTAAGTTTCTTCCCGGAGAAACTGGCGTCCTCTGCAGGTAGGCTGGGGCACTACCGTTCAACTCCTGGCCGGGAACAGGGCGTCACCTGTTGGGCCTGACTCCGACTGTTCGACAGAGGGAGAAGTGTCAGGGTTCCCACATCTCGTGCCTTTCAACACACTAGTTCTGGGGGCAGGGGTGAGTGAGAAGTCGTTTAGCACGGTCAAGTCGTTTCCAAGGAGTGGCTGGTGGATTCAAATGGCCAACCTTTGGGTAGCAGATAGGCTCTTAACCACTGCGCCACTCACGACAGACACACGGTAAATTTTTGTGAATAACGCCCAAAGTGAGTTCTGCATCCACAAGCCTGGCTGAGGAAAGGAGCTAATGCTCGTTTCCTCTTTACTGTAAAGGTTTTGCTCTTTGCGTAAGCATCAAGTCAAGTTAAACAGATTTTGAGCTGAAGGGCACTAATTAGAGACGAATTTGCAATTAGTGTAGAGGCTAATTTTAAGCTTAAGTGCAACACTGACTTTCTAAGAATTGTCACTTTGATGTTGAACCCTTCCCCACCACGAATACTGAGAGTTTCCCCTGTTCTAGGTACTGAGCAAGACACCTGAAGAAGCAATTAGACTCCCATTTTACAGAAGAGGGTACTGAGGCTTCAAGCAAAGGTGGCTTGTCCAAGATCAAAGATTCCAACTTTTTTCACTGTGCAGTGTTGCCTGATCCAGATGGACATGCTGAGGAGCAGTAAATACCATACCTATGGCGACTCAGTGGTTAAGAGCCTCAGCTGCTGACTAAAAGGCTAGCAGTTCGAATCCACTAGGTGCTCCGGGAAACCCTATGGGGCAGTTCTATGTCCTTTAGAGTCGCTTTGAGCTGGAACTGCTTCAGTGGCAATGAGGTATGGCCATTTCAATGTAAAGAGCTTCTCACCTTATGAGTACCAAAGGTAAAAAAAAGACAGTAACTTGATCCAGCTGACAAATGTATTAGGCACATACTAAGTGCTCATTAATATCCTAGGAACTGGATGTGGACTGCCAGAGGTGACAGGCTGAATGGTTGGATGGGAACTCTGGCCACTGCTATCTCCCAAAATCCCAGTCTGGCCTCCGCTGTGTCCCAAAATCCCAGTTAACAGGGATTTCTCTTTTTGAGGACGTAAACCCACAGGGATTGAGAACAAGAAAAGATAAAATGTTGGAAGCTGGAAAGCAAATGTGTAAGTAATAACTAATGGGTTACCCAGTGGCAGTTCAGCAGAAGCCACCTCCTATGTGGAAGACCCACATTCAGTGACCAGCCCGTGCATCTCATGTATATACATATCCGAGGAGGCCTGTGTTTCTGTAATGCTGAAAGGGTTTCAGTGGAGTTTCCAGACTAAGACGATCTAGGATGATCTTTTGAAAATCAGCCAATGAAAACCCTATGGATCACAACAATCTGATCCATGACCAATCATGGGGACAGTGCAGGACTGGGCAGCATTTCTTTCTCTTCTGCGTGGAGTTGCCGTCAACTGGGGGCCAACTCGGGGCCAACTCAATGACAGCCGAGAACAACAGAGTGACAGATCCAGAAAGCTAAAGCCTGAACTGTCAGCGCCTAGATTAAATCACAGAACAAAAAACTCAGGAATGAGTAGCACCAAGTACATCTAGGAGTGGGAGTAAGGACAGGAATAAAAAAAAATACAAAAGGATGGATTGAAACTCTGTTTAAGATCCCATCCTGGGTGCAAAGGTCCAGAGACAAGCAAAGGCAAGGGATTTCGAAGAGGCTGGAGTGCAGGATTCAAGGGGTATCAGACTGGCAGGGCCCACAGCTGAAGAGGAATCTTTGGGCCAGGGCTTGTAGGGTCTCATGGGCCAGGTTAGAGGGTGAGTTCTGAACAGAAAAGTTAAGCAGGAGAGTGGCCAGGATGTGTGCCTTTAGGATGCTCTCTGGCATCAGTGGATTGAGTAGAACCAAGATTGAAGACACCCTGCCAGGACTTAGTAGCTGTTCCTGTTTCTGGACACTGCCTAAATTTATTTTTAGTTCCAGGAACAGACTCAAAGTTTTTTCTTTGAGTTTTTCAACAGAGGTTCACAGCCTTTTAAAGTATATTGTTGGGAATCCCATATGAATCCTTAAATAGTAGGCAAAACCTGGCGTTTTGGTGACGTTCTGTGTGTTAAGCTGTAATACATCAAGAGTCTGGCTATATACATGCCTGTGGGGGTCTGTGGGTGCTGATAGAAGTAGGCAGCCCTTAGGGATGCCCAGGGTCCAGGATCTGATAAATAAGCCAGGTGCTATGTTAATTACTGCCAGAGGGTAGGCTGCCAACAAGAATGCTGATTCTTATCTCAGCCTCTGAATTCAACTGCTTGGGGCAGCCCAGTGGGTACAGAGGACTATTTCCTGCACACAGAGACGCTTGGGCCTCAGAAGCCTTGGCCCTGCCCAGGGTCTCTTGCAATGGGACCCTGACAAGTTCCTGATTACGGCCTGTCTTCCCTGCCCTCAAGGCTGCTCAGTGCCTCTGTCCTACAAACTATGCTCAGGTTACAGATTCCTTTAAAAACCAAAAAAAAGAAAAAAATAGTTGTCATTTAATCGATTCCAGCTCATGGTGACTCCATGTGTTTGTTTCGGAGTAGAACAGAGCTCTATGTGTTTTTCAAGGGCTGACTTTTAGGAAGTGTACTGCCAGGCCTTTCTTCCGAGGTCCGCTGGTTGAGTTTGAACTGCCCACCTTTCAGTTAGTATTCCAAAGCATGACCATTTGTGCCACCTAGGGTCTCCTGCAGATTCCTTAAGATAGGGGCTCTTCCCCAGGATGGAGCCATTGAGTGGCACAGTTAACATGCTCTGCTGCTAACTGAAACAATAGAGATTGGAGTCCACAAAGAGGGGCCTTGGAAGGCCTGGTGATCTACTTCCAGGAACTCAGCCACTGAAAACCCTTCGGAGCTGGGATCTACACTGACACACTTGGGGTACTCATGAGTCAGAATTGACTGGCTGGCAAGTGGTTGGTTTAGTCCCCAGGATCTCCAGTTCACCTAGATCAAGCTTGGACTCTTTCCAGGTATAACCTATTACTTTTCATAAATCTGGTAATTATCAGGAGCTCTAGAGACTTCTACCTCATACCAAAATATGTTAGGAAGTAGAAGATTTCAAGCATAAAGTGTATAATGGGAAGACTGATTAAGTTTATCAGGAATAATTATCAATACTAAACATGAACCAAATACCCAAGAATAGTTAACATTTTAATGTTTCAAAACTAGCAACCTAATTTGCAGTGATTCTCCTAAAAGGCGTTTTTAAAGAAGGTTGTCGTTGCCTGCCACAAAGTCGATTTTTAACTCACAGCAACCCTGTAAAGGGCACAAGTATAAATTCCTTGTGTCAGAAGGATTAAACTCAAAGATACAAAAGCAAACCAACAAAAACCCATTTTGTGTTTGGAAGGAGCTGCTGCCCCTTCCCTCTGTAGTGACTGCTCACCAGTGTGCTCACATGACTGCAGGGAAGGCCAGCCCTGGGCGAATTCCAAGCAGCAGCGGTTCAGGGGTTAGAGTTAACTGCTGCTTCTAAAGAACTGGTCCCCTCAGCCGGAAAAATGCTCTCCAAGTCTCTAAAAATAGTGCTTGCTGGGATTTTCCAGTTTAACATTCCTTTGGTTCCTGTGACCAAGGCCGATCCATGCTTGTCCACTCTGCGCCCCTTACTGGAGCCTGTAGTGCAATCCCATCCTCCCTGGGACCCCCAGTTTGTGGTTTCTGCTGCCTCCAAATCCCACTAGCCCTGGACGGTTTGCAAAGGATTCGTTTGCTCAGCTAGAAGCTGCCTGGCCTCTCCCTGGCTGCCCTCACCTTCCTGCCCTTTCCATGATACAAAAGGGATGATTTTCTAGGGAAGAAGGCTTAAAAGTGGCCATGAGAGAATATGGCAGCTGTCTTCACTTACCTCCAGGAGTGGGTTTCCCCACCAGGCCAGGCACTCGCTAAACTGTTTGTGTGAACCTCAGGTTGCTGCTGAGATAGCCAGGAGGCACTGTACATCATACATAAGTGCATCAGACATACACCAGGACTCTGTTTGCCAGCACTTGGGCCACATACTGAGACCCTGGAGGGTGTCCCTGAAGAACCATGGTGGATGTGTTTGTTTTTGTCTGCCTGGCATTCATCCCCCCACCTCCTGCTTCTAAGGACAGTACCTCTACCTTGTTTTAGCAGCACCCACCTCCCTGAACAGTGATCAGTCTAAGAGTAGGCAGCTAACTCAAAAAAGCCCAGCCGTGGTTCATCATGCCCTGATTGGCTCAGGGTGGCCATAGAACCTGGGTGGAGCCCATGAGAACCCTGCCCTGGATTTTTCTCTGTAGAATACAGGAATTTGCAAACTTTAATGTGCCTATGAATCATTCAAGGGGCAGATTCCCAGGACCTCCTCTAGAGAGTCAGATGCTCAGGCAGGGGATGGGAACAGCAAGAAGTCTACTGCTCTAAGTATCTACAGGACTGCCAGGCCACTGCAATTGCCTGGGGCGGGGGGAAGGCAGGAGAAGCTTCACAGAACTAAATGGGGTCTTGAAGACCAAGTAGGAGTTCATTTCAGCAGCATGTGATCCTGTCAAGTACTTCCTCCCTCTTGAGACAGTCTCCATGCTGGGCATGTGCGGACCCACACTCTCCTGATTTCCTCCTACCCCTCTAGGTACTTTTTTAGGGCAGCTGTAGGGAGCCAGCCCCTAGAGGTCAGTGTTACTCAGAGCACTAGCCTCAGTCTTCCCCTGGACTCCAGGCATCTACTCCAGCCACAGACCCAGCTGCTCACCAGACAGCACTCGTGGGTGTCCTGAATTGCATGTGGCCAGAACATACGTCCTCCTCATCTCTCTCGTTTCCCCTCTGCACCCCACCACAATAAAAACACCTGTTCCTTTATGCCACCAGTAGTGTTAGTTAAACTGAGTAGTAATGGCAGAAGACATGTAGTTCATTCTGTGGTTTTCATGTATTAACTCATTTAATCCCCAGAACGGCCCAGTGAGATGGGCTGAATCCTAGACTTTCTGTAGGGCTCAGGTTAGATGTCCTCTCACCCAGGAACACCTTCCTACATCCCGAGGCTGGGTGAGGTGCTCCTGCCCTGGCTTCCACCACTTCTTGCATCAAACCCTTTATTATGTGGTATGATGACTGTTTACCTGCCCTTCTGCAGCCCTTGTAGACCTTGAGATCCAAGAAGGTAAAGGCCTCATTCCTCTCTGCTGTATCCCCTGAGCCTAGCTCAGGGCTGAACATGTTATAGACATGCAGTTAACCATCTGTTGAACAGAAAGATGTTCTCACTGGCCTTGTTACCTCATATTAGAGGTTAATCTCGGTGGGCCTCAGTTTCCTCATCTGTAAATTGATCTAGTAAAAGATTTAGAATTGTGTCTAAGACAAAGTGAACACTCAGCAAATGTTAACTCATGATCATGTATAAGCAAGGTAAGGAATTTTGGAAGGAAGAGCAGAGATCTGATGGAAAGGTCTGAGGGTTCAGAAAGGTGAGTTCTAGATTCTTGTTCAGACACAGCAGGGTTTAGAAAGTGTTTGGAGGGCTGGGGTAGAGAATAGATAGGGCTGGAAAGGTGGTTTAAGGACAGTTTCTGAAGGTCCCTACAGTTAGGGAAACCATCAGAGCTGCTCTTTGTCTGCTCATTAAACATGGGACTGACGGGACCAGACTTGGGAGAGGAAAAAAAAAATACAGATGACTAATTCAGTGTTACCTCCTTAGTATCAAAGGGATAGTGGAGGCAGTGTTACTCAGAGTAACATACAGAGCCCTTTTAAAGGAAAAAGGTGCCAGGGCCTTCAAGAGCGCATCTGTGGATGCCTAGGGGACCTTACACTCACTCAGGGAACTGGGCAGCCAGAAATGTACAAGTTCAAGGAGCCTGGATCTTGACAGAGGAGCTGGAGGCTGCCCAGATCATTGGGCATCTGAGCAAAGCCTTAAAGGCAGGACAAGTCTTAGGTTGGTCAGAGTGGGCAGGTGGGCATGATGATGGGACTGCCAAGGCCAGAGTCCGGGAGGATGGGGAGGGAGGAAGGGAGAGGGGGAGGGTGAAACACTGGCAGAGGAGCCTACTTATTAAGGAAGTGGGGAAGTGGTGGGAGGTTTCAAGAGCTAGCTTATGAAAGGCCTGGCTGTCATACCACTTTGCTCTTTAACCTGCATACACAGGCAGACGTGAAGCTGCGTTTTGTTTTTAATTAAATACATTTATTTGGGAACAATCTCAAAATTTTAAGAAGTTCTAAATACAGTATAAAAAAATCCACTGCCATCGAGTCATGTCCAACCCATAGTGAACCCTAGAGATCAGAATAGAACTGCCCCACAGTTTCCAAGGAGCGCCTGGTCGAAAATACAGTCTAGAAAACTTTTTTTTTCTGTGAACTGTTTGTGAGCTGCCACCCTCATATCCATCACTCCAGATACTTAGTAGTGTGTATTTCCTCCAAATAAGGAAGCTCTCTTTAACAATATAACAATCAAAATCAGTAAATTGTTATTGATACATTGTTGTTGATAGCTACTCTGGAGTCTGTTTTCACTCAAGGTAAACGTGGTGTCCTGAGTAAGAACTGTTCCATTATAGTTTCAACACTGTTACCTTTTGGAAGCAGATTGCCAGGCCTGTCTTCTGAGGCACTTCTGGGAAGATCTGAACTGCCAACCTTTCAGGTAGTGGTCTAGTGCTTGACTGTTTGTGCCAGCTAATCCTCAGACCCTACACAACTTTTGTGAAGTGATCTTATGTCTTTGCAGCTAAATGATCAGTTAAGAAGCATATGTTGCCTTTACTCTCCTTCCAAGTAGAACACTTCCTTGACTTCCATGACCTGCACACGTTTGATTATAAGCAGTTATTCTGCAGACAATCCCTCGAGTTCACCTGCTGTTTCCTCATGATTAGATGCAGGTAATGCACATGAATAGCCCCAACGTGATGTTATGCTGTCCTCAGCACATTCTATCAAGAGGCACACGATTTCTGTTTGTCACATTACTGGCATTCGCTTGCATCAGCTGGAGGTGGCTTATGTCTGCCATGCTTTGCCACTTGTTAGGTGCTGCTGAGTTGGTTCCAACTCATAGTAACCCTGTGTGCAACAAAATTGACACTGCCGGGTCCTGCACCATGCCCACATCATTCTGCTTGAGCCCACTGCTGCAACCACTGTGTCAGTCCATCCTTTGAGGGTCTTCCTATTTTGGTTGATCCTCTACCAAGCATGATGTCCTTCTCTTCTCAAGGGATTGATCCCTCCTGACAACATGTCCAGAGCATTTCAGATGTAGTTTCACTACCCTTACTTCTAAGGAGCATTTTGTTGTACTTCCTCCAAGACAGATCTGTTCTTTGGGCAATACATAGTATATTCTCTCCACTTGTAAGTTATTCTTCTTTCCCCTTGGAGTGGATAAACCTGGGATAATTTGAATCTCAAAATATTGATTATAACCCTTTGTCCAAATCCACCAAGCACTCCTCTGAAGCTCTATGGAGCAATTCTACCCTCTCTCTGTAGGGTTGCTGTCAGAATCAACTTGATAGCAGTGGTTTTTTTTTTTTTTTTAAATAACCCATTGAATAAATTCTCTAAGTTGAAATTTTGATGAGGAATTGGATCTTGCTTATGTTAATATAGACTCATGGCTTCCTGTTTTATTCAGTGGCTTCTAATCCATTGTGATCCATATTTATTTTGAGATGCTCAAAAGTGTCCTTGATTTGGTCAGGGGGCTCCTGTGTTCTTTTGACATGTGTCTGTCATTCTTTGAGCTTTTTCTTACTTTGTGGCATAGCAGGGATCCCAGGCTTATCCTATACCTGCCCTGCCCCAGCCCTGGAACCAGCCATAATGTAACTACATAAATGATCCTAAACGTACACTGATACTGCCAGTACCATGTGGTTCATTATAGTTTTCTCTGGTTATTTTAACTCCCTTCTGACAGTGAGGAACTAGGCTTCCATCATCATTCACAGGTAACTTTATCAGTGCCCCCGTATGAAGCAGACCACCACCATTAATTACCCTCATCCCTGCACAGATGTCCTTCGCACCACATGATCCCACACTGGGCCACTTTTCTTCACACGGGGGCTTCTTCTTCCTGCCCAGGCTCTTGCATCCTAAAGCTGGTCACCCTACCTCGGGGGCTTGCCCTCCTCATCCTACCTGGGCTTGAAAAACCTGCCCCATGCCCACAGGATGCCCTTGTCACTATGCTTGGACTCTTACACTCCATGCTATACCATTACCCCCACTCCACCCCTCGGGATGCCTTCTTAACCCTGCTCAGGTTCCCAAACCCCATTCTATGTCACTGTAACACCCCCACCAAAGGCTTTATGACCAAATTTTGGGGTAAGAAGAAGAGCACCCTGAAGGTTATAATTTTCGAACTGAGGGAAACTGACAGTGGCATTGGAGACATCGGTTGGTGTATCTGTCAGTCCCAGGTGACTAGCCCTGTAGGAGCAGGGCCCTCACTGTTTACATACCTGCCTCCTCCGTCTCCTCATCTGATTTACCAAAAGCAGCCTCTTGTCATTGACCCATATCCTCAGCTTCTTGAAAGATGGTTGTAATTTCTGAGGAAAGGGAAGAGGCTTGGGGAAAGCAGGGGAGCAGACTCCTCAGCCACACATGCCCATGCCCACGCATGCAGATGGCAGAGAGCTGTCTGCCCAAGAAATCAGGCAGTTGCCCAGGTGATGGGATTTATGGTGTATTGAAAGCTCACCTACCCTAAAATAGCTCTCTTGCTCACCATCTAAACTAGTAATTTATTTCTTCAGACTTAAGACCTCATGTTTGTTACCATCTGGACAGAGTAAGCAGCAAGGCAGTAGCATTGAGACTTGGATTCTCATTCCCAACTCGCTGAGGGGCCCTGGCAAGTAATTTCCCTCTCTGGCCCTACTTCTTCTCTAGAATGGTGATCTCGAAGGCCCTTTCAAGACCTAAGGTTTATCTTTTATCACACAACTAGTTCGGAGCTCATTCTGTTTGGGGATGCTGTCTGTACCCTAGGTGCTATGCTAACTAAGCACTTTGCTGAACAATCATCTCAGTGTGCCCAGAGCCTCTGTGTTAGCTGAGATTCTCTCCCCACTTTACAGATGAGGATGCTAAGATTCAGAGAGATAAGTGACTTGTCTGTTGATTGCACAACTGTTCAGTTTCAGAGCCAGGACCTACCCAAGTCCACTCAACTCAGGGGTCCCAGTCTAGGCAGCCCAGGTGTTGGGGTTGGAGCTGTGACCTACAGTTTTCCTTTTATGTTATGGCAGTTTAAGTCAGTGCCAGAAATATGCATGGTTCCAAGCAGGGGTAAGAAGCACCAGGCAGAGTGGCTGGTCTGAGTCTGTGCTTGGTGGTGCCTACCCCAGGTCTGGGACCCAGCAGCCGGAGGTGTTTGTGGCACTCCCCTCAGTGCTCAGGACTGTGTGCCCCATGCAGTCACAGGAGAAGCCTGCTTCCAGAGGGCAAAAACTCTCATAGTGTCCTAGTTACAGCAAACGTGCCATGTCCCTGGTGCTGCCTTTTCCTGGGACAGGTACAGGGAGGGGGAAAATGGTGAGGAGCAGAAGAGGAAACTGAGAGGCCACAGGGAAAGACCACCAGCATCCAAATTCCAGTGGTCAAAAAACAGACCTTGACCAAGCTCCTGAAATTCTGCAAGTAAATGTTCTCCAAGCACATTCATTCTGTGGAGCCTCCTCAAGGGTGTACAGTCAGTTTGGAAACCACACTTGAGCCCTTTTAAAGTCACACCTACCTAGAAAATCCAAACAAAAATTTGTTTACCCGAGTCTCACAGACCCACCTCTTACTGCACAGTGCACCTGAACACACTTTGAAGAACTCAGATTCAGGCTTTTACAAGTGGGGGGAGGCCCAGGAACGTCCAATGTAAAGCAGCCAGCTGTGACAGAGCCTGCACCAGGGCTGTGGGTAGTCACGTGCCGTCACTGCAGCTTGCAGCAAGTTTAGTGCCAGACTGGCATTTGTTAGGTAATTCTGAGTGAGCCATCAATGGAGTCACACAGGAAAAGGCTGCCAAATATGGTAAATATCAGACAGAGGTAACATGTCACAGGCTGCTGACAGAGGTACCCAGGCACCTCCAACCTCACTGCTTTTTAAGAAGGAACAAGTTGTTGAATTGTTCTTAAAATGCTTATAAAAATCTGAATTTTGCATCTTGTTTACCATTTCTAGCAGAACTTTAAACAGTTCTTTTAAGAGGCTCACAGGTCAGGTGGGATTAGGGTGAAGGCAGAGAACGGAAGACAGGAGAGCCTGATGATTTCATGTGAATTCAGGTCTGTGCAAAAAACAGGTTAACTTCAATGTTCCACAAGAATAGTACCCATGGAAATCTCTGTGTTCTTGTTTCTCTTCAGAGTTGCTTGATGAATGCAATCAAGATGGAACACAAAGTTAAATGTTAACAATGCTGGAAAAATCTGAACTTTTTCCACATAGGAATGTCTTAACAAGCTTAAAAACACTTGAAAGGTTAGGTTTCTCCTAAAACTTGCACAAGGTTGGGGTAAGGACTTCATGCCATCTCCTACACAGTCTAGAACTCCCACCCCCACTGATCCCTGGCCTCTTAAGCGCCCCCTCTTATCAGCACAAGTGTCTCCTACCATCAGACTGTGGACATCTACTCTCCTGGAAGACAATTCTGGGCTACATCTCAACTGCAGCCTGGCTCAATGTGCCAGCAGGGTGGTCTGTCCATCCATAGTGGGAGAGCTTTGTCTTCTTCCTCCTGCTCCCAGAAACACTGTGACTAGCCTGCCATCTCTGTTTTCCTCTAGTGCTAACAGAGTACCTGTGCAAGTACATCAAGCAAGTCACAGCAAGTCTCAGTACTTGGCATTCTTCTGGGTACCTGCAGGCCTTGTGGGATAAGTACAGTACTAAAGGTCTCCATCCTGGCCTCCAAAACCCAGGGGTCTGTGTGGTGCCTGTGGGAACTACACTGGGGCTACCGTGGTGAACAGCCACCATGCAGCCATCCTTCTAATCTCCACTTTTAGACATGAGATGTAAACTACCAAGTCACAAATGGAAAAGGTAAATTCTGAAGAGGTATAGACAGGTTTGCTGGGACAATGCTAATGAGGGACAGCTTTACAGCTGTCAATGACAATGAAGACGGACCATGGGGCAGGCCAACATGTACCTCCTCTAATGTTCACAACTGTTCTGAAAGAAATTTTGTGCCTGTTTACAAACAGTGCGAGGAAGCCTAAGATGAATGAAATTCCCTGGTTTTAGCTCTTATTTTGCTTCTTGACTCACTTTCTCATCTGTCTAAACTGTGCATGCCCGGTTGCAAAGCAGTGAGACTTCTCTGTAAGATCAGAGGAAACAAATTGAAACCCAGTGGGGCCCATGACCCCTCCCCCTAACATTCTAGCTGCTCTAGATTAAGGAGGACTAAAGAGATGTGCAGTCCCTGAGCCCTGATTACATCCTGGATCCTTGTTCCTAAAATGCATACTTTTGCTACACACATAAGGGGGCCATGATCTGATCTTTAGCTGATTCAGGGGCAGGGGAATGTGCATGTGCGCTTATATACGGAGAAAGATACTGACTAGTGGAGGGGGACAGCGAGGAACAGAGAACCTAAATGTGACATTTTAGAAGTTACTAACTGGTAAATCTGGGTAAAAGGATATAGGTCTTCAATATTCTCCTCTCTCAACTTTGCCGTAGCATGATAGTTAGAACTGTGTCAACCTGTCTGGGCCATAATTCTCAGGGGGTTGGCAGTCACATGTTGTGATCACTTCCATGATGAGATCTGTTATATAATCACCCCCATGATGGGATTTGCTATGAGTAGCCAATTAGTTTTCCTTGGGGTGTGGCCTGTGTTGAATGTAGGTGAACATCCTGGCAACGCTGTGAGCTTTTGCTGGCTCTGGATCTTAGAGCTGCCTCAAGTTTGCCTCACCTCGGGTTTTTAGGACTGGCAGCTTACCTGAGGTCTTGCCTGCCAGGCTTCTTTTTCATCAATTTTTGCAGCCTGTGAGCGAGAGCCCTGCTCTCTGACCTGCTGATCCTGGGTTCACCACTCCCTGCGTCTGGTGACTCTAGAGATGCCTCTACCCTGAACCACAGACTTGGGACATTTCAGCCTCTACAACTGCATAAGCCATTTCCTTGATACACCCACCCACCAAACCCACTGCTGTCAAACTGATTCTGACTCACAGCAACCCTATAGGACAGAACTGCTTCACAGAGCTTTCAAGGAGCACCCAGCGGATTCTAGCTGCTGACCTTTTTGGTAGCAGCCATAGCACCTAACCACTACACCACCAGGGTTTCTTTCCTCGATATCAGTATATATTTATATGCTTCACTGGTTTTACTTCTCTAGAGTACTCAGCCTAAGATGTGTAGATTTAAAATTTTCAAATTCAAAGATGGGGAGAAAATCTATATGATAAGTAAGCCTTTAAAGAGCAAAAAATTCAACATACTTACAGTCTGATAATCAGAAGGTAATGTATGCACCCAATATAAAGAATCTTATTTTCTCCAAACAGGGCTTACAGTGCCCCACTGTTAGCTGAAGCGAAAACCACTATGGTGCAGTCCTTCTGATATTTCTCTGTGGATCCTTAATGCTTCTGAGTTAGGTATGTGAAAAACGGCTGTCTTCTGACCATGAGAAATTTACCCAAGAGTCAAGAAAGCTCACAAACCCATTACATTCTACCCACAGCTTGGAACCTACATATACGTCAAAACAGACTTTAAAATATTCTTTCTTAACCAGCATTTCTGTTAATTTAAAGCTAGAGAGGAATACATTTTTAGCTGCATGGTCAGATACACTGTATGATTAGCAGATAACTGTATTTATCTTCAGTGGGATGATTTATCACAAAGAAGTCACCCAAAAGTGTAAGCTGTCTGGATTCATGTTTATTGAAGCCAGTAAGTAGAGACATCTTTTGTTTCCAGCACTAGAAAGCAAGGTTCCACATGACTGCATATGCACCCAGATAGCGCTGCACCCCTGGACTAAGGCTGGTGGGGGACAAGCTGCAGTCCAACTTTAAGTTAAAAACACTAATCAACTTAGTGTGTAGACAACAGTGAACATTCACTTACAGCATCAACATTGTTAAGGTTATGATATACAGCAGTCACTTTCAACTTTGTTAAATTAATAAAACACAACAATGCCTTCAATTTAAATACTGATTTTAAAATGCCAATCCAAAAACAAAAAAAAAAAAGTGCAAACAAAACAAAATAATCTAGCAGCACACCCGTTGCATGTTTAGGGAAGACCCATTTGTGGCTGTTTTCTCAAGCCGCATCTTCCAAGGTTGGGTTTCTTTCACTTTAAAGATGAACAGCAGATGCAACCACTATAATGTATATAAATAGCCAAAATTGTCTTCAACAGTCTACCATACAAGTGTATTCTGCAAATAAAATTAATTTTACTGTTTGTTGTTTGGCCTTTGGTTCCAATGCTTGAAAACTGCAAAATAAGAACAACAACAACAAAAAAAAAGGTCCCTTCTGTCCACCCTACACAAAGAACCCTGCAGCTGCCCAGAACTGGTCAGCTTTGGCAACCACCAAGCACAGGACACTATGCTTCAGCTTCATCTGATACTAGGAGCGTCCACTTCTTGTGAGAAGTTGAAAGTCAGCTCCAGAAAACCTTCCTTCATAAGACAGGTGCCTTAGTATTTCATCAATTTTAGTATATTTTACATTGACAAAAAAAGTGCTTATTGGTTCAAATGATGCAAAATAAACAAAAATGAAATTCTGCATTAAAATTTAAAATTCACACTGTAGCCATCTTAGGCATGCAAGTGCCTTTCCAAGAATTCTTTCTTGCTTCTGAGGTCAATCCTTTTGTCCCCCATCCACTATGGAGAGGAAGTGGCTCTCCTGCAGTGTAGCCACGGGCTGTTTGGTATCAACTGGTCACTACACCACCACCATCATTCCAGTCATTTCACAGTTTACTGTCATTACCTAGACAACCTGGTCATTGGAAGCCACAACATACATATTATTTTTTTAAACTGAATTTTAAAAAAGGAGCAAATTTTCAACAATAAAACTGGCACAAGAAACACGGTTTTTTTCTTCTTTTTTGTCAGAAAGGCAAGTAAACTCAGCTCTCTCCTTAACAGTGTTCAGACATTTACAAAAAAGCAATTCAAGACCATCTTAGAGTCTCGTTCCACAAAATACGCTATTAGTTATGCCCAGTACTACATTAGTGGTCAATCATTTCAGGTATGTAAAAGTAACACATTAGGGGAGTTATATGCAGACACAGTACAAAAACATTCATGTAAAAAAAGTAAACTCCACGTAAGTGAATTGTGGTTTTTCCCTTGGTTTGACAACAAATGTTTTTACACATTAAATTCACGGTAGTGTTTGCATTTAAATGCTGTGTCATGTATAAAATTAAAAGTGCCATTTCAAATCTACAACAGTCATTTCCAGAACGGTGGAGTGACATGACACTGTGCATGAATTTGTAGTAAATGGGGAAACACCTGAAACTCCATTAAAAAAATGCTACATTTTATGAATGAAAAACACAAAACCAGAGAAATGTATCATAAATTTTTCCATATAAAACATTCCCATTGTTTTTCCCTCTAATAGCACTGATCAGACCTTTACCATCAGTAGAAATCTGTGACAGTCTCCACGGACTGTAAGGCAGGGACTGGTGCAAGCCAAAGAACCAGAGTGCAGTGACACCAACAACTTCCCTCAGACTTTGCAGCGCACTGCACCTTGGTAAAAGGACAGGTCAGCCCCATTCTATTAGTAGGCCAGCCTGTGGTCATTAAGGAAAAAAAAGAGAAAAAATTAAAGCAGGAACTATTTAGAAGACACAATTCAAAGTAAACTAAATTGGTAACTGCTGACTTCACCACACCCCACAGTGACTGTCCCACAATGCACACGCATGGAGCCTAGCACCTCCTGTGAGGCCATGACCCAGATCAAGCCAGTGGGTCCTGGGCAACCTGCCATCTTTCTGATTCCTGTGTCAGCTCCACCTGACACAGGCAACCCCACCTGTAACACATCTCTAATAAGCTAAAGATGCATTCAGAAATCTAATTCCCATTTTGCTTAGTTTTTATTTTGTAAATGCTTCTAAATTTAAATCTTAAAACAATGATTATTCGACTCCTACTGAACACACAGTATTTACTAACACTGCTCATCTCCTCCTTCCACCTCTCAACATTCAGCTTCCCCATCATCACTTCTCCCATCCCTCCTTCAGTCTTTCTTTCTCCTGGACTTTTTGCCGTTTCATTTGCTTCTCAAGAACAAGTGAATTTGCTGACAGGCAACTGGCCAGGCTAAATGCCATCCGATCAATGATTTCCTGGCCTCATTTGCTTCACCCTGATAGAAACTAGGGCTTCCTTCCCTGATCTACCTTCCCCTCTGCAAGAAGCCCAGCTGCACTCATGTCCACTAGAGAGCCATGTGCCCAAGAGTCCAGGGTAATCCTTAACAAAGGGGTCTGACACAGAACCTTCGTAACTGGGCATTTCACACTCCAACAAGCCAATGAAGTTTGTTTGTTTTTTTTAAGTTATCTCCCCGGCCCCAAAAAACTGATAGCATGTGCCATATCAGAAAAATCCTGGTCTTAGCAGATCAATATACATAGTTATTTGGTCATTGTACATATGCACTTTTTTACGGAGTATCAGGCTTCATTTTCCGTTGAAGAGTTTGTTACCATGGGGTCTGGTTTTCGAGTCATTCTATCCAGTTCTTCCTGAACATTTGTCAACACAGTTTTTTGTCCTAAGGGGGGGAGGGGGATCAAAACAAAAGAACATTTAGAATTATGTAGTCTTCTATAATCACCTGTGATGACTATAATCTCAGGAAAAGGACAAAAGCTTTACACTGATTATGACGACATGGAACCTAATTCAGTCTTTCTTAATTCCAAGTGCCACAGGTCTGTCATCCCTTCAACTAGTGACTGCCCCCTGGCAAGGGATGCCTTTGTGCCAAACACATGAGCCTTTCTGAAACAACTAGTCCTGGGCCCTGTGTACTCTCACCATCAGCTTCCTAGCAAAGCATGGGAGGTTTTGGCATACAGCAAATTCCGCTGGTTTCCCCAGATAGAACGGGTACTTGGGTTTTGTTTCCAATTACGACAATCTGGACTGACTCATGGGTAGCCTGGAAACACTAATTTCAACAAGAGCATAAGAAGGAGAGCAGGTCATTTTTCCACAAAACTAGTATCCCTATTTTTTTACACTGTCAAACACTAACTGGACATAGAAACAATACCCATTTCCACCAGACTAGATTCTGAGTCTCTAAGAACTCAGGGCCCCTGGAGGCCCAGGCTGACCTGTAAATGAAGTGGTCACCTTTGCCCTGGAAATACCAATCAGGGAAAATGTTTGTATGAACATACTTTATACATAGTGGAAAACTAAAAGCAAAGTCTCTTTTCAAATGTCCTCAAGTTCCCTGGGCAAATGTCCTTTCCCAAGGATCCTGTTCTTTTGTTTCAGAGACCAAAACACAACCCTGCCCCACTAGACGACATACAAGGACAGGTGAGTGGACTGCCACACAGGAGGTACATGGTGATGGCAAGGGACACGTCACAGGAGAGGAGGCGATGACCCTCCAGTGAGGCAGCGAGAGTACACAGGCTCCAGTGGCATGGCAAGCCTGGGGCAGTGAGGTGAACAGAAACACTGATAGACACCACATAAAGTTAAACAAAATAGACAAGGTGTCACGGGCAATCCCTCATCCAAGACCTCCCTTAGAAAGAGTTTCTACACCAGGGCTGTGTGCAGCATTTGGCGTATACCTCCACTCACTCAACAGTCAGTTCCTGAGAACCCAACTATGGTAAACCCCTCCTTAAGTGCGCCAAGGAAACCTACAGGGTTTCCAGTAATCCTGCAAAGCACAGCACATGCTCAGTATCGAGCAGAGATGTGCTTCCTTGCTTGGCTGTTCAGAACACCGAGGGGCTTCAGTTCAGGTGAAGGCAGACCTCCCATCCTTCCAGCACTGTCCAACCACAAGGGTCATGGGTCTCCAAGAGCACCTATGTACCTGACTTCTTGGCTGTGCTCTGCACCCCACCAGCACCAGGACTTCCAGGAGAGCCTGTCTTCTTACTCAACAGACTGTTGAAGAAACTTGCCAACACTCCTTCACTTGCTGCGTTATCTAAGGAAACATGAAGGGGAAAAAAAAAGCATCATACAAACTGGGTAACTTAATGAGACAAAGAAACTGGTTCTCATTTGGAATTATCCAGTTGAGGCTATCACCACCCTAGGAGACTGAGCACAGCCACTGACCACGATTCCATACATACTGGCACCAACGAGGCCAACTGTGTGATGGCATGAGTACTAAGTGGAAATATGTTTGCACTGTCCACCTCTCTGGGGCAGAAGAGATGACGCACATTGTATATCATCTTACTGTTCACCAGGCAGTGGCTGCCAAAGCTATGTAAGCCCTTAACATTCCAAAACCACTGTGAAAAGTCATCATCCTGAAGATACCCATCCAACAGGAAAAAATTAAATTTTACTTTGAAGGTTTTATAGCAACCAATATACTTGGGTATCACTAAACTACTAGGATAAAGGCTACTTAAACTAGTAACTGACCATGACAAGAGAATGGGGAAAATTCCGCAATTCGTGAATAGTAATAATATACACATAATAAGAACCAAAACTAAGGATTTGAAAAAACACACTTTAAAGTGACTTTACATTTTCTGTACCTCTCTGAAGGAGCCTGCACACTCTAGCTGAGGTTTTTTTCATAAACCCAGGAGTGAAGGCCACTGATTCCAACAAAAGCACAGGCCCTAGACTCTCTCAACCACAAGTCTCCCTATTCCTCCCAGGAGAGAGTAAGTGGAAAGCAGACCTTCCCAGGGGAAAAAGAGCCCAGCTGCCCTGGGTCTCCCCTCCCAAATCCAGTCACCTACATCCTACAACCTCAGGCCTAAAATGAAGCAGCTCTCACACCGGGGCTGGGTACTTACTTTTGATGTTTGGATCTGGCTTCTTGACTGATGTGCCTGGGGAGGTGCTGGGTACACTGGCTGGCCCTCCCCGGCCCTGGGTTCTTGGAGAGCCAGAGGGTCCTCTAGCAGGGGATTCCTAAATCCAAAACCAGCCCAGGTCACATGCATGCATAAAAATAACATATTCCAAATACATATTCCAAAAGTGAAGACACGCTTTGCAGGTTATTTCTGTCCAGGGAGTGTGGGACTGGGGGAGGTTTGCTTCCAGCTCAGTCTGTTTCTAGACCTCAGTTTCCCCCAGGAGAAGTGGTATCAAGGTAACCTGGCCTTCTCCGTCTAACTACCAGAGCTGTAATCTTTCCTCGGATAGTCTCTGAGCTTCTCCTTTGTTCCTGCCCCTGGACTTTTAGGGAGACCACATGCCCTTTGAAATTACCAAAGCCCAAACAAACACAGCTCTCACACATAATGGTATGAAGTTTGAAGATATCCATGATACTGCACCTTGACCCTACGTTTAGCATAGAATACTCACAGAGGCTCTCGTGGGCGTGGCTGGCTGCTTGGCAAGGAGTGACTGCAAAGAGAGGGACACAGTGGCCATTAAGCAAGGTCTGCAGAGTGCACCGAAAATGTGGAAAAAAACTCCACTAGAGGGCATCATTAACAAGAACCCAAGCACATGTTTTACACTATAAATGCAAAAAATTAACATTGAATAGTTGGTATGTCACGGTGAAAAAGATATTCCAAATAACTAGTTTTGAAGCCAGGGAAGCAAAAAGCAGGGCAGAAAAGGGAGAAAAGTTGGCAAAGGATCTATCCACACCCACTGCTGAGCTGCCTGCACCATCTCACAGAGCGTGATGTGCCTACATCAGGCGGGTGAACAGAAAAAAGTGGAGTCTGTGTTCTAACAGCCTGGGGAAGCTGCTCTCCTCACCTGTAAAATGGGCCTGGTAGCTCACCTGCCTGCATGCACCTGTCTGTGTGGTGATGTGTGAATAATGGAAGGGAGGTCAGTTCACATGATGAACTCTCAGCACCCTAAACTGCCAGAAAACCTACACTTCACAGGGAGATGGTGCTTTCAAAGATAGTAAGCCTGCTGCTGGAAAAGAATCGGCAAGGCGAGGGTGAGAAGCTGCTGAGGCAGGTGGTCCAGCCCCTACTCTGTACCAATCCTAGATGCAGAGAATGAGGACAGCGGTCCCCAGTCCCTTCAACGCTGCAAGCTCTGCAATCCCCCACACGTGGCATTCCCACCCAGGGAACTGGCACCTCACACGAGAGGAGGCTCTGTTCTGGCCTCGGCGCTCTTACCTGTTGCTTCATTAGGAACACCTGCTCATCCTCTGCTGCCAACTCTTTGTCGTGGACCAGCTGTGAAGACACGCTCGTTTATGATGACAGCCCAAGCAATTTCCAACTACGGTCAAAATTCATGCTGAATGACTGCTGGACTTGGGCCTCCACACAGATCTGGGTGGTGTGGAGGGGCTGACAAGACTACAGAGTGATGCTCTTAAAGCCTGGCACAGACCATCTCCCCAAATCAGCCCTGGCGTGTGGTCAAAACATGGTCCCTCCCAGACCAGAGTCTGCCGGACACTACAGGAGTGAGGGAATCGAGGACCAGCAAGTCAGGACTGGGTGGGAAACCCCAACCCAATTCCACAGGGATACTCTGCTGGAGTATGCCACACTGGGCTATCTGTGTAGTATCAAACCTCCAGCTTCAAAAGGGCCTTGACCTACTTTTTTAAAAAAGAGATACAACATATAAGACAGATTTCTTAGTAAGTTTCTTTCCCCAAGAAAAGTAGGAGCCCTAGTGACTCCTGGGTTAAATGCTTGGCTGCTACATGAAAGGTCACTAGTTCCAACCCACCAGCTGCTCAGTGGGAGAAAGTCTTGGCAGTCAGCTTTCGGTAAAGATTACAGCCTTGGAAACCCTATAGGGCAGTTCTTACTCTGTCCTATAGGGTCACTATCAGTTGGAATCAACTCACTGACAAGTCTAGTTTTCCCTGAAAAATACAACTGCTAAAGTCACTGATTTGGGTACCTTTCTCACAGGAGGTTTCACAATGAAGTCTTCATATGCATCTTCTGGCTTCACTGTTGTGAAATTTTCATGTAAAATAGCTATTTTCTTTTCATTGTCCCAGCCTGCAGGTCTAAAGGCAAAGAGAGACTGACTTGCTTTTCCTGGCCTTGCCTTATGGCATACTCAGAGCACATGCCAGGTGAGATAACCCCTGGGTGGGACCTCTTCCTGTGAGAACTTGTCTGCAGTTGCAGCTTTTGGCAAACAAGCCCAAATCCAACACAGAAATGGCCCACAACTCAGTGTCACACATCCTGCCCCGTACTAAGTTCTCAGGGCCCAAGGACTGAGGAGCAGCATGAGATCTTCCTTATTACACATGCTGACCCACAGCAAAGTATTCCGAGGTCTCCCAGAAGGCCACCCTGAAGTGCAAGGGCACCATGGAGCCCTGTTCCGACAAGGAAGAGAGTGCAAAGAGCAGCACAGGACAGAGTGCTGGATGGGACTCTCTGGGGTTCTGGCATGGAATTGTCACCCAGACAACTTTTTCTCTCCCTCATCATGTGGACTGCTTTGTTAATACAGCTGGTGTTAAAAAGTGGTGCCTGGAACCGAGAGACACTGGGGTCTGCATCCATCCTAGGCATCAAACCAGAGCGGCCCAAGGAAGCCTCCTAACTGGGTGCAACCCAGCTCAACATCCCAGGTCAGGACAACATGTAAGCTCCGTTAAGTTGCAGCTCCTGGTTCCCACCTGATTCTCGTAGCCAGGGTGCCCCACCCACCCAAATGGTTGACTTTAGCAGCTCCCAGAAAATCGCTAACAGGCAACTACCAGCAGGGCCAAGGGTACACAGGGGGAGGCTACGCTGAGGTACTGCTGCAGACTTCAGAAGCCATGAGACCTTCCTACTCCGGATCAGCCCCACACCCAACAGGCCTCTCTGCTCCGCCTGCTCCGTGGAACCACGTGATACACTGACAGCGCTCACTGTGCTTGTCTTTGGTGGCTGCCAGCTGCACTAGGCAGCGAGTCTCCAAAACCAGGCCCGGCCTCTAGATCTGGCCGTCTGTGACAGTCCATGTGAGGCTGACCCTGCATGTTCACAAGGCAACACATGCCTCTGCGAGCTCCAGGCATTCACACCCGCAGCCGCTCACGTTGTCCTCCCACCCCTCCTGATCTGCAGTCCTCCTTCCAGCATCAACCCTCTGTGTTTTACACTCCAACACCTCCTCCACTAGCCTGCGACTACCCTTCTCCTCCTCAGCTGTCATGATTCACTGATATGCAAATATCCCCCACAATGCCATAAGCGGGACCTCATTTCATTCATTTCTGGATCACCCCCATAGAATCTGGGCACCCATAAGGTGCTCAGTGTTTGCTGAATGAACAAATTAATTTTTTTAAGAGGGTATCTAAGCATCAAAGACACCTCAGCACTGATTTACCAATACAATCCCCTCAGAGCCCACAGCTTCATCATTTATCCATTTAGTGACACTTATCACTCTCTAGAAAGCATGTCAGAAAGACAAAAACACAACCAGACCAACAAGTACCCAAGTCTCTGCCCAGGATTATCAGTAGCGATGGCTTCCAAAGTGTGACAGGAAGGAAACACACAGAACATTCAGCACCGCTGAAGCCAGTGAGGGGGCCTAACGCTATCCCTGCCAATGGGCAATGAAGCCAGGTGCTTCAATAAAGATATTCAGGATCCCCAAATCACAATTCCCTATACTTCAACTCTTTCCCTAGCCAGTGTTTGACCAAAACTGACAGTGACAAAAGCAGCTGGCTTTTGTCAAGAAGAAATGCAATACTTCCCACCTCAATCTACCCACTTTCTTCAGTCCTCTGGCAGAAGGCCATATAACCTGGAACACAGCAGACGGGGGAAACTAGCCTATCAAGTCCAATCCAAGCACTCTGCCCCAGAGCAGCAGCAAGCTGGCTACCTAGGACATAGAAGGTACCTTACTTGAAAGAGTAAAATAAAAACAGCAATTATAATATAAAAAGAAGAGTCAGAAAGCATCACCTCTAAAGAACTCACATAAAAACTGCATCCTTTTCCACTACTAAGGCAGGTATGGTAAACTGGAAACCATATGTTTTATGAACAATGTACTTATACAACAAGTCAAGGTTTTTCTCTTCCTTCACTGACGTGTAAATCAAGGCAGCTCCATCTAATCAATCTGCTTAAGGAAAACTGATTCACTGCAGGAGGCGATAAAATCACACACACAAGGAAGCACAATCCTCAAAGCACTATCCACAAGTACACCATTTTTTTTGATACATGATTAGCATACAAAAGTGCTAAATTTTAAAAACTAAAATGGTAATAGCAGCAGGTGAACCAGGTCCAAGTATAAAAAGTTTGGTGATTAGCTAGAGGGCCTGCGGTTCATTTTTTAGTATGTGAATTACTAGTGGCTCTCAAGTAAACCCAGGAAACACTCTCAGCATATCAGGGTACACAGATTCCTCCCCAGCCAGACGTTCCTGTGTGACCAAGTTCATCACTTTATGCAGGCTCGGTGCCCACATGCGTCAGCACCACCAGCTGGGGTCTTCAGCTTCCATCACCCTGGACACACTGAAGGGGGCAAAGGAAGAAACAAGGGACTCATCCCAGGGTGTGCAACTACGACATCATGTGGTTCTTTATAGAAATGAGACTCCAAGGCTTCTGACACAGCATCTCTCATGGACTAGCATGAAACATAAATACATGGAAAGCACCTGTGCCATCTAAACCAGTATCTAGTTGGGTCATTAACCCTTGCTGCCAGAAAGCAAAATTTAAAAGATTTCAGGACAGCATGATGAAGGTAGTCGGGCAATAAAATTACCACAGATCAACTTCCTTTTAATATGAAAACCCATCAAACATACAACATTAAAAGCAAAACATAATCCAAGACAGGCTTAAGTTGACAAGCCTCAAATGACAAAAAATAAAACACAAAGCTAGTAAGGTTTCTCCCTAGGAGAAGACTATCCTGGGTTCTGACATGCATTGATCTCTGTGAAGACACTGTTTAGGGGGAAGCCTAGGTTAGCACACAAAGCGGGGGTCGTTCCCCGGGCCCCACCACAGCACCCAAGGATACACTGGAGGCAGAAGCTCCGAAGGTGGGACTGGATGAAGTCGAAGTGCTCGTCCCTGTAGTCATGCTCCTTCTCCAGGACACTCGCTGCATCACACTACAGGGCAGACAGACACAAAGAGAAGGGCGTCACCTTCTGGCCTCTCTGCCTGCTGAGGGTGGGTGGACAGAGGGCCTTCTTTAGAGTAAGTATCAGAGCTTTTCTCTAAGGGTCCAAGTAATAACTAAACAGAGCAAAAGCAAGTGGAGATTTTTCACTTTCATCCTGGGCCTCAGCTTCCCTATCTGTAAAGTGGTGATAAGGCAGGCCTGGTCACCTCACAGCTTTTCTAAATCAAACCAGGTTGTCATCAGAAAACAAGGACAGTACATGGGTGTGTCACGCACAGCTCCACAGGGCTTCACTTTCAGACCAGGAGATGGACAGCACAGCCTGGAGGAGGTGAACGCAGTGGCCCTGACTGGGAATAAAGTGCTTTTGAAATTCAAAGTGTTTTTAAAGCTACTTTCCTTTCTTATATAAGAGACACAACTTTAGTTCTTTATGACAAAACTTAATTTCTATTCCTACCTCAGCATTCTACAGGATAAAAGAAACTCAAACCTAGAGTTCTCTTCCTAGGTTGTTAATGTTCTTTTTCACAAATCCTTCCAGCTCCAACAGAGTTTGTGCTATCTACCTGTACCTGTTAAGGACCAAAGTCTCCAAGTATTGTCACTCCCACACTATTAGGTTCACCATGATTATAGACTAGACTAACTGGTCTGCAGAGCCTTAAGAAACCAGCTTTCTAGCTGAGTCTGAATCACTCAATAAGGTCAACAGTGCTTCAAGAGAGGTTACCCAAGTCGTGAGCAAAATGAGCAATGTCACATGTTCAGGAGCAAGAGTAAATGGAAGTATTTCCTATTTGGACATATCCAGCATATCTTAAAAACTTCCAAATAAGCTCAATTCCCCCTTGAGAAGAAACCTAATCAGTTTCCCAAATGTTCTTTTAGATGGTGCTGGCTCACTGGCCAAACTCAGGCAAGATTATAACACCCTGGCACCCACCTTTGTACACACCACCAATACTGGGATCCCCAAGTTGTGAGTTAGCACATTGTCACCAAGAGGCAGGGCGACATTTTCCTCCTCTGGACCTGAGGTCAGAGGTCCTCTTCTCTGTGGGGAACCTTGACAACCTTCCTCTGGCTCCACATACTCTTGAAAATCTTTCACAACTACAGGGGAGAAAAGAAAATAAAAAATGTGTCTGTGTGTGTGTACACAGACTTACCATTAACAATACAGATGGCGGCTTAAGAAATGAAAATGGCAGTAACAAGCGCAAAGCGTACAAGTGTGACAATCTTCCCAACCCCATCCTACTGCAACATGGGGAGGCAAAATGCCACCGGTGACACATTCAGTCCAAGCTACAAAACCTCAGGGCAGCAAAGATAATTTTCTGGACATCTTAGCACACTCTTAACATATCCTCTAAAATGCTCTAAGCCTTCATAACTCCTACTATAAGAAATGTCCCTCTTCATAGAGATCCTAAATTTTCAAAACATCAGAATAGCTGAACTGTGTGTTACTTCAACACAGGTGATCATGAGAAAGACCTATAATTTATAAAGCTCCTCAGACTCTGCATTAAAAACAGCTATAAAACAATCTGAGTTGTTTCTACCCGCTGAGCAGTGTCAGTCTTGAGGAATGAGGGTGTACTCTGCAGCTCCAGCACCATGTGCCTTCCTGATTAACCTCTCAGGGACTCAGTCTCACTGTTACGGGATCCTGAGTCATGTATACAGTGTACGTGGGTCTGATCTTGCCTACAGTAAAACACCTCCCTGGTACAACGTCCACTTCATGGTGTGCGTGTATAACATTCTGGCCCAAAGCACAACCCCACAGGAGGGCTATGGTGCAATTACTTTTGTGTGGAGCCTTTCCTGCCACGGTGTTATGACTCCCACCCAGGGGACAGTGTGGGGCTGTGCAAAGAAGAACAACTGTGTCCCACTGAGAGGACTGGCCAGTTCTGCCTTAAAAGAGCTATTTCCAGAGCAGAGAGGAGAGCCCACCACCACCAAAAAAGGACAGACCTTCAGGAGATGGTGCAGTGGGATTCCTGGCCCACAGACCAAGAAAGCTGATGCCTCTGGGGACAGACTGAGGGCCAGAAAGAAGTCTATGTCTGACCCATGAGTCTGGGACCTGCCAGCCCCCACAACCACAGGACGGTTCATGAGTTCCGTGAGACACTGCAGCCAGAGGGCGGGAGACATCAGAATGAGGGAGTGGTACCACGGCTTGGAAAACTTATTTTAGACATCTGGGACATCTTTAACCTCTGCCTCAAGGGAATCACCTTTGTCATGATCCTTATGAAAGAAATTATTCATCTAAGGGTCTTCCAACTGAGAGTGGTCCATTACCCCGGTTAAGCCAAAAAACAACCTAAAACCAAACCACGGCTGTTGAGTTAATTCTGACTCACACCAACCCTACAGGACACAGTATAACTGGCCCATAGGGTTTTAAAGTCTGTAAATCGTTTTGAAAGCAGACTGCCACATCTTTCTCCTGGAGAGCAGCCTCGAAGCTTTGAACTGCCAACCTGAAACATCAAGCCAAGTGGCCATACAACTAACAGACATGCACTGTTACTTAGGTACTTCGAGACTTGTGTGTCAGGCCAGAGAACAAGGACATGAAGATTAAAGTGACTCCAAGCCAGAGGAGCAGAGGCAGTGCCACACTTCTCTGCCCAACAGGACTGGAGGACCAAAGGCCTTCGCCAACAACACGATCAGTAATAAAAATAACTGGATTAAAGAGTACCTAGGAAAAGGTGCACATGTGCCTCTGTACCCATGAAACAGGTTTCAAACATTTTTGAAAATCTATTTTAATTTACAAAGACATTAGCTTACCACTTTAAAAGCTTCTGGAAATTATCTGGGAGCTCACTGCCTTTCATAAGATTCTGGACAAATTAAAAACCAACCCACTAAACCCTAAAGTGCACATGATACTTCATTTCTACATCTTTAATTAAGTTTACTCATACAATTTTAATTGTAAGTATAAACAATCTATTCCAGTGATCTTTCCTCCATTTTGGACAAAAACAGAGCAGCATTTTCTGATGAACTTAGCATGGCTTTTGAAAGGTCTTGAAGGAATGAAAAGGCCTCACATTTTCTCTTTAAAAGTGTTTTAACAAACTTTCAAATCAATGAAACAGACAATGGCCTAATTGTCTGGGTAAGATCTCTAACTGCCAAGGATCCCGGGAGGGGGAGGCATTCGAGAATGGGAGAGGGGAGCTTCCCTGTCAGCAAGCAGGGCAGAGCCTGGAAGGAGCTACAGGTGAGCCGAGCCACCATGGGAAGTGAGGTGGTGCTGGCACAGCTCCATCTGCTCTGTGAGCCTGTCACCCATGTGCCGCACCAACACTGCAGTATCCTATGTCCCATGATGTGCAAATGGCCGGGAAGCCTGGCACACACTAGTCACACTCCAAAGGAATGACTTGTGGCTGGCCAACCACATAAGGAAACTTAGGCGGTTTTTTTGTTGTTTGTTTCTTAAATTAACTCAGCATTTAGGAAACAGGTTAGAAGGAACAGCAAATGTTTGACCTGTACAAATAAGCAAAAAGGGAGGATTAGAAAATAGTGAGGATTATGTAAAAATAAGACAGTAAAATGTGCACCTGCTTACGGCACATATACACCAATGTACACAATTTCTCTCCATGCACGCCTCCCTTGGGGCTCATGTGCATCACTGTTGATGATTTCTCTCTAGAGGGTGGGACAAACGGTATCTCACAGCAGGGAGTGTCAGCCCACAAGAGGTATCTCACAGCAGGGAGTGTCAGCCCACCTACAGAAGCCCTTTGTATCAGTGAGAGGTGCACATGGGAAGGTGACCACAGATTGCTCAATCCTGGCTGCTGTTGTCTCTCTGGGTTTTTCCATCCCACCTCACTGATCACTCCAGAGACTCCACAGCTTTGAGAGGGTGCCACAGAAGGTATCTAATCTCCTACATAAGCCAGGGAAGCTCCAGACACAAAGCCACAAAGATAAGACTAACCTACACACAAGCACCCCTCTGGTGGCTGCTCTGCTGGTCCCTCACTCAGATGGATCCCGCAGCCACACAGCTGCACAGCTGCAGGATCACTGGAAAACCTGATCCTGAAAGAGTGTGTGCCCATGGAGGCACTATCCAAAATCAGCAGCCCAGAGGTTGGTTTTCATTGGAAACTGTATGATGATAGCCCTTCATTCACTCAATAATACCCAGAGTCTAATTAATCTGGAAAGTGGGAGTCCTATGAGCAAGAAGATGGCCAACTATTTTACTAAAATGTAACCTAAAACCAACACCAACAAAAGCATTCCTTCAACGCACAACTTAAAAGCCTAACCACCAGTCCGAACATCTCAGAGGCCCTCACCAGCTAACCAGAAATCCTGAGTCAGGGGCCTGGTCCAGAAAATGCTACCTGCCCTCTGCTGGCCTCTCCTTTTTCTCCTTACAACTGAACACTGGTAACTAGCAGAACACAGGGCCACACAGAGGAAGCACAACACTTCCCGGCCTTCTTAAAAGATAGCAGACCTGCACCCTTCAGCCTTTCTCTCCACTTCCTCTATGCTGCTGCCTGGGACACAGACGTTAATGTTCTGGTTGACAAGAGAAGAACTACCCTGAGATGACAAAGCAGCAGCAGCAGTGAACTAGGGTTCCTGGGCTGTCATTCCAGAGCTGCTTTCCAGTCCTAACTGCCTACCTCTAGATCTCACGTACATGAGACACAAATACAATTCCACCTTGTTTAAGCCATTATCATCTTGGGTTTCCTGTCACATGCAGCTGAATCTAATCCCAAGTGACAAAGACATCAATGACTAAGACCACAAGATAAATCTCATGTGTCACAAACACATCAGCTCCCCCGGAGCAGGCAACATATCTGCTGTCCTCCCCACCAGGACCTGGCAGAGGACACTCTGCCTGCCTGAGAAAGAAACAGTTAAAAGTAATGACCTCAGTGGTGATCACTGTACAACATTCTTAACGTAATTAATGTCAATGAATTAACTTAAAAGTGGTTTAAATGGTAAATTTTATGTACACTTTATCACAACTAAAAAGAAAAACACTCTTGGCTCAATCTCTCTTTTCTCCCCTCTGTTTTAACAAATCTCTACAAGGTATCACTCTAAGAAAACAGGTTCAGAGAACAGAAGTCTGCAGTGCACTGACCCACTTACCTGGGTGTGACCTATGTGCAGCAGATAAAAAACAGCTACTCAGCCCCATAACTACTCTGAGGACTTGTCTTCAGGGTCTCCATTTCAGGGGAAAAAGACATTATCTAGAAAGGTCAGTGGCTGAATACAGGACAGCTGAGCTGTACAACAATCACTGTGGCACACAAGCAGGTGACCCGGGAAACACACACACACGACAAACCAAGAGTAAGACGAACTCCCTGTTCTGGCTAACGTGGACAGCAGCAAAGTGAAGTGTGCACAGGAAGACACAGCAGGAAAATCACTGTGAAAAGCCTATCAAAATCTGTGAACTCTTCTGCCAGGAAGTGTGAAGATCCTGTGTGTCATGCCCAGAAGCTAGAGGGATGATGTCATCTTGTGGAAATAAGCCAGGCTGAGCCAAGCCTGCCCTGGCCAAGACTTCTGTCACTGCTGCTGCTTCTGCTGCCACTGCTCTACTGCCACAGCTCCAGCCCCGCCCCTCCCACTTGCCTAGCAAGTGGACAGGAGCTGATGTAACCACAGAGAAGCAAGGGAAAGGAGAAACAATTTCCAAACTACACTAAGGAAAAACAAAAAAACTTCCTTTTACAGTTTTTTGATCTCCAAAAGGATCTGGATGTCCTTAGTAATAGCCTTTCATTTTAATGACCAAAAAAATGACCTTCCTATTTCTAACTAAAGTCACATTGGCTGGATTTCAAAATGAACTGAGGAAGGAACTGAAAGATTTTTCCTTTTTTATGATCTTCCTCTAAAACTGCCAACAAGAGGCTCCAGAGCAGCTTAATCACTAAGAGAATGGCAGGGCGAGGGACTCAAGCTGTGGTGAGCACAGCAAATCCCCACATGCACTGATGCTAATGTGGCAGACAGAGAGCAACAGAAACACACAGAGATCCACAGAGCAGATCACATCTTGAGGGGTGAGGAAAACAGGAAACTCCTATTTTCAAACAGAGTCAACGAAGACAATAAAGAATATAGATTCATTTCTTCAACTGTCACACTTAAGACAAAAGACTATCAGAATACTTTTTTTTGACTACTGAACTTACAAGAGCAAGTATGAAATAGACAGTCCAAGCAAAATTCAAACACTCTTTAAGAGCTACTGTGCAGTCCCCTGACACTGTGGAAGGAAGGTCAGAACCTTCCAAAGAGACTTCTGAATTTTCCAATTAAGAAAATCCTGTTTTACTTACATTTCCGTTCCAGTTCTCTCATTTCTTCGGGTGGAATTTTCATTTTATCAATGTGCTCACGCAAAACACTAGCCCATTTCTGCAGAGATTCCATTACAGTCCAAGGCCTAGACATATCTGCAACAAAAATGACCAGGGTCTCCGGCAAGGACTCAGCAGAAACAGCAAACTTTAGCAGGCCTTTGTGGTACAGGTCTCCATCCAGAATCCACACATTGCAGCGCGTGTGATCTGGGAAAAGAGGTGAATGGAAATTACCAAAAAGACAATGACCTTCAGCACTGTTTTGAGAAGAGCCACAAGAAAGACCCTAAAGATGACAGCCATAGAATTGCACACGGAACACAGACAGAAATCTTAACCAGAAAAGGGCCCAAGTGCTCAGTGGACAGCAACTCTCAGTCTAGGCATCTATGAACTGTCTAGAATTTGAAATTTAAAAAACTACCATAAGGTATAAAATGTTCACATCTAAAAAAAATTTCAGAAATAACTAAGGAATTAAGTCATTTTCACTTTCAACAAGAACCATAAGATACTAAGGAAAGCAGCAAGCATTCCCTGTTCATCTGTGCCACAGCTGAAATAATCCATTCTCCTAAGACGCCAGCAGCAAGCGATGCCAAGGCGCCTGTGGTTCAACAAGCTCTTCTTGTGTCATTCACACTGAGGAATGCATTCACACACTATGAAGGGTCCCAAAGAGACAGGACCTTTGTATTTACACAGCAAAAAATAGTTATTTATACAAACTGAGATAGGATACTCAATAACATTAAAGAAAGAATTATAGTTACTTTGGGTTTCATGATAACAGTATGGTTATATCTTTTAAAACTATCTTTTAGACTTCCACTTATAAATATTTAGAGATGAAATGATATAATGTCTGAAATTTGCTGTATGTATATCAATCCTGTATGGAATTCAAAAAGAAAAGTGAAGGTGCAGCTGAAACAAAGCTGGCCAAGAATTGAAGTCAGGTGATGGGTACCTGGGGTTCAGGATATCAGTCTCTCTACTTCGTACATACTTTATAATTTTCATAATGAAAAGTGAGAAATACGTGTACACTACTGTGCAAGTGCTGACATTTAAGGAAGCATGCGGTTCTAATATCATACCTGGATGATCAATGACAACTCTTCAAATTGATTTAAAAGTTTAGATACCTTTTATAGGAACAATTTTTATAAAAATGCTTTGAGGAAAAGCTCCTGTCATCAAAAACATCATTTCACTAAACTTTCTCCCAATAAATTCCAACATATATTTTAAAAATTTGTTTTCCACTAACTGCATTTTAAAATATGTTCAATACACTAATTAAATATAATCACTAACATGCTGCAAAAGTTTATCTTCGTGTCTTTCCAATACAATAAAACTATCTACATCCAGCTACACTTTCAAACTCTATTTTAGACAGTAATTTTGGTTTAGGCATGATGAATGCCTCAAAAATACTGCTCTGCAAATGAGAATGAAGAAAACCAAAGACATAAGGGAAAGACTAGTCCCAAGGACTAATGGACCACAACTACCACAGCCTCCACCAGTCTGAGTCCAGCACAGCCAGATGGTGCCTGGCTGCCACCAAGACTTCTCCGGCACGGATCACAATAGATAGAGCCAGAAAAATGTAGAACAAAATTCTAACTCACAAAAAAAGCTGAAACTTACTGGCCTGACGAGACTGAAGAAACCTCAGGAGTATGGCCCTCAGACACCCTTCTAGCTCAGTAATGAAGTCACTCCTGAGGTTCACCTTTCAGCCAAAGTTCACACAGGCCCAGAAAACAAAACTAGAGTAAGGGACACAATCAGCCTAGGGGCAAGGACTAGAAGGCAGCAGGGGACAAGGCAGCTGGTAATAGGGAACCCAACAGGAAACATGTCACGGGGTTGATAACCAATGTCACAAAACAATAAATGTACTACAACAATAAGCAGTTTGTTCTGTAAACCTTCATCTAAAGTGCATTAATAGAAAATAAATCAACATATAAAAAAGAGAAAAACTATATATATACATATATATATACATACACATACTGCTCTCTACCCAAAGCCTATGAGACTGAATGTCTGCCCACAGCAGGTATGCTTTCTTTTCTCCAGTCTTTCTCCCTAATACACACTACACACAACTCACGTACACACACCACACATGGTGTTAAAGCAGATGCCCCCAACCCTGCAGGGAGAGGTCCCTTGCCATGTAGTGTCCCACCACAAACCAGGGACAAGCCAGAGACTATTTTCCCTGCCTGGGTTAATGCAGGAATGTATACTTATAATCCAGTCACAGCATACAAGACTAGGGCTGAAACACATAATTAACCGGAGGTAAATGCAACCCTTTCATCAAAGAGCAACTTACACGTGGGAGGCCTAAAAAAGAAACATAAATGCAGACACCAAGAAGCTTTTAAGGTAAAACCTTAAATAAATGTTAACATACTTCAATTCAAAGGAAAGGGAATTTAGCTAGCAAGAGGCTCCAGCATGAAACACACCTGCCACCTTGAAACAGAAGAGGCCATGAACATTCACAGAATATCCACACCATTTTGTACTTTCAGAAGGACAACATAAAAGGCTAGTAAAGTGACCACATTTTTCATGCACTCTGCTACACCTGACACGTACCATTTCTCAACTATCAACTTGTAAAACGGGCATGCGTACCTCAATTCTACTAATATGGAAACTCAGGTGCACAGTGGTTAAGTTACTCAAGGCTACACAACCAGTTAAGTGCAGGAGTGGGATTCTGAACCAGTTCCCATGGCTCCAAACCTCAGGTTCCACAAAGCATCCCGCTGCCCAACGAGGAGAGCAAGCAAAGACTCAGGCACACATGAGGCCCTCCAGGCCAGCTCTCTAGCCTGAGTCACTGAGCACCGGCCCAGACTCCAGAGTGTCTAGTTGAGGACCTGCATGCCCCTGATCTCTTCATAGAGGAGAGCCCTAGGCTTTAGGTCTCCTTCCTGCCTTCCTTTCATATTCTTTAAGGGGCTATTCAGCAAAGCAAAGCACATGCGGGGGAGAGAGGCAGGAATCAAATCCGCAGGGCTCTACG
Source organism: Heterohyrax brucei (assembly GCA_028571685.1). Lineage (NCBI taxonomy): Eukaryota > Metazoa > Chordata > Mammalia > Hyracoidea > Procaviidae > Heterohyrax > Heterohyrax brucei. Next base: position 56,525,299 of record CM053161.1, on the reverse strand, counting down.
ATGATGGCCATTAAGTTAACATTAATACGAGCCCTGTTTCCACGTTTTAACAAGAGCCCCCCCAGCCACCCATGCCCTCTTCTGATGACTCTCGGTGATCACAGAATTACAGCACCAGGAAGTACTCTAGCCAGCACTGAACAGATGTCCGTTGTCTCCAGGCCACATAGGTAATTTCCCTAGATACAGTGACCCCTCAAACCCAAACCCAGTGCCGTCAAGTTGATTCTGACTTAGAGCGACCCGTGCAACAGAGTAGGACTGCTCCAGAGAGCTTCCAAGGAGCACCTGGCAGATTCAAACTGCTGATCTTTTGGTTAGCAGACATGGTCTTTAATCATTACACTACCAAGATTTCCTAAAAAGACTCAGGCACCAATAATTTTTTTAGAGTCATTCAAAAGATCTAACACAAAGACTAAAAGATTACAAGCCAGCATTACTGAATCCTAGTAACAAGAAACTATTATTCCAACTTAACTTGCAATTATAAGAAAGAGTGTTAAAAATAATATCTAATCCTTAGAAAAATGCTTTCAGTCATACTAACTACTCTGTAGGTAGAAACTATTACAATCTACGAAGAGGTTAAGAAAGAACATTATCATCCCGTGACTATTCCCCTCCACCAAACACAGGAAATTAGCTTTTCTAACCTGTCCCAAAGAGATTCAGCAAACTCTCTTATGAACATGATATTCTATGCTGAGCCATACCTATTTCAGACTCTCCACTAGAACCAGGCAGAAAAACAACCGTGTCCAAATCAGTTGCCAAGCATTTCCCTCACAGAGAAGTCCAAAGCTTTTAAAACCACTGTTTTTACCACCTCTTTAATGTACCTGAAACCTTACCCTCAGTACCTCCTTTGAAGTGGGGGCTAGCTAGAGCAGTAGCTAACAGTACTATTCACCATTTCTGCTCAAGTTCTACATGGGCACGTAGCTAAGGTCCTGCAGGAGACATACACTTCATCTATTCCCTTGTGACTAATTCTCATAAAACTGAAAAGAAAGCTGAGAAGGCCTGGACGCACTACAAGAGGTGCAGCCAGGGAGTCGGAGTCCCGCAGACACCCCGGCACGGCTCAACCCTTTACTCACCGTCTCGGTCCTCGTCATGCACGCTGAGGTAGAGATACTCCAGGCCTCTTCCTTTTTTGCCATGCTCAGCTCCTTGTAGCTTAGTCATAAGGGTTGTTTTACCAGAACCATCTTCGCCTACAAATCATTTGGGCAGGAAGACAAAGGTGTATTGCTTATTTTGGGCAAAGATGAGGAGTCTTGACACTCAGATGACAAGGAACAGCTAAAACTCTCATGCGAAGCCTCTGCTGAGATCTCAAGTGAACTCATACACACAGCAGGCTTCACAGTAACGGTGGTTGGAGGGATGAGATTTGAAAGTCTCAAATTCCAAAATGACATTCTACTGCAGGTATCTCTACCTCACAAGAGAAGGACTAATTAAGGACCACAGGCCCTACCTACCATTCATAAGACATGCATCAGGAGAAGTGAAAAGAAAAAAATGGGGCTAGTTTCTCACAGAGTAAATATTTAGCACAAGGAAAAAATCTTCAAAATATAATTCCCCTCGACGTCTGAGAACCCTGAACTAAAAACTACCCGATCTTGCCTCACAACCAAGAAGGGCAGAGGTTAGTACTCACTTCTGACTTTATACAACTCCTTTATTAACATTCTATGGCTAGGACACGGATGGAAATAATTACAGACCTAAGCAAAACTCTTCAATACAGTCTCCATAATTATCAAGCACCTTATCTTCCTCTAACTATCTGCCCAACTAACCAGCCCTCCTCCCCTTACAAAAAAAAAAAAATCCTAAATACTAAGGAGAACCACCAAGAAGAACCATCACCAAGTATCCCTGACAGTTAACAACATGGCATTACAACACATGAGCACTATAAGGCATTCCATAGACCTCAGGCTTCCTCTTCACCCTCGATGCTACTGCTTCACTCAGACCCTCCACATCCCACCCAGATCACGGACAGTGCCTGTCAACCTGACTTCAACACTTGCTCATTCTGAGCCATCCACTACTCTCCTGTCAGACTTCTCTTTCTAAACACAAGACTAGTAATCTTGACAATCTGTAGTTCCTTGCTGCAGCGGTTATGATCTGAGGACCACCACTCAGAAACAATGGGAAAATCACTGAGGAAGTAAGTCTTATGAGGACTGGGGGGTGGGAGTGAAATGAAATAAAAGGTCCTTGAGGACAAGAGCCTTTCAGAAAAGTGTCCAGTCTTTCATAATGTGACCCCAATTTAACTCATCAAATACATTCTGCAAGAAGCTTCTAGTTGTTTCCAAATCCCCCACCCTCTTGTCACCTCTGTATGGTTGCAAACACTGCCCCTCCCTGCCTCTGCCCGCTGATAACCTTGAAAGCACCAGACCCCCAAAGTACCTTCTGTCAACCCCACCAGGTACTGTGATGCTCTCACACTAATCTGCTCCCAGTAGGACGGTGGTGTGCAATCACCAACACCACCTCTCTGCACTAGATTCCTGTCTAGTGTCTGACAGACGTCCGTGCTGCCCCAATGCCCAGCCCACATGATCCACTCCACAAATAGCTCTGCCGTGTGAAGGAACTCAGTCAAACCTTCTCAAGTGTATGAAAAGAACAAGGCAGGAAGGTAAAGCGACCCAACTCGGGTAACTCAGCAGAAGCATGAAGTAATACAAGCAAGTCCTGGATGCTGACTCCCAAGCTTAGAGTCCAGCCCCTAAAAGCGTCCAAGTACTGCTCACGAAGACCAAGGGATTCCTCTGACATCTCCCTACAGCTTCGATCCCAAGTACCTCGTTCTATCAACTCCTCCACCTAACCTCACCTACGCCCACTGCTCTCCACTGGGTAAGGGCATTTGAAGCCAGGCTGATTCTGCAGTCAAGTGACAGAAGGGATGTGTCCACAAACACAAGACAGTACCACTGTACTCTCTAAAAAAGGGCGACATCACAACCTCGGGTGTGGTGGGCTTGGCGACCCTCCGGCGGCCCAGAGTCTGCAGTGTCCTCGCAGCCGAGGCAGACTTCGAGCAGGCCGCGGAGGACAGGGAAGCTAAGCCGGCAGAGGGACAGGCAGCCGAGCAAGAGGGACCCGCCTCGCCCACCCAGTTCCTGGGCAACGCCCGCCGCCGGCGCTCACCGAAAACCAGGATGTTCTTGCCAGATGGCAGCTTGGACCTGGCGCGAGTGGACACTTCGCTCAAGATCGAGGACCTACAGTGACAATGACAGCGGCGGTCAGGCCCGGGGCCGACCCCCGAGTCCGGGACCCTGGACCTGACCGGCCAGCCAGTCTAGCCGACGACCCGACCGAGCCCCACCAGCGGGTTCCCACCCGGCCGCTCCTCCCCAGCCGGGCCGCCCCGCGGCCTCACCATAAACTCTGGCCCTCCTCTTCCTCACTCGTCAGGTCACCGGCGGCAGCCACTGCCGGCCCGTTGGGGCCCAGCAACAGCTTCTTCTCCACCCCCACCGGCGCCATCTTGCCAACTGCAGCCACAAAGAGGGCCCTCCCCCGGGCCTGCTGAGGACCCGCGAGGACCCGGCTGGGCCGCCCGCCGTCCGCCGCCCCTGCGCGGCGCCTCCTACCGCTGGCTCCGCTGCGTCCGCGCCGCCCGCCGCGTCCCGCCGGGCTCGCGACGTCCGCAGGCTCCTGGGGGATGGAGAGGCCTCCGCGGCGGCGGGCAGCGGTCAGGCGGCCGCCGGGGCAGCCATGCACAAGGAGGTGCCGGTGGCGGCAGGAGCGGAGGCCCCGGGTGCGGGGAGCGCTGGCGGCCTCTGCTGGCCGAGAGGCGTCGCAGCGTGTCGCCTGGCTACGGCTCCTTGCGGCGCTTGGGGGCTGTCTGTGTGCCCAGCTAGCCTTGGCGGGCAAACGGGCCGACCGGGCAAGTCCAGGCTTCGGAATCACACTAACACAGGATCCTGGCATTCGTCCAGCAGTTACCGTGTGCCAAACATTGTGCCGCACACATCTCACTGAATCTTGTCTCACTCACTCAGATGAGGAAACTAAGGCTCAGACATGTTCAGAAACCTGCCCGGAGACCCCAGGCCAGAAAGTAGCATTCCGGTACTCTCAATCTTATTCACCAATGTTAAACTGTAGAATCTCTCTGAGTCTGAATCGACTCGACAGTAGTGGGTTTCCTTTTGGTTTGCTAATAGTGAATTTTGTCTAACTCTAATCGAGCCCTGGAAACTCGGGTGGCGTAATGGGTAAGTGCTATGGCTGATAACCCACAGCGCCTTGTAAACTCTATGGGCCAGTTCCACTCTGTCCTGTAAGCGTTGCTATGAGTCAGAATCAACTCCACGACACTGAGTTTTTTAATCAAGCCTGGCACTAAGACCACCCTTAAACGAGACCCCAAAATCTTCATCAACACCCCTCTTTTGCACTCCTCCTTCCTTGGCTGTCAAGATAAGTGTTTTTACTGCAGTAAACAATACATTTGGCTTTGCTTTATCAGCAAGTTATTTTGGTATTTCCAGGGATCCAGTATTTGGCATCAGAAATGGGAGGCTTTAATTTCCTCTAAAGAAGGGGAGTGGGAGCTGAAAAGTGAAGAAGGAGAGTGAGAAAGGCAGACGGGGAAGGAAAAAATACATGGGTCTGTAGTAGTCAAAAGTGGAAACTACCCAAATGTACATCAACAGATGGATTAACAAAACGTTTTATATACATACAATAGAATATTACCTGGCAATAAAAAGAAATCGAAGTACCAACTCATGCTATAACATACATTAGCCTTAAACACATTATGCTAGGTAAAAGGAGCCACTGGGTGGTATCGACAGTTACAGTGCACTGGGCTGCTGACCAAAAGAAAGGCTGGAAGTTCAAATCACCCAGAGGCACTTTGGAAGAAAAGCCTGGTAAGTTATTTCCAAAAAGTCATTCATTGGAAACTGTATGGAGCATGATTCTGACACAAGAGATCACCAGGGGTCAGAATCAACTCCATGACAATTAGTACTGGTAGAGTCTTACAGTGTGTTAAAAACTCTTAAATAATAGTGCCTAAGAGTTAACTATCTTAACTATAATCTGAGAGCTGGTCCTGTAGGATGCCAAGAGGAATCTTGGGTGGAATCTGTAAATACCACTGGGCCTCTAGCAAAGCAATCAATTCCCTACTCACCCTTCGGCTGTCAGGCTGTACCTTAGGCCCCCATTTCTGCTTGGGTGTGTTTTACAATGAGGTGTTCAATGGCCAGTGAGTAGGTCCATGAGAGGATATGACACTGTTTTGCTAAAGCATTAACTAACAGAGGATCATGGTTCTGAAGGATTCAGAGTGAGGGGAGGAGAAAGTAATAGCTATCTATTTCTCAAGGGTTAGTTTGCTGAAAAGGCATCCAACTTTTATGACTGCAGAATATGCCCCAAAGAGGCACATTTCATTTAGTGTAAGAACTGATCATTATCACCTTGTGAAGCAATGAATTAACAGATTTCGGAGGATACAGAGTCTAGAGTACTGTAAATCAGTCTATACTTTTGGCAGGGAACTATAACTCAAGTCAATTCCAGCTCCCATGGTCTGTGATTGTTAGAACTATTTTTATTCTCTATGGGATCACCATGGAAACCCTGGTGGTGTAGTGGGTTACGTGCTACCTCTGCTAACCAAAAGGTCAACAGTTCAAATTTACCAGGTGCTCCTTGGAAACTATGAGGCAGTTCTACTCTGACTCTAGGTTCACTATGAGTTGGATCTGACTTGACAGCAGTAGGTTTTTTTAATAGGGTCACTATGAGTCAGAATCGACTCGATGGCAGTGAGTTTGGTTTCCTTTTTTGGTTTACTGAATTGGCCAGTTTTGAATTCCTAAAGCCAAACAGTCCCCTAATACATCATTATTTTGTTTTTTTTTCCTGATTTGTCTTTACTTTTATGACCAAATCTCTCCATCTGAGCAAATAAAAGCAGCTTACATTAACCTAAATTCAGCCTGGGGGGGGGTTAAATGAAATTTCAAGGTCTCAGAAAGCAGTACAGGTTATTTTAAATATGGTGTTACTGACACAAAGCATAATGTCTAAGCAATAGTATGTCATAATCTTAAGGGTGATTCTGTAAGTACTGATTTTTCCATTTTGTATATAAACACCAATCAATGAACTGTTACCTCAGACCCACTTTAAGTGGAAAAATGTTTAAATTGTATCTGAACAATGCTAAGAGAATTTCTGATTATCTTAACCAATAAGGCTGAGGCAATAGAAAAAAACGTGTTCCACTGTGACCTAAACAAACTTTCATAAATTTTAAGAAGTATAAATTAACCTAGTGGACTCCTTATATCATACCCTTAGAACTCAGCAAATACTGACAAATAATGTACTATATCCACTCCCAAATTAAATGCTGCAAGGAATTGTCCTAATTGTAAATTATTCTCCTGCCTAAAAGAAATTTTATATTTAAATAAAATTTTCTGCTTATGGACTCTATGGAATTTTCACTGTAGATCAAAAAATAAAAAACTTAACAGAAGTTCTCCTTTATCCAAGTAGCAATAGTTAAGACCTGGAAAGGTCCAAGAATACATGCTTGTAGGGAAATGCCCCCTGGGAGAGGGAGTCTACTAGAAAGGTTAAGCAATGAACCAGGGCCTACAGAGCACTGCTTTCAGGCCCTGACACCTGATCACTCTGCCACAGCTGCGTACTGAGAAGCACAACGGAGGCTGCAACAGCATCCTTTGGGGATCACAGTGGAATATAAAATGAGTGAGAAAAACAGGAAATTGAGGTCTAATAGTATGATTTTCCACTAGAAGAAAACTAACATAAAAACCAACAGCAACCAAAGTTTAAAACCAATGTTTTCAACTTTGGAAAGTTATGAACCTGACCACAGACTGTAGGAGGATTTAAAACAAATTCACAATTAGTATTCAGAAGAGAAACATTTAATTAACAAAGTGTCAAATATCAGCTTAAGTTTGTGGGAACCTCACTGAAACAGCTTGGGAAACTAACTTTCTAAACCTAGGGATAAACTCTGGCACTGGATTTCATAGTACAAGAATCTAAATGTCTCAGTATTAATTACAGTACAATGTCAAATAATGTTCAAAGGCTCATAGTTTTTTCCACCCTCTAAGCTGTTCTTTAAGCTTAAAGAAAAATAAAAGCATAGTCCTAAACAAATTTTGACCTTATGAAAGAATTTAGTTTTACTAATCTGCACACTGAAAATGTGTTTCTTTTTTTAAATTACCATAATAATTTGATGCTTTCCAGAATAACACAAACTTTTTAATTACATGGTATACCATTTCCACATTCTCTGAGAGTTTAGAAGAATATTCAGAATTTTTGTATCTTCGTGACACTGTGTGATAAAATCTTTATCTAAATCAAGGAGCTGTACACTTCCCAAGTTTGGTCAGCCTGTGGTATTTGTGAGCAAGGTCCACAGCTGTCCTTCCTTGCTGAAAGGGGAAAGACCACAAAATTGAATTCCAATGATTTCCCATTTTTCTGACTCCACTGTAAAGGTAATTTATTTCTTCCTCAGTAAAGTTTTTACGAATTCTTCTTTTCTCTGTAATTAAGGAGAAATGTAAAATACATTAGCTCTTGAAGAAAAAAGTTATCTTGGGATCCAAATAGCTCCTTAAACTTTTTTAAGGATATGAACTGTATAGTAACAAGCTTCATGCCTGAGATACTTATCACATGGATATCTATTTCAACTGAAAAAAAAAAAAAGGAGTGTCCACTATTACAGCTAGAGGCTGTGACTTCTTCAATAACTGTAACTTAATCCTATTACAATATCCCTTGCAACATCTTGGAATCTTAGAAACACAAAAGTTTGTAAACATTCACTTGTTAATTCTCTCAACAGCCCTGTAAGGACAGTTAACAAAAGCTTACCTATCTTACAGATAGTCTTCCAAAAGGGCTCCATAAACTTCATAGAATCAAAAAGAATAATCAACACTTGTTACTTTAAATATCAGACTAGATTAACAGTTTTAAAGAATAAAGGTTTTTTAAAGTTCACTTTAAAAAACACACTCACTACCTATATAGGGTACTCAGCTTGATCCAAACTAAAACAAAACAGGTTGCACAATGGGAAAGGACATTTTTAATCTATCTAGTTTTTAGGAATACTTTCTACAACACAAAATATGGATAGCTAGTACTTGTAAATATTTTCTGGTGGTGATTACTAGGAAATAGTTTTCTTTAAGCTTTTCATTTGTTGTTAATTCACGTCATCACGGTCACTACATGCTTGTGAGGGGGAGTGTTTTGTACTTCCACTTGAGTATGTTTTTTACTTCTGTGGGATTGGAAGTATTAGTGCTGGGAGACTTAAAAATCTTGCCCTTGGCCATCTGTCTGCCTCAGCTAAGACAACAGATCTCCACAGCTCAAACCTTTCAAAACAGACAAGAAAATCTTACAGCAAAAGGATGAGAAATCAATGTAGATAATGTCTGATTATAACTTAATAGTATTACTAAGAATGCTTCATGAGGACAGGGATTTGTGTCTGTTTTGCTTACCATTCCCAGTGCCTAGACACACAGTGACTCCCTAAAAAACAACAACAACAAAAGCCACTGCTGTTGAGTGGATTCCGATTCCTAGTGACTCCACAGGACAGAGGAAACCTGCCACACAAGGTTTCTAAGCCTGTAAATCTTTACAGAAGCAGACTGCCACATCTTTCTCCCACAGAGCCACTGGTAGTTTTGAGCAGTCAACCTTTTAGTTAGCAGCTAAGCACTTTTACTACTGTACCACACAGTCTCCTCTGACACATAGTAGGTAGTCAACAAATGCTTGTTGAATGAAAAAGAATTATCATTGCTGAAACTGTTTCAAAACTTACTCTTTACTTTGATATCTACTAGAAAACTGTGGTTATCCAAGAAACAGATGATTTCAACTTCACTTGCTAAATGTTTTCGTCTCATTATAATCAGGACTGGGTAGGTTATAATTTCCATTACATCGAGGTGCCTGGGTTGTTCATGTAAAGCCAACTTACCTCTTTGTAAATTTCCCTTTTTTATTAGAAACATTTATTAACATATCATTATAGGTTACACTCAAATTTGATACCATTCTCTTGAGAAGGGACCATTGCAGCATCTGTGTAGTAACCTGAAGATTTCCCTAAGTTTCTTTTCTACTGCAGCTGCCATCTCACTAACGCCTACACTGAGATCTGTGCCTCTGCACAGAATACTGCAGCAGAATACTGGGCTTCTGCAGCAGAATACTGGGCAGCCTGCGAAGAGCCTTAGTGTTCCTCTTAATGTTGATCAGTGTCCAGGAAGAAAAGGAAAAAGGAGCAAAAACAGCTTGGGTCTAGAAACTCCTATTTTCAATCCCTCTCAAGATACCAATCCCACCAAGAAAAGAACCTTGGAAATACATTCAAATGAATCCATAGATGTTACATTGGTCCCTGTTCAAAAGAAAGGTACCAAATGTGGGTGTAAACTGTACTCAAAGGAATGGTAGTGAATAGCTCTAATAGAAAAAGTAAATTTATCGGGTGGCAAAAAATGGCAATATATCAAACATCCCTGACCAGATTTTGATATAAAACCAATTGAATCACTGCTTTTGCAAGCTGTTTTCTAAATTCTAAAAAAACAGGCCAAATTATTAACTGTTTGGTTTTAGTTAAAGCCCAGTTTTGAACTACAAAAGTTGCATGGTATTTCTTGACTGTACTTTAACAATATTTAGGATGGATGACTCTTTATAAGCAATATATGACTGTAATTATGCCCACGTCATAAGGCTCTGTAGATGACTTTACATATTATGAGTAATACTGGAGAAAAAAACCTATTACTAATTTGATACCAAGTTCCTTGTCAAGAACAAGATTTCCAAGTGTCACATGTTCACACAGAAAAACACCCATTTTCTAGAAGTTCTAGAGAAAATACTGCTTTCAAAAGTAGGCTCCCCTGTAATGGCACTATATTTATTTTTAATTTGCATGCAGAAGTTTCAACTTAGAAAAAGACCCAGATATAAAAAGTACATTTAAAATTTCTTTCATGGTGTTGGCAGTGAGAATGGCCAAATGTATGTGGCACAATGCTTCCTGGATGTACTAAGCTCAAATGTCTTGCCATAAATAACAGAATGGCTCTGTAGATGATACTTGTAAATGACAGGTAATGTACTAAACTACCTACTGTTACTCTGCAGGTATTAACTCCATATTAATAGATGAAAATGATAATGTTCTTTAAGTTTCTGTAATAAATTTGGAATGATGATAAGCCTGAAATGTTAACCTGTAGTTAAATAAAAATTCCTACAAAATAATAAATAATTTCAGAAGTATTTCAATTTTTAAGAAGGGCTTTAAGGTTTATATTGTTTGTCTCTTCAATTCTGATTGTTTGATATGCTATAGTTATGAACAAAAATTTCTCTGAAAAATTTCTCTGAAGCACTGTGCAAAGAAGAGTGAATTTGTTCTTAAAACTGAAATGTGACTCAGTGAACAGAACAGGGGCTTCTGGACAAAGATAGATCTGCACTTGAATCTAAGCTTTGAGCTGAGTTCGCAGTGCCCTAGGGTGGCAACAACATAATGCATGCCCTACGAAGTTGCTAAATTCTAAGTATTACAGATAAGGAGGTTAACAAAACATCTAATACATGCTTAATAAATTATAGTGTCCTCCTGCTCCTTCCTCAGCTGGTAGGGAATGGGAGAACAAGCAGCATAAGGAAGAGAATAAGGAAGAAGTTTCTTTTCTTAGGAAGTCTGACTCACATCAGAGTTGAAGATTAACACTTACGGCCATAAATGATGAAACTGAGAGCAACTAATCAGCTGTTCTCTTCCTCCTCAAGAATATATGAAATTTAAGTTTTCTCAAGAATATATGAAATTGACAAGATCAAGAAATAAAGGGCATCTGCATCGGAAAAGAGGAAGTTAAAATCTCCCTGTTTGCAGATGATACGATTGTATATGCAGAGAACCCCAAGGAATCTATAAGTAAACTACTTATAGAAGTTACTTGATAGAAGTATACTACTTGATAGAAGAGTCCAGCAAAGTCTCAGGATACAAGATAAACATAAGTAAATCACTAGGATTCCTTTATACCAACAAAGAGACTGTCAAGGAAGAAATTATCCAATCAATACCATTTACAATAGCCCCTAAGAAGATAAAATACCTAGGAATTAATCTAGCCAGAGAAATAACAGATCTTTACAAAGAGAACTACAAGCCCTTACTACAACAAACTAAGAGAGACTTAGATAAATGGAAAAACCTACCCTGCTCATGGATAGGAAGACTTAACTGTGAAAATGTCTATTTTACCCAAAGCAATTTATTTATATAATGCAATCCCAATACAAGTTCCAGCGTCATTTTTTAATGAGATGGAGAAACAAATCACCAATTTCATTTGGAAAGGGAAGAAGCCCCAAATAAGTAAGGTACTACTAAAGAAGAAGAACACACTGGGAGGCCTTTCATTACCCGACCTTAGAACATACTACACTACCACAGCGGTCAAAACAGCCTGGTACTGGTACAAGGACAGATGGATCAATGGAACAGAATTGAGACCCCAGACATGACACCATCTGCCTATGAACAGTTGATACTGGACAAAGGACCTAAGACATTAAACTGGGGTAAAAACAGTATCTTCAACAAATGGTGCTGGCAAAATTGGATATCCATCTGCAATAAACTGAATCAAGATCCATATCTTACACATTATACAAACTCCAACTGGATAAAAGACCTAAGTATCAAACCTAAAACGATAAAGCTCTTCCAAGAAAAGGTAGGAACAACGAAGTTTTAATACACAATGAGGACAGACTCCAAAATCTGTCAAAGAAACCACAATCAACAGAAGAGAAAATAGATAAATGGGAACTATTAAGAATCAAACACTTCTGCTCATCCGAAGACTTTATTAATAGAATTAAAAGAACACCCACAGAAGGGGAAAAAATATTTGGCAACTCTATGTCAGACAGACGCCTGATCTCCATAATCTATAAGATACTACAAAATATCAATAAGAAGAAGATAAACCATCCAATTAAGCAATGGGCAAAGGAGATGGACAGACAATTTCACTAAAGAGGAGATGCAGGCAGCCAAAAAACACATGCAGACATGTTCACAATCTTTAGTGAAATACCATCTCACCCCAACAAGGTTGGCCATGATCCAGAAAACATGAAACAACAAATGATGGAGAGGCTGTAGAGAAAGTGGAACCCTCCTACACTATTGGTGGGGTTGCAAAATGGTCCAGCCTCTTTGGAAAGCAATCTGGCGCTTCCTTAAAAAAATGGATATCAGTATACCATTTGACCCAGTAATTCCACTACTTGGAATATATCCTACAGAATCAAGGCCTTTCACACCAACAGACACATGCAACCAGAATGTTTATCGCAGCACAGTCCACGATAACAAAAAGACGGAATCAACCCAGATGCCCAACAACAGAAGAATGGATAGGTAAACCATGGTACATATACTCAATGGAGCACTACGCAATGATAAAGAATAACGATGATTCCAGGGAACATCTCCTAACCTGGTTTCAACTGGAAGACATTATGTTCACTGAAAGTAGTCAGTGACAAAAGGACAAATATTGTATGAGACCTCTACGATAAGATCTCAAAAATAGACTTGTGTATAGAAGAAAATACTCTTTGACAGCTGCAAGGGAGGGGAGGGAGGGAGCGGGAGGGGGGAGGGCTTAGTTTAGATAGTTGCTAGAAATCCGGTTGGGAGAAAGCGGTGATAGCACACATTAGGACCAAGAACAACATTAAGTGGACTTCAGCATAACTTGAGTACTCCTTCCATCTTAACCCAATATTGCAAGGATAGAGTAGCTGGGGCGGGGAGCAGGGGACCATGCTCTTAGGTGAAATCGAGGCCAATTGGCACAACTAGCGTTTTGCTGAGAGCTCTCTGCACCCCACATCGCTGAGTGGCGTCTGGGGTCTTAATAGCTGCCAAGCTGCCATCCGAGGACACAGCAAATGGTCCCAACTCAGCAGGAACGGCTGCTCACCAAGGACCAAAATGACATGCAGTAAAGACAACCTAGAAGACAGAGAGACCCACAAGAGTGGGTGCCTACATCGACTTGGGACCGGAAGAACCGGATGGTGCCTGGCCACCACCAGTGATAGCCATGATGGAGCTCACAGAGAGGAGTCTCACTGGCAACACAAGAATAAAAAGGGGTGCATCTTGAGATCTCCACTAAAAGACCTCAGTTGATGGTCCAGCGCTTTCGGGGTTCCCCTGAGAGCATGGGCCTGGCCCTGATGCTGCCCTTACTCATAAATTATAACGAAGGTCCACTCTCTGGACAGGAATGGATTGGACTTGGCAATGCAGAGTGACCATATATTGGATGCACTTTATGGTTCTATACATCTATAGGATATCATCCAGCTGACCTCTGGCTGGAGGAAGGAGAGTGGGTGGAGAGGAGGGGAAAGGCGGCTGTTGGGAGGATGAGACATGTATGAAGCAGAGAGGAATAGTGTGCTGTCACTGGACAGGGAGAGCAGTGGAACCTGCATATAAGTGGGCATGTAAATTTATACGGGAATATACATTTTCACGCAGTCATGTTAAATAAAAAATAAAAGAATATATGAAATTTAAATTTATTTAAAAATTAAATATATTCACTTATTTCTCCAGAGGTAGTAGATTTGTTACTGAGCTGCTGTCTTCTGCGTGGGGTCAGCAGTATTTCTGAAAAATAAAGAAACCAGTTAGCATACTTTAAGTATCAGTCTGAGTGACTATACATCAGTTCTATGAGTATGGTATTTCCTTGTTTCTCTTGTTTCCCTAGTGGGAATCCTTAATTATCGTAGGAAGAATTTTTAAATCACCACAGGCTAAATATACTCCCTGGGTAGATCTTAAATCACTGGCTCCTCAGAGACAGATTTTCCTTTTCAACATTATTTTAACCTCCTAGCTTTTAATATACTTAATACTTCAGATGAGAGTCCAGAAGAAATGGTCATGATTACAGCTATTGAATTAATTACTTTTGTTGCAGATAAGTGATTTCCTTAGTTCATTTTTGTATCTGTCTTCAGCTTCCACAATGACTTTGTGACGATCACACTGGTACAGGCAAGAGTGCAAGAGCTTGCTAAAATTTCGGCTATTCAAGGATGTTCCTACTATGCAACCTAAAAGAAAACAAATTCAAGTGATGTAAACAGGTTACAAAATATCTCATAACAGATCTGTGAAACCAAGTATCTTTATGTTGGTAACTGAATTCAGACCAAAAACCAAATTATAAATACCTCAGGAATTTTAAAGCCACGTGAGGGAGTAAAGACAAGGAACATAACACAGTGAAGTAAGTGTTGGCCTGGAGGTGTGAACAGACAGACAAAGCTATGGCAACAGAGAAGAGGAGCATCTAGCATGCTCTGCTTGGAGGCAGGAACCATTCTCAGGCAAGACATCCAAAAAAAGTGACCCCATGTTGTGTAAACTTTCACAGAAAACACAATAAAATATTACTTAAGTAAATAAAAAGTGATGCTTAAGGCCAGTCTTTTTTTAAAAATCTTTTTAATTATAGAAATTTTCAAACACACAGAGTAAAGAGAATATAATGAACCCCCAGGTATCCATAACACAGTTTAATAATTAACCTATGATCAATCACGTTCAATCTACACCACTACCTATTTTGCTCTGTCCCTCACATACATACTAGATTATGAAACCTAGTATTTACATTAAGTATCATTTCATCTATGAATAACTCATATGTATCCATAACAGGTAAGGACTCTTTTTAATTATAAACAGTTTTGCGGGGGTTCTTCATGTTACATGCTACAGCCCATGGTAGAGACCAAGTATAGAGATATATGTAGATTTGAAATCCATCAACACAATGATAGCTGAAGCCATAAAAGTAAAGTAGAGATAGAACTAAACACACACTGGAGACTGTGTCTTAGAAGGAATGCCTGTAAAAAGTGGACAGGAAGAGAAAGATAAAGCAATAAAATAGCCTGTGAATGTCTTGAGGTGAGGACTGACTTCTGTTCATTTTTGTGTTCCAGTTTCTACCACAGAATAAGTGTTCTATAACTGTTTGTGAAATGGCCGGTGAGGGGAGAAAGAACCTAGGAAAGAGGCATCTCAAAGACACTAAGAGATGAAACAAGGTTAACAGTTGCAGTATATCCACTCTGCCAAAAGGAACACTTTAAACTAGAGGCTCTAATTTTCTGGGTTTGTAGCACCTTTAGAGTCTCACACACTTTTTACAGCACCTTGAGGCCAAAAGAAAGAACAGTTCTGTTACAATCCCAAACAATTTAATAAGCATTTAAATGTTCTAACAAATTGGTAGCTATTTGGAAAAAAGAATACATACTAAGTTTAAAGGAAAAATAATATTTGTATTTTATCCTTATTAATTACAATTACTTCCTAATGGGATGTGTACACTTAACAGGTACAGCACAACTTCTGAAACCTTGGAATCTTCTTGGACACTGCCACCCTCATTTCCTATTTCACAGATTTTTATGCAGTGCTTGCTTTTCATCCCAACAACCAATGAAAGGCGAGCTTCACAAAGCTACAACATCAACCAGCGGATAGTGTAATCTAATGCTGACAGTACGAACTACTTTGAGCTAGCAGTCATTCAGTGTCCAAGAGACACTGACTGTTGGGTTTGCCTTATAAAATTTAAAATACTGTCTAG
This sequence comes from Heterohyrax brucei, assembly GCA_028571685.1. Taxonomy (NCBI): domain Eukaryota; kingdom Metazoa; phylum Chordata; class Mammalia; order Hyracoidea; family Procaviidae; genus Heterohyrax; species Heterohyrax brucei. The sequence goes on along the minus strand of CM053161.1, from coordinate 56,509,469 downwards.
TGCTCCTGTGAATTCACCCCAGTGCCACACAGTACCAGGAGGAACAGTGTGGGAACTGCAGGTTTAGACTATCGAGAAGAAAGGATTTCAAGGAGTAATAGTCAAGAATGCAGAGCTGCTAAAAAGGATAATATTTTTTTTAAGCCATTGGTTTTTAGGAGGTAAAAAGAGGTTTCAGGTAATGTTAATGTTATAGTTTAGTTACAATGGCACTAAAAGAAAAGCCAGATTACACGGAGTTAAGAGGGGTATGCCTACATTAAAACAGAAGGGAGCACAGGCAGGCATCTGACAATAAAAGGGAGAAACAGTGGCTGCACACTTGAAAGCATAGCAAATCACACAAAGCATTTTGATTTTGTTAAGATGAGGAGAACTGAACATAGTTTAAAGGGTTTAAGAAGGAACTAATAGATAAAGACAGAAGAAAAACACACAGCAATTATTATCATGGGGACGAAATAAATGAGACTCAAAATGTGGCTAGGTATCAGCTTTGGGGTAACAAAAATTCTTCATCTATGACTGAAGGACAGTGATGTTCTGAGCTAACTGTGTAGCAGCCTTAAATTTCTCCACAGAGCAGAGTGTAACAGTAAGAGTAAACAAAGAGGAAATATGGGGATGTGAAAGAGGAGATGAAGAGATAGCTTAAGCACTGTGGAACCTATACAAGGACACTGCATTAAAAGTAACAGCACATGGAATATTAAAAATATTTATATATTTAATGTACAAGTAAAAATATATTGTTGCATGTTTAATGTTTATAGTGTTTACAGTACAATTCAAAATACTCACCTACTTACCAGCTCTCTGAAAATACAAAAATAGATTTATTTTAGATGGTATTAATGTGACAAAAGAGAATCATAAAGTAATAAAAAAAAAAAGGTGCTTCTATGTAGATCCATACAAATAAATACTGAGATTTCAGCCTGAGGCAAATTCCTGCAGGTAGAAGTTACCAATATTTGTGTTTTATGATGATCCAGATCGTTATTTCTCCAACTGACATGAGGTTTAATCTAATCACACTATTACAAATTCTAGTTCACTAATATATAAAGTTTTAATTATGAAATGACTGTAATTAAAAATAACAAATAGTTACCTGAGCATCTATACTTCAACGTTTTGGAACAATTGTTAGTTGTGAGACAGCTGATGGCTTCTTGATTTATTATGTCTGAACATAAGGTAAATGGATCTGGAAAAGTGATGAAATGCAAGATTTTTTAGTCAATGAAAAGGACTTGTCATTAGCAAGGTTTATTAATTCTCAACGTGTTCGTGAACTTTAGACCACATCTAGTCATCCCGGTGGACAAACAGAAGAGAGCAACAAAAGATAACTCAAAGACGGATGCCAAGAAACAGGTGAAGCCAAGCCAAGCCAAGCCAAGCCAAGCCAAAGAAATGGCTTATATGTTAGAGGGTAGATAGACCAAGGTCAATTTTTAGCTACTTTAGTCATTTAAATATCTGTTTTCTTGAAAAACATTTTTGACCATACCTGTTACTGTTAACTGCTGTTTTCCATTTTTGACAATGGGAGTTGGATATTTAAAAACATCATCACTACAAGAAGAGAGACACCAAATTACTAAAGGTAAATATATTGTTTGGTGTGTAAACAAATGTTTCTGTCAGCAGTGGTGTAATTCTGCAAGTTTGACAAGCAGAAAGAGCGAGGGCCAGAATCTGCCAAAGTCTACCAAACTCTGCCAAAGTAGAGTCTATGACGCTTACATCGCCTTCTTTCCAGTTAAACAAAACTCCAGAGAACAAAAATGTTGATGCCAGTAGAACCACAGGGTAAAGCACTATAAAAGATGAAAAGAGGAAGGAACCAGGGCAAAAGGGAGAACAAAATCAGTGGAAGGGAAAAGAACATGGGTGCAGCATAGAAAAGGACAAGTACTGACAATAATCATTTAAGGATTAAACATCAGGCATCTAAAATCCTTCCTGATTCCCCCAAAATGTTCGTGCATTTGAATCCTGTACTCCTGAGTAAGTTAAGTTATGACTAGACTTCTACAATGGCAACAGTGCAGAGAAAGGCAAGAGCTGTAACCAGAGTACAGCAATAGCTACAGCCATAGGTATCTGTGTATATATTGCTACATACATTGCTAAAAGGAACTACACAGGAGAAATGAAAGGACTTAAATAAACTAAAACTATTAATAACTCAGCTGACATTAATATTAAAATAAGTAGGTTGAGGTAGAAATAAGGCTAACTTTGTCAGAGTAAGACAGATATAGGTGGAAGGTTAGAAGGAAAGAAGACTGAGCATTATCTCCCTGTTTTTCAATTTCACATCCCTGAGAAATCAAGGTAAAATTATCAAGAATGGTCTTGAGGATGAGACAAATGGGTGGTGGTAGCGGAATACATCTTCCTGATAATGATATTTTTGCCCACTCTTCCTGAAACAACTTGTCCAAAACACAACAGCATGCTCTTTAGTTTTACTTAGCACAGAAATCGTTAGAGTCATAGAGGACATGAAAGGATTTAAGAAGGAAAGCTACAACTCCAGGTCCAATCCCAAAGGCTACCACCTGGAAGGGCGAAAAGATATCTAGTAGAGAAGAGATGCAGGGAACAAACAAAAAGGTGAGTCCAAGCCAGATTTTCATCACACCTTACACTAATCATAAATCTATTACCGTTTCCATATTACTTACATATTAGTTTTTGCTATTTTGCTGATGGGTTATCAATGCATGTATTACTTTAGGTATAGGTTTTCAACTTTGAGTATCCTTTCTAAAAATCAAATCTAATCATGTCTCTCAACTTACAATCTCAATGGTTCCCTATGTCCTATGAATTAAAAAAAAAAAAAAAATAAGCATAACATGAAAGACCCTAGACAAACTGGCCTGTATCTCCCTGTCCATACTTCTTTTCCACTACTTCCAATTTTAGACTCCTCCCAAAACCATACTTTAGCATTTCTATATCCCCAGTGCTCAGCACTATGGCACACAGTAATACCTAACAAATATTTGCTGAATAAGTAAAACTTAAAAACAGCAATTACACTATACCTTGACTGAGGAGCAAAACTATCTTTTACAAAATTTGTTTTTTCTTTGCAGCTTGAACTGGCTCTATGTAAAGTCTTCCTTTTCCTGGTTTCCTTATAACAAGCATTCACTGGATTTGCACTCTCTAACAGGGTCCTCATCTGCTCATCATTTGAAGATGCTTTAGACATAACTGCAAGGGCCTTATCATTCTGAGGCTGGCCAGACTGGCTTTTATTCTCATCTTCCACTCCGGTACCTCCACCAGTATTATGTGAAGGGAGGGGGTTCCGAATATTTATCTTCACAGATGAAAAACTACCTTTATACTCTTCTCTCTGCATGTAATTCTATAAATGTAAAAATGACAAGTAAATCATTTCAACATAATTAATTAGCTTTATAATCAAACTTATATTCCCATCAATGCAAAAACCAGTTTACGACTGCCACTAAATAAATATGACCAAGGCAGTCTGCATTAGTACAAAAAGGGGAATTTATTCAACAACTGGTGTTGAGGCAATTGGTAGGCAACTGAGGAAAAATAAGCTGGATCTATATCTCATAATTTATATAAACATAGAGTTGACATGAGCCAAATATTTATATGAGTTGAAAATACAAGTAAAATTACATATGTATCAAAGAAACTACGATACTGTAATATCCTTAAAGGGAGGCCTTTCCTGGTGTTACATAAAGTAAACCGTAAAAAGAAAAAAAGTCTATATTTGCTTCATAATTTTTTTAAGTTCTGCTAAAGATCAACAAAATTATTATAAATACTAAACCACTTAAAAAATACAACAAAAATGTTTAGTTAATAAGAAATACAATAAAATTTTTAAAAATAAATGTAAGAGAAGACGAAATAAATAGAAAAAAAGAAAGAACAACATACAACCAAGAGCATGATGACAGACTTAAACTCAAACATATCTATAATTTTGTTAAATGCAAATGAAGTGATTATATCAATTAAAAGTCAAAGATTATCAGATAGGATTAAAAAGACTAAATATATACTGTTTGCAAGAAACCCATGTTAAATATAAAAATATAAATAGGTTCAATATAAAAGAATATGCCCACAAACAGATGAACAGATAAAAATAATGTGGCATGTATCCACACAATGGAATATTATGCAGCCATAAAAAGGAACAAAGTACAGATATATCTACAATATGAACCTTGAAAACATTCTTTTAAGTAAATGAAGCCAGTCACAAAGGACCACATATAATTTAATTTCTATGAAACATACAAAACTATGACAAAGTAAATTTGCAGTTGCTTTAGGGCTGGGTGGAAAGGGGACAGAAAATGGAGAGCAATAGCTTTTCATCACTTCTTTCTGAGGTGACAAAATGTTCTAAAATTTACTGTTGATGGCTGTAAGTAACTGTAAATGTACTAAACACCACTGAATTGTACATATTAAATGGACAGTATGAGAATTATAGCTCAACAAAGCTGTTACCAAAACTACATGTAAATATGAACATAAAAATATATTTTAAAATATGCATATGAGATCTGACAAGTCTGCTAACTTAATTGTTCTAAGTGCTAAATACCTCATTGCTGAATATCACTAGGGTCACCTTTGAAGTACTCCCTTTGGGAAGCAGTGTACCAATGCCAGCACCTAGTCCACACTTCAAAGCAATTTTGGAACTCTTCTACTCAAATGGCCACTGCGTATGATGTCATGGTGGCAAGTTCATGAACTTAATTGTATAGTTGTCTGTGAGGGAGCTTTGAGCCAATAAACAAATAACTGTACTAGAACACCATCCCTATTCACCTGATTTGGTCCCCAACAACTTTTTGCTTTACCCAAAGATAAAGGAAATATTGAAAAAAAGATATTTTGATGACATTCAGGACGTCAAAGACAATACAATGACTCTAATGGCCATTCCAGAAAAAGAATTCCAAAATTGCTTTCAAGAGTGGACTAGGCACTGGCATTGGTGCCTGGCTCCCCAAGGGCAGTACCTTGAAGGTGATCATAGTGATATTCAGCAGTGAGGTATGAGCACTTTTTCTATGATGCGTTCATGACATTAACTGGCAGTCCTCGTACATATCAGGCTTTACTCTAGAGATCCTTATATTGAATAAAAGGTAAATCCCAATAATAAAGGAATGTTGAAACAAATTACAGCATGTCAACAACACAGAATATTACTCAGTAATTAAAAACAATGAAATTACTATAGTAACTTAGAAACTTTTTATTAACAAAAAATACACAGGAAAAAAATGTGCAAATACATGTGCACAGGAAGATGGATAACTAATTCTCTACCTTTTCTCTTTCTTGAATTTCTATTATTCAGATGTTAGGTCTCTTGTTTCTATTTTCCATATTTCTTACCTTTTCACTCATATTTCCACATTAAAAAAATGTTTTTGGTCTATATTCTAGGATAATTCTCTAAGTATAATTACTGAATTTTAAATTTAAAACTACTACAATTTTTTTAAAAACTTAGCAAGAAAAACATTTTTACCCTCCAACCTCTACAGTTTAAAAATATCTGAAAACAGTTCTATATTCTTTGAAGCAAAGAAGCCAACCTCATCTTTTTCTCTTTCAAGCTGTTTCAATCTGTGTAGAATTTCTTTTGCTTTCTTCCAGTACTCTTCCATACCCTTCTCTTTCACATTAATGTCCTGTAACTGTTCTGCTTCATTTTTATCAGAATATTCTTCTATACTTAGAGACAATTTCTCAGCTTTGTAGAAAGGAAAAAAATAGTGAGTTTATCCATTACTAGAAATGCTATTTTAAACGCTTTTAATCAGAACATCCTCATATCCTTCCTTCTCTAAATTTTACCTATCTAGGCTATTTTAACTACCTAATACTGAAAAGTAAGTGGTAAAAGTACTTGGCAGAGGCCCAGGATCCAAATACACTCACCCTTCACTTATTAACATGGTTAGATTCCAAAAACCAGGTCATTATAAGAAAACTGGCATTGTGTGAAAATGGAGGATTGCTCACACCAGATCACAAAATGAAAGATGACTACATCATTACACCACTAGCAAATTACATAATTACATAATTGCTAAACCACTCAGAATCACTGCCCAGCCAAGCTGACATGTAACCTTAGCCATCACAGCCAGTGTTACTCTTGCCTTGCGCATCTTGGCATTCATCGATGCAGGACATATGCTGTTAACATGCAAAACAGAAGTAGATTTTTTTTTTGATTACTCTCGTAAATGTAAAATATCAGATAATGTGATAATTGGTCAGTGAGAAGTAGGTATAGTCATATATTAGACCATCCTTCAGTTACAGGAAGGAAAACTGCACAAATGCAAATTATGCCAGGTGTATAATATCTTCAGGTGTTTAGATACTAGTTTAAATGTATTTTCTGAAACAGTTTACAGAGTGGTTCCTTCTTGTAATCTTTTATTTCCTACAGTCTTTCCACATACTGGGTCAGAGCAGTTTTTCGTCTACAATGACTGAAATCCTTGTTGTGACCAATGCCCCCTGTGCCCCAGCCACACTGGTCATCAGTTCCTTGAATGCATCAGATTTCCTCCAACCACAGGGCCTTTGCATCTCATGGCTGCTTGTGCCCTCACCCATCACAAAAACTCCTTTCTTTTCACCCCATTAACTCTACACCTACAGATCTCAGCTCAAGTATCATTTCCTCCTGAAGTCTTCTCTGTCCCAAGTCTAGGTCAGATATCATTAATACATGCTCTTAAAGACCTGTATTCCATCCCTTCATAATCTTTATGATGACTGACAATATAGTAGTAATACATTCGTTGTTGAGGTTATTCAGTTACTATATACTTCTCCCCCCTACTAGTCTGTCAGTTTGTCATACTGTGGGGGCTTGCATGTTGCTGTATGCTAGGCCACCAGCATTCAGATACCAGCAAGGTGACCCATGGTGGACAGGTTTCAGTTGAGCTTCCAGACAAAGAAAGACTAGGAAGCAGGACCCAGCAGTCTAATTCTAAAAGGTGAAAACCCAGTGAAAACCGTAAGAACAGTAGCAGAACACTGTCAGATATAAAACCAAACCAAACCAAACCAAACCAAACTCACTGCCGACAAGTCGATTCCAACTCATAGCAACCCTACAGGATAGAGAAGAACTGACCCCTAGAGTTTTGAAGGAGTGCCTGGTAGAGTGGAACTGCTGACCTTTTAGTTAGCAGCCACAGCTTAACCACTACACGACCAGGGTTTCCTTGTCAGATATGGTGCTGGACAATGAGCCCCACAGGTTGGAAGGCACCTGAAACATAACTGTGGTAGAGCTAGCCCCCTCAAAGTAAAGTTGACCTTAATGACACAGATGGAGTCAAGCTTTCAGGACTTCAATTTGCTGATGTGGCACGACTCAAAATGAGAAGAAACAGTTGCAAACACCCGTTAATAACCGGAACATAGAATGTACGAAGTATAAAACTAGAAAAATTGGAAATCGTCAAAAATGAAACAGAACACATAAACATCAATGTCTTAGGCATTAGTGAACTGAAATGGACCAGTATTGGCCATTTTGACTCAAACAATCATATGGTCTACTATGCCAGGAATGAAAACTTGAAGAGGAATGGTGTTGCATTCATTGTGAAAAAGAACACTTCAACATGTATCCTGAAGCACAATGCTGTGAGTGACAGTATAATATCCAAACACCTACAAGGAAGACCAGTTAATACAATTATTATTCAAATTTACACACCAACTACTAACGTCAAAGATGAAGAAACTGAAGATTTTTTTACCGGCTTTTGCAGTCTGAAATTTATCAAGCATGCAATCAGGATGCACTGGTAATTACTGGTGATTGGAATGCAAAAGTTGGAAACAAAGAAAAAGGATCAGCAGCTGCAAAATACACAGCCTTGGTGATAGAAATGATGCTGCAGATGGCACGACAGAATTTTGTTAATACCAATGACTTCTTCATTGCAAATATCTTTTTTCACCAATGTAAATGGCAACTACACACATGGACCTCACCAGATGGAATACACAGGAATCAAACTGACCACATCTGTGGACAGAGACAACGGAAAAGCTCAGTATCAGCAGTCAGAACAAGACCAGGGGTTGACTGCGGCACAGACCATCATTTGCTCATACGTAAGTCCAAACTGAAACTGAAGAAAATGAGAACAAGTCCACGAAAGCCAAAGTACAACCTTGAGCACATCCCACCTGAGTTTAGAGACCATCTCAAAAACAGGTTTGATATGTTGAACACTGATGACCGAACACCAGACAAGCTGTGGAACAGTATGAAAGACATGATACATTAAGAAAGCAAGAGGGCATTAAAAAGACAGTAAAGTCCACACTGGATGTCTGAAGACACTCTGAAACTTGAACATCAAGTAGCTACAGCAAAAGGACAATGAGCAAAAGGAAGAAATTACGAAGTAAAAGAACTGAACAGATTTTAAAGGGTAGTCGAGAAGACAAAGTGTTACAATGACATGCAAAGCCCTGGGGAGAAAAAACCAAAAGGGAAGAACATGCTCTGCATTTCTCAGGCTGAAAGAACTGCAAAAAAAATTGAAGCCTCAAGTCGCAATCGTGAAGGATTTTACAGTAAAGATATTAAATGACTCAGGAAGCATCAAAGGAAGATGGAAGGAACACAGAGTCATTATGCCAAAAAGAACTGGTCGACATCCAACCATTTCAATAGGCAGCATGTTACCAGAAACTTTTGGTATTGAAGGAAGACGTTGAAGCTGCATTGAAAACACTGGCAAAAAACAAGGCTCCAGGAACCAATGGAATTATCAATTGGGATGTTTCAACAAATGACGCAGCACTGGAAGTACTCACTTGTCTATGCCAAGAAATTTGGAGGACAGCTACCTGGTCGACCAACTGGAAGAGATTCCTATTTATGCCTACTTCTAAGAAAAGTGATCCAACCAAATGCATAAACTATCAAACAACATCATTAATATCCCATGCAAGCAAAATTTTTCTAAACATCATTTAAAAGCAACTGCAGCAGTATATTGACAGGCAACTGCCATAAATTCCAGCCAGATTTGGAATAGTACATGGAATCAGGGATATGTCAGATGGATCTTGGCTGAAAGAATACAATACTAGGAAGATGTTTATCTGTGTTTTATTGGCTATGCAAAGGCATTCAATTGTGTGGATCATAACAAATTGTGGATAACACTGCAGAGAAGGGGAATTCCGTAACACTTAACTGTGCTCATGAGGACTGTGTACATGGATCAAGAGGCAGTCATGAGAACAGGACAAGGGGACATTGCATGGTTTGACTGTATGTCGAAGTATCATCTTTTCACCACACCTTCACAATCTATGTACTGAGCAAATAATTACAGGAGCTGGATTACACGAAGAACAAGCATCAGGATTGAAGGAAGACTTACTAACAACTTGCATTATGCAGATGACACAACCTTGCTTGCTGAAACGGAAGAGGATTTGAAACACTTAGTGTTGAAGACCAAAGATTACAGCCTTCAATATGGTTTGTACCTCAACACCAAAAAACAAAAATCCTCAGAAAAGTTTGAGGTTGTCAAGGATTTCATTTTAACTGGTGCCACAATCAATGCCCATGGAAACAGTAGGCAAGAAATCAAAAGACACGTTCACTGCATTGGGTAAACATGCTGCAAAAGATCTCTTCAAAGTAATGAAAAGTAAAGACACCACCTTGAAGACTGAGGTGCGCCTGACCCAAGTCAAGCTATTTTCAATTCCATCATATGAATGTGAAAGCTGGACAATGAATAAGACAGACAAAAAAAGAACTGATGCCTTTGAACTATGGCGTTGGAGAAGAATAGCGAATATACCATAGACTGCCAAAAGAGCAAACAAATCTGTCCTGGAAGTACAACCAGAGTGCTCCTTAGAAGCAATGATAGCAAGACTGTCTTACATACTCTGCACATGTTGTTAGGAAGGATCAGTCCCAGGAGAAGGACATCTTGCTTGGCAGAGGGTCAGCAAAAAAGAGGAAGACCTTCAACAAGATGGATTCACACAGTAGCTGCAATGATGAGCTTAAGCGTAAAAATGACTGTGGGCACGGCACAGGACTGCACAATGTTTTGTTATACAGGCGGTGGCTATGAGTTGGAACCCACTAGACAGCACCTAATAACATCTACTTCTCCAGTGGAACAGTACTACATGGAGTGTTTTTGCTTATCACTGTATCTCCAGTGCCCAGCATAGTGCCTCATGTATAACAGGTACTCAAACATTTTTAAAATAAATTAATGGATCTTATACTCTAATGTTATAATAAATCACTCTTAACATCCAAATATAAGTCCTACAAACTAACTTTGTCTATATTGCATAAAATACATGAATTATTTATACTGCTGCTGTGTTTCATATAGGTTTGTACACGCAGAAAATACCTAGTTGTCATAGCCAAATTATATGCTTTGCTTTCCAAATGTACAAAGAGCCTGGTTACTAAAGGGGCTTACTCAGCAAAGTAGAAATAAATTCCCTTTTATAAGCTCTGGCTGATATTTTCTTAAAGAAATGCAAACTTACTGGCATTTTTGCAGTTGTGAAGCACAAAAATGGCAGCTCTGTTAAGCTCTTCGTTCTGAGATTCAGTTATGGCTTGTATCATACGTGGAACCCCATTGTTTTTAAAAAGGTCATGCTGATTTTTCTCTGAAAAGTGTATAAAAAATTAAAGCAAAAGGCAATTATTCTAACACAAGCTATCTGCCAAAACCAAGAAACCAAACCCACAGCCACGGAGTTGATTCCAACCCACAGCAATCCTATAGGACAGAATAGAACTACTCCACAGAGTTTCCAAGGACACCTGGAGGATGCAAACAGCTGACCTGTTGGTTGGCACTTAACGAATATGCTACCAGAGCTATCTGCATGAGGTCATAATTCTTTATTGTGATAATTCTGAACATATTTCTTTTAAATAAAGAAAAACATAAATAAATAGCTCCAAAAGTATTTTCAACCTAGGAATGAATCCACCTTCACAAAATACCTAAACCTCTTTAAGTGATGATCTAGTGTCACACCTGGTAAGAGTAGTGTCATACCTTCTAAGAGCAAACAAACTGCTCTGATTGGTTTGTTTTTAAAGTACTGCTGTTGTGTGCCATCTGGTCAATTCTGACTCGCAGCAACCCTATACGACAGACTAGAACTGCCTCACAGAGTTTCCTAGGCTGCTATCTTTATGGGAGCAGATGGCCAGATCTCTTCTCCTATAGTGTAGCTAGTATGTCCTAAACACTGACCTTACTGTTAGCAGCCAAGCATTTAGCCACTGTACCACTAAGACTCTCTTTTTTCAAAGCATTTAATAAAAAAAAAAAAAAAGTCACCACTGAGTCAATTCAAACTCATAGAGACCCTACAAGACAGAGCAGAACTGCCCCCACAATGTTTCCAAGGAGTGACTAGTGGATTCAAACTGCTGACCTTTTGGTTAGCAGCCACAGCTCTTACCCCTAAATTACAGAGAGATTAAGAGAAGAGATAGAGAAATAAACTGATGAGGGGAAAAGAAAAGAAGGAAAAGAGCAGAAGAAACAAAAGAAAACTAGGTTGGGAGATAAGAAAGGGGTAGAGGTAGAGGAGAGAGAGAGATTAGGGAGATTAAAGGGAGAGAGGGAGAGAAGAAAGTGGAGAGCATTGGAAGGAAGGAAGACAGTGGGTAGAGGGATAGCACGAAGAGAATACATACAGGGCAGGAGGAGAGAGAGAAGGAATAAACAGAGAGAGAGGGCAGAGAGTGAAGAAGGAACAAAATGCAAAACAGAAGAGAAAGAATAGCAAGAGGAAACAGCAATAGAAAAAATCTCTGAAGGTTTTCAGCTTGGGAGAACAGGATCAGCTCTATGCAGCAGTGTGAACAGTAGATTGAAAAACTGAATTAAAAAAAAAGAGACAGGCTCACAGAGAGGACACAACTACAGTAATACCAGTGAGAGATGTAAAAGGGCTAAAAGCCTAAGCTGGCAGAGCAGCATTGGAAATGGACAGAAAAGGAGAAGAGGGGTAAACAGAAGTAAAACCAAGGACCTTAGTGGCTGACTGCATGCCATGCATGTGGAGGATGGGGAGTTAAAATGACTGGTCTTGAGCAACTAGGGGCAAGGTAGCACTTTCAAGCCTTTTATACAACTAGGGAGAGAAAAACAAAAGTGTATATTTTACTTTGCTGTTTTAATAAGCATACTAAGTAAATCCAATACTTACCACATGCCTCTATACAGTGACCAAGAGTAAGAATAATGCTAAATTTGTCTCCTGAATCCAAACTATCATGAAGCAGTAACGTCAGAAGTTTTGAAACAACATGGTACTTGGAGAGTATTACCCCAAAAGTAGCTATTAGCATAAAAGAGTAAAAAAAAAGTACAAACTTAAAAGTTGCATATACTATATATCCCACCCACCTCCAGCTTGTCCTGAGAAAAAGATACATCCATATAGCATCTAACATATATATAACATTTAGTATATTGAGGTTATGTATGTATAAATATAAATACACTGTAACAGGACAGTTGGCTTATACAACCCTCACTGATCTCTCGTCTCATACTGAAGATTTTCTACTAACATAATTTTTTTTGAAGAATAGTTCCTCCTTGTTAAGCATACCATTATGACTATGCAGGAGTACTGCCTACATCATCAGTGCCTGCCTGACACTCAATATGCTATTAATGGTCATTGTGCTACTATTAACGAGGCGAAGAAGCATAACAGAAGCCAAGATTTATCAAAGTTCAAAAAATCCACCATTTCAAGCTATACTTCTCCTTGAGGGCTTTTTAACAGAGTCCATCCAGATTCCAACAATTCTGACAGCACCAACAGGGTTGTAGATTCCTCATGGGATTACATCTTAATCATTTTTGGTACCTCTAAATTTCAGTTACTTGTGAATGTCAATAGTTCCTTACGACAAGATTCACAGGGCTACTGTTCCTCAGTGTCTGCATACGTGAGAAGCAGCCATGGGTTCCAGTCTGCTTCCACTACCTGCTTATTAAGGTGCAATGGGCAAGTCAGACCTTATGTTTATCAGAAAGAGGCATACCTATTTTAATTTTTATATAATTTAAAAAATCTATAAACCAAGTTTTTGATTCCTTATGTCTCCAAAACACCCTGATTTATCAATTTACAATGTTTAAGTTAATGCTGGTTTTTAAAGTAAGATGAAAGCTTGTGAATAACAGAACCTTATCTTGATTGTATCATTAGACTTGAATTCAGAAGACCTAGATTTGAATCCTTAGGTAAGTCATAACACCCATGGGCAAATAAGGAGTTGGATTACATCATTTATAAAGTGCCCTCCAACTTGTGAAAAACTGCAAGTCCAGTCTCTGTTAGTGCATAATCTGCCATTTCAACAACATTCACCCTGCTGAACTGAAACAAAGTGCCACTGTCAAAAAATTACTAAGCATTTTTACTCACGATTCTCAGCAATACATGCATTCACTGTTTTTATCACCACCACCGCAAGTTTAGCGCTGGCAAGAGTCTTGTGTGAATCAGATTCCAGTTTTACAAGAACTTGAGACAATACATCCAGTCCACCCACAGACATAAAGTATTTCTGAACCTCTGCTGAAGGAATAAAGAAATGGAACTATTAATATCTCACCTCAATAAGACACTGCACAAAACATGTTAACTTTTTCAAATACTTACTAAATATCCCCAAGTTAGAGAATATCTGATCGTGACCTATGTATGTATATAATCATAAAACAGATTACTTATGCAAGAGTCTCACTCTGACACAGTATAACTAAATGCACAGCATATTACAATGGTATATAATACATATAATTCTATATTATTTTTTTTGGGACGGTGCTAGAAATCTCATCGCATTTAGTGAGAACTTGCATATTTTACAAGAATGACATTAAACTCAGTAATCTGATAGCACTGCAATGAAGAGTGTCATTCATTTTACTTGGCATTGTAATTATTCCAACTTAACTCATTTGTCAGAATGCTTGAATCTACAAATGCCAAAGTAATGAAACTGTTCCAAAACAACACGTATTTCATCTATCTTATTTATTTTTTTACTTCTTGGAAGCATAAAACCAGAAAATATCATTGAGTCATGATAACCACTCCATACAGACTCAGTAACAGGTTATTTCTTGTAAAGTCTGGAGTATTTTGTTCACCTCTTGAAAATGATATTAATGAGAGAGTAGCCTGTGAGTCTCGTCATTCAGTAGTTTCCTCAGCTCTTATCTAGTAATGGGTATACAATAAATGAGTATACGACCTAGTTATTGTAATTCAGCCACAAACTTTCTGCCCAGTCTGCCCTAGTTCCATAAGACCCAAAATGATTTAAAGACATAAATTATTTGATATTGTTCAATAAAACATAGAGATCTTAATCTAAAAATACTTTCAGAATTTTCTAAATCTCGGAAAGGGACTTAATAAACATTATTTAAAGGCAAGCACACATTTTCAATATTACAGAGATCTCAGCCTTCTTTACTCTTTAAAGATGTTCTAAAAACTTCAGAAAAGTTTTACATGCTTAGATGAAAACAGCACTGTTAAAAGATTTATAACCATATCCTAATTCAGAATCATAAGCAGCAGATCCTAGTCTACAATTACCAAAACCTAACCCACTGCCGTCGAGTCGATTCCAACTCATTAGCAGCCCTAGAGGACAGAGTAGAACCAGCCCACAGAGCTTCCATGGAGTGCCTGGTGGATCTGAACTACCGACCCTTTGATTAGCCACTGTAGCACTTAACCAAGATGTCATCAGGATTACTGATTATAAAATGAATACTTTAGATTTTCTCTAATCTATATGTCATACTAGTTTGCTGACGGTAATGATAACTCATTCAAGCTGGCTTTTAGAGAAAGAAGAAATGTCAAGGCATCATGAAAACAGATTCCAATTTTTGGAATTCAACAGATAGATTCCTTTGCATGTGAAGTATGACCAACTGTTTCAAACGTCTGAACACAGATTTACACCAGCAATGTATGAAAGGTTCTAGTTGCTCCACAGCCTTGCCAATAGTTACTGTTGTCAGTCTTTTTACTTCTAGCCACGCTGCCAAGTGCCATAGAGTCGGATCTGACTCATGGCGACCCTCGAAGTGTAATAGTATCTCTTTGGATAGTGTGGATTGTCCTGATGACTAATGACGTTGAGGGGGCCAGTGGTGGCTCAGTGGTAGAACCCTGGCCTTCCATTTAAGGAAGAGTGAGTTTAATTCCCAGTGAATGCACCTCTGCACAGCTAGCACCCATCCATCGGTGGAGGCTGGTGTACTGCTGTAATGTGGAACGGCTTTCAGTGAGTTTCCAGACTAAGGAGGACTAGGAAAACACCAAACATCAGCCAGTGAAAACTATATGGATCACAATGGTTCAGTCCTGTTATGCATGGGTCACCATGAGCTGAGGACAGCCTGACGGCAGCCAACAACAATGACTATGTTGAGTTTATTTTCAAGTGCTCATTTAACACTCATATCTTCTTGGGAAAGCATCTATTCAAATATTTTGCCCACTTTTTAATCAGGTTGTTTGTTGTCTCATTTTGACTTGTAAGAGTTTTATTTTATACAAAAATTCCTATCAGTTGTATGCTTCCCAAACATTTTCTCTGAGTTTGTGACTTGCCTTTTCATGTTTTAACAGAATCTTTTGAAGATCATGAGTTCAATTTCAATGTTCAAGTTATCATTTTATTTCTTTAGTGGCTTACCTACCTGTGTCCTAAAAAATCTTTGTCTACTCAACTTTGTAAAGATTTTCTCCTATGTTTTTGTCTAGGTTTATAGTTTTAGCTCTTCTATTTCGATTTACAGAACATTTCAGATTACTTTTTGTATATTGTGTGAAATACGGATTGAGATTCATATTTTGGGTATACATATTCACTTTTCCACCATTATTTGTTGAAAAGATTATCTTTTCCCACAGGCAATTACTTTGGCATCTTTGTAGAAAAATCAACTGACCCTTATTATGTGTGGGTTTGTTTCTGAGGTCTCTGCTTTGTTCCACTGGTCTGTTTGTCTACATTGAAACCAATATTACACTTTCTTTTTTGTTACTTTTATTTTTTTCATTGTGTTTTAAGTGAAAGTTTATAATTCCAGTCAGTCACTCATATAAAAACTTACACACACTTTGTCACGTGACTCTAGCTGCTGTCCCGACACTGTGACAGCCATCCTTCCCTTCCACCCCGTATTTCTCACGTCCATTTAACCAGCCCCTGTCGCCCTCTGTCTTCTAATCTCACCTACAGAGATGAGCTGCCCAAGGTCACATTTTCTTGTTTATTTATAGTGAAAAATGAAATTGGGTGATTTAAGTCCTGCAATTTCATCCTTTTTCAAAACATACTGTACTATTCTAGGTCCTTTACATTCCATGTAAATTTTAGAATTAACTTGTTAATTACAGCCTGATGAGATTTTAATTGGGAATGCCATGAATCTAGAGATGAATCAAGGAGCCATGAGTCATGACATTCTAGCAATACTGAAACTTTACAAGCCATGAGCAAATCCCTCCCTGTTAATTTAGGTCTAACTTATCCCAGTATTGTTTTTTTAGTTTTCAGCACACTGAAAATTCCATGATGTGTGTATAATCTGCTCAATCAGAAATTAACTTGCTCTGTAAATTTTCACCTAAAACACAGTGAAAAAAATTTTTAAGAAGTTTATACAACTTGGCCTAAGAAGAATGCCTTGTTCACATGTCTCCAGAGGCCAGGAAACAGAATTAATAATGTTAACGTTTAGCCATGTATCCTTTTCATGCCTGCTAAAAGGCAGTCTTTATTTGCTCCATCTGATAAAAACCTCATTCATCTCTCTGAAATTTGGAACTCTGTGGCATCCTGCCTGGATGTTAAAGTATCCCTCAATTCACAAACCACTGTATTTCATAATAAAGCTTTTTGTTTTCATGTCTTAACAAGCAGTACCTATTTCATTATATGTATCCCCAAACATTTAGTTTTTTGACATTATTGCAAATGATGCTTCTTTAAATTTCCAAATCTTTGTTGCTAGTATAAAGAAATACAATTGATTTTTGTCTATACTAACCATGTATTATAAAACCTTGCTAAAATCACTTATCAGTTCTAGCAGCTTTTTTGCAAATTCTTCAGATTTTTCTACAGCAGCAATCATGTTATATATGAATAACTATTGTTTTCTTTCTAGTATTCCCTTATTGAAATCCTGGTAGTGCAGCAGTTAAGAGCTTCAGCTTTTAATCAAAAAGGTCAGAAGTTCAAATCCACCAGCCACTACTTGGTTACCAACAACAACATTCTCTTATTATCTTTTTCACTGTCTGTTGTGATTTATAGTGATGTCATCTCTCATGCTGATACTGGTGATTTGGGCTGTCTCTCCTGATTTTTTGATCAGCCTAGCTACAGGATCCATTTTATTGATCTTTTCAAAGAACCAGCTTTTGGTCTCACGGATTTTTTTCTATTGCTCTTCTTTTTCTACTTCACTGATTTCTGATCTTCCTTTTATTATTTCTCTTCCTTATACTTACTTTTAATTCAACTTGCTCTTTATTTCTAGTTTTTAGGGAAAAGTATAACCGATTTGAAACTTTTCTTTTTATGTAAACTTTAATATTATAAATCTCCCGTATGTGGCATTTAAACATGCTAGGTTTTCAAGTTGTGTTTTCACTATCATTCAGCTAAAAATATTTTCTAATCTCCTCTATGAAACTGTTTTATGCGTTTGCATATTATAGGGCTTTTCTGGAGATTTATTTTTACTCATTTCAAATTCAGTTCTATTGTGATCAAGAGAATATACTCTGTGGAGTTTCCGCTTTGCTTTCCAGTTGCTCTGTTCTATGTCATCTAGGGAGATTCAAAACCATGCTGCCATCATCATATTTCCAGTATCCTCCTAACAATATCTACGTTTAAGATTTTCCTACCTGCAATACTCTAAATGCATCCAAAGTGACACAAATAACTGTGCTTTGAAATTAATACTTACTATTATTCAAAAGAGTGAGTCCAATAAATGAGCAAATGGGGCGAATTATCTCAGGTTTCATGCAATTCATTAGCCAGTCATTAGCATGTGAAAAAAGTGAACAGCAAATTGTTTGATTGTCATCTGAAAGGAGAAAAAGTCGATCATATTCTAATATGACATTTGGAAAATAACAGCTATAGGAAATTAGAATCTTATCTCTGTTTTCATCTTTAGTACATTTTAACAGCTGAGATAATTACCATTTTGAGGATTGTTGACACAAACACACAGAGTACTGCACACTGAAGACCACAACTGATAACTCTGGAAAATATTTTCATCTGACAAATTCAACTCATATTTTGAAAGAACTGTCCTATGTGGTCAAAAAGAAAAGTAAGTAAATTAATACAGATGTGTTAAGATTTTAAGTAAAGAATAATTAATGATGCCAAGCCAAGTGCCGTTGAGTCAGTGATAAGAAACTTATATTTGCTTACTTGAACAACTGTGACAGAACTTCAATACAACCTGTTTCTCTCACAAGCGTTTGTCCAGTTTCTTAAAAAAAAGGAAGCCTTAATATGAATATGACCTTTCAAAGAAATTATTTCAACAATTAACTTTTAATCACTTATTTTTGAAACTTCAGTATTATAAAGTACAACACAGAATTACACTAGATAAAAATCTGTAATCAAGATTATTAGGGAAATGATACATCCAGAATGGAATTAATGAAAATGTTGATACACTGTGAAAAGCATACCCAGTGTCACTGAGTAACATGTGAAGTAATTGTTAAATGAGAATCTAGCTGGCATGTAATCTTTTACTGAAAACACAATAAAAATTTTTTTAAAAGATTTATGGAAAACACAATGCATACAATTAGAGAACAATAATATTTAAATTTCCTCTAAAAATGGCAAAACTTAATTTTGTATCATATTTCTGTATTAAAATATTAAAATATGCTTCAAAATAGAAAAAATTAAATTCAATCTTTTCTATATTTTCCAAAGTATAAAAAATAAAATCTAGAAGCATTTCAAATGCTTACAGATTTCTTAACAACTTGACAAATTATATACAGTAATTTTTTTTTAAATAACTTCAGCTTGCATGGCAGGTATATAAGAGTATACTATCTGCAATTTTTCTATGAATCTGCAATTATTCCAAAATAGTAACTTAAAAAAAAAAATTACCCTTAGCGAAAGGCTACATGAAATATATGACTATTGCTGACTGACAGACAGTAAATGCTTTAGCTAATGGCCAATTTAGCAGAAAATAAGCCAAACTAATTCATTAAATGCCTCTTTTGCTTTTAGAGCTGTTATTTTTCAATGTTAAGTTATATGAATCACTATTTCTTACAATAAACAATAAATACTGAATGATTACATGTCTGTTATTAGTTCTCCTTCAATGTCAGTTCTCAAATGCTAGTAAGATTAAAAAAACACTGATATACACACTAGACTAAAAAGACTGTCCCAATTTATCTTTAAAATATTTTTTACAACATAAAAATGAACATACTTACTATTATTTGAAACCAGAACCAAAATAACATAGACAGACATTCTTTTCAAATTTATGTTAGAATCATTATCAGACAGGAAGCAAAGTAAGTCTTCAAACAACTCTGAAGTACATAAAGTCTGTTGACAATACACTAAAAATAAAAACATAATTTTAATTATTACTTAGCACAATTCTTAAAACATAGTGAACAAAATACAAAGTTTTCAAACTGGGGATGGCTCTTAACCAGATTTCATTTAGCTAACGTTTATTAGTCACATAACATAATTTCTGACAAATTAATGTATGTCTACTCAATTACCAGAATAAAGAAGCCATATCTTAATCAGAAGTTCTCAAACTAGGTTCTAAAACACACATCTCAATCCTCTAGAATTCCCAGTAAAAATCTAAATAAACTAAAACTGAACTCTAACCAAAAAAATTTATCAGGCTGGGTAACAAGGGAACAAAAACAATTTACAAAAATTCAGAAAACTGCTTTAAAAACAAGGAAAGATACTACTACTATTTTTCTTGAAACTTTTCTAGAAATAAAAACTTCTCTTCAAAAATGAAAAAAAAATGGTATTTACTTGACAGTGGTTAATTCTTTGCAATAATCTTTCAATAAGCAAAAATTTTCAAATAACATAAACAGAGTGACACTACTGTTGTTAGGTGCCGTCGAGTCAGTTCCAACTCGTAGTGACACTATGAACACCAAAACAAAACACTGCCCAGTCTTGCACCATATCCACAATCGTTTTTATGCATAAGCCCATTGTTGCCAACTCATCTCATTGAAGGTCTTCCTCTTTTTTGCTGACTCTCCACCCTACTAAGCATGATGTCCTTCTCCAGGGACCGATCACTCCTGATAGCACGTCCAATGTATGTAAGATTCAGTCTTGCTATCTTTGCTTCCCAGGAGCACTCTGGTTGTACTTTTTCCAGAACAGATCTATTTGTTCTTTTGGTGGTCCATGGTACATTCAACATTCTTCTCCAACACCACAATTCAAAGGCATCAACTCTTCTTCTGTCTTCTTTATTCACGGGCCAGCTTTTGTACACATATGATGTGACTGAAAATACCATGGCCTGGGTCAGACGCATTTTAGTCTTCAAAGTGACATCCTTACTTTTTTAAAGAGGTCCTTTGCAGCAGATTTTCCCAATGCAATACATCTTTTGATTTCTTGACTGCAGCTTCCAAGGGCATTGATTGTAGACCCAAATAAAATGAAATCCTTGACAACCTCAATCCTTTCTTCACTGATGACAATGTTGCTTACTTGTCTGGTTGTAGGGATTATTGTTTTCCTGATATTGAGGTGCAATCCATACTAAAGGCTGTGGTCCTTGATCTTTATCAGTAAGTGTCTCAAATCCTCTTCATTTCTAGTAAGTAAGGTGGTGTCATCTGCATAACACAGGTTGTTAATGTGTCGTCCTCCAATGCTGACGCCTTGTTCTTTTTTGTATAATCCAGCTTCTCGGATTATTTGCTCAGCATACAGATTAAAAAGGTATGGTGAAAGGATACAACCCTGACGCATGCCTTTTCTGACTTTAAACCATGCTGCATCCCCTTGCTCTGTTCACACGACTGCCTCTTGATCCACATACAGATTCCTTAAGAGTACAATTAGGTAATCTGGAATTCCCATTCTCCTCAATGTTAGCCAGAATTTAGTATGATCCACACAGTCAAATGCTTTTGCATAGTCAGTGAAACGCAAGTAAACATCTTGCTGGTACACTTTGCTTTCAGCTAAGATTGATCTGACATCAGTGATGATATCCTTAGTTCCACATCCTCTTTTGAACCCAGCTTCAATTTCTGTCAGTTCCTTGTCAATATATTGTTGTAGCTGCTTTTGAACAATCTTGATCAGAATTTTACTTGCGTGGATATTAACGATATTGTTTGGTAATTTCCACATTCGGTTGATCACCTTTCTTGGAATCGGCATAAATATGGATCTCTTCCAGTCAGTTGGCCAGGTAGCTGTCCTCCAAATTTCTTGGCAAGAGTGATACCAATCATCATTTTATTCAGTGTCTAGAACAGTCATTAGAACCCCCCTCAAAGATAAGGACTGTGTCTTAGTTATTCCTATATTCCCAATACCCAGTTCTTAACAGGTAATTAACAAATGTTTAGTGAATGAAAATACAAGAATATAAAGCTGGTGTGACAAGCCAATGATTTAGATTCAACTGAATTTCAGGTGTATTGCAGAAAAAATAATCTTGTCAACATGAACTTCTGTATCCAAAACAAATCTATCCAAACACAAGATGGCTGTAGATTATCTTCATATTTCAATTAAAGCATTTGAATAAGACTACCCAGAAATTTTAAAATGCAACTGTACAATTATTTTTTTAGTAGTTTGTTAAAGTATGTACTTGAAAGATAATGAAATAAAATTTTAATATTTTACCATTTTGTTCTGCAACACTTCCTAATGTATATAAGGCTGCTTCTTTTACCATGCTGTGTTCACTGGACTTTGCGAGATTTTTTACAAACATCAAACCACCAATGTCCCGAAAATAAAAACTTGCATTACCTGTAGGATGTACAAACAAAACAAAATAGAAATTATCTGAGTCCTCTTTTAAGGATAAAATATATTATGTGAATAAAGTAACATAGTATATAGAAACTGAGGAGAAGAGAAAGAACTATGTCTGGCTGACATACCACAAGTACTACTGAGTTAGAATGATGGATAAAAATGCAGCATCATGTCTTACTGTTTTGTTGACAAATTGAATGAATAGTCATCAAAGCTTCCTTCTGTGAAAGAGGGTTGTCCATTCGATGCTTGAGACACTCCAATAACAAGTTCAGGTCAGTCTTCATTTCTAAAGAATAAAACTTCAGCATTTAAAAAATTTTTCTTTCAAAAACTAACCACTTTTATTTTCACTTATAATTACATATTCTATGTAAAATTAGCAAGTATGAATTTTATAATGCACAAGCAATAAAGAATATAAGAAATATAAGTGTTTAAATAAAAGAACTTAAAATTTACAACATATCAAAAAAATAATCCATTGTGACCAAGATGGATTCATAATAGGGATGCAAGGCTGGTTCAACATCAGAAGAACAATTAATGTGATGAACCACATAAATAATACAAAAGACAAGAATCACCTGATTTTGTCCATTGATGCAGAAAAGGCATTTGATAAAGTCCAACACCCAATCACGCTAAAAAACTCTCAGCAAAATAGGCATAGATGGAAAATTCCTCAATGCAATAAGGGCCATTTATACAAAGCCAGCTAACTGCCTACGTCACCCTAAATGGAGAGACTGAAAGACCTTCCCTTGAGAACAGGCACTAGACAAGGATGCCCACTCTCACCTCTCCTATTCAACATTGTACTAGAAGTTCTAGCCAGAGCAATTAGACAAGACCAAGAAATAAAGGGCATCTGCATTGGCAAAGAAGAAGTCAAAATCTCCCTGTTTGCAGATGATATGACTGTATATGCAGAGAATCCCAAAGAATCTACAAGTAAACTATTCAAACTGATAGAAGAGTTCAGCAAAGTCTCGGGACACAAGACAAACATAAGTAAATCACTAGGATTCCTTTATACCAACAACAAGACTGCTAACGAAGAAATCATCAAATCAATACCATTTACTATAGTCTCTAAGAAGATAAAGTACCTAGGAATTAATCTAACCAGAGAAATAACAGACCTTTACAAAGAGAACTACAAGCCCTTACTACAACAAACTAAGAGAGACTTAGAGAAATGGAAAAACCTACCCTGCTCATGGATAGGAAGACTTAACATTGTGAAAAGGTCTATTTTACCCAAAGCAATCTACTTATATAATGCAATCCCAATACAAGTTCCAGTATCATTTTTTAATGAGATGGAGAAACAAATCACCAATTTTGTTTGGAAAGGGAAGAAGCCCCGGATAAGTAAGGTACTACTAAAGAAGAAGAACACACTGGGAGGCCTCTCATTACCCGACCTTAGAACATATTACACTGCTACAGTGGTCAAAACAGCCTGGTACTGGTACAACAACAGATAGATCGATCAATGGAACAGAATTGAGACCCCAGACATGACACCATCTGCCTATGAACAGCTGATATTCGACGAAGGCCCTAAGACATTAAACTGGGGTAAAAACAGTATCTTCAACAAATGGTGCTGGCAAAATTGGATATCCATCTGCAATAAACTGAAACAAGATCCATATCTTACACCTTATAAAAAAACCAACTCCAACTGGATAAAAGACCTAAATATCAAATCTAAAATGCTAAAGCTCATCCAAGAAAAGGTAGGAACAACAATGGAAGTTGTAATACACAATGTAGACAGACTTCAAAATCTGTCAAACAAACCACAATCAACAGAAGAGAAAATAGATAAATGGGAACTATTAAGAATCAAACACTTTTGCTCATCCAAAGACTTTATCACAAGAGTTAAAATGCCACATACAGAATGGGAAAAAATATTTGGAAATTCTATGCCAGACTGACGCCTGATCTCCGTAATCTATAAGATACTACAAAATATCAATAAGAAGAAGACAAATCATCCAATTAAGTGATGGGCAAAGGAAACGTACAGACATTTCTCTAAAGAGGAGATCTGGGCAGCCAAAAACACACATGTGGACATGTTCATGATCTTTAGTTATTAAAGAAATTCAAATCAAAACTACAATGAGATACTATCTGACCCCCAAAAGGTTGGCCATGATCCAAAAAACACACAACAACAAATGCTGGAGAGGCTGTGGAGAAAGTGGAACTCGCCTACACTGTTGGTGGGACTGCAAAATGGTCCAGCCTCTTTGGAAAGCAATCTGGCACTTCCTTAAAAAAATGGACATAGATATACCAGTTGACCCAGTAATTCCACTACTTGGAATATATCCTACAGAATCAAGGCCATTCACACCAATGGACACATGCACATGAATGTTTATCACAGCACAGTCCACAATAGCAAAAAGATGGAATCAACCCAGATGCCCAACAACAGAGGAATGGATAAGTAAACAACGGTATACATACTCAGTGGAGCACTATGCAATGATAAAGAATAACGATGATTCCAGAAATCATCTCATAGCCTGGTTTCAACTGGAAGACATCACATTGAGTGAAAGTAGTCAGCGACAAAAGGACAAATATTGTATGGGACCCCTATGATAAGATCTCAAAAACAGACTTATGTATAGAAGAAAAGACTCTTTGACGGCTGCAAGGGAGAAGAGGGAGGGAGGGTGAGTGGGGTAGGGTTTAGATAGTTGGTAGAAATTTGATTGGGTGAAATCAATGATAGTACACATTAGAAACAAGAACAACATTAAGTGGACTTCAACATAACTTGAATACTCCTTCCTTCTTAACCCAATATTGCAAGGACAGAGTAGCTGGGGCAGGGAGTAGGGGACCATGCTCTTAGGCGAAATCAAGGCCAATTGGCACAACTAGCGTTTTGCTAAGAGGGCTCTCTGAACCCTACATTGGTGAGTGGCGTCTGGGATCTTAAAAGCTGCCAAGCTGCCATCCAAGGGGACAGAAAATGGTAACAACTCAGCAGGAACAGACGCTCACCAAGAACCAAAATGACATGGGAGAAGAGACAACCCAGAAGATAGACCCACATGAGTAGGTGCCTACATAGACTTGGGACTGGAAAAACCGAATGGTGCCCAGCCACCACCAGTGATAGCCGCAAAGGAGCTCACTAAGTTGAGTCTCACTGGCAACACAAGAATAAAAAGGGGTGCACCCTGAGATCTCTACTGAAAGACCACAATGGATGGTCCAGTGGCTTCAGGGTTCCCCTGGGAGCATGGCCCCTGACCCTGATGCTGCCCTTGCCCATAAATCATAATGAAGGTTCACTCTTTGGACACGAATGGATTGGACTTGGTGATGCAGAGTGACCATATATTGGATGCACTTTATAGTTCTATGCATCTATAGGATATCATCCTGCTGACCTCTGGCTGAAGTAAGGGGAGTGGGTGGAGAGGAGGGGACAGGAGACTGTTGGGAGGATGAAACCTGTATGGACCAGAGAGGAATAGTGTGCTGTCACAAGGCAGGGAGAGCAGTGGAAGCTGCATATAGGTAGGCATGTAAATTTATACGGGAATGTACATTTTCACTCAGTCATAATAAAAAAAAAGAACTTAAAATTAACTTCTTAGATTTTTCACCTTGCATGAAACATGGAGTAGAAAATGCAAATATTCTCTTTTTAAGCAAAACTACACTGGTTTAAATAGAAATTAGAAAGTATTTTGAACTAAATGAAAATGAAACGACATATTAGAATTTGTAGAGTGCTAAGGTTAGCAGTTCAAATCCACCAGGCACTCTTTGGAAACTCTACGGAGTAGTTCTACTCCGTCCTACTGAGTCGCCATCAGTCAGAATCAAACAACAACGGTTCTGGTTTAGTTTAAGGAGCTGTGGTGGTACAGTGGTTAACTGCTCAGCTTATCGCCAGAAAGTTGGCAGTTTAAACCCACCAGTTGTGACCTGGAAGAAAGAAGTGGCAATCTATTTCTATAAAGATTATAGCCTTGGAAATTCTACAGGGCCACTACGAGTCAGAATCAACTCAGTGGCAACAGGCTTGATCTCATTTACTGAAACAGTTATTTGTGATGAAATTTATAACCCTAAGTGCCTACTGGAAATCCTGGTGGCATAGTGGTTAAGAGTTACAGCTTCTAACCAAAAGGTCAGCAGTTCAAATCCACCACACATTCTGTGGAAACACTATGGGACGATTCTACTCTGTTCTACAGGGTCTCTATGAGTCAGAATCAACTTGATTGTAATGGATTTTAGGCTCGTATTGTTGTTGTCAGGTGTCTGTAGGGTCAGTTCTGACTCACAGTGACCCCATGTACAACAGAACATAACACAGTCTGGTCCTGTACCATTCACACAATCGTTATGCTTGCGTCCATTGTTGCACCAACTGTGTTAATCCATCTCATTGAGGGTCTTTCACTTTTTCACTACTCCACCAACATGATGTCCTTCTCCAGGGACTGATTCCTCCTGATAACATGTACAAAGTCTGTGAGACACAGTCTCACCATCCTCGCTTCTAAGGAGCATTCTGGTTGTACTTCTTCCAAGACAGATTTGTTCATTCTTTGGGCAATCCATGGTATGCTCAATATTCTTTGCCAACATCACCACTTACAGACATCCATTTTTCTTCAGTCTTCTTTATCCACAGTTCAGCTTTCCCACGCATTTATGTGGTGACTGAAAACACCACAGCCTGGGTTAGATGCTCTTTAGTCTTCAAGGTGATACCTTTGCTTTTTAATACTTTAAAGAGATCTTTCACAGCAGAGTTACCGAATGCAATGCCTATAAATATACTACCATGTATCTTCACTCAAGCTTTTAACAGTAAACCATTCATACTGTCTCCAGATCCTCTCTCCCATTTAGAACTCAATATTCTGCAACCTGACTGAAATTTATTAAATTTACTGCTAGTAAATTTAAATGCAAAATTCAGAGAATAGTTCAGCCTTTATCTGTGACACCTGACACTGATCGTCTTAAGCAATTTGCTACAAAGCATTCTCTTAAGACTCTGATTTCCAAGATACCACTCTTCACCTTTCAGAGAGTTTTTCTGTCTTTCTTGAGGGCTTTCTTTCTCAGCCAAAGCCTTATGTGATGATGTGCCTTAGGGAACACTATTCCCCCACACTTTTCTCTTTTAATTCAATATCTCCTCTCTGGGTAACCTCCTTGTCAACTTGTATCAACTTGGTTAGGCAATGATTCCCAGTACTGTATGGTTACCACCCTCCACTTTATGATTTTCCTATGTGTTATAAATCATACTCTCTGCCTGTGGTTAAAGAAGATTCAGGTGTGATGTAACACTCTTAAACTTCTAGCATTCTAGACTGTAAGAAAATTAATTTCTCTCTGTTAAAGCCATCCACTTGTGGTATCTCTCTTACGACAGCACTAAATGTCAAGACACTCCTTCATGCCTATTGCTTCAATTTCTATCTTTCTGACTTCCTCAGGATGACTCTAAAATCTTGTATATACCTCTACAAAACTACTTATTTTAATTACTAGCATATTGTTTCCCCAATAAAATATCAGTTTTCTCAAGCCAGGAATTACATGACAGGCACAGAGCCAGTGCTCAATAAATATTCACATCAATTTTGGAATGACTCTTCTGTTTCCTGGATCTTGTCAGATAAACTGTGGTATATTCTATGAACATATCATAAAACTAATTATTTCACTGTATTTTTATGCAAATAATGCTCACCTTCTATGTTTGTTTGTCACCATACTCTCCCCTTGCAAGGTGTTATCATAAGGACCACTATGCCAATCTTTATTTACATGGTGCTCTAAAAAAAAAAAAAATTAGCCTAGTGCACTTATGAAAACTCCTCCTAGGGGGAGGTGCAGCTGGCAAATGTAGAAGGTGCATGTTATTTATCTAAAATAAAGCACTACATGTGAATTTCTCACCTTGCGTATTTTTTGTGTCCTCACATTCCATGCTTCTTTTTGTATTGTTTCCTTATATTTCGTCTACAAGATAAAAGTATTCTCTCAGTTTAAATAAATATTTGAGACTACTAGAAGTATAAATGCAAAGCAGTTAAGAAAAAATAGTACTCCTGAAGCCAGAGACCAGGAATTGAATATGCAACTTATTAGATGTGGGAGTTTGGACAGGTTGTTTAAGTTCTCTGAAACTGTTTTCCTCACCTATAAAATAGGAATACTGCTACTTCATAAGGTTCTTAAAATAATTAAATTTGAAAACATATATAAATGCACTGTCATTCTTCAGTAGTACAGGCATTCAACAAATTTTACTGAAGAAATAACTGACTAATAGAATCTAATTGGTTGTTGTGGATTGAATTGTGTTCCCACAAAAATGTGTGTGGCAGTCTCACTAGGTCTTGATTCCCAGTTTTGTGTGATGTTCCTATATGTTGTAAATCCTACCTCTATTACTGGAAACCCTGGTAGCGTAATGGTTAAGTGCTATGTTTGCTAACCAAAAGATCAGTAGTTTGAATCAACCAGGCTCTCCTTGGAAACTCTATGTTGCAACTCTATTTTGTCCTATGGAGTCACCAAGAGTTGGAATTGGCTCGATGGCAGTGAACTATGATGTTAATGAGAGAGGTGGCTGTGTTAGGCAGAACTCAATCTATACCACTGCACTACATCTTGAGACAATCTCTTGGAATATAAAAGAAAGATATGCAAGTAGAGAGTGGCAGACCTCATACCATCAAGAAAGCAGTGCCAGGAGGAGAGCATATCCTTTGGAAAGGACCCAGGGTTCCTGAGCCTCACAGGCTCCCAGTCCAGGGAAAGTCTGACAACAAAGATCTTTCTGCAAATCCAAGAGAGAAAGACTTTCCCTGGAACTGATGCCCTGAATTTTGACTTTTAGCCCACTTTCCTGTGAGAAAATAAGTTTCTCCGTTTTACAGCCAAATACTTGTGATTTGTTTTGTTAGAGCAGTACTAGATGACTAACACCCTGCTCCTTTAGTTCTACTTCCTTAATTTCTTTCCTGTGAAGTTTTATCCCATTGCTTCAGATTGGTCAATAGTCCATGAATCAGTTTAAACACACACGCTTCAGATCTGCATTTCTCTTCACAAGATAAGCCTAATGCTAAAAGTTTTTTTCAACACCACCACCACTAAGTTTTAATTTTTGTTGATCTTTCATTTGTTAGAAGAATTTAAAAAATAACTAGCAACCGATATGACCTCTGGCATGCTGTATTTTAAAATGCTAAACTGATTATTTACAGAAATGTACAAATCCAAGTAACTTCTTAGATCAACAGATCAGGATTACAGAAAACTACAATATTCATTTACTCCAAACTAAAAGAAGTTAGCTAACAAAACTTCCTCAATTAAGGAAATTAAAGAGAAATAGCTAATCACCCTCTAGAGAGACACCTAATTATTTTCTATTTTTTATTCTCTCAAAATGAAAATAAAATTCCTAATCAAAAAATAAAATTAAGAAATAATAAATAAGAAATGCTTTTATAACATACAAATACATTCTAGTTTTGCTATTTTTTAACCCGAATATTCTGTTACATAATATTGTTAAAAGAATACTGACATTTACTTGAAATGTTTAATAGCAAGAAAAAATGCCTATGAAACAATGTTAACCCAAAAGGGCAAGACTTAAAATTTTGTCTACAATATGATCCCAACTAAGTAAAAGCAAACCTAAGAGTGGCTGTATACTGGGTAGGGCATCCAAACTGATGAGGAAGAAGTACAAATATCCCTATATGTAGATGATATGGTCTTATACACAGACTATCTCAAAGAATTCACAAGATAACTACAGGAACTAATAGAAGATTTCAGCAAAGTTTCCAGATATAAGATAAACATACAAAAATCAATTAGATTCCTCTACTCCAACAAACCAATCCTTGAAGAAGAAATCACCAAATCAATACCATTTATAATGGCTCCCAAGAAGATAAAATACCTAGAACTAAATCTAACCAGAGACTTAAAAGACCTATATAAAGAACGACAAGACACTACTGCAAGAAACCAAACTAAACTTACCTAAGTGGAAATATATACCTGGCTCATCGATAAGATGACTCAATATTATGAAAGTGTCAATTTTACCCAAAGCAAGCTATAGATACAATGCAATCCCAATCTAAATCCCAACATTTTTTTAACCCAATGGAAACACAAATCAACTTCACATGCAAAGAGAAGAAGCCCTGAATAAGTAATGTATTACTGAAGAAAAACGAAGTAGGAGGCCTTACACAACCTGATTTTAGAACTTATTATACCATCATAGTGGTCAAAACAGCCTGGTACTAATACAAAAACAGATACATAGGCCAGTGTAATGGAACTGAGAATCCAGACATAAATGTATCCACCTATGAAGCAGCTGATATTTGACAAAGGCCCAAAGTCTATTAAATGGGGAAAAAGTCTTTATGACAAATGGTGCTGGGATAACCGGATTTGCATCCACAAAAAAAAATGTAACAAAACAATTACCTCACACCATGTACAAAAACAAACTTAATGGATCAAAGACCTAAATATAAAATCTAAAATTATTGCTAATTATCCTCTAGGGAGATGCCTAATTATTTTCTATTTTTTATTCTCTCAAAATGAAAATAAAATTTGTAAACAAAAAATAAAATTAAGAAATAATAAATATGAAACGCTTTTATAACATACAAATACATTCTGGTTTTGCTATTCTTTAACCTACATATTCTATTAAAAGAGATATGGTTAGTATGTTGGAAGCACTTTATGGTTCTATACATCTATAGGATATCATCCTGCTGACCTCTGGTTGGAGGAAGGAGAGTGGGTGGAGAGGAGGGGAAAGGAGACTGTTGGGAGGATGAGACATGTATGGAGCAGAGAGGAATAGTGTGCAGTCACCAGACAGGGAGAGCAGTGGAAGCTGCATATAGGGGGGCATGTACATTTACATGTGAATGTATATTTTTACTCAGTTATGTTAAATAAAAAAAATAAAAAATAAAAAATAAAAAAAAAGAGATATGGTTAGGTACATTATATAAACATCACATGTAGTATTATGTTTATCATTGTATAGTATTCCATTGTACGTATCTGCCATTATTTGTCCATTTGTTCATAGGCACTTAGGTTGTTTCTGTCTTTTGCTGTTGTGTAACAGTGCTGCATAATACTATATAACAATACATTGTAAGACGGTACATCTTAGACAGCTGCTCACAAGCTTTTAAGACCTCAGACACCACTTACTAAAGTGGGATACAGAACATTTTCTAATAAACTTAGCTTATGGTAAACATTTTCTAAATAACTTTCTAATAAATCTTACAATGCTACATAACACTATACAATGATAAATACCATAGAAGAAAAAACAGAGACAACACTAGATGCCCTAATATACACATACACAGAATACAAACCATGACTAACAACGCACAAATACCAGAACAGAACCTAGACAACTGGGAGCTCCTAAAAATCAAACACTTATGCTCATTAACAGACTTCACCAAAAGCATAAAAAACCAATCTACAGATTGAGGGAAAAAAAGGATTGGATATGACATATCTGATTATGGTCTAATCTCTAAAATCTATGAGGTACTGCAAGACCTTATCAACAATAAAAATTATCCAGTTAAAAAATGGGCAAAGGATATGAACAGGCACCTCACCAATGAAGACGTTCAGGCAGTTAGCAAATACATGAGGAAATGCTCACAATCATTAGGAATTCTTCAAGTCCAAACTCACTGCCATTGAGTTGATCCTGACTCATAGCAACCCTATAAGGTAGAGCAGATTGCCCCATTGAGTTTCTAAAGAGCACCCGATGGATTTGAACTGATGACCTTTTGGTTAGCAGCCACAGTATTTAACCACTATACCACCATGGTTTCCCACTAGCCATCAGAGAAATGCAAATCAAAACCACAATGAGATATCATCTCAACACCAAAGCTAGCACTAATCCAAAAAGCACAATATAATAAATGTTGGAGAGGTTGTAGAGAGACTGGAACACTTACACACTGCTGGTAGGAATGTAAAATAGTACTTTGGAAATGGATCTGGTGCTTCCTTAAAAAGCTAGAAATAGAAGTACCAGCAACCCCATTCCCTGGAATATATCCTAGAGAAAAGCCGTCATACAAATATATACATATACACCCACGTTTATTGCAGCACTGTTCACAACAGCAAAAGATGGAAACAACCTAGGTGCCCATCAACAGACAAATGGACAAATAATGGCAGATACATACAATGGAGTACTATACAATGATAAAGAACAATGATGAATCCATGAAAACATCTCACAACATGGATGAATCTGTAAGGCATTATACTGAATGAAATTAATTGTAAAAGCACAAATATTCTATGAACCAACTATCACAAGAACTCAAGAAAAGGTTCAAACATGGACAAAAACATTCCTTATGCAGAGGGAGAGAGGAATTCACTAACTAAATTAAAAAAAACCCACTGCCATCAAATTAAGTCTGATTCATAGTGACCCTGGAGGTCAGAATAGAACTGCCTCATAGAGTTTCCAAGGAGTACCTGGCAGATTTAAGCTGCTGACTTTTTGGTTAGTAGACACAGCACTTAACAACACTAATCAGATAGTGGACACAAATTATCTTAGGTGATGCAAAGAAAAATACACAGTATCGGAGAAGTCAGCACCACTGGACTAAACCAAAAGCTAAGAAGCTTCCTGAACACCATCAAACACTTCAAGGGACAGAGTAGTAGGGGTTGGGACATAGGGATCATTGTTTCAGGGGTCATCCAGGTCAACTGGCATAACAAAGTTTATTAGAAAATGCTCCATATCCCACTTTGGTGAGCAGTGTCTGAGGTCTTAAAAGCTTGTGGGCAGCCGTCTAAGATGTACCAATTGGTCCCAACTCACCTGGAGCAAAGTGGAATGAAAAGCACCAAAGACACAAGGAAAATATAAGCCCAAGAGAAAAAAGGGCCATATAAACCAAAGACTCTGTCAGCCTGAGACTGGAAGAACTAGACAGTATCCAGCTACCACCAATGACTACCTTAACAAGGAACACAATGAGTCCCTGGCAGAGCAGGAGAAAAGTATGGTACAGAATTCAAACCCACATAAAAAGACCAGACTTAACGGTCTGACTGAAACTCAAAGAATCCTCAAAGACATGGCTCCCAGACTCTCTGTTAACCTAGAACTAAAATCATTCCAGAAGCCCACTTTTCAGGCAAAGCTTAACTAGACTATAACACATAAATACTTGTGAAGAGTGTGCTTCTTAATCACGAAGATATAGGAAACTAAATAGGTGGCTCCCTTCCAGAGGCAGGGTAAGAAAGCAGAAAGGGACAGGAGCTAGTCAGATGGACTGGGAAACCCTGGATGGAAGGGGGAGTCTGCTGTCACATTACAGGGCTTGCAACTAGTGTCACATAACAAGTACGTACATTTCCGAATGAGAAATTAACTTGAGCTGTAAGCTTTCAATTAAGGCACGTAATAACAAGAAAAAACAGAGTAGCAGGAAAGACAGCAACATATTAGCAACTGGTAGTGGTCTTATGGATGTTTTATTCCAATAT
Source organism: Heterohyrax brucei (assembly GCA_028571685.1). Classification (NCBI taxonomy): domain Eukaryota; kingdom Metazoa; phylum Chordata; class Mammalia; order Hyracoidea; family Procaviidae; genus Heterohyrax; species Heterohyrax brucei. The sequence continues at coordinate 56,475,574 of CM053161.1, read as the reverse complement.
TTTCTATTTTTCTCAATTTTTATAATAATAGTGATGGCTTCTAATAACGAGTAAATGCCTTATAGTGGGCCAGGCTCTGCTCTTTACAACTACAGTCAATCTGCATCATTTATGGAGACCCTATTTGCAAATTTGCCCCCTCACGAAAGTTTGTAACTCCAAAATCAATACCCATGGCGCTTTGAGGGACAAGCACAGAGCAGCAGAAAAATTGAGTCACTTGAAAAGTGCATTCCCAGCGGAGGTCAGACAAGTTGATGGCATGCCTTGTTTTAGCTCTCACAACGTAAGCAAGCGCCAGTCTATTTAGTGGTATTTTTTTTTCACTTTTTGTTAGTGATTTCACTATTTAAAATGGTACAGAAGCATAGGGCTGAAGCACTGGCTAGTGTTCCTAAGCACAAAAGACTGTGATAGCCTTACTGACAAAATATGTGTGCTAGATAAGCTTTGTTCAAGTTTTAAGTGCTATCAGCCACGAGTTCAATATTAATAACTCAGTAACATATATTAAATAATGAGTCTTTAAACAGATATGACAATAAAACATAGTTAAGTATTGATCATCTGCATAAAATGTTGTGACCAGAGGCTTACAGGAAACTAAGCCTGTACTTTTCCTAGAAGAAATGGTTCACTACTCACTAATTAGTGTCTGAGGCAACTTTACAGAAAATAACTACTGTAAATAATGAGAATCAACTGTATTGCCTTTTTAGTCTTCACAACAACCCTCTGGGGCTGCACAGGATGAGGATACATGAGGAGTGGCGAATATATTTGCCCAAGTTCATACAGTTATTAAGTGCCAGAGCTGGGGAGGAACCAAGAAAATCTGAGGATAGGGCCTACCCTCTCATTTTTTACTACACTACCTAATATATATAAAGGAATCCCGGTGGCACTGGTGGTTCAAGCAATCGACTGCTGAAAGGTCGGTGGTTCAAAACCACCAGTAGCTCTACAGGAGACAGATGTAGCAGTCTACTTCATAAAAAGTTACAGCCTTGGAAATTCTATGGTGTTGCTATGAGTTGGAATAGGCTCAATGGGCAGTGGGACCATATATAGCTTTGTATTCTTTTTGAGGAAATGAATGAAGATTTGGAATAAGAAAACTAGGTAAAAAAATGGACTGTTTAAAAAAAAGTAGACTTGTATTTTATGTAGATGCTTTTGTTTTATGTTTCTGGGGGGTGGTTAAGGACTGTTTCCCTCAATTTAATTAGCCAGTATATTTTGCTGTTAAATATGGTTTTATTTTTAAAGGACAATGTATAATTTTAAAATATAAACACTTTGAAATAAAAACTGACAAATGCTCCACTTACATCCCCATTTGTGTTCTGTTTCTGTTTTCTTTTCTTATACTGCTTTCTAATAAATGGTTACTAAATCAACTCAATGGCACTGGTTTTTTGGGTACTCAGTAAAGGTAATCCTGGTGGCAGAGTGGGTTAAGTGCTATGTCTGCTAACCAAAAGGCCAGCAGTTCAAATCTGCTAGGCACTCTTTGGGAACTCTATGGGGCAGTTCTACTCTGACCTCTAGGGTTGCTATGAGTTGGACCCGACTCAACGTTGGTGGGTCTGGTTTTTGGTTTTTTTGGTGCTTAGTAAGGACAGAGTTTGCCAAGTATATAGTAGTGTTAATGCAAGTCAATTTTTACTGGCTAAGTGCTTAAAAGCATCCACAGCAAATAACAACTTAAAACTGTCAAGATATCAATAATTGTAGAATTACATTTCAAATTTATAAAAGCAAATACAGTCTAGCCCCAGAACAAAAGCATCTTGTCAAATAAAGCAGTTATTCAATGTTTTCAGGAAATTGGTGAATAGAGGCAAACTGTCATGAACAAGATTTCAAATATCTTTATCTGTTTTCTCACAGAAAAAAAGACTGTTCCAGTTAACAGAAGAACCTATCCCACTTGCAAGTTTCATTCAATCTACTCCCCAAAACAGCTGTCAACTCAAATTCTGATTTCAGCAAGAACACTAGCTGGACACTACTTTTAACCGGGCTAGAACATGTTAACATTGAAAACTTTTGGAAATCTAACTAGTACGCTGTCAAAGACTGAATTATTTGCACCTCCCAACACCAAAATGCATGTATTAGTGTGGCTGGACCAAGATTCCCAATATTGTGTGATTGTCCACCATTTTCTCATTTGATGAGATATTCCCATGTGTTGTAAGTCCTATCACTATATTTCATAAAACGGATTAGTGGCAGCTATATTGATGAGACCTACAAAAACAGGTAGTGTCTTAAACTAACCTCTTTTGAGATATAAAGACAGAAGCAAGCAGACAGACATGGCAGCCTCCTAACACACACACAAAAAAAGCAGTGCCAGGGGCAGATCTGTAAAGCCTTTGGACATCTGGTCATTGTGCCTGAAATGTTCCTAGCCCACGGGAAGCCAGATGCATCACAGGCACCTTCCTCCAGAGCTGACAGAGAGGACAGCTTTCCCCTGGAGCTAGTGCCCTGAATTTGGACTTCTACTGGGCTGTGAAAGAATAAAATTCTCTTTGCTAAAACCATGCACTTGAGGAATTTCTGTTATAGCAGCACTCTAAGAAACATCCCAAATATTAGAAATGACATTTTTTCTGTGTAAACTTTGTTGGAGCTGAAAATTCTCACTACTAAACTGTCGACAGTAGATACGCAACTTGGGATTATAGCAGAAACTTTCCTTGTAAGTAGAAGCAAGGTTGTTGTTGGGTGGTGTCATTTTCAACTCATAGTGACCCTCCTGGAGAAAGGGTAAATGTGCAAATATATGTACAATAAATTGTCTTATAATAATTCAAACGGACTGAGAAATAAAAGTCAGGTATCAGAAAATATGTTGTGTGCACAAGGAGGTAGTTCATTTTAGAATATGAATTCTCCCAAACTGAGTACCCTGGAGCAGCCCTTTCTGCTAAATCCTCATTGCCTCATTCAAGCAGATCTGCTGCGTCGAGTCGGTTTCGACTCACAGTGACCCTACAGGACAGAGTAGAACTGCCCCATCGAGTTTCCAAGGAGCGCTTGGTGAACTGCTGACCTTTTGGTTAGCAGATGTAGCACTTAACTGCTACGCCACCAGGGTTTCCCTGTATACACAGGTAACTGATCTTCCCCAAAAGGGATAACTAATTCCACTGTTTCCTCATCAGCAATACCTGCTATGCCCTAGTTCATCAAAACAGCTCAAAGAACTCCTTTGGAGGAATACAGGTGGTTCTTTAGGGTCTTCTAGACCAAGGTTCTCAAAATTCCAAGGAACCAGGTGCTGGTTACAACAGGCACTGAATGAAGCCTACCGCAGGTAATTCACCACCTGCAGGTGGGGCCTAGCAATCTGCCCCTTTAACAAGCCCTGCCGCTTGACGTGATTTCTGAACACATGGTCCCCACAAATTGTGAAATGACCTCACCGGTGGATCCTAACCCTTCCATGCATCAGAATCGCCTGAGAGCTTTTAAAACACATATGCACCCAAAAGATTCCAAAATTCTATCAGGATCAAAAACTGCCAGGCTCCCGACATCTGACTAAATGGCAAGTGACAATTATTTTTTCCCACCAGCTGGTTTGGATCCTGCGATACGGGTCTGCTGCCTTCTCTGGACGAACTCTTCCCTGAGGCTCAATGGATCACCTCAGGAGCGTCACGTAAGAAGTGGACACCCAGGCGCTTCTCCGCTGCCGTTGAGGGCAGAGCTGAGCCAGCTGACTACAGACAGATTACCTACCGCAGAAAGCAACTGACACGGGAACGCCACAGGTGTCGTGACTGGGGCAGGAAACAAATATGCAGGAAGCTGAGCCTTTACCCTCAAACTCACGCGCACAAAGATCTTCGGCTTTTTCCCTCACTGCCTAGCTTCCTCGACGCCTGACTCCGCTTCCCGCAAAACCAGTAGGGCTACTTCCGCTGGGCGGAACTTCCGGAGTTCCGCCCCGCCCCCCACTCTCCTTCTGTCAGTGGGTTGGCCCTCGGAAGTTCCAACTACTATAGGGGCGTAGGGTGTGTGGATGTCTGGTCTTCAAGTGAAGAAAGTTAAAAGCGCGAAGGGAGAAATCCCATAAATCCACCGCCCTCAGTTTTTAGGGCTTCCATTGTAGAACCTCAAAGTGTTGGAAAAAAAGTATCCAGTTCAAAGGCCGCGCGCGTGCGTGTTTTCTCTCCCAACCGCGCCTCTTCGTGGGACCCCGCTTGCTGGCGCTACCTCTCCGTGTGCTGGGTATCTCAACCCCAACATGCTTCCACCCCCCATCACACCTGGCAGCCTCAGGCATTTATAAGCCTGGACCAGATATCTCAAGTGGGCCCAAAGCCCAGACACTCTTCAAGGTCTTGTCCCTTGCCTCCAAAGTTCAGTGTGACCCACCCCACAGGACTGCTAGGAGATGGAAGTGAGAGATCATCAGGGGCAGTGTCTGCTGGAATGGCCAAGCAAAGATTCAGCCCGCCAAGGCCAAAGAAAACGAAATTCCCATGAAGCCCTCTCTTGACAAGTCTAGCGCACGTCTTCACTTGGGAGAAACAAGCCTTACAGACTGAAGCAGCCAGTTTAGGGGCCTTAGGGTGCTGAAAGCCAAGTGACACGTTCTTCAGCCATAAACAAATCAGAAATAAACCCCATCCCCTGTCCCCTCCCATTCTCACGCAGCTTGTTTCTAATTACATCTTAAGGTTCAGGTTTTTCGCCCTCTGATATTCTGATGAATGCTACCAGTCCAATGTGATTGTTCTTTAAAATTTAAAGTTGTATGTAATACAGATGGAAAGACCCCCATAAAATCTCAAGTAGCTAAGTAAAGTAAAAATAATACCACATACAGGGGGAGCTATCTTGTATTCTGATAAAGCTACATATCTTGAACATGAATCTGGTTTAATTTTGCTCTTAGCTTTAATAATGTCCATAGCTAGAATCTACACATGGTTTAAATTCATTATTTTTTGATAAAAAATATTTTGAGCTATTTCCAATGAAACTCGAGGGATTTCTGTAAGTCATTTTAAAAGAGCAAGTTAGAATTAATGATTCAACTAGAAACAGATAGCTTTTATTCTCTTAGGAATATGATGGCTTCTCTTCCCATCTCCCTCCACTCCCTCAAAGAGCAAGACTACATTACAAAATGAGAAAAATGTTTATTAAAACAATTTAACAGCTCTCCCTTAACAGAATTTTACAGACTAGAATACAATTTAAAAGCAAATACATTTTCAGCCATTACCACTACATAGGGTGCTTTTTCTACAACTGAAAAGTTGCTGAAGTTTGCGACATACCACTATAAATGTAAGTGTTATTAAAAATTACAAATTGTTTCGTGATTATTTTGATAACCTCTTGAGCAGCAGCTCCTGCAAGGAAAAAGGAAAAAAGCAAATCTTTGAAAAGAATACGTATCAAGCATTATATAAAGACTCAATCTTATAAAGAAATACTTTTCCTTTCCAAAAGAAAGGTGTTCAAAATTAATCTAATTTCAGGAAACAGATCATAACCTGGAATCACCTGGAAGACATTATATTGAGTAAGATCAGTCAGTTGCTAAAGGACAAATGTTGTATGAGACCACCATTATAGAGACTTAAGATTAATGCACAGAAGAAATTAATGTTTGACAGCTGCAAGGGTGAAGAGGAAGGGAGAGGGATATTCATAGATTAGACAGTCCATTGCAATTCAGTTAGGTGAAAGGAGTGACAGCATGCAGTAGAAGGGAGTTCAGCACACCTGGACTACATCATAAGCTAAAAGGTTTTCTAAATACAATCCAGTATTTTAAAGGACAGACTAGCCGGGGCAGGGGTCTGGTGACCATAGTTTTAGGGGACATCGGGTTCAATTGGCATAACTAGTTTTTTCCCTAACAAAATGTTCTGCATCCCATATTGGCGACAAGTGCTTGCAGTCTTAAAAGCCAGCAAGCTGCTATCTAAGGAACATCATCGGCAATTGGTCCCAACCCACTTGGAGCAGATGAAAACAAACGACATCAAAGACATGTAGAAAATAGGAGCCCAGGAGACAGAAAGGCCCATGTGGTTGGGAGACTACATTAGCATGAGACCAGAAGAATGAGATAGTTCCCGGCCACCACCAATACTGCCCTGGCAGGGAACACCATGTAGAGTCCCTGATGTAGCATGAGAAGAGGGGTACAGATCTAGAACAAGAGGAACTCAGTTTTAAATAGGGGAGTCACAGATGACCTCTCATGGAAGGGTAACAGTTGAGCAAAGACCTGGATGAAGTGAGATGCTATAATGCCATGTATATATTATAGAACATACAAAAGCACAATAGCTCAATTTATTTTTTTCTCTGCTACAGGAAAGTTAAAAAGTGCAGTGGTGGCAAAGTGTCTACGGACTGGACTGCTTGTAGTCCCAGACAGTGACAGACAGATTAGATCACAGAGCTAGAACTCTAATGAAAGACCACCCTTTATGGTCTATCAGACTGGAGGGCCCCCTGAGAGCATGGCCTCGGGCTCCCTAACCCCAAACCGCACCTAGCACTGGGGCCAGCTCTCCAGACAAAGACTAAACTGGACTATACAAAACACGGAGTAAGGCTGGCAACCAACAAACCTTTGGACTTCAATATGCATGTGGGCTGTCCTAGAGGCTCACTGCTGGAGCCCAGAGAAGAGGGCGTCGGGGGTCAGATCTTGTTCAAAGGGTCAGCAAAGTGCCAGATGAAAGGAGAAAGTGTGCTGTCATGGGGTGGGGGACAGTTAGAAAAGAAGAGTAGTGCAAGTTCTGGGTGTCACATGGCAGACTGACACAAATTGTCAAATTGTTCTTAAATCACAATAAAATTTATTAAAAAGAAAGGTCAATGGTTCAAACCTAGCAGTCTCCATAGAAGATGTGGCAGAGTGCTTCAGTCAAGATTCCCAAACCCATAGTTCAGATGCTAAGAATACATATAACTAGAGGTTAGATGACTGGATAACTTGCCTTTCCAAACCAAAACCTATTGCTGTTAAGTTGATTCCAACTCATAGTGACTCTACAGGACAAAGCAGAACAACCCTACATGGATTCCAAGGCTGTAAACCTACAGAAGCAAATTGCCACATCTTTCTCCCACAGAGTGGCTTGTAGGTTTGAACTGCCGACCTTTTGCTTAGGCAGCCAAGCACTTTGACCAGTACACCACCAAGGTTCCTTCTTCCATAAAGATTATAACCTTGGATACTCTATGGAGCAGTTCTACTCTGTCCTAGACGGCTTCTATGAGTCAGAATCAACTCGACAGTAACCTGGTTTTGGTTTGGCAAGTTATCCAGTCATCCGCCTCTCTACTTCTGTCTATTCTTAGCATCTGAAGTGGAATCTGAATAAGCAATAATTTTCTCTTTCTGTGACTTAGAAGATTGTTTTGCTCTTGTGGCAAAAGAGACTTGGTTTTAGTTTAAAATAAATTACCCAGAATCAGGCTTTAACTTTTATTTATTTACATTGTTAACATTTTGAATATTAAATCTGGATCTGCCTTCAAAACATTAATAAGCTAAGAGGAAAATATCATGAACATGTAATTCAGACTACAGGAGATCATATGTGGAAGAGTATTTTTTTTTTTTCTTTTTTGAGGAAAATAGGATAAAGGAAGGAGACACAGGTAGTTTATAAAAGAGGTAAGTAAGTTTTGTAGTTATGCGTTAAAGAACAAATAGGTTTCAGACACATAGGAAACAGGGAAATTGAAGACAAATGGGTCCAGAAGAGCAAAGACATAGAAGCAGGAAACACATGGCATATCTAGGGGGAAAGTAAGTAACTTGATAAAATGGAGGCTGGAAAAATTGGGTGGAACCAGAACACAGAGATTTCTTTATTGTCAAGCTGAGGTGTGCATGCGCATGTGTGTGTATACTGGCAGAGCAGAGGGCTAGTTAAGTAAGAGATACAATTAAGAGTTATGCTTTAGAAAGGTTACTGATTCTTCATGACTTTAAGAGAGATTTTAAGACAGGAGAGACAGAAGGCAGAGACCAGTATGGCGGCTACTGAAATTATCAAGCTTCACATCATGCTTCACTGACATCCCTAAGTAAAACAGCTATGAAAACAAAAATTTACATTTAAGTAGTAACTGTGCCATACAGAAAGAGACGACAGTCTTTTCATCTGTGAAACTCACCCCCCAAGAATGCAGCTATGGTATGTGGCTCAGCAGCTCCATATCGACAACTGTAGGAAAGAATTGAGACATGAACTTAAATTAGCCTTATGACAGAAAGGGACTTCTCTCTCACACACCTTAACAAGGACTCACAATTCATGGACATAGTCATCTTTCACCATTACAGATAATCCATACTCCTGCAGGAAGCCAGTGAGACAAGATTTCAGCTTTCCTATATCTTCTTCAACTTGATAGTTAGATATCCCTAGGGGAAAAAAAAATGATATATATACACATAAATCTTCATTAAAATATGTACATAGTTCAAAATTAATGGCCACTCCTTTAATCCAGTTTCAGATGTTCTCATTAAAAGAGTAAGGTGTGAAAATAAAGTAAGAACAAATACAATGAATGGATCAACATTTATAGATATCGGAAAATAGTAACAAAGTAGAAACACTAAAAGTTCTACTTCAATAAATCTGTTTTGTTCACAGCTTCACATCCAGTGTCTCAAACAGTACCTGGCACACAGCTGGTGCTCAATAATTCCTTGTTGGAAGAACTGAGTAAATGAAAAAGCAATGTCCTATTTCATGCCTTTTATAAAAATTATGGTGTTCCATTCAGGCAGCTAACAGATGCATGAGGAAACACTTGTGATTATGAGCCATTAGAGAAATCCAAATCAAAACTACAATGAGATACCATCTCACCCCAACAAGAATGCCATTAATCCGCAAAACACAAAATGATACATGTTGGAGAGGTTGTGGAGAAACTGGAACACTTATATACACTGCTGGTGAGAGTGTAAAATGGTATAACCACTGTGGAAATCAATTTGATGCTTTCTTAAAATGCTAGAAATAACAATACCATATGATCCAGCAATCTTCTTTGAATATACCCTAAAGAAATAAGGGTTATAACATGAACAGATACACGCACACCACTGTTTTGAACAGCACACTCCACAACAGCAAAAAGATGGAATCAACCTAGGTACCTATGAAATGATGAATGGATAAACTATGTTATATTCATACAAAAGAGCATTATACAATTATAAAGAACAACAATGATCTTGGGAAGCACCTCATAACATGGAGCTATCTGGAAGACATTAGGCTGAGTGACATTAACCAGTTGCAAAAGGACAAATACTGTATAAGACCACTATTGTAAGGACTCAAGAAAAGGTTTAAACACAGAAGAAAACTCTCTTTGATGTTTACAAGGGTGGGAAGAGAGGGAAAGGGATACTCATTAATGAGACAGTAGCTAAAAATTAAGTTGGATGAACATAGGGACAACACACAGTAGAGGAGAAGTCAGCACAACTGGACTAAACCATACCTAAGAAGTTTCCCCAATATAATCCAACACTACAAAGGACAGAGTACCAGGGGTAGGGGTCTGGGGACCACAGTTTCAGGGCACACCTAGATCAACTGGCATGAAAAAGTTTTTTTTAAGAAAATGCTCTGCATTCCACTCTGGTGAGCAGTGTCTAGGTTCTTAAAAGGTAGCAAACAACTGTCTAAGTAGCATCAATTGGTCCTGACCCAGTCAGAGCACAGAAGAATGAAAGATATCAAAGACACAAGCAAAACATGAGCCTAAGAGACATAAAGAGCCACATAATCCAGAGATTACATCAACATGAGACCAGAAGAACTAGATGGTGTGCAGTGACCGGCAATGACTGCCCTGACAGGGAATACAACATAATGTCTGAGGTAGCAGAGAAAAAAGGGGTGTGCAGAATGTGAACTCTATTAAAAAGACAAGACTTGATCATCTGACAGACTACAGGGTCCCCAGAAGACATAGCCCCGAGCTGAAATTATTCCCAAAGCCATACCTTCAGATATGATTATTCTATAAGACAAAGTGGTAATGGCAAAGAGTGTACTTCTTAGCTTAAGTATATGCATACAGCTGAGTAGCTCCTGTCCAGAGGTGAGATGAGAGGGTGGAGGGGACAGGAACTAGTTGAATGGACACAGGAAATACAGAGTGGAAAGAAGCATGTTGTCACAAGGTGGGGAGAGCGGCTAGAGTTACACAGTACTGTGTGCAAGTTCTTGTATAACAAACTGACTTGGATTGTAAACTTTCACTTAAAGCACAATAAAATATCTTAAATAAGCTGATAAATGAGAAGTCTGTCCTGAGACTGTCATACTAAAAGAAAGCCCAAATTAGTCATGTAGAAAGAGATGCCTGACCAAGCCCCAGCCATTCAAGTTATCCTGACTGAGGAGCTACCCTGATTGAGACATGAGTGAAAACATGTTTTGGGATGCCTAATTTAGTCAAATCTTCACAATGACTCTAGCCCCAGATACCATGTAACCACACGAGGCCCACCACCATTTCCCCACACACATATACAGAGAGTGAGAACCGCCTAGCAAAATCCAGTCAATCCACAAGGCTATGTGAAATAATGAACTACTGTTTTAAACCATTAAGTTTTGGGGTGGAATGTTATATAATCATAGACAACCAAAAAAAATTCTTATGAACACCAATACAGTAGTACATACTTGATATTTATATCTATTCATTACTTATTGACTGTCTCATTATCTGACAGTTTGCATTTACAACAATAGTAAAAAAATCTACTCTCTAACTACTTTGTGCATTATGATATACAAGGTCTGACAAGTCTGTGAACTTACTTGTTCTAACTGCTACATACTTCATTGCTAAGTATCACTACGGTCACCTTTGAAGTACTCCTCTTAGGAAGCTATGCACTGATGCTAGCATCTAGTCCACCCTTCAAAGCTATTTTGGAACTCTTTCTTGAAGGGCCATTGTGCACAATGGCGAGGGGGCAAGTTTGCAAACTTAATTGTATAGGACTCTATGAGGGAGTTTTTAGCCAGCAAACAGCAAAATAACTGTATTGGAACATGCTACTCACCTGTTCTACCCGCCCCCATGACTTTTTTCTTTACCTGATAAAAGAAATACTGAAAGGAAAGTATTTTGATCACATTCAGACAACAGGTCTGTCTGATGGCCATTCCGGAAAAAGAGTTCCAAAGCTGCTTTCAAGGGTGGACTACTGGAATACTTCAAAGGTGGCTGTAGTGATACTCAGCAATGAGGTTTGCAGCACATTTCCTAGGATGAGTTCACAAACTTAATTGTCAGACCTTGTACATCTGGCAGCAAGGAATGGCAAGGTGCGAGGGGAAGAATAACGCTGGCTGTGATGGTTAAGACTGTGTCAGCTTGGTTGGACTATGACACTCAGTGGTTTGAAAGTTATGTAATGAGGTAATGCAGCAGCTACGCTATGACATTTTGTAATCGGACATGGTCGTCCTCCATTTTTGCGTAATGCCAATTTTTGCATTTGTTTGTTGGGACCTAGCTGTGCTGTTAAGTGAGGAGTGAGTCTATTTCTGTTCTTCTGGTTAGCTTGCTTATTAAGCTGTAGTGCACATACTACATTAGTTACGGCAATTAGTTTTATGATATATAGGTTGTAATAATTCCGTACAATTAACAACATTGCCAAGAATAAAAATACTCTGAGCCACTACAGATTTCTGAGATTATGCCAGTTTCCCAATTCCTACATTCGCAGATAACAAAAAACAGATACACAGCAATGAAATTCCTACACTTTTAGAGTTCTAAGTTCAGAAGTTAGTGGCATACTTCTTGTAGCTTTCTTATTCTACTAAATTAAACTTAGTATGAGTCTTAAAAACAAACTATGGAAACGAGAAAAAAAAAGATTTCTTCTATAAACATTTAGTGAACATTCGCTTAGTAATTCAAGATCAAAAATCACTTACAAATGTTTACACTTAGAAAACAAAGGACTAGAAAAGGACGGTATGAATGACTTTACAACCTGAAGAATGTAACATCATGTTACTAAATTGTGCATGTAAGAAACTGTTGAAATGGTGTGTTTTGCTGTGTACATTCTCAGCAACAAAATAAAATTTAAAAAGAGAACAAAAACATATGGCAGAATAAATGTTTTCCAATGGACATAAAAACAAATGGCAGTTCCTCTTTGGGATGAACTACATGTAAACTGTTTATAATACGTGATTCAAATGCCACCAATATGAATACCCTGAGAGTATTTTCAGATACAACTCAATTTAAGTAGCCATTCAAGATTTTATTATATTTGGTAATTCAACTGCTATTCTTACCTGGGTATCTACCATGTTGCTTATGAAATCTATCAACCGCCCGTAACATTAAATACAATACTATCTCATTATCTGGATTGTCCATGCTGGAAACTGAAAACAAGGTAAAACAAAATCCAATATAATTTGGGCAATTTATAACAAATGAACAATGAAGGGTTGAAATTACTATATACTCAAGTTCCATAATACAAAACAATTTTACCAAAATATTTACACATTTTACACCAATAAAACAGCAAATAACAGTAAAATAAAGGGGACAGACATTAAAACGAAACTCAGGGGTCTTATGGACCATCAGCTATACGCACACAAAATCTACTGAAGTAGTGATAAGCTGACTTTAATTCTTCTACGTATCATATAATCAACTCTGCAATTTTATAGGATATGACTTTATGTATATATTAAGCTTTGTAATTTGAAATGGTAAGAACCTGGATAGGTTTACAGAATAAAAGTTATGGCATATTTATATCATCCTTTGTATTATCGTCATAAGCTCAACTTTATTATGCATAAAATAGTGGTGTCTTTAAAATTAATTAAATTTAATGATCTAGCATCAGAAGGTTACATACTTACTAATTTCATCCCTGTTAATTGTATCCAAACCATATTCTTCAGCTAAGGAACGACATCTTACCACTCGAAGAAATGCAGAATTACTACCTTAAACACAGAAAAAACAGTATCAAAGTAAATGTCTGTAACACATAAACATTCTGAATCACAGGTCACTGTAAGAACAGGAAATGCTATATACACTCTGATATGCATGTGATGAAATGTCTTCTATGTGGCTTTAATGGTTAGCAGAGAAAGCACTAGAACACAAGTTATCTTAAATTCATACACTTAACAGGTACTCAGAACTGAGTACCTTACTCAGAACTGAGGAAGCAGGAGATGGTACCTCTGTGAGCCTCAGTTTTCTCATTTGTAAAATGGGATAATACCATTTGCCCTTGAAAGTTGTTCTATGGATCAAACGTGACAACTGTGCCTAGCACAATGCCTGACATGATTCAATAAACGGGAGTTCTCATTATTATTATTATGGATAAGTAGTCCTAAACGAATATGCTACACATTCTAATGTTGGTATATTTAAGGACTGGCTGTTATTTTAACTTTCTATTATGTAAATTTTCAAACATACTCCAAAGTAAAGAGAACAGAATACTAAACCTTCATACACCCAATATCCAGCTTTTAATCTGGGATCATATAATCTAGTAGAACAAAAATTACCGCAGAAAAAAAGGTGTGAGATCAGTCATAGAACAAAACATTAAAGCTAAGCCTAAACAAGCACTGCAGGAGAACCATGAAATGGAAAAGTTTGATAAATCTACTTCAAGGATAGGGACCAGGCTAAATGTGGACTTCTGCATAAACTAGAGGCAGCAGCTTTAGAGAAATCTTCAGAAGTCATCCAAAACAAGTGTTATGTCATCCTAAAACTGATTCTTAAACAAAAGAAAATGCTTTTGGTTTACTGAGGAATTCTCAAGAAAACCCCAAGAGAATTTCCATCACGGGTGAGAGAAAAATATGGAACTAACAATGCAGATGATTGCACAATGTCACTGAATATACAAATGAAGAATGATGAAAAGGCAAATGTTTTCGTCACATACACATTTATGAGAATTTCATAAAAACAAGACCACAGGAGCCTAGAAAGCCTGAAAGCAGATGACAAAATTCTTAATTCCACTAAAGTAATTTGACACAGATTAAAAAGAATATTTAAGCCTGTACAAAGTACATGTGATTTCAATATTACAACTCTAAATCTTCAGATAAAACTTCTGCAAACTACCTAAAATTAATTAAGCTGAAAGTAATTCTATGTTAATGACAATTTAATTTTCAGTAAATTGACCCTAATCTTCTTTTAGTATTGTCATAAATATGAGATAGACAGGCTCTACTCCTGATCTAGTCATAAAATACCTCTCCATTTATTGTACTAATTTTTTAAACAGCATAACTAAGCAATTCACTAGATGGCATTGAGTACAACATGGATCACCAGTAAAACCATGGAAAATTTTATATTTCAACCACTTAAAGTTGCTGGGAACATCCCCTGTGGCACATTTTTATAAAATAAAATCAGAAAATCAGTTGAAGAAGACTTACAGAGTAACTTTAATTCTTTCTCTGAAATAGACTCTGGTGCCTGTAGAGAAATAAACACAGGTTTTCTTCCAATATAAAAGAGACTGACAGAGGGTGCAGCACAAAGCCAATACATCGTGAGACAGTCGGGGGATGTGCCTCTCTCTCCAGAAGCTGGAAGAGCACTTTAAAACACGCTTATTTCCTAGTAACGGGTTTTCTTGCTAGGGAGGCGAGGGAGTGCTCCCTCTAAAGCAGCAGCCAGCCCTTCCTGGTGGCCGTGCAGGCCTGCAAGGAGCTGCAGCACAAACACACAACGTGCCCCGCCGCTCACCTGGCCGATGGACTGCAGCAGCTTGGCAGCGTGGTTACCCACAGCAGCAGCATCCTTCTTTGCTTTTTCACGGTAACTAGAAAAGAACGACCAATTTTCAAAATGAAAAAATTTAAATTATCAAACAAAAGGTTTATCTCCTTTTTATGAAAAAAAATACTGTTCTGGCAACATATGATATGTAAACACGCCAGGGAGATGCTATCAGCACAACCTGTTGGTGGTTGGGGGTCTTTCCAGTGCAGGTAATGGACTTTAAAGCTCACTAATTCCCTGGGCAGCCACTGTACCATAGCTTTACACAAATAATTCACACTTTCTACATATGTTTGCCAACCACACCCTCTCCCGCAAGATATTTTCATAAGCGTCATTATGTCAAATTTTCACGTTGCTGTAAAAATACACATATGTTAGCATAGCACACTTACAAAAATATCTCACAGGGGCATTGCACAGCTGACAAACAAACATAGAACATATGCATTATTTACGTAAAATATGGTAATTAGCAGCACCCAACTAAAACATTGGTATTCTATACAACAGAAGACCTGAGAAAATGAGCTCATGAAGGGCATGGTTTATCTCTTTCAAGTCAAGTCATAGTCACAACTGTCCACCTACAAATTCATTTGAAACTTTTAAGTCAGTTTACATTCTCACCCTCTCAAGATGATCAGTGTTTAAGCTGATCTGAAAGCTTAAGCTCCTCTGAAAGCTCTTTCTATCTACAATTAATATTTCCCAAGTAAGTGCTAAGTAATAAAGCTCTTAGGCTACGCTAACAAACAAAAATGTGGTAGGCACTGATTAGGTAAGCAGTACCACCAGTCTGAGGAACAGAGATCTTCTCTATGTGACACTCCGGCCCTTGAGGACACCAAGCCATTCACCCTGGATTCTCAGCACCAGGTCCAAACTATGCACAGGTCATAACCACAAAGACGCATTCTTATGACAGTCTATCTGCATTCAGGTCATGCTTGGATGGGTGTTTACAGGCAGGGATCCTTTAAGTTATAAAACATTCATGATAAAAAAAAATTCACCAAAACTAAAGACTTCTGAAGTTTTAAATTACATATAAGAGACAGTATAGCTGTGGCTAAGAGCATGGGCTCTGGAGGTGGGTTTGCTGGAGTTCAAATCCTGGTTCTGCCACTGACCACTGTCTAACCCCAAGTAAGTTAGTTACCTTTTCTGTGCCTTAGTTTCCCCATCTCTAAAATGGTGGAACAAGGGCCATAATCTCTTATAAGGCTGTAGCAAACTTTTAATTAGTCAATACAGAGAATAATCCTTAACATAGAATTAAGTGCTCTAGTGTTACGTCTTATGAGGTATCAAAGGGAAATTCTGGCTAATTTTTAAAACAGTAAGGTCATAGTGTGATTTGTATGATTTCTGATAGACATAATGTTCCCCACTCATAAAACACTTATCTCTACTATATATGTACATGGCCATGACATGATCTGAAAATAGTGACTTACACATTTTGCAGCTTTATGTATTTGCCTGAATCTGCAATCATATCAGGAATTGTGCCTCGAACAGGTAAATTTCCTTGACCCTCCTTGGCCACAAATTCCTTTAGAGCACGAGCTAAAATCCAAAATGATGGTGTCTAAAGGAATAAGGATAAAACTGTATTAAGTAGCATTTTAATTTGACCCAAAGGTTTAGGCAGTACTACTTGTACTTTTTTGTTTTCTCTGGTTACCTGTTTGGTGATATTTATGCAGCAATCGTCATTAAATATATCTTCAATACTGCTTGGAATCTAACAAAGGAACATAACACACTTACTAAGAAATTTTCCACCTTTGTTTTCAAAGCTATTTCTTCAAGTAAGTTATTTGAATTCTCAAGTTATAATCAAATACAAACTTCTAATTTATTGAGACTTTCACTTAAAGTCACATAGAGATTCGATTTGGAATGAGAGAAGTCCTCTCCTGCCCATGTAGTTATCATTCAAAGCTGAGCTATTACATCATAAATAGAGTCCACAAGGGTCCAAAGAAAGTATTTCCTTATATGGTTACACTGTATGATATAACAAGGCTACAAGCACTGGTACCAAGCTAGAATTCTAGTACTCCATGTTCTCCCATCATGTCAAAAAAACCCTGTAATCTCTATACCTTAATTAGTGATAATGACAGCAACGACCATTCTAACAAGGACCAGATAGTTAAATTAAGTACTTTTACTGTACTCAACAGCATGATCAATTAACAAAAACCCAATTACGCTGATGCGTGGAGAAAAGAAATTTCCTATTGGGAACCTCCTTGCTGGTCTCTGCTGCCACTCCTAAACCCCTACAGTCAGTGTATGCTCCAAACAGCCAGAGCTTTTAGAAATGTAAGCCAGGTCCGGCTCAAAACACTCCAGTAGCCTACACGGCCTGTTATGATCCAGCCCTGGTCACCTCTCCAAACTCAAATCCCCACTACAAGTGTCCCCTTTGTTCACTTATTCCAATCATACTGGCTTTCCTACTGATCCTTGAACGATGGCCAAACTTGATCCCACTTCAGCACTTCCTTGCGCATGGGCTTCCCCAGCTTGCAAATTCTCCCCAGCCCTCTACATGTCCCTTCACTCAGGTTTCTGTTTAAGTCTATCTCTTTTGAGTCCCTTCCTGGCGTCCATCTACAAGTGCCTCAGCCCAGATCCCCTGTTTCCTATTTTGCTCTCCCCCTTTACTAAGCTCTAATTTTACTCGAGCACTATCACTCCCTAGTGCATATAATCTGTTTACAAAGTTTACTGTCCCCCAATCACTAAAGCTTATTTGTTTCAATTGGGATAACCATTATAATTCAGTGAAAAACAAAGACCTGAAAGTTTTAATTCAATAACCTTTGGTAACTGTATATATAAACTGCCACTCCAGTCAACACTTTACTAAGCAACACCATCTTAGTGCCCCCAAAATTTCTGTAAGAATAGCTTAAAGTGCTTTCTTATCTTAAAAGGCAGGTTTCACTTTTTTTAATTATAAAAAAATTGTAACTTAAACTAGTAGGTGTTCTTATTGCAAAACAAAGGATATATAAACTCATCCTTGTGTTCTATTATGTTCAAGCAGTTACTGTCAAATGTAGGATAAGAAGATTTAATTGTTCAAGCAAAGCTATTTTGGGCCATCAAAAACATCACTTGATGTAACTCCTGCCTCCACACTATGAATAGTCACAAATCATGTACTCCAAATGATTAACTTATATAAATCATTAAATCACTATTATACACTGAAGCAGTGGCATCCATTTTAACACCACATCATTGTACTAAAACAAAATTCAACCTGTATTATAAGAACTTATTCTAACCACCTATATAGTTCAAAAGTTATTAAATCTTTATAATCAATCATTTCACATATAAGAAAATACTTTCTTACATGAAACACCTTAGCAACTCTAATACCTGAGTTGTATTTAGTGCTATGTTCACATTTTTAATAGCTTCTTCAAAATTCTCTTCATCCTCTGGAGTCCCATTTTCATTCTTTAGAATTCCTATTAAAATAAAAATCAGTAAGCAAACGAGAGCCTTTTCTTCTGTTTCTCTTCCCCCACTATTATGGAAATAACCTAGTCAGAATCTGAAGGAACAATAAGAATACTGAATCTTATGAAGAAATATGGTTTGTCATTAGCCGTTCTTAAAACTATACAAAAAATGGCTCTTTAACTTCTCCATACAAAAAAACTCATGGCTGCATCATGTGACAAAAGTATTAACAAAGAAATCCAATTATCATCTGCTTCAAACACTCTGCTTTTCAAATTTTATACATTTAATCACATCCATACTCTTACCTTGTCTAATCAAATCCCTGAAGTCTTCTTTTTCTTTATATGTTTTAGGTATGCGTCCATTTGTCTAAATTGGTTGAAAAATTTAAAAATTTAGTTATAAAAACTCAAAATATGAAAATTGAGAGACTCACATTTTCCCCATTTCTCCACTCACATAAGATTGTCATCATTCAAACGTACACCTCAATGACATCAAACACTTCACTGGATAGAAAATATAACCGTAAGCCACTTTTCCTCATTTGTTCCCCACTGCCAGCTTTAAAATAACATTTATTCAAATATTATTTTGTTAATTTTTAAAAAATCAGTATCAAAAGAACTATTAGATTTTAATTTAAAAGCACCTTTCTGCCCTATAGGAGCCTTGGCGGTGTAGAGGTTGAGCATTTTGCCTATTAACCAAAAGGTGGGCAGTTCGAATTCACCAGCCACTGTCTGAGAACTCTGTGAGGCACTTCTACTCTGTACTATAAGGTTGCTATGAGCTGGGGTCAACTCAGTGGCAAGCAGTTTTTTCTGATCTATAACTCCATAAAGAAAATAAATTAATCTCCTGCCCCCATCCAATGAAATCTTTTATAATGTATTGAAAATGCAGTCACCTATGAAAATGTCTCTAAAAAAATAAAAAGACATACCTCACTATACCACTGTGCTAAATATTTAGCTATGATCACAATCCACGGAGTATGGCTATGATCCTAAAAATAAGAGAGAAATCAAAGAAAAGATCAATATTAGTTATCATTAATTCTTTATTACAACATCTCATTTTCAACAAATTCAACATTATTAACTAACCATCTTCCGCTATACACAAAATAATGAATGGAAGAAAATTAACGAGATTAATACAAACTGGTTTGTAAGTTATTCTACACGTAGTATCCAACATAATCCTGGTATGTCAAGTTCGTACTATGATGGTCCCCATTTCACCAATGAGAAAACAGTCTCAGAACGTCACCTAAAAATGCAGCTCCAATCTCCTGATTTCAGATACCAATACCAGACTAAAAAACCAGACTCTTCTGCATCTTCCGATGAACCAAATAAACATGTGCATCTAACTAATATATATATGGAATATATATACACACATAGCCTTTAAATTATAGTCTGATTATTGTAAATATCATAATGAAATATGCAAAGCTGCCTTGCTAGTATTAAAACACTGAAAATAAATGTCAAGAGAAATCAATTTCAACAAAGACTCACCTCTAATTCAAAAAACTATTTTTAAAAGTACATCTATTTGTTTACACAAAAGCAGGACGGACTCTGGAATCTGGTCAAGTTTGTGTTAATTTCTTGACCAAAGTGACTATTACACAGGTATGTTCACTTAACGTAATTTTTGTCAATGAAAAAGTTTTAAAATTTTGGGGGATAACAGATTTACTTGAAACAAATAAGGTAAAATACTACTGTTGTATAATACACATAATAGGTATATGAAGTTTTATGGTTTTTCTCCCTCTTACATAATTAAAAAAGTTACATTAAAAAAAAGTTGAATGGGAGACTACCAACCTTTTTTTCCATATGATCCAAATCATAAGACTTAAAATGTTCTCTCAACTCAGGAAATGGCTTATCCAGGCGAAGATCCTCTAGTGCATTATCCGGGTGAGATTCTATTACTGAGAAACAAAATTTCGAAGAGTAAACTTATCTCTTCAGCGACAATGCTGGTAGTAAACTGCATGATAGGAACTTAGGAAATTTCCTATAATATTCAAATGGGCACAGGATCTACAGATTTTTTTTCTCAGTGTATTATGAAGATACAATTTTATTCAGGACTGGGGAAAATAAACACCAATAAAATGTACGCATGGATAGCACCTAACAACTTATCCTTCCTCCTATGATCTTCAGTAGACAGTATCACCATCTACCTAGCCACCTCCCTAGAAACTTAATGGTCACCTCTGACATCTGGCTTCCCTGGCCTCAAGATCAGTAACTCACCATGTCCTGATCTCACCTTATACGCTCCACATGGCAGAATATAGGAAAGTATTTAATTGCAGTGATTAGAGTTAAGACCAGTTCTGTCACTTGCTAGCTGTGTGACCTTAGGCCAGTAACTTAGTATCAGTGCCTTGGCATCCTCAGCAGATATAACAGTACCTCCCTTAAAAGAGTTCTTCATAAAGATTAAAAGAATTAATCTACAAAAGGACAGGTACACAGTTAGCAGTATCAACCTTCATTATTATCTACCCTTCATCCACATCTCTGAAACCTGTCAAGTCAAGAGCTCTCCTTCTCTCTCTCACCTAACCAAACCAAACCAAATCCACTGCTGTCAAGTCAATTCCAGCTCACAGCTACCCAAGAGAAGAGAGCAAAACTGCCCCACAGGGTTTCCAGGGAGTAGCTGATGGATTCCAAGTGCCAACCTCCTGGTTAGTAGTCAACCTCCTAACCACCAGGGCTCCCTCTCTCACCTAAACCACTAGAAACCTTCTAACAGCAACCCCTGCTTCCACACTTTGCCCTTTCAAGCCCATTCACACTCAGCTTCCAGACTGGCTCATTTAAAATAAAACTTTTTCCCTGTTACTCTCCCACTTGTAACTCTTAAATGGCCTATCAGCCCCACCAGAAGCTTATCCTCCAAGCCACTCCCTAACTTCCCATGTAGACCCCATTCTCAGTGATGCCACCAATGCCGGTAGCTATCACTGCACTAGCAAAGTGCCTGGTGTGCATTTGGTACATGATGAAAACACTTTCTACAGTAAACACACAGAAAACTGTATGGTGATTTCAGATTCAAATCTTATACGGGCTAATACCAGCCCTGTGTTGATACAGGCCTGCATAACTGACTCTGGTCTTCTATTAACAATGTTTCTTTGGGTGCAGTGTGGGACTGCATCTGAACTGTGGCAGAGGTGACATGTCACGCAGACCTTTAGTCTGCATGAAAATGGAATAAATGATTCATGTGGAAAAGATGATGTAAATTCTATGTGTCTAAGTGACCCACAGACCTAGGCTCTTGCTTTGGCAGTCATACGTGCCCTGTTAAGAGGGCAAAAGCAGCTAGGAACTTGTGTAGCTACTGGGCCTCCTAATAAGACAAAGAAGCTGTACCTGCTTCTTTGCATCCTTCTACAGTACTAAGGTAAACTGTAACTGAGGCTGTGCTACTACAGATTTATAGACTTAACAGACTTTCTAAACTATCAATTTTCTAAAATTATAACTAGAGCAACAAACAGCAAACCCATATGCTCAACAATTTTACCTGGATGTTCTTTTATAATGATCCTCATATAACCAACTAGTCCATATGTTCTACAGATCAAAAGAGGGATTTGAGAATTCCAAAGGACATCTGCTAAACGTAGTAATATACTGTAAAGAAAACCAAAATAAGACCATGAGCAAATGGATACGTGCCAAATATGAATATGCCTTAACATAAAGCAACGTTCTTACTCAAATAATAAAGGCAAAGATAGATCTACTACATTTACACAAGCAGATCAAGAATATACGGAAAAGCAAGCAATTCCATAAGGCAGTCTTACATATATGTTGGACTCACGTATTTTGAAAGCTTCACCTTTTTTACACTGATGGGCACTTTCTGTCTTTCCATAATAAAGACAAAAACATTTATAAAAACCCTTGTTAAAAAACAGTTGCCATTAAATCAATTCCAACTTAAGGAGGCCCCGCCTATGTTGGAGTAGAACACTGTTCCATAGGGTTTTTACTGGTGG
This sequence comes from Heterohyrax brucei, assembly GCA_028571685.1. NCBI lineage: Eukaryota > Metazoa > Chordata > Mammalia > Hyracoidea > Procaviidae > Heterohyrax > Heterohyrax brucei. The sequence goes on along the minus strand of CM053161.1, from coordinate 56,453,151 downwards.
ACTTCTCAGAAGATTACTATATTTCTTATAAAGTGCCGCTAAGTGGACTTGTGCCTTGAACCTTTCAGTTAGTCAAGCGCATTAACTGTTTGCTCCATTCAGGGCCTCCTATAAAAACCCTTGTACATACCTCAAAGCACTTTCTATAATCCAGTCTAACCAGTTTTCATTACAAGAAAATAGCCAATGTCCAGTTTAACTGCTCTAAATATAAGTATTTTCTAATTATATTATTAAATATATTACAAAAAGAGAATTCTTCTGTTTCTAGTCCTTTCAGCGCTGGAAGATTTATGCTGTTGTTAGCTGTTGTCAAGTCAGTTTTGGCTCCTACTGACCCTATGCACAACAGAACAAAAACACTGCTCTGATCCTGCACCATCCTCACTCATTGCTGGTATGCTTAAACCCACTGTTGCAGCCACTGTACCAGTCTCTCTTGTTGAAGGTCTTCCTCTTTCTCACTGACCTTCTACTTTACCAAGCATGATTCTCTTCTCTAGGAATTGATCCCTCCTACCAACAGGTCCAAAGTACCCAAGAGGTCTTCTTGCCAACCTCACTTCTAAGCAGCATTCTGGCTGTACTTATTCCACGACAGATTGGTTTGTTGTTCTGGCAGTCCATGGTATATTCAATATTCTTTGCCAACCATTATTCAAAGGCATCAAGTCTTCTTTGGTCTGCCTTGCTCATTGCCAAGCTTTCACAAGGCAGTTGAAAATACCTTGGCATGAGTCAGGAGTACCTTAGTCCTTAGGGTGACAGCTTTGCTTTTTAACACTTTAAGGAGGTCTTTTGCCTTAGAGTTGCCCAACACATTCTTTGATTTCTTTTTCTTTTTCTTTACTGTGACTGAGTGAAAGCATACAATCCAGTATAAATTTGCACGCCCACCTACATGCAGCTCCTACTGCTCTCCTTGCCCAATGACAGCACACTCCTCTTATCCATTCTATACATGTCATATCCTCCTAATAATCTCCTGTCCCTTCCTCTCCACCCTCTCCCCACCTCCAGTAAGAGGCCAGCAGGATGACACCCTATAGATGCATAGAACCATAAAGTGCACACATGATATGGTCACTCTGTGTTGCTGAGTCCAATCAGTTCCGCTCCAAAGAGTTGACCTCAGTAATGATTTATGGATAGGGGCAGCATCAGGACCAGGGGCCACACTCCCAGGGGAACCCTAAGGTCCCTGGACCATCAGTTGCAGTCTTTTAGTGTAGTTCTCCTTTGATTTCTTAACTGCTGTTTCTATGGGTGTTGATGGTGGATAGAAGTAAAATGAAATGTCAATATTTTTTCCACTTATCATGATGTTCCTTATTGTTCCAGTTGTGAGAATTTGGGACTACGCTGAGGTGCCTCAACAGGTGCTTCACTTTGAGCAAGCAGGGCTGTGTCATCTGCATACTTCCGGTTGTTGATGAGTACTCCTCCAATCCCAATGCCACATTCTTCCTCACACCAGTTCAGCTTCTTGGGAGTATTTGCTCAGCATACAGAATAAGTAAAGTAAAAGGATACAGTCCTAAAGCACACTTTTCTTGATTTTAAACCATGCAGTAACCCCTTGCTCTATTTGAACGACTGCTTCTTAGTCTTTATGTACAAGTTCCACTTGAGCACAATCAAGTGTTCTGGAATTCCCACTCTTCGTAATGTCATCCATAACTTGTTGTGATCCATACAGTCCAAGGTCTTTGCATAGTCAATAAAACACGGGTGAACATCTTTCTAGAATTCTCTGCTTTCAGTCAAGATCCATCTGTCATCAGCAGTGATAGTCCTCATTCGACTTCTTCTTTTATTTTTTTCAAATCATGTTTTACTGTGATTTCAGTGAAAGCTCACACAGTAGATTAGGTTCCCAGTCAACAGTTTTTACACCAATTGTTCAGTGACACTGGTTACACACATCACAATATGTAAACATTCTCACTGTTGCCATTCTAGCTGTTTCATTTCCAGGAATCTACAGTTTCCCTGCCCCCTTACCTTTTCACCTTTTCCTCAAAAAAGCAATTGTTAGCATTAAGATTTTGTTACAATAATAACTGTGTTTTTAACACTCCCATACATCAACCAAGTTCATAACCCAAAGAAACCAAATCCACTGCTACAGAGTCCATACTAACTCACAGAGACCTCACAGAGTCTCCAAGACTATATATCTCTATGGAAGCAGACCGTCACATCTTTCTCCCATGGAGGCGCTGGTGTTTTCAAACCACTGACCCTTCAGTTAGTGGTCAACTGCTTTAACTACCACACTACCAGGGCTCCTTAATTGAGTTCTCAAAGGTGGATATTTGCTGAAAAATCTACAAGTGTCAAAATTTACATGTGTTATATTTTTTTACTGTACTTTACATGTAGGTTTACAGATTAAACTAGTTTCTTATTAAACAGTACACACACTGTTCTGTGACACTGGATGCCAACCCTACAACATGTCAACACTCTCTCTATCTCAACTTTCGGTTCCCCATTATCAGCTCTCCTGTCCGGTCCTGTCTTCTCATCCTTGCCCCTAGGCTGGTGTGCCCTTTTAGTCTCATTTTGTTTTAAAGGCCTGTTTAATCTTTGGCTGAAGGGTAAATCTCAGGAGTGACTTCATCACTGAAATAAAACGGAGCCCAAGGACTATACCCTTAAGGTTTCTCCAATCTCCATCAGACCAGTAAGTCTGGTCTTTTCATTATTTTTCTTTTGTGAGTTAGAATTTTGTTCTACATTTTTCTCCAGGTCTGTCTGGCACCCTCTATTACAATCCCTGTCAGATTAGTCAGTGGTGGTAGCCAAGCACGATATAGTTACGCGGAACACAGTCTGCTGGAGGCTGTGGGACCTGTGGTTCCACTAGTCATTTGGACTAATCCTTCCCTTGGGTCTTTGGTTTTCTTCATTTTCCCTTGCTCCAGACAGGGTGAGACCAGTAGAGTATCTTAGATGGCTGCCCACAAGCTTTTAAGACCCCAGATGCTACTCACCCAATTAGAATGCAGAACGCTTTCTTTATAAACTATGTTATGCCAACTAAGCTAGATGCACCCCAAGACTACAGACCCTAGCCCTCAGCCTGGCAATCTGGGCCCTATTAGAGCTTAGAAGTGACTGTGGAGCTTTCATGACCTTGCCTTGGACAAGCTGTGCTGGCTTTCCCAGTATTGTGTACTGTCTAACTCTTCACCAAAGTTACCATTTATCTACTGTCTATTTAGTGTTTTTCCCTCTCCACCCACACATCTTCTTCCGAATATAACTTGAATTTCTAGCAGTTCCATGTTGATATGTTGCTTTAACAGTTTTTGAACAACCTTCAGCAAAATTTTACTTACATGTTATATTAACGACACTGTTTATTAATTTATGCATTCCTTTGATCACCTTTCCTTGCAATGGGCACAAATATGGATCTCTTCCATTTAGCTGTCCAGATAGCTATCTTTCAGAATTTTTGGCATAGGGAAATGATCACTTTCAGCACTACATCCATCTGTTGAAACCCTGGTGGTGTAGTGGTTAAATGCTACAACTGCTAACCAAAAGGCTGGCAGTTCAAATATACCAGGTGTTCTTTGGAAACGCTATGGTGCAGTTCTAGCCTGTCCTGTAGGATTGCTATGAGTTGGAATCAACTTGACAGCAGTGGGTTTAGGTTTACGGTTCTGGGGGCACAGTTTTTAAAGAGCTGCAGCTGCTAACCAAAAGGTGAGCAGTTTGAATTTGTCAGCCAATCCTTAGAAACCCTATGGGGCAGTCCTATGCTGCCCTATAGGATAACCAAGTCAGAATCAACTTGACGCCAATGGCAGTATGTGTATAGTTTAAAAAAACTTTCAAACCAAATCTTAGATCATGCAGATAAACGAAAATCATGTAACTCTAATAAAAGACTAAAATAAAAACACAAGAATACAAAAATGTACCTTTCAGGGAGTTGAGTTGCAACCACAACAGTAAACCTACAGAAAAATGAAGGATCATTGTCTAGAAGGTTTTCTGGACTCTAAACAGGATAGGGAAGAAAAAATCCAAAATTTTCACATTCATATTAAACACAGTAAAAACAGTTAAAACTATTTTAGAACAAATAAGGCAATACACTAGGTTCCAAAATTAAAGTAATCCAACTCTCAAATAAACATAAATGATATAAAAATTCAAAATTCTAGGGCTCTGAACTGTTAAAATAATTTTATCTGTCTATAGAAATAAAGATATACATACGTACCTCTTCCACATAATTTCCAGAGACATCATTATTTAATTCTTGTAAGAATTCCATGGCAGCTTGAGCTCGGTTCTTTTTAAAACAAAGCATTTGACTTGAATTAGAGAAAAACTTGGTTACAGTGTAACTCCCCAATCTATGGCTCAGTCAAAACACATTACAAAACTATTAGAATTTCATGCCTATGTAAGATAATTCTGCTTTCTGTAGTGCTTAAAATGAGATTCAATCAGAATATTACTTAAAACAGCTACAATTTTATTATCTAGAGTCCTTACATAACTATTATCTGCACTGTACTTTTCTGAATAGGCAAATGGCTAGAAAACTCTGGGTAGCTGAATCAAGTTGAGACTGAAAGTAACCTCCCATATCAACAAGCCTGTGCAAAAGAGACTAATCATCAAAGAAATCATCATTTACATTCAGAAACTGTAGTAAGTTGACTAATATAATTTTAAAAGATTCTTAACACGAACTAAAAAATAGAGGGTACTCTGGTTATCTCTTAAAAATTGTGTTAAGCAGAATATTCCATGCTCTGACCATTATCATTATTCAAGACTTATCTTTAATAAAAGACACAGGATACAGTATAAAAATATACAGTACTTGTAAGTTTTGAAACAAATATTTTTATAAAGATTTACAAGATCAGAAAAATAAGCTGATTCAACTTTCTTTTTCTCAATAAGCTCTTTTAAAGTCAAAGTTTTCCAAGCAATCAAAACACAGTGGCATCATTAGCTGTTCATACACAACAATACTCTCTAACAAACTGGATGTTTTACCTTTCCAATACTGCTTCTTTGAAGGAAAAAACTAGAAGGGAAACAATAATCAATTAATTAAAAAACTTATTTGACTATAAAGGAAAGGTTACTTGTAACACCTGGCATATTTCATTCATAGTATAAAACAAGTTATATTTTTATTACAGATTGTAGGAAAAAATCAGATGAAACCTTATAAACAAAGATGGTCTAATAAATCACTTCCTAAAACGTGAACTACAGAATACGAAATTTCAAAGATGCTCTGAAAGAAAAGAGCTCCCTGGCTAAAACAGAAGTTTAGGAAATACCATATGCCATACATCCTGCTTGGAAATTCAAAATATATATCATACACATAAGAGAAATATTTAACTTCATTTCACCTGTTTTCCAAACTCATCCAGCCATGGAATCCATGTACGCATTCAACAGCAATTAATATTACCTAGGAACTAGTGTACCACAGATCAACCACAGTTTCAGAAATGCTGTATCAAACACTGAACTGTTTGACTTTGCTAAGATTTCTTCAGACTTGCTCCCACACGTATGCCTGTCAGGCTGCAAAGCCCAGGTCTGGGACTGCTGCTCAGTCAAAGTACCACTTTTGACACAATCTCACTGGATCTGTAAGAAAGAGAACTTCACCCATACCACATTCCACTTTAACCAATCAAGCAAACCACCTGTGTACTGAGATTACGCAAGCAATGATAACATGACTTTTTCTTTGCAGATACCAATAGGAGGGTTGCACTGTGGATACGGAAACTTGTATGTGCACACCCAGAGCAGGCATCAAAGCTCAGTGTGAACTACATCCTGTTTTCCCTTGTATTTACTTGCCGTTGTTGTTTATTCACAAATCCAATGAGATCACAGACCCCAAGTCCCTGAAAAGGTGAACTTGCAATTCAAAAAGGGGTGCTCCGAGTCTTAGTATGATAATCTTTCAAGAATTATATTCACACCATCTTTAAAACAGCACTTTCATAGACACAGTGTAGTACAGAGAAATATCTAGACTAAGCTACAAAAAAAAGGTATTGCTTTTATAGTTCTTATAATCCAGAAATATAATTATTGTCACTCATATACTAATGCCTGAGAAGCAACACAAAGACTGAGGAAGTGTCCAGATTTCACTTACAAGGGAATAATTAGAACTCCTCTGCAATAATAAGAACATTAAAGACAATAATAATAGATACTTTTTATTAACGGACTATTTACCAGACACCATACTAGCACTTTGCCTATACTAACATTAACTTACTTCACCTCACTGTAAGTGTAAACAATGGGAGTATTTCCACCTGAGGGTCAAGACACTCTGCTATTGCAGATGAAGTCAGGATTCAGGCTTCACTCTTCCCATGACAGTACACTGCCTTCCCTAATATGCTGACAATTGAAAATACTAAAACATACTTGTTTCCAGCATCTTCTCCGCTGACCTGATTTCCATCAATAATTGTAAATGAACCAACCCCTGGGAGGCAAAACAGAGTCAGTCAATAACATGTATTTTTAGTTCAAACTCTTAAAGAAGTAAATTTAAAACACAACTACATTACCTGGCAGTACCAAGTTTTTAAGAATTTCAGTTCCTGTGGCTGTGGCATTTATTAGGCAAACATGAGCAGATTCTAAAGCCTCTTGCCCATGATCACCCCACAACCTACAAAACAAGACACAAATTCAACACTTCTAAAACTTATACAAAAATACAATTCTCATATTTGAATGATCTTTCATTTTTAATGTGTTCTCACAGAGTAACTGATGCGAAAACCATGGTAACCATGTGAGACAGCAATAGCAGATGCTATTATGGGGATTAGATAGCTGAGTAACCTAAGACTGAGAAACGGTGATACCTTGCATAGTTAGAAGAGGGTCAAATCAGACCCAGGAAATTGGTCTTCATCTTCTACCTCTTTGACCACTACTCTTCAAACTAGGTAATTCTTTAACTCATAGCTCATTAACATTAAAGTGTGTTAGATGTGAAACCTGTTCTCTATGTCATTTCTCTTTAAGTTACATGGATCCAGTGCACATAGGATCTTGACATGGGGTTTATCACTGTGATATCTGCAGAAGTGTGTAAAAGTTTTGACAAGAAACAAAAGTCCTTGTCATTAGCTTCACATCAACTTGTAGGGGAGTGCTTTAAAATGTATCACATGATGAACATTTTAATCACATGATTAATAAATGCAAACATTAATTAACACAAGATGTAATAAAAACTAGAAATGCATGTTATAACTTGCATGTTATAACCTGTGCCATTCATAATGGCACACTGTTAAGAGGACCAGGAGGTACATGATTACACACAAATCATGGTATCTGGGCCAACCTAGCTACCTTCATCCCAGATGCTTATAAACTTATTTATTTTTCCTTTTAAGTACTACAGGAAGCCCTGGTGGAGCTACGATTAAGTGCTCAGCTGCTAACTGAAAGGCTGGCAATTCAATCCCACCAAAATGGCTCTCCAGCAGAAAGATCTGGCAGTCTGCTCCCACAAATGACAGCTCAGAAAACCATATGGGGCAGTTTTCCTCTGCCACATGGACTTGGCTGTAGGTTGAAATTGACTCAATGGCATCTAAGAACATAAAAGTATAAAAGCAACTTACTGCTGTCCAGTCAATTCCAATTCAAAGTGACCCTAAAAGGCAGAGTGGAACTGTCCCACAGGGTTCCAAACAGTCCCTGTCAGATTTGAATTGCCTCTCTTTGGTTAACAGCACATCTCTTACTGCATCACCAGGAATCCTAGGAAGTTTAGTGGGAACTCAAATCACCAGAAAACTGTCATAGCTGGAGAGGCATTAGAAGCCTAGAGAACTGACAGGACTTTAATGCCTTCCTCATCACCTGACGTAGAGCAGCTATCCCCATGTGCAGCCAGTGTGTCCTCCCGAGCCTAGCACAAGCTGTAACTGGTGCAGCTGGTTTTCTGTTTGCCGAACACCCATCTCCCCTCTCCAGTTTAAGCGCCATAAGGGCCCGTGGCATTCCCGCTGTTGGTGTTCCCCACCGGAGCCCCAGTGGTGGGGCCCAGGGTGATCAGTGAACATCTGTCAAATGAATGGAGGAATATCCTGAAGAAACAGATGGTTGGCAACATCTGTTTTGTTTTGTTTTTTCCCATGGGAGTACAGCACACAGAGGACTCCAATATATGAGGTTAATGGATGCATGGGAAGTTGGGGAGCCCTGGTGGCACAGCCCAGGTCAGCAGTTCAAGTAAGCCCTGTGCTCCTCACAAACTCTGAGGGGCAGTTCAGCTCTCTGATAGGCTCACCATGAGTCGAAACAGACTCATTGGCAACTAAGTTTCTGAGCTGCTGGAGAGTGAGCTTAAGAAAATAGTGCATCCCTAAGTAACATATTTCAAGACAGGGGTCAAACAAGAGATCAATCCTCTCTACTCTCTTGCTTGCTTAACTGAGGGGAGCCAGGACCTTGCTGACAACTTCAGACTGCTCTCCTCTGACACTTCAAAGCTAATAATCAGTTCTCCCAATGAAAGATGAAGACTGGTTCTTAAATGAAGGAACTAAGCAAAACCTCTCTTTTATTGAAGTTGCTTGTTGTTTGCAGAGTGACCATATCTTGGGGCGCACTTCATGGTTCTGTGTATCTATAGGGTATCATCCTGCTGACCTCTTACTGGAGGAAGAGGAGTGGGTGGAGAGGAGAGGAAAGGAGACTGCTGGGAGGATGGGACATGTATGGAGCAGAGAGGAAGTGTGTGCTGTCACTGGGCAGGGAGAGCAGTGGAACCTGCCTATAGGTGGGAGTGCAAATTTATATGGGAATGTACATTTTCATTCAATCATAATAAAAATAAAAGGTTGCTTGTTGTTGCTGGGTGCTGTCCAGTTGACTGATTCACAGCAACCCCACCAGACACAGCAGAACTGCCTCACAAGGTTTTCCAGGCTCTAATCTTTATAGAAGCAAACTGCCAATCTTTCTCTTGCAGAATTGCTGGGTGGGTTCAACCTGCCATCCTTTTGCACCACTATGGCTGCTTAAAAAAACTGACTGCCATCGTGCAGATTCTGACTCACAATGACCCCACAGCGCAGAGTAGAACTGCCCCATAGGGTTTCCAAAGAGTGCCTGGTAGATACCAACTGCTGGCCTTTTGGCTAGCAAGCAGCTGTAGCTCTTGACCACTGCATCCCTAGGATTTCATTGCAGTTTAGTAATCTTAAATATCTCTGCGCTAGATCCGACTCGACGGCACTTGGCTGGCTAGCAGTCTGTCACATATGGTGATCTCTGCATTCAAAACACAAGGAGTTCCAAGAACTCACGAGACAACAAAAGCTGGTTTTAACAGCTCAGCCACCTTGCCTCTTTCCCCAGAAGGTTGAAAGCAAAGTGATGTGACACAGTACCAGCTTTCTGAAAAAGCCAGAACGACCCGAGTTTAAATCCTGCCTCAAAAACATGTGGGACATGATGGGTAACCTACCTAATTTCCCCACGACTCAGTTTTCCCATCTGTAAAGTAGACTGTCTGTCTTCAAGGCCACTGTTAGACTTGAGCGCCTAAAGTCCCTAATGCAGCACTAGGCAGTAGTACAAATGGGAGTTCCTGTCCTTAGGGACAGAAGCCCTGGTGACATAATGGGTTAAGTGCTATGTCTGCTTACCAAAAGGTCAGCATTTCAAATCCACCAGGCACTCCTTGGAACTCTATGAGGCAGCTCTACCCTGACCTCTAGGGCTGCTATGAGTCAGACCCGACTCAATGGCAGTTTCTTTTCAGTTAGTTTTGTCTTAGGAACAGAAGGTTCTTTCTCTAGACTTAAGGAGTTCCAGAAAGGAAGGGAGCAAGCATCTTTGTCACCTCCACTTCTTCAGCACATATAAAATGCTCGATAAATAACGAAGAGGGAGTACAAAGAGAAAACACAAGGAGGAAAACAACAAATGACCAGCCTAGTGGCTTAGACCTCCACTGTCCAATAAGCCAGGTCCCTAAGTGGCTCAAACTGTTTGCACTTGACCAGTAACCTAAAGGTGGCCAGTTTGAACCTACCAAGTTGCACCACAGAAGAAAGCCCTGCCAATCTGCTTCCATGAAGATTATACCCAAGCGGGCACCAAGGTCTGGGGGAACATGTAGCTCAACTGGCATAACAGAGTTTATAAAGAAAATGTTCCACATCCTACTTGGGTGAGTAGAGTCTGGGGTCCTAAAGCCTTTGAGCAGCTAAGGTACTCCACTGGTCTCACCCCTTTGGGAGCAAGGGAGACTCAAGAAAACTAAAGATACAAAGATTAGTCCAAAGGATTAATGAACCACATCTACCACAGCTTCCGTTAGACTGAGTCCATTACAACTAGATGGTGCCCGGCTACCACCACTAACTGCTCTGACAGGGATCACAACAGAGGGATCCAGAAAGAGATGGAGAAAAATGTACAAAAATACTCTAACTCAAGAGCAAGACCAGACTTGCAGGCCTGAAAGACACTGGAGAAACCCAGGAGTATGGTCCTCAGACACCTTTTCAGTTCGGTAATGAAATCACTCCTGAAGTTCTTACGCTGGACGGGCCCATAACACAAAACAAAACTAACAGGGAGTGCCAGCCTGGGGGCAAAGACCAGAAAGCAGGAGGGTACAGGAAAGCTGGTAACAGGGAACCCAAGGTCAAGAAGATGCCTGACATGTTGTAGGATTGGTAGCCAATGTAACAAAACAATATATGTACTAATCTTTTAATGATAAACTAATTGGTTCTATAAAGCTTCACCTAACGTAGAATTAAAAACAAAAAATAAAGATCACAGTCAAGAAAACCCTATGGAGCAGTTCCACACTGTAACACATGGGATCACAAGGAGTCCAAATTGACAGTTACAAGTTTGGCTGTGACTTAGCCACATGTGGCTGCTGAGCACTAGAAATACGGCCAGTCCAAACTACGATGTACTGTCGGAACTGACTCGATGGCCACAGCTTTGGTTTTGGTTAAATGCAAAATACACCGGATTTTGAAGACAGAAGAATGTAAAGTATCTCTAGTAAGTAACATTTTACATTGTTGAAATGGTGGTATTTTGGATATATTATGTTAAATAAACTATATTGCTAAAATCAATTTCACCAATCTTTTTACTTTTAATGTGGTCACTAAAAAACTTAAAATTACGTATGTGGCTCGTATTTGGGCCTAGCGTTATATTTTTATTGCACAGCGCTGGTTCTGAACGATACCTAACACTTGGTATCACTCTCGGTCGCCGGGTTGGGGGTACCCGCAATTCTCCCACTCTGCATGAGAATGATGAGCGACTGAGCGCCGCGAGGCGAGGCCGGTGGCCGTCCCGGGGACCGGCTGGCGCTAGGACCAGGCACTTCGGACAACACTTCGCATGGCGGAAGTCGGCAGTCCCGGCCCTGGCGGTGGCCCCAGACCCCGGGTTGGAGCCTGAGCGCCGGCCTTGCGCACCCCACATGGCCTGCCCTGCCGGGAGGCCTGGGAGACGCCCCAGCGCACCGCCCGCCCGCTCAGGCCCGCCCAGGACGCAGGGGAGCACGCTGGCCCGCCGGCCACGCTTGGTAAGCCCCGGCTCACCTCAGCTGCCGGTCATACTTCTGCTCTTTGGGCAGCTTCCCAGGCTGAGCCATGGCCTCCCCCGCAGCGCAGAGAATAGCCGAGCTTCTACCGAACACTGCCACCACCACTTTCGCCCCCGCGCAGGCGCACTGAGCGCCCCCTCACGGCCGCCGCTGCAGTCTGCGCGCCGCCCGCAGGGGGGCGCCGCCGCTGCACTGCGCACGCGTCGCTGGCAGCCTGTCTAGGCTTCCTTGGTCGCTGCCCAGACATAGTCTGGATTAGCTGGTCTATTCAGCCAAAACGCAGCAAGACCGCAGTTCTACCGGTCTCCCCCTCTATCCATGCGGTAATAGTGAGAGACTCGGACTTTGGAATCAAGCCGACTTGGATTTTAATTATTTACTTGTGTGAGATCCCCACTTTACCTCCCAAATCCTCAGTTTCCTCACCTGAGCAATGGAGACCAGTGGATTTCCGTCGTAGGGTTCTTTTATTTAGCCCTAAAGGAGACTTTTTTCTTTAATTTTTTATTATGATTAAGTGAAAGTATACAGTCCAAGCCAATTTCTCACACCCGCCTCTCTATCTACTCCCCCTGCTCTATGACAGCACACTCCTCCTTTTCACTCTTTGCTTCTAGTAGCCTCCCAAAGAACACCTGTCACCTCCTCTCCACCCTCTCCTCTTCCCTCTAGAAAGGAACCAGTAGGACAACCTTCTACAAATGTATAGAACCATAAAGTACACACACCACATTCTCACTGTGTGTCCCCAAGTCCAGTCCATTCTTTGTCTGAAGTGTTGACCTCAGTACTGGTTTCAGGTCTGAGGCAGCAACAAGTCTAAGGGCCATGTTCCCAGGGGACCCTCCAGGTTGTTGGACCATCAGTTCTGGTCTTTTAGTAGAGTTCTTGATCTGCACACCTTTTTTTCTTGTACTATGTTAGGGTCTCTACATTGTGTCCCCTCAAGGCTGTCTATGGTGGTGGCCAGGCACCATCTGGTTTTTCTGGTCTTATACTGATGTAGTCTTACAACCATATAGGTCCTTGTGTCTCCTGGACTTATTTTTCCTCATTTCTTTGATGTTCCTTAAAGGAGATCTTGAAGCATACAGAGCCAGACGCGCAACAAATCCTGATGAATAATAACTTCATTATGATGATGATCACTGTTCATCTATTTCATCCATTCTTCCATGCAACAAGCCCACGCTGAGGGCCTGTTTCGTACCATAAAAGTAAGCTGTTTCCAGCTCATAGGGATAAGTCAGGAGGTCCTGTTTTGGGGTTGCTCACAGACCCATGAGGGGAAAGTTACAGTAAATAAGCACTTGCCAGAAAATGTATATGAAGTGAGAAGGAAGCTGCTGTGTTAAGGGGTGCCCAGAGAAACCTACACACTTCCTCTCCCCAGAAGTGTTTCCTGTGGTGTTGGGATAGAAGGGTGTTTTAAGCAGAAGGAACAGTAGGTGTCATCTTTGATAAGCACTGGAAGCACTGCAAACTGAGCTGTAGCTTCCAGAGTGAGTCTGCTGTCCTGGGGAGTCAGAGGAGGGGTAAGAAGTGGCCAGCAGAAGTCGGCAAGGCAGCATGGGCTAGGCTGTGAGCACTGTGAGTATGCAAGGAGGCAGCTAAAGTCCTCGACTTCCTGATGAGCCACTTTTCAGGAAGAGGACCTCTGCCCTATGGGGATGAGTGCCATATGGCTGAAGGAAAAGGAAAGAGCTGGAGGTCACGAGACCAGCAGGAAGGCAGACAAGATTCCTTCCTCTACTTCCTGGACCCTATAGGCACCTTCACGTTAATAATAATGGCCTGAAATAAGATGAAAAGGAACACAGATCCAAATGCCCATCTCTACCTCACCCCGGGATGTGGACAGGGCAGACGTCACAGTTTGACAGTAATGATACACTCATGATGGATCCAGTTGTTCCCAGGCATTGTCTTCTGGATCAGGGTGGGGATACCCCACATGTCTTCCTTGGCCTTTGCCCGGCATCTACAGGACACAGCTGATGAGAAACAAAGGCACGAGGCTTTCCCAGCTCTTCATATGCATTTACCAATCACGTTTCCCTTTCCAATTGGACAGGTGAAATATAAGGGATAATAAAATACATCCAGGGAATACGGGAAGTTCAGAGAGTGACAAGTGAGAGTTCACTGCTTAGCCTCTCACACTCAATGCAGTCATAGACTGCATGAAAGGAACCACTCACTAGACTGCAGGAGAGTCATGTTGCCTCTGAGAAATACATGATTTTAAAAAGTTTTCTGTTGGTGTTTGTAAAAAACAGATAACTCAGTATAATTTTTCCTGTATGATAGAACATGTCTTAGTTATTAGTGCTGCTATAACAGAAATACCACAAATAGAAATTGATTCTCTCACAGACAAGGACGATAGAAGCCTGAATTCAGGGTACCCACACCCAAGGAAGACTTTCTTTGTCAGTTCTGGGGGAAGATCCTTGTCATCAATATTCCCCAGATCTTGGAGTTTGTCAATACAGATACCCAAGGTCTAAAGCATGCAGTCCACTCCCAGCCATCTTTCCTGGTAGTTTTTGAGGTCACTCTTGTCTCTGCTTGCTTCTCTCTTTTGTGTCTGAAAAGAGATTGACTCAAGGTACAACCTAATCCTACAGATTGAATCTTGCCTCATTAACATAACTACCTCTAATCATTTCTCATTCACACCACAGAGGTTAGGATTTACAATATGTAAGGATAATCATATCAGATCACAAAATGGTGGACAGTCACACAATACTGGGAATCATAACCCTGCCAAGTTGATACACACTTTTGGGAAAAACAATTCAATCCATAACAGGATAAGAAGGATGCTGGGTAATAGCTAATCCCACCATCTGCTCTTCTTAGCTACGTGACTTTGGGTAACTTTGTTCTTTGAACCTCATTAACCGCACTATAAAATGTTGTTGACAGTGGCTGTGAAGTCAACTTTGACTCAGGTACAACAGAACAAAACAATGCCCAGTCCTGTGTCATCCCCACAATTTCCAGCATGTTTGAGTCCATTGTTGTGCCCCCTGTGCCAGCTCATGGCACTATGGGTCTCCCTCATCCTTCTTGGCTCTCTACCAAACATGATGTCCTTCTCCAACGATTGATCTCTCCATAAGACACGTCCAAAGTAAACCAGTCAGACAATATTCTGTTGTAATCCATAAAGTTTTCATGGACTAATTTTTGGAAGTAGATTGCCAGGCCTTTCTTCCTGGTCTTAGTCTGGAACCTCTGCCAAAACCTTTCCATCATGGGTGACCTCATGGATATACCAGTGACATACTTCCAGCATTATACCAACACAATAGTCACCACAGTTCAACAAACTGACAGATAGGTAATTAGGATTATAATAATACTCACCTAATGGAGTTCTGGAAACTCTGGTGGTATAGTAGCTAAGTGCTATGTGTGCTAACCCAAAGGTTGGCAGTTCAAATCCACTAGGCACTCCCTGGAAACTCTAAAGCAGTTCTATTCTTCCCTATAGAGTCACTATGAGTAGGAATCAACTCGATGGCACTGAGTGTTAGTGGAATTCTGGATACCATGGTTGCACAGTGGTTAAGAGCTATAACGGCTAACCAAAAGGTTGGCCATCCAAATTCACCCAGCACTCCTTGAAAACCCTACAGGGCAGCTCTGCACTGTCCTATAACATCTCTGAGTCAGAATCAACTCAACAGCAATGGGTTTGATTTTTGTTTAAAGAGCCCTTGAGCACAGAGGTTAAAGCAGTTGGTTGCTCACCAAAAGGTCAGTTTGAACCCACTAACCACTCTGTGGGAGAAAGATGTGGCAGTCTGCTTCCATAAAGATTTACAGCCTAGTCCTGCAACAACAGTAATAAACAGTAATATATGAGTGGACATGTAGACAGATGTGTAAGCTGAACACAGGAGGGAGAGCATGTGGAAGCATACCTATATGCATGTGTATGTGTACATCCCCCAAATGTATCCATGTGTGTGTACATCCTCCAAATATATCCATGTATGGGACAGTGTGCATAGGGAACACAGTCATGAAAATTTGTTAGCCATAATCATTTACCTGCTGGGCACTGAGATACTGGGCTTTAGGGCTAGGCACTATAGTCCCAGGGGACGTTTATCACAATCCATATAGGCAATATTCTACATTCTACCTGGGTGTGTAGCAGTGCGGGTCTTAAATACTTTTGAGTGGCCATCTAAGATACAACTACTGGTCTGTTCCTGTCCGGAGCAAAGAAGAGCGAAGGAAAGCAAAGACTAAGGAAACAATTAGTCAAAAGGCCTAATGGACCACATAAACCAAAAAATCCACTAGCCTGAGACCAGAAGTACGAGATGGTGCCTGGCTACCACTACCAACCACTCTGACCAGGACCACAGTAAATTAGGTCATGGACAGAGTTGAAGAGAAACATAGAACAAAATCCAAACTTGTAAAATAAGACCAGACTTCTGATAGAGACTTCTGAAACCCTCAAGACTATGACCTTTAACACCTTCAAACTTGGAACTGAAATCACTCATGGAGATCATATTATAGCCCTGTAAGAGAGAGACAGGCCTATGAAATGGCAATAACACCAGTGAAGAATGTACACCTCAGAACAATCAACTATACAAGACCTGCCAAACAGTATTTCCCCAAAAGCAAAGTGCAGAAGGACGGCAGTGGCAGGAAAGTTTGGGGAATGGACACTGGGAACCAAAGGAGGAAGAGGGGAAAGTACTAACACATTCAGGAGTTTGCAACTAATGTCATGAAACAAGCTGTGTATAAATTGTTGAATGGGAAACTAATTTGCTCTGTAAACTTCTACCTAGACGACAATAAA
This sequence comes from Heterohyrax brucei, assembly GCA_028571685.1. Lineage (NCBI taxonomy): Eukaryota > Metazoa > Chordata > Mammalia > Hyracoidea > Procaviidae > Heterohyrax > Heterohyrax brucei. The sequence goes on along the minus strand of CM053161.1, from coordinate 56,436,664 downwards.
ATGTGAAAAAAAATAAGGTTTACAGCCATGGAAACACTGCAGGATTGCTTTGAGTTGGAATCAGCTTGACAGCAGTGGGTTCTTTGGTTAGTGGAGTTCCAAGGAGTCCTGGTGGCACTATGGTTGAAGTGCTCCATTACTAACCGTAAGACCAGTAGTTTGAACCCACCAGACACTGTGGGAACAAAGATGGGGTAATCTGCTTCTGTAAAGATTTCAGCTTGGGAAATTCTCTGGGACAATTCTACTCTGTCCTGTAGGGTCACTATGAGCTGGAATTAACTTGATGGCAATGAGTTTCGTTTTCGAATGGTGTCCTCATTAGGATTTGCTGCAGGAAAAATACGTGTGAAACATCAGGACCTGAAACATAGTAAGCACTCAATATATACGATCATATTATTGTTATTCTGATCCATTTGGTTGGGCTGCAGAGGAATTAAGGGTACTGTGGTATGAGATGTCTAGTCTTTATTGTGGTAAATATGTGTTACTCTGGAATGGGCAGTATTTCATTCTGCCTTACATAAGGTTAGTATGTGTCAGAACCTACTGGACAGCGCCTAACAACAACAACAAAATACATGTAACACACCTGACAAACGGTGTACCCTCTGCTTAGACCTTCCCCGACAGATAACATGAAAGGATTCTGGACCTGGGGGGTTTCCTAGTAGGTCCCCTGAGTGGATGCCGAGGTTGCTATGCAATCTCTGCTGATGCCTGATCAGGCATTATTTAGTCCGTGTGGCTTAAGTGGGCAAAATTCCAAGGCTGCAAAGAAAAGCAAGTAGCAGATTGTCACTTGGTTTATTGCAACTCTCATGCTTGCCATGCTGCCCTTCTTTTGGGCAAACTCACCGGGGAGATTTGCTACCAGGGAGGACAAAAGCGACAGACCGAGCAACAGCCTGAAACAGGACCTCCCAGTGAGGGACACAAGCCCCACATCGAGCAGCATGACCCTGGGACACAAAGTGCTACTGATTGGCTCCACTGGCACTTTGTCTCTACGTCTATTCCTCCTCAATAAGCATAGTCCTATGAAGGTAACTGTGACTGTGTTGGGGCCACAGAGGCTAATCAGACACAAAGCCTGCCATCTGGTAACCCAGGGCCCACAGGTGATATTTTTCCTGTTGTGGAGGGTATCAGACCAAGAAGCCGTGGCCCAGTTCATTTCAGCCACTGGCTTTCTAAGTACGGTCCTGGACCAACAGCACCAATATCACCTGGGAACTTATTAGAAATGCAAATTCTAGGGCCTACTTCAGACCTGCTGAATCAGAAACTCTGACGTGGGACCCAAAAAATCGTTTTAACAAGCCCTCCAGGCGAACCTGTAGTGATTAAGTGCTATGGCTGCTAATCAAAAGGTTGGCAGTTCAGATCCACCAGGCACTCCTTGGAAACACTATGGGGCAGGTCTTCTGTGCCCTTTAGGGTTGCCATGAGTCAGAACTGACTCCACAGGAGGGGGTTGGTTTGTTTTGGTTTTCCAGGGGATTCTGATGCATGCTCAAGTTTGAGAACCACTGACCTGGGCCAACCTCCTGCTGAACATGTAGAATCTGAGCCCACAAACCACAATACCCATAGCCATCAACTTGATTCTGACTCATGGCAATTCCATGCATTGCAGAGTAGAACTGCACCCCGCAGGGTTTTTCATGGCTGTGACCTTCTAGAAGCAGGTTGCTAGGCCTTTCTTCCAAGGTACCCTTGGTGGTTCAAACCCACCCACCTAAGCACTTAACTGTTTTCAATAACAGGGACTCCTCATAACCGCAACAGTACCCCATTTAATGAGGACTTACTGTATGCCAGGCAGGTCCTTCACAGGCAGTGCCTCATTTTGTGCTCTAAATCACATAATGCTATAGATAATCATGCTAAACCCATTTTATAGATGAGAGAGGTGAGTGAAGTCCCTGAGTCATAGCTATTGCATGGATGTCTGAGGATAAGAACCAAACATGCCAAGAGATCTTGACAGACCCAAGCTCAAATCTGTTATTTCACCCATTCTGGTTGGTCTCAGCCAGGAGAGACTGAGACCTCAGCTTCCAGGAAGTCTGGGGCTACCTCTGCCCTGGAAGAGTTTATAGTCTGCAGGACATCAACCAGGAAGGACTAATCACATCCCAGGATCCCCTCCCAGGACTCAGCCACATGCCTTCCCTGCCTGCCTTGCTCATCCAGCCCTCTTGCCTTGGTGCCCGTTGGCCTTCCTCTTGGCTCTCCTTCCCACCCATAAGCTCCCTGAGGCAGCCTTTGGTCTGTACCAGCCACAGCTGTACCACCAGTGCCTAATAAGTCTTCTATGAACACTTGTTAAATAAAAGAATAAATTTCTGAATTTATTCAGCCATACTTTCCATGTTAAAAACAGTTTTTATTTTATTGTGCTTTTATATCTATATATACATATATAACAAGAATTTTGCTATTCTAGCCATTTTAAACATACAACTCAGAAATAAATTGCTTTCACCATTTTGTGCTACCATTATCACTATCCATCCCCAAAAGTTTTTCATCAAACAAAAACTCAGTCTGCCTTTGGCAATAACTTCCATTTCTTCCTCCCTTCAAGCCCCTATGCATTTGCCTATACCAGATATTTCACATAAATGGGATGATACAATAGTTGACCTTCATGTCTGATTTATTTCACATAAAATGATTTATTTCAGCATGAAATTTTCACGTGTCATCTATGTCGTAGCATGTATCAGAATTTGATTTCTCTTTATAGCTAAATAATATTCTATTATGTATATATAACATATATAGCACATTTTGCTTATGGATGTTCACCTGCTGATGAACATTCAGAGTTGTTTACATGTTTTAGTGATTGCAAACAAGCTGCCATAAACATTGGTATCCAAGTGTTTGTTTGAGTCCCTGCTTTCAAATCTTGTGTCTATCTAAGAATTGCTAGGCAATGTGGTAATTCTATGTTTAACTTTTTGAGGAACTTCCAAACTATTTTCTATAGTGGCTGCAGCATTTTACAATCCCACCAACAATGCACGAAGGCTCCAGTTTCTCTGCATCCTCAACATTTATTAGTTTTCTTTTTTTCTGATAATAGCCTTGCTAGTAGATGTGAACGGCAACTCGTCGTGCTTTGATACACATTTCTCTAATGACTGATGATGTTGAGCATCTTTTCATGTGCTTATTCCCAAACCCACTGCTCTTAAAATGATTCCAACTCATAGGAACCCTATAGGGCAGAGTAGAACAGCTCTATAGCATGCCGGTGGATTTGAACTATCAACCTTTTGGTTAGCATTCATAGCACTTTACAACTATGCCACCAGGGCTTCCATATGCTTGTTATCCATTTGTATATCTTCTTTGGAGAAGTGTTTGTTCAAGTTCTTTGCCCATTTTGTAACTGGGTTGTGCAGTGCAGTGAATCGCTCTTATCTGGCCCTGCTTGCCCTGGTCTGCTTAACTCCCACCAAATGACTGAGTGGGACTGTACAAAAGAGTGCTTGTAGTCTGCCAAGGAGATTAGACCCAGAAACCCCATTGCTACAGAGTGGATTCCAACTCATAGCAACCCTATAGGATGGAGTAGAACTGCCTCATGGTTTCCAGGGAGCGTCTGGTGGATCTGAACTGCCAGCCTTTTGGTTAGCAGCTGTAGCACTTAACCACTATGCTACCAAGGTTTCCAGGAGATTAGATAGCTTACTAATATGTAGATAAGCTTCAAGTTACCCTAATGAGAGAATGGGTCAGTTTTGTCATGCTACTAAGGTTAAAAAAGTCAATTCCTGAGCAGAGAGGTGGTCTGGCTACTGCCAAGAAGAGACAGGAGCAGAGTACATCCTTTGGACCCAGGGTCTCTGTACTGAGATCCTCCTAAACCCGGAAGACAGAGAGAGAGAGAGAGAGAAAGCTGTAACACTCAAGATGGCACAAGACAGTGGTCAGGGAGCAGAGAAACAGCAGCAGCAGAGGCAACAGAACCAGGAAATCAATAGGAGATGAAGCAGCCCACAGAGCAAGGTGATTAGAGTGGGTATGTTGATCCAGGGAGGGAAAGAGCTGAGCTCCTTCGGGCAGCAGTTTCCTAGTACAGTGGGGTGCCTCTAGGTACTTGGTGGCAGAACCAGGCTCACCCAGCTCACAGAGGGGAAGAGCTGTGCACCTTTGGGGCCAAGGCTTGCTGGCAGAGGGGGATGCTTCTGTGCATTTGTCTACAGAGCCAAAAAGCTTTGTAACACTTGCCAGAGCAGGAGAAAGGCATGCCTGTGGACATGGCTGAGAAAAGGCTATCTTAATCAAATAACTGTATCCTGCCTGTTTCTGAACCTGAGTTGTAACCTGAGTTATAACCCATAATTGTGAGTATGGTCTGTGAATTCTGTGTGGTCACTGATACAAATTATCGAACACAACAGAGACATAGAGTGCCATGGGAAGGAAGGTTGGTACCAGAACTGGTACAAAGGTCAGAGGGTAGAGGCATGTCTCAGCCTTGGGCTGTTCATCTTGATTCTTCTTCCCCCTTGTGAAGTTAGAAGAGGTCAGAGGCCCCCATCACACCATTTTTACAGGTTAGCTGTCTTTTTGTTGTACCTACTACATTATAAAATGTATTATTGGCTGTGTGTACGTGTACTGATTTTGCAAATCCACTTTATCCCAAGGGAATCATTGTAACATATACAAAGATGTGTGAATAAGAATGTTCATCACTGTACTATTTGCAGTAGCGAAAAACCAGAAACAACCCATATACCAGAACAGTGTGCAACTATTAAGGGTCAAGTTCTCCCAGGCTGATCGAGGATGGGGAGAAATTCTTACCATAGGGTAAGATTACAGGTGAAAAAAAATTGGTCACAGAGCTATACATAGAATTACAGTTTTGTTTCTTTTTTTGTTTAAGTACAAACACATGTCAAAAAAGTGTGACAGACATTTGACAAAGCTCAACACCCATTCATGCTTAAAACTCTCAGAAAAATTCCTCAACACAATCAGTAGCGTCTAAGCAAAGCCAGCGGCCTTCATCATCCTGAATGGTGAAAGACTGAAAGAATTCCCTCTGAGAATGGGAACTAGACAAGGATGCCCACTCTCACCACTTCTATTCAACATTGTGCTAGAAGTTCTAGCCAGAGCAATTAGACAAGGCAATGAAATAAAGGACATCTGTATCGGGGATGAAAAAGTAAAAATCTTCATATTTGCAGATGATATGTTTATTTATACAGAGAATCCAAAGGAATCCATAAGTAAACTATTGGAACTAATAGAGGAGTTTAGCAAAGCAACGGGATACAAGATAAACAAAAATAAATCAGTAGGATTCCTTTATACCAACAACGAGATTGTTAAAGAAGAAATCACCAAATCAATTCCGTTTACTATAGCCCCCAAGAAGATAAAATACATAGGAATAAATCTAACTATAGAAATAAGAGATCTTTACAAAAAGAACGACAAAACCATACTACAAGAAACTAAGAGAGACTTACATAAATGGAGTAATCTACCCTGCTCATGGATAGGAAGACTCAACGTTTTGAAAATGTCTATTTTACCCAAAACAATCTACTTATATAATGCAATCCTAATACAAATTCCAGGGACATTTTTTAATGAGATGGAGAAACAAATCATCAACTTTCTTTGGAAAGGGAAGAAACTTTGAATAAGTAAAGTGCTACTGAAGAAGAAGAACATACTGGGAGATCTCTCACTATCTGACTTTAGAAACTATTACACTGCCACAGTAGTCAAAACTGCCTGGTACTGGTACAAAAAGAGACAGATAGACCAATGGAGTACAGTTGAAACTCCAGAGATGCCACCATCCTCCTATGAACAGTTGATATTCGACAAAGGCCCCAAGATTTTAAACTGGGGTAAGAATGATCTCTTTAACAAATGGTGCCGGAAAAATTGGACATCCATCTGCAAAAAATTGAAACAAAACCCATATCTCACACTTTATACAAGAAACAACTCAAATTGGATAAAAGACCTAAATACCAAATCTAAAATGATAAAGCTCATCCAAGATAAAACAGGATCAACAATGGAAGTTTTTTTTTTAATTTTTTATTTAACATGACTGAGTGAAAATGTACATTCCCGTATAAATTTACATGCCCACCTATATGCAGCTTCCACTGCTCTCCCTGTCCAGTGACAGCACACTATTCCTGTCTGCTCCATACATGTCTCATCCTCCCAACAGCCTCCTTTCCGCTCCTCTCCACCCATTCTCCTTCCTCCAGCCAGAGGTCAGCAGGATGATATCCTATAGATGTATAGAACCATAAAGTGCAACCAATATATGGTCACTCTGCATTGCCAAGTCCAATCCTTTCCTGTCCAAAGAGTGGAACTTTGTTATAATTTATGGGTAAGGGCAGCATCAGGGCTGGGGGCCATGCTCTCAGGGGAACTCTGAAACTGCTGGACCATCAACTGAGGTCTTTTAGTGGAGATCTCAGGATGCACCCCTTTTTATTCTTGTGTTGCCAGTGAGACTCCTCTCTGTGAGCTCCATCATGGCTATCACTGGTGGTGGCCGGGCACCATCTGGTTCTTCCTGTCCCAAGTCGATGAAGGTACCCACTCTTGCGGGTCTCTCTGTCTTCTAGGTTGTCTTTACTGCATGTCATTTTGGTCCTCGGTGAGCATCCGTTCCTGCTGAGTTGGGACCATTTGCTGTGTCCTCAGATGGCAGCTTGGCTACTTTTAAGACCCCAGACGCCACTCACCAATGTGGGGTGCAGAGAGATCTCTTAGCAAAATGCTAGTTGTGCCAATTGGCCTCGATTTCGCCTAAGAGCATGGTCCTCTGCCCCCTGCCCCAGCTACTCTATCCTTGCAATATTGGGTTAAAATGGAAGGAGTACTCAAGTTATGCTGAAGTCCGCTTAATGTTGTTCTTGTTTCTAATGTGTGCTATCACTACTTTCTCCCAATCAGATTTCTAACAACTATCTAAACTAAGCCCTCCCCCCCACCCTCCCTCCCTCCCTCCCCTCCCTTGCAGCTGTCAAAGAGTATTTTCTTCTATACACAGTCTGTTTTTGAGATCTTATTGTAGAGGTCTCATACAGTATTTGTCCCTTTGTCACTGACTACTTTCACTCAACATAATGTCTTCCAGTTGAAACCAGGTTAGGAGATGTTTCCTGGAATCATCGTTATTCTTTATCATTGCGTAGTGCTCCATTGAGTATATGTACCATAGTTTACTTATCCATTCTTCTGTTGCTGGGCATCTGGGTTGATTCCATCTTTTTGCTATCATGGACTGTGCTGCGATAAACATTCTCGTGCATGTGTCCGTTGGTGTGAAAGGCCTTGATTCTGTAAGATATATTCCAAGTAGTGGAATTACTGGGTCAAATGGTATACTGATATCCATTTTTTTAAGGAAGCGCCAGATTGCTTTCCAAAGAGGCTGGACCATTTTGCAACCCCAACAATGGAAGTTTTAATACACAGTGTAGACAGACTTCAAAATCTGACAAACAAAGCATGATTAATGGAAGAGAAAATAGATAAATAGGAACTACTAAGAATCAAACACTTCTGCTCATCCAGAGACTTCATCAAAAGAATTAAAAAACCACCTGTAGAATAAGGAAAAATATTTGGCAACTGTATGTCAGACCAACACTTCATTTCTATAATCTATAAGATATTACAAAATATCAACAAGAAAAGGATAAATAATCCAGTTAAGCAATGGGTGAATGAGGTAGACAGACATTTCTCTAAAAGGGATATCCAGGCAGCCAAAAGATACATACAAAATTGCTCCCAATCATTAGCTATTGAAGAAATCCAAGTCAAAACTACAATGAGATACCATCTAACCCCAACAAGGTTGGCCATGATCCAAAAAACACAAAACAACAAATGCTGAAGAGGATGTGGAGAGATTGGAACTAGCCTACACTGCTGGTAAGATTGCAAAATGGTACAACTTCTCTGGCAAACAATCTAGTGCTTCCTTAAAAAGCTGGAAATAGATATATTATTTGATCCTGTAATTCCACTGCTCGGAATTTATCCTTCAGAAACAAAGGTTGTCACGTGAACAGACACATGTACATGAATGTTTGTTGTAGCACAGTCCATGATAGCAAAAAGTTGGAATCAACCCCAATGCCCATCAACAGATGAATAGATAAGTAAACTATGGTACATATACTCAATGGAACACTATGCTGTGATAAAAAACAATGACAGTTTTAGAAAACATCTCATAACATGGTCTCATTTGGAAGAGATCATGCTGAGTGAAATTAATCAGTGTCAAAAGGACAAATTTTGTATGAGACCCCTGTTATAAGGACTTAGCAAAAGAATTATCCACAGAAGAAAATTACTGCGTTGGCTACACAGGTGGGTGGGGGGCTGAGTGTTTGTCATAGATGAGATGATTGATAGATGTGAGAAAATTTAATCTTTTACTGTAATTAATAAAAATAAAAAGCATGACAGGATATTAATGAAAATGCCAACAGTGGAGATCCTTGTGTAGCGACAGTGATTTTAATTTTCTCCTTTGCTCTTTTCTGATTCTTTTAAATGTTTGCCAGTAAAGAGGTGTCACCACTATAATTGGAAAAAGAATGTTTTTGGTTTTAAATGTGACCACAAAGCTCAGAGGAATAAAGGTCCTAGGTATCAGGAACCTCATAGATGTCACCTTACCTGACTCCCCTAAGAGCACCCTAGACTCTATTCCCATCTGTTACGAAGCAAACACATGTTGTAAATCCCAGCCTCCTCAGTGCCTGTGGTTGGAGTCCTAGTAGCATAGTGACTCAGAGCTACAGCTTCTACCGAGACATAAGCAGTTTGATACCCCAGAAACTCCTTGGAAACTCTACGGGGTGATTCTAGTCATAAAGGGTCTTTATGAGTTGGAATGGACTTGACAGTAACAAGTTTGGTTTTTTGTTATGCCTGTGGTTATAATCCCATTTGGGGATGGCTTGCTATGGCCGTTAACCAAAAGGTTAGAGGTTCAAATCCACCAGGTGCTCCTTGGAAACTCTATAGGGCAGTTCTTCCTCTACTCTGTCTTACAGGGTTACTGTGTGTCAGAACTGACTCAACGGCAGTAGGTTTTGGGTAAAGTTATTTTTGTTATGTTAATGAGACATAATTAATGTGAGTTGTATCTTGAGTCAATCTTTTTTGAAATACAAAAGTGATTAAACAAGTAAGCAGAAAAATCAAGGGGAGGGGAGGTGGAAAGAAACATGCCAAGCCACCTGAAGACTGCCCAAACACAGAAGCTCAGAAGGGACCATGGCTTCCTCCAGAGCTGATAGAGACAGAAGCCTTGCCCTAGAGCCAGCACCCTAAATTTGGACTTCCAGCCTCTAAACTGTAAGAAATTTGTTTGTTAAAGCCACCCACTTAAGGTGTTTCTGTTGTAGCAACACTAATAACTAAGATACCATCTTATAGATGTGAAAACTCAGGCTGAGAGAGGTTAAGCAGCTAGTTTTGGGTCACACAGCCTATGACGCTGGGTGCCAGTTGATAATATTTGAAAGATACAAGAACTATATCTTTGAGTCTCCATGCTACAGGGCTTCTAGCCTCGCCCACTGGCCTCCTGCATAGTATAGGCTGAGGGGAAAGATGATTCTGCCTGTTAGTGCAGTGTTGGATGACTTTTGTCTCAAACAATGAGCACAAGGATTCATTCCCATGAGGTGGGCAGGGCAGGAATGGTCATCTCGTTGTAGAGCAGACACTCTGCCTCCGGAGAGAGGAAGTGAGATCTGGCCAAAGTCACTTCACAGGTGAGGTGTGGCTAGGTACAAGCTCACCACTGCCCTCCTCCTACACTCGCTGCACTCTTTCTCCATAAACAGCAACAACCAGGAACTACCTACACCACTGAGACCAAAGAGTAAACCACCTGAGCACAGAAATAAATGTAGCTTTAAAAGCAGCGTGTAATTGAGGCTGGGGTGCCTGAATGAGGCATCTGCTTTTCCAGGTTGACGAGAGTGGGCTGCCAGAACAATTGGCTTTGGCTGAGAAGAGCAGATTCTATGTGTCCCCTAGAGTTAGCAGCAGCCAGAGCAGAAGAGCCAAAGACAAGTCAGGTCGCAGGAAGGGAAGAACTGGATCAACTGTTATTTGGCTGTCAAAGAGGTAACACACACTTTAATTCTTTCAAGTTGTACAAAGAGTAGACAGTAAAGAGTGTCCCTCCAACCCCCATTCCTCACCCTGCCTCCTCCACCCTTCTGAGTCAAGTCTGTTCCTTGAAGGCCAACACCCTAAGTAGCTTCTTTTATATTCTTCCTTCCAGTGACAGTCCTTGTATATACATGCAAATGAGAATCAAATTAAAATCCACTTCCTTCTCTCTTCATGATTTTAGATAACAGTGTTGAATGAGGGAATGAATGGAGGACATCAGCAGACTGTCTCTCACTGGGCATCCTCTAGTCTAACACTCAACCTCTCTGAGCCTTGTCCTCATCTGTAAGACCGGGTGAAATCCCTCTCTGAGTTGCTATGTCAGTGAAGCCGGTCACAAAACTATATGAATAATCTCAACTTCATTTCTTTTTTTTTTTTACTGTGATTAAGTGAAAGCTTAGAATCTGCGTCAATTTGTCATATATAACTCTAAACACACACCTGCATGCAACTCTGTCTGCTCTCCTCACCCTGTGACAGCACACTCCTCCTTTCCACTCTGTACTTCTGCTATTCATTTCAATTTTATTTCTTTTAAATAATATAAACAAATATCAAAAAAGACTGGATTGAAGAGAGGAAGAAGTGGATCAGGGAGGAGGCACATGTGAGCTTATCCTCAGGATGCTTCCTGTGGTAAGAAGAGGGTGTTCCTGGCATGGAGGCATGGGACCTTGACACGCTGCCGTCTGCCATATGCTGGTTTGGGGGGCTACCCCCTACATCTCTGTTACAAGCCCCCTGCCCAGAGTCAGACTTATATTAAGGGCCCCTTGCCACTTCTGAGCCAGATAGAGGCATCTCAGCAGGGCTAGGAAGTCACTGTCGTCAGCCCACCCAACCAGTCATCAATCTCTACAACTCTGTCTGGGGACCTGGAATACAGTCCACAGCCTGGGACAGGGACACTGAGACATGCAGAGAGACGTGAGGCAGCCAGGCAGGTAGAATAGCAGACTCCTTGGCAAGGTCAGCCACATGCAGGGCCCTGAAATAGCCTGGTCAAGGTCTGACCAGCCCTGCTACCCTTGCTGGTACAGGGTCCCAGGTGGGATCTTTTATCCACCCATCTACCCATCTGTCCTCCAAAAACTGCCTGCTGAGGTCTGCCAGGACAAGCCCTGTCCTTGGCACAGAGCCACATCCTAAGATGAATCAGATTGGGCTGGCTGGAGCCGGTGAGTGGGAAGCAGAGAAAGTCCCAGGTGGAGGGCGCAACAAGGACCAGGGCTTGTGGTGGGAAAAGGCTGGGTCCAGGCAGGCACAGAGATGGAGTGCAGGGAGGGGGGCTTGAGTGGCCTGCAGGTGTGCTGAAGGTCATGGAGCATCAAAGAGAAGGACAAACAGTGAACTATAAAGGAATAGGTGGAGTCTGGCAGCAGGAAGAAAGGCTGGTGAGAATGAGAGGGAAGGGGGCTGCAGGCCGCACACCTGGTTCTGTGGGCAAGTCAGCTAGTGTCTGTTCCCATACCCACTGGTTGATGTCACCCGTTCCCACTGGCCCTCTGGGGGCCCTGATTCCACCTAGGTAAGAAGTTTCGATTGCTCCCATTCCCTCCCTGCCCAATCCTATGCTGATGCCTTTACCCACACCCCAGACCCCCACACTCACTCAACTCCCTTACTGTGAGACTCAAGGGGAAAGAGCTCAGCATTTGGATGAGATAGGCTGGGTGTGAATCCTTCACTCCTTGGCTGGATGTCCTTGGGCAAGGAACTTCCCCTCTCTGGGCCCCAGCAAGTTCTGGACTACCTAATGTTGTAAGGTAGCAGAGAAGATCTAAGGAAAGGCAGGCCAGGCACCTACCACAGCACCCCGCACACATGAAAAGGTCCAGCTTTGGTCACTGGTAGTCAGGGCCGTTAGGGCCGAGAGCCGAGGTCCCCAGTGGTGAAATTCAAGGCTCTGGGACAGGGCTGGGAAGTGGAGGCAGCATGGAGGAACCTCGCAGCCCACAGCCAAGCCACCGGCTCACGTCTCAGCACCCATCCAAGTGCTGGGGACAGGAGAGAGTCGTCGGGCCAAGTGAGTCAGGGGAGAGACTTATCTCCCCCTGAGCCCCCATCTCCACGACTCCTAGCTCAATGCCCTGACAGCGGCCGTGGGGGCGGGGTAGGGCCGGCTTCTCTAGCCCCGCTCGGAGGGTGGGGGGCGGGTCCCTTGGGAACTGCTCCTCCCGCAGGCAGCCGCTTTAAGAGACTGCTCCACGCAGCAGGCGGCCCGGAGCCGCAGTCCGAGGGAGAAGAACCCAGCGAGCGGACAGGTGCACTGCTGCAAGGATAGCAACGGCATGACCGGCCACCACGGCTGGGGCTACGGCCAGGACGACGGTAGGCGCAGATCCCAGCTCACCCCAACCCTCTCCTTCTTGCCCCCGATTCTCACACCCAGCTGGGGATGCTGGACCCGTAAGTCCCCACCTCCAGATGGGACTGGGGCCCCGCCAAACACTCAGGTCCAGCCTTGGAAGCCTAGCCCACCCACCCGGCTGAAGCACTGCCTCCCCTGCGCCCGGGGCACAAAGTCCCGGTAGGACCTCTACAAGTGAGTGATAGGGCGGCTGAGCGGATCCTGCCGCCTCCCCCGTGCGACACCTGACTGCTGAGCTCGCTCAAACCCCTGTGCTCGCTCACAATGGACGAACGCAGCCTGGTGGAGGTGGCCCGGGGGCAGTCGGGGTGGAGCACTGTGCGTAGGTGTCTGTGCAGGCAGCACACACGGCCTGTGGCGAGGACCGTAGGGGAGCTGGACTCCGTGTGTGCAAGGGCGCGGTGTCCCCGGGGAAAGAGTTGTCACGCGCAGGTATCCGGGCCAGTGTTGTCTGATGAGGGAAGGGGGCATTTACAGGCGCACGCACGTGTGTAAGTGATCCCGCAGAGCAGGGTGTCTGAATGTCTAGGTGGGAGCCGTGGGAACCTGTGGGCCATCAGGGCTTCCTCGCCTCATCCTACCTCAGTTTCTGCGGTGGAAGAGAGGACAGAAGGTGAAAGCTAGATGGCTTGAGTGTGGGTCTAGGGCAGGTCAACTCGGTTCTCTCACCCAGTAAAGCAATAAGAATGAGGGTGGACACAATCCTGGGGCATTTTCCCTCTTTCCACCAAGAACTCAGAGATCCAGGCTCACAGGAGAATCCTGGAAACCTAGGCAGTGTACAGGTGGGGGTGGGAAGGAGAGAAAGTGCTAGTGGGAGAAGCAATCCCCCATCCCCTCTTTCTCTGGGAAAAAGGCAGTTACTCTGAGAGGGAGGTTGGGCTGAAGTCTGGAGTTTGCAATGGGTCAGAGGGAATCAGCTAGGTGTTGTGGAGACTCTGGCCCCTTCTGGAACCCCAAGGACACAGGAGCATATTTGAGGGAGCGAACTCCAAATCTTCCAGGCATGCAGCAGCTAGAAGGAGGGAAAAACCAGAGAATGGCAAGAGAGCAGCAGAGATGGATAGAGGCAAAGAAGAAGCAGGTTGACAGAACCTGTAGAAGATCATCTCCATCGCCCCCTGCACATGCACCCGCAGCTGTAAACCAGCTTCCAGGTCCTGCCCCTGGAGTCCCCAGCTCCAGCCCTCCTTGGTAGACCTCCTCCAGCTCTGACCATCCAGTGCCCTGCATGGCCCTGCTCCAGCCAACCTGGGTGGCCCAGCCTAGGGGCAATAAAGAAAGGAAGAACAGGGGACAGAGGTGCCGGCATGTGGCAGTGCTCACAGAGCTTCAAAAATAACCCAGTAGGGCTGGCCACGATTCTGAGTCATCCACTGGGGACACTGCTCTGTCGGCACCTGCTGCTGTTTTCCCAGGAAAACTTAAGAAGCCAAAAAGGGGGAGAAGCACCAGCCGGCAGTGACTCTAAAAATAGGCTGCATCTCAGGATGTTCCCCAGGGAGATGCCGAGCCTCTCGGCTGCAGATGGAGCCTCTGGGAGGCAGGTGGTGGGTGCCTGTGGGTGTGGGTGTGCAGGTGTGGGTGTGCATGGGTGGGCTTATCATGCAAACCTGGCTTTGCAACAACGGGTGTTTGTGTGTGAGGTACATATGCATGTGCCAAATGTGGTTAGCAGGTCTGCGTGTGTGTTTGTACACATGTGTATTACTGGACCTGGTAAGCCCAGGTCACTCACTGTGTGCCTATGTGTGCCCATACAAAGGTTGCTATGGACCTGTAGGCAAGTGCCGGGGAAGGGCAGTTGGGAGCAGTACATGCACATGCTGTGTGTTTACACCAATGCCTGTGTGTGTGTGTGTGTGTGTGTGTGTGCCCAACCAAGCATGTGCATACATGGCCCTCAGTTCACTCATCTGTGAAATGGGCATCATGATAGTTTCTGCTTCACAGGGTGCTTGTGAGGAGCCAGTGAGAAAATACACATGACAGAGCAAAAGCTAGGATGACATGAGCTTTTTCTATTATTGTCCCAAATGCCAACACTAACATTTCCAGGTGCATGAAGAGGCCAGTGCTTCAGAGGACTGAAGCTCTCCTTGAGTATGTGTAGGATATAGGGGGGACTCATATCCAGCACCACCCCTGAGCCTGTAGCTGTGTTATGCTCCCCTCCATGCACTGCCTCTCTGGGCCTACTAACAGCCCTGGGAGGTGAGTTTTAGCAAGGTCATTTCACAGACAAGAAAATGCAGGCTGAGTAACTCCTGCCCAAAAGCAAGACAAAAAGGCAAAAAGGGACAGGAGCTGGAGAAGTGGACACAGGGAACCTGGACTGGCTGTGGGGAATATGCCGTCACATCATGGGAACTGAAGCCAATGTTAAAAAACAATATGAACAATTAACTTGAGCTGTTAACTTTCATATAAAGCACAATAAAATTTAAAAAAAGAAAAAGAAAATGTAAGCTGGGAGAGGAGGTAGTGGTCCTGGAATTGGAGCCCCAGACTGCACAGCCCCAAAGCAGGGCTCACCTCTGAAAGGATGCCAGGGAGACCAGCCCCTATGGGTGCCCTCGGCCTGCAGCCCAGAGATCTGAGCTGGCCTGAGCCCTCCACCCCCCCATCTGCAGGCCCCTCACAGTGGCACAAGCTGTATCCCATTGCCCAGGGCGACCGCCAGTCACCTATCAACATCGTGTCAAGCCAGGCTGTGTACTCGCCCAGCCTGCAGCCACTGGAGCTTTCCTACGAGGCCTGCACATCCCTCACCATCACCAACAATGGCCACTCTGTCCAAGTTGACTTCAATGACAGCGATGACCGCACCGGTGAGTGGCCCCTGCAGGGACCTGGCACCCACCCCCAATACTAACCTTGTTGGGAAACAAGCATTCCCCACTTACAGCTATGAAGTCTTGGGTGAGAGCCTCAGTCTCTTTATCCATAAAAGGGAAGCGATGTGACCTATCTCCAGGATCACAGAGAGAAAAAATGAAATGATGCTTCTAGTGCTGGCATACAGCAGATGCTCAAAAAATGCTAAAGGCCATCCTTCCCTTCCTTTTAGTATTGTAGGGCATGTTTGTTAACAGTCCCTGCCCCATCACTGACTGGTATGGCCAGAAGTTAAACTCTCCTCTCTGTACAATGTGGCCAGGCCCAGCAAGGAGCAAAGGGTGCCAGGCCCCTCCCTAAGGTCTCCAGCTGCTCATTTTTTCCTCAAAACCCACCTCTCAGATGAGCAAGTGGAGGCTTAAGGAGCTGGGGAGTGTCAGGACCAGCCTGGTTCAGTTCAAATGTCTCTCTCCCAGTCTGCCTACAACCTCAAGGTCAAGGTCCCAACCAGGTTGGTCTGGAAAAAGACTGGGGGAACTCAACAACAGCTTCTCCTGAGGTCTCTTTGTCCTTGCATTACAGTGCAGGCTCTTTCATGACAAATTTTTAGACAGAGGTCTCAGGAGTGCTGCTCCTGAAGGGAATTTGTTCTTAGGACTGAATCTTTGGGAGTGTGGTTGTAGGAACAGATGGAACCTGCTAGAGCTTCTTGTGTGAGAAAGTCAGTTTGCTCCTTACCCTCCCCAACCAAACACACATTGAAAACACATAAATTTCAAATAGAAAATCCAAAGGCAGAGAAGAAGGTGATGATGAAGGTGATCTTAATTGCATAGCCATGAGTTCCCTAGTAGGCTAGGAAAAAAAAAACGAAAGGATCAGTTCTAGTTCTCGCTGCAAGAGGGAAGTCCAACAGATCCTCAGGAGAGAGAGACAACATTTTCTGGTACTGAATTCTAAGAAAAACCTCTCATTCAGAGCTTTGGAGAGAGGTGTAATTTTCAGATGGCTGTCCCTTCTAATACTGAGTGGGCACTGAGGACCCAACTCAGGTATCAGTAGCTCAGTGAAGGCAACTGTGTTGGAGGCAGAAACGAGAGGTATACCTCTGCACCACTAATTATCCAGCCTTGAACAATCCAGAATGCCCAGGCCTGAGCAAGTAAAGAACCAGTGGGAAGAGGCTCTGGGGTGAGATAATTAGAGCTCTGCTGTTCACTGGCTATGTGGCCTCAGGCAGGATACCCTCCTACCCAAGCCTCAGTCCTGTATCTGTCCAGTGGGAGGTAAATAAGTCAATGCAAGCAGAGTGCTGGACACACAGTGAGGGCACAGTAAATGACAAAAGGTCCTATGGTCAGGACAGAGGGTGGAGGCTGAGGGAACTGGGCTCAAGTGGTTTAGGAGAGAGTTCCTTCTCAGGAAACCTCACTATGGGGTCCTAGTAGGGTATGCTCAAAGGAGCAAGCCCCCTCATGCTATATCAGGGAGTTCACCCTCTTAGCCTGGCTGTTCCTGTCTACCCAGAAGGGGTCAACCTGATTGGGACCCTGCCCAAGTCTACTGTGCGCAAACTTCCCTTGTCATCTAGCAAGGTCCTGCTTCTCAGATAAGGCAGGGCAGCAAAGAGGTGCTCTGGGCTGTCCTGTCCTCCTGATGGCACTCACAGGGAATGAGGCCCTGCCCTGGTCACCCATGGTGGAGGGGCCCAGTGGAACTCTGAGCCTGGGTCCGTCACCTGATCCAGAGGCTCACATTCAGGCCCAGCTGAGGTGCCCTCACAAGCTGGATCCCTTTCACCTAGAAATTCAATCAGTCTCAGGAGGCCCTGTGCATGGCCCCAGCTCACCAGGAACTGGGGTGGGCAAGTCACAAAACCAGCTTAAGTGAGCGCCCCCCGCAAAGAGGTCATTGTTCAGGGGAGGACACTGAAGGGACCAGGGCTAGGCCAAGAGAGTGAGAACCCTACAGCCTCTTCTTCTCGGGTAACAGTAGATCCTGGGGAGACCATTTATTCCTCTTCATTCCATTTGTTCCAACATTCTGGTGAAGGCAGTGCTGCAGAGTGATTAGGAACTTGGGCTTTGGACTCAGGTGCAAGCTCACGGCCTAGGTCGGCGCCTTGCTGTGTGACCTTAAGCAAATGCTTTACCCTCTCTTTGACACTTTCCTCTGTGAACAACACAAAACAACTGTTGCCCCCAAGTCAATTCTGACTTATAATGACCCTGTAGGGCAGAGTAGAACTGCCCCAAAAGGCTTCAAAGGAGCAGCTGGTGGATTTGAGCTACTGATCTTTCATTAGGTGCCAAGCTCCTAACTACCACACCACCAGAAGCTGAAGAGGTTCTGCAGTCTTGGGCTACTCAGAAGTCTTAACAAGATAATCTTTGCACCTAGAACTAGGTCAGAGCGCCCTACATGAAAGCCCTTGTTGTTAGTGGTGATATGGACAGGAGGTGAAGGCCCAGCCTCCATGAGAGTTGAGCAAGAGTAGGCAAGACAGCCAGGTAGAGAGGTGCTCTCCATGCGTCCCAGACTCCTGTCCTTGCAGGCCGCCAGAAACTCTTCCATGGTCCAACTAAGAATATAGAGGGCTAGGCGGGGACTGACCCAAGTCTCTCAGCCCAACACATCTTCCGAATGAAAAATTTATTCCCCTCCTGAGCTGCTGCCCTGGTTTGGGCACTGCTACCAGCTGGGTGTGTGGGATCCTCTCATACCAGTGCCACCCTGACCCACTTCTACCCTTAGCGGTGACTGGGGGCCCTCTGGATGGACCCTACCGGCTCAAGCAGTTCCACTTTCACTGGGGTAAGAAGCACGGCGTGGGCTCTGAGCACACAGTGGATGGCAAGTCATTCCCCAGTGAGGTGAGTGTCCTTGTCCTCCTGAACCTTCCACTACTTGGAGAAGAAGTGGGGCGCCAGGCTGTCAGGGCCATGAAGGGTACCTGGTGCGGGGGTTTTGAAGGGGGTGAGGAGAGTACCCAGCGACCTGAGAGAGAGGACTCTTCATCCTGCTGCATTTACTGCTGTCTTGGTCTTTGTGCCTGAAGAACTTTTCTGAAGGGAAATCCAGTCCCACAGTGCCCTTACTGACAAGCCGTTATAGGTTCTGCCGTTAATCGTGTCTGAGCAGACATTCAAGGCCTTGCATGAACTGGCGGTGCCCAGCCTCATCCTCCCCCTGACCTTTCCCTATAGATACCTATGTGGGATGAATCCCTTCCCCACACCTGGCTCTTCATATCTCTAAGGCCTTTGCCTCTGCTTTTTTGTCTGGAATGTTTTTTCCCCAAAGACTTCATCTGATAATACCCTGCTTATTCTTTGGGCTCAGCAGCAGGTGCCACCTCCTCAGAGAGATGTCATCCTGCGTGGCCATTATCTCCTTCATTGCTAGTTCACTGGAGGGTAGTTCACTGAGCCAGATTCCTCCGAATCAGGAAAGGGTTGGGCCCAGAGCAGGGGAGATCCTACTGTCCTACTGTCGCTCTTCTGGGCTCCCCTGCCCCCCAGGATTCCCAAGTGCAAAAGTGCTGAATGTCTGGTGGCAATGGTAAGGGAAGCTGGCATAGAGCTCCCCAACCTGGGAGGTGCTAAGCACTGGCTTGGCCTGTTGTTGCTACTGTAGCTGCACCTGGTTCATTGGAATGCCAAGAAGTACAGCACTTTTGGGGAGGCAGCCTCAGCACCCGACGGCTTGGCAGTGATTGGTGTCTTCTTGGAGGTGAGTGGTCACTACCTAAGTCCAAGAGGAGCATGGGAGGCCTAGCCCTGCCCTCAGTTCCAGAACCCAGTTGATTTTGGGCTCACACTGCCCTCTCCTCTGAAGACAGGCAATGAGCACCCCAGTATGAACCGCCTGACAGATGCACTCTACATGGTCCGGTTTAAGGTGAGAACAGCCCAGTGGGGAGGGAGAGAGAGATTGGATTGCAGAATAGGCCCATCCACTCTTTCATTCTAACAGCAAACGCTTGCTGAGAGGAGACTATAGGTCGGCGTCTGCAGTGCCCTATGGATAACTCTTCTTCACCCCACTCAGGGGCTCCTTAGGTGCCCAGCCTGCAGCCTGGCTGGATATAGGATTAATTGCAGCTTGTCACATTAATGGGAACTGGCAGGCAGTGCCCAGAGCTTAGGGAGCAGACAGCTGAGGACAAGGGAGAGGACACAGAGGCCAGCAAGCTCTAGGAGTCCCAGCCTTTAGGTACAAGCAAACAAGAGGAGGGGGCTCAGCTCAGGCTGAAAGACCGCATCTGGGAATCACAAACATTTGCCCACGATTTGTATCAGTGGACCAAGGAAAGGCTGAAATCTGACCAACAGAAATAGTTGGGGAAGCTGCTGCTCTGGTTCTGGTAGGAGGTCTGTGCTGATTCTGGGGTCCCCTCACTCTGCCCCAGGGCACCAAGGCCCAGTTCAGCTGCTTCAACCCCAAGTGCCTCCTGCCCACCAACTGGCAATACTGGACCTACCCTGGCTCCCTGACGACACCCCCGCTGAGTGAGAGCGTCACCTGGATTGTGTTCCGGGAGCCCATCTATGTCTCTGAGAGGCAGGTGGGTCCTTGCAGAGCACCAGTGAGAAAGGAGCTATACATAGCCCAACCAGGATGCTATGACTCTCCCACCACCAACCACAGTGTAAGGTCCCACCATCAAGGCGCCCACCTATTGCTAATAAATGTTCAAATTCTTGACTAGAGGGCAACTTGATTATTAGTCATTAAGACCTAGGTACAAGCCAGAAGGAGAGACCCTGGAGCCTGGGAAGGATCTGTTAAGTCTTAGTTAGAAGGAATTAGAACTTGAACTGGATTGGAACAGACTCACCATTCAGAAGCCTCTTAGTGAGTAAGTAACTGAGGCTAGGGGCTCAAAGAAGAGCAAGACTGGGGCGGACCGGGGACAAGCCTTAGGGGAAGGAGGAGGGAGGGGCAACGTTGGTTGGCAGGGAATACTAGATGATGCATCTGGGGTCAGAGAGGACCACAGCTTGCCCCGTTCTGCCCTGAGCATTCCCCCTCTGCCTCCTCAAGATGGAGAAGTTCCGGAGCCTGTTTTTCACCTCAGAGGATGATGAAAGGATCCACATGGTGAACAACTTCCGACCACCACAGCCACTCAAAGGTCGTGTGGTCAAGGCCTCCTTCCGGGCCTGAGCTACCCACCTGCCCAACCAGCCACTAGGGTACCATTTTCCCAAGGGCTTCCATGTCAGCAGACACCAAACCATCTGAGGCTTCCTGCCCGGGGGGTGCTGTGGACTCCCTCAAGCCAGCTTGCTCCTTGGCCACCCTCAAGACTTCTTGATGGGACCTTCAAGTCAGGGACTCCCTTCAGCTACCCTGGGAATAAGGACAGAAACTGAGCAGGGTCCAGACCCAGGGCTGCCTCCACTCACCCAGACCCAAAGGCCCCCGAGAGCATCTTCCTGTCTTCCCCACTGGCAGTAGCAGCAGCCTGCCCAAGCCCACACTGTGATGGACAAGCCTGTACTCCCTGGAACAGGCAGCTGGCACTGCCAGAAAGACTCAAGCAATAATTAGAGGTGGGCAGAGCTGCCCTCTCAGTGTTACCTCTTCTGCAGGCCCCCTGCCGTGCACACACCTCACTGCCAGGCCATTAAAATCAGCACCCAGCCTACTGGAGGTGACATGGCCTTCTCCCTCCAGCTACCTGCTGTGGCGGGCAGGCCTGTTACAGCTTATGTAGTATCTCCCCTTGTGCCCAACCCAGCTACCAAAGCCACTCACATTCAATCCATCCCATGTATTAATTAATAAATTCATTCCTTCATGCAACGAATACCAGTTGAGCAAGTATATTCCCACTGTTCTTGGCCTCAGGGAGTTGATAGTGGTGTGTCAAGACAGAGTGTTGGGCGGGACATAGGCACTAAGGAGTTTACTATAGGGAAGGTGGGGGTTTTAAAAGGTGCTGTGGAAGCAGGAAAAAGGAGAAGCCTACCTTGTTTGGGGTCACCATGCATTGGAATCAACTGGATGGCAACTGGTTTGGGGTTTGGTTTTGTTTACCTTGTTTAAAGAAGAATTTCAATTTCAGCATCCCAAAGGAGCTGCATCCTGAGGTATCACTGGTGGTCTGAGCCAACCCAGTGGGTCTGTAGGAGAAGGCCCTAGAAATGTGCTTCTGTAGAGATTACAGCCAAGAAAACCCTAGGGAGCAGTTCTATTTTCGAGGCCTTAGTGAGTAGGTGTCCATGGCCATCCCCCAGGCCTCTGCAGCAATAGCTATGGCAGTAACCACAGGATTGCAGCCAAGTCCTCTGCAGAAGGAGCTCTAAAAGGGACTGTGTCTTCACAGCCACCCCATCTCCTGAGTCTACCCCAGAGAAGGAAGACATTCTGGGACCTGGGGCCTAGGGTCTATCTCTTCCCAGAGATGCTCTGGAGGGAATCTGTGCTCCCTACATGGGCACAGACTCAGAATGCTGTGGCCACTGACCTGGGTCCTCTGCCCCATCCGGGTCTCCTCAAGGGCCATCCTTGACTCACTGAGGTCTGTGGGACCAAGTAGAGTCAGCCTTGCCTGGGATGCTCCGAATGTGTCCAGCATCACCTCCAGGAGACAACCTTGGCCTGGACAAAGATTCAAGCCCAGTTCTGGGTCCCAGGAGGCCAGGTTTGCTGGAGGTGTTTGGGATCCAGCTGCAACATCCCATTTGGCAGTCAGATCTTAGGCTGTGATTATCACATAGAAAGGACACCATCCATTTTTAAATACTTTTAAATTGAAAAATGAACTAAGGGGAATGATTCAGGCAGTGAAGATTCTTGGCTGCCTCAAGACAATTATAAAACCAGCTCCCAAGTCCTCTGCAGTGCCAGACCCTCTGTGCCACCATTCCCAGCAGGGATCAGTGAGGTCTCTAGCAGGGTTGGGAACATTGTATGGCCATTGTACCACCTCCAGGTAGCTCCCACTATGTCATTCCTTCTTCCTCTGTACTCAGTTGCTATGACGTGGGCCCGAGAGAGGGAGGAATGGGTCTGTCTCACTCTGTACCACACTCCCCTCCAGTCCCTTCATCTCAATCTGTAACTTAAGTCAAGATGCCCTGTTTCAGTCAGCTAGTGGTGCTTTAACAGAAATACCACAAGTAAATGGCTTTAAAAAGAAAATTTTAATTTGTCACAATTCAGCAGGTTAAAAGTCCAAATTCAGGGTGTCAGTTCCAGGGGAAGGCTTTCTTTGCCAGATCTGGAAGAAGGTCCTGGCAGTCAATCTTCCCTTGGACTGGAAGCTTCTGAGGCTTAAGGACCCTGGTCCTTCCCAAAGGATATGTTCAGCTCCCGGCACAGCTTCTTGGTGCTATGAAGTTCCCAAATCTCTCTGCTAGCTTCTTTATATATTGAGACTGCCTTAAGGTACAAAACAACCTTACACACTGAGTCTTGCTGCACAAACAGCATGATGGCCTATCCACCCTCATTAACATCAGAGAGAGAGGATTTACATCATGAAGGAACATCACATAATACGAGGAATCATGGCCTAGCCAAACCACCACACACATTTTTGGAGGAACACAGTTCAATCTGTGACATACCCCAAAACAGACTCTCTACCTTTCACCTCTCTCCTGGGCTCAGACCCCGACATCTCACTGCTTCCTAATACTCCCCTCTTGGCCCACAAAGCTGCTGTGTACCCAAACTGCTCAGCCTGCTGCCAGGGTTCCCAGGCCACCTGGAGGCTCCACTGTCTGCCCACGGCCACATCCAGATTCCTCTCTCCCTTATGGACAGCCACTCATCGTGTTGGGGACTCTACCTCCCAAATCACCCTCGTGTTCCCTACTTCCATCACATTACTACAAGCTCTGTCCCCTCTCTCCTGCCCACTGAAGACCACCTCCTCCCTGCTGCCACACCTACCCCCTCATTCACACTCCACAGTGGTCCTCTCCATTCGCACATCTGCCCCTGGCCCATGTCTATGACACACCCTATGATTCCCCATTAGCCTGGGGAGAAAGGCTGAGCTTTGCACCCCACATGACTGAAGCCACCTGAGGCTGAACTGCCCCTCCGTAAAATGGAAATGATATCCTGAGAGCCAAATATGTCACTTCAGATTTTTTAAAAGCCACGTTAAAAAGCGAAAATGAATCAGTAAAATTAATTTTGTTCTTTTTTAAGTTTTTTAAAATCCAATTATAGCCAAAAGATCATCATTTCAAAATGTCATTAAAATAAAAAATTATTAATGAGGTATGAGGTACTTTATAATGCTTTTTCATACCAAGGTTTCTAAACCCAGGGGGCATTTTACACACACAACACATCTCAACTTGAGCTAGCCACATTTCAGGGTCTCAAAAGCCAAATGTGGCCAGTGGCTGCTGTGTGGGACAGCATAACCCTAAACGGATGTCACCCTTTGCAGGGCTACCTTCTGGCAAGTTGTCTGAGCAGACCCCCTGGCTGGCCTGTAGCCAGGCCAGGCATGGTAGGAATGAGTCAGAGCTGGCCTGAGCCAGTGGCCTCCAAAAGAGCAGGCTCTGGACATTTCATGCTGAGTTGGTTCTGTCTGTCAGGGGCCTTCCTCCTCTAGGAACTTTTTCTAACTCCCACCTCACAATCCACTGGTCCTGCCCCAAGCCACCCCACTAGACCTTTTGCTGTTCTGTGGAAAGTCCAACACTCACAGCAAAGGACTGACCTCAGATACTGAATTGGTTTAAAAGATTCAATTGATCTGGGAGGACTTCCTGGAGGAATGGCCAAGAGCAGGGTAGCTGGCTCCCAAGGGGAGCTGCAGAAGCCTCAGCAACAGTGAACATTTTTTGAGACAGGGAGAATAAAGACTGCTGCTCAGCTTGTATGGACAAAAAGGAGGGGTGTCAGTGGGTCCCCAGGGGGGCTTGTTGTGCCCTGAGATGTATCTCTTCCAAGTTCCCATCAACTTGGCTAGCCCATGATTCCCAGAACTGTGTGGTTGTCTACATAGATTATCACATGTTGTAAATCCTAACCTCTATGATATTAATAGACAGGACTCCATCTACAGTATTAGCCTGTATTTTGAGTCAATCTCTTTTGAGATATAAAAGAGAAGGGAGCAAAGAAGAAAGGGACCTCATAAGCAAGAAAGAAGTGTCTAGAGCAGAATGAGTCTTTTGGACCTAGAGTCCTTGTGTTGAGAAGCTCCTAGACCACAGGAAGACTGATGACAAGGTCCTGCCCCAAGAACCCACAGACAGAAAGTCTTTCCCAGGAGTTATCTCCCTGAATTCTAACTTCTAGCCTGCTAAACCATGAGTGAATAAATTTCTGTTTGTTAAAGCAATCACTTGTGGTATTTTTGTTACAGTGGCCCTGGATAACAAAGACAGAATTTGGGACCAGGAATGGGGTGCTGCTCTAACAGATATCTACAATGTGGAAACAGTTTTGAAATTGAGTAACGTGTAGAAGCTAGAAGAATGTAAAGTGCCTAATATTAAAAGCGTAGAGTGCCTTGAAGAGACTATTGGTAGAATTATGGACATCAAGACGATTCTGGTGAGGACTCAGAAGGAAGAAAAGGAAAAAGTTGTAACACTGGAGACAGCGCAGATGCCAAGAAGTAGCAGTAGAGAAATGGCAGCAGCAGAACTAGGAGTCCTATGTGAGATCCTCTCACTCACAGAGTAAGAGAGCTAACTGCCTTTGCTCAGGAGGCTTCTTGGCAAAGTAGGGTGCCTCTAGGTTGAACTAGGCTTGCCGGCCCATGGAGCAAGAGAGCTGAGTGCCTTCCAGCCAACACACACAACACATCTCAACTTGAGCTAGCCACATTTCAGGGTCTCAAAAGCCAAATGTGGTAGAGCTAAACAGCAGGGCAAGCACTGGGCTGCCCCAGTGGCCTGATGGGCTGATGGCCAAGAAACCAGGAAGCAGAAGCTAAAGAAACAAGGAGTACAAGAAACAGAGCAGCCTTAGTCTCAAAAAGTAGAGCAATGACTTCTGGGGTCTCAAATGGTGAGCCCACGGCCTCCTAGATTTCAAAAAGCCAGACCTTTACCAATTCAGTTCTGGAGTGTGGGGCTGCCTTTCACAAGTGCCAGCAAGATGGGGCCAGATTTGCTGCCCATATCTGGGGCAGAAGAGCCTACTGGGACTAAAGGTATAGGGTCACCACACAGATGGACTGGGAGAATGGGGCCACCCAAATGCAAGGGAGTAGAGTTGTCATTCAGGTTGGTCTAGAAGGCAGCGATGAAACCCAGAGCTAAGGAACCTCCACCCAGAATCCAGAGAGTATGGCCAGAAACCAGAGTCTGAAGGGCAAGGCCATTGCCTAAATGGTCTTAGAGAACACAGGGTTATTTTCAGGCCTCGAGAGCTAATGTAATGTCTTCTGCTGACTTGCTTGGTGCTTGTTATCACTTCTTTTCCTTCAATTTCTCCTGTTTGTAATGGAAATCGCCAACTTGTGCCTTTTCCACCACTGTACTTTGGAAGCAGATAACTTGTATTCTAATTTCAGAGATGAAGAGGTATTTTGCAGAAGATGATACTTTGGCATAGAGTTGATTTAAGATTTTGGGGTTGATATGATGGGGTGAATGTGTTTCACATGTGGCAAGAACATGAATTTTGGAGAACTAAAGGGTGAAATATTATGGATTGAATCACACCTTCCTAAAATTTGTATCAACTAGGCTATGCCATGATTTCCATTATTGTGTAGTTGTCCACCCTTTTGTGATCCCATACGATTATCCTACGTGTTGTAAATCTTAACCTCTATGATGTTAGTGGAGCCCTGGTGGTATAGTGGTTAAGTATTGGGCTGCCAACCAAAAAGTCAACAGTTTGAATCCACCAACCAGCCCTTGGAAACCCTACAGGTAATGAGGCAGGATTACAGGCAGTCATGGTAATGAGGCAGGACTCAGTCTACAGGATTAGGTTGTATCTTGAGTCAATCTCTTTCGAGATGTAAGACAGAAAGGAGCAAAGAGGTGAGGGGCCTCATACCACCAAGAAAGCAGCACCAGCAGTAGAGCATACCCTTTGAACCTGGGGTCCTGTGCTGAAAACTTCCTAGACAAGGGGAGGACTGATGACAAGGAACTTCCCTCAGAATCCACACTGAGAGAAGTCTTTCCCTAGAGCTGGTGCCTTGAATTTGGCCTTCTAGCCTGCTAAACTGTAAGGAAATAAGTGTTAGTTTGTTAAAGTCATCTTGTGATATTTCTGTTATAGCAGCACTAAATAGCTAAGATGTCTTTACATCTAGTGACTACGGGGAACCACTGAAGGTCTAGTTCAGGGACTCCTGGCTTGGAAGCAGAGGACTCTCCCCAAAGCTCAGAGGACTGGGCATCACTTGGCCCCATCTAATTTCTAAGACAGGGGATCAAGTGCAAATTCTGATGGGTACAACTGGCCAGCCCCAACTGCTACCCCTCCTTGGCCCTGAGGGATAGACTCATGCCTGGGGCACAGCATTCCATGGCTTGGCAGTCTGTGAGTCCCATCTAAGTCTCTCCAGCTGCAACCCAAGTGTTTTTATCTTCATGGATATGGGAGGGTGAGCAGATGGCTCTTTTATTCCCACTGAGTGCCCTCCTGAGACAGGCATTGCAGGAAGGCAAGGGGCACATAAATCCTAGGGTCATTTAGACTCCCAAGAATCCCTTGAATTTTCAGGAAGGAGAAATTGGAGTTCTTTCTCCTCCTCCTCTCTCAGCATCTGCTCTGAGAGCCAAGGGCCTTGTTTGCTCCAGGCACTGGCATTTCTAGAGGGCATGCTGCCCTGTTTCTCCAGTTACTCCTCCCTCCCAGGGAACTGAGGAACAAGACCTTGCTTCTGCTGTTGAGTGTCCAACGGTACAATTTGAAGAGTACAACCTCTTTAGCCAGAGGAAGTTGTGTGAGGGCCAGTGAGCCACCCAAGGACTTCTGGGACATCTAAGCAAGAAGGGTCCCTGGTCTGACCCCACTATACATGTAGAACAACTGTCTTAGTCATCTAGTGCTGCTATAACTTAAATCCCACAAGTGGATGGCTTTAACAAAGAGAAGTTTATTCTTTCACAGTCTAGTGGACTCCAAGTCGAGATTCAGGGCATCAGCTACAGAGGAAGTTTTTCTCTGTCTGTTGGCTCTGGAGGAAGGTTCCTGTCATCAACTTTCCCCTGGTCGAGGAGCTTCTCCATCCAGGGACGCTGAGTCCCAAGGACAAGCTATTCTTCCGACTCTTGTTTCTTGATGGTGTGAAGTCTCTATGTCTCTCTGCTTCCTTCTCTCTTTTATATTTCAAAAGAGATTGCTCAAGACACAGTCTAATCTCATAGACTGAACCCTGCCTCATTAACATAACTACTGATAATTCCATCTAATCAACATTATAAAGATAAGATTTACAATACATAGGAAAATCACATTAGAAGACAAAATGGTGAACAATCACACAACATTGGGAATCATGAGCTAGGCAAATTAACATATAGTTTGGGGAAACACAATTGAATCCATGATGACAACTGAATCTAAAGGAGTGAACATGGTCTGCCCAAGTAACTTGGTTGGAGAGCAAGGATTTATGTCTCATGCTCCTCTCTCCATCCAAAGAGAGTTATGCACCAGAAAGACCCTTGTTACCTCCCTAGCACTGCTGTAGTAAAGTAGTGCAGATTGGGTGGCTTATAAAGACAGAAATGTGTTAGATTACAGCCATGGAGTCTAGGGGTCAGATTCAGGATATAGGCCTGAATCATATAGGATATGATTCCTTCTGAGGGACCAGAGAGAAAGCCTATTCCCTGCCTCTCTCCTAGGTTCCGATGGTTCCTAACAACCCCAGGTTCCCCAACTGGCACATGCATCTTCATATGACCATATTTGCTCTGTGTGTATCTCTGCCTCTGTTCTCTTCTTTTAAAAGACAACACACAGATGGGATAAGGACTCGGCCTATACTGCTGTGACCTCATGTTAATGTCACTGATAACATCTATTTCCAGAAAGTTTATATTCATAGATAGGAGGATTAGCACTTCAACTTATCTTTTGGGGGGACAACATTCAATCCATAGCAGCATAACAGACCCCTATCCCAATAGCTATGGGCTTATCTGTCAGGATGCCTTAGATCCTGCCACTTCAGGTTCATTGCTCACAGTTGAGACATGTTCCCATGGCATCTAGGTTGACTGGCATAACAAAGTGTTTTTAAGAAAATGTTCTGCCTCTCACTTTGGTGAGTGGCATCTTGGATCTTAAATGCTAGCAAGTGGCCCTCTACATAGCAGCAACGAGTCCCAAGCCACCTGGAGCAGAGGAGAATGAAATAATCAAAGATATAAGGAAAATATGAGCCCAAGAGACAGAAAGGGCCATGTAATCCAGAGACTACATTAGCACAAGACCAGAAGAACTAGATGGTACATGGCCACCACCAATGACTTCCCTGTCAGGGAATACAGCACAGAGTCCTGAGAGAGCAAGAGAAAAGTGGATGTGCACATAGCCCCTGGACTCGGCTCACTCAGTGTTGAAACTAGTCCTGAAGCCAACTCATCAGGCAATGACTGCATCAACTGTAAGACATAAAAAGATACTGATGTAGAGTGTGCTTCTTGGCTCAAGTATACACATGAGTCTAACTGGGCAGCTCCTGTCCAGAGGTAAGTTGAGAGGGCAGAGGGGGACAGGAACTACTTGGATGAACATGGGGAGTACAGCATGGAAAGAAAGAGTGTGGTGTCACAGGGTAGGGAGAACAGCTAGAGTTATATGGCAGTGTGTGTACAAGTTTTTGTATGGCAATATTTTTTTTTTTAAAGCTGTGGTCCATAGTCCTGTGCTAAAATGCAATGCAAGTGCCCTTCAGAGGACTGGAGTATCATCTCCCTTTAATCTGCTGTGTGACCTCTTCCCTAAGACTCTGTTTGCCCATCTGTAAAATGTGTCAGTGGGAGACCCAAAGGACCTGTGATGGGACTTGAATGAGGACAGAAAGTTTCCCAGAGGCACAAGCAAGCTTGTGGCCAAGCTATGGGACATACAGCTTTGGTTCTTGGCATATGTCACCACTGTGGATCCCCTAAACTTAAAAGTGCCTTGTTGCTGGGTGTGAATAGGCAGGGATCGATGACGGGAGTAGCCTTCTAAGACCCCTGACTTTGTCTGTCAGTATGAGAAGGGAATACCCAGGCTGAATTTCCTATCAGCCTAAACTATTGAGGGGTCAGAGCTAGATACAATTGACTTACAGACATTCTATGTTTTTCCACACATCTAAGTCTGTGAACCACGACCCATGCAACAATGAGACCCGCACTATAGGAGTCGGTGCTTGGAAGTAACCTCTCTCCCAGGAAAGCAGAGCTCTAATGGTGTAATTTCAGGCAGGGAAACTCAGCTGAAAAGACACCTGGGGACAGCCAAGCCTTTGAAGCCCTGGCCCCAGTACTAAATCTAGAAGTTGTGTTTTCTGAGGACAGGAGAGGGGACCTGGAAGAAGTTCCTGGCCCCTGCACACTTCTGGCCTGCTGGGTGCCTTTGGCCCTGAGCAGTGTGAGGAGCTACATCTAATGTAGCTGCTTCAGCCAGTGCCAGCTGTGACTCCAGCAACTCCTGGGGACTTGGATCAGGGCAGCAACGTCGAGCTTCATGGTCTTTGGAGCACCCGTCTTGGTCCTGGCATCTCTTGAGGTCAGAGGTCAAAAGCCACACTTTGGGGGCTGCAGGGTAGTAGCTCCAGTGAGCAAAATTAAACCAGAGAGTGTTAGGGATGAGGACAGAAGTCAAACAACCGGCAGTAGGCTAGAGCTGGACCTAAGACCCCTAAATACAGACCCTCTGTGCCTGTGACCCCTGACTCCCAGCCATGTTGGATTCCTTCATCTTCTGGCCCTCCTGGCACTAAATGACCACCTTGAATGCCAGGAGTCTCTCCGGTCATGTGATGACCAGCCACCCCCAGATTTCCCAGTGTTCTTCAGGGAGATAGGGCAAACACTGTTGGGAAACTTCAAGGTAGGGCCTCCTGATGGCCAGCTCCTGGGACAAGAGGCTTGTTCCCAGGAGTGAGGCACTGTGAGACCTTACTATCACTTGCTAACTATCACCTAGGAACCACACCCCATTGTAACAAATAGCCCCTTACAGACACCTCCGCAGAGTGAAAAACCACCTAAGCCACACATCAAAAGGTTCAGGGGCTCTCACATGTGTAACTAATTAAACATAAAAATAACAAAAGTATGCAGTCAAGCCTGAGAGAACCAAAACTGATGGGACTGCCTTGTTTCTCCAGGTCTTGCAAGTTTTCCCACCTTTGACAGGACGTAGTCTAGTCTTACCACTTTCCTGTCACTCCCTATTAATGGAAAATATTTGAGCTTTCATTTTTCTAGCATGTTTCCACCTTACACATGTTTCCACTTTTACATATTTTATTGTATTAAGCTGACAGGTAAACACAATTCTGATTTCTCATTTTTTTAATTTTTAATAAAATGGTAAAATATTAAATTACAAATTATTTGAAAGCATCTTTCTTTAGTGCCCCTGAGAAACACTCCCTGTGCCTATGGGAAGTACATTATCCACAAGTGACTCGTTTAATCAAACCCAAAATCTTTTTTAGGTAGGTACTACCCGTAGGCCCTGACAAAATTGCCTTCCAATGACTGTCGTAGTTGGTTCTGACGTAAGTCAAAAACCTCTTCATTTTGTGCTTCACTTTCATTATTATCTCCTTTTATTATCAATATCTTTACAAATCTCTTTAAACACCTGCTAGTGAACATCTGAGAATAACATCAGCAAACTCCATACTACAACGTTGTATGTAGTACCTACTACCAATTATAAAACTCAAACCAAATCTACTGCTGACGAGTTGATTCTGACTCATGGTGACCCTATAAGACAGAGTAGTACTACGCCATTGGTTTTCCAAGGAACCCATGGCCGTTTTGAACTGCCGGCCTTTGAGTAAGCAGACACAGCCACCAACCACTTCACCATCAGAGTTTCCACTAACAAGGTATACCAAAAAAAAAAAAAAAAAGGTGGTCCCAAGTGTGGTTCATGGTAACTCGAATACATCATCTTACATGCGGGACTGTTTTAGTCACCTGGTACTGCTCTAACAGAAAATACCATGAGTGGAAGGCTTTATGAAGAGGAACTTTATCTGACACAGTCCAGTAGGCCACAAATCCATTTATGAATTATAAGGCCAGTCATTAAGAGAATTTATCATAGTCCGGTAGGCTGAGTCCAAATCCAGGTAGAGCACTTTGGTACAGGAACCTCAGGCCCAAAGGATGTGCTCTGCTCTCAGTGCTGCTTCTTGGCAGTATGAGGTCCCAAGTTACTCTGCTTACTTCTCTCCCTTACGTCCCACAGCTGGTCACTTGAGTCCTGCCTCACCAGCACAACTGCTGCCCGTTCTCTGTCATCAATGTCACAGAGACAGGATTCACAACACATGGGAGGAATAGCACCATACTGGGACTCACAGTCAAGTCAAGTCAATACATACATTTTGGGGGGTGGGGACACAATGCAATCCATGATGGTGACTAACTGTATTCTTATTTCATAGATGAGAAAGTTGAGGATCAATTGATTAAGACACTTGCTCTAGGTCATACAGGTTGGACTTGCTGGGGCTGGGATTGTCCTACCTCAGAGCTAAGCCTGAGTCACTACACTTGAAATCAAAACCCATTGCCATCAAATTGATTCTGACTCACAGCAACCCTGCAGGACAGAGTAGAACTGTCCCATAGAGTTCACAAGGAGCACCTGGTAAATTCAAACTGCCAACCTTTTGATTAGAAGCTGTAGAACCTAATCACGGAGCCACCAGGGCTTCCCATCACACTCTAGGTCCCTTAAAACAGGTTGCTTGACCTTCCCACCACTGGGCCATTCTGTGCCAGGACAGCGCCAGTCCCTGGTGCCAAGCCAAACTGTGGAAGGACAGGGTTGATACAGAGAGACACACACGCACTGACACACAGACACAGACACACACCCCCCACCATCACTCCTCCACCCATCTAGGGAACGCAGCGTGGGTGCTTCAGGCAGTCTACTTGCGCACCCTAGTGGCCACGTGTAAAACTGTAGCTTGGTCTCTGATTCATCCGAGACCGCGGCCACTAGAGGGTGGAACCAAACCTGGCTGGGCTAAGGAGGAGTCTGTCTCTTTCCAAGCAGGTTACTAGTTCATTGCTTATTGTAAAATATCCGATGTTGTTTATACTCCTGCTTCGCCTGTGTCCTAAGTAAGCTGTTGCTTCCTCTGGTGGTCAGGCGCTCCTGCACTGGGAAGAGCAGGCATCTGGTTAGTGCCACTGATCCGCAGTAAGATACTCCAGAAAGGGTATAAACAGAGGGCTGAGATAGTGGCCACCGCCCCTCGTAGGCAGGGAAGCTAGAGGAGGGCATGCTGGGCAGGGGGACAGCAAGGGCAAAGGCCCAGAGGTAGTTGCATGAAACTGAAAGCTGGTGTGAGAAAAAGCTGAATTAAATTTGACCCAGTCTCCAGCACAGCCTGGGGGTGGGGGGGTACCCTGATTACAGTGATAGGTCCTAGTTCTTCAGACAGAAATAGCTCTGGAGCTTAAGAAAGGAGGCCATGTCCGCCCCAGCACCTCTCATTTACTTCCCCATCCCCAAGCTGTAGCCACCACACAGCTGGAAGAGGTCTGCCCCATCACATACATGAGATTAACTGACCCCATTTAACAGATGAAGAAATGAGGCCCTAAATTTGGCTGAAGTCGCTTGCCCAAGTCACATAGTCAGTGGCCATGCTGGGGTTCTCAGGTGTGACTGATCCATGGTCTAACCTGTTAAACCACATCACAGGGGGACCCAAAACCGGAGGAGGTTTTTGTCTTTCTGGAAAGCGGGAAGCGAAAATATGGTCAAGGGCCTGGTATTTCATAAACAAGCCCCAGGACCACAATGCCCTCCAGGTTCTTCAAAGCCCATTCCAACTCATAGTGCCCCTACAAGACTGAGTAGAACTCCCCCATAGAGTTTCTAAGACTGTAATCTTTACAGAAGCAGACTGCCACATCTTTCTTTTAGTTACCAGTCAAACACTTTAACCACTACACCACCAGGGCTCCTTTCCTGGTCCCCAGTAGAAAAGAAAAAACATTCAGTCTAAAAATTCTGTTTCTGTTCAGCCTTCTACAAGGAGTGGGTTGTTCAGGTGAAGGTTTCTAGGCCTCAATAGTTGCTATTGGCTAGTTAAAGTATGTTTGATTTCTTTAAGTGTTTTTGAGACACACTAGCCTTGACTTTTCACCCAAGGGCCATCCTCAGGAAACAAGCACACACTGTAAGCACCAAAGGAGGCTGAAGACCCTCCTTAAATTATAGCCTTAATCTAAAGATGACTAAACAAATCCACAGCATACAGAGGAGCAGAGAGGTAACTGTTTTCCCCCAAGGAGTGCAAATGTTCTGTCCCCCCAGCTTTGGAGATACCCAAACTGGCCTCTCAGGCTATTAATGTAATAAGCTTCCAGAAGAGTAGTCTGGTTAAAGATTTGGAAAGCAGGGTCTGGGCCCATCTCAGACATAAGCTTGAAATGTGACCTTGAAGCTGAAGGAAGTCTGTTCAGGTCTCCAGACTTTTCCTCTGCAGAGAACGGGTATATGTGAGCTCTACTAGTTATGACTATATTTTTTAGCAGAAAGGAGGCTTATAGTGAAATGTTTGCAATTGTTGTGTTAGGGTTGAATGAATTCCTTTAAACTGAAAGATTTTTCAGTGTCTTGGCCATTTGTAAATCTCTTCCAGGGGTGGGTGGTAAGGACGTGGCCTCTGTTTCTCAGACTATTTTGTAGACTCGTGTTCCACAGAGCACACTTCAGAAAGCATAGGTGACATGCCTTCTCAAGTCCTTTCTAGCCCTGTCTGAAGGACTGGTGATGGGACAGGGAGCCCTGGTCAGAAAATTCAGGTTCCTCCCTTACCCAAAAGGCCAGGACCTGTGCCCAGCTGTTTTCTCTCCCTGGAATGCTCCCTTCCAAATGCTTCCTGATATCACTCCCTTGTTTCCCTCAGATCTCTCACCAAAGGCTGTTTTATAACTTATTAAAGGAGCCCTCCCTGATTTCCGATCTAAAATAGCATTTCTTCTCCAGATCCCACCCTGAATTCCTGAAATGGAGCTCTGCCCTATTCCCAGCTGCCTCCCTTGTCCCAGAACACCGGGCTATGTCGTGCTTTCTTCCCTCCCACTCTTAAGTATACGTAAGTACTGTTCTTGTTTCGGGCTGCTGTGAAGTTAGTTCTAACTCACAGCAACCCATCTGAGAGCAAAGCTGCCCCGTTAGGTTTTCTAGGCAATGGCACTCCTTGGACACTCTACGGAGCCATTCTACTCTGAGCTACAGGGTCGCTATGAGATGGACCTGACTCGATGGCAGTGGGCTTTGAGAGTTACACTCTACTGCAGCAGATCATCAGTACTTTCTCCTGTGGAGTGACTAGGTAGGTTCAGATAGCAGATCTGACAGTTGGCAGCTAAGCACTTAACCATTGCCCCACCAGGGCTCTTTGTGTATCTGTGCTGTCCTCGCAGTTGTTGCTGTGCTTGAGCCCATTGTGGCAGACACTGTGTCAGTACATCTTGTTGAGGGTCTTCCTCTCTTTCACTGACCTTCTACATGATGAGAAATGAATAAGGAAGACTGAGACAGAATTAATGCATTTGAATTAAGGTGTTGGTGAAGAATGTTGAACATACCATAGACTGCCAGAAGAATCATCAAATCTACCTTTGAAGAAGTATGGATTGTTGTTATGTTTGAGCCCATTGTTGCAGTGACTGTGTCAATCTATCTCTTTAAGGGTCTTCCTCTTTTTTGCTGACCCTCTACTTTACCAAGTATGATGTCTTTCTCCAGGGACTGATCCCTCCTCTCCTACATAGAGACAAAATATGTGAGACATAGTCTCACCATCTTTGCTTCTAAGAAGCATTCTGACTGGACTCCTTCCAAGACAGATTTGTTTATTCTTTTGGCAGTCCATAGCATATTCAGTATTCTTTGCCAACACCACAATTCAAAGACATCAATTCTTCAGTCTTCCTTAGTCATCATCCAGCTTTTGCATGTATATGACTTTATTGAAAACACCATGGTTTGGGTCAGGCACACCTTAGTCTTCAAGGTGACATCTTTGCTTTTATTAACACTTTAAAGAGGGCTTTTGCAGAACCTTAAAATAAAGAAATACATAAATGGAAGGGCAAAGAATGTGAAAATTCCTGCAAAGTTTCATGACCCTGTGATAAGCATTGTTAACTGCCAGCCATGCATCCCACTAAACATTTCTCTGCATGCAAACTGGCTTGCACATAGAGGAGGAAGAGAAAATGGGAGGCAGAAGAGGAGAAGAACTACATAAATAAATTGTCACCAGTATTACTATCAAAACACACACCCTCTCTTCTTTGTGGTAGTCTGGCTTTTCTACTTTACAATCTGTCCTGATCAATAGCTCTGTCCAGGCTCGCCCAGTCCCACACTTGGCATCCAGATAGGCACCGTGGACCCCTGCTTGGGTCCAGGGAAGTTATCATGACCCTGTGTATGGGGCACTACCCTCACTCCCAGCTCCAGCAGACTACAGAGCCTGATGCCCCCTTGCTCTATGAAGGGTTGTACCAGGGCCCAGGTGCTTGGGCTGAGGAACCACCTGGCATCTGCCATTTCCAGGAAAGCTAACGATTTTTTTAAAAAAATATTTTATTGGCTTTCGTTAAGTGTTTTTGAAACATCCTAGCCTTTATTTTTCACCCAGGGGTCACCCTCAGGAAACAAGCATACAGTGTTAGCACCAAGGGAGGCTGAAGGCCCTCCTTAAAAGTTAAAGTTTACAATCCCAGTCAACTTGCCATATAAAACCCCACACCCTCATCTCTATGCAACTCTGGTTGTTCTCCCCACCCTGTGATAGCATGCTCCCACTTTTCACCCTGTACTTCCTGAATCTGTTCAACTATTCAACCCCTGTCCCCCTCCACCCTCTCATCTCACCTCTGGACAGGAGCTAAAGCTACTGATTTTTTCAAAGTAGCAGAAACCTGCTTGGCTAGAAGGTGGTGGACTTAAGTCACCTGGTTTGCGATGGTTCAGGTTCCTGGGACAACTGCCTCAGGGCAGAGATGTGTTCAGATCAGCAAGGAGGCGCCCCTAGGTTTACTCTAACATCCTAGGGAAGTGACACAGTCTCGTGTGGCATACACAGTTAAAGTGCTGTACTACTCATCTAAAGGTTAGTAGTTTGAAATGACACCTTGAGAGACGGATTTTGGCAGTCTGCTTCTGAAGGGTCACAGCCCTGAAAACCCTATGGAGCATTTCTACTCCGCCCAACTGGACTCAAGAAAAATGACCAACAGGAGAGTGAAGACCCTCAGAACCACTCTGCTCACCAGCAAAGAACAAAAGCACCTGAGGTTTTTTACAAACTCTGCCACATGTTATAGCTGACAGACAGAAACCACCTGCTGGCACCTCATATCCTCCTGACCCAAGAGCATTCTCAAATTCAACTGTGCTAACATTCCATAGAAGGTCTTACCAACAAAGCCAAGGAATCAGGGGTCCTTGCTGGAATCACTCACGAGATCTACTCTCCTGCCCCTTAGGAAAGGGGCACTTGGTCATTGCTGTTTATTCCCAGAAAATACCAGCTAAGCTGCTGTTTTCCCTTTCTTGAGAGATGGAAGTTCTTTTCCTGTTGTGTTTTTGTTGTTGCTGTTGTTGCTGTTTTAATTTTCTTTATAGGGTCCAAGGATAAGGCAGGCCCAGGGGACAGGATGGAGGAGTTGGTCTGGCCATCATATATCTGGTGACTGTGTAACTGAACACAAGTTCCCTGGCACACAAAGTCCTTAAGGGCGTGTTTTTGCTTTGGGAGTGTGAATTGTGTGGTAACTTATAAAAACTCTGTAGTTTCAGGTTTGACCAAGTGACTCAATTTTTCTTAGCAAAATGGTTGGGGAGCCGTCTATGTATCTCCAGGGCCCAGGACCCGACACATTATAGGCCTATAGATTGAGCAATTAAATCCTGCTGTCTTTGACCTGAAACCCTGGTGGCATAGTCATTAAGAGCTCAAGCTGCTAACCAAAAGACTGGCAGTTCAAATTCACCAGGTACTCTTCGGAAACTCTATGAGGCAGTTCTACCCTGTCCTATAGGGTTGCTATGAGTTGGGTTTCTAGTCAGAATTGACTTGATGGCAAGAGGTTTTCGTTTTTGTTGTTTCGGTCTTTAACCTGGTAAATAACTCTTCTGTGACTCCATATGAACTATCTGCAAGGAAATTGTGCTTGCCACTTCTCTTGCTCATTCTTAACTAGCTGGTGGCTAGTAGAACTTCTAGAAAGAGCCAAGGGTGAGTGGCAGTATGAATATCACACCAGGCAGGGGCAGGTTCAACAGCAGCAGTTTCATTACAGGTATGTCCTTGGACCCAGGTGGGCTAGCCAGGCCGTCTAGGTAAACCAGGGTGGCTGCCTTCCAGAAGATTACATTCTTACACCTCTAAGTGGTCTTTTTAGGTTATCTCCCATCTTACTTTGTCCCCAGGGAAGGTGTCCACTTGACTTTCCACTTAGAAAAGTTCTATTAAAATAATTTATAAGGAAGCAAAAGACAACTGGAGTCTCACAAATGTTAGGGCCAGTAAGAACTGAAGGAATATCTAGTATTTTGATTGTCTACCGTTGTCAATCTATTATTAACCACTTACTATTTTAATGTAACTGTCCAAGGAGCTCCTGGTAGATTTGAACTACCAACCTTTTGGGTAGCAGCCCTGGCACTTAACTACTATGCCACACACTAGGGTATCTTAGTAATCTGGTATTGCTATGACAGAAATACCATGCATGGATGGCTTTAACGAGGAAAATTTATTCTTACACAGCACCCACCCTACCTGCCAAAAAAAAACCCAAACCCACTTTTATCAAGTCAGGTACCACTCATAGTTAAATCTAGAGGTCAGAGTAGAACTGTCCTTAGAATTCCCAAGGGATGCCTGGCAGATTTGAACAACCGACCTTTTAATTAGCACATATAGCAACTAACCCACTATGCTACCAGGGTCCAGTAGGCTGCAAGTCTGGATTCAGGGTGTTAGCTCCAGGCAAATGCTCTTGCTCTTTGTCAGCTCTGGAGGAAGGTTCTTGTGCTGCATCAGTCTTTCTTTGGTCAGGGAGCATCTCAGGGTAGGACCCTCAGGTCTGAAAGACACACTTTGCTCTCAGTGCTGCCTTCTTGATGGTATGAGGTCCCCAACTCTGCTTGCTTCCCTTTCCTTTTATCTCTTGTACAATAAAAGGCAGTACAAGGTGTCAGGCGGGCCAGGCTGTACCTGGATATCGCAACCAGGATGCAGTTCCTGGAAATCATCAGAGCAGGGACAGCCCCCCTTCCTGGAAAGTCCAAAGTCCCCAGTTGTTTTTCTCATATGCTAATCAAGTGACTTACCTTGCCCAAATCCTATTGGCTCCCGCCTTTTTCCCCATGTCCCCACTAAGGTCCCCACTAGGCGGAACCATCTGCCTTTATGTAAAGCCCCTTCCCCAACTCGAAAGCACGACTCCTCCAACTCCTACCTTGGAGCTCGCAGAGTTCGCCCAGGAGCCCACCAATAAATGCTGTCCTACTGCTGACTCTCACTCTCTTTCTCTCTAACTGCTGCTGATACGTTTACCCTATCTCGCCTTATACAAGGCACATTTCAGGGAAATTACTTTGAAGCAAGGAAGTAACCTTAGAAAAGGGGTTACAGTCCCAACCTAATCCTCTTTAACATAATCCTATCTATTAACCACAAACAGATATTAGGATTTATAGAATTTATAGCATGGGAAAATTACAAAATGGAGGACAAGCACACAATACTAGGAATCACAGCCCAGGCAAATTGCTGCACACATTTTTGGGGGGCATAATCCAATCCAGGAAATTCTACCCTTGAGGCCCCCCAAAATCACATCTGTGCAACATATGAAACATATTCAACCCATCATATCATAGCAAAAGTCTTAAATCAACTCCAAGCTCAAAATACAAAAATTCCTCTACATCTGTGAAATCGAGACTGTAAGTTATCTGCTTCCAAAATAGAATGCCAGAACAGGCAGGCACAAGCTGTACATTTCCATTTCAAATGAGAGAAATTGCAAAGAAAAAAGGCGTACCAGACACCAAGCTTGTTAGCAGAACACAATGCATTAGTCCTCCAACTTTAAAAAGAATCTTTTGTTCTCTGAGACAATTTAAACAATAGCCTTACCCTTTAGCCTCTAGGCAATGACCACACACTCTCCAGATTCTGAACGGAGGCCCCTTGGCCCTGGACTGCAGTTCTGACTTCCAGGCCCACTAGGACAGCAACTCTGCATCCTCTCCTTTAGGTGCACCATTTTCTAAGCACTAAGTGGCAATTCCACCCCTAGAAACACCAGAGGCCATGGCTCCACCTTAGAAACCCCTGAGGTCATGGTCATACCTTTTAAGAAGGAGGCAGCTCAGCTTCTCATGCTCTGTGTCTCTTCAGCTTCTATTTCCTGTGGTCTCTTTGCCTGGGCCTCAGGCCCACATGTGCCCTCCTGCGGATAAGTGTTTGAAAGCTCTGTAGCTTCACCAATTTAAGTGCCCCCAAGGCACCCCACTCCACAAGGAAGCTTCCTACACACAGGCACTCAGCTCTCTCGCTCTGTGGGTTGGCTCCAACATGGTCTCCCCCTGGTCTGGTTCTGCTGTTTCCTGTCTGCTATGCTACTACTGCTGGTCCTCTGCTGCTTGTTTCTCATCATCTGTGCCTTCTTCAATGAACAGTTCTCCTTGGTTCCTTCTGCGTCTTCTATCCATTCACAGTTTCAAAACCACTTCCACATTTTAGATATCTGTTAGAGCAGCACCCCACTCTCTTGGTACCAAATTCTGTCTTAGTCACTTGGTACTGTTCTAACAGTATGAGTGGATAGTTTCAACAAGGAAAAATTTATTCTTACACAGTCCAGTAGGCTGTAAGTCTGAATTCAGGATGTCAGCTCCACAGGGACGCTTTCCTACTTTGTATGCTCTGGAGGAAGGTTCTTGTAATGCATCAGTCTTTTCTCAGTGGCATAACTTCAGGTCTGAAGGATGCACTCTGCTCTCCATGCTGTTTTATTGATGTTATGAGGTCCTCAACTCCCTGCTTACTTCCCTTTCATCTCTTGTAGGATAAAAGATGGTGCAAGCCCACTCCAGAGAAACTCCCTTTACACTGGAGCAGGGAAGTAACCTTAGGAAAAGTGTTACAGTCCCACTCTAATCCTCTTTAAAATAATCCTACCTGAGAGAACACTGTCCCTGAAATTCAAGGAGGTCATCTTATGCAATGATCAGACCTCACCATCAGCTGAAATCAGTCTGGTACACATGCCCCACAAGGATGACCAAAAACAGCCTGGTATGCCCCATCTGGTATAACCATAAAACCATAAATAACTTTATGCCTGCCACTCCCACCCTCCTAATCAAAACTCTTCCTTGGCTATAAACAAACCTTATCCCCTCTACCTTCTAGTCCATACTTCTTCCTTATTAGATCATAAATCCACTTACCAGAATTTCTTCCTACTTCTCCTCTCTTTTTAATATTCTTTCCTCATCAAACCATAAATCCTCTCATCCCCACACCACCTCATCAAAACCTGAAAACTATAAAAAAAAAAACTTGTC
Source organism: Heterohyrax brucei (assembly GCA_028571685.1). NCBI lineage: Eukaryota > Metazoa > Chordata > Mammalia > Hyracoidea > Procaviidae > Heterohyrax > Heterohyrax brucei. The sequence goes on along the minus strand of CM053161.1, from coordinate 56,395,455 downwards.
CTACTGGCTGGCGGGTGTGTGGGGAGAGGGGGAGGCACTGAACCACATCTCAGTTCAAACCCTGCTTTCTTTCTCCTTGAATGAACTTCACTGGACTCTCGAGCTGGTGTGTCTTTGCTCCTGTTTCATGCCATTCCATTCCCAAAACTATCTATTAACCACAAACAGAGATTAGGATTTACAGCATAGGAAAATCACAAAATGGGGGACAATCACACAATATTGGGAATAACTGCCCAGCCAAATCACTACACACATTTTTGGAGGACACTATTCAATTGATGACACATGGCTACTACCCAAAAGGTTGGCAGTTTGAATCCACCAGGCACTCCTCCAGGACACTATGGGGCAGTTCTACTTGGTCCCATAGGGTCACTGTGACTTGGAATCTGCAGTCATATGTTTTTTCTTTTCTTGGTGAGTGACCAGGACAATGTAATTGTCAGTTCAAGGTCAAATGGTCCATGTGGAACCTGTGAAGACTGTAGAGCATGAGTTGCTGCACTAGATGACACCAACACTAGTGACACCACCCATGGGGCCTCCACAGAGTCTATTACTACATAATACTACTACTTACAGAACAGAGTAGAACTGCCCCTATAGGAATTCCAAGGTGCAGCTGGTGAACTGACTGCTGACCTTTTGGTTAGTAGCCAACCTAATTACTTGCCACCAAGGCCAACAGACTCTAAGTGCTTGAAATAATGCTGTGGAAACATGTCTTAAGTAAGGTCTCCGTAGTCAGCATAGAAGTTAGACGAAGCTATTGGGAAAACAACAAAGTGAGCGAGATACTAGTAACAACAGTAAGGAATATGAGTGCCGCCCAGTTGGGGCTTGGCCTAGTTGGAACGGTCACGTGTTGGAACGGGGGCGCTCTCCATCACATGACTTACTGCTGGGTTTGGTAGCCTCACATTGACTCGACTCTACTTCAGAACTGGAGGGCGGGACTTGACCCCGCCCAGACCGGCGTCTCGAACTGCTCTCCCATTATCCTCAGTGACTGGATAGTCTTCCTGTCCGTCAGAGGCCCGCCTCTGAAGATGAACCAATCAGCTGGCAGGTGGACGCTTCCTCCTCTAGCTGAGTGCCGCGGCGGGGCCGCTTTGGGAAGTCGAGGCCAGCGCGGTAGAGGCTGTGCGCAGGCGCAGAACTGACGGGCCAGACAGTGGTGGCAGCAGGCTGGTGAAGGGAAGATTGAGGTCCGAGATAGGTAAGGGGTTGGCACGGGGTGGGGACGCCTTCTCCTGTGCTCGATCTTGCCCGCACTTGGCCCTCCCTGGCCGGCGGCACCGGTTTAGTAATGGGGCGGCGAGCGGAGGTGAGGTGAGGTGAGGTGGCGTGAGAGCGCGGGCCCACGGCCGGGAGGCTTGAGCCCCGGCCACAGTTGCCCTCCTCGCCTTTACTCACCACGTGGGCCCGCGGACTAGTGTGAGACCCTTGTCTGTATACCCCGCTTCCGCTAACTGCGTTCGCCCTTTGAGCACCTCTGTAAGCTGGGAGTCTCTACTAGGTTTCCGTATCTTACAGCCTGGGAAGCTGAGACCGAGGACCGACCTGGTCGCAATAGGGCATCCAGCTGGGTTGCAGCTACGCCGGGTTGGAGGGAAACCAGGTTTTGGACTTCGGAGCCCGCGCTCAAAATTGTTAGACTGTGGTCAGAGACTTGAACTTGGGACCGATTTAATTTTTGAAGGGCGCGAAATTGTTTGGTTCTCGGCGCGGCAGACGGCCTTGGAGCAGGCAGTGTTGCATGCCTTCTCTGCTTGGCTTGGAACTGCCGGGTGGCCTCACCGCCTCTCGCCCGACCGTGCCTCCCGGTATTCAGCCTGGTGAATTACGGAGGAGGGGGCATCCTCAGTGCTGGGAGTTCCGGCAGGCAGACTGGAGGTGGGGCAGGAGTCTTGAACTAAATCCGAAAACACGTAGGAAACTCTTCTCCTCCCCAGTCACCCAAGAAGGGCTAGTTATAATAGGGCAGCTTTTCTTAAGGAAAAAAATACCACTCCAGGCTGGTGAAGGTGCTTGGAAACTGGTTCCATCGTGGTCTATGAAGGCAGCATGAACCTTTGGACAATACATCCTTTGACCTACTGGTTGCTGCTTGAGAAATAGTCAGATAAACCAAAGTAGGGAAAAGGTTGCTGCATAAGACGATGCAGTTTGGTATTTTATCAATAGCCAGCTGTTGGAAATGCTCTCCCAAACCCACACCATTTAGAGTAGTTAAACTAAATTTGATGTTTGTGCTGAAATGAATTCTTACACATCCTTTAAATGTAATATGGAAAAGTAGACTCAAAGCTGTTGTTTCAATTTTTACAGAATGATTGGAGGAGTATGCATCTAATGATAAAAATAACAAGAACTTATTTTCTAGCATGAGGATCATATCTTACTAAATTCTTATAAAACCTTAGAGTAGTATGATTGTCATACTGCTGATGAACAGCTGATGCTCAGACAAGTGAAGTAGGATGTCTCATGCTAGACAGCTAGTGTTGCACTTTCTGTGTTGTTGGACCTGGGAAAATGCCACACAAAGCCAGTATTTTAGGGCCTACTCTGTGCCAAGCACAGAGCTGGGAACTAGAGAGCTGCTGGTGAGGGGGTAGCTACAGTTCCTGATTCCTGGAAGTTTATAGACTAGTAGGGGAGCAGATCAGTCTGCTGGGGAGAGTGCAAGCCTGGGAGCTAGACAGGAGGCCCTAGCCAGGGAAGGATTTGAGAAGAAGAGAAAAAGAAGGTTACTGGGCCAGCTGAGAGGAAGGAGTGAGCTCAGTGCTCGAAAAAGCAGAAAGTATGTCACAGAGACTTCAGTTCTCCAAATTTTCTAGAATGTTTTTAATGTGGTATAATGGGGGATGGGCAGGTAGGAAGACTTATTTCAGGTTTAGTCAACTCAAATAGTTTTATCACTTTTGTTTAGGATATTGGTAAATGTTTTCACATATCAGTATTTTTTAAGAGATTTAAAACTTTCTTAAACTCTTCAATTTTTAGGTTCTTTTTTTTTAAGGGAAAAAACCCTTCTGCTAAAGGAACTTACTGTCTGGTATAGTTTCAGAATGTCAAGCACTGTGTCCTACTTGGTCTTAAATTCTGCAAGGAACAGCATCGCCACATTACAAGGGGGCAGACGTTTATACTCAAGATATGTCTCAAATAAGAATAAACCAAACTGGAGACTCTTTTCTGAGATGCCAGCCACTCTGAAAAATATTTACCCTCACGTTAGCTTTGCGCCACGGAAAGCTTTCAGACACACATCTACAGAAGAAGATGAGTTCCACTTACAGCTAAGTCCCACACAGGTGAATGAAGTGCTGCGAGCTGGTGAGTCAGCCTATAGGATTCTTGACCTTGATTGCCAAGTTCCAAATTCAGTGTTGAGGTTTGAGAGCAACCAGCTGGCTGCTAACTCCCCAGTGGAAGACCGGCGAGGGGTAGCCTCCTGCCTGCAGACCAGCGGGTTGATGTTTGGTATCTTTGATGGGCATGGTGGCCACGCATGTGCACAAGCAGTGAGTGAGAGGCTCTTTTACTATGTAGCAGTGTCACTGATGTCCCACCAGACCCTAGAGCAGATGGAAGGAGCAATGGAAAGCATGAAGCCCCTGCTTCCCATCCTGCAGTGGCATAAGCACCCAGGGGACAGTATCTACAAGGATGTCACATCAGTGCACCGTGACCACCTCCGCGTCTACTGGCAGGAACTGCTTGACCTACACATGGAAATGGGGCTAAGCATCAAGGAAGCATTAACGTACTCCTTCCAGAGACTGGATTCTGACATCTCATTGGAAATCCAGGCCCCCCTGGAAGATGAGGTAACCAGGAACCTTTCTCTTCAAGTGGCTTTCTCTGGGGCAACAGCTTGCATGGCCCATGTTGATGGAGTTCACTTGCACGTGGCAAATGCTGGTGACTGCCGGGCCGTCCTTGGTATTCAAGAGGACAATGGCAAGTGGTCTTGTCTGCCTCTCACTCAGGACCATAATGCCTGGAACCAGGCTGAGCTGTCACGGCTGAAAAGGGAGCACCCCAGGTCAGAGGACAGAACAATCATCATGGATGACAGGCTACTGGGTGTCCTCATGCCCTGTAGGGCCTTTGGGGACGTCCAACTCAAGTGGAGTAAAGAGCTGCAGCGCAGCGTGCTGGAGCGGGGCTTCGATACTGAGGCCCTCAACATTTACCAGTTCACCCCTCCACACTACTACACCCCACCCTATCTCACTGCTGAGCCTGAGGTCACATACCACAAGCTAAGGCCCCAGGACAAGTTCCTTGTCCTCGCCTCAGATGGCCTGTGGGACGTGCTGGACAATGAAGTTGTGGTGAGGCTGGTGGCTGAATACCTAGATGAGGCAGGTCGGCATAAGCTCAACTTGGCCCAGAGACCCACCAACCTGGGCCTCATGCAGAACCTGCTGCTACAAAGGAAAGCCAAGGGACTCCCTGCTGCCGACCAAAATGCAGCCACACATCTGATCAGACATGCCATCGGGAGCAATGAGTATGGGGAAATGGAGCCGGAGCGGCTGACAGCAATGCTGACATTGCCAGAGGACTTGGCGAGGATGTACAGGGATGACATCACTGTCACTGTGGTGTACTTCAACTCGGACTCAGTTGATGCCTATTACAAGGGGGGTTAAGAATCTCGCATCCTACTGCCAAGACTAACTTAAATGCTTTTCTAAAACATTTTCACTTATGTTTAAGCTGGCTATTTACAACTTGCCATTAAAAGGGCAGGCAGGTGTAGCTTTCAAATAGACTAACCTGAGGAAAACAACTGAACCTAGGTTTAAAAATGAGCAAAGATTTCATGTCCCTGCCTATTCAGGTAAGCTCTCTGTGCAGCCAGAGTAGAGCAAAGAGACCATTGGATTGGCCTGGAATCGTGAAGCCCAAGGCCTTTTATAAAGACACTTTGTTCAAGTGTGTTCACCTGAATAAGTGGAATCATGATTCTAAGAATAAAGAGCATCCAGTTCTTTTGAGGTCTTGCTGCAAAAACTGCAGACTTGATAATCTTGAACTTGGAAACCTGGTCATTTAGTGAGTTAAGTGCTACATGAGCTACCAATAGGTCAGCAGTTCAAATCCACCAGATGCTCCATAGAAACCTGTGGGAGAGTTCTGCTCTGACCTCTAGGGTTGCTATGTGTCAGACCCAACTCAAAGGCAGTCAGGTTGAGGAATCATGGACTCTGAAACTTTAAAGGGAGTTTTTGTGTTACGTTTTTTAATTACTGATGCCTAGGTTTACAGGACACTTCTACGCAGTATGACAACTTTTTTTTATGATTACACTTACTAAAATATTTTGTAATGCTGCATCCTAGTTTAACTTTATTTTAAAACTAAATCTTAAAACTTGCAGACAGGCCTGTTGCTTGTTGTCAATGTGATCGGAATAGCTTGTTGTGGCTCTCAGCGGAGGGTGAGAGGGTCTACGACTCTGGACCAGCTGGACTTACTTGTGTGGCTTTCATCTCCTTGACTGAGTTGCGCTCCTTGAGCCTCGAGTCATACAAGGAGATAATGTTTGAGCCTCGAGTCATACAAGGAGGTCATGCTGTCTAAGCCTTAACTCCTGGCCTTTCTTGCATTAGTAAAATTTCCTACTGGGTTTAGCCTCTCGGGCTGGTTATGCCTCTGAAAGGTCCTATTAATTCCAACAAACACCTACCTCTGATTATGGTGATCCCCCTCACCCTGCTGCTGCCATGCTGACGGCACAGTATTCTTTTTTAAGAGCCTTTGACAGTTTCTCTTCATATAGTTACAGGGAGTGAGAAAATGTGATGGCACCGGTAGTCCCAACAGACATGTAGGCAGGACAGGTTTATCCAGGACTTAGGGTTCTGCCTCAATTTGTAGAAGTAAAGACTTGAGGATGAGAACAGTCCCTAACTGAAGCTCTCTGTCTGCATCCAGAGAGGAGTTTAATTCACCTCCTCAGGCTATCTACTGAAAAAGAAAACAAATAACTAAGCTCAGCTTTCTCATTTTTGTTTCTGCCCCAGCTGACATTTGTCTAACTTTTGGGTTACTCGTAGCTTGGGGAAATTGCCCTGTGTGTTTTTCAGTTTAACTATTCAGTAATATAGCTTCATCTAACCATTCTCTCTTTGGGTGCTTGAACCTTGGTTCTTTTATTCAAAAGTCATTTGCATGACTTCTGGTTTCCTTGATCTTAATTCAAAGTGTGAATTATTACCATTCTGCTAGCATGAAGGTTTGTTGCTAGAATTGAGGACTGTGCTTTTCTCACATTTTTTGTTCCTTATGCCAGCTGAACCGTGAAGTATCTTGGAGCCTTTACTGGGATTAGAGTGTCTGAATCCTATTTTGGCACCTAACATGGGTCGTAAATATATCTGATTAAGTAGCTTGTAGGACAGCTGAGAGAATCCAGACATTCCACCTGTTTCTCTTAGTGTGTCTGTTTTTTCTCTGCCTAATAGATTCCCTGTGTTTTAGTTGATATATGGAGAAAGAAAAACGGCTGGTTTATTGTCTGCCTTTTCCTACTGTGAATTCTTGTCACCTCTTCCCATGAGAACTCTGGGGAATGCCTCCTGTGTAAACCACAATTCTGCTATTATTTGTCTTCCTGAACCCTGGTAGTGTAGTGGTTAAGTGCTACATCTGCTAACTAAAAAGTTGGCAGTTCACATCTACAAGTTTCTGAGAAACTCGATGGGGCAGTTCTACTCTGACCTGTAGGGTCATTATGAGTCAGAATCAATTCGATGACAGTGGGTTTGATTTTTGGTTTTGAGGTACATGGGCTTGAGCACACTGGAATGTGAGAGGGGGATAATAAGACTTGTTAGAGCTTCCAAAGCATTTATCATTCCTCTTATGTAGAGATGTGAATATTGAGACTTCTAAAATAAACTGAGATGGAAAGTTTTATATTTTGGATACAACTTTTGAAGAAAATATGCTTTGATGTTTCAAACTTATCATTTGAAGTAAGAAACTTTGGTAAGATTCGCATACTTGAAATGTGTTTATATGTAGATAAAATACCTTCACTGATTGTAGGATTGATCATGATGGATAAAGATGATATTCTCAATTCAGATTTATATGCTAGATCAAAGTTATTTTGATTCACCTTTCTGAGATGGTATTTGTAACATTAAAGCTAATGTGTTATAATGAAAATGTAAACTTTGAGGAATTTTAATATATAAACATGCTTCTCCCAGAAGTATGATTGGCCTAAAAGAGTTTCTGTTGGACACACTAGTTAAAATTGCTTGTCTTTTCTGTCTGTCAGACCTTTGTCTTCCTCTGACAACTTTTGGGAAGCTCGAACTTCCCAGGTCAAACCAGAGTGGCCTGGAGCTGAGCTGTCCTGCTTTCATCTTGAAGTGAATCATTTGTCTCTAAATGTGACTCCTTCCTGTGGTGGAAAAAGCCCTGATGCAACTTGGATCTGGGGTGTAAAGGCTGATGGCTCACTCATAATGTGAGCTGCCATGTGCATCATTTGAGTGAAAAACTGACTTTGAAGGGGCTGAGACACAATCCTTTATAAAGGGTCTTCCAATAAGGATGTTTTATTTTTGACCGCTCACAACAGCGATATTTGTGAAACTGTAGCAGTCATATTTATCACATTTTTTTGACTAGTCTTGACAAATAGCCATGAAAAGTTACACGGTTCCACAATGCATGCCAGCGCCAGCCAAGTGCCGTAGATAGAAATTAGTAAAGTTTATTATCAAAATGTGTGTTCTGTTCACCAAACATTCCATGGGTTACGTAAAGTTTACAGTGCACATAATCGTTCCACCGAAAGAACAATTCAACATTTAATCAAAAAATTTGAAACAGCCAGGTCTGTTACCAATCAGACAATGCCTACATGTTAACAAACCACATGTTCCAAAGAAAATATTGCCACCATTTTTGAGAGTGTACGTGAGAATCGATCCCAATCAATTTCTTGCTGAGCCGAGGAACTGGGCCTTTCATTGACTGCAGTTTGGCAGATTTTGCATCTGAACTTGAAGCTGTACCCATACTAAATTGTTTTAACTAAGATACTGAAGTCCACTGACCATAGATTGTCCTGTACACTTGCTGACTGGGCTCTGGAGCAATTGGAAGTTGACCCTGCTTTTGGCTCAAAAGCCATCTTTAGTGACAAGGTCCATTTCTGGATGAGTGGTTTTGTTAACAAAACTATTGCGTTTGAAGCCATGAGAATCCAATGGAGATTCAAGAATGTCTACCTCATCCTAAAAAAGTTGCCTCTTGCTGTGGATTTTGGTCAAGTGGAATCATTGGCCTTTATTTTTTCCAAGATGAATGAGGAGAAGCTGTGACTATCAGTGGTGAAAGATGTTGGATTACAGTAAATGACTATTTGGCGGCCCCTTCCACCAGGCACTCCTTGATACTCTGGGGGTCAGTTCTACCCTGGCCCTTAGGGTCGCCATGAGTCAGATCCGACTTGACGGCACTTGGCTTTTGGAAGGTGTCTTGGCAGCCATTTACCTGAAGTTCTTTTCCACACATAGTGTTGTCAAATGTACTTCAGAATAAGGAAACAAAACTGCATCATTTATACAACTTGTTTTATTCAAGTTCAAAAACAGGTCACCCTTACTGGAAGACCCTTTACCTCAGGCACTGGCTGTTTAACTACCTTCCAGAAAAATAATGCTCCCTTGGAAATATTACCATGGTCTCTAATAATGACTGACATTTGTACTTTAAGCTGAATACAGTCTTTGTATTTGACACTGATCTTCTATCAGAGGTATTTAAATGAAACTTGTAAATAAAGGAAACAAAATGAAATTTGGCTTGTTTGGTCTGAATACTAATTCTTTTAGGCCTTATGGTACTAGATGAGGCCAGCCTCTTCTGAACAGATAGACTGTTCAGAAGTATACCCAAAAGAGAAGTTTTGTGCTGTCCAAATCTCTGGTGGCTGCTGACCACACAGGAAGCCCTCATTTAGTGTTAACCATGCGTGTGGACCTGCAAAGAAGAAAAGAGATGAAACCTTTTGTTGTGAGGGTCTCCACATAATCCTTGCCAGGGCCTGCTGGAGTTTAATGTTGTTTAACTGAGCTTTTAAAACCAACTTGTGAACACCAGCTTCTGTGTGAATCTTCCCTGCAGAGCCAGCTTTGAGGCAAAGACTGAATAGCTATTTAGGTGGAATTGAGGAAGAAGGGAGGAAGTTCCCCACTTCACTCCCCCGTCTCTAATAGCTGGTGCTATGTCCCACTCCATCTCAAAGTGATTTAGCTCAGTTCTGAGGGCTGCTGCACTGGGTACTTAAATAAGTCGACACTTACATGTAGATTAGACGTGTTAGATCAGCTTTTACTAGGCTGGGTGGTTAAACTGAACCTTAAGGAGGAGCAGATTTGGGGGAGGGAAAAGTAGAGAGAGGAGTGTTCGGAGTCCGATAAGGATGATAGGGAAAGCTAGTGCCTTCTTTTCAACATGATAAATACAAAGCCTGGTTGAGGAACTTAGACAAGACAGTGTGGTAGGGCCCTATTTAAACCAAGTCCATAGCCCGTGCACTTGGCCCAATAATGAGCTTTCAGAAGGAGCTAATGCCCCGAAAATCTTAATGCAATTTTGCCCTGGGGTTGGGTGGGGTGAAGAAGTAGGTAGTACTGAAAGGAAGCTAGAAAGCTGTGTTTTTTGGTTATCGTGGAGAGTAAGATCAAGACTTCAATTCTCGGTACCACTTTGGCTTCTATGAATCAAGTTACATACACTTAAGTTATACGTTCCGATGTCCCGTTATCTTTGGAACATGGTAAAAATGATGAGAGGAAGGGAGAGGGAATAAACCCACTGCCAGTGAGTTGAGTCTGTCTCATAGTGACCCTGTAGGGCAGAATACAACTGCTCCGTAGAGTTTCCAAGAAGTGCCTGGTGGACTCACACTGCCAAGCTTTTGGTTAGCAGACATGGTGCATAACCACTACACTACTGGGGTTTCCTGAGAGAGGGAACAGGGAGAACTAAATCAAAAAATAGAGCCGTTTAGATTCTTTAACCAGAAGGAAAAAATTAAGTTTGTACTGTTTCTTTCACCTCTAGAGATTCTGTTTATTTTACTTGATGCTACTAAATGCCCTTAAATGGTTCCCAGCCTGGTGACCATCAACCTCATGGGTGGCCAGCTCTCTAAGCCACCCTACCAGGGATGGGTGAACCTTTACTGGACTTATGTGGGTCAGAATGTCTTTCCTCCACTGGCCCCCGGCCTTGCCTATTTATTATCAGCCCCTAGAAAAGTCTGTCTTAGTCATTTGGTAGTACTGCTCTTATAGAAATAGCACAAGTGGATGGCTTTAACAAAAAAAAAGTTTATTCTCACACAGTCCAATAGGCGAGAAGTCCAAATTCAAATGCTGGCTCCAGGGGAATACACTCTTTGTCTGTCAGGTCAAGAAGAAGGTCTTTGTGTTGCATCAGTCTTTCTTTGTTCTGAGAGCATCTTGCTGCAGGAATCTCAAGTCCAAAGGATGTGCTCTGCTCTCAGTGCTGCTTTCTTGATGGCATAAGGTCCCCACTCTCTGCTTGCTTCCCTTTCCTTTTATCTCTTGTAGAATGAAAGGATAAGAGGTGCTCCATGCCACACTCTAGGGAAGCTCCCTTTATATGGGAGCAGGGAAGTGACTTTAGGAAGGGTGTGAGAGTCCCAACCTAATCTTCTTTAACATAATCCAGTCTGTTAGCCACAGGCAGAGATTAGGATTTGTAGCATAGAGAAATCACAGAATGGAGAAAAATCACACAATACTGGGAATCGTAGCCCAGCTAAATTGTTACATACACTTTTGAAAGGATACAGTTCAATCTGGCTATCTCAGATGTTAAAGTCTTCCTGCTTTCCCTGAGATTCTGGAAAACCCTGCTTGCCCAGCTGTGTTCTCCCTGTAGCAGCTGAACAGAGGAATGTCCTCCACAATCAGCTGTTCGGTCCACCCTGCATAAGCCTTGCAGGCCCCAGAGCCAGGCCATGTAGAGCTGCAGAGAACAGCATGTCCAGGTGGAGGCTGAGAGGCCTTTGACACTGGGCACAACGAGGACAGAGGGGACAGTCCAGGGAAAGAAGCAAGCAGAGTGAAACACAGGAATGGGCTTAGTCAAGTGGCCTGAGGGCAGCATCCCTGGGAGGTTATGGAAGGTGGGGTGCAAGTTTCAGTGAAAGTGGGCTACAGGGAGCTGGCCCAGAAGGGTGGGGCCAAGGAGGATGGGTTTCTATGTCAGCTACAGGAAGCAAGCAAGACCTGAGGGAACAGCAGCCTCTGAAAGGACTGTGGGCATGGTTTGCTCTTCATCAGCTGGAGACGGGGTGGAGTAGAGGTGGGATACAGTGTGGGAAGTCCTGCTTTAATCCCTCCACTTTCCCTGCAGCATTGCTGTCAGGCCCTGTTGGGCTTTGGTCCTGGACTCTCTCCAGCAGACAGTGATCTCCTGGAGGGCAGGTGCTATGTCCTCCACCCCAAAAGCCAGGCCTAGTTCCCTGCTCTGGCCCGTACGTGCGCAGGTTGATTGTGGATGAAGTGGGTAAAGAAGAACAAGCAAAAGTGAACTCAGAGGAAAACAGTGAGTGGTGGCATGGAAGGAGAGACAAGCAAGGAGAGGGGGTAGGAAGTTTCTGTTGCCAGAAAACACCGTGTATGTGGGCAGAGGAAATGGACAATTAGCTAAAAAAGGATAATTACAGGTAAGATGAGGGCCATTCTCTGTTTTTAGTCTGGATCAGGATACAGGCTGGACCTGGATGGAGCAGGAGTGGAGCGGTACTGTTTTAGTCATCTAGTGCTGCTCTGACAGAAATACCACAAGTGGATGGCTTTAACAAAAGAAAGTTTCTTTTGACACAGTCCAGTAGGCTACAAGGCCAAATTCAGAATGTCCACTCCAGGGGAAGATTATCCCACTTGTTGGCTGTGGATGAAATTCCTTGCATTGCATCAGTCTTTGTTCAGGAAGCATCTTGGCACAGGGAACTCAGGTCTGAAGGACACACTCTTCTCCTGGTGCTGCTTGCTTGATGGTGTGAGGTTCCCAGTTCTCTGCTTGCTTCTCTTTCCTTTTATCTCTTGTATGATGAAAGGATAAAGGGTGGTGCAAGCCATACTCTAGGGAAACTCCCTTTACAGTGGAGTAGGGAGGTGATCCTATGAAGGGATTTACAGTCCCACCCTAATACGTCAACATACAGCATAGTAAAATGACAAAATGGAGGACAGTCATAAAATATTGGGAACCATGGTCCAGCCACCTGGCTACACATATTTTTGGGGGGACACAATTCAATCCATGACAGGTACACAGCTCTGCAAGAGGAAGATTGGCTGAACTGCTGGAATGATCCCTTAGAACAAAATGATGAGTGGTCAGCAGATGAATGTCGTCAGAACCTGCTCCTTGACTTATAAGACAGGAGAGTACCCCGTGGGTTCACTTGGGTTCCAGGGATCCAGCTAATCCCACACTGGACTTTGGCTCAGAGAGATAGAAGGGCTGAGTTTCTCCCAAGCTCTCCCTGCTGACTTGATCACTGAATCCTGGAGATGGCATGATGGGAGACCGGTGGGGGGTTCCCAGGTCCCTTGCTTTGGTGTGCTATGGGTATAGTGTGGTCTTGAGGAAAAGGTCCCCTGGAACTTGAAACTCTGGTAGTATAGTGGTTAAGAGTCCAGCTGATAACCAGAAGATTGGCAGTTCGAATCCACCAGGCATTCCTTGAAAACCTCGTGGGGCAGTTCTACTCTGTCCTATAGGGTCACCATGAGTCAAGATTGACTCTGGCCATTGGTTTGCTTTTGTACTTGAGTGGTAGTGGTGCAAGGCTAGAGGCTGCCTCTAGATGTCACCATCTTGTCATGGCTACTGTCATCTGCAGCTGCAGTGGGGAAGAAAGTCTGTTCCTAGGAAGATGCCACCCTAAGGAGGGCTTGTGGAGGGTGTCCCTGGGGTACAGCCTGGAAGGCCCTCCAGGAAGCCTTGCTGGACCTTGGATATCAGTGGGGCTGGAAAGGAGGCTGAAGTGAAAGAAAGACCCTGGTGGGCACAAGAGCCAAGCAGGGAGCTGTAGGTAGTGGGAAAGTGGCTGCCAACTTGTCCACCTTTCAGTTTCACATAATGTGGATGTTCGTGTCTCTGGAGTGTCCCACATCTCTGACTGCTTCCTGCAGCAAGTCTCCACAGCCACCTTCCACAGCCCTAGGTTCCTTTCCTCCTGCCCACCCACTGGCTTCAAGAATGATCCAAACAACCTTTCCCTGTCTCGCCCAGAATGCCTGTTCCGGCCAGCTCTACTCATCACACAACAGAATAAATGATCTTGGTCAGACTCAAATCTGACCTTGTCACTTCTTTGCTCCAGAACCTTCCTTGACTCCCAGTCATCCTTGGAAAAAAGCCAAAACTCCTCCTTTCCAGGATGGCCACTTGGCCTCCTCTCCACATATGTGGGCACTGTAGTCACACAGCTCGATCTTCTCAGAATGTACCAGGCCTCTGGCTTTGCTCTGATCTCCAGCTAGAATACCTGCCAGCTGTCATCCACCTAGCTTACTCCTGCTTACTGAGTACAACTGTGCTAACACATCACCTCCCTGAGAAGGCTTCCCTGACTCTCTGAGAGGGTCAGCTACCTCCTCTGATTTCCACAGCACTGGAACCTCCATCACATCTCCTCAGATAGCTCCTGCCTGCCTGCCAGCCTGCCAGCCTGCCCGCCTGCCCACCCACCTACCCGCCCTTTTGACAGTACCAGGGACTTGACTGATTCTCCTCTGTATTCCCAAGGCACTCTGTAGGAACTCAACAGATGCATTTGAAGTGTTAGAAAGAAGTGAGGAAAAAGAAAAAGGTCTTTGTCTTTCCACCCCACAAGCTATAGTCACTTCTTCCAAAATACAAGCTTTGCGTGGTCCCTAACCAGACAGCAACTTAGAAAAGAGTAAACTATTGGGCTACAGAAGCATTCTAGCAGCAGCTGGGGAAACACTTGGCAAGTTGTGTTTCGGATGAGCCATGACTGCTGTTAACCTGAAGCTGGTCTCTCTGCCTGTGCCTGGTGGAGAGGGCCGTATGGATGGAGGCTCCAAGCCAGAGCAGAGCAAACCCTTTATACAGCCATCCTACAGTCCCCAGCCAGCCTGACTCATGCGGCCGGGAGGGCAAGAACAGATGGAAGCTGAGGCAGGGGTGGACACCATGGAAGCAGGAGGTAGGGGACTAACAAATCAAAGCCTGCCCTGCTCCCCTGACCCAGTGGCTCTGAACTGGTCTCTGATCCTGCTCTGTGGCCTGGGCCTGGCACCTCTGGCTTGGGGAAGAGTCCAGAATTACTATTAAGTGGTGAGGCCTGCCTTCCCACCCAGCGCCTATCAGAGCTTATCTCTGAGAGAAAGAGAGAGAATCATATGACTTCACGAGGGAGTTTGCACAAAAATGGTCATAGCTGTGATGTCCATGAGAGAGCGAAACTAAATACCACTGGCATGTCCTTCTCCAGGGCACTGGACAAAGAGGTTCCAGAGCATCCGTCCTCGTGGTCTTTAAAGATGATGGGGAAGGATCTTTATTATTTGACAGAAAATGGTTCGTGATACTGTAATGAGGGAGGCAGCAGATTACAAAACAGCATGTACAGTATGACCCGAAGTCGGAATCCTTCCCCAGAGCCCTCACACTCCCTGTCAGTTCCCCTGGTGGGGGAAGGGATGCAGCTATATTGGGAAGGGGATGAGATCACCAAAAGACCAGCTGATTTAGAACTGGATAACTTTTTCCACCCATGCACTCTCAGAGGTTTCTGCATTGGCTCATAAACCTTGGCGCCAGCCTGCAGGGTGGAGGGGGCCATGTCCCCTACCCCCAGGGGTGGAGAAGGTAGCTTAAGCTGGACAAGGCTCAAGTGCAAGGCTAAAGTTGAAATTGAGTGAGAGTAAACCTGGAGGGTCCCCAGAGTCTGGAGACTACAAGAACTTTGTTCCCAGTAAAGCTGTGTGTCCTCTCACTTCCCAGAAAGTAGATTTTGTGGACAAAGGAATATTCTAGAGGGTAGCCACCTTGTGGGGAATCGAGCTGGGCCCTGGAGCCCCTGGGCCTTTGATTCTCTGACTGGTATGTCTTGGGATTCCCATCTGCTAGCCTGGCCTTCCCCATGGAGAACTCTGCCTGTTTCCAGGCAAGGACATGAGGTCGCTGTGGAGGGAAGAGGCCTAGACTAGGAAGGGAACCAGGGTCCACTCCAGTTCAGCCGTTAACTGAGTTCATTTCACCTCCCACTCCTGGCCTCAATGCCCACATTGCTGTGAACCGTCACGTCTATTCTGACTCATAGCAACCCTATATGACAGAGTAGAATTGCCTCATAGGGTTTTCAAGGCTGTAATCTTTCCAGAAGCGGATTGCAGGTCTTTTCTCCTGTGGAACCACCAGGTAGGTTTAAACCACCAGCCTTTCAGTGAGCAGATGAGCTCTTAACCATTGCATCACCAGAGCTCCTTCAATGCCCGTGTTGTTGTTGCTGTTGGTAGGTGCTGTCAAGTTGGTTCTGACTCACAGTGACCCTATGCACAACACAACAAAACATTGCCCACTCTTGCAGCATGTCCACAACTATTTTTAAGCTTAAACCCATTGTTGCTGCCACTATGTCAATCCATCTTGTCAAGGATCTTCCTCTTTTCTCTGACCCTCCACTCTACTAAGTGTGATGTCCTTCTCCAGGGACTGATCCCTCCTGACAACATGTCCAAAGTATGTGAAACGCAGTCTTGCCATTTTTGCTTCCAAGGAGCAGTCTGGCTGTACTTCTTCCAGAACAGATCTGTTTGTTCTTTTGGCGATCCATGGTATATACAACATTCTTCTCCAACATCAATGCCCATGAGGCCCCCTCAAATCTTTGCTCCAACTGTGGGAAAACTTTGCAGTGAGTCCCAAACCCCAGAGCTCTGCCATGGCTCTGAGCTTTTGCCTGGGCAGTTTCCCAGTCTGACCATCCTTTCCCTCTCTAGCTGCATTTGTTGACCACCCTCCCCCTGTCTGAACTGGGTCAGGGTCCATCATGCTGGCTTGTCCATATTCATTTGGGGTGACTCTGAAGACAGGAGCTGGGTCTAGAGGAAATCCTAGGGCATGTTGGGTGAAGGTAAGAGAAGACCCATGAAAAGAATGGGGGAGTAGAGGAGGACCATCTGTGTCAGGGCCTTAAAGGGGACTTAGGAGGCTCAGCCCTCCTAATCTAGCCCCTTAGGAGCCTCAGGCCCCTCAGACCCTACAGCAAATAGCAAGAGAACATGGCTGGGATGGCCAGGCCTAGGCATTGCAAGCAGGGAGCAGAATCTGGGCAGAACCAGAAGGAACTGGTATGTCCCTTCTTAGCCTGAGTCTTGTAAAGCAGGGTCAGGAATGGAATTCTCCAGTTGGCTGGAGTTACTCTTGGAAAATCCCCACAAGAGCTTCCA
This sequence comes from Heterohyrax brucei, assembly GCA_028571685.1. Taxonomy (NCBI): domain Eukaryota; kingdom Metazoa; phylum Chordata; class Mammalia; order Hyracoidea; family Procaviidae; genus Heterohyrax; species Heterohyrax brucei. The sequence goes on along the minus strand of CM053161.1, from coordinate 56,378,941 downwards.
GAAACGTGCCTATATGCCTGGCTCTACTCCTTCAGAGCTGGAGGGGAAGGGGTCTTTCCACTACTGGCTGACTCAGACAAGGTCCTTGACCTCTCTGAACCCCAGGCCCTAGACTGCAGGATGCCGAAAGTGCAGATTTACATAGCTATTGAGCATCATCTGCCAGCTTCACTGTGTTTCCTTTGCTATCCTGAGAGGCAGAGATCAGGGTTCCCATCATTTGAGAAGAAGGCTGACATTCAGAGATGCCAAATGACTGCTCCAAGGCCTTGTAGATGAGCTAGGATTCAAGCCCCGCCAATCAAGGCTCAGTCTGTAGGCTGGCTACAATCCCACCCCACCTGCCGTCAGATACCCAAAAGGGTAGAGTGAGGCTGCAGGCCATAGAAGCTGCTTCCAACTCAGTCCCACCTGACCAAGGCCAGGCCTGGCCTGGCCCATTGCCTGTCACTCCCGGAATAACCCTGAAAGTTCTGGGCATGCATCTCAGACTATCACCTGGGACCTATTTTTGTCCCTTTGAGTGACAGGGAAGTCTCACCTTGTACAGGAACCCTGAATCCCAGCTGACCTTGCTGCCCTGCTGGGAAATGACCCCCAGCAGGGAAAGGGAAGGGGAAGGTCTGGCTCAGCCACACTCCCTCATTCTCCCTGCCCCAGCCACTTCCCAGAAGCTGGCTTCCTACCTCCTGTCCCCTCTTCTTGGTAGTCCACCCCCCACCTGTACACAAACACACACACACACACACACACACACACAGCCCATGACCAGAAAACCAAGGACATCTTCATTTGTCCTTATGATTCATTTCTAAGTCTTATATACCTGAACAACCAGCAAAATCTCATGTCTAGTTCTGGAACAAGCCCATGTCCTCAAGGTCCAGTCAGCTAGAGGGTTCTAAGATCCAGAAGAGGAGACAGCTGAGAATCTAGCATCAAGACCTTGACTTTCAGAATCTGGCACCCTGGACTCCTATAGGACAGTACCTGATGGTCTTGGCCCCATTTGAGGAGACGGTAGAAGTTGTGGCCACAACCATACACATTCTAAGAGGTCAAGTACAATCTCGGGAGTCATGACCCCAAAGGTCATTCATAGAGGGGTGATGCCAACGGATGAGACTTGAGAAGTACCTCTTTGCTGAAACCAGGTGTGGGGAAGGAGATAGTGGTGGAAGTGTCATGACCTGAGCTCTTCAGCATAAGACACATGCATAGACAAATGACTGGAAGGAAATCTGGGGAAAATGCTACTGTAATAACAAAACAAAAATGACTGTAGTTGATGTGACAATAATAATACAGTACTCTTTCCATTTTCGAGGGTCTGTAGGTGCCAGCCCTGTGTTTGTATCACCTCAGTTTCCATAATGGATTTTGCTCTGGGCTGGTGTGGCCAGTGGCCTGCAGGGTAGACTCTGTAAGTTTGGTTGGCTCTTGCTGGGTTCCCAGCTTCCCCGCAGCTGGGTCGGTCAGATCTCGAGCTCAATCCACAGGGGATTCTGTGCTGTCCCTGCCAGTGCGCTTGGCATGAGAGGGCATGACAGGCCCCCTTAGGGATGCCTTTGGGGAGCCAGCCAGACCCAATGATCTGACCTCGGCTCCCACTTGGCCCTACTCCTTCAGGCGCTGCCGCTGAAAATAGAAGCTGCTTGGAAGTTGACAATCAAAGGGCAGCTAAAAAAAGGCCCCTCAGTCTGGGCTCTGTCGCGCACGGCTCGTAGGGCCTATTTTGGGGGAGAGGGTGCCGACGTGCCAATGGAAAATCTATGGGGCGGGAGCCTTCAAGATGGGGGAGCCCATGTGCCCGTCTCTCCTTATCTGGACCCACCTCTGAGCGCACTCACAAATGTGTGCACATGCGCACACATTCACATGTGGTCTCAGCCCACCTTCCTCATTGGACCTTGTCACCCCTACAACAGCCTGGGAAAGGAATAGGAAACTGCAGCTCAGAGAGGGAAAGTGACTTGAGCAACGTTACATAGCTAGGGCAGGACAGTGGCCTGAGTGCCCACGGTCCATAGTCCAGGGCTCTTCCAACAGAGGCAGCCACTGCCGAGAACCTCACTAGGAAAGACAACACCTTGTCCTCTGGCATGTCAAGAGCTCAGAGATGGAACATTCTAGTTTAGCCTTGGTAGTAAACTAAGGCTGATTCAAGGGTCTTGATGACTACAGGAGGAGAAACCCTACTGGAAACCCCCAGGCCAGTTCTGATGCAACATTGCCTGGCTGCAGAAGTCACAACTTCTCATCCCTGTGGCCACCTCACCCTGTGCCCTGCCTGGGCCCCCAGAGGCTGACAGCCCCTGCCAAGTTTCCAGGGAACGTGTCAGATAAAGGGCCAGTGTGCATGACTCCCTCCCACCTAGCCACTATCTCTGACCCTACTGCCACCATGAAGCTATAAGAATAGCAACAGCACTGGTGACTGGGTTCATGCGCAGGGGTATGACAACTTGGGACAGTGCAGCAATGTCTACACCAGGCAGCCTAGGCCTCCAGATTGGGGACAAGTCTCCAGGCGCCTCTTCCCCATCAGTCCCAGAACTCTGAACTACTCCCATCTTCTTGGACCCAAGTCAGAACTGGCTTGACAGCAATGGGTTTCCGTGAATGATGCAGTTTGTGTCCCCTGCCCCTGTTACCTCAGTGGAGGGGACGACAGCACCCTGTTGATCCTGGCCTGAAGCCGGCCCCCTGTGAGGAGGGTAGAGCTGGACACTCTCCCTCTCTGGAGCCATGAGCAGGACAAGGTGGAACAGAGGCCCTCTGATGAGTGGGAGGCAGCCAGCCAAGGACCTCAGGCTAGGGCACTTTATGTTCCTGGTAATTATAGGCTGACCTGACTCCTGAACTCTGACCCTTGATTTTCTGGTCAGCGAAGCAGTGGATGGGCAGAAAATTCCAATGTGTGGGAGTCCTGCATGTGATCAGAGGGTAGGGGGCATGTTGTGGCTGACTCTTGTGCATGAATCACTCTGTGACACTCCTGTGGGTATGCGTCACTGTATTCAAGTGTGTGGCAGTGGCCGCATCATTCTGAGGGAAGAAGCTTGTTGTCATGGAACCCACAGTGAGAGCATCACTGTGATACCAGAAGTGGGGTGGGATCTAGGGATCCTTGTCTCCATGTTCCCAAGTCACTATGACACCCAGGGGGTGGTCAAGGCAGCTGAGTCCCCAGTCCACATCAGTGGCCCCTGCAGCTCTTACAGCCTGACTCACTGCCTTGCTCACTCACGGGCCCTACCCCAGCTCCTCACTCCTAACCCCTTAGCTACTCATCTTCCCCTCTGTTCTCAGGCAACTCTTCTCCTTGACCCTTGGGACTAGGTTAACAGAGCAGGCAGGGATGCCCAGCACCTCCTGTCTCCCACAAATCCTACTGACTCAGAGGACGCTATGGGAAGGGAATCTGGGATTCCAGGGAAGGAAGGAAGGGATGGGCTGCAGGAAGCTTGGTGAGCACTTCATACACTCACACAGTTGACACGTACATCACACAGACCAGACTTTAACAATACACATGTGTGCACATGCACGCATACATGACATGCACATACACATGTCCAATAGACTAACAGAGCTGTCAAGGGATCTCCCAACACTGTCCCTGGCCAGGTAGGCCCCTCACAACTCTGCAACCCTTTGGGTCTTCTCACATCTCTGAGGCTCTCTCATTTGAAACATGTTACGCTGAAGCAGCAGGATGCTAAAAGGTGAGATCACAGGAAGAACTTCCACCCTGAGGCCCAAGCTAGAGTCAGGGGATGGGTGTAGGTGGGTGTAGATGGGGTAGGGGTCTCTGAGGTCCCACAGCTGTTTCTTTCTTTGAGGGTGAGGGCTGGACTGACCTCTGGGCCTCTAACTTCAAGAACCCTAATCACTAGAGCTGGAAAAAGTTTAAAAATATCCCCATGTTTACATTCTTTCCAAGCCTGCCTCCTGAGCTGCAGTGATGGGTCCCTTTGACTGGGCCCTGTGCCTCTGGATGGGGCCTGGAAGAAGAGCAGGAGCACCCAGCTGAGCCCACCCCATGGCCCCCTTGAGCCTCAGACCTGTGAGACCCTGGGAATCACAGAACAAGAGAAAGCTTGGAGCCATAAAGGAGCCAAAGTTGGAAGGGGGGGTGTCTTGCTCTGGGTCAGCCAGAAGGGCTGGGGCTGGGCCAAGGGCCCTCCCACACCTGCTGGACCTCATGTGGCATCTGGGGAGTATGTGTGAATGTGCAGCTGTGAGCATCGGTGCTGTGTCTCCCCTTGTAGTCCATGTACTGGGCACAGCCAGGTGGAGCCCCTGGTATGCTAAGCAAAGCATTGCAGGGATCAGCTCACAGTTCTCCCAAGAGCCCCATGAAGTGAAATCCATTTTATCAGCAACTAAACCAAGGCTCAGAGAGGTGAAGCGACGTGGCTGGGAGCACACACCAAGAACGAGGCAAAGCATGGATGGTATGCTCTTCTGTTCGTACCGAACCACCAAGTTACCACCAGTTAGCCCCACCCAGCCTGGCCCTGCCAACAGAGTGAGACCCACCTCACTAGCATGAATCCCAACAAGGATGCGCTAACTCGCCGCCAAGCTCAGAGCCCAGTGCCAACCTCAGATTTCACGCTCTCTGTGGTCAAGGACAAGCCAGGCCCCATCTCTGACCCTCTCTTCTGTAGAACAGGGCTGAGGACGGAAGGATTTGTGTCAAAAATATTCAGGGAAACTAAGCCCTTGTCCCCAGGAAAAGGGCTTATGGACCAGTGTCAGCCCCAGCAGTGATACAGCCACAATCAGGGAATGGTGTGGTACCTGGAGGCCCAAGTAAAAAGCCCTCAAGCTGGGACAGAAGCCTTGATTTTCCCTGGTACCCTGTCACCTACCCTTTCCTTCATTGGTTTCCCTGCTCACCAACAAACCCATTCACCCACCTACTCACCTACCTGTCCATCCATTTTCCACCCCTCCATCCCTGCATCCACACGCTCACTTACCTGCCTGTTCATCCACCCACCCACCCACATGTCCCACCCCCCACACCTACATCCACCCACCTATCCATCCATCCACCCACCTATCCACCCACCCACCCACCCATCCATCCACCCACCCACATATTCCACCCCCACACCTATCCATCCACCCACTCACATATCCCACTCCCCCACACCTACATCCACCCATCTACCCACCCACCCACATATCCCACTCCCCCACACCTACATCCACCCATCTACCCACCCACCCACATATCCCACCCCCCCACACCTACATCCACCCATCCACCCACCCACCCACATATCCCACCCCCCACACCTACATCCACCCACCCACCTATCCATCCACCCACCCACCCATCCACCCACATCCACATCCACTCACCCACCCACCCACCTATCCATCCTCCTACCCCCACATAGACCCAAGTATCCATCCACCCACCCACACATCTACCCACCCACCCATCCATCTGTGCAGAAAGCAGGGTAATTCCAAGGTCCCAGCTCAGGTGCTCCATCTCCCTAGCCATACAAACTTGGGGTGATCCCTCCTTAGCTTTCTCAGCTGTCCAAGAAGACACTGCCCCGAGTGTTCTCTAAGGCCCCTCTCGAGGTTCTTGTGGTAGCAGGGCCAGCTTGATGGTGTGGACACTTCTAGAGAGACCACATGGACCTCAGACCATGCCCCCTTGCACCCTGGTTCCAAGACTCCCAGCTACAGTCCTTAATCTCCTTGACCTTCAGTATCCCCACTGGGAAACAGGGCCAATATTCCTGTCCTCACTAGTGGATGGAGATGAGATGGACTGCTACCTACAAGGAGCTTTGTATCCTGAGGAGTTCTGAGTGGGTGCATGCTGAGCGAAGATCTTGGCAGCAGCAAAGGTGGGCAGAGCCTCCAGTGGGAGTGCCTGCACCTTGGGTGGCTGGAGCAAGCCTCAGAGCTCATACTGGCCTGGGGACCCTGGTTGAGGTTCCCAGGCTCTTCCAGGCTAGCCCTTGTGCCAGCCCCACCTCCCTTGGCTGGGCTTGGCCCCCATCCCACAGAATCTGCCAGGAGTGGAGAGATTATCTCCTAAAAATAGGGCCTGGGCCCCAGAGAAGTTGTTTTTCTCCCTTCCCCGTGACTTACCATCATCAGCTCAGGGTGCCTGGGACAGCAAGTCCCATCCTATTTCCCCAGAGACCAAGGAGAGAGGGGTGAAAGGTCAGCAAGTGGTTGGGGTCGGTCAGGTGTCAGGGATTAAAGGTCAATCTGGACATGGGATCAGGGTTCAGAGGGACAGTGAACTGTAGCTCATTCTTGGGCCTGAGGCAGGGGAATTCTAAGATGGGCCACGGGAGTTTTTGTCCCACCCTAATGGTGTCCATTTGAGTGACTCCCTCTTCTCTGGCTTTCTGAAGCCCCCACTATTTGTTTACTTCGGCTGTGTGTGAAACCCAAAGGTACCTTGGAGGCTGCTGGGGCAGGGAATGCATCTTCAGCCTTACTTCTCCTGTTCCAGACCCATGGGCCCCTCAAGGTTCCTGCCTAGACTCCTCCTGAGACTCAGGACCTCAGTCAACCTTCACATGCAGGTGACTCAGGCACAGGGACACACAAGGTTGTGCCTCCTCTAGAATACGATGTCTAGGAAACACAGAAATCGCTGTCATAAGGACAACCCTCCCCAACCATCACCTGGACAGGGTGGCCAGTGGACTCTCGAAATCAGTAGAAATGACTCCCTGGTTCCAGCCCCAGTTTCTCACCAGGAGCCTATAGACAGCCCCATGATCTTCCCCACAGGGGACCCCAGGTTTGTCCCTCAAGTCCCTAACCCTTCTTATGCAACAGGAAAAGGGGAAGGGATGAAAGGCAGCTATGTACACACTTTCACACACATACAGACGTACATGCAGACACTCAGACATGGACATAACAGTCAGCTAGGCTCTTGTCCAGCTCCCTGAGCTTTATTGTCTGGCAAACATGCCACCAGTTAGAGTGCTCCCATGGGCAGCCCGTAAAGCTCACATCCAGGATCTGCAGACATGCCTGCTGAGTACTGATACCACCACCCCAGGGCAGTTGGAGGGGTGTCTGCTTTGTCCTGGCTCTGGCTGCATCTGGGGTGCCAGGCCCCCTCCCACAAGGTTTGGACAGAGCTGGAGACCAAGTTCTCAGTCTGGTTGCCTGGACCATTCAGGCTGCCACCCTCAGGGGCCTGCTGTCTGCTGGCTGATTCAAATGCTTCTTCCCCGACAGGGCCAAGTGAGTGAAGATGATCATAAGGAAGAAGCCTGAGGAGCCCGAGAGAGACGGATTAGTCCTCAGAAGATGTGTGGGACTTGTCTGTCATCAGTGACTTCCTACTACTGGTATTGGTTTCATAACATGATGAAGTTTCCTAGACAGACTCCCTAAGTCTGGGCTGAGTGACTCCGTGGTCCCCAGGCCTGGAGAAGCCTGACTGCTTGGCCTACCCAACCCTCACCTTGGAGGCTGCCCCCAACACCCCTAGCCTCCCCTTCTCTAAGGGACAGGTTGGGTGGGGATCCTCTGGACCCAAAGAGTGGTCCCCTGGACCTCTCAGAGAAAGATACATTGTAGCATTGTGCTAGGATTGTCATGGAAAACCACCCACCCATTTAGGAGGGAGCTAAAGAGACAAAGGAAATGAGGAGTGGGCTTGGACTGGGGAATTAGGATAGATGGACTGGGGCTCTACCGCACCCTGGCTGTATAACCTTGGACAAGTCACTTAATCTCTCTGAACGTCAGTGAGATCACCTGGAAAGTGGGTAGATGCCAGGATCTACCTCACAGGGTTATAGAGAACAGTCAGTGAAATAATCGATGTGAAATACTTGGCACAGAGCCTGACACACGGTAAATCTAACAGTAGTGGGGGCGAGAGCAGGTGCTGTTGTCCATGATGGCTGTGACGACAGGGGCCTATAGCCTGCGGACTAGGAGAGTTCGGGGGTACTGGTTATCTGGGTGCTGTGGTTCCAGACAATCACCCTCCCCCCACAGAAGCTTAGCCTCCATTACCTATTGCTGCCAGTGTACCCACGAGAATGCCCACAGCCGACAGCTTCGTGGGCATGCCCTTCAGGCGGCCCACCTTGCGCAGGCACTGCCCCTCCACGTTGCACCGACACACGACCACTGGGGGCAGGGAAGGAAGATATCAGAAGGTAGTGAGGGCCCTCCAGGTGCTCGGCTTCCCCAGCTAGATCCAGCTGGCTGGTCTGTGTGCACATATGTGTATATACATGGGTGTGCGGAGGCGCATGCTCCTCAGTGTGTGTGCCAGCCACAGAAGTGCATGTGTGCACAGGCGTATGCTGTCAGTGTGAACCCAGACCCCGTCCCCTGCATGGTATGGCTCAGCTTCACTCAGGAAGCCCCAGGCTGCCCGCGGTGGCTGTGCGTGGTCTCCTGTCTCACCTCGGACCAGAAGCTGCCACATCCGGTCATCGTGGCTGACGACTACAGGAACTACGTGTTCCTGCGGTTCCACCCAGTGCAGCGCCAGGGTAAGGTAGGCATGGGAATCTGTCGAGAGGGCCGTGGGTGAGCAGGTCCCCTACCCTAGATGGGCCCGGGGGTTAGGGGAATGCTCCTCCCAGGCCCAGCTCCCCTCCTACAGCGGAAGAGCATCTTATTTCTAAGTGCCACCACCACCGCGCTTGGCTGCAGCCTCCCTTCCTCCCCACACACACCATTGAGGGTCTGGAGGCGCCAATCCCGCTGCACTGTGGGGTTGGGGCCAAGGGCAAAACTGTAGGGACCCTGCCCACTGGCCAGGTCAGAGCTTCCGCTGGCTCCACTGATGACCACGCCGTGGCTCTGGCGGGGTGTGCAGAGGTGTCGGGTGGGCGTGAGGGCGGGAGGTGGGGCTGGGGCTGCCCGGGCCTTCAGGAAGTGAAGCACGAGGGTGGCAGAGGTGTTCAGTCCCGGCTCATCTGCACAGGAGGTAACAGTGCGCTGGCCCAGGATATGGCGGGGGTGAGGGCGAGCTCTGGAACTCCTGGGCTAGTCCTCCCGCCCGCATCTTCCTCCTCCTCCCTACCCCCCTCACAGCCCATCATCCTCTCCCTGCTGATCCCTGTCCCACCCCTCTGCTCCACTCCTTCTGTCCATCCTTATCATCACCCCCAGGCCAGCCTCTTCCTCACAAGGCACTTCCCCTTACTGATCAAACAGCTGCCAGATCCACTGGGCCTTTCTGGCTGCCAAACCCGCCGTCATAGCACCCTGTTGTCCCTACAACTGACCCCAGGGCAGACTAGGTGGGAATGCCTGCCACCAAAGGACAGCCTAGCACAAAGCTAGTACTGCCTCCTTGCCATGCCCACCTGGGGCCAGCTCAGCATCTTGGCATCCTGTCTCCAGCAATGCTCAGACTTGGCCTCAGTGGCCATCCAGGTTCACCGCCTAACACACAACTCAGCCTGACAGCCACCTTCCAGCCCTGTCTTCTCTGTCCCCAGCTCCATACTCTCTGCTCCCAACCTGCCCCTAAAGTCAGATACTCTGAGAGGCCTTCCAGGACTAAGGGGAAGGGTTGTGGGAGGAAATCTCAAGTACGCAGCTAGGAGGCTGGTCTGAGAGGTTGATCTGGTTGATCTGGCAGGCCCACCTTGCTATGTCCATCACAACCCTCTGCTTGTGCCCCCCTCCACTTGGGGTTGAGTGGATCCCTGCAGGGAGGGACACGCTAAGTGGATCCTGCCTGTCTGAGGCTTCTCTCACTCCCAGGGGCCCTCACCACTTTCTGACCATACCTGCATCCTGGGCCTCCACCAGCACTGTGTATGTGTCCCCAGGCTGGGCGCCCTGCAGAGGCCGGGCTGTGTACACCTCCCCAGAGCTCTCGTTGATGCAGAGCCAGCCCTCTGAGTCATTGACCAGGGAGAACCTGGGGCCCAGAGAAAGTGAAAGGGACACAGAGGCACTAGGACCACACTTTAAGGACTTACTTAAAGACCCCCAGGGCTGTGTAACCTGCCCAAATTCCACATCCTCTCTGTGACTCAAGGGTGCCAGCAAGAGGCCAGGTTCCCAGTCCCTCTCCCCAGCCGCAGAAACTGGAAGGGTAACTGTTAATAGGGACAACCTGAAGGCTAGGGGACACAGGGAGAAGGCGTGTCTGTGGGGCTGACAAAAAAATCCCAAACCAGGAAAAGAAGAGCCTGATTTGGGCAGGAGGCTTGGACTAGGGATGCAGTGAATGGGACACGAACCATCAGAGCCTGGGGGCCTAATTTCACTTCAGTGGTCCCAGGATACCTCACAAAGGGGCCTGGGTGGGGGCAGAGCTTAGTGACAGCCTCCTCTCTGCTAAAATTTAGATGAGGCCCTGGGGGAAGGTCTGGTCCAGGAGCAGCATGAGGAGGCATAATCTGAGCTCCCATGGAGTTCAAACACTGCCCTCTGTGCCCCACCTAGCCCTGATCCCACCATAAGTTACACTTTGGCATTAGCCATGGTTTGAGGAATATTCTAGGCCCTGAATAATGTGGCTGAGGCCATGGGCCATCCCTGGGGAGCAGAGGAGGTCCAGCTTAACTAAGGGGTTGGACTGACGGCTCACCTGAGGGGGCTGCTCTCAGGATCTGATGGTACGATGGTCAACAGGGGGGAGCCAGCTGGGATGCTGATGGGGACGCTGGCCTCGTAGCTCTCCTGGTCCAGCTTGGGAGGTGGCACCACCCTCTCCACCAGCACAGTCACTGTGGCTGTGGACTCTGGGCCTGGGTCTGACCCCACCAAATCTGCCACATTCCGCACCACCACCACCAGCTTGTAGCTTGGAGCTGCCTCATAGCTGAGGTTCTGGGATCAGGTGCTTGGGTCATGGAGTGGGCACATGCGTATGTGTGTGCCTCCCACCCCAGCACCCATGAGCTTCTTACCTTTTGGAGCAGGAGTTGGGCATGACCTGTGTCTGGCTCCCAATCAAGACTGAAAGTCCCCTCCACATCACCTGCCTCAATGGTAAAGTTCATAACTCGGAAAGCAGGGTCAAGGTCAGCATCAGTGGCCATGAGTGGGGTTACCAGAGTCCCAGGCTCTGTGTCCTCAGGGAAGCTTATAGGCCCAACCTGGAGAGAGTGGGGAGAGGCCATGAGCCCCTCATCAGCACCCTCCCCAAGGTCTTCTCCCCTGCTCTTGCTTACCTGTGAGGTAGTGAACTCAGGGGCGTGGTCATTGATGTCTGTGATCCAGACTGCAATCTCACAAGTGCTACTGAGGCCTGAGACAGGGGAGGACATGTTGGGGAGGCCAGGGTAGGGAGGGAGGGGCCGGGAGTTAGGTCATTATCAGGGCACTTACCGCCCTCTGCTCCTGCTAGGTCAATGGCCAGCACCTGAAGCACGATGTTCTGGCCAGCTTGGAGTGGGGCAGTCCCTACTGTCATGCTGCCTGAGGTAGAGTTTAGTTCAAAGGCAAACCCCTCTGTCCCCTCCTCTGGCTCAGGAGTCAACAGTCGATACACAATCTGGGCATTAGGGGAGCCAGCGGCATCCGCATCCTCTGCTGACAGTCTAGTCACCTCCATGCCTGCAAGATAACACCCACCTGTGTGGGACTACAGCCCAACCCGGAGTCTCACTTCTCTCTTAAGCTGGATGGAACCTGAGCACCTGTGCAGGTGTGTGTGTGTTTAAACCTAAACTAAACTCACTGCAATCAAGTCTAGTCTGACTCATAGTGGCCCTACAAACAGTAGAACTGCCAACTGCCCCACAGAGTTTCCATGAAGTACCTGGCACATTTGAACTTCGGACCTTCTGGTTAGCAGCCATAGCATTTAACCACTATGCCACCATTTCCATGTGTGTTTAGTGGGTACGGTATTTATACAGGTGACTGAAGCTGGACCCTTATTCTGGAGAGAAGTGATAGAATGGTTCACAAGGACCGTACCTCTCCTCCCATTACTGACAAGGCCCATAACCCACCTGGGGGGCTGAGCTCAGGGATGCTGATTGGGGGACCACTTGGAGGGCAGACAGGTGCGTTGTCGTTCTCATCCATCACCACCACCTGCAGTTCCAGAGGTTCTGCATAGTCCTCACCGCGGATATTCTGTGCCCACACCTGGAGCAGGTACTGCAGTAGGTAGCGGGGGGCTTCAGGTGAGAACCAACAACAATCCAGCATGAGCTGGTCTAGGCTCCCTAATGGCTAGCTCCCGCTCTTCCTGGTTCACTTTCACTGCCTCCAGGTTTATGGGGGATGTGACATCCCAGGAGCCTGCCCAACAGTGACCCAGCACCCCCAGCTCCCCCTCACCTCACCTCAGCCTGGGATTCTCGGTCCAACTCTCTGGTCACATACAGTTTCCCTTCTGTGTCCACATCAAAGGGTCCAGGGGGCTGGCTTTCCAGGTGGTAACGTACATCACTTCCACTCCATTGTACCTGGAGGGGACAAAAAATGAGGACACCCCAGGCCAAGGGGCAGGAATAGCCCATGTCAGTGCTGTGCCCCAACTGCTTCCTGGACAGGGAGCCACTGTGACCCCAGACAAACTGCTACCCTCCCTGGGCCTGGGTGAGGTCCTCTGTTTGGAGACACTTGTTACTGTGGTGACTGCTTGGTAACCCTGCTCTGGTCCAAGCCTGGACCCTACCCAAAATGCCTGAATGAATTTTCTGCCCTCTCAGTCTGGGCCTGACCCCAGGGCATTCTTGGAGGAGGCCTGAGACATTCCTCGCCTAGGTGGTAATCTCTGTGACAGCAAGAGGTAACAGCTGTTCTTACTAAGGAAGTCTTGGGCAAGCCAAAGAGGCCAGAGCACAGAGCCATGCCAGCCAGAGGATAGCAGGTGAGGGCCCGCGGATCTGGCCCAGGGCCTTGAATGCCCCATGGTGGGCCCTGATAGAGGATGAATAGTGGAGGGAGGAGCATGTGTAGAGAGGACCAAGAGGCAAGCTGGGCCCCAGACTCGTGGTCTCCTTGAGACTCAAACCCAGTTGTACCCTCGATAGCTGCTGACAGCCACTTACTCACCTGAGCAATTAGGTGTGGATACGGGACATCGAGATTCTCTGCCAGGTTGATAGGCTCTAGGGGCACCCAGGTGTTCTCTACTATGGAGACATCTACGGTGGCTGTTGCCTGGTGGCCTGAGGCCTGGTCGCCCATGTCCTTGACCTGTACCAATAGCTGGTAGGGTCCCTCCAGGGCATGGTCTAAGCTGGTATTCCCTAGGAGGGGTAGGGTAGTCAGCTGAGAAGGGAGCAAGGCATAAGGGGCCGGAGCATCCTTCTCAGCAAGGTACCAAACACAAAGCTAGACATATGGCAGGTGTTCAAGATATTCTGTCAGCCAAGGGATGAAAGGAAGAGTTTTTAGCCCTATTGCAGATATCAAACCAGAATGTGACAGTTTGCAAAGCTGCTTCTATATCTATCCACCCAATGAATGGTTGTGAATGGATGGATGGTGGATGGATGGCCAGGATGGAGTTGGGACACGGATAGGTGGATGGCAGTTTGAATGAATGGATGATTAACTAGGTAGATAGATAGGCATTTAGATAGAGGTTAGACAGAAGGTCTGCATGGGAGGTTGAGTGATGAACAGGTAAATAGGTGGCTAGATAGGTGAGTGTATGATTGGCTTTTCTTTCCATCCCCAATCCACACCTTTTGTCTGAGGTCTCAACTCTACTTCCCTCTTGCCATCAGTCCCAAGGTCTCCCAGCAGCAGGCTTAGCTATAGGCCCTGAGACCGCTTCTATGCTGGTCTCTTAGGCTCTGGTCTGCAGAGTACAGTGCTGAAGTACTCTATTCGCAACACACGTGGTCACTCCATACATGGTCCTGCCTCCAAGCCTTTTGCCTTGCTTCTTTCTCGACCTAGAGTATTCTTCCCTCTTCCTTTATCTCTCATATTCTAACCCTTCCTATTACAGCTCACATGCTGCCTTCTCCAGCATTTCTTGGCTTTCCCTCTCCATCACACTCAGACTCACCCTTGGGGCTGAGGGCCAGAGTCCCCAGCTGGGGCTCCAGCTGGAACATGTCAGGGGAAGGCTGGGCCGGGACCTGGCTCAGGATGTGGAATCGTAGATCCGTGTTGGCTGTTCCTGGCTCATCCCCATCTGAAGCCTCAAGGAAGAGGAAGGGAATGCCTGGTGTTTTAGGGGAGGGAAAACCATAAGAGATGTAGACAGTAGGGCAAGTCTGCTGTGCCTTCCTCTCTCTCCCTGGTCCTTCCTTCCATAACAGCATCATGTCAGAACTCTGAAGGTGAGACAATGCTTTTCACCCCACTTCACAGATGAGCAAACTGAGGCCAAGAGTGGATGGGACCCACTTAATGACCCTCAGCAGGATAAGGGGCAGGAAGAATAGAAGGGAAGTGGGAGGGGTCATCTTCGAGTCTGGCTGCTCTGTCTGCATGTTGACTCTCTGGCCATCTCTGTCATTTGCTCTTCTCCCATCCTACCTGACCCTGTCATTATCTGGCTGCCTTAGTCACTTACCAGGCCTAGTGCCCTGGCTCAGTTGAGCTCTGTAGATGACCTGGGAGAAGCTGGGCACCTGGTCATTCTCATCCTTCACGTGCACTAGTACAGGCTGCGGACCCCACAAAACATGTCCATCCTCAGTCTCCAGGGTCACCTGGCAGGGAAGGGTAATCAGTGCCTAGCCCTGCCTTCACAGCTGTCCCCTACAAGTGGCCCAGCCATACCTGCAGCCGGTACTCTGCCTGCTCCTCTCGGTCCAGGGTTCTGGTCACCAGCAGGAAGCCAGACTCTGGATCCACAGCAAAGGGGCCTTCGGCCACCATGCCCAAGTTCCCTGACAGCACGATCTGGCCTTTGGCTTCTTCACGGTGCAGCGGCAGCTAACAGAAGAGTTGGGGCCAAATCCAGGGCATGGCAGCTCCACCCAATGGCCCCATTTTACATGTGGGGAAACTGAGACTCAGAGAGGGGCGTGCTTGCCTGAGTTCACATTTCCAGTAACAGCACTGAGGTCTAAAGCCAGAGCTTTTCCCCTTGTAACTGATGTTCCCCAATACTCCCTGCCCTTCTTTCTCAGAAATATTTCACTGTTTAACTTAAAGCTCTATTTCCCTTTGGGATTAAAATCTTACTAGTCCTTAACACTGTTACATGTACTCTCTGAAGAGCAAGGTTTAAAAGACAGCCAGAGAAGAGAGGAGAGGAGGCAGGGGTGCTGGAGGTTAGGGAAGCAGTGGCAACCCACTCAGCTCTCAGACTCACCTTGGTCAGGTACAAAGGAAAATTCCCACCATAGTTTTCCGGGACTTCCACATACAGCTCTGCAGGCTGGGCCTCGAGAAGAACCTGTGGTAGAATTCCTTCCTTATCCCCAGAGGCTATTTCTCTGCCTAGATGCTGGGGTCCCAACAGGGCAGAGCAATTTGTACGCCTTCACTGGATCTGGAAACCCCGGTGGTGTAGTAGTTAGGTACTACGTCTGCCAACCATAAAGTCGGCAGTTCAAATCCACCGGGTGCTCCTTGAAAACTCTGTGGAGTAGTTCTACTCTGTCCTAGAGGGTTGCTATGAGTTGGAATCTACTGGATGGCAGTAGGTTGGCTTTTTTTGGTTTTACTGGACCTAGCCACCCCTTAGCTCATCCACTCTCTGGCCTTTGGCTCCCTGATGGCTCAACAGGCCCATAGCCAGATTTGACACCCCCTCAACTGCTCCCATGATCAATGCAACTGGCCTGGGTGGAGTGGAGGCATGATGTCAACCCCAAGGCTAAGACTTGAAGAGGAGGGGCATAGCTCATCTTACCTGAGGGACAGAGAGGCAGAGCAGCCATAGCCAGGTAGGCATCATGGTCAAGACAGACCTGAGGGACATGGTGGTATGCGCATAGGCCAGATCACTGGGGAGAAGGGTCTCCCATCACTGTCCCCCAAGGCATCCCTGTCCACCATCCCCACTCAGCATCAGGCCACAGCTTCCCCAAGCCCAGAGATATAACTTTCCCAGCTGTCCTCTCATCCTCCCCGAGTACTATAGGCTAGCAGCCAGGCTTCTTCCTGTCCCGTGCCTTCTATTCTGCCTTAGCAGCTCTCAGATCTGCTCCTTCCCACACACTTTCTTGGACAATATCCTCTAGCTACCCCACCCTTGTCTTCTGCCTCAGTCTATACCACACAAACAGCCAGTGGCCTCTTACTTCACGACTGACCTACTCTCCCCTTAAGGGGCCCAAGGCTCCCCTTGGCCTGCAGGGTAGTGTCCAAATCTTGGCTAGGCCCACCCAGGCCCCAGGCCCATCCACCTTGCTCTTGACACTGGCCCCCACAAGGAGCTCCAAGGAGTTTCATCTCCACACCTTTGTCCCTTTCCTACCATAATGTCCTTCAGCTCACAGACAACTCTGAGGGTCACTTCCTGCCATTCCCTCAAGTTGCTAGCAGGCTCTGAGGAGGGACAGGGCCTGGCCAAGGTCACCAAGGACTTGACCACAGAAGGTTTCCTCCCGGAACAGAGAACTCTTGGCTCAGAATTTCCAAGGTCTACTGCCTGCAGACATGGTGCCCCCAGGGCAGGAGTCTACTCTTGTCAGCATTTTCCAGTGCTCAGCATAGGACCTGGCACACAACATCACCAACCACTCCAAGATAGATCCCTGGGAATTCTTCCCTGGGACAACAGGATGATGGGACAGTATTTCTTGAAGCTGCTGTCCCTGCCCTCCATAGTCCTTCTCTCACCACCCCTAATCCAGACATTGCCGGACCGTCTGTTCCCAGCCCCTCACCCACCAGTACCTAAGTCTGGCTTCCTTGGTCCAGCTGCTAGGCGAAAAAACTCCTTCTCCAGGGAGCTCTGGCCAGGTTGGGCCGGGTGGAGTAGAGAAGGGCGGACACTTGAGCAGGTAGGCGGTCCAACCCCACTTGCTAAGAAGTGGAAAACACCACCAGGCTCACAGCAGGAGGCCAAGCCCTGCCCAGTCCCCCAAGTTATTCATTGACTTTGGAAAGCGAGCAAGGGCTGCTCAGCATCCGTGACTGCCAGCCCCAAGAGGTGGGGTGATTGTCAGGCTGGTTGGGTGCTCCCCATACCCTGACATAACCTGGTGGGTTCTTCATGGGCCTGTGGGCTTGGAGAGTACGTCTTTTTCTATGGCACCAGACTTGGCGCTACTTCAGCGTCTGCAGGCGCACCTTCACACTCTCTGTTTGTTTAGCCTGGAATTCCCTTCGCATTCCTCCACCTGCCTGCTGAACACCTACTCACACTTCAGTGCTCAGCTCAACTGTTCCCTTCTCCAGGAAACCTTCCCTGTGCTTCCAGGCTGGTTCAGGAGCCTCCTCTGGGAGCATCCCTCATCTCATATGCTACCTCCATGAATGCATGAAGGACACCTGATTGTCACTGTCTCTCTCCTCCATCAGACTGGGAGCCTCTCCAAGGCAGGACTCAAGGACTCAGCAGGGGCCTGGCTCTTGCAGTGCCCTGGCAGCTCCGGGGACAAGGATCTGAAAGTTACACATGAAGGACGAATGAACGAACAGTGCTGAATCAGAACTAAGCATTCAGGGCTCCAGGCCACCCACTAGCGAGACCGGTGGAACAGCAGCCTGTCACCTCCCCTGAGCCTCCACAAATCCTCACACCAGGCCCCGAACAAAGACTGGGTTGGGGCAATGGACTCTCTTGTGCCTCTAAGAAGGAAAGGGAAGTTTGAGCCAGCCCAGGTGACCTTGAAGAAGTTGCAGGGCTGACCAGGGGCCCTTCCCCCAGTGAGGGCAGCCAAGCAGAGCCAGGAGAAGTTTCTGGGACCTGGGAATTGGAGGGCAGGGAGGAAGGTAGGGAGGGTCAGGGATGCTGGTCTCTAGCCTCTTCCTATCCTTATGGGCTTCTGGTGGTCTCCTCCAGGTGCTTCTAACTGCATGTCTAGTTAGTCTCTCTCAGGCTGGAAGCTGGGTGGGGACTCCTCGTCGGCTCCAGCCTCATCTGTCCAAGCTGATTGCCCTGGACACATCCCTTCGTTATTCCTCCCACTCCGCTCTGAAGGATCACCATCCTCGTGTCACACGCTGGGGCTCAGAGAGGCTGAAGGGCTGGCTCGGGGTCAAACGAACAATGACAGAGCCAGGAAGGCCTGGGTCCCTTTCAGGTCCTAGACCTGCACCTGCACCAAGCAAACCAGGCCCTCCACCTGCCTCAAGGCATGTTAAGGGGGCTGTAGTGGGGAGAAGCAGCAGTTTACATGGTTTATATGGGTTACTCTCCTCACACACTGACTGAGATGCAGCTGTAATCAGGGATCTAATCAGGTTGTGAGGGCTGCCAGGGTCTACAGAATGAATTAACTGAACTAACAAAGGAACGTGTTCCCTGCCTGGAACTTTCTCAGAAGGTGTCCCTTACCTTGAGCTAACCTACTGCAGGTTTTGGAGATGGAAGATCTAGATATGAGAAACCCTTCTGCCATCATCTGATGGGGTTGCTCGTTTTTGAAATCATACAAACTCTTGGCAGGCCCCCTGTGCCAAGAAGGGCTAGCAGCCACAGAGCCCCTCCCAGAGTCTGGTGGCTGGGAAGACATGCACACCTTCAACCCATGTCTCTACACGATGGAAGACCTCTCATTCAGAGCAAGGTGGGCTCCCCTGAGCTGTTCCTGGCAGGACCCAATTAGCCAATGTTGGGCATGGGTTATTCTGGTTCAGTGGCCCACTCACTGAGGAAACAAAAGTGAGGCCCCTCCTCATGGCCCAGCCCCAGCCAACAGGTAGGGGAGCCATCCTGAGTCAAGACAGGCCACTTGGGCATGCCTCCCTCATTCTCACCCTTAGGCCAGCCAGCACCATCCCCAGCTAAGAAGTCTCTGAAATCTTCCACAACTCCTCCTCCCCTCCTCAGCTGATTCCCAGGCCCTCAGGAGGAAGCAGAGCAGAGACACCAGTCCCAGAGCTCATCTGAGTGTGAGATGAGAGGTAGGACTGTAGGCCCCTCACAGTGCCTCAGTTTCCCCTATATGCAGGGAGATAATTGGAACCTTCTATCAGCTAGGCAATGCCAGGACCCTGTGCAGAACGAAAAGCACCTGAACAGCAGAGTCAGGAAGTGTTTGTGTCCCATCTACTGTTCCCACCCTCAGCCAGGCCTGGCCCCATGCTATCTCCTCTGCCCCAGCTGCCTAGGCCCAGGCCCAAGCATTAGGACAAAGCTACACACTATGGTAGGGTGGAATAGTGGTTAAATGCTACACCTGCTAACCAAAAGGTTGGCGGTTCAAATTTTCCAGGCACTCCTTGGAAGTTCTATGGGGCAGTTCTACTCTGATCTATAAGGCTGTTGTGAGTCGGAATCAACTTGATGGCAGTGGATTTGGTTTTGGGTTTTTGGTGGGGCAACTAGCCCTCTTCCCTCAACTTCAGGAATGCTTTCTGCTCCTTCAGCCCTCAGATGGGAGGAAACACAAATCAACAGCCCTGACCTATCAGGAAATAGTCTTTATTACAAAAATCTCCATGTAAACAAACAGCCACCACACTGAACAGTCCTCCCTCCTGGACGTGCACACCACAGGTGTGGACCAGGGTAGAAGTCACAGATGGCTCCCACATGCAGGCCTGCCCTCACCCAGGCTGCCCATACACTGGGCTCAGGCTTCTCCCTTGGGATGCATATGGACCAGCACACACTTCTCTCTTGGCCCAGCCCCGATTGGCCTCTGGAGACCACATCCCCAGGCATAATTGTCTGTCCATAACCATGAGATGGGAGATGTTGATTGGCAGTTCCGAGGGGTCCAGAGGCTGAGCCAGCCCTGAGGCATCTAGGGCAGCTTGGCTGGACCAGCCCACCAACCCGCCCATCAGTCTATCCACTGCAGTGAACGCCGTGGGACCTAGAGAACCGAGAGGTCATGGCAGGACTTGGACTTTGCACGAAAGGCCATCTTGCGGCTGTTGCGTGCTACAATGCGGCCCAGGAAGCGCTTTGCCTTCTTGCCAAGGCTCTCTCGTCGCCGGGTACCCGACTGCCGTCGCGCATTGGCCTCTTTGCTGTCCCTACGAAGGCGTATCTGGCGCACGACACCCTCAAACAGCGCCTGGACATTGTGGTGCAGGGCAGCTGACGTCTCAATAAACTTGCAGTCAAAGACCACAGCGCAAGCTCGGCCCTCTGTTGCGGGTGGGGATAGGCAAGAACAGAAAGAAAGATAGGTGGGTGAGAAGTCACTTCATGGCTAGGTCCTCCCAGAAACACAGAGACCCCAGCTACACTACCGAGGGTCCTGGGCACTGCTGGGCCATCCAACAGGCGAAAGACATCTACATTCAGGAGAGCCCACAAAATGACCAAAAAAAAGACTCACATATTGAAATAACTTAATTGCTGCTATTTAAACAAGGAGCCCGCTGGTGCAGTGGTTAAGCGCCTGGCTGCTAACTGGCTCCACAGAAGACAAGACCTGGTGATCTGCTCCTATAAAGATTAGAGCCTAGGAAACTCTACCGGGTGCTTCTCCGTTAGACAGGATTGGTATGAGTAGGAAGTATGTCAATGGCACACAACAACAGATATTTAAAAAGACATGCTACAGTAGTCAACAGAGGAAAAGGAGAACTGCTTTGGACTGCCTGGTACTTGCTTCTTACATTGTAATGAATGACTCAGTTGAACGGGTACGGGGGCAATGTAAACAAGTCACTGCTAGATTTCTGGGCTGCCAGTCCTGGAGCCCAAAGAGGAGGATGCTGAGACCGAGAGAAGAGAGTTCTTCCCATGGGAAAGCACACCCCAAGGTTGGCCCAGGCCAGGAATCCCAGGCTCTGACCTTCTGATCTGGTTCCCTGCACTCCCCACTCCCTTCACCTGTCATGCCAGGACCAAAGGAGATAAGAAAGGATGGCCCTGAGGTGCCCCAGCTCAGCACCCAGCAGTATCACCTTTCCTGTCACACCGGGCCTTCCACAACCTAGGCTGTGGGAATCTTGCTGGTGGGCAGCAGGTGCCCCTCCTACCCCAAGCTTTCTTCCCGGACATTTTTAGCCAATAATGATCCCCAGGGACTTGAGCTGAGCCAGGAATGACTGACCACAGCCCAGCCGGGATCTCTTCCCTTCTCCGACAGGCCCTCCCTTCCCTGCTCACCATCCACGGAGACCTCACGAGAGCGCACCAGGTCACTCTTATTCCCCACAAGGATGATGGGCACGTCATCAGCCTGCCGCACCCGCCGCAGCTGGACTCGCAGCTCTGAGGCCTTCTCAAAGCTGCTCTTGTCCGTCACAGAGTACACAATGACATAGGCATCCCCCATGGCCATGCAGTGGCCAGGCAGCCAGCGGTCCCCATCCTGGGGAACACAAACACAGTCTTGCTCAGCAGTCCGCAAGCTGCAGCCATAAACCTGTGATTCCTAGCAGCCCTCACCTCCAGCCCCCCTTTCCTGGCCCCGCCGTGGGTCTCGTCTGCACCCTACCTGCTCCCAAATGTCATACACCAGGAGGGAGGCCTCCTCCCCGTCCACCACGATGGAGCGGTCGTATGTGTGTCCTAAGCAGAAGACCAGAAGCCAGGTTACCTGCTGGATGCCCAGAGTCCCCATGACTAGGCTCCCTGTTTGGATCATATCCTCCAGCTGCTCCCCCAAACTTTCAGCCCTCCTCCCAACTTACAGGTGTCCACCATGTGTCTCCTGACCCTGGGCAAGCCATGGGGGCAGGCGGACAGAAGTGACAGGGCTGAGAAATAAGAGGATAGGGAGCACGACGTGGCAGTCCTCCATCGAGACACCCTCAAGCTAGCAATGTCTTCAGCTCTGGTGCTCCCCACCCTCCTGCTGCTTGGGCTCAGGAGTGGCTCTGACCACAGAGTCCCAAGTCAGAACTGACAATGTCGCATCTTCCTAGTAGCCCTAAGTGACTAGGCCTTCTTCCATAGGAATTTCCTCTGGTTTAATTCCTGCTGATCCTGGAGAAGACCTTGTCCACACTGTTACCCCTATTCCACTGAGAGGTTATATGTGTAGATTGCACCCTTTACTCCGGGAAATTCTTCCCCTCCAAGGGCTATGGGGTTGCTATGAGTCAGAAATGAACAGCAACGAGTTGTTTTTGTTTTACCAAGGGCTAGGATTCCCTTCTTTATTTCTCCATCTGTGAAACGGGTGGAAAGAAGTATGATTCTGAAAGCGTCTTTGGAATCCCATATATTTGTCACTGCTTATCCAGGTTCCCAGTCCCGTGGCTCCCAGACCTGCCCCTCAGATTTTCCCTGCCCTGACCTGCCGAGTCCTTACCTGCGGCCTCAGCCTCAGGTCCCTCTTCTACGCCACCAAAGATGCGGGCCAGAGCGCTCTTGCCCACGCCAGGCGCCCCCAGCAACAGCACCTTGTACACGCCCTCGTCCGAGTCGCTGCCCCCGGAGCTCAGGGATTCGGAGGAGCCCTCCGGCCAGTCCAGTCTTCGACCCTGGGCCTCGGTCCCGGCCTCTGCTAGGGCGCCCGGAGCTAGCGCCGCCTGCAGGTCGCGCTCGTCCACCGGCATGCTTCGGCGGTGCAGAGGGAGCGCCGGGCCCCAGGGTGTGCTGCCCCGACGGTGCTGCCGCTCCTGGCCGCCACCGCCGCGGCTCCCGCCGGCTCCGCTGCCGCCGCCATTCAGGGTCATCGCGTTCGGTGCTGTCTGTGGGGCCGGGAACCACGACGGCCGCGTAAGTCGTGGTGTCAGTGGGGTAGGAAGCCTGACCCGGGACGCACTGGCCCAACTCAGCGGGGAGGGTTATTGCCACCGACCGGTGGCCCACCCCAGCCTAGCCCATCCACCTGCTACCCAGACGGTGCGGCCACTGTTCCCCCATGCCACACACACACCACCAGGCCACTCACCCACTCGCACACGCGGTCAAGACTCGGAACTGGGCTCCGACACAAGCCGCTCGCCGCTCCGAGCTCGGACGCCGGAACCCTCGCTGTTGCCGCTGCCGCTGTCGCTGTCGCTGCCGCCGCTGCCGCCGTCGCTGCTGCCTTCCCAGCCGCGCTCTGTCCCGGCTTCAGCGCCGCCTATTTAAGCCTCCGCCCACCCCCGCCCTCGCCCCCACTCCGCGCTGATGCGGGGGCTGACGGGGGCTGACGTGTCTGTCCCCCCAGCTCAGGGGAATCCCCACCCTCCTCCCAGAACATCGGACCTACCAAGACCCCTCCCCCACCAGTGGGGAGCAGCTCCCTTGGAACACGGCTCTCCTCTACCCACCCCAACTCCCGGAAGCCTCCCAACCCCCTCAACCCCCCCCCCCCGTGTGGGTCAGAGTGGGGACAGCGAAAGGAGGGAGTGAGGAAGGGGAGGAAAAGGGGCGAGAAGAAGTGTGTAAATGGAGAAAGGAGGCTGTGGTGATTTGAGTTTGGGGGTAAGGGGGGAAGCACCAGGGGGTAGAGAGGCTTCAGGACCGGCCTGGGGCTTTAACTCCCCACTGGGGAAGATTTAGGGCTGGCCCTTTGAGAGTGAATTGTCCCTTCCTTCTTCCCTAAACCTGGCCTGTTGCCCAAGTCCTAGTGGAGTGGAAGAGTTGAGTTACTAGCCAGGTGAAGACTTCATCCTTATCTGCCTGTACACCCACTGCCCACCCACCCAGACCTAAAGTAGGGGTCCTCAACTGGGCATCTAGCTTCAACAGTTGTCCTCACCCGTATCCCCTCCTGAGAAATGGAAGATTCTCCCTGCTGAACCTACCCTTTGGGGTGAGGTTCAGCAAAATCCTAGGAGCCCCAAGGGAGCCCTTGGAGGTCTGTTTGGAGAGGGGGAGGGAGGGAGGCCCTCAGCTGTGAACATGTCCGCATGTGTTTTTTGGCTGCCTGGATCTCCTCTTGAGTGAAATGTCTGTCCATCTCCTTTGCCCATCGCTTAATTGGATGGATTATCTTCTTCTTATTGATATTTTGTGCCCTCAGCTGTGACTGAGAGTGGAAGTGCCTGCTTAAGGTCTGATGAAGGGACACAAGTGAAGAGATGCAAGTGAACTCAGTCTCCAATCCACTTTCTCCCCACCCCCCATAAGCAGCTGTCTGCAACTCTACTAAAAATACCAGGCCTTGGCCCTGCCCCTGGTCATTCTGCTTCTGGGCTGGAGGTTGCCCAGAGTTGGGGAAATCCGGGCAGACAAAAGTCAGATGCCAAAAGACACAGCTGGGCTGGGGCTGGACCAGGGTTAGGCTAGATCCAGCCACTTCAGTCTTCGGTGTTTCCCTCTTCTTTAGCTGCAGGCTGAGGCTGCTGTCCAGGACCTGGAGGTCCAGACTCACCCAGGGAAGACACAGAGGCAGAGTATGGGGCTAGGAACATAGGGGTGAGGGGCAGAGGAGTGCAGTGGGAAGGCTTGGTTTTCATTCCTGGCTGTCCCTCCAGCCTTCAGGGTTCTGCATCCCTCCTAACCTTAGGATGCCCATCACCTATTCTCCCTTGCTCATCTCTGAGCTGTGTTGGGATTAGAAGCAGACAGGCTGTGAGGGTCTTCGTGACGAAGACCTGTCAGACTCTGAAGTTTATGATAAATATGTCAGAGGGTACCACGTGGGGCTCAGGTGACATCAAGGATGACATCCAGGTTGCTGTGGTGACCTCTCTGGCTGCTATGTCAGTGTGCTTAGCAATACCTAAGAAGGCCTTGAAGTGAGGAGGGCCAGGCCGGGTTAAGCCTTAGGGGAACTCATGCAGGGCCTTCTTGTTCTTGGCAGCACCTACCAGGGCAGGCAAGTGTTGGGCTGAGAGGCAGCCTGCCCATTTGTGTCCTTGCCATGGTCCTGGGAGTCTTGGGCATCCTGGGCACCCTATGCCAGCTCTTGTCTCCTGAACAAGGTCCAGTGAGAAGAGGGAATGGTAGGCAAGGCCTCCTGTTGGAGGACAAGGCCACCTGTTGGAGGACAAAGCCTTAGGAGTCAGCAAACCATCTCCCATCAGGAATTGGGACAGAGCTGTTTATGCGCTCCCATCCACCCAACCTGACACCTGGCCATGCTACTGATAAGCGCCCTGGGTGTTGGGCAGAGGGTGGGTGTGGGGGTAGCTGTGGCTTTTCTCAGCAGTGGCCATGCAAGGAAAACAGACTGGGTTTCCCCTACAGTAATCTGAGCTCTTGACCTCAGCAGTGTTTCTTCATTGCCAAGGGAACTGCATCCACACAGGGCCACTCAGGACCCAGTCATTCTGGCAGCTGCCTCAACAGGTTGCAGAAATGCCCACCATGAGCCTAGCTATGGCTAAGGACCACAGTGGCCAAGGTCAGGACATGACCTTAAGACATTCCCCCCTCTACCACGTGGCCCTCCCAACTCTCTGGCCTGAGCTTGGTTGTCCAGAAGGAGGAAACTGAGGCTAGAACACCCCTAGACTGAGGAGGGGTAAACAGCACTAGTTCTTGCCTGCTAAAGTGTCTACCCCTCCTCTTCTGCAGAGTCAGAGTCTGGGTTTGAAATTCCAGCTCTGTCCCGTGCCACTGCACCTCTCATGTTTATTCTGTTTAACCCTCAGTTGCCACCTGTGTAGAACAGAAATAATAGTATCTTCTTAGTGTTCTCATGAGAAATGACATGATATACAGAGGTAAATGGTGGGCACAGGCCTGGCACATAGTAGTATCTAAATAAAGCCATATTTATCATCATCATACTGGGTTGGACTAGACAAAACTGAGTGAATCTGTGAGCACTCTCCTGCCTCTTTAGCTGTGACTCTGGGAGAGGGGTAGAGACCCTGAGAGTAATAGACACCCACCCCTCAAACTTCTCTCCACTATGGGATCCCATACCTTTCCCTCAGGTAGCAAAATGTTGCAGAGAACTTGGCTGGACTTCATTACCCCCAATCCTCCTTGGGCAACAACCCCCAAGTCCCAGGACCTTGTATAAGGTTCAGTCCCTTTATTCATTCCATTGAACTGTGTCAGGCCCCTGGCTGGAAACAGGATGGTAAGTGACAACAAACAGACAAACCCCATTTAGCTATGATTTGTTGTTCCTATTTTGCAGACATAGTAACTAAGATCTGACAGGCTACAGGCCAGAAACAGTAGAGTCAGTCATACCTGGTGTTTCAGGATCTAAAACTCTATTCCCGTGTCCTCAGATGGCTGCTGGAGTTTCAGACAGCTCCCTGGGCACTGACCCAGGAAGCACAAATTGTGTCCCTGCAGGCAGCTAAGGACCAGGCACCAATGAGTCAACACTGACAAAGGGATATGCCAGCTGTGGGTGAGCAGCTTGGTGTTTCTTGCCTAGCTGGTCAGGAGGACCAGCTGAGTAATTTAGTGACCTGCCTTTCCCATGAATCCTCCTCCCTTCAGCTGAACACAGACACCACAGCCATCTCAGACAGATTAGAGCTATCAAGACAGAGGTGCACACGTGGACAGGCCTGCAGGCAGGGCAAGGCTGTTCAGAAAGGATCCTAGATTCTGTAGGGGCCCTATGATCACCCTGTTCTCTGGCATTCTCTGGCATATTCAACTTCATCTGTGGAAATGGGGAGTACAATGCCAGGAAGATCACCTCAGACAGGCCCAGCTCCATTTTAAATCCCCACACAGCAATCCCACGTCCTTGCCATAACTTAGCAATCCAAAAGTCTGTGACAAGGGCCAATGGCTTCATCTCCCTAAACTTGGACAGCCAGATGCAGAGCCTCACTCCTGGTCTCTAAGTGAAGTCACCCTCTCCCAGGAGGGGAGATAATACCAGGCCCAGCCTTCCATCAAGACAACAGCGCCCCCTGTCAGTATGCAGTATCAACCAAAGTGAGTCAATTACCACTATAGAAACCCTGTAAAGCAGAGTGGAACTGTTTTATAGGGTTTCCAAGGATGTACTTTTATTATTATTATTATTATTGCAATTAAGTACAAGTATACAATCCAAATTAATTTTGCATGCCTGCCTATCTGCGGCTCCTTCTGCTCTCCTTGCCCGGTGACAGCACACTCCTTTTCATCCTATACTTGTCCCGTCTTCTCCACCCTCTTCTCTCCCATCTAGTAGGACAGTATCCTATAAATGCATAGAACCATAAAGTAAACACACCAAGTGTCCCCGAGTCCAGTGCATTTGTCCAAAGAGTTGACTTCAGTAGTGTTTTCTGGTCAGGAGCAGCAGCAGGTCTAGGGACCATCCTCCCAGGGATCCCCCAGGCCATCAGACCATCAATCCTGGTCTTTTAGTAGAGTTCTTGAGCTGCACCCCTTTTTCTCAACATTGTATGCCCCATCACAGCTGTCTTTGGTGGTGGCCGGGCACCATCTGGTTCTTCTAGTCACATGTTGATAGTCTCCCATTCACATGGGTCCTTCTGTCTCCTGAGCTCTTTTTTCCCTCATGTCTTTGTTGTTCTTGGTGATCTTCTGTTCCGGATGAGTTGGGACCATCTGATGTACCCCAGGTGGCAGCTGGCTAGCTTTTAAGATCCCAGATGCTACTCACCAATATGGGACGCAGAAGACTCTCTCAGCAATAGGCTAGTTATGCCAAGTCTGTAAATCTTTAGGGAAGCAGTCTGCCACATCCTTATTCTGAAGAACAGCTGGTAGGTTTAAATCCCCAGACTTCTGCTTAGCAGCTGAATGCTTAAGTTGCTTTTTAACGTCCAGCTGGAGACCTTAGGGGAGTCAATCACTTATTTCTAAGTATTAATACTTACTTCCTCACTGACAGTGGCAATAATACAGAACAGCAACTGCCACACAGGGCTAGATGGAAAATTGACCTGTTAGATAGAATCTGTAAAGCCCTCAGCCTGATGCTCACCCTCAGGACAGTCTCCATGTTGTCAGCTGACCCTCTCCTTGTTGAGGCTTTTGTGTTTAATCACATCTGAGGCCTAGCAGGGATAGGGTAGGACTTGATAAGGCTTCATCTTTTTTTAAATATCATTTTATTGTGATAAAACATATTAAGAAAAATTTGCCATTTCAACCATTTTTGAAGTGTACAATCCAGTAACATTAATCACATCCACCACACTGCACAACCCCCTTATTTATCAGTTACCATCAAGTTGATTCCCATTCATGGTGAGACCCTACATGTGTAAGTAGAACTGTGCTCCACTGAGTGGGTCTTCAGTGGCTGTTTTCAGACGTAGATCACAAGCCCTTTTCTCCAAGGTGCCTCTGGGTGGACTCGAATCTCCAACCTTCCAGTTAGCAGCCAAGCTCATTAAGTGTTGTGGAACCATCACCGCTATCTATTTATAGTTTTTCATCACTCCAAGCAGAATTGAGTTCCTGTTCCCCAATCCCTGGTCACCACTAATAAACTTTTGTCTTTACGTATCTGGCTATTCAAGAGATGGTATCACAGATTTATTCTTTTGTGTCTGACTTATTTTAGAGTAATGTTTCCAAGGCTTATCCATGTTGTTAGCAGAATTTTACGTCTCTTTATGGCTGAATAATATTCCATTATATACATACATTTTGTTTATCCATTTGTTAAAAGACTTTTGCTCATTTCCTTCTTTTGGCTACTATAGACAAAGCTGCCAAGAACACTGGTATACATACACCTGTTAAAGTCTTCACTTTCAAGTCTTTTGTCTATACCTAGGAATGGAATTACTGAGCCCTGGTGGTGCAGCTGTTAAAGAGCTTGGATGCAAACCACAAGGTCAGCAGTTCAAATCCACCAGCTGCTCCTTGGCCAGCTCTACTTTGTCCTGTAGGGTTGCTATAAGAACCCTAGTAGCACAGTGTTTAAGAGCTACTGTGAGCTGACAAAAAGGTCAACAGTTTGAATCCATCAACCACTTCTTAGAAACTCTGTGGATTACTCTGTCCCATAAGGTTGCTAAATTTTAATATACTCCACAGCAGTGGGTTTTAAGGTAATTATATTCTTAACTTTTGAGGGATCACCAAACTCTTCACACCAGCAAGCACAAAGTTTCAAATTTTGCCACATTCTTGTAAACACATGTATTTTTCTGTTTTATTTAACAATAGAGGGCATGTCCTCTTAATACCTGCTACTTACCTGCAGAGAAAGAAAATGAAACAGGACATCATGGCCACAGGGCTCCTAACTGGCTGAGCCAAGGTCTACATCCCATGCTTTGTTCTTGTGACCAACTGTACCAGGGAGGTACACCCCAAACCCAAGTTCATTACCTCACGATGCTGAGCTGGGGTGGCACACATCTCCAGGGAACTGACAAAGACGGTGCCTTCTGTGCCTTTTAGTAGAGAAATCTAATGTCACTGCCTTGAGCAGAAAACCAGACTAGGCATCACCAGTGGTGGGACAGGCTGGCATATACATGTAACTCTGGACAGGGTTCTCATACAACAAAAAACTCAACCCTGAACTCAATCAGGCCTTTACAGAAACTTCCAGTTTACAGGAAACACTGAGGACAAAGGAACAAATCAGAATGTGAGACTTCTCCAGGATAACTGTCCAGGACTTTTCAAAGAGTCAGCAGTTAAAGAAAGACAAAAAAGAAGGAGTCAGGGTAAGCAATTTTAGAAGAGGTTAAAGAACTTTAACACCCAAATGATATATACAAACCTTGACTGGAGGCTGATTTAAAGTAAGACATTATTAATGACATTTTGGGAACTTCGTATTTACACTGGTTATTAGAGTGATGGAATGGCTGATTAGGATAGTGACTGATTTTTTCTTCGCCAGATAACAGAACTATGGTTATACAGATTTACTCTTAGCAGATACAGGATAACACACGCAGAAGGGAATGGTCATGTCTTTGCACCTTACTTTCATATCGACTTACAACTTATGCACACACACATAAATAACGCAAGTATTACAAGTTTATGACTGTTAAATCCAGGTGGTAGGTATACAGATGTGTTTATTACATTCCTCTTTCAATTTTTTGGTATACTTGTAACTTTTCCTAATCAAAACATTCAAAGACATTTTATAAAATTAATTGCACCTGCACTCCATCAACCCACCTTACACTCATTACAGCCACACCCTCCCAAGCCCTGGGTGACCCCACCAAGAAGAACCACTCTAAGGCATGCTGGGAAATGAATATAAATTAAGAGTTTATTACAAAATGCAAAATGCTAGTTTCTCATTGTCAGTGATACAAGACAAGACCACAGGCCTCGGACAGAGCTGGAAGCAGGACATGAGTATGTGGTGCTGAGGGCCACAAGCCAGGCTCAGGAGCGGGCTGACAGGCACTGGTTCACCACCTCCAACAGGTGGGTATTCTCTAGGGCTGCTGCTACCCGCTCCTTATCTGCAAGCTGCTTATTCACTGGGTGGGAGGGAAAGAATGAGGAAGACAGGGTCAAAGCCTTAGAACAGATTCTACCTCTGCTAACAAGGCTTTCTGTCACTTCCTTCCCAGGATCCTCAGACTAAATAAGGCAGCACTGGCCATCTGCACTCATACCTATCCCACCTCCTGGGGACCTTCCCATGTGGCTGCTCATTTCTGCCTCATGCATTTCTGAAGCCTAACAGACCCTGCTCTCATGTAGTGCTGGATAGTACTGGTGGAGAAGAGGGAGTACGATAAGGTAAATACAGGAGATTCAAACCAGGCTAACTCCAGTCTCAGCTGCCATCTCCACTGAAAAGTCTCTGACAATTTCACCCACCCACGCATCCCTGGACCTTGCCTCACAAACCACCACAGCAAGAGGGAAGCCTCAGAGAGCCTGCAGCCCTGAACCAATGCCATCACCAGCTGCCCACACTCACCTGCATGCTCCGAGGCATGGGTCCCTGGTGTAATATGTACATCCATCTGAGAGAGAAAAAGCAGAGACCTGAGCACCCACCTACCTGTGCCTTCTATTGCTCCTAGCCTCTCCATCCCCGACCCAGTAATGACCTCCAGTTGATCCTTCCTCCTAATCAGCCTCTAGACTCTGACCCTCCCACTACATCCCAAACCTACTCCCAGTCTCTGGGCTCTACTGAAGAACAGGTCAACCATTACAGACTTAGTTGCCTGCCCTTGCCCTATCCCAATCCAAATCCACATAGAACTCCCCACGGCCTTTCCTGCCACACTCACTACTTCTCTGCACTTTCCAGTTCAGGCCTTCATTCTTGCTGTCCCAGTCATTCGGAAACCCGCCTCCCAGTTTCCTCATCTCTGCTAGCTGGGATCCCTCAAGGCCTCACTGACTTCATCTCCATCTTCATGCTCTCCATGTGGCCTCCTCAGCAGCAGACCCTCATATGCTTGCCCCACCCGTGTGTGTGTGTGTGTGTGTGTGTGTGTGTGTGTGTGTGTGTGTGTCTAAGTGAGAGAAACGCTAAGAGTGTGTGTGTGTGTAAGTGAGAGAGAGAAACGCTGACCTTGAAACGCTGAGGAAGGGATCGAAGAAGCTTCACCTTGATGGAGAGGCCAATAAGAGTGGCCATGCTGCAGTGTGGGATGGTGGGTGTGAAGGCTACTGCCACTGTACTCTCTGGGTCGCTCACCTGAGGAGAGAGATAAAAAGGGTAACCATTCTCCAGCCCCCGTCCTCTTCTCAGTTTGTGGCTTTGGCAGGTAGTCTAACCATTATGGGCTTCAGTTTCAACATCCACAAAATTGGCACAACAAATCCCACCTCCCTCAAAGATACCCTAATATGAGATGAGAGAATGCCGGCCTCTCTCCCAAACCTGACCGTTTCAGATTATCCCGAAACAAGACGCTCCCCTCGGACTGTGACAAACCTGAATCCGGACTTGCTCCACTACGTTCAACTCCTCCAGCGTCAGGGGATGCTCTGGGTCATTGATCGAGCGAATCAGATGTGACAAGTGAAGGAAAAGGAACTCTGCGCACTCAGGGCCCTCAGCCAGGTACACCCTGCCCGGCTACTGCTCCTCTGGTCATTAGACAGCATCTCGCCCTCCCTCCCAGGCCCCCACGAACACACCCCAGTCCAGCAGCGGCGGATATCGAAGATCTCGCGCGCATCGATGCTGTCGGCAACCTGCTCGTCTTCCTCGCTGGCGGTTACAGGCCGCTCCCCTGAACGCTCGTATATGAGGGGATTAGCATTCTCCAAAAGACCACCCCCAGTCCCGCCGCCGCCCACCATCGCGGAATCCCAGCAGGCCACAGTCGGTTTTAACTTCCGCTAGGCAGGAGCACTTCCGGCGAGCGGTAAAGGGGCGTGGCGTGACGACGGGGTCCTTAGAGGGTCAAGCAGCGCCTCTGGGTTTGTGACCGGTAGCGGTTTTCACATGCTAGCTGTGCACACATGAGATGTGGTTACTAGAGCAGAAGCACGGAGAACAGATTTTGGAGAGAGGCCGTGGCCTCTGTGCACTGGCTTTGCGCACGGGAGGAGATGTGGATCGCTAGAGAAGAGGAGCAGAGAAAGGACGCGGGAGCCTAGAATACTGAGGCCAAGGCCAGAACTTAGATGGCCCTAAAGGACAGTCTGAGGTTGAGCTAGGCGTATTCTCAGACAGCACTTCCTCCGGGAAATCCTCTGCCCCTTAGGCAGGAGGGTGCTCCAGTGCTCAGGGTTGCTTCCGAGCAGCCACGGTTCACAGTGTTCCAGTATCTCCCGGTGTCGCGCCTGCCTTCCTTGTTGCCCCGAGGGCCGGGTTAGTACCTGGGTCCCCAGCAGGCGGAACAGCTGGCTCTCCAATGAATAAACGAGGGTTCCTTGAGATAAGTGGAAACTGTGGTGGCATAGTGGTTAATTGCTACGGCTGCTAAACAAAAGGTTGCCAGTTCAAATCCTCCAGGCGCTCCATGGAAACTATGGAGTAGTGTGACCTATAAAGTCCTATAGACCTATAAAGTATCTATGAGTCGAAATCAACTCGATGGCACTGGGTTTCTCAGTTTTGAGGTAAGTATCACGGTCACGTGAGCTTCTGAAAAGAATCGGAACTGATTAGGAAGGAGGGTCTGCAGAGACCCTCAGACAAGGTAGGGTAACCGATGAGGGACCGTACAGAGGACACCCAGGAAGCTGAGTCTTGGAGGAGCTTTCAGGATAAAAGGCAGTCACATCTTCCTACCTTGGTTCACACCATTCCCTTCACGGGGAACGTTAAGTGGTACCCTGGGAAAATCTTGATTATGCACCTCCTCAGGGAATCTGGATTTCCCAACTGCAGCTTACTGCTCTTTCCTGGTTTGATCCAGTTCCCCGCTTCCGCCACCCGACACCTTCTCCAGCTCTGTGACCACAAAGACAGTGAACAGAGTGACTCTTAGTTTGAAGAGAGGGTTCCTGGTACAAAAGGGCATCTGCAGAAGCCGAGCCGGCTCTTGGAAATGGCCCAGCTCTCTGGGGTGCCAGCGGTCTACGACTACCTGGCCGGACTCCCCACCCAGTTTTGACTGTCTCACCACCCCACCCCACCACTCCTGTGCCGCCTGACCTTTCACCCACTCAACGCTGGAACCGAGCAAGTACAAACTCCAGGGCTGGGCAGGATACCGGTCACAAGCTGCATCTGTGTTAAAGCTGCGAGCCTGAGCTCCGGCAAAAAAACAAGCGGCGGGCAGCCATGCCACTGAGTTCTCTGACTGCGAGGCTGAGTGCCATGGTCTGTGGGCTCCTGCTTCTCCTGGCCCGGGTGAGGCTCTGCGGAGGGGGATGAAGTTTATCACCCTCACTTCTGAAGAGCATTCTCATTGTACCACTTCCAAGACGGATTCTCTCCTGGCCACCTGCGGTATAATCAGTATTGTTTACCAATACCGTAATGCTTCAGTCTTCCTTATCAACCAGCTTTTGCATGCATATGAGGCAACTGCAAATACCATGCTTAGGTCAAGTGCATGGCAGTGGGATGGGATGATGAGGCTCACCTTAGTCCTCAAAGTGATATTTTTGCTTTCTAACACTTTTAAAGCGGTCTTTCACAGCAGATTTGCCCAATGCCATACAACTTTTGGTTTCTTAACTGCTGCTTGAATGGGATAAAGTAGCCACAGTGAGTTACCTAGAGGGAGAGTCCATCCCATCCAGCAAAGACTTGTACACAGACAGCACATTGCTGGGACAGGGTTGGGCCTTTAAATTTGAAAAGAGTTGCTAAATTACCTTTGTGGAGTTTGAGAGTAACTACGACGCAATTACCCTGGCCTCATTCCCACCAAGGCACTTCAAACCTGTTATTACATAGTATATTCGTTATCAAATTTGTTATCTGATAGGTGAAAGGTGGTTGTTGTTAGACCCTATCAAGTCCCTTCTAATAAGTGAAAGGTAGTAGCTCTGTGAGGCTTTTTGTTTTGATTTTTTGTTTTTTACTTTTTATTATGGAAACATAACAATCCCAATGTACCTATCATCGCCTTCAACAATTATTAAGGCTCACTGAAGCTTGTTTTATCTGGACTTCATAATAACGTAATTTCTAAATGTACTGAAATATCTACTCGAGGGTTCTTATTTCCTATATCATCTTAGAAACAGTATTTACAGGGTGTTTTTAAAAAATCAGGCTTTTCCAAAGAACTGCACATTTTACATTCCCACCAGCAATGTATGAGGTTTCCAGTTTCTCCACATGCTCACCAACACTTGTTATTATCTTCCTCTCTTTTATTTTCCTTGTGACTTTGCCATGTTGAAGAAACCAGGTTATTTGGTCTATTGAGGATCCCAGTTTGGTTTTTGCTGACTGCATCCCTGTGTTGTCTTTCATCCTGTATTCCCTGTACACTTATGTTTATATCCTAGAGGCTTGATTAGAATCAGAATTTGTGTTTCATTTTGTTTTGTTCAGATTGCTGTCTATGTGACACTGTTGTCTGATTGTCCTGTTTCTTGTGGCAAAATCAGTCTCTGACATCACAGTTATATCCCAGCAGGCATTTCTTTTAGCTTGAGTGAGGTGAACATCTTTTCATTTGCTTTGGAGTCATTCTGACTGAGGAAACCTTGGCATAGTGGTTAAGTGCTACGGCTACTAACCAGTTAATCCACCTGGCTTGCCTTGGAAACTCTATGGAACAGTTCTACTCTGCCTTACAGGGTCACTGTGAGTTGCAGTTGACGCCATGGCAGTGGATTTGCTTTGGGTTTGGAATCTGACTGAACATATTCTTCCATTGTTTTATTTTCTAGTGCATGGCTGGCATATTCCTTATTAATTCATAGAAACTCTTTATCTATTAAGAATGTTGGCTCTTTGCTGTCAGGTGACCGCCAATCACTTCTATCTGATCCCTATAGCAGGACAGACTACCACTTCTTATTTCTAGCTATAGCTGCACTTCTGTTTTGTAGCTCTCATCACCAGTATCACTCCTTGTTTGTAGGATACCTGAGGACAGGGACCATGTCTGTCCAATTCCCAGTTTCCCAGTTGTCTCAGAAGACCAGCATACAGTTAGCTTAAGGACATTCTTACTACCTTAAGCACAGATGACCATTTGTTTGATGTTAATGAGTCTGAACCAGGGTGTCAGCCCCAAGGATGCTCACTGAGCTGGTGGGAAAGTCTAGGGGCCAGGCCCTGTGACACCCGGTGGGTTAGAAGTGGGAATGGGATCACATGTCGGATGTTTGTAAAGTACACCCTTTTAGATCAGGATCCCCTGAGTTACGCTGTGGATAGGCAGGAGCTAGCAGTTCCAATAGCTGACTGGATAGACCTCACCCTGATGTCCATCTCTCTGCCCACAGGACAGGACTCTGTCAGCCCCATCTGGACCACACACACAGGACAGGTGCGAGGGAGCCTCGTCCATGTGAAGGATGCCGAAGTGGGAGTCCACACCTTCCTGGGAATCCCCTTTGCCAAGCTTCCCCTGGGGCCACTGCAGTTTGCAGCCCCTGAGCCGCCTGAGCCATAGAGTGGTGTTAGGGTGGGACTTCCCATCCAGCCATGTAAGCTCTCCCCTAGGTGTCCAGGAACTCCAGGTCACAGGGTAGGGGTTACTCTGAACTGTAGATCAGAATGCAATTGTTACTGTAAAACTAAGCCGAGTTTGTGCTGCCTGGCCAGACAGCCTATCTTTGAGATAGATAAAGTGACAGGCAAGATGTTTATGACTTACCAGTATGCAAGGAGACAAAGGGGATCATTCCTCCAAAATCTGCATCCTGGAAATGGAGACTAGCTGGAGGCTTTATGGGAAGAGGGGATAAGGATTTATGAGTCATAGGATTTTGTAGATGGTCCCAATCCTCACATCTCCAGATGTACTGACAACTTAGTTAGTGTTTGGGGCCCACAGGTGATCTGGCTATCATATAATCTCCCAGTAGATCTCTTTGCTTTTCTGTTATAGTATGTTTTAGTCGGCTAGTGCTGCCCTAACAATGATACTACAAAGTGGATGGCTTTAACAACGGAAAGTTTATTCTTACACAGTCCAGTAGGCTACAAGTCCAAATTCAGGATGTCCGCTCCAGGGGAAGGCTTTCTCCCTTTGTTCAGGGAGCATCTTGACACAGGAACCTCAGATCTGAAGGAGGCACTCTACTCCTGGTGCTGCTTTCTTGGTGAGGTTCCTAACTCTGTGCTTGCTTCCCTTTCCTTTTATCTCTTGTAGGATAAAAGGATAAAGAGTGGAGCAAGCAATGCTCCAAGGGAACTCCTTTTACAGTGGAGCAGGGAGGTGATCTTATGAAGGGACTTACAGTCCACCCTAATCCTCTCTAGCGTAATCGACTCTGTTAACCACAGGCAGAAATTAGGATATTTACAGCATCAGAAAAATCAAGAAATGGAGGGCAATCACAGAATACAGGACATCCTGGCCCAGCCAAATTATTACACGTATTTTGGGGAGGACACAATTCAACCCGTGATATGGTCTTTAGACTTACTATCTATCACTTGTCTTTCCGTAGTCCAGAAACCCTGCTGGTGTAGTGGTTAAGTGCCTACTTATGCTAACAAAAAGATTGGCAGTTCTGATCTGTCAGGTGCTTCTTGAAACTCTATGGGGCAGTTCTACTATGTTCTGTAGGGTTGCCATGAGTCAGAATCGACCCCACAGCAGTGGGTTTGGTGTTAGTTTTCCACGGTCCTGAGGTGAGCACAGACTAGCCCTTAACCTTGAGAGAAACTAAAGGAAACAATGGGCTTATTCTTGGACACAATTATCGGTAAACAAAATGGTATAGGATGCTTTCAAGATGCAGCCGCTTGCTTTGCCTGTTGTACAGCTGTCATCTCATCTAAACACCTACAACAAGTTTGGTGGATTCCCATCTTGTACCCCACCCCTCAACACCACCCCCTGTCCCCAGACATGTGCCGAGGGATGGAGTCCATCCTCTTGACTCAGAGCCTCATACCTAAAGGGCTTTAACCCCAGATACTGAAGGGATGAGCAAAGACATGCCTCTCCTGTTTTTCTTGTGAAAACACCGCCACAGACAGATGTCTCCGAAGCAGCCCAGACTGTGAATGTTATAGCAGCCCCTGAGTCAAGTAGCATATACTGCAGCTCCCTGAGGACAGAAACAGAAGTGGCTCTGTGGGTACCCACACTCTCACTGTCATAACTGGCAGGGCCCGATGCCATTGACCAAGAGGCATGTATATGTGTGTCCTCACAACTTGAAATTGTAGGAGAGATGAGAGTCCCTCAGAGGTCTTGGCATGGGGGATGTCCCAAGACTGCCCTTCTCAAGAGAAATTAACTTCTATTCATTCACGCAGCACAAGTATGCAGGCTAGTCCTTCCTCAAAGCCCATCTGGTACAGGGATATGGTGGGGAATGTCAGCATATGCAAGAAGTGGTTTTCCCAAAGACCACCAAGAGTTTCCAGCCTTGAGAGGAGTGGTGTCCAAGGCCCTCAGCTACCTTAGGGTCTTCCTGGAAGGCGAGGCTCCATCCCAGCTTGTCCAGAGCCTGTAGTCTATAACTTGATGGGAAGGGACTTGAGGAAAAGATCATGTGTGAGCACGATACTGAACAGAAGAGAAAGGATGATCGTGGCTAGGAGCAAGTCTGATGCCAGGGTCTGATTCTGGCCACAGCACAGCTCTAGGACCAACTATCTGCCAAGACCAAAAGATGTCTGCAAGATCGTGGTGCAATGGAAAAGATAGTTCAGGACCTGATGAATGCAATGCTGCCCTTCACCCACATGTCTGAAGACTGCCTTTGCCTCAGCATCTACATGCTTGCCCACACCCACAAAGGTGCCAACTTGCCTATGAGTGCCAGCCATGGCTGACAGGGGGGTGGATGGGATGATACTTTTTCTGCAAGCAGATTAGAAAGGACCAAGATTGAACTGGGCCCACTTCAGCATGGCCCTGTTGGGAGGCCTCTCACCAAGGAGCCACTACTTTGAT
This sequence comes from Heterohyrax brucei, assembly GCA_028571685.1. NCBI lineage: Eukaryota > Metazoa > Chordata > Mammalia > Hyracoidea > Procaviidae > Heterohyrax > Heterohyrax brucei. The sequence continues at coordinate 56,340,724 of CM053161.1, read as the reverse complement.
CATCAGGTTCAAGAATGCTTCACACCTAGGGTAGACATCTGACCCCTGGCACAGGGTCACAAACGTCCCTCTAGCTGCTGCTGAAGAGGCTATGGCCCTAGAATGCACCTGGGACTTACTAAACCGACCTGTGCCCAGGAGACCCTCATGTGTCTGAGGGCTGCACTTTGAAGTCACCAGAGACCCCACCCATGAGTTAGCTATAGGACAGTGTTTACTGAATGTACATTTGAGACAGCCAGGAAGGCACCCCTTTCATTCCCCTTTAGAGTGGGTTCTGGGGAAATAAAGGCAGGCTTTGATGCATGGGGAGAGCTTTAAAGGATGGCTGGCCTGGTTTTCCGGGGAAACCAGAGTCCCATTTGGCCTGGGTTATGATGATGCTACTTTATCTTGCTGGAGTTCTGTCTATGTGGGTGTTGTTTTTGTTAGGTGCTGTCAAGTCAATCCCAACTCATAGCAACCTTATGCACAACAGAGTGAAACACTGCCTGGTCTTGCACCACGCGCACAATCGTTTTTGTGCTTAAGGCCATTGTTGCGGCCACTGTGTCAATCAATCTTGTTGAGGGTCTTCCTCTTTTTTGCTAACCCTCCACCCTACCAAGCATGACGTCTGTCATGGATTGACTTGTGTCCCCCCAAAAATATGTGTAGCCATGTGGCTGGGACATGATTCCCAGTATTTTGTGATTGTCCTCCATTTTGTGGTTTTCCTGTGCTGTATGTTAAAGGATTAGGGTGGGGCTCTAAATCCCTTCATAGGATCACCTCCCTGCTCCACTGTAAAGGGAGTTTCCCTGGAGTATGGCTTGCCCCACCCTTAATCCTTTCATCCTACAAGAGATAAAAGAGAAGCAGGCAGAGAATTGGGAACCTCACACCATCAAGCAAACAGCACCAGGAAAACAGCGCGTCCTTCAGAGCAGAGGTTCCTGCGCCAAGATGCTCCCTGGACAAAGACTGATACAATACTGGACTTTCCTCCAGAGCTGACAAGGGGGAGAACCTTCCCCTGGAGCGGACATCCTGAATTTGGACGCATAGCCTACTGGACTGTGTAAGAATAAACCTTCCTTTGTTACAGCCATCCACTCGGTGGTATCTCTGTTACAGCAGCCCTAGCTGACTAAAACAACATCTTTCTCCAGAGACTGATCCCTCCTGACAACATGTCCAAAGTATGTGAGATGCAGACTTGCCATCTTTGCTTCCAAGGAGCACTCTGGTTGTACTTCTTCCAGAACAGATCTGTTTGTTGTGTTGGTAGTCCATGGTACATTCGATATTCTTCTCCAATATCACAATTCAAAAGCATCAGTTTTGCGTCTTGCTTCCTTGTTCATTGTCAACTATTGAAAATACCATGGCTTGGGTCAGGCACACCTTAGTCCTGAAGGTGACATCTTTACTTTTCAATACTTTAAAGGTGTCCTTTGTAGCAGATTTTCCCAGTGCAATGCATCTTTTTATTTCTTGACTGCTGCTTCCATTGGCGTTGATTGTGGAACCAAATAAAATGAAATCGACCAACTCAATCCTTTCTCCATTTATGACAATGTTGCTTACTGGTCCAGTCGGGAGGATTTTTCTTTTCTTGATGTTGAGGTGCAATCCATACTGTAGGTTGTGGTCTCTGATCTTCATCACTAAGTGTTTCAAATCTTCACTTCCAGCAAGTAAGGTGGTGTCATCTGTGTAATGCAGGTTGTTAATGATTCATCCTCCAATCCCGATGCCTCATTTTTCTTCATATAATCCAGCTTCTTGAGTTATTTGCTCAGCATACAGATTGAAAAGGTATGGTGACAGGATACAACCTTGACACACACCTTTCCTGACTTCAAACTATGCGGTGTCCCCTTGATCTTTTCACACAACTGCCTCTTGATCCAGGTACAGATTCCTTAAGAGCACAATTAAGTGTTCTGTAATTCCCATTCTCCACAATGTTAGCTATAATTTGTTATGATCCACATAGTCAAATGCCATTGTATAGTCAATGAAACACAGGTAAACATCTTTCTGGCATTCTCTTCTTTCAGCCAAAATCCATCTGATGTCAGCAATGATATCCCTGATTCCACATCCTATTCTGAATCCAGCTTAAATTTCTGGCAGGTCCTTGTCTATATACTGTTGCAGTCACTTTTGAATGATCTTGAGGAAAATTTTACTTCCATGTGATATTAATGACATTGTTCAATAATTTCTGCATTTAATTGGATCACCTTTCTTTGGAATGGGCCTAAATGTGGATCTCTTCCAGTCTGTTAGCCAGGTGGCTGTCCTCCAAATGTCTTGGCATAGATGAGTGAGCACTTACAGCACTGTATCTGTTGAAATATCTCAACTGATATTCCATCAATTCCTGGAGCCTTGTTTTTCACCAATGCCTTCAATGCAGCTTTGACTTCTTCCTTCAGTACCATCAGTTCCTGATTCGTATGCTTCAAATAGCTGAACATTGATGAGTTCTTTCTGGTATAATTTATTCCTTCCATCTTTTTTTGATGTTCTTTAAGTTGTTTAGTATTTTCCCTGTAGAATCCTTCACTACTGCAACTCAAGGCCTGAATTTTTTTCTTCAGTTCTTTCAGCTTCAGAAATGCAGAATGTGTTCTTCCCTTTTGGTTTTCTATTTCCAACTCTTGTATAGGTCATTATAATAGTTCATCTTCTTGAGTTGCCCTTTGATGTTCAAGAGCAAGTTTCAGAGTCTTTTCTGAAGATTGAGTAAAGGTAGAGGGAGGAGCCCCCACTTGTCTGTCATTGGGGGCTTGTTGCTGTGATTCTGGAAGCTATGCCACTGGTCTGTATGGCTAGGTAGACAAAATCAAAGCAGTATTAGTGGAGGTAGAAGCCTGGTAGGGTTTGGGTTGGGTGGGAGCCATGCAGTACTCACACCTTATTTTCTACAGGTGATGGTATGGATCCACGGTGGTGCACTCTTGTGGGCACTGCCTCTGTGTATGATGGTTCTGCGCTGGTGGCCTTAGAGGATGTGGTCGTGGTCACTATCCAGTACCGCCTGGGTATCCTGGGCTTCTTCAGGTGAGGCTGGGGCTGGGCTGGGCATTGTGGCTGAGCAGAGCCAGGACAGCCTTGTGATCCCTGTCCCTATCACCTCTCAGCACTGGAGATAAGCATGCAACTGGCAACTGGGGCTGCCTGGACCAAGTAGCTGCACTGCGCTAGGTCCAGCAGAACATTGCCCATTTTGGAGGCAACGCTGGCCGCGTCACCATTTTTGATGAGTCTACAGGTGGCACAAGTGTGTCCTCGCCTGTCCTGTCCCCCATGTCCCGCGGACTCCTCCATGGTGCCATTATGCAGAGTGGTGTGGCCATAGTGCCTGACCTAATTGCCAGCTCCTCTGACATGGTCACCACAATGAGTGACCTCAATCATACGAAGCCCAGAACTGCTGCCTCATCTGTTTCCTCTTAGGGCCTCCATTATTCCATCCATTAAATGCGAATAATGAGGACTTCTCTGCCATCTGGATGCCTTGAGCACTGCCACCTACTTAAGGATTACTGAGATGTTTAAGGGTCAGAAACTGTAGGCCTCTACCACTGTAGAGGCTGAGTATGTTCTGTGGCCCACAAAGCTGATGGCTTGAGGGCCCCGTCATGGGCAGAATCACCCAGACAGGTAGATGGCCCCTTTGGCTGAGCAGTCAGGGAAGTTGTAATGACTTTAAAACCACAGGAGTCCACACATAATATCTTAAGAAGTTTGGAGTGCACCTCCTTCCTGTATATGCCTTGGACAAACTTCCTTCCCCTGGCTAGAAGGCCAAGTCAGCCCCTTCCTCGTGCCTTTCCAGATGGTGGCCAGCTTGTCGGACTGTGGCCAGGTGGACTCAGAGACCCTGGTGAGCTGTCTGTGGGGCAAGAGTGAAGAGGACATTCTGGTCATCACCAAGGTGGGGTGGATGAGCTGGGAGTGCAGAAGGTGGGGGATGGTAATGTGTGGATCAGGCAGGCCTCAGTGCCCTTCATACTCCCCAGGCAAATCAATCTATTTCCATGTCTTGATATCTTCAGAGCCCTTCCAGACCAGGAAGTACAGGCGTAGGACATCCCAGTGTGGGTATGAGCATCCTGGGAGGAGCTAGAATGGTGTGGAAGGAACCTGCAGGCTTCAAAAAATGTCCCAAGCCTTCTGTAGGCAGTGAGTCTTGATCCCTGACCTTGCATGCCCCTCAGGCCTTCAGGATGATCCTAGGCGTGGTGGACAGGCCTTCCTACCCAGGTATCCCCAGGAGTTGCTGGCTTTTGATGACCTTCAACCTATTCTTAGCATCATCAGTGTTAACAGTGATGAGTATCGCTGGGTCATCCCCAAGGTGAGAGCCACTCTCAAGCCTCAGATGCCAGAGGAGCCCATGTGTTGGGGTGGCCTCAGGGCTTAGTATTTTCAGATTCATCCCTCACCCAACTTAAGAGTCTCCCTGACACCAGGGCATGGGCACCTCTAACAGCCAAGAAATGGACAGGCTGCCATGCAGAAAGTGTCAGCAATGATGGTGAGGGTCCTGGGATCCAGTCCCAAAGGGAAGGGGTTCCTCTCTTATCCCATCCCATGAGATATCCTGTCCATGCAGCATTCCCCATGAGCAAATATGTGTTTGTGTATAGGGTCACCTCAGAGCTTGTTCCCTTCCTCTGTTACCTCTCCCACCCCAGGACCCATCTCCTCTATCCTGATGCTGCCTCCTTGCTCTGGCAGCCTGGCTAACCTGACTCTTTTCTGATCCACCTAAGATAGATGGTGCCTCCTGAGTTTGGTGTCCTGATGGTGGAGGAGTACATGGGAAACAGTAGTGACCCCCAGACCATCCAAGCCCAGTTCCATGAGATGATGGCAGGCTTCATGTTTGTGGTTCCTGCCCTCAAAGTAGCGCAATTTCAGCGTGAGTACATCTGAAACTAAGGCTCTACTGGGAAGGGGACTGCTCAGAGTTGTGGATTCCTGGTACGGTCTCGTCCAAGAGACAGACATTCTTTCAATTTAGCAGATAAAGCGACTAGATTCAGTCATTTCAGTGACTTGCTTGAGACCACACAGCTAGAAAGTTCTAAAGTCAGGATTTGATTCTAGGCCCTTCCTCGTGCCCTTGCTCCAACAGGAGGGTCCCTTACATCATTGTCCCTATGCCAGCCAGCCTTGAACTTCGGTATCTCGTCACCATGGACAACACAGAAAAGCTCCAGATGAGGGACAGCTATGTCATCGTCTGCTTATACCCCACCCCCAGGTTCCCATGCCCCTGTCTACTTCAATGAGTTCCAGCATTGGCCCAGATTCTCAAAGGACACCAAACCACCCTACGTGAAGGCAAACCATGGTGATGAGATTTCCTTTGTCTTTGGAATCCTCTTTTGGAATAGCTACGGTGAGTCTTCCCAGGTGGGGTCCCTTGGAGGGTTCATATTCTCTAAGATTGCAACCATGAGAAAACTGAGGCTCAGGGAGAAGACCGGATCTGTGAGTCAAGATCTTACAGCTTAAAAAGCTGAGCCAGAATTGGATTCCAAGACTTTGTGGACCCAGGGCCTGTGCTCCCTCCACTCCTTCCTACCCCAAGATGGGTCTCTGTGTATGTGCAACAGGAGGATTTCAAAGCCATGTTTTTGCCGTAAGTGACTTTCCAATGTCAAAAGGAAGGAGTTCCTGAGCCAGGAATGATCCCACTTGTGGCTCAGCCAGAGCTAGAAAAGGTTTAGGAGGTTGGAGAAGCAGAAAGGCCTGACTCCCCAGTGCTGTGGGGTGCAGGCAGAGAGCCAGGCCTGGGGAGGGAAGGGTGTTCCAGACACAGCTCCTTGAACCAGGGCAAGTTGGGATGGTGAGTGTAACAGAGTAATCCAAGTGGAAGAACTGGCAGTCAGAACAACCGTTGTCCCTGCCCTGGACCTTTGTCATCCCTGCAGTTGAAGTCACTGAGGAGGAATAGCTGCTGAGCAGGATGATGATGAAGTACTGGGCTAACTTTGCTCAAAATGGGTGAGAGGATGCACCCTACCTCAGCCTCGACGTGGGACTGTACTCGTGCAGGGCTCCCTTTGTCTGCAGAAACCCCATTAGCACACACGTATCCTTACTTGCATGACAGCCTCTTTCTCAGCATGGGGACAGAGCAGGGTGTCATGGGTGCTGGACACTTGTCCCATTGCCCGGTGACCTGGAGGGTGAGTCAGAATGCTTTTTTACAGCCAGAGCCTGACCAGGCTGTCCTGGCCCTCATGCAGTTGACACCCTAGTGGGCCGTGGTTTCTTTCCTTCATCTGAAAACCTTCCCCCGTTGTTCCTCAAGCCTGCCTGGCCAGCTCGATCACCTCTCTGACTGACCGCAATCAGGGTGTCTGCAGCTAGGGTCAGCAGGGCTCACAGTGATCCTTGTACCCTCCCCTCTGGTCTACAGGAACCCCAATGGCGAGGGTCTGCCCCACTGGCCCATGTTTGACCAGGAGGAGCAATACCTGCAGCTGAACACACAGCCCACACAGTGGGCCAGGCCCTGAAGGCCCACAGGTTCCAGTTCTGGACAAAGACCCTGCCCCAGAAGACCCAGGCACTAACGGAGGCCAAGGAGAAGCACACAGAGCTCTAGTTCCCTGGGCCCAGGGGTAGAGGATGGGCTGGTGAGCAGGTGGAGTCTCCCTGATGTGCCCATACACAAGGAGCCAGGAGTTATTCCTGCATCCACACAGCTGTTCTTTCCTTCTTCAGACCATCCATTCAGAAAACATTTATTAAGAACCTACAGCGTGCAGTGAGCTACCAAGCCTGCCCTGGATCCTCTCTTCCCAACCCCACCAGGCCTTGGGTGCCTTCCTCCCTTCCTCCCCTCCCCCCTTCCCTGCCTTCTCTGCTCCGAGCCTCCAGGCCTTTCAAGGGAGGAGGCTCCTAGAATGCTGCCCACCCCAGTGTGTCAGAGGCTCTCAGCCAGTCTCACAGATTCTAGCATCTGTAAGTGGCCACAGGAAATAGGATGCCCAGTGTCCTTGGAGCTCTGAGAGATCTCAGTCACTAAGGCCAGTGAGAGTATAAAAGTCACTGTCCATACCTCTTGTTACCCTAGATTAATTGCCTTCGATCTGTGGCATTTAAAATACCTGATCTACCCACATATGTATGTCTGGCAGGGTGACAGCCTCCATTTTTGTGAGAAGCAGCCCTGGGCTTGTCTGTAGGTCTCTGGAGCCTGGGTAGGCCACATGGGGCCAGGAAAGCCACATGAGGCCTTCAGTCACCTGCTTGCTGAATTTTGCATTTATTCTCAGTGGTTCTGTAGTCATTGCAGGGTCCAGACACGACTGTAGCACACAGTAAAGCAGTTTATCTATGGGATGTTTCCTGGAAGTGGGATTAAGGGGTCAGAAGGCCCAGGCATACTGAGGAGAAGAGAGCCCTGCCCCACAGATGCTTTTGAGAGCCCCCCTGTCCAGGAAGGTCTCCCAACTCCCAAGCCCTGGAGTAACCTGTGGTCAGTGTGGGCATCTGCATTGCTCCCTGTAAGGTTTCCTTCTTCCCACTTCATCCCCCAAAATTTAAAAAATAAGAAATCCTGTCATATTTTATCTTAGCATACAAAATTACCAGTCTGTGTTCAGTGTGCCTCTTCGTTCCATCAGACCATTTCTTCTCATTAAGAAGCTGTATCTCTTGTCCCATAATCCCCAGAACTTTCCCTGTGCCCCTGCCTCTGACCAACCTGCCCTCTCTGGTCACCAGTTTTCCCACAGGGCAAGTCCCTCTTCTCTTTGTCTACTGCATCAGGCCAAACGTTCAGTCGGGAAGTCCGGGGGTAAAGGTGGCAGAGTCCGGAGTTGCCTGCTCCGGCCACCAGATGGCAGACTAGGGTAAACGTGAGGGTGGGCTACTCGACCTGAGAGGGGCTTTGCTTGCAGAGAACACCAGCTGGTGCATCCTGCTTCCAGCACTGCCTGCAAACATTTATTGAGCACCTGCTATATGCCTCTTTCTCTTTTTAAGTTCTGGTACCCTATACTTTTGCACAGTGTGTTGCTGGGACTTTTTAAGAGGATTCTTAATCATTAGTCGTCTCTAAACAGCTTTATTGTGGAATAAATGACATACAATGAAATTCATCCAGGTTAGGTGTACAGCTTGATAAATTTGGGTGAAGGGATACAGACATACAACCACTACCACCACAAGTTTTAGAATGGTTCTAGTGCTCCAGAGAGTTTCCTTGGGCTCCTCTGCAGTCAGTACCTGCCCCAGCTCCTGGGCCCAGGCAGACACTGCATTGCTTTTTGTTGCCATCATGTGCCTTTCCTAGAATGTCACATAAATGGAGTAATTTGTGACTGGCTTTTACTTAGCATGATGCTTTGGGGATTCAACCAGTAGTTCTTTCCTCTTATTGTTGAATGGCAATTCCTTGCACAGATATGCTACATTGTGTTTAATCGTTCACCAATTAGTGGACATTTGAGAGATTTCAATTTGAGGGCTATTTTGAATGAAATTATTATTAATATTTTCAGATAAGTTTGTGTGAACATGTTTTCATTTCTCTTGAGTAAATACCTATGATTGGAATTGCAGGGTCACATGGCAAGTGTATGTTTACTTTTTTACGAAAATATCAGACTCTTCCAGGGTGGCGATACCACTCTGCATCTCTGTCATCCATGTATGACAGTTCCAGTTAGCACATGTTATAAAAATGGCGTGGGTCAGCCCTCCTTGTCTGACCTCACAAGGGGGAGGCATCATCATTAGCATGAGCCCAAGGCTGATTCCAATAAGGTAGAGGTCAAACATACCTCCTCTCTTCAACCTTGTTACCAACTCAAACACCAGTTGTCCCTCCCACACTATTTTCTGCTAGGTATATTTATCCATTCATTCGTTAAAAGACACTGGTGGTTTCCATCTTTTGGCTACTATGAACAAAGATGCAAGGAACATTGGCGTATATGTGTCTAAGTCCCTGCTTTCAAGTCTGTTGTCTATACCTAGGAATGGAATTCCTGAGTCCTGGTTGCACAGTGGTTAACGAGCTTGGCTGCTAACCAGAAGGTTGGCAGTTCAAGTCCACCAGCTGCTCCTTGGAAACCTATGGGGCAGTTCTACTCTGTGCTACAGGGTTGCAGTAGCAGCGCTGGTGACAAAGTGGTTACGAGCTACTGGGAGCTATAGCTGTTGACAGAAAGGCCAGCAGTTTGACTGGATTACACCAGAAGCTAAAAGGTTTTCTAAATTCAAAGGACAGAGTAGCAGGGACAGGGGTCTTAGGACCAGGTTTTCAGGGGACATCAAGGTCAACTGGTATAACTAGTCTTTTTCTAAGAGAGTCTTCTGCACCTGATATTGGTGAGTGGCATTGGGGGGTCTTAAAAGCTAGCAAGCTGCCATCTGAGGTATACCAAATGGTCCCAACTCAGCAGGAACAGATGATCACCAAGGACCAAAACGACATGGGAGAAAGAGAACCCAGAAGACAGAAAGACCCATGTGAATGGGTGGCTACATCAATGTGACCAGAAGAACGAGATGGTGCCCAGCCACCACCAGTGATAGCCATGATGGGGCTCACAAAGTTGAGTCTCAGTGGCAACATGAGAATAAAAAGGCGTGCATTCTGAGAACTCTACTGAAAGACTGAACTTGATGGTCTGAAGGCCTTGGAGTTCTCCTGGGAGCACGACCCCTACACCTGATGCTGCCCCTATGCATAAATCATTACTGAGGTCAATGCCTCAGACAGAAATAGACCAGTCTCCGTGACACAGAGTGACCATACCATGTGTGCACTTTATAGTTCTATGCATCTATAGGATGTTGTCCTACTGGCCTCTTACTAGAGGGGAGTGGAGAGGGTGGAGTAGAGGTGACAAGAGATTGTTAAGAGGATATGACATGTACAGAACAGAAAGGAGTGTGCTGTCACTGGGCAAGGACAGCAGTATCTGCAAGCTGCTTATTCACTGGGTGGGAAGGAAACAGTGAGGAGGAAGACAGCGTCCAAGTCAGGCTCTGAGCCTTCGAATAGATTCCACCTCCACTAACAAGGCTTTCTGTCACTTCCTTCCCAGGACCCTCAGCCTCAGTAAGGCAGCAGCGGCCACCTGCGCCCACACCTATCCTGCTTTCTGGAGACCCCTCCCACCTGGCTCCTCAGGCATTCCTGAAGCCTGGCAGACCTTGGTCCTGTGTAGCAGTGCGTAGTACTGGGTGGAGAAAGGTGAGGAGGATACAGTGAACCTAAGAGTCAAATCAAGCCAGCTTCAGTCCGAGCTGCCACCTCCATTGAAAAGTCTCTGGCACTTTCACCTACCCAGGCATCCCTGGGTGGTTTGCCTCACAAGCCACCACAACAAGAGGGAAGCCTCAGAGAGCTTACAACCCCGAACCAACACCCTCAACCAAATGCCCACACTCACCTGCATGATCCGAGGCCTTGGTCCCTAGTGTAATATGTACATCCATCTGAGAGAGAGAAAGCAGGGGCCTAAGCACCCACCTACCTGTCCATTCTATTGCTCCCCCAACCCCAGTCATCACCTCCAGCTGATCCCTTCTCCTAATCAGCTTCTGGACTCTCTGACCCTCCCGTTATACCCCAAACCTACTCCCAGCCTCTGGGCTCTACTGAAGAACAGGTCAACCATTCCAAACTTAGTCGCCTGCCCTTGCCACATCCCAAATCCACGTACAGCTCCCCACGGCCTTTCCTGCCACACTCACTACTGCTCCACACTTTCCAGATCAGACCTCCCTTCTTGCTGTCCCAGTCAGTTGGAAACTCGTCTCCCAGCTTCCTCATCTCTGCCACCTGGGATCCTTCCAGGACCCAGTGACTTCATTTCCATCTTCATGCTCTCCATGTGGCCACCTCAGCAGCAAACCACCATGCTTGCCCCACCCCTGGTGTGGGGGGGTGTGGGGGGTGTGGGTGAAGCACTGACATTTAAACTGTGGAGAGGGGATCAAAGAAGCTTAACCTTAATGGCAAGGCCCATAAGCGTGGCCAAGCTACAGTGTGAGACGGTGGATGTCATGGCCACTGCCACTGTGCTATCTGGGTCGCTCACCTGATGGGAAAGATAAAAAGGGTGATCATTCTTCTGACCCAGTACTCCTCTTCTTGTGGCTTTGGCAGGTCATCTAATCTTTATGGCTTTAGTTTCATCATCCATAAAGTTGGAACAAATCTGATCCCCCCTCAACACTCTCTTAAATGAGCTGAGAGAATGCCAGCCTCTGTCCCACACCTGAGTCTTTCTGACTATCCCCAAACAGGTCGTTCCCCTTGGACCTTGTCACTAACCTGAATTCGGACTTGCTCCACTACTGTTCAATTCCTCCAGCGTCAGGGGATGCTCCGGGTCATTCACTGAGCGAATTAGATATGGCAAGTGAAGGAAAGGTACTCCGCGCACTCAGGGCCCCGGCCAGGTACACCCTACCCTGCTACTGCTCCTCCGGCCGTTAGACAGCATCTCGCCCTCCCTCCCAGACCCCCACAAACACGAACACACACCCATCCAGCAGCAGAGGAAATCGGAGATCTCGGGCGAGTCCATTCCGTTGGGAACATCCTAATTCTCCTCGTCGGCGGTCACCACCCGCTCCCCAGAACGAGACCAGCCCCAAGCCGGCAGAGTCCACCATTGCGGAAGCCCAGCCGGCCGGGGCGGGGTTTAACTTTCACTTGGACCGGGGCACTTCCGGCGAGCGGGAAGGGGCGTGGCGTGACCGCGGGGTCGCCGGACAGACTAGCAGCGCATCTGGGTTTGGAAGGGCAGTGGTTAGTGTGTGTTGGCTGTGCAGACCGGAGAAGTTGTGGATCGTTAGAGCAGACGCACTGAGAAGGGACTGGGAGCCTAGAACACTGAGATCAAGGCCGGAACTCAGAGGGCACTAAAGGCCAGTCTGAGGGTGAGCCAGGCGTATTCTCAGACAACGTTTCATCCGGGAAGTCCGCTGTTCGTCAGGCGGGAGGGTGCTCCAGTCCTCTGGGTTGCTTCTGTCCTGCCACACTCCACAGCGTGCCGGTCGCGCCTGCTTTCCTCGCTGCCCCGAGGGCCGGGTAGTATCCAGTTCCCCAGTGGGCGGGACAGCAGGCGCTCCAATGAATAAATAACTGAGAGTTCCTTGAGAGAAGTATCACAGTCACCTGCGCATTTGAAAAGGATCAGAACTGATTAGGAAGGACAAGGCAGGGTAATGGGACTGAGGGACTGTGAAGGTGGCACCCAAGAAGCAGAGTTCTTGAAATGCTTGGAGGTGCTTTCAGGATAAAGGGCAGTTACACCGTCTTACCTTTATTCATACTGTTCCCTTTACCCAGAACGTAGATCATTCCCATTTCTCCATAGGTAGAAATCTTGATTATGCACCTCCGCTTGGAAGTTCTCCTGGATTTCCCAGCCACAGCTCACTGCTCTCTCCTGGTTTGACACCGCCGCCAAACACATCGTGGGGTCTGTGACTACAAGGACAGAGAATTTATGACTAGTGGTTTGAGGAGAGTGTTTCTGATAGAGCAAAAAGGCTGCAGAAGCCAAGTAGACCCTCAGAAATGGCCCAACTCTCCTGGGATGCGGGTCGCTCATACCTCCCTTTCCAGGCTCCTCACCCAGTCTTGGCCGGCTCAGCTAGGCTCTGCTGCAGCTCGATATCCTCCCCCTTTCCCCCGCCCTGCCTTTCCCAAACCCAGTGCAACCCTCCTCCCAGCCCTGCCCAGTCCAAACTCCGGGGAAGGTAGGCAGCAGAAAGAACAATCTGCGAGCGACCATGCGGCTGAATTCGCTGAGTGCGACGCGGAGCGCCGTGATCTGTGGACTGCTGCTTCTCCTCGTTCTGGCCTGGGGTGAGGCGCCGTGGGGGACGGACGGGGCTGGGCTCCATCCATTACATTCTCCAGAGCCGCAATCTGAGGCTGGGGGAGAGAAGGCGCCCTGGAAAGTCGAAACTGTTGGACTTACCTATCTGCCTTGGTGGACCTCCTAAGGTGTACAGTGGCTGTAGTTTTCTCAAGGCTACAGGCCACCCAGGAGGAAGCCCCGTATACAGGGAGGGGTAAGCCAGCAGTTTGGGGACCAGGTGTGCTTCAGGATGTTTCTCTGTCGTATGGGACTTGTGTCTACCGCAGGGCAATAACAACCGTAACAATATTAACAGCTATCACCATCTTTTGTTGAGCACTTTGTTCCACCCTTGGCCAGAGGGGTGCAGAGGGACAAAGAGCCCTCCTCTCCAGGAGTCCCAGCCAGGTGGTTACTGGGTGCCGTCGAGTGGATTTCGACCCAGTGTGACAAAACAGAGTCTTCTTGGCTGTAGCCTTTATGGGAGCAGATCGACAAGCCTTTCTACCTCGGAGCTAAGTGGGTTCACCAGCCAGCCTTTGGCTTAAAAAACCTACGATTCCGACTCCTAGTGACTCTATAGAACAGAGTAGAACTACTCCATAGAGTTTTGAAGGAGCAGCTGGCAGATTCAAATTGCAAACCTTTTGTTTAGCAGATGTAGCACCTGACCACCAGCAGCCCTTGCCACCAGCAGCCCTTAACTCCAGCCAAGGTTATCCACTGCCGTAGAGTCGATTCCAGCTGATAGCACCTTGCAGACAGACTAGAACTGCCCCATAGGGTTTACAAGGAGCAGCTGGTGGATGGATTACAGCAGCTGACTTCTTGGTTAGCAGCCTTAACTCTTAACCACTGGCCACCAGAGCTGTCCTGCAAAAGCTTACTGGGATGCTGATGAAAAGAAACAGGGCACAGATAAGACCCAGAGCCAGTCTAGGGGACTGCCTGCTCTGGCCTTTTTCCCACCCCACACTGTCCTGGGGAGAGGGCACAGCTGGCACACTAGGGGCAGAGAGGATCAAGCATTGTGCCTGCTCCACACTTTCCAGGACACAACCTTCCAGCCCTTAGGAGAAGCTCTGGCCATGCAGACACTGGTCAGAGGATGTGCCCACTTCCTCTTCCTTGCTCTATTCTCATAGCATCCAGTACTGGACTCTGCCCAGGGGTTGCCCCCACCCACTCCTCCTCCACAGCTCACCCTCCTGGGACTTCTGTCTAGACTGGGCTCCCACAGGCAAAGGGGACCTCCTAAACTGGGTGGTGAGGTGGCTAACAAGTGCCTGGGGCAATCTCTAAATTATGCTCCATCTTCAATTTCAAGATAAGTAGATGTTGATAGCTGCCACTTGTCAGCAGAAAAGACTTCCCCTTTCTTGTCTAGCTGTCTTAGCCGGGTGTCTTTCATATTTGTGGTGCCTCCAAATGTCATTCCGCAGTTCCTGGAGCCCCTCAGACTTGCAGGGCTAGACAAGTGCCTCCACTCCTACCCCTGCTACTGTCACCCAGAACCTCACCCCTGCTTCACCTCTGACTTCTATGCAGGAAGATACACCCAGTTTCTCTGACCTCTGCCTTTAAAAGCATTTTGCACTGGACTCACATTCAGAAAGAATACTGGACAAGGTGTAAGACTGCACAAGCTGTCAGGCTCAACCTTTCCTGTCCCAGCCGGTCCTGGTTCCTCCCCAGGGTTACTGCATACAGCCCAGGAGCTCACTCAAGAGAGGGTGTGTGTCCAAGCTCCCTGAAGGATGGAACTGCTGGGTTGAGGCCTGTGGGGACCATGGTCTCGGGGAACATCTAGCTCAGTTGGCATAACATAGTTTATAAAGAAAATGCTCTACATTCTACTTTGGTGAATAGCTTCTGGGGTCTTAAGATTTGTGAGAGGCCATCTAAGATTTTGCACTAGTCGTATGCCTTGGGGAGCAAGAATAATGATGAATACTAAATATACAAGGCAAACATTAGTCCAAAGGACTAATGGGCCACATCCACTAGAGTGAGTCCAGCACAACTAGCTGGTGCCTGGCTGCCACCACTGACTGTTCTCACAGAGATCACAGTAGAGGGACCCAGAGATGGAGAAAATTGTAGAACAAAATTCTAACAAAAAAGACCAGGCTTACTGGCCTGAAAGAGACTAGAGAAACCTCAGAAGTATGGCTACCAGATACCCTTTTAGCTCAATAATGAATCACTCCTGGGATTCACCCTTCAGCCAAAGAGTAGACAGGGCTATAAAACAAGAGGAGACTAAGGGAACACACCAGTCCAGGACAAGGACTCGAAGGCAGGCGGGGACAGGAAAACTGGTAATAGGTCAAGAAGCTAGTGTTTACATGAGGTAGGGTTATTAACTAATGTCATAAAACAATAGGTATACTAACTGTTCAATAAGAAATTACTTTGTTCTTAATCCTTCATCTAAAGTACAATTTAAGAAAGAAAAGGTGTGTGCGGGCTCCCTTAGTTTTCATCTACACGGTTGCAAACTCGCCCCTTTCCCAGCACTGGGTTTTTCCACTTCCTGGGAAAGAAACCTCCCCCACGTCTGCTGGTAGGGTGCTCTCACTGTTCAGCAGAAGAGCTTGTTTTCAAGGATGAGGTGGTTGGTAGGTTGCAACTCATAGTCACCGTGTGTATAACAGAACAAAACACTGCCTGGTCCTAGGCTATCTTCATATAATTGGCACGTGTAAGCCCATTAGTTGTACCCATTGCGTCAATCCTTCTTGTTGAGGATCTTCTTTTTTTTCCCCCTAACACTTTACCAAACACAAGTTTCTTCTCCAGGGACTGGTCCTTGATAACATCTGTGAAGTACTGAGATGAAGTTTCAATACTTCAGTACTTGTCCAAAATACTAAGATAAAGTTTCAGGACTTCATCATCCTTGTACTTCTTCAAAGATCTGTTTGGACTTCTGGCATTTCATGATATATTCGCTATTATTTGCTAACACCATAATTCTTCAGTCTTCTTATTCATTGTCCAGCTTTTGCATGTATATGAGGCAATTGAAGATACCACCGCTTCAGTCGGGCACTAGTTGAATTGACTCCATGGCAATGCAATGAGGGGATCAGGCACACCATAGTCCACAAAGGGAGATCTTTGCTTTTTAACACTTGAAAGAGGCCATGTGCAGCAGATTTGCCCAAATGCAGTACATCTACACCCTTTGATTTCTGGAGTGCTGCTTCAGTGGGATGAAGTAGCCACAGTGAATTACATGGACAGACATCGCATCCCATCCAGCAAAGAGTTGTGTGTAGACAGCATGTTGCTGGGAGGAGGCTGGGCCTTTCAATTTGAAAAGAGTTGCTAAATTGCCATTGTAGAGCCTGAGAGTGACCTCGTACCCTGGCCTTGCTCCCCAAGGAGCTTCAAACCTGTTGTCAAATGATGGATTTGTTTTTTGGTTGTTTATTTTTTTATTGTGATAAAGTAAGAGCATACAATCCAGACCAATTTTGCATGCCTGCCTATCTGCAGCTCCATCTGCTCTCTGACAGCACAGTCCTCCTTTTCACTCTATACTTCTAGTATTCTCATAATGAGCACCTGTCCCCTGCTTTCCATACACTTCTCTCCCATCTAGAAAGAAACCAGCAGGATAGCTTCCTATAAATGTTTAAAACCTTGAAGTACACATACCATATGGTCACACTGTGTCCCCAAGTCCAGACTAGCCTTATCTGAAGAGTTGACCTCAGTACTGGTTTCCAGTCAGGGCCAGCAGCATGTCTAGGGGCCATGTTCCCAGGGGACCCTCCAGGCTGTCGGACCATCAGTTCTGGCTTTTTAATAGAGTTCTTGAGCTGCACATCTCTTTTTCCTGTGTTGCCTATGGAACTCTACACTGAGTCCCCCATCATAGCTGTCTTTGTTGGTGGCTGAGTACCACTTGGTTCTTCTGGTCCCATGTCCAAACAGTCTCCCATTCATATGGGTCCTTCTGTCTCCTGAGCTCATTTTATCCCTTGCCTTTGTGGTTCTCTGTCATCATCTATTCCAGATGGGTTGATTTGGTGTACCCCAGACAGCAGCTTGCTAGTTTTTAAGACCCCAGGCACCACTCACCAACATGGGGTGCAGAAGACTCTCCTAGCAAAAGGCTAGTTGTGCCATTTGACCTCAATGTCCCCTAAAAACTTAGCCCCCAGATCCCTGTCCCTGCTACTCTATCCTGAGACAGAGTTTAGAAAGCCTTTCAGTTTACAATATAGTCCTGTTGTATTGATCTGCTCTGCACTGTGTGCTGTCACTCCCTCCACTTAACCAAATTCCTATCAACCATCTAATCTGTGACCAGACCTCTCCCTGTCAAACTGTCAAACAGTTTTCTGTACATAAATCTATTTTTAAGTCCTTGTAGCATAAGTCTCATACAATATTTGCCTTTTTGCAGATGACTGATTTCACTCAGCATAATGTCTTCTAGTTGAAACCCAGTTACGAGAGGGTTCCTAAAACTGTCATTGTTCTTTATCATTGCACAATGTTCCATTGGTATGTGTACCATAGTTTGTTTATCCATTCATCTGTTGACCAGTACCTAGGTTGATTCCATCTTTTTATTATTGTGGACAGTGCTGCAGATAAACATTCATGTGCATGTAACTGTTCATGTGAGTGCCTTTATTTCTGTAGGATATATTCTGAGCAGTGGGATTGCTGGATCATGTGGTACTTCTATTTCTAGCTTTTTAAGGAAACACCAAATAGCTTTCCGAAGAGGTTGTACCATTTTGCCTTCCCACCAACAGTGTGAGACAGTTCCAAGCTCTCCACAACATCTCAAGCATTTGTTTTGTGTTTTTTTTGATTATTGCTAACATTGTTGGGGTGAGATGGTATCTCATTGTAGTTTTGTTTTTGTTTTTAATTTTTTTATTGTAATTAAGGGAAAGTATACAATCCAAATTAAATGTGCGTGCCTGCCTGTCTGTAGCTCCTTCAGCTCTGCTTGCCTGATGACAGCACGCTCCTCCTTTTCGTTCTTTAACAGTCTCCTGTCCTCTCCTCTCCACCCTCTCCTCTCCCTTCTAGTTAGAGGCCAGTAGCACAGCATCCTATAGATCCACAGGACCATAATGTACACACACCATATGGTCACATTGTGTCCCCAAGTCTAGTCCATTCCTGTCTGAAGAGTTGACCTCAGTAATGTGTTCTTGTCAGGGCAGCAGCAGGTCTAGGGGCCATGCTCCCAGGGGAACCCCCAGGCTACCATACCATCAATTACAGTCTTTTAGTGGAGTTCTCGAAGTGCACCCCTCTGTTTCTCATGTCTCCACTGGATTCAACACTGTGTACCCCATTATGGCTGTCTTTGGTTGTAGCCGGGCACCATCTAGTTCTTCTGGTCAGATGTTGATAGAGTCACCCATTCACATGGGTCCTTCTGTCTCCTGGGCTCTTTTTTCCTTGTGTCTTTGTGGTTCTTGGTGATTATCTCTTCCAGATGGTTTGGGACCGTTTGCTGTACTTTAGATAGCAGCTTGCTAGCTTTGAAGACCCCAGACACCACTCACCAATATAGGGTACAAAAGACTCTCCTAGCAATAGGCTAGTTATGCCAATTGGCCTCAATGTCCCCTGAGAGCATGGTCCTCCAACTCCTCCCTCTGCTACTCTATCCTCGTGTTTTAGTCAGCTAGAGCTGCTCTAACAGAAATACCACAGAGTAGATGGCTTTAACAAAGGAAGGTTTATTCTTACACAGTTCGGTGGGCTACAAGTCCATATTCAGGGTGTCCGCTCCAGGGGAAGGCTTTCCCCTTGTCGGCTCTGGAGGAAAGTCCGGTATTGCATCAGTCTTTGTCCAGGGAGCATCTTGGCGCAGGAACCTCTGCTCTGAAGGATGCACTCTTCTCCCGGTGCTCCTTTCTTGATGGTACAAGGGTCCCTAATCTCTGTTTGCTTCTCTTTCCTTTTATCTCTTGTGGGGTGAAAGGATTAAGGGTGGGGCAAGCCACACTCTAGGGAAACTCCCTTTACAGTGGAACAGGGAGGGGATCCTATGAAGGGACTTAGAGCCCCACCCTAATCCTTTAACATACAGCATAGGAAAACCACAAAGTGGAGGACAGCCACAAGATACTGGGAATCATGGCCCAGCCACATGGCTACACCTGTTTCTGGGGGGACGCAATTCAATCAATCCATGACACCTTGCAATATTGGATTAAGATTAGAAGAGTTTTCAGTTTATGTTGAAGTCCAGTTAAGCTGATCTTGCTACTGTGTGCTGTCACTGCTTTCACCCAACCAAATTTCTATCAACTATCTGATCTATGACCATCCCTCTCCCTCCCTCCCCACCCTTGCAGCTGTCAGAGTCTTTTCATCCGTACATAAGTCTGTTTTTAAGTCCTTATAGTAGGGGCCACCTACAATATTTGTCCTTTTGCCACTGACTAATTTCACTCAGCATAATGTCTTCCAATTGAAAACAGGTTATGAGACACTTCCTAAAATCATCATTGTTCTTTATAATTGCATAGTGTTCCATTGAGTGTATGTACCGTTGTTTGTTTATCCCTTCATCTGTTGTTGGACATCTAGGCTGATTCCATCTTTTTACTATCGTGGACTGTGCTGTAATAAACATTCATGTGCATATATCTGTTCATGTGACTGCCCTTGATTCTGTAGGGTATGTTCCCAGCAGTGGGATTACTGGACCAAATGGTATATCTCCAGCTTTTTAAGTAAGCACCAAATTGTTTTCCATAGATGTACCATTTTGAAATCCCACCAGCAGTATAGAAGAGTTCCAGTCTCTCCACAGCCTTTCCAGCATTTGTTGTTTTGTGTTTTTTAGATCATGGCCAACATTGTTGGGGTGAGATGGTATCTCATCATAGTTTTGATTTAGATTTCTCTAATAGCTAATGATGGTGAGCATTTTCTCATGTGTCTTTTGGCTGCCTGGATGTCCTCTTTGGTGAAGTGTCTATCTCATTTTCCCATTGCTTAATTGAGTTATTTACCTTTTTCTTGTTGATATTTTGTAGTACCTTGTAGATTATAGATATCAGATGTGTAGAATAGACATTTTCACAGTGTTAAGTCTTTGTATCCATGAGCAAGATAGGTTTCTCCACTTATGTAAGTCTCTTGATTTCTTGCAATAGGGTCTTGTAATTTTCTTTGTTATAGGTCTCTTACATCTCTGGTTAGATTTATTCCTAGATATTTTATCTTCTTGGGGGCTATTTTAAATGGTATTGATTTGGTAATTTCCTCTTTCATGGTCTCTTTGTTGATGTAAAAGAATACGACGTAAAAGAATACTACTGATTACTACTGATTTAATTATATTTCTCTTATATCCTGATACTTTGCTGAACTCTTCTATTGATTCTATTGGCTTATTTATGGATATTTAGGGTTTTCTCTACGTTAGGTCATATCCTCTGCCAATAGACATACTTTTACTTCTTCTTTACCAATGCTGTTTTTTACTTACAGAAACAAATATGACAAACCCAATGTGCCCATCACCACCATCAACAGTTATTAAGGCTCACTCAAGCTTGTACAATTAGGGCTCTATCTGTACTTTACAATAGTGTAATTTCTAAATGTCACCAAGTATCTACTAGGGGTTCTTATTTCTTATATTGTCTCAGAAATTGTATTTGCAGGGTATTTTTAAAAATCAGACTTTTCCAAAGGAACTGCACCATTTTACATTCCCACGAGCAGTGCATGAAGTTTCCAGTTTCTCCACATCCTCACCAACACTTGTTATCATCTTCCTGTCTTTTATTTTCCTTGTGACTTTGTCATGTTGAAGAAATCAGATTATTTGGTCTATCAAGAGTCCCATAGTTTGGTTTTTGCTGATTGCATCCCTGTATTGTCTGTCATCCTGTAGTTCCTATAAAATTGTATTACTATTCTAGATGCTTGATTAGAATCAGACTTTGTGTTTCATTTTGTTTTGTTCAGACTACTGTGTTAGTGATGCTGTTGTCTGATTGTCCTGCTTTTTGTGGCAAAATCAGTCTTTGACATCACAGTCAGGTCCCAGTATGCATTTCTGTCAGCATGACTGAGGTGAACATCTCTTCATTTGCTTCAGAGCCGTTATGTGTATTGCTTATCTGACTGAACATATTCTTCTATTGGTTTGTTTTCTAGTGGGTGGCTGGCATTTTCTTTATTAATTGATGGAAACTCTTTATCTGTTAAGACTGCTGGCTCTTCCCTGTCACTTTACCTTCAGTCACTTCTTCCCTGTCTGATCACCATAACAGGTCAGACTGCCACTTCTTACTTCTAGCTATAGCTGGCCTTCTCTTTTGTAGCTCTCCTCAGTGATATCATTCCTTGTCTGTAGGATGCTTTCTTTACTTCCTACCACTTACAGCATGAGATCCCTGAGGACAGGAAACATGTCTGTCCAATTACCAGTTTCCTAGTTGTCTCATAAGACCAGTACACAGTTAGTTCAAAGGACACTCTTACTACCTAAAGCACAGATGACCATTTGTTTGATGTTAATGAGGCTGAGCCAGGGTGTCAAGCCCCAAGGAGCCTCACTGAGCTAGTGGGAAAGTCTGGAGGCCAGGCCCGATGACACTAGCTGTGTTAAAATTGGGAGCAGGATCATATGCAGGACATTTGTAAAGTGCACCTTGCTAGCTCAGGAGCCCTTGACCTAAGTTGTAGATAGGCAGGAACCAGAAGTTCCAATAGCTGAGTGGACAGACCCCCACCTAATGTCCATCTCTGCCCACAGGACAGGACTCTGCCAGCCCCATCCGGACCACACACACGGGGCAGGTGCGCGGGAGCCTCATCCACGTGAAGGGCACCGAAGTGGGAGTCCACACCTTCCTGGGAATCCCCTTTGCCAAGCCGCCCCTGGGGCCGCTGCGGTTTGCACCCCCTGAGCCTCCTGAGCCATGGAGTGGTGTGAGGGAAGGGACTTCCCATCCGGCCATGTAAGCTCTCCTCTAGGGGTTCACGGAACTCCAGGCCACAGGGTAGGAGGTACTCAGAACTCTGGATCAGGATGCAGTTACCATCTCATCTAAATACCTACAACCAGTCTGATGGATTCCCACCCCATGAACTCTCCCCCCACCCCTACAGACTTGCTGAAGGATGGAGTCTAGCCTCCTGAAGCAGAGCCTGGCATCTGTTGTCTCTGTGGTTAAGACACCACCAATGGAAGGTATCTCCAGAGCAGCTCAGACTGGCTCTGTGAACTTATGAGAGTCCCTGACTCCAGTGGCAAATGCTGCAGATCCCTCAGGACAGAAGCAGAGGAGACCCCTGAGGACCCTCATTCTCACTGAAGCAACCAGAAGGGCTAGATGCCATTTGCCAGGCATCTACGTGTGTGTATCCCTACAAGTCGAAACTGTAGGACTGATGAGGGTCCCCGAGAGTCTTGGAATGGAATGTTTCACTGCCCTTCTCATGAGAAGTTGACATGCATTCATTCAGCCAGCATGTGTCTTCAGGCTAGTCATTTCTCCAAGCCCACTTAGTATAGGGAAATGGTGGGGGAATGTCAATGCCTGCAAAGAATAGATCTCCCAAAGACCCCCTAAGAGTTTTCAGTCTTGGGGAAATGGTGTCCAAGGCCCTTAGCAACCTTAGGGTCCCCCTGGATAGCCAGGCTCTATCCTAGCTTGTCCACAACCTGTGGTCCATACCTCAGTAGGAAGAGATTTCAGGAAAGAATCATGAATGAGGAGGATACAGAAGAGGAGAGAGGGGCTGATGGTGGCTATAAGCAAGTCAGGAGACAGGGTCGATTCTGACCGCAGCATCGTTATAGGACCAACTGTCTGCCATGGCCCACAGGTGTTTGCAGGATCATGGTGCAATGGAAAAGAAGCCGATGAGTATAATCCCGGCTGAAGACTGCTTGTACCTCAGTGTCTACACACCTGCCAACACCCACAAGGGCACCAACTTGCCTGTGAGTGCCAGCCCTGGCTGACTGAGGGGTGGGAGGACACTTCTTCTCCAAGTAGATTAGAAAGGACAAGATCAGACTAACTCCACTTCAGCACAAACCCTGTTGCGATGCTTATCACCAAGGAGCCACCATTGTAATAATCAGGTTCAAGAGTGCTTCCTACCCAGGGTAGGCATCTGGCCCCGGGCATAGGGTCATGGACCCCAAGCTGCTCATGAAGAGGCTGTGGCTCTGGATGTATCTGAGACTTACTCAACCAACCTCTGCCCAGGGGACCCTCAGGTGTCTAAGGGCTGTACTTTGATGTCACCAGAGACCCCAGCCACGGGTTAGTTGTAGGGCCACATTTAATGAATGTGCATTTGAGACAGCCAGGAAGACACTCCTTTTCATTCCTCCTTAGGGAGGGTTCTGGGAGAATCAGAGACAAACTTTTATACCTGGGGCAGTCCATGAAGGATGGGAGGCCTGGTTTTCCTGAGAGAACTAGGGTCCACTTGGCCCAAGTCATGAAGATGCCATTGTGTCGTGCCAGAGTGCTCTCTATGTGGGTAATGGACAAAATTGAAGTAGTAATTAGTGGAGGTAGAAAGCCTGGTAGAGTTTGAGTTGAGTGGGAAGCAGGCAGTACCCATATCTTAATTTCCCCAGGTGATGGTATGGATCCATGGTGGTGCACTCGTGACGGGCACAGGCTCTATGTATGATGGTTCTGCCCTGGCGGCCTTCGAGCATGTGGTCGTGGTCACTATCCAGTACCGCCTGGGTATCCTGGGCTTCTTCAGGTGAGGCTGGGGCTGGGCTGGGCACTGTGGCTGAGCAGAGCCAGGACAGCCTTGTGATCCCTGTCCCTGTCACCTCTCAGCACTGGAGACCAGCATGCAAGTGGCAACTGGGGCTACCTGGACCAAGTGGCTGCACTGCGCTGGGTCCAGCAGAACATTGCCCACTTTGGAGGCGACCCTGGCCGTGTCACCATTTTTGGCAAGTCTGCAGGTGGCATAAGTATATCCTCGCATGTCCTGTCCCCCATGTCCCGAGGACTCTTCCATGGTGCCATTATGGAGAGTGGTGTGGCCATACTGCCTGGCTTCATTGACAACTCATCTAACGTGGTCTCCACAGTGAGTGTCCCAATCATGGGAAGCTCAAGCCTGCTGCCTCCTCCCTTCCCTCTCAGAGCTTCCCTGCCATCCAGGTGCCTTGAAAACTTCCAGCTACTTAGGGATTACTGAGAGGTTCAAGGTCAGAATCCATAGATTTTTACCATTGTAGAGGCTGAATGTCTTCTGTGCCCACAAAGCTGATGCCTTGAGGGCCCCATCATGGGCAGAATCACCTAGGCAGGTAGAGGGTCCCTTTGGCTGAGTACTCCTAGCTTCAGGGAAGTTGAAACAATTTTGAAACCACTGGAGTCCACACATAATACCCTAGTAGGTTTGGAGTACACCTCTTCCCAGTATAGGCCTTCAGCAAATCTCCCTCCCCTCCCTGGAAGGTCAGGTCAGCCTCTTCCTGGTGCCTTTCCAGATGGTGGCCAATTTGTCAGGCTGTGGCCAGGTGGACTCAGAAGAGCTGGTGAGCTGTCTGCGGGGCAAGAGTGAAGAGGAGATTCTGGCCATCAACAAGGTGGGGCTGGATGAGCTGGGTGTGGAGGAGGTGGGAGATGATAAGGGGTGAAGCAGGCAGGCCTGGGTGCCCTTGATACCCCCAGGCAAGTTCCTCCATTTCCATGTCTTGATGTCTTCAGAGCCCCAGGTGGGAATCCCAGATCAGGAAGTGCACTTGTAGGTCATCCCAGTGTGGGTGTGAGCATCCTGGGAGGAGCTAGGATGGTGTGGGAGGCACCTGTGGGCATCCGAAAGTGTCCCAAGCCTTTTGTCAGTAGTGAACATTGCTCTCTGATGTTTCATGCCCCTCAGCACTTCAAGTTAGTTGCAGGAGTGGTGGACGGGGCCTTCCTACCCAGGCACCCCCAGGAGTTGCTGGCCTTCGATGACTTTGAACCTGTTCCTAGCATCATCGGAGTGAACAATGATGAGTACGGCTGGGTCATCCCCAAGGTGAGGCCCAGCCCTAAACCCCCAGGTGCCAGAGGACCCTATCTGGTGGAGTGGCCTCGGGGCTTAGTAGCTTCAGATCCATCTCACCCTGAACTCAACACCCTCCCCCACCTCAGAGCCTGGGCATATCTCCCAGTCAGGAAATGGACAGAGATATCATGGAGGCTGCTCTGCAAACACTGTCAGCGTTGAAGGTGAGGGTCCTGGGGTCCAGTCCCAATGGGAAGAGGCTCTTCTCCTATCCCATCCCCCCCCCAATATCCTGTCCATGCAGCATTCCCCATGAGCAAATGTGTTTGTGTGGCAGGTTACCCCAGAGCATGGTCTCTTCCCCTGTTCCCTGTCCCATCCCAGGTCCCATCTCCTCTAGCCTGATGCTGCCACCCTGCCTGGCAGCCTGACTAGCCTAACTCTTCCTGATTCACTTATAACAGATAGTGCCTCCTGAGTTTGGTGATCTGATGGTGGAGGAGTACATGGGAAACAGTAGTGACCCCCAGACTATCCGCGCCCAGTTCTGTGAGATGATGGAGGACTTCATGTTCGTGGTTCCTGCCCTGCAAGTGGCACAACTGCAGCGTGAGTACATCTGTAACTAAGGCCCTACTGGGGAGGGGAATGCTCAGAGCTGTGGACCCCAGGTAAGGTCTAGTCTAAGAGACAGACATTCTCTCCATTTTACAAATAAGGAAACTAGGTTCAGTGATTGCAGTGACTTGCCCTAGATCCCACAGCTAGGAAATTCCAAGGTCAGGATTTGATCCAGAGCTTTCCCAGTGGACGCACTCAAACAGTGGGTTCCCCTAGACCACTGTCGAGACTCCAGCCTGCTTTGAACTTAGGTAGCTCATTACCACAGGTGACACAGGAAAGCTCCAGAGGAGGGGCTGCCATGTCACCACCTGCTCACCCCACTCTCAGGTTCCCATGCCCCTGTCTACTTTTATGAGTTCCAACATCAGCCCAGCTTTTCAAAGGACACCAAACCACCCTATGTGAAGGCAGACCATGGTGATGAAAGTTTCTTTGTCTTTGGAACCCTCCCTTGGAACAGCTATGGTGAGTTTTCCTGGGTCCCTTGGATTTTCGATATTCCCTAAAAGGTAGAGTGCAAACATGACTGCAAACATGACTAATGGCAACCAAGGGGTGATTGCCATTAACTGTACAGACGAGGAAACTGAGGCTCAGAGATCAGACGGGATCTGCACTTCAAGATCTTACCTATTAAACAACTTAGAATTGAATTCCAAGACTGTGTGGACCCAGGGCCTGTGCTTCCTCCAGCCCTCCTTACCCTGAGATGGGTCACTGTATACATGCAACAAAGAGGATTTCAAACGCATGTTTGTGGCTTAAATGACTTTCTGGTGTCAGAAGGAAGAAGAGTTCCCAAGCAAGGAATGATCCCAGTGTTGGGTCAGCCAGAGGTTTAATAGGCTGGAGAAGGAGGAAGGCCTGACTCCCCAGTGCTGTGGGCAGCAGGTAGAGAGCCAGGCCTGGGGAGGGCAGGGTATTCCAGATACAGCCCCTTGCACAAGGGGAAAGTTGGGATGGTGAGTGTGATGGAGTGATCCATGTGGATGAACTGGCATCCAGATCAACTGTTGTCCCTAACCTGGACTTTTGTCCTCACTGCAGTTGAAATTACTGAGGAGGAGGAGCTGCTGAGCAGGAGGATGATGAAGTACTGGACTAACTTTGCTCGAAATGGGTGAGAGAATGCACCCCTACCTCAGCCTCCACGTGGGCCTGTACTCATAACGGGCTCCCTTTGTCTATAGGAACCGTGTTAGCACACACATATCCTTGCTTGCATGACAGCCTCTTGCCCAGCACAGGGACTGAGAGGGATGTCATGGGTGCTGGGTACTTGTCCCATTGCCTGGTGACGTGGAGGCTAAGTCAGAATGCTTTTTTACCGCCAGAGCCTGGCCAGGCTGTCCTACCCTCATGGAGCTGACACCCTAGTGGGCTGTGGTTTCTTTCCTTCATCTGAAAACCTTCACTCGTCATTCCTAAAGCCTGCCTGGCCAGCTCGATCACCTTTCTGACTGACTGCAGTCTGGGTGTCTGGGGCTAGGGTCAGTAGGGCTCACAGTGATCCTTGTACCCTCCCCTCTGGTCTACAGGAACCCCAATGGTGAGGGTCTGCCCCACTGGCCCATGTTGGACCAAGAGGAGCAATACCTGCAGCTGAACACACAGCCGACAGTGGGCCGGGCCCTAAAGGCCCACAGGTTCCAGTTCTGGACGAACATCCTGCCCCAGAAGATCCAGGCACTAACGGAGGCCAAGGAGCAGCACACTGAGCTCTAGTTCCCTGGGCCCGGGGGTAGAGGATGGGCTGGTGAGCAGGTGGAGTCTCCCTGATGTGCCCCATACACAAGGAGCCAGGAGTTATTTCTGTATCCACACAGCTGTTCTGTCCTTCTTCTGACCATCTGTTCAGAAAACATTTATTAAGAACCTACAGCATGCAGTGAGCTACCAAGTCTGCCCTGGATCCTCTCCCCCAAACCCCAGGTCTTGGGCACCATCCTCCCATCCTCCCCTCTGCCCTTGCCCTGCCTTCTCCGCTCCGAGCCTCCAGGCCTTTCGGTGCCTTAAGGGAGGAGGCTCCTGGAAATGCTGCCCACCCCAGAGTGTCAGAGGCTCTCAGCCAGTCTCCCATGTTCTAGTATCTGTAAGTGGCCATAGCAAATGTGATGTCCAGTGTTCTTGGAGCACTGAGAGATCTCAGTCACCGAGCCCAGTGAGACTATAAAAGTTACTGTCCCTACTTCTTGTTATCCTAGATTAATCACCTTCTATCTTTGGCATTTAAAACACCTGATCTACCCACTTGTGTATGTCTGGAAGGATGACAGCCTCCATTTTTGAGAAGCAGCCCTGGGCTTGTCTGTGGGCCTCTGGAGCCTGGAAAGGCAGACAAGGCCCTCAGTCACCTGCCTACAGAAGTTTGCTTTTACTCTGAAGCAGTTCTGTAGTCATCACAGGGCTGAGACACATGATTGGAGCACACAGTAGAGCTATTTATCTTGTGAGATGTTTTCCTGGAAGTGGTATGAAGGGGTGAGAAGGCCCCGTCATAGTGAAGAGAGCCCTGCCCCACAGATCCTTTTGAGGGCCTCTGTCCAAGCTCTCCCCGTTTTTCAGAATTCCCCTTGCCTAATTCCCAACCGCATGAGCAACCCCTGCTCACTGTGGGCATCCACAGTACTATTCCTAAACTGCCTCCCTCCCACTTCATGACTCCCAATTCTTTTTCTTTTCTAAAAAGGATCCTGTCTTAGTCAGTTGGTACTGCTTTTACAGACACACAAGTCGATGTCCTTAAAAAGAAAAATTTTGTCACAGTTCAGTAGGTAAGAATCAAAATTCAATATGAGACATTATCACAGATTGGTAGGCTAAGAGTCCAAATGCATTATAACAGCTTCTCGATGCAGAAACCTCAGGTCCAAAGGATGCGCTCTATTCTCAAGGTTACTTTCTTGCTGGTATGAGGTTCCCAACATTCTGCTCACTTACCTTTCCTTGTCTCTCAAAAGATGACCTCAACACAATCCAAGCCTGTAGAATGAGCCCTGCATTACCAATACAGCTGCTGCCCATTCTCTCTCATTACCATCACAGAAGGTGCCTTCACAACACGTGGAGAAATCACACCATACTGGGACTCAGTGCTGAGCCAAACTGATACATGCATATTTTGGCGGAGACAGAATGCAACCCATGACAGATCCTTTGTATTTTCCCTGAGCATACAAAAGTACAAAACTGTATTCAGTTTGCCTCTTTATCCCACCAAAACACCTTTTCTCCCTTGTTAGGATGCTGTATCTTTTGCCCAATAAACCTCAGAAGTTTCCCTGCCTCTGATCAACACTGCCTCTGTGGTCACCAGTTTTCTCACAGGGAAAGTCCCTCTTCTCTTTGTCTACTGAATTAAGTCGAAACATACAGCTTGGAAGTTAGGTAAACACCCAGAACCCAGTGCCGACCAGTCATTCCGACTCACAGAGCCCTGTAGGACAGAGGAATACTGCTCCCTGACTTTCCAAGAAAGATTCCTGGGTTGCCTACTCTGGCCACCAGATGACAGACTAGGATAAACTGGAGGCCGGGCGACTTGACCTGAGAGCTGCTTTCCTTTCAAAGACGACCAGCTGGTGCATCCTCCTTCCATTACTGCCTGCAATCATTGACGAAGCTCCTGCGCTTTATCTTTTTCAGTTCTGCAGGTGTACAGAATACTTTCCAACAATGGGGTGCTGGAACTTTTTCAAAGACTTCTCAGCCATCAGCTATTTTTAAACAGCTTTATTGTGGAATAAATGACATACAATTAAAACCACCCATGCTAGGGGTACACGTTAACAAACTTGGGTACATGGATACAGACATACAACAACGACAAGTTTTAGAATGGTTCTGTGGCTCCAAAGAGTTGCCTTGGGCTTCCTTGTCATCAATACCTGCCCTGCTCCTGGCCCCAGACAAACACAGCATTGCTTTTTGTTGCTATACTTTGCCTTTTCTAGAATGTCATAGTGATGGGGTAATCTGTGACTGGCTTTTACTAAGCATGTTTAACCAGTTCTTTCCTTTTATTGCTGAATGGTATGTCATTGAACAGATAAGCTACATTGTGTTTAATCATTCACCAGTTGATGGACATTTGAGACATTTTAGTTGGAGGGCTATTTGGAATAAAGCTGCTATTAGTATTTTCAGATAGGTCTTTCTGTGAACATATGTTTTCATTTCTTTTGAGTAAATACCTAAGAGTGAAATTCCTGGTCATGGACAAATGCAAGGCTAACCCACCTCTTCCAAACTGGCTATACCACTTTGCACCCCTATCATCCATGTACGACAGTTCCATTTAGTACATTCTGTAAAAACGGCACGGGTCAGACCTCATCCGACCTCACAAGGGGGAGGACAGAATCATTGTCTGCATCAGCCCAAAGCTGATTCCTACACGGTGGAGGTCAAACATAGCCCCTCTTCAACCTTTTTATGAGCTCTGACACCAGCTGTCCCTACCACACCATTCACTGCTGGGTTTGCATGTCCATTCATTTGTTGAAAGACACTTTGGTTGTTTCCATCTTTTGGCTACCAAGAATAAAGCTGCAAGGAACATTGGTGTATATGTCCATTTAAGCCCCTGCTTTCTTTTGGTTATACCTAGGAATGGAAGTGCTGCCCCACACAGTGCTTAAAGAGCTTGGCTGCTAGCCAGAAGGTCGGCAGTTCAAATCCACTAGCTGCTCCTTGGCAATCTATGGCGCACTTGTCCTACAGGGTTGCTGTAGAAGCCCTGGCAGCACAGTGATTAGGAGCTTCTGCCAGCTACAGCTGCTGACAGATGGTTTGAATCCATCAGCCACTCCTTGGAAACCCTGTGGAGCAGTGATACTCTGTCCTATAGGTCACGGACTTGGAATAGACTCCACAGCAATGGGTTTACGGTCATTTTGTGCTTAAGTTTGAGGGATCTTCACACTCTTTTCCACAGGGGCTATTATCATTGTACACTCCCACAGCAAGGCCCAAAGTTACCAATTTCTCCACAGTCCTACAAACACATGCATTTTTTTTTTTATTTAACATAACTGAGTGAAAATGTACATTCACATGTAAATTTACATGCCCCCCTATATGCAGCTTCCACTGCTCTCCCTGTCCGGTGACTGCACACTATTCCTCTCTGCTCCATACATGTCTCATCCTCCCAACAGTCTCCTTTCCCCTCCTCTCCTTCCACTCCCCTTCCTCCAGCCAGAGGTCAGCAAGATGATATCCTATAGATATATAGAACCATACAGTGCTTCCAACATATGGTTACTCTGCATTGCCAAGACCATTCCATTCCTGTCCAAAGAGTGGACCTTTGTTATAATTTATGGGAACGGGCAGCATCAGGGTCGGGGGCCATGCTCTCAGAGGAACCCCAAAACCGCTGGACCATCAATTGAGGTCTTTTAGTGGAGATCTCATGATGCACCTGTTTTTATTCTTGTGTTGCCAGTGAGGCTCCTCTCTGTGAGCTCCGTCACGGCTATCACTGGTGGTGGCCGGGCACCATCCGGTACTTCCGGTCCCAGGTCGATGTAGGCACCCACTCTTGTGGGTCTCTCTGTCTTCTCAGTTGTCTTTACCGCATGCCATTTTGGCCCTCGGTGAGCATCCATTCCTGCTGAGTTGGGACCATTTGCTGTGTCCTCGGATGGCAGCTTGGCAGCTTTTAAGACCCCAGACGCCACTCACCAATGTGGGGTGCAGAGAGCTCTCTTAGCAAAACGCTAGTTGTGCCAATTGGCCTGGAATTCGCCTAAGAGCATGGTCCCCCGCCCCCCGCCCCAGCTTCTCTATCCTTGCAGTATTGAGTTCAGATGGAAGGAGTACTCAAGTTATGCTGAAGTCCACTTAATGTTGTTCTTGTTCCTAATGTGTGCTGTCACCGCTTTCCCCCAACTAGATTTCTAGTAACTACCTAAACTAAACCCTCCCCCCCTTGCCCTCCCTCCCTCCCTCCCCTCCCTTGCAGCTGTCAAAGAGTCTTTTCTTCTATACACAAGTCTGTTTTTGAGATCTTATCGTAGAGGTCTCATACAGTATTTGTCCTTTTGTCGCTGACTACTCTCACTCAACATAATGTCTTCCAGTTGAAACCAGGTTAGGAGATGTTTCCTGGAATCATTGTTATTCTTTATCATTGTGTAGAAACACATGCATTTTTATGTTTAATAACACAGGGCAAGTCTTTTAACACCCCACCTACCTGCAGAGAAAGAAAAGGAGGCAGGGAATCATGCCACAGGACTCTTCCGAAGTGGCTGAACCAAAATCTAAGTCCCATGGCATGTTCTCTTCACCAACAGTGCCAGCAGAAGACAGGCCCTAGACCCAAGTACATCACTTCACGGTGCTGAGCTGGGGTGACACACATCTCTGGGGGCTGATGAAGAAGGTGCCTTGTGTCTTTCAGTGGAGAAATCTGATGTTATTGCCTTGACCAGGTGACTAGACTACACATCATTGATGGGGAGACAGGCTGGCATCACACACACCAGCAGATGCTAAAGGATACCCACAACCCCAGACAGGTTCCTCATAAAACAAAAAACCCTGAACTCAATCACACCTTTAGAGCAACTTCCAGTTTACGGGAAACACTGAGGACAAAGAAACAAGTCAGAAACAAGACAGATAGTTCTCCAGGAACTATCCAGGACCTTTGAGAAAGTCAGTGCTAGAAAGACAAAAAAGGTAAGAGTGGCTGTAATTTCAGAAAAT
This sequence comes from Heterohyrax brucei, assembly GCA_028571685.1. Classification (NCBI taxonomy): domain Eukaryota; kingdom Metazoa; phylum Chordata; class Mammalia; order Hyracoidea; family Procaviidae; genus Heterohyrax; species Heterohyrax brucei. The sequence goes on along the minus strand of CM053161.1, from coordinate 56,308,541 downwards.
GTTAAGGAAGTTTAACATGAAATGTCATAGGAAGTCTGACAATTAAGTTCATGAACTCATCCTGGGGAAATAGCTGCATACCTCACTGCTGAGTATCACTACATTCACTTTCAAAGTACTCTCCTTGGGAAGCTGCGCATGGAGGCCAGGGCCTAATCCACCCTTCAAAGCAATCTGGGTCCTCTTTTCCAAGACTGTCTATCAGAGCTGTTGTTACATGAGGTCTGGCAATTAAGTTCCTGAACTCATCCAAGAAAAAGTGCTCTGAAGGGTGGACTGGGCACTGGTGGTGATGCACAGCTTCCCAAGCAGAGTACTTTCAAGGAGACCATACCGATATTCAGCAGTGAGGTATGTAGCACTTTCTCTAAGATGAGTTCATGGACTTGTCTGACCTCATATGAGGACAGGACTGATGGCCATTCTACAAAAAGAGTTCCAAAATTGCTTGGAAGGGTGGAGTAGGCACTGACATTGGTGGACAGCTTCCCAATGGAGCTACTTCAAAGCTGACCATAGTGATATTCAGCAACGAGGCATGCAGCACTTTTTCTGGAATGAGTTCGCAAACTTAATTGTTCAGCCTCACATGAACCTTTATTGGAACCTGATGTTTCTGAAAAGGGAAAAACGCTATGAAAGAAATACTGGGGAAATTCCTATTTGGACTGGCTATAACAGGACTATGGATATATAGGCTTATTCTTAGGAGACACAGAAGAACATACTCAGATGGGAAGGGTCATGCCTTTGCCACTTACTTTCATATCAACTTACATTTATACAGACATAAATAAAGCAAATGTTACAACATGTTAACAACCATTGGGATCTAGGTGGTATATATACACGAATGTTCACTACATTCCTCTCTCAAAATTTTATTGCATACTAGCAAGTTTTCCTAATCAAATATTCAAAGACATTTTAAAAGAATAAACCATACCTGTACTTCATCAAGCCTCACACAGGCACTCATTACTGCCGCACCCTCCCAAGCCCTGACTGATCTCACTAAGATGAATAACTCTAAAGCATGCTGGGAAATGAATATACAGTGGAGATTTGAGAGAGGAGAACACGTTTAAGAAGATTTCACTTTAAGATTCACAGAGGCCCAGTAGCTTCTCACTGAGTCAGCTCCTCTCTGGGTAAGTTTCTCTCTGGGTCAGCCCATGTGTCTGGGTCGGCCCAAGGACACTTCCCTTCCCTCACGGGATTCCTTTAGATGGGCCTAGATTCTAGGAAGCGGATGGCTTCTTCCCATGTAACCTAATGCCAATGGCTTACCTAGTGCCTCTTGGAGCATACTGTGCGAATGAAATTGCAATATGAAAATCTGTAAACCTGTAGTTGCCAAATGGGAGGTTGTATGAAAATTTCTTTGTCTGCTTTCTTGAGAAAATGTATAAAAGGGATGTTTTGATAACAGGACAGGCTGCACGGCTGTTTTTTGCACTTGAGTCTGACCGCAACATCAAAAGCAATAAAGCCCCTTCCTGTTAAAGACAAAATGGTGTTTGAGGTGTTTTCTGCTCTGTGGGCCAAACTTATCTTTTTCCTGCAACAGGTTTCTTGCAAAATGTCAGTTTCTCATTGTCAGTGATTCAAGAAAACAAGGCCACAGGCCCTGGATGGAGCTGGAACCAGGACACAAGTATGCAGGGCTGGGGGCCATAGCCAGGCTCAGGACGGGGCTGACAGGCACTGGTTCACAACCGTCAGCAGCTGGGTATTCTCTAGGGCTGCTGCTACCCACTCCTTATCTGTAGGTTGCTTATTCACCGGGTGGGAAGGAAAGAGTGCGGAAAACACGGTCAAAGCCAGGCTCCGGCTAGGCTACTAGCCAGCCACACCTCTGGGCCTTAGAACAGGTTCTACCTCCACTAACAAGGCCTTCCTCTCATGTCCTTCCCACGACCCAAACCTCAAAATAAGGCTACAGCAGCCACCTGTGCTCACACCTATCCCACCTTCTGGGAACCCAACCACTCGGTTACATATGCATTCCCGAAGCCTGACAGACACTAGGCCTGTGTAGTACTGGGTGGAGAAGGAAGAGCAGGATATGGTAAACCTAAGTTTTCAAATCAAGGCAGCTTCAGTCTGAGTTGACATTTATGTTGATAAGCCTCTGACAATTTCACCCACTCAGTCATCCGGGGACCGTACCTCACAAACCACCACGAAAAGATGGCAGCCTCAGAGAGCTTGCAGGTCTGAACCAACACCCTCACCAACTGCACACACTCACCTGCACGCTCTGAGACATGCGTCGCTGGTGTAAGGTGCACACCCATCTCAGTGACAACTAGCAGGGGCCTGAGCACCCACCTACCTGTCCGTTTTATTGCTTCCCTCCCCGACCCTCAGTGATCACCTCCAGCTGATCCTCCCTCCTACTGACCCTCTGGACTCTGACCCTCACATTACACACCAAACCCACTCACAGCCCCTCTGCTCTACAGAGGAACAGGTCAATCTACTCACTTAATTGCCTGCCTGTGCCCTATTCCAGCTCCAAATCCCCATACAGCTCCCCACCACCTTTCCAGCCACTGTCACTACTTTTCTGCGCTTTCCAGTTCGGGCCTTCATTCTTGCTGTCCCAGTGACTTCAGAACCCTCCAGTTTCACCATCTCTGCAAGCTGCGATCCTTCCAGGCCCCACTGATGTCTTCTCAGTGTTCATGTTCTCCATGGGGCCTCCTAAACATCTGACCCTCATGCCTGCCGCTCTGGGGCGCGGAGGAGTGAAATCCTGACGCTGAAGCCCTGGGGTAGGAATCAAAGCAGCTTAATCTGATAGCGAGGCTAATAAGAGTGGCCATACTGCAGTGCTGGACGGTGGGAATGAAGGCTATTGTCACGATGCTCTGCAGGTCGTTTATCACCTAAGAGACATACAAAGGTGGCTGTTCTCCCGGCCCAATCCTATTCTAGTGTTTGGCTTTGGCAGGTCCTCTAATTTTCATGGGCTTCAGTTTCATCATCCAGAAAATTGGCACAACAAATGGTACCCCCCTCAATGATACCCTGAAATCAGATGAGAGAATGCCAGCCTCTATCCCACACCTCACCCTCTCAGGTTATCCCAGACAAGTGGCTCCCCTCAGAATACATCAAGCCCAGAGTGATCCGGTCTTGCTACACTACGTTCAATTCTTCCAGTATCAGGGGATGCTGTGAGTCACTGACTGAGCGAATCAGATGTGACAAATGAAGGAAAAGGAACTTGGCGCACTCAGGTCCCTCCGTCACGCATATCCTGCCCTGCTACCGCTCCTGTGGCCGTTAAACAGCATCTCGCCCTCCCTCCCAGGCCCCCACCAACACACTCCAGTCCAGCAGCGGCGGATATCGAAAATCTCGCGGGCGTCGATGCTGTCGGCAACCTGCTCACCTTCCTCGCCGGCGGTCACCACCCGTGCCCCAGAATTCTCGCAGATGAAGGGATTAGCGTTGTCCAAGAAACCATCCGCAACCCTGCAGCCACCCACCATCGCAGAATCCGGGCGGGCCACAGTGGGTTCTGACTTCCGCTGCGCAGCGGCACTTCCGGCGACCGGAAAGGGGCGTGGCGTGACGACGGGGCCCCTGGAGGGACAAGCAGCGCTTCTGAGTTGGGGAGAGGCAGTGCTTTTCTGCTCTGGCTGTACAGACTTGAGATGTGATCGCTAGAGCAGAGGCTCAGAGAAGAGATTTTGGAGAGATGCAGTGGCTTCCGTGCGCTGGCTTTCCGTACGAGAGATGTGGATCGCTAGAGCAGAGGAGCGGAGAAAGTACTCGGAAGGCACTAAAGGCTAGTGTGAGGCTGAGCCAGGCGTATTTTCAGACAGCACTTCCTCCCGGACGTCTGCTGCGCCTCAGGCAGGCGGGTGCTCCAGTGCTTGGGGTTGCTTCTGTCCCGCCACGGTTCACAGCGTTCCATTATCTCCCGGTGTCGCGCCTACCTTTCTCGCTGCCCCGAGGGCCAGATAGTGCCCAGGTACCCAGCAGAAGGAACAGCTGGCTTTCCAATGAATAAATGAGGGTTCCTTGAGATAAGTGGAAACCGTGGTGGCGTATTGGTTAAGTTTTACGGCTGCTAACCGAAAAGTCGGCAGTTCAAATCCGACAGGTGCTCTCTGGAAACTCTGGGAGGCAGCTCTACGCTGACCTGTAAGGTCGCTGAGTCGGAATCAGCTCGACTGCCCTGGGTTTCTCGGTTCTGAGGTTAAGTATTACAGTCACGTGCGCGTTGGAAAAGGATCAGAACTGATTAGGAAGGAGGGTCTCCGTAGACCCTCCGATAAGGTAAGGTAATGACGGTGAAGAGGGCCCCAGGAAGCAGAGTTCTTGAAAGGCTTAGAGGAGCTTTGAGGATAAAGAGCAGTCACACCTTCCTGCCTTTGTTCGTACCATTCCCTTCCGAAAAGTAGGTCATTCCCATTTCTCCATCAGTGGAAATTTTGATTATCCACCTACTTAGGGAAAGTATGATGATTCCCCAACTACAGTTTGCTGCTCCTTCCTGAAGACTTTTCGTGGGGCTTGTGACTACAGTGGGAAACCTGGTGGTAAAGTGGTTAAGGGCTAAGGAACCTAAACGAAAGGTCGACAGTTCACGTCTGTCCGGCGCCCCTTGGAAACCTCAGTGGGGCAGTTCTGTTCTGTCCTCTAGGATCGCTGTACGTCGGAATCAGCTTGACAACCGTGGTTTAGGGTTTGGGTGACTGCAAGGACAGTGAACATACAACTCCTGGTTGGAGACAAGGGTTCCTGATACAGCAAATGGGCTGCAGAAACCGAAATGACCCAGCGCCCTAGGGTCTGGGTCGCCCCGGCTCCCGGCGCAGTATGGCAGCCTCAGCTCGGCTCTGCACCAGCGGGATCTCCTGCTCCCCGCCTTGCTCCCCCAACTCAGTGCACCCCTCCTCCTGGCCCAGTCCAGTCCAAACTCCGGAGTTCATAAGGCGGCGGTCGCAGTTGCTGAGAGCCTGTGGGCAGCAAAAGAACCATCTGCGAGCAACCATGCCTCTGGATTTGCTGAGTGCGACGCTGAACGCCGTGGTCTATGGGCTCCTGCTTCTTCCGGTCCCGGCCTGGGGTGAGGCTCAGGGAGGGGTGGACGGGGCTGGGCTCGATCCGTTCAATTCAGCAGAAACACACTCTGAGGCTGGGAGAAAGAAAGCGTCCTGGAAGGTCGGGGCTGCTGGACTTAATCTGGGTGATCCTGAGGTGTTGAGGGGTTCGTGTTGCCCCAGGCCACAGGACACCCAGGAGGGAGCCCCATATGAGGGCTGTGAATTAGCACTTTCTGACCCGGTGTATTTCAGGACATTTCTCTTTCCTGTGGGACCTGTTACTACCAGAGGGTAATAACAGCGAAAACAATTATTAATAATAACCTCTCACCACCTTTTGTGGGGCTCTGAGTCTGCTGTACCCTTGGCTAGGGGGTTGCAGAGGAAGAAACCGAGTCTCCCTGTCCCGGAGTCCGAGCTACGTGGTTGTTGGGTGCTGTGGAGTGGCTTTTGACCTCATGTCACGGAATAGAGTTCCTGGCTGTAATTTTTATGGGAGCAGATCACCAAGCCTTTCTCCCTCAGAGCTGATAAGTGGGTGTGGCCCACCAAACTTTGGCTGGCAGACCTTAACTCCAGCCAGTGTTACCTGTTACCATGGAGTCGACTCCAACTAATAGCACCTTACAGGACGGAATAGAACTGCCCCATAGGGTTTACAAGCAGCAGCTGGTGGATCACAATGGCTGATTTCTTGGTTAGCAGCCTTGGCTCTTAACCACTGGCCACCAGGGCTCTCCAACAAAGCTTACTAATTCTAATTAAAAGGAACGGGGCACAGAGAAGATCCCGAGTGAGGGATCCTACAGCCAGTTTGGGAGGCTGCCTGCTCTGTCCTTTTTCTCACCCGTACTGTCCTGGGGAGAGGGCAGAGTTGACACACTAAGGACAGAGATAATCAAGCACTGGGCCTGCTCCATACTTCCCAGGCCACCACTTCCAGCCCTTAGTAGAAACTCTGGCCATGCAGACACTGCTCAGAGGGTGCACCCACTTCCTCTTCCTTTCCCTCCAACTATTGTGACTCCAGCATCTGCCCCGGGGTTGTCCACATTCAGCCATCCTGGATAGCTTCCCTGCCTGGGTCTTCTGTCCAGAATGCTCTCAGAAGCAAAGCACACCTCCTAAACTGGGCAGTAAGGAGGGTAACACATGCCCAGGGCAATCTCTAAGTTATGGTCCATCCCTCAGTTTCAAGATGAATACATGATGATGGCTGCCACTTGTCAGCAGAAAAGCCTTCCCCTTTCTTATCTGGCTCTCAGCCATGAGACTTTTATGTTTGCAGCTCCAGGAGACCCCTAGAACTTGCAGGGTAGACAAGTGCCTCCACTCCCACCCCTGCTATTCCCACCTAGTACCTCACGCCTGTTTTGCCTCTGACTTCTAAGCTGGAAGATACACCCGGTTTCCCTGCCACCTTCTTTTAAAAGTATTTTGCACTGGACTCACCTTCAGAAAGAATACTGGACAAGATATAAAACTACGCAAGGTGTGGGGCCAAACCTCTCCTCTCCCAGCCAGTCCCATTTCCTCCTGAAGGTCACTGTGCACAGCTCTGGAGTTCAACCAAGAAAGGATGTGTGTCCAGACTCTCTAAAGGATGGAACTGCTGGGCTGAGGCCTGTGGGGACTGGGGCCTTGGGGAACATGTAGCTCAGTTGACATAACTTAGTTTATAAAGAAAATGTTCTACATTCTACTTTGGTGAATAGCTTCTGGAGTCTTAAAAGCCTGTGAATGGCTTTCTAAGATTCTGCATAGGTCTCATGCTTTGGAGAGCAAGGAAGAATTTTAAAAAACTAAATATACAAGGGAAAGATAAATCCAATGGACTAATGGCCACATCCACTAGAGTGATTCCAGCACAAGTTGATGGTACCCAGTTACCAACACTAACTGCTATGATAGGGATCACAACAGAGGGACCGAAACAGAGCTGGAGAAAATTGTAGAACAAAATTTTGACTCACAAAGACCAGACTTACTGGCCTGACATACACTGGAGAACTAGAGAGTATGGCCCCAGATACCCTTTAGCTGAGTAAGAAAGCAGTCCTGAGGTTCACCTTTCAGCCAAAGATCAGACAGAGCTATGAAACAAGAGGGCACACTAGCCCAGGACCAAGGACTAGAAGGCAGGAGGGGACAGGAAAACTGGTATTCAGTCGAGAAGGGAAAGTGTTGACATGAGATGGGGTTATTAACTAATGCCATAAAGCAATATGTGTACTAAGTGTTCAGTAAGAAACTAGTTTCTTCTTAATTCTTCATCTAAAGTACAATTTAAGAAAGAAACAAAGGATGTGTACCTGCTCCCTTAGTTTTCACCTACATGATTGCAAACTCGCCCCTTTCCCAGCACTGGGTTTTTCCATGTCCTGGGAAGGAGAGCTCACCACACGTCTTCTGGTAGAGTGCTCTCACCAGTCAATGAGAGAGCTTCTTTTCAACGATGAAGCTGTTGGTAGGCTGAGACTCGTAGTCACCCTGTGTACAACAGAGTGGCACACTGCCTGGTCCTGTGCCGTCCTCACGTAGTGACTGCTGTGTGTGAGCCCACTTGTTGCTCTCGCTGTGTCAGTCCATCTTGTTAAGGTTCTTCCTTATTTTTTTTGCTGACCTTTTACTTTTCTAAGGATAAGTTAGTTCCTTCTGCAGGGGCTGGTCCTGATAACATGTCCAAAGTACAGTAATGAAGTTTCACAACTTCATTACCAGGGTACTAAAATGAAGTTTCAGGACTTTATCATCCTTGGACTTGTTCAAAGACAGATTTCTTTGCTCTTCTGGTATTTCATGCTGTATTCACTATTATTTGCCAGCAAGAGAATTCTTCCGTCTTCTTATTCACTGTCCAGCTTTTGCATGTATATCAGGCAATTGAAGATACCATAGCTTGGGCAGGCACTAGTTGAAATGACTCCATGGCGATGGGATCAGGGACTCAGGCACACCATAGTCCACAAAGGGAGAGCTTTGCTTTTCCACACTTCAAAGAGGTCCTTTGCAGCAGGTCTGCCCAATGCAATGTGTCTACATTCTTTGTTTTCTTGACCGCTGCTTCAGAGCGATGAAGTAGCCACAGTCAGTTACATGGACAGACATCTCATCCCATCCAGCAAAGAGTTGTGTGTAGACAGCATGTTGCTGGGAGGGGGCTGGACCTTTCATTTTGAAAAGAGTTGCTAAATGGCCTTTGTAGAGTCTGCGAGTGATGACTGAATTACTCTGCCCTCCCCCACACCAAGGAGCTTCAAACCTGTTATCGAATGGTGTCTTTGTTATCAAACTTGTTATCTGATAGGTGAAAAATACTCGTGCTTAGCTCCTATCAAGTCCATTCTGATAGGGGAAAGGTAGTAGCTCTGTGAGGCTTTTTACTTGTTACTTTTTATTGTGGACACAGACTCAGGTATAACACACCCAATGTTTCCGTCACCACCTCCAGCAGTTATTAAGCCTCAGTCCAGCCTGTTCTGTCAGGACTCCAGTACTTCACAGTAATACAGTGTCTATATATCATCAAGTATCTGCTTAGGGGTTATTTCCCTTATCGTCTTGAAATTGTTATTATAGAGGTTTTTTTTAAAAGCAGACTTTTCCAAATCTATTGTACTATTTTACATTCCCACCAGCAATTTATGAGGATTCCAGTTTCTCCACATCTTCACCGACACTTGTTATTATCTGCCTCTCTTTTATTTTCCTTGTGTCTTTGTCATTAACATATTGGAAAACCAGCTTATTTGCCCTGTAGAGCATCCCACAGTTGGAATTTGCTGATTGCATCCCTGTGTTGTCTGATACCTTGTATTCCCTGTAAACTTATGTTTCTATTCCAGAAGCTTGATAAAATTAGACTTCATGTTTAATTTTGCTTTGGCAAGACTACTGTGTATGTGATGCTGTTGTCTGATTGTCCTGCTTCTTGTGGCAACATCGGTCTTTGACATCACAGTCAGATCCCACTGTGCATTTCTGTCAGTGTGAGTGAGGTGAACATCTTTTCATTTGCTTTGGAGCCAGTATTTGTACTGCTTATTTGACTGAACATACTCTTCCTGTGTTATGTTTTCTATTGGGTGGCTAGTGTATTCCTTACTAATTCATAGAAACTCCTTATCTATTAAGAATGTTGGCTGTTTCCTGTCAGGTGACCTCGAATCAGTTCCTCCTCTGATCCCCGTGCAGGGCAGACTGCCACTTCCTAGTTCTAGTTATAGCTGCCCTTTTGTAGCTCTCCCCGCAGACATTGCCCCTTGGTAGTAGGATGTCTTCTTTATTTCCTGCCACTTAGAGCATGAAATCCCTGAGGACAGGAACCATGTATGTCCAATTCCCAGTTTCCCGGTTGTCTCAGAAGACCAGCACACAGTTATCTTAAAGGATGTTGTTACTAACCAAAGCACATAAGACCATTTATTTGATGCTCATGGGGCTGAGTCAGGGTGTCAAGCCCCAAGGAGCCTCACTGAGCTTGTGGGAAATTCTGGGGCCCAATTACACCAGATGGATTAAAAGTTGGGGCGGAATCACTTGCAGGATGTTTGTAATGCGCATCTTTCTACATCAGGAACCCTTGAACTGAACTGTAAATAGACAGGAGCCAGCAATCCCAATAGCTGACTGCACAGACCCCACCCTGATGTCCATCTCTCTGCCCACAGGAGAGGACTCGGCCAGCCCCATCCGGACCACGCACACGGGGCAAGTGCGGGGGAGCCTCGTCCACGTGAAGGGCACCGAAGTGAGAGTCCACACCTTCCTGGGAATCCCCTTTGCCAAGCCGCCCCTGGGGCCGCTGCGGTTTGCACCCCCTGAGCCTCCTGAGCCATGGAGTGGTGTGAGGGATGGGACATCCCATCCGGCCATGTAAGCTCTCCTCTAGGGGTTGAGAGAACTCCAGGCCACAGGGTGGGAGGTACTCAGAACTCTGGGTCAGGATGTAGTTGTCATCTCATCTAAATACCTACAACCAGTTTCATAGATTGTCACCCCACACCTCTCCCCCGGCTACACCACATTCCCAAACACTTGCTAAGGGATGGAGTCCAGCCTCCTGACTCAGAACCTGACCCCTGAAGGGTTTTATCCCCAGGAATGGAAGAAATAGGTAAAGACATGCCTCTCCTGTCTCTCTGGTTAAAAGACCAGTGCTGACAGCTGTCTCCAGAGCTGTGCCGTGAACGTTATAGGAACCCCTGACTTGAATAGGAAATACTGCAGATGCCTGAGGACAGCAGCAGAGGTGGCTTCCTGGTTACCTGCACTTTCATTGTGGTAACTGGCCAGGGCAGATGCCACTGGCCTGGAGGCATGTACATATGTGTGTCCTTACAACTGGAAATTGTAGGACTTATGAGGGTCCCTGAACATCTTGTCCCAGCATGGGGATATTCTACTGCCCTTCTCAAAAAAAAAAAAAAAAATTAACAGTTCATTCCCCCAGCACAGGTATGCAGGCTAGTTCATGGGTATGCAGGCTAGTTCGTAGTCCAAGCGCACCTGGTGCAGGAATATGTTGGGGGATGTCAGCACACGCAACCAGTGATTTTACCACACCTCCAAAAGTCTCAAGCCTTGAGGAGAGTGGTGTACAAGATCCTGAGCAACCACAGGGTCTCTGTGGAAGATGAGGCTCCATCCCCACTTGTCGAGAGCCTGTGATCCATAACTTGCTGAGAAGGGACTTGAGGAAAAGACCATGTGTGAGCAGGATATTGAAGAGGGAAGAGGGGCAGACGGTGGCTGGGAGCATATCGGGGGCCAGGGTCTCATTCTAGCCACGGCACAGCTCTAGGACCAACTATCTGCCATGACCAACAGGTGTCTCCAGGATTATGAGACAATGGGAAAGATGTTTCAGATCCTACTGAATGTAACTCTGCCCTTCACCCCAATGTCTGAAGACTGCCTCTACCTCAGTGTCTACAAGCCTGCCCACACCCATGAGGGTGCCAATTTGCCTGTGAGTGCCAGCCATGGCTGACTGAGGGGTGCAGGGAAACTGTTTCTGCAAGGAAATTAGAAAAGACAATGTCAGAGTGAGCCCACTTCAGCACAGACCCTGTTGGGAAGGCTCTGATCAAGGAGCCACCAATTTGATCATCAGGCTCAAGAGTGATTCCTACCCAGGCATCTGGCCCTGGGCACAGGGTCATAGACTTCCAGCTGCTCCTCAAGAGACTATATCCCTGGGATGTACCTGGAACTTACTCAGCCAACGTGTGCCCAGGAGACAGTACTCTGAGGGCTGCACTTTGAGATCACCAGAGACCCCAGCCACAGGTTAGCTGTAGGGCCATGTTTAATGAATGTGCACTTGAGACAGTAAGACACTCCTTTTCATTCCTCTTTGGGGATGGTTCTGAGAGAAATGGGGGCAGACTTTGATACATGCAGCAGGCCCTGAAGCATGGGAGACGTGGATTTCCCGAGTGGCCCAAGTCATGAACACGCTAGCCTGTCATGCTGGAGTTTTGTTTATGTGGGTAGTAGACAAAATCGAATTTGTGATTAGTGGAGGTCAAAGCCCTTGTAGAGTTTTGGCTGGGTAGGAGCCGTGGAGTACCCATGCCTCAATTTCCTCAGGTGCTCGTGTGGATCCACGGCGGTGGGTTTGTATCTGGCATGGCCTCTATGTATGATGGCTCTGCCCTGGCGGCCTTCGAGCGTGTGGTCGTGGTCACTATCCAGTACCGCCTGGGTATCCTGGGCTTCTTCAGGTGAGGACGGGGCTGGGCTGGGCACTGTGGCTGAGCAGAGCCAGGACAGCCTTGTGATCCCTGTCCCTGTCACCTCTCAGCACTGGAGACCGGCATGCAAGTGGCAACTGGGGCTACCTGGACCAAGTGGCTGCACTGCGCTGGGTCCAGCAGAACATTGCCCACTTTGGAGGCGACCCTGGCCGTGTCATCATTTTTGGCGAGTCTGCAGGTGGCATAAGCATATCCTCACATGTCTTGTCCCCCATGTCCCAAGGACTCTTCCATGGTGCCATTATGGAGAGTGGTGTGGCCATACTGCCTGGCTTCATTGACAACTCATCTAAGGTGGTCTCCACAGTGAGTGTCCCAATCATGGGAGGCCAACACCAGCTCCTTCATCCCTTCCCTCTCAGAACCTCCATTATTCCATCTGTTAAATGGGGATAATGAGGACTTCCCTGCCATCTAGGTGCCTTCAGAACTGCCACCTATTCAGGGACTACTGAGTGTTTCAAGAGTCAAAACCCACCAGCCTCTATCATTATATAGGCTCAGTGGGTTCTGTGGGCCACAAAGCTGATGGCTGGAGGGCCCCATCACAGGGAGAATCACCCTCTGGTCATGGGTGGAGGGCCTCATCATGGGCATGACCAGTTTGGCTGAACACGCCTAGTGTCAGGAAAGCTGAAACCATTTTGAAACCACCGGAGTCCACACACAATATCCTAGGAGGTTTGACGTGCCCCTGTTCCCATTATGGGCCATCGATAAACCTCCTTCCCCTGCCTGGAAGGATAATTCAGCCACTTCGTGGTGCCTTTCTAGATGGTGGCCAACTTGTCAAGCTGTGGCCAGGTGGACTCAGAAGCCCTGGTGAGCTGTCTGCGGGGCAAGAGTGAAGAGGAGATTCTGGCCATCAATAAGGTAGGGCTGGCTGAGCTTGGAGTGCAGGAGCTAAGGGATGGCAAGCTGCAGAGCAGACAGGCCTCAGTGCCCTTGATACTGCCCAGACAGATTTCTCCATTCCCATGTCCTGCTGTCCTCAGAGCCCCAGGTGGGAATTCCAGATCCAGAAGTGCACGTGTAGGACATCCCGGTGTGGGTGTGAGCATCCTGGGAGGAGCTAGGGTGGTGTGCGATGCACTTGCAGGCATCAGAAAATGTCCCAAGCCTTCTGTAGGCAGTGAGCCTTGCTCCCTGACCTTGCATGCTCCTCAGGCCTTCAAGATCATCGCAGGAGTGGTGGACGGGGCCTTCCTACCCAGGCACCCCCAGGAGTTGCTGGCCTTCGATGACTTCCAACCTGTTCCCAGCATCATCGGAGTTAACAATGATGAGTATGGCTGGGTCATTCCCAAGGTGAGGTTCAGCCCCAAATCCCCCGATGCCGGATGCCGGAGGACCCCATCTGGTTGAGTGACCTCAGGGCTCAGTAGCCATCCCACCCCCAACTGAAGAGTCTTCCCCCTAACTTCCCCCCCCCCACCGCTGCCAGTTCATGGACATATCTGGCAGTCAGGAAATGGACAGAGACGCCATGCAGGCTGCCATGCAGAAAGTGTCAGCAATGATGGTGAGGTTCCTGGGCCCAGCCCCGAAGGGAAGGGGCTCCTCTTCTATCCCATCCCATCAAATATCCCGTCCATGCAGCGTTCCCCATGAGCAAATTTGTTTGTGTCTCTGTGGTCACCCCAGAGCTTGATCCCTTCCTGCATTACCTGTCCTGCACTAGGACCCACCTCCTCTGTCCTGATGCTGCCTCCCAGCCCTGGCAGCCTGGCTCACCTGACTCTTCCTGACCCACTTGTACAGATGGTGCCTCCTGAGATTAGTGACCTGATGGTGGAGGAGTACATAGGAAACAGTAGTGACTCCCAGGCCATCGAAGCCCAGTTCCATGAGATGATGGCAGACTTCATGTTTGTGATTCCGGCCCTCCAAGTAGCCAAATTTCAGTGTGAGTACATCTGTAAGCAAGGATTTACTGGGAAGGGGATTACAGAGCTGTGGATCCCAGGTAAGGTCTAGTCTAAGAGACAGAGATTCTCTCCATTTGACAGATAGGGAAACTAGGTTCAGTGACTGCAGTGACTTGCTCTAGATCCCACAGCTAGGAAATTCTAACGTCAGAATTTGCATCCAGGCCCTTCCCAGTGTCCCTGCTCCAACAGGAGGCTGTCCTACACCATTTTCTAGGTTCCCACCTGCCCTGAACTTAGATATCTCCTCACCATGGGTGACCCAAGAAAGCTCCACAAGAGGGGCTGCCATGTAACTATCTGCTCACCCCACCCCAGGTTCCCATGCCCCTGTCTACTTCTATGAGTTCCAGCATCGGCCCAGCTTCTTAAAGGACATGAAGCCACCGTACGTGAAGGCAGACCATGCTGATGAACTTTTCTTTGTCTTCAGATCCCTCCCTTGGAACAGCCATGGTGAGTCTTCCTGGGTGCGGTCCTTGTGAAGTTCTGTATTCCCCAAGGGGAAGAATGTAACATAACTGGGCAACCTAAGAGTGAGTCCCGTAACTGTACAAATGAGGAAACTAAGGCTCAGGGAGAAGGCAGGATTTGTGCACCAAGATCTTACAGCTGAAACAGCTGAGCCATAATTGTACTCCAAGATTCTGTGGATCCAGACGCTGTACTCCCTCCAGCCCTCGCTCTGCTTGTGTACACAGGGCTATTTCAAAGTCATGTTTGTGTCCTAAAAGACGTTCCAGAGTTAGCCAGAAGAAAAAGACTTTGTGAGCCAGAAATGAGCCCAGTGTTGGGGCAGCCAGAGCTGGGCTAGGTTTCAGAGTTTGGGGAGAGGAGGGCCTGACTCCCCAGTGCTGTGGAGAGTAGGCACAGGGCCAGGCCTGGGGAGGGAAGGGTGTTGCAGATGCAGCCCCTTGGATCCAGCGGAAAGTTACTCCTGGGCTGGTGACTGTGTTTGGGTGAGCCACGTGGATGAACTGGCAGCCATACCGACCATTGCTCCTCACCTGCACCTTTGTCCTCTCTGTAGTTGAAATCACTGAGGAGGAGGATCTGCTGAGCAAGAGGATGATGAAGTACTGGGCTAACTTTGCTCGAAAAGGGTGAGAGGATGCACCCTACCTCAGCCTGCATGTGGGCCTGTACTCGTCCAGGGCTCCCTTAATCACATGACAGCCTCTTCCCCAGCACAGGGACACAGAGGGGTGTCATGGGTTCTGGGCACATGTCCCATGGCCTGGTGACTGGGAAGGTGAGTTAGAGTGCTTCTTCATAGTGATAGCCTGACCAGGTTATCCTGCCCCTTGGTAGTCCTGACACTTCAGTGGGAGGTCGTTTCTGAAAACCTTCGCCCGCCATGCCTCTAGCCTATGTGTCTGGCTCTGTCACCCTCTGCCTGACCACGGTCAGGGTGTCTTAGGCTCAGGTCAGCAAGGCTCACAGTGATCCTTGTACCCTCTAACTGGTCTGCAGGAATCCCAATGGTGAGGGCCTGCCCCACTGGCCCATGTTTGACCAGGAGGAGCATTACCTGCAGCTGAACACACAGCCTACAGCGGGACAGGCCCTAAAGTCCCACAGGTTCCAGTTCTGGACAAAGACCCTGCCCCAGAAGATCCAGGCACTAACAGAGGCTGAGGAGAAGCACACAGAGCTCTAGTTCCCTGGGCCCGGGGTTGGAAGATGGGCTGGTGAGCAGGTAGAGTCTCCCTGATGTGCCCTCACACAAGGAGCCAGGAGTTATTTCTGCATCCATATAGCCATTCTGCCCTTCTTCACACCATCCATTCAGCAAACATTTATCAAGAACCTACTGTGTGCAGTGAGCCATGAAGTCTGCCTTGCATCCACTCCCCCTAACCCCACCAGGCCTTAGGCGCCATCCTCCCTTCTTCCCCTCTGCCCTTGCCCTGCTTTCTCTTCTCCAAGCCTCCAGGCCTTTCGGTGCCTTAAGGGAGGAGGCTCCTGGAGATGCTGCCCACCCCAGAGTGTCAGAGGCTCCCAGCCAGTCTCCCAGGTTCTAGTTTCTGTAAGTGGCCACAGGAAACGAGATGCTTAGTGTTCTTGGAGCTCTGAGAAATCTGTCACCAAGGCCAGTGAGAGTATAAAAGTCACTGTCCGTACCTCTTGTTACCCTAGATTAATTGCCTTCGATCTGTGGCATTTAAAACACCTGATCTACCCACTTATGTATGTCTGGCAGGGTGACAGCCTCCACTTCTGTGAGCAGCAGCCATGGGCTTGTCTGTGGGCCTCTGGAGCCTGGGTAGGCCACATGGGGCCAGGAAAGCTACACAAGGCCCTAAGTCACCTGCTTGCTGAAGTCTGCATTTATTCCCAGTGGTCTGCAGTCATTGCAGGGCCCAGACACATGACTGTAGAACACAGTAAAGCTGTTTACCTGTGGGCTGTTTCCTGGAAGTGGGACTACAGGGTCAGTAGGCCCAGGTATACTGAAGAGAGCCCTGCCCCTTTTGAGAGCCTCTCTGTCCAGGAAGGTCGCCCCTTTCCTTTCAGAATTCCCCTTGCCCAACTCCCAACCAACTAAGAAACCCTCACTAAGTTGGGCAGCCACATTGCTGCCCCTAAGCTTTCCTTCCTCCCACTTCATCCTTCACCAATTTTTTTTCTTTTTAGAAAAAGATCCTGTCAGATAGTGCTGCTTTAATACAAATACCATAAGTGATGGCTTTAAAAAGATAAATTTTACTGTCACAGTCCCTCAGGTTAAGAGTGATAATTCAGTATGAGACATTATCACAGTCCAGTAGGCTTCAGTCCAAACTCATCAGGAGAGAATCTCAATGCAGGAACCTCATGTCCAAAGGACGTGCTCTGCTCTCGGTGCTGCTCTCTTGATAGTATGAGGCTCCCAACATTCTGCTGACTTCCCTTGCCTTTTATATCTCAAGAGTTGACCTCAATGCAATCCAAGCCTGTACACTGAGTTCAGCCTTACCAATCCAACTGCTGCCCCTTCTCCCTCATTATCATAGATGCAAGCTTCACAGCACCATGGGAGAAAGCACACCATACGGGGACTCATGGCTGAGTCAAACCGATACACACAAAACACAGCCCATGACAGATCCTGTCATGTTTTATCCGAGCATAGAAAAGTACTGAACTCTGTTTCCTCTGCCTCTTTGTTCCAACGAAACATTTTTCTCTCATTAAGAGTCTGTATGTCTTGTCCCATAAACCTCACAACTTTCCCTGTGTCCCTTCCTCTGGCCATTCTCCCCTCTCTGGACCCTACTTTTCCCAAGGAAAAGTCCCTCTTCTCTGTGTGTACTGCATGAGGCCAAAAGTGGAAGTCTGGAGGTAAAGGTGGAGGACTCCTGAGATGCCTACTCTGGCCACCAGGTGGCAGACGAGGATAGACTTGAGGCTGGACGACCTCCTGAGAGAGGCTCATGCTGCCATTACTTCCTGCAGTCATTTAGTGAGCACATGCGACATGCCTCTTTTTCAGTTCTGCAGATGTACAGCACGCTTTCCAAAAATGCTTTATAGCCTTCTTAATCATCAGTTATTTTTAAACAACTTTATTTTGGAATGACATACAATTAAAATCCTCATGTTAGGTGTACAGCTTGATAAATTTGGGTAAATGGATAGACACAACCACCACCACGTCAAGTCTGAGTATGCTTCTAGTGCTCCAGAGTTTCCTTGGGCTCCTTTGCCGTCAGTGCCTGCCCCAGCTCCTGGCCCCATACGGAAACTACATTGCTTTTTGTTGCTACAATGTGCCTTTTCGAGAATGTCATATAAATGGAGTAATCTGTGACTGGCTTTGGAGATTCAACCAGTAATTCTTTCCTTTTATTGCTGAGCGGTATTTCATTGCACAGATATGCTGCATTGTATTTAATAATCTACCAATTGAGGACATTTGAGAGATTTCAATTTGAGGCCTATTTTGAATAAAGATGCTATTAATATAATATTTTCAGATAGGTTTTTGTGTGAACATATGCAAATACCTAAGATTGGAATTGCTGTGTCATATGGCCAAGTATATGTTTTAACTTTTTAGGAAACTACCAGACTCTTCCAAAGTGGTCATACCACTTTGCATCCCTATCATCCATGTATGACAGTTCCAGTAGGTACACTGTATAAACATGGCATAGGTCAGACCTCCTCATCTGACCTCACAAGAGGAGGAGAGAATCACTGTCAGCATCAGCCCAAGGCTGATTCCTATCAGGTGGAGGTCAAACATACCTCCTCTTTTCAACCTTTTTACTAACTCTGACACTAGTTGTCCCTCCCATACCCTTTTCTTCTGGGTTGGCTTCCCATTTACTTGTTGAAAGTCACTTTTGTTGTTTCCATCTTTGGGCTACTATGAATAAAGCTTCAAGGAAGGCTGGTGTACATCTTTCTGGTTGACTTCCTGCTTTTGAGCCTTTTGGCTATACCTAGGAAAGGAACTGCTGAGTCCTGGTGGCACTGTGATTAGGAACCACTGTGACCTACAGCTGCTGACAAAATGGTCAGCAGTTTGAATCCACCAACTACTCCCTGGACACACTGTGGAGGAATGATATTCTGTCCCTATACAATCGGACAGGGTCTAAGTCCAGAATAGATTCTACTGCAGTGGGTTTTATGTTAATCTTGTGCTTCACTTTTGAGAGCGATCACCAAACTCTTTTCCACAGGGACTATATCATTTTATATGCCCACCAATAATGGGCAAAGGTTCCAATTTCTCCACATTCTGTTTCATTGAATTATACACGGCAAGTCTTCTTAACATCCCTCACCTATCTGCAGATAAAGAAAATGAGGCAGGGAATCATGGCCACAGGGTTCCTCCTAACTGGCCGAGCCAAAGTCTAAGTCCCATGGCATATCCTCTTCACCAGTGGTGCCAGGGGAAGACAGGTCCCAGACCCAAGTACATTACCTCAGGCTGCTGAGCTGGGGTGACACACATCTCCAGGGCACTGATGAAGAAGGTGCGTGATGTGCCTTTCAGTGGAGAAATCTGATGTTACTGCCTTGACCAGGGGACTAGAATAAGGACGACTAATGGTGGCACAGGCTGGCATCACACAGCTACCAGTAGATGCTAAAGGATACACACAGCCCTGGACAGGGTTCTCATCAAACACAAAACTCAGCCCTGAAATCAAGCAGGCCTTTAGGGCAACTTCCAGTTTATGAGAAACACTGAGACAAAGAAACAGATCAGAATGTGGGGCTTTTTCACAGTAACTTCCCAGGAGTTATCAGAAAGACAGCGCTAGAAAAACATAAAAGGTAGGAGTGACAGTAAGCAATTTTAGAAGAGGTTAAAGAAGTTTAACACCAAATGACACATATAGGAGCTTTGATTGGAGCCTGATTTTGTTTTAAAAGGAAAAAAATTGTAAAAGAAATTTTGGGGAAATTCTTATTTGTACTGGTTATTAGTGTGATGAGAAACGGCTGATTTTTTGGTCCAGATAATATGACTAGGAATATATAGGCTTACTCTTAGGAGACACAGATAACATACTCAGAAGGGAAGGGTCATGTCTTTGCAGCTTACTCTCATATCTACTTACATTTATATACACACATAAATAAAGCCAATGTTACAACATGTTTATAACTGTTGAATCTAGTTGTGGGTATACAGGAATGTTCACAACATTCCTTTTACACTTTTATTGTATATATGCAAGTTTTCCTAATCAGAATATATAAAAAATAAACTGTACCTGCACTTCATCAAGCCACCTCACACAGGCACTCATTACTGCCACACCCTCCCAAGCCCTGAGTGACCCGACCAAGATGAACAACTCTAAAGCATGCTGGGAGATGAATATAAATTAACGGTTTACTACAAAATGCAAAATATCAGTTTCTTATTACCCATGATACAAGAAAACAAGGCCACCGGCCCTGGCTGGAGCTGGAAGCAGGGCATGGGTATGCAGGGCTGTTGGCCACAAGCCAGGTTGTGGAGCAGGCTGATAGGCACTGGTTCACAACCTCCAGCAGGTGGGTATTCTCTACGGTCACTGCTCCCTGCTCCTTATCTGCAAGCAGCTTATTCACTGGGTGGGAAGGCAGCAGTGAGGAGGAACACAGGGTCAAAGCCAGGCTCTGCCTAGGCTGCTAGCCAGCCAAACCTCCAAGCCTTGGAACTAACCAGGCCTTCCTGTCACTTCCTTCCCAGGAAGCCCAGCCGCAATAAGGCAGCCCTGGCCACCTGCACCCATACCTACCCCATCTCCTGGGAACTTCTTCCACATGGCTATGTGTGTATTCTTGAAGCCTGACACACTCTGGTCCTGTATAGTATTGGGTGGAGAATGGGGCTTAGGCTATGAGAAACACAAGTATTCAAATTCAACCACCCAGTCATCCCTGGAGCTTGCCCCACAAACCACCACGAAAAGAGGGGTAGCCTCAGAGAGCTTGCAATACTGAACCAATGCCCTGACCAAATGCACACATCCACCTGCATGCTCTGAGACACTGGTCGCTGGTGTAATGTGCACATCCATCTCAGTCAGAGACAGCAGGGGCCTGAGCACCCACCTACCTGTCCATTTTACAGCTTCCCTCCCACCCTGAGTCATCACCTCCAGCTGATCCTTCCTCCTAATCAGCCTCTGGACTCCGACCCTCCCACTACACCCGAAATCAACTCACAGCCACTCCGCGCTATGGAAGAATAAGTCAACCCCTACTGACCTAGCCATCCGCCTGTAACATATCCCAGTTCCAAATCCCCATACAACTCCCCACGGCCTTTCCTTCCACACTCACTTCTCTGCACTTCCCAGTTCAGGCCTTCATTCTTGCTGCCTGATTCACTTCAAAACCCTCCTCCCAGTTTCCTCATCTCTGCTAGTCGGATCCGTCCAGGACCCACTGATGTTCTCTCAATTCATGCTCTCCAAGTGGCTTTCTCAATAGCTGACCCTCATACTTCCCCATCCCTGGGGAGGGCTTTAGTGAAACTCAAATGCTGAGACCCTGGGAAAGGCATCCAAGCAGCTTAAACTAGATGGAGAGGCCATTAAGAGCAGTCATGATGCCATACGAGGTTGAGGGTGTGAAGGCCACTAACACTGTGCTCACAGGGTCGCTCACCTGATGGCAGAGAGAAAAAGGATGACCGTTCTCCAGGCCTAGTCCTCCTCTTCTTAGTTTGTGACTGTGGCAGATCATCTAATCTTTAAGGGCTTTAGTTTCATCATCAATAACACTGGCACAACAAATCCGACCGCCTCAACACTCCCTGAGATGAGCTGAGAGGATGCAGCCTCTGCCTCTCCCACACCTGACCCTGTCTGACTATCCGCAAACAAGTCACGCCTCTTGGACTGTCAGCGACTACCTTGAATCCGGACGTGCTCCATTGCATTCAGTTTCTCCAAACCAGACCAAAACCAAACCCACTACCGTCGAGCCGGGTCAGACTCATAGCCACCCTAGATGTCAGAGTAGAATTGCCCCATAGAGTATCCAAGGAGCGCCTGGCGAATGTGAACTGCCGATCTTCTGGCTAGCACACGCAGCACTTAATCCCCTCCGCCACCAGGGTTTCCTGAATTCCTCCAGCATTAGTAAATGCTCCGCGCACTCAGGGCCCTTCGCCAGGTACACCCTGCCCGGCTACTGCTCCTCTGGCCCATAGACACCGTCTCTCCCTCACTCCCAATCTCCCATGAACCCACCCCAGTTCAGCAGCAGCGGATATCGAAGATACCACGTAAGTCGATGATGCCGGGAACTGTCATGAAAAAATTTGTTGTAAGGAAAAAGATCTTTTTACAACTTTCCTCTAGAGCACTCAGCCCATACATTCCTGACTGTTGAAATAGCCACTAACGAAAACGGGAATGGCCACTTCCCTAACCACAAGAACTAGTTTTGGAAACAACAGGACAATACAGAACCAACCCCCCTTCAGAGTTCCAGGAATTTACTCAAAAAGGCTGGTTTTGGGAATAACAAGAAGGAACTTACCCAAAAAGGCTGGTTTGGGGAATAACAAGAAGGAACTTACCCAAAAAGGCTGGTTTCATAAATACCAGGAAGTAAATGCACCCAAAATATCCGCCCTAGCCCTGAGCTAATACAAACCAACCCCACGCGGAACCTTCCCCAACCCCACCTCCCCCAGGAATGTAAGACCCCGCCTTTATATACTCTGTAATTCTCTTGTTCCGGGCTCATTCCCTCTACTCTGACAAGAGTATGGATTGAGCCCCAGCGCGCTGGAATAAAAGCCTCTTGCGGTTGCATCAAGCTGCAGACTTCCTGACTGATTGGGGTTACGCCGTCACCTGTGACTTGAGGAGGGGTCTCCCCTGTTGGGGGTCCTTTCAGAACATCCTCCATGTCGGCAGTCAACAG
The DNA here is from genome assembly GCA_028571685.1 of Heterohyrax brucei. Lineage (NCBI taxonomy): Eukaryota > Metazoa > Chordata > Mammalia > Hyracoidea > Procaviidae > Heterohyrax > Heterohyrax brucei. The sequence goes on along the minus strand of CM053161.1, from coordinate 56,286,410 downwards.
CTCCCCAGAGCGCTCATAGATGAAACGGTTAGCATTGCCCAGGACACCATCCCCCAAAATCTCCCGAGTCCACCACGCGAACCCCAGCGGATCACAGTGGGTTTCCAACTTCCGCTTAGACCGGCACACTTCCGGCGGCCGGAAAGGGGGCGTGGCGTGACGACCTGTTCTCTGAAGGCAGCTGCTTTTCTGTGTTTCTGAGCCGCAGTGGCCTCGTGAGCTGGGTTCGCGGACTGGAGATGTGAATCGCTCGGCAAAGGGACTCGGGAGCCTAGAACACTGAGGCCAAGGCCGGAACTCAGAGGGCACTAAAGGCCAGTCTGAGGTTCAGCCAGGCATATTCTCAGACAGCACTTTCTCCGGAAGGCCGATGCCCCTCAGGAGGGAGGGTGTTCCAGTGCTTAGGCTTGTTTTGGTCCCGCCACGGTTCACTGCGTCCGGTATGTCCCGGTGTCGCGCCTGCCTTTCTCGCTGTCCCGAGGGCCGGGTCGTACCCAGGTCCCCAGCAGGCGAAACAGCTGGCTCTCCAATGAATAAATGAGAGTTCCTTGAGAGAAGTATCGCAGTCACGTGCGCATTTCAAAAGCATCAGGAGTGCTTACAAGGAGGGTCTGCGGAGACCCTCAGACAAGTTAGGGTAAGCGATGAGGGACCGTGAAGAGGGCACCACGGAAGCAGGGTTCTTGTAACGCTTGGAGGAGCTTTGAGGTTAAAGGGCAGTCACACCTTCCTACCTTTGTTCGTACCGTTCCCTTCACCCGGAACATAGGTCGGTTCCATTTCTCAATCGGTGGAAATCTTGATTAAGCACTTCCTCAGGGAAGTTCTCCTGCATTCACCAGCCGCAGCTTATGCTCCATCTGGCTTGATCCCGCCCCCCAACACTTCCGTGGTGACTGTAACTACAAGGACAGTGAACGTACGACTCCAGCTTTGAAAAGAGGGTTCCTGATACAGCAAACGCGTTGCAGAACCCAAGCCGCCCCTCTGAAATGGCCCAGCCACTTGGCATTCGGGTGGCCCTTGTCTCCCTTTCCTGGCTCCGCGCCCGGTCTAGGCAGGCCCAGCTCAGCTCAGCTGGGCTGCCGCCCAGTCTCCAACTCCTTCCCTGCAAACCCCTGCACCCTTCCTCCTGGCCCTGCCCAGTCCAAACTCCAGCAAAGGTGAGAGCCCTTAGGCAGGAAAAAGAAAATCTGCCAACAGCCATGCAGCTGGATTTCCTGAGGGCGACGCTGAGTGCCGTGGTCTGTGGGCTCCTGCTTCTCCTCCCGGCCTGGGGTGAGGCTCTGCGTGGGCAGCCAGGTTGGGCTCTGTCCCTTAAATTCTGCAGAGGCACAATCTGACGCTGGGGGTGAGAAGGCGCCCTGGAAGGTGGGAGCTGGTGGACTTAACTACTGCCCTGGGTGGGCCTCCTAAGGTGTGGAAGTAGTTGGAGTTGCCGTAGGCCACAGGCCCCCAGGAGAGAGACCCATATGAGGGGAGTGGGTCAGCAGCTTCTGATGAGTTATACTTGAAGACATTTCTGTCTTGTATGGGACCTGTGTCTACCAGAGGGTAGTAACAACAATAACAGTAATAACCTCCGACCACCTTTTGTGGGGCTCTAAATCTGCTGTATCCTTGGCCAGAGGGGCGCAGAAGGACAAACTGAGTACTCCTCTCCAGGAGTCCCAGCTAGGTGGCTGTTGGGTGCTATGGAGTGGATTTTGACCCCTTGCAACAGAATAGAATCGTCTTGGTTTTAATCTCTGTAGGAGCAGATCACCAAGCCTCTCTTGAGCTGGCAAGTGGGCTCGGCCCACCAACCTTTGACTAGCAGCCCTTAACACCAACCAGCGTTACTGGTTGCCATGGAGTCAATTCCAGCTGCTAGCACCTTACAGGACAGAGTAGAACTGCCCCATAGGGTTTACAAGGAGCAGTTGGTGGGTTACAACAGCCGACTTCTTGGTTAGCAACCATAGCACTTAAGGGGCCACCAGGACTCTGCGGCAAAACTTACTGATTCTAAGTAAAAGGTACGGGGCACAGAGGAGACCGAGAGCTAAGGAAACTAGAGCTGGTTTAGGAGGCTGCCTGGTCTCTTTCTTACCCCACACTGTCCTGGGGAGAGAGCACAGCTGGCACACTAAGGGCAGAGATGATTGGCATCATGCTTCCTCCATGCTTCCCAGGATACTAACTCCCAGCCCTTAGGAAAAGCTCTGGCCAAGCAGACACTGTTCAGAGAGTGTCCCCAGTTCCTCTTCCTCTCCCTCCACCTATTCTCATAACCCACAGCTCCAAAATCTACCTAGAGGTTTTCCCCACTCAGCTCTCCTCCATAGCTCACCTTCTTGGGGCTTCTGTCCGGACTGGGCTCTCAGAGGCAAAGGGGACCTCCGAAACTGGGCCATGAGGAGGGTAACAAGTGCCCAGGGCAATCTATAAATTATGCTTTGATGCTCAATTTCAAAATAAACAGAAGATGATAGCTGCCACTTGTCAGCAGAAAAAGCTTCCTGTTTCTTGTCTGGTAGTCTGAGTCAGGAGTCTTTCATATTTGTGGCACCTGCAAATGTCATTCTGCAGTTCTTGGAGGCCCCTTGAACTTGCAGGCCAGATGAGTGCCTATGTAACTGCAATCACAGGTCTGTGCTGCCTATCTGCAAAGCCACTACTAAGACAGAGGTGAGATGATTAAATGAGGATATTTATTGAGTGCCAACACACAAGAGGCAGGGGGGAATCAGCTCCTCCAGAGCTTTCTTGCCTGTATAGGCTAAGTCTGGAGGTTATATTGGTTAATTGAGTGGGGGATGCTGGTTACTGTTTTTCCCAGTCCACACAAGTAATTCTTTTTTGGGCATTATGTGAGTCAGTAGAGCCTCAGAGATGCTGTGAGGATGAATCACAGTTGTTTCTCAGGCTGTCTTAAAATGAAAGGTAAAAGGTATCCGACAACTTCCAAATTCAGTCACGTTTTCAGGTATACAGGTCCCTCTTCCCAGCTGGCAAAGTAAGCACCTCTATTTCGAAACCCAAATGTTAAACAGTAGTTCAAAATACAGAAAGGCTACTACCCTACTGGCCTCTGCTGTTGGGCCCCAGCTGTAGGTGACACTGTGTAGTATACTGCTTTTCTGCTAGAACAGTGCTCTTCCCTGAGCAGGCACTGCCTCCTGGCCTAGGAATTAGGTCTGGCTGAGGCTGCCATAAGGGTATCTCTGCCTCCCAGTGGAACAAGATGGCATCCCACACAAGCTCCCCGCCTGCCTCAGTACAGGCTACTCAATGGTGGAGGCAGAAAGAGAGGCCAAAGGTGCCAAGATGCGCAGAGTCCAAGGTCGGGCTCTCAAAATATGCCAATTTGATCTGCTGATCCCACCAGCAGTGCATCTGAGAAAGCAGTCCTGAGGTTCACAGTTCAGCCAAGGATCAGACAGAGCTATGAAACAAGAGGGCACACCAGCCCAGGACCAAGGACTAGAAGGCAGGAGGGGACAGGAAAACTGGTGTTCGGTTGAGAGACAGAGTGTTGGCATGAGATGGGGTTATTAACTAATGCCATAAAGCAATATGTGTACTAAGTGTTCAGTAAGAAACGAGTTTGTTCTTAATTCTTCCTCTAAGTACAATTTAAGAAAGAAACAAAAGATGTGTACCCGCTCCCTTAGTTTTCACCTACATGATTGCAAACTCGCTCCTTTCCCAGCACTGGGTTTTTCTACGTCCTGGGAAGGAGACCTCACCACATGTCTTCTGGTAGAGTGCTCTCACCAGTCAATGAGAGAGCTTCTTTTCAACAATGAAGTTGTTGGTAGGCTGAGACTCATAGTCACCCTGTGTACAATAGAATGGAATACTGCCTAGTCCCGTGCCGTCCTCACGTAATGATTGCTGTGTGTGAGCCCACTTGTTGCTCTTGCTGTGTCAGTCCATCTTGTTAAGGTTCTTCCTTATTTTTTTTGCTGACCTTTTACTTTTCTAAGGATAAGTTAGTTCCTTCTCCAGGGGCTGGTCCTGATAACATGTCCAAAGTACTGTAATGAAGTTTGACAACTTCAGTACTTGTCCAGAGTACTAAGATGAAGTTTCAGGACTTTATCATCTTTGGACTTGTTCAAAGACAGATTTCTTTGCTCTACTGGCATTTCATGCTGTATTCACTATTATTTGCCAGCAAGAGAATTCTTCCGTCTTCTTATTCACTGTCCAGCTTTGGCATGTATATGAGGGAATTGAAGATAGCATAGCTTGGGCAGCCACTAGCTGAATTCACTCCATGGCAATGGGTTGAGGGGCTCAGGCACACCATAGTCCACAGAGGGAGAGCTTTGCTTTTCCACACTTCAACGAGGTCCTTTGCAGCAGATCTGCCCAATGCAATATGTCTACATTCTTTGTTTTCTTGGCTGCTGCTTCAGAGGGATGAAGTAGCCACAGTGAGTTACATGGACAGACATCTGATCCCATCCAGCAAAGAGTTGTGTGTAGATAGCATGTTGCTGGGAGGCGGTTGGGCCTTTCAATTTGAAAAAAGTTGCTAAATTGCCTTTGTAGAGTCTGCGAGTGATGACTGAATTACTCTGGCCTCCCCCACACCAAGGAGCTTTAAACCTGTTATCTAATGGTGTCTTATCAAACTTGTTATCTGATAGGTGAAAAGTACTTCTGCTTAGCTCCTATCAAGTCCGTTCTGGTAGGGGAAAGGTAGTAGCTCTGTGAGGCTTTTTACTTATTACTTTTTATTATGGACACAGACTCAGGTATAACACACCCAATGTTTCCGTCACCACCTCCAGCAGTTATTAAGCCTCATTCCAGCCTGTTCTGTCAGGGCTCCAGTACTTCACAGTAATACAGTGTCTATATGTCATCAAGAATCTGCTTAGAGGTTGTTATTTCCCTTATCGTCTTGAAATTGTTATTGTAGAGGTTTTTTTAAAGCAGACTTTTCCAAATCTATTGTACTATTTTGCATTCCCACCAGCAATGTATGAGGATTCCAATTTCTCCACATCCTCACCAAAACTTGTTGTTATCTGCCTCTCTTTTATTTTCCTTGTGTCTTTGTCATTATCATGTTGAAGAAACCAGCTTATTTGCTCTGTAGAGCATCCCACAGTTGGGATTTTGCTGATTGCATCCCTGTGTTGTCTGATATCTTGTATTCCCTGTAAGCTTGTGTTTCTATTCCAGAAGCTTGATAAAATTAGACTTTGTGTTTAATTTTCCTTCGGCAAGACTACTGTGTATGTGATACCGTTGTCTGATTGTCCTGCTTCTTGTGGCAACATCAGTCTTTGACATCACAGTCAGATCCCACTGTGCATTTCTGTCAGTGTGAGTGAGGTGAACATCTTCTCATTTCTTTGGAGCCAGTATTTGTACTGCTTATCTGACTGAACATACTCTTCCAGTGTTATGTTTTCTAGTGGGTGGCTAGTGTATTCCTTATTAATTCGTAGAAACTCTATCTATTAAGAATGTTGGCTGTTCCCTGTCAGGTGACCTCGAATCAGTTCCTCCTCTGATCCCCATGGCAGGGCAGACTGCCACTTCCTAGTTCTAGCTATAGCTGCCCTTTTGTACCTGTCCCCACTGATATCACCCCTTGGTGGTAGGATGTCTTCTTTATTTCCTGCCACTTAGAGAATGAGATCCCTGAGGACAGGAACCATGTGTGTCCAATTCCCAGTTTCCCAGTTGTCTCAGAAGACCAGCACACAGTTATCTTAAAGGATGTTACTAACCAAAGCACATAAGACCATTTCTTTGTTGCTAATGGGGCTGAGTCAGGGTGTCAAGCGCCAAGGAGCCTCTCTGAGCAGGTGGGAGATTCTGGGGGCCAATGACACCAGATGGATTAAAAATAGGGGAGGAATCACATGCTGGACATTTGTAATATGCATCTTTCTACATCAGGAGCCCTTGAACTAAACTGTAAATAGACAGGAGCCAGCAATCCCAATAGCTGACTGCACAGACCCCACCCTGATGTCCATCTCTCTGCCCACAGGAGAGGACTCGGCCAGCCCCATCCGGACCACGCACGCGGGGCAGGTGCAGGGGAGCGTCGTCCAGTGAAGGGGACTGAAGTGGGAGTCCACACCTTCCTGGGAATCCCCTTTGCCAAGCCACCCCTGGGGCCGCTGCGGTTTGCACCCCCTGAGCCTCCTGAGCCATGGAGTGGTGTGAGGGATGGGACGTCCCATCCGGCCATGTAAGCTCTCCTCTAGGGGTTCAGGGAACGCCAGGCCACACAGTGGGAGGTACTGAGAACTGTGGGTCAGGATGCAGTTGTCATCTAATTTGAACCCCTACAACTACTTGCATGGATTTTTGCCACACACAACCCCCCGCCCCGTTCCCAGATACTTGCTGAGGGACGGAGTCCAGCCTCTTGACTCAGAGCCTGGCGTCTAAAGGAATTGAACGCCAGTTACTGAAGGAATGAGTAAAGAGATACATCTCCTGTCCTTCTGAGTAAAAGACCACTGCTGACAGCTGTCTCTGGAGCAGCACAGACTGTGAACGTTATAGGAACCCCTGACTCGAGTAGCAAATACCTCAGATGCCTGAGGACAGCAGCAGAGGTGACTCCCTGGTTATCTGCACTTTCATTGTCATAACCAGCCAGGCCAGATGCCACTAGCAAAGAGTCATGTATATGTGTGTGTTCTTAGAACGGGAAATTACAGGACTCGTGAGGGTCCCTGAAAGTCTTGTCTTGACATGGGGATATTCTACTGCCCTTATCAAAAGAAATGAACAACAGTTCATTCACCCAGCACAGGTATGTAGGCTAGTTCACGGGTATGCAGGCTAGTTTGTAGTACAAGCGCACCTGTTGCAGGGATATGTTGGGGGATGTCAGCACATGCAACCAGTGATTTTCCCAGACCAGTAAGAGTCTGCAGCCTTGGGAGGAGTGGTGTACAAGATCCTGAGCAACCACAGAGTCTCTGTGGAAGACGAGGCTCCATCCCGACTTTTCGAGAGCCTGTGATCCATAACTAGCTGGGAAGGGACTTGAGGAAAAGACCCTGTGTGAGCAGGATATTGAAGAGGGAAGAGGGGGCTGATGTTGGCTGGGAGCATATCGGAGGCCAGGGTCTCATTCTAGCCACAGCACAGTTCTAGGACCAACTATTTGCCATGGCCAACTGATGTCTGCAGGATTATGATACAATGGAAAAGATGTTTCAGATTCTACAGAATGTAACTCTGCCCTTCACCCAAGTGTCTGAAGACTGCCTCTACCTCAATGTCTACACGCCTGCCCACAACCATGAGGGTGCCAATTTACCTGTGAGTGGTGGCCATGGCTGACTGAGGTGTGGGAGGAAACTGTTTCTGCAAGCGAATTAGAAGGGCAAGGTCAGACTGAGCCCACTCAGCACAGACCCTGTTGGGAAGGCTGTCACCAAGGAGCCACCAATTTGATCATAAGGCTCAAGAGTGCGTCCTACCCAGGGTAGGCACTGGGCCCCGAGTACAGGGTCACAGACTTCCAGCTGCTCTTCAAGAGGCTATGGCTTTGGGATATACCTGGAACTTAACCAACCTGTACCCAGGAAACCCTCAGTACTCTGATGGCTGCACTTTGAGGTCACCAGAGACCCCAGCCATGGGTTAGCTGTAGGGCCACGTTTAATGCATGTGCATTTGAGACAGTCAGTAAGACACTCCTTTCATTCCTTCTTGGAAAGGGCTCTGAGAGCAATCGGGGCAGACTTTGATACATGGAGCAGGCCCTGAAGCATGGGAGACCTGGTTTTCCTGAGTGAAGTCGGGTCCCACTTGGCCCAGGTCATGAACATGCTACCCTGTCATGCTGGAGTTTTGCTTATGTGGGTCGTAGACAAAATCAAATTTGTGATTAGTGGAGGTCAAAGCCCTTGTAGAGTTTAGACTGGGTTGGAGCCGTGGAGTACCCATGCCTCAATTTACTCAGGTGCTCGTGTGGATCCACGGCGGTGGGTTCGTATCTGGCATGGCCTCTATGTATGATAGCTCTGCCCTGGCGGCCTTCGAGCATGTGGTCGTGGTCACTATCCAGTACCGCCTGGGTATCCTGGGCTTCTTCAGGTGAGGCCGGGGCTGGGCTGGGGATTGTGGCTGAGCAGAGCCAGGACAGCCTTGTGATCCCTGTTCCTGTCACCTCTCAGCACTGGAGACCAGCATGCAAGTGGCAACTGGGGCTACCTGGACCAAGTGGCTGCACTGCGCTGGGTCCAGCAGAACATTGCCCACTTTGGAGGCGACCCTGGCCGTGTCACCATTTTTGGCGAGTCTGCAGGTGGCATAAGTGTATCCTTGCATGTCCTGTCCCCATGTCCAAAGGACTCTTCCATCGTGCCATTATGGAGAGTGGCGTGGCCATACTGTCTGGCTTAGTTACGACCTCATCTGATGCAGTCTCCACAGTGAGTGTCCCAATCATGGGAAGGCCACACCTGCTGCCTCATCCCTTCCCTCTCAGAACCTCCATTATTCCATTTGTTAAATAGGGATAATGAGGACTTCCCCGCCATCTGGGTGCTTTCAGAATTGCCACCTATTCAGGGACTACTGAGAGTTTCAAGGATTATAGAGGCTGAGTAGGTTCTGTGGGCCACAAAGCTGATGGCTGGAGGGCCCCACTGTGGGCAGGTAGATGGCCCCTTGGCTGAGAACACCTAGTGTGAGGGACGTTGAAACAATTTTGAAACCACAGGAGTCCACACACAATACCCTAGGAGGTTTGGTGTGTACCTGTTCCCATTAGGGGCCACTGGCAAACCTCCTTCCCCTGCCTTGAAGGATGAGTCAGACCTTTCCTGGTGCCTTTCCAGATGGAAGCTAAGTTGTTGAGCTGTGGCCAGGGGGACTCAGAAGCCCTGGTGAGCTGTCTGCGGGGCAAGAGTGAAGAGGAGATTCTGGCCATCAACAAGGTGGGGCTGGATGAGCTGAGACTGCAGAGGTGGGGGATGTGTGGAGCAGGGAGGCCTCAGTGCCCTTGATATACATCCCAGAAAAGTTCCTCCATTTCTATGTCTTGATGTCCTCGGAGTCCCAGGTGGGAATTCCACAGGAAGTGCACCCCATCTGGTGGACATCCCAGTGTGGGTGTGAGCATCCTGGGAAGAGTTACAGCGGTGTGGGAGGTACCTGCAGGCATCAGAAAACGTCACAAGCCTTCTGTCGGCAGTCAGCCTTGTTCCCTGACCTTACCTGATACTCAGGCCTTGAAGATCATCGCAGGAGTGGTGGACGGGGCCTTCCTACCCAGGCACCCCCAGGAGTTGCTGGTCTTGGATGACTTCCAACCTGTTCCTAGCATCATCGGAGTGAACAATGATGAGTACAGCTGGGATGTCCCCAAGGTGAGTTCAGCCCCAAATCCCCAGATGCCAGATGCTGGAGGACCCCATCTGGTGGGGTGACCACAGGGTTCAGTAGCCATCCCACCCCAAACTCAAGACTTCCCTCTAACCCCACCGGTCGTCTCCCTCCTTCCTCCCCCCCCCTCAGTTCATGGGCATATCTGACAGTCAGGAAATGGACAGAGACACCATGCAGAGTGCCATGCAGAAAGTGTCTGCAATGATGGTGAGGTTCCTGGGCCCGGCCCAAAGGGAAGCGGCTCCTATCCCATCCTATCAGATATCCTGTCCATGAAGCACTCCCCATTAGCAAATGCATCTGTGTCTGTAGGGTCACCCCAGAGCTTGGTGCCTTCCCCCATTCCGTGTCCCACCCCAGGACCCACCTCCTCTGTCCTGATGCTGCCTCCCTGCTCTGGCAGCCTGGCTCACCTGACTCTTCCTGACCCACCTGGGATAGATGGTGCCTCCGGAGATTGGTGACCTGATGGTGGAGGAGTACATAGGAAACAGTACTAACTCCCAGACCATCCAAGCCCAGTTCCATGAGATGATGGCGGACTTCATGTTTGTGATTCCGGCCCTCCAAGTAGCCAAATTTCAGTGTGAGTACATCCGTAAGCAAGGATTTACTGGGAAGGGGATTGCTCAGAGCTGTGGATCCCAGGTAAAGTTTAGTCTAAGAGACAGAGATTCTCTCCATTTGACAGATAGGGAAACTAGATTCAGTGACTGCAGTGACTTGCCTTAGATCCCACAGCTAGAAAATCCAAGATCAGAATTTGCATCGAGGCCTTTCCCAGTGCCCCTGCTCCAACAGGAGGCTCTCCAACACCGTTTTCTAGGTTCCAGCCTGCCCTCAACTTAGATATCTCCTCACCATGGGTGACTCAAGAAAGCTCCAGAAGAGGGGCTGCCATGTCACTATCTGCTCACCCACCCCCAGGTTCCCATGCCCCTGTCTACTTCTATGAGTTCCAGCATCAGCCCAGCTTCTTAAAGGACATCAGACCACCGTATGTGAAGGCAGACCATGGTGATGAACTTTTCTTTGTCTTCAGATCCCTCCCGTGGAAGAGCTACTGTGAGTCTTCCTGGGTGCGGTCCCTGTGAAGTTCCGTATTCCCCAAGGGAAAGAATGCAACCATGACTGGGCAACCTAGGAGTGACTCCCCTAACTGTACAGATGCAGAAACTGAGGCTGAGGGAGAAGACAGGATTTATGGACTAAGATCTTACAGCTTAAATGACTAAGCCACAATTGTATTCCAAGACTCTGTGGACGCAGGGCCTGTGCTCCCTCCAGCCCTCGCTCTGCTTGTGTACAACAGGGCTATTTCAAAGGTATGTTTGTGTCTTAAAAGATGTTCCAGTGTAAGCTGGAAGAAAAAGACTTTGTGAGCCAGAAATGAGCCCAGTGTTGGGGCAGCCAGAGCTGGGCTGGGTTTCGGAGGTTGGGGAGACAAGGGCCTGACTCCCTAGTGCTGTGGAGAACAGACACAGAGCCAGGTCTGGGGAGGGGAAGGGTGTTGCAGATGCAGCGCCTTGGTTCCAGGGGAAGGTTACTCTTGGGCTGGTGACTGTGGTCGGGTGAGCCACATGGATGAACTGGCAGCGAGACCAACCATTGCTCCTGACCAGACATTTGTCCTCTCTGTAGTTGAAGTCACTGAGGAGGAGGAGCTGCTCAGCAGGAGGATGATGAAGTACTGGGCTAACTTTGCTCAAAATGGGTGAGAGGATGCACCCCCACCTGAGACGCCCTGTGGGCTTGTACCCATCTATGGCTCCCTTTGTCTGTGGTGTCCCCATTAGCACACGTGTATCCCTAACTGCATGACAGCCTCTTCCTCAGCACAGGGACAGAGAGGGTTGTCACGGGTGCTGGGTACTTGTGCCATTGCCCGGGGACCTGGAGAGTGTCAGAGTGCTTTTTTACAACCAGAGCCTCACCAGATTGTCCTGCCCCTCATGGAGATGACACCCTAGTGGGCTGTAGTTTCTTTCCTTTATCTGAAAACCTTCACCCATCGTTGATCAAGCCTGCCTGGCCAGCTCAGTCACAGTTTTGACTGACCGCAGTCAGGGTGTCTGGGGCTAGGGTCAGTAGAGCTCACAGTGATCCTTGTACCCTCCCCTCTGGTCTACAGGAACCCCAATGGTGAGGGTTTGCCTCGCTGGCCCATGTTTGACCAGGAGGAGCAATACCTGCAGCTGAACCCACGGCCCACAGTAGGCCGGGCCCTAAAGGCCCACAGGTTCCAGTTCTGGACAAAGACCCTGCCCCAGAAGATCCAGGCACTAACGGAGGCCAAGGAGAAGCACACAGAGCTCTAGTTCCATGGGCCTAGGGTTGGAGGATGGGCTGGTGAGCAGCTAGTTTCCCTGATGTGCTCACACACAAGGAGCCAGGAGTTACTTCTGTATCCACAGATGTTCTTTCCTTCTTCAGACCATCCTTTCAGCAAACATTTACTAAGAGCCTCTGCATGCAGTGAGCCACCAAGCCTGCTCTGGATCCTCTCCCTGCAACCCCACCAGGCCTTGGCCACCATCCTCCCTTCCTCCCCTCCCCCCTTGCCCTGCCTTGTCTGCTCCAAGCCTCTAGACCTTTCGGTGCCTTAGGGGAGGATGCTCCTGGTAATGCTGCCCACCCCAGAACTTCTCAGCCAGTCTCACATGTTCTGGTATCTGTAAGTGGTCAACAGGAATTGAAATACCCAGTGTTCTTCAAGCTCTGAGATCTGAGTCACAAAGGCCAGTTAAGACTGTGAAACTCACTTTCCCAACTCTTGCCCCCATAAATTAAATGCCTTCTATACTTGACATTCAAAACAACCTGCCCACCACTTATATATGTCTGGCAGAGGTGAGAGACTCCATGTTGGTGAGAAGCAGCCCTGGGCTTGTCTGTGGGCCTCTGGAGCCTGGGTGGGCCACAAGTGACCAGGAAAGGCAGACAAAGCCTTCAGTCACCTGCTTACAGAAGTTTGCTTTTACTCTCAAGCAGTTCTGTGGTCATCACAGGACTCAGACACATGATTGGAGCACACAGTAAAGGTATTTATCTGTGGGATGTTTTCCTGGAAGTGGTATGAAGGGGTCAGAAGGCCCTGGCATACTGAAGAGAGCCCTGCCCCACAGATCTTTCTGAGGGCCTCTCTGTCCAAGCTCTCCCCTTGTTTTTCAGAATTCCCCTTGCCTAATTCCCAACCGCATGAGCAACCCCTGCTCACTGTGGGCATCCACACTACTATTCCTAAACTGCCTCCCTCCCACTTCATGACCCCAATTCTTTTTCTTTTTTTAAAAAGATCTTGTGTTAGTCAGCTGATACTGCTTTCACAGAAATACTACAAGTGGATGTCCTTAAAAAGAAAAATTTTGTCACAGTTCAGTAGGTAAGAATCAAAATTCAGGGGGGCAGAGTCAAGATGGCAGACTAAGCACACGTCTTCCTATATCCCTCTGGAAACCAAGACCGAATTCATGATCAAACGGAGCCTTCTGATCACCTAATCAACCCCAGGTCACGGCACAGGGCTGTTAATTTGGACTTCATACCACTGAGTGAAAAACTTCCTCTCTTTTGCTGATTCCTGCTCCTGGCTAGCCCTGGCTCTCACAGACTGAAGGTAAATGCACCATTTTGACTTTTTTTTTTCTCTGTCCTGGCCAGCGGGCAGAGCTGGGTCTTGCCTAGCAGCTAGACTCAGATGCGCTGCTGGGGGGATAGGCAGGTGAAATTCCCATGTTTTGAGAGCCAGGCTTAGGGCTCTGTTAATCTAGCCACGTTGGGCCTGTCGTTTTATCTCTGCCACAGTGGGGTTTATACAGAATTTCACAGTCAGTGTGCGGGGCGCCATGTTGGGTATGGAGATTTTAGCAGGACCTAATTCTTAGCCTGGGAGCCAGCGCCTGCAAACAGGACAGTGCTTCTGTGACACAAAAACAGTAATTTACACAGTGCCACCTACGTTGGCGGCCCTGCAACAGAAGCAGAGGAATCACTACCTCTCAGCACCTATAGCCCCTCTATCTACTGCCTGTGTAGAGGATGCCATCCTGGATACAGTGGCCACAGCTGGACCTAATTCTTAGCTTGGGAGCCAGAACCTGCCCACAGGAGAGCGCTTTTCTACCAGAAAAGGAGTACTCTACACAGTGTCACCTAAGGCTATACCCTGACAGCAGAGGCCAACAGGGCAGTAGCATTGCTGTATTCTGAACTCGTTTGTATCATCTGGGGTTGGATATAGAGGTGCTTACTTTGCCAGTTGAGAAGAGGAACCTCTATACCTGAAAACCTGACTGACTTGGGAAATGGTCAGATACCTTCTGCTTTCCATTTTAAAACAGCCTAGAGAAACATCTGCCATCCATCCTCACAGTATGTCTTCCAGCCTCTACTTACTCACATGGGACCCAAAAAGCAAAAGACACTTGTGGCATACAAGAAATCACCCATGGCTTCAGAAGGCTCCCAAACAAAGCAACCAAGGAACTTTCCAGATGAAGAAACTTTTATGAAAGCATCAGAGAGTACCAAATGATTATATACAGAACCCTTCTACACCTTATACTAAATGCAGCAGAACAAAATGAAAAATTAAGCAAGCTATTCGATCTGATGGAACACTAGTACTCTGAAATTCAAGAGATCAAGAACAAAATCAAAGACATAGAAACTTCCATGAAAACCCAAGAAAACAGAATGGAACAAATGGAAAAAAAGAATTTCTGACTTGGAAGACAGAGCTACTGATGCCAGCATCTATGAGCAGAAATCAGAAAAAAGAAACAAGAAAAATGAAGAAACATTAAGAAGCATGTGGGACTCTATTAAGAAGATTAATTGGAGTCCCTGAACAGGGTGAGACATCTGAGAACACAGAGAGTATCTTTGCTGAGCTGTTGAAAGAAAACTTCCCAGAAATCATGAAGGAAGAGAATATGGACATCTCAGATGCATATCGTACACCACCCAATATAGATCTCAAAAGAAAGACTCCAAGACATACTATAATCAAGCTTAACAAAATGAAACATAAGCAGACTCTTAAAGGCAGCAAGACTCAAAGCAAAGCTAACATTCAGAGGGAAACCCTGTAGAATCTCATCAGATTTCTCAGCAGAAACCATGCTGGCATAGAGACAGTAGCACGACACATTCAAAGCCTTGAAGGAGAAGAAGTTCCAACCAGGAATTATATATCCTGCAAAACTAACTTTGAAATACAAAAATGAAATTAAGACATTCCCAGATAAACAGAAACTCAGCGACTTTGTAAAAACCAAACCAAAACTACAAGAAATACTGAAAGAAGTTCTTGGCTCTGGCTTAGAAGAATGAAACCACTAACTTTATATTTTAGAATGAGACACTACTCACAACTCTACTCAGTTAGGGAAGGCTCCAAAGTCAATCACAGCTTTAATACAGAAAGAAGCAATCCAGTGATCATCATGAAAACTATGGTGCCATCATATTAAAAAGTGGGATGTACTACAGTCGTAATAGTCCTTCCAGATGGAGAGGAAGAGGACAAGACTGATAATAATTAAAGTTGGATTTATATATAGTTTATTAGGGGGGATCATGGGGCAGCTGTAAAGCACAACAAAGATGTATCATACCATTTCAAGAAATCTAACACAGGAGTCTCAAAAACTACAAAACCAGCTCTGAAAAAGGTGAAAAATCAACTCACAAAAAAGAATGTCCCAGAATAGAGTAATAAGAACATCAGAGAAAACATCAACACAAAAATAAACATATCACAATGGCAGCAGTGAACACATACCTATCAATAATTACATTGAATGTGAATGGACTGCATGCTCCAGTAAAGAGACATTGAGTGACATCCTGGATCAAAAGACATGACCCATCCATATGTTGTCTAGAAGAAACTCACTTGAGACCTAAAGATAGGAACAAAATGAAAATTAAAGGACGGAAGAATATATATCAAACTAACAATGAACAAAGAAGAGCAAGGGTGGCAATTCTAATCTCAGACAAAATCAATTTTAATGTCAAATCCACCATCGTGGACAAAGATGGATGCTATTAATTGCTGAAAGGTTCAGTACACAAGCAAGACTTAGCTATATTAAATATTTATGCACCTAATGTCAGAGCACCTAAATATGTCAAAGAAACACTGACTACACTCAAAAGTGAGCTAGATGACTCCACAATAATAGTGGGAGACTTCAACACTCCACTCTCAATACTGGACAGATCATCTAGAAAAAAGCTCAGTAAAGACACAGAAGACCTCGTTGCCACAATTACCCAACTAAACCTCACTGATCTATACAGAACTTTCCACCCATCAGCAGACAACTACACCTTCTTCTCCAGTGCACATGGAACATTCTCTAGAATTGACCATGTGTTAGGGCATAATGCAATGCTCAGCAAAATCCATACCATTGAATTACTGCAAAGCATCTTCTCAGATCATAAAGCCATAAAACTTGAAATCAATAGCAGAACACACATAGTTAGAAAGTGGAACTCTTGGAAACTGAACAACATCTTGCTCAAAAAAACGTGGGTTATAGAAGAAATCAAGGATCAAATAAAGAAATTCATGGATTCCAATGACAACAAAAGCACTTCCTACCAGAACCTATGGGATACAGCCAAAGCAGTGCTCAGAGGTCTGTTTGTCTCCATAAATGCACACATCTGGAAGAAATAAAGTAACCAGATCAAGGAACTAACCCTACAGCTTGAACAAGTAGAAAGAGAACAACAGAGGAACCCCTCAGGCACCAGGAGAAACCAGATCATAAAGATTAGAGCAGAGCTAAATGAATTAGAGAACAGAAAAACAACTGAAAAAACTGAAAGGACCAAAAGCTGGTTTTTTGAAAGGATCAACAAAATTGATAAACCACTGGCTAAACTTACTAAAGAAAAGCAGGAAAGGAAACAAATAACCCAAGTTAGAATTGAGAGGGGAGTTGTCACCACACATCCAACAGAAATGAAAAATATCAGAACAGAATACTATGAAAGACTGTACTCTACCAGGAAATGGACAAATTCCTTGACTCATACCACCTACTCAAATCATCACAACATGAAGCAGAACAACTTAATAAACCCATCACAAAGGAAGAGATTGAAACAGTCATCAAAACACTGCCAACCAAAAAAAAAAACCTGGGCCCAGATGGCTTCACTAAAGAATTCTACCAAGCATTTAGAGAAGAGTTATCTCCAATACTACTGAGACTATTCCACAGTATAGAAAGGGATGGAGTACTCCCAAACTCATTCTATGAAGGCAGCATAACCCTGATACCAAAGCCAGGGAAAGACCCAACAAAGAAGGAGAACTACAGAACGATGTCACTCATGAGTCTAGATGCAAAAATCTTCAACAAAATTCTTGCCAATAGAATACAACAACATATCAAGAAAATAGTCCATCCTGACCAAGTGGGATTCATACCAGGGATGCAAGGCTGGTTCAACATCAGAAAAACAATTAATGTGATCAACCACATAAATAACACAAAAGACAAGAATCACCTGATTTTGTCCATTGATGACAAAAAGGCATTTGATAAAGTCCAACACCCATTCATGGTAAAATCTCTTAGCAAAATAGGCATAGATGGCAAATTCCTCAACACAATAAGGTCCACTTATATAAAGCCAATTGCCGACGTCATCCTGAATGGAGAGAGACTGAAAGACTTTCCCTTGAGAAAAGGAACTAGACAAGGATGCCCACTCTCACCTCTCCTATTCAACATCGTACTTGAAGTTCTAGCCAGAGCAATTAGACAAGACCAAAAATAAAGGGCATCTGCATCCGCAAAGAAGAAGTTAAAAACTCCCTGTTTGCAGATGATATGATTGTATATGCAGAGAATCTCAAGGACTCTATAAGTAAACTACTCAAACTAATAGAAGAGTTCAGCAAAGTCTCAGGATACAAGATAAATATAAGTAAATCAGTAGGATTCCTTTATACCAACAACGAGACTGTTAAGGAAGAAATTATGAAATCAATACCATTTACAATAGCCCCTCAGAAGATAAAGTACCTAGGAATTAATCTACCCAGAGAAATAATAGACCTTCACAAAGAGAACGACAAGCCCTTTCTACAGGAAACTAAGAGACACTTAGAGAAATGGAAAAACCTACCCTGCTCATGGATAGGAAGACTTAACATTGTGAAAATGTCTATTTTACCAAAGCAATCTACTTATATAGTGCAATCCCAATACAAGTTCCAGCGTCATTTTTTAATGAGATGGAGAAACAAATCACGAGTTTTGTTTGGAAAGGGAAGCAGCCCCGGATAAATAAGGTCCTACTAAAGAAGAAGAACACATGAGGAGGCCTCTCGTTACCCGACCTTACAACATACTACACTGCCACAGTGGTGAAAACAGCCTGGTACTGGTACAAGAACAGACAGATCAATTAATGGAACAGAATTGAGACCCCAGAGATGACACCATCTGCCTATGAACAGTTGATATTCGACAGAGGCCCTAAGACATTATACTGGGGTAAAAACAGTCTCTTCAACAAATGGTGCTGGCAAAACTGGATATCCATCTGCAATAAACTGAATCAAGATCCGTATCTTATAACTTATACAAAAACCAACTTCAACTGGATAAAAGACCTAAATATCAAACCTAAAATGATAAAGCTCATCCAAGAAAAGGTAGGAATAACAATGGAAGTTTTAATACGCAATGTGGACAGACTCCTAAATCTGTCAAACAAACCACAATCAACAGAAGAGAAAATAGATAAATGGGAACTATTAAGAATCAAACACTTTTGCTCATCCAGAGACTTTATTAATAGAATTAAAAGAACACCTACAGAATGGGAAGAAATATTTGGCAACTTTATATCAGACTGATGCCTGATCTCCATAATCTATAAGATACTACAAAATATCAATAAGAAGATAAATAATCCAATTAAGGGATGGGCAAAGGAGATGGACAGACATTTCCCTAAAGACAAGATCCAGGCAGCCAAAAAACACATGCGGTCATGTTCACGATCTTTAGTTATTAAAGAAATTCAAATCAAGACGACAATGAGATACCATCTCACCCCAACAAGATTGGCCATGATCCAAAAAACACAAACAACAAATGCTGGAGAGGCTGTGGAGAAAATGGAACCCTCCCACACTGTTGGTGGGGTTGCAGAATGGTCCAACCTCTTTGGAAAGCAATCTGGCGCTTCCTTAAAAGATTGGATATTGATATACCATTTGACCCAGTGATTCCACTACTTGGAATATATCCTACAAAATCAAGGCCTTTCACACTAACAGACACATGCACAAGAATGTTTATCACAGCACAGTCCACGATAGCAAAAAGATGGAATCAACCCAGATGCCCAACAACAGAAGAATGGATAGGTAAACTATGGTACATATACTCAATGGAGCACTATGCAATGATAAAGAATAACCATGATTCCAGGAAACACCTCATAACCTGGTTTCAACTGGAAGACATTATGTTGAGTGAAAGTAGTCAGCGACAAAAGGACAAATATTGTATGAGACTTCTATGATAAGATCTCAAAAACAGACTTGTGTATAGGAGAAAAGACTCTGACAGCTGCAAGGGAGGGGATGCGGGAGGGCAAGGGGGAGGGTTTAGATTACATAGTTGCTAAAAATCTGGTTGGGAGAAATTGGTGATAGCACACATTAGAAACGAACAACATTAAGTGGACTTCAGCATAACTTGAGTACTCCTTCCATCTCAACTCTATATTGCAAGGACAGAGTAGCTGGGGCAGGGGGCACGGGACCATGCTCATAGGGGAAATCGAGGCCAATGGGCACAACTAGCGTTTTGCTAAGAGGGCTCTCTGCATCCCACATTGGTGAGTGGCATCTGGGGTCTTAAAAGCTGCCAAGCTGTCATCCGAGGACACAGCAAATGGTGCCAACTGTGCAGGAACGGATGTTCGCCGAGGACCAAAATGACATGGGGTAAAGACAACCCAGAAGATAGATAGACCCACATGTGGGTGCCTACATTGACTTGGAACCAGAAGAACCAGATGGCCACCACCAGTGATAGCCACGATGGAGCTCACTAGGTTGAGTCTCACTGGTACCACAAGAATAAAAAGGAGTGCATCCTGAGATCTCCACTAAATGACCTCAATTGATGGTCCAGTGGTTTCGGGGTTGCCCTGGGAGTATCGCCCCTGGCCCTGATGCTGCCCTCGCCGATAAATCATAACGAAGATCCACTCTTCGTGCAGAGTGACCATATATTGTATGCACTTTATGGTTCTATACATCTATAGGATATCAGCCTGCTGACCTCTGGTTGGAGGAAGGTGAGTGGTTGGAGAGGAGGGGAAAGGAGACTGTTGGGAGGAAGAGACATATATGGAGGAGAGAGGAATAGTGTGCTGTCACCGGGCAGGGAGAGCAGTGGAAGCTGCATATAGCTGGACATGTAAATTTATACGGGAATGTATATTTTCACTCAATCATATCAAATAAAAAAAATAAAAAAGAATCAAAATTCAATCTGAGGCATTATCACAGATTGGCAGGCTAAGAGTCCAAATTCATGATAAGAGCTTCTCGATGCAGAAACCTCAGGTCCGAAGGATGCGCTCTATTCTCAAGGTTACTTTCTTGGTGGTATGAGGTTCCCAACATTTTGCTCCCTTACCTTTCTTCTCTCTCAAGAGATGACCTCAACACAATCCAAGCCTGTAGAATGAGCCCTGAATTAACAATACAGCTGCTGCCCATTCTCTCTCATTACCATCATAGAAGGTGCCTTCACAACACGTGGAGAAATCACACCATACTGGGACTCAGTGCTGAGCCAAACTGATACATGTATATTCTGGCGGAGACAGAATGCAACCCATGACAGATCCTCTTATATTTTCTCTCAGGACACACAAGTACAGAACTGTGTTCCATCTGCCTTTATTCCACCAAAACTCTTTTTCTCCCTTGTTAGGATGCTGTATCTTTTGTCCTATAAACCTCAGAATTTTCCCTGCCTCTGACCAACCTTCCCTCTGTGGTCATCAGTTTTCCCACAGGGAAAGTCCCTCTTCTCTTTGTCTACTGCATTAAGTCGAAACATACACCCTGGAAGTTAGATAAACAACCACAACTCAGTGCCGACAAGTCAATTCTGACTCACAGAGACCCTGTAGGACAGAGGAAAACTGCTCTCTGACTTTCCAAGAAAGATTCCTGGGTTGCCTACTCTGGCCACCAGAAGGCAGACTAGGATAAACTGCAGGCCGGGCTGCTTGACCCGAGAGCTGCTTTCCTTTCAAAGACGAGCAGCTGGTGCATCTTCCTTCCATTACTGCCTGCAATCATTGATGAAGCACCCACACTTTATCTTTTTCAGTTCTGCAGGTGTACAGAATACTTTCCAACAATGGGGTGCTGGAACTTTTTCAAAGACTTCTCAGCCACCAGCTATTTTTAAACAGCTTTATTGTGGAATAAATGACATACAATTAAAGCCACCCATTCTAGGTGTACAGTTTGATAAATTTGGGTACATGGATACAGATATACAACCACGACAAGTTTTAGAATGGTTCTATGGCTCCAAAGAGTTGCCTTGGGCTCCGTTGTCGTCAATACCTGCCCCGCTCCTGGCCCAAGACAAACACAGCATTGCTTTTTCTTGCTATCATTTGCCTTTTCTAGAATGTCATAGTGATGGAGTAATCTGTGACTGGCTTTTACTAAGCATGTTCAACCAGTTCTTTCCTTTTATTGAAGAATGGGATGTCACTGAACAGATAAGCTACACTGTGTTTAATCATTCACCAGCTGATGGACATTTGAGACATTTTAGTTGGAGGGCTATTTTGAATAAAGCTCCTATTACTATTTTCCGATAGGTTTTTCTGTGAACATATGTTTTCATTTCTTTTGAGTAAATACCTAAGAGTGGAATTCCTGGTCATGGACAAGTGCAAGGCTAACCCACCTCTTCCAAACTGGCTATACCACTTTGCACCCCTATCATCCATGTACGACAGTTCCATTTAGTACATTCTGTAAAAACGGCACGGGTCAGACCTCATCCGACCTCACAAGGGGGAGGACAGAATCATTGTCTGCATCAGCCCAAAGCTGATTCCTATACGGTGGAGGTCAAACATAGCCCCTCTTCAACCTTTTTATGAGCTCTGACACCAGCTGTCCCTACCACACCATTCACTGCTGGGTTTGCATGTCCATTCATTTGTTGAAAGACACTTCGGTTGTTTCCATCTTTTGGCTACCAAGAATAAAGCTGCAAGGAACATTGGTGTATATGTCCATTTAAGCCCCTGCTTTCTTTTGGTTATACCTAGGAATGGAATTGCTGCCCCACACAGTGCTTAAAGAGCTTGGCTGCTAGCCAGAAGGTCGGCAGTTCAAATCCACTAGCTGCTCCTTGGCAATCTATGGCGCATTTGTCCTACAGGGTTGCTGTAGAAGCCCTGGCAGCACAGTGGTTAGGAGCTTCTGCCAGCTACAGCTGCTGACAGATGGTTTGAATCCATCAGCCACTCCTTGGAAACCCTGTGGAGCAGTGATGCTCTGTCCTACAGGTCCCGGACTTGGAACAGACTCCACAGCAATGGGTTTACGGTCATTTTGTGCTTAGGTTTGAGGGATCTCCATACTCTTTTCCACGGGGGCTATATCATTGTACACTCCCACAGCAAGGCCCA
Organism: Heterohyrax brucei; assembly: GCA_028571685.1. Classification (NCBI taxonomy): domain Eukaryota; kingdom Metazoa; phylum Chordata; class Mammalia; order Hyracoidea; family Procaviidae; genus Heterohyrax; species Heterohyrax brucei. The sequence goes on along the minus strand of CM053161.1, from coordinate 56,264,315 downwards.
AAGGTACCCATTTCTCCACATTGCTGCAAACACATGCATTTTTCTGTTTAATAATACAGGGCAAGTCTTCGTAACACCCCACCTACCTGCTGAGAAAGAAAAGGAGGCAGGGAATCATGCCACAGGACTCTTCCTAAGTGGCTGAACCAAAATCTAAGTCCCATGGCATGTTCTCTTCACCAACAGTGCCAGCGGAAGACAGGCCCTAGACCCAAGTACATCACTTCACAGTGCTGAGCTGGGGTGACACACATCTCTGGGGGCTGATGAAGAAGGTGTCTTGTGTGTCTTTCAGTGGAGAAATCTGATGTTATTGCCTTGACCAGGTGACTAGACTATGCATCATCGATGGGGGGACAGGCTGGCATCACACAACTATAAGGAGATGCTAAAAGATACCCACAACCCCAGACAGGTTTCTCATAAAATAAAAAACCCTGAACTCAATCACGCTTTTAGAGCAATTTCCAGTTTACGGGAAACACTGAGGACAAAGTGCTAGAAAGACAAAAAAGGTAAGAGTGGCTGTAATTTCAGAAAATGTTAAGGAAGTTTAACATGAAATGTCACAGGAAGTCTGACAATTTAGTTCATGAACACATCCTGCGGAAAGTGCTGCATACCTCACTGCTGAGTATCACTACATTCACTTTCAATGTACTCCCCTTGGGAAGCTGTGCATGGATGCCAGGGTCTAATCTACCCTTCAAAGCAATGTGGGTCCTCTTTTCCTGGACTGTCTATCAGAGCTGTTGTTACACGACGTCTGGCACTGAAGTTCCTGAACTCATCCAAGAAAAAGTGCTCTGAAGGGTTGACTGGGCACTGGTGGTGGTGCACACCTTCCTAAGCAGAGTACTTTCAAGGAGACCATACTGATATTCAGCAATAAGGTATGCAGCACATTTTCTAGGATGAGTTCATGGACCTGTCTGACCTCATATGAGTACAGGGCTGATGGTCATTCTACAAAAAGAGCTCCAAAATTGCTTTGAAGGGTGGAGTAGGCACTGGCATTGGTGCACAGCTTCCCAATGGGAGTACTTCAAAGCTGACCATAGTGATATTCAGCAATGAGGCATGCAGCACTTTTTCTGGAATGAGTTCACAAACTTAACTGTCCAGCTTCATATGAACCTTCATTGGAGCCCAATGTTTTTGAAAAAGGAAAAAGGCTATGAAAGAAATTCTGGGGAAATTCCTATTTGGACTGGCTATAACAGGACTATGGATATACAGGTTTATTCTTAGGAGACACGGGAGAACATACTCAGAAGGGAACAGTCATGCCTTTGCCGCCTACTATCATATCAACTTACATTTATACCCACATAAATAAAGCAAATGTTACAACATGTTAACAACCATTGGATCTAGGTGGTATATATACACGAATGTTCACTACATTTCTCTCTCAAAATTTTATTGTATACTAGCAAGTTTTCCTAATCAAATATTCAAAGGCATTTTAAAAGAATAAACCATACCTGTACTTCATCAAGCCACCTCACACAAGCACTCATTATTGCCGCACCCTCCCAATCCCTGACTGATCTCACCAACACGAATAACTCTAAAGTATGCGGGGCAATGAATATACAGTAGAGAATTCAGAGAGGAGAAAAATTTTAAGAAGATTTCACTTTAAGATTCCCAGAGGCCCAGTAGCTTCTCACTGAGGCAGCTCCTCTCTGGGTCAGTTTCTCTCTGAGTCAGCCCATGTGTCTGGGTCACCCCAAGAACACTTCCCCATCCCTCACGGGATTCCTTTAGATGGGCCTAGATTCTAGGAAGCGGGTGGCTTCTTCCCATGTAACCTAACGCCAATGGCTTACCTAGTGCCTCTTGGAGCTTGCTGTGCCAATGAGATTGCAATATGAAAATCTGTAAACCTGTAGTTGCCAAATGGGAGGATGTATGAAAATTTCTTTGTCTGCTTTTGTGAGAAAATGTATAAAAGGGATGTTCTGATAACAGGACAGGCTGCACAGCTGTTTTTTGGACTTGAGTCTGACTGCAACACCACCGGCAACAAAGCCCCTTCCTGTTAAAGACAAAATGGTGTTTGAGGTGTTTTCTGCTCTGTGGGCCAAACTTACCTTTCTCCTGCAACAGGTTTCTTGCAAAATGTTAGTTTCTCATTGTCAGTGATTCAAGAAAACAAGGCCACAGGCCCTGGCTGGAGCTGGAACCAGGACACGAGTATGCAGGGCTGGGGGCCATAAGCCAGGCTCAGGAGGGAGCTGACAGGCACTGGGTCACAACCTTCAGCAGCTGGGTATTCTCTAGGGCTGCTGCTACCCACTCCTTATCTGCAGGTTGCTTATTTACCGGGTGGGAAGGAAAGAGTGCGGAAAACACGGTCAAAGCCAGGCGCTGGCTAGGCTACTAGCCAGCCACACCTCTGGGCCTTAGAACAGGTTGTACCCCCACTAACAAGGCCTTCCTCTCATGTCCTTCCCACGACCCAAACCTCAAAATAAGGCTACAGCAGACACCTGTGTTCACATGTATCCCACCTTCTGGGAACCCCACCCACTCGGTTACATGTGCATTCCCGAAGCCTGACAGACACTAGGCCTGTGTACTACTGGGTGGAGAAGGAAGAGCAGGATATGCTAAACCCAAGTTTTCAAATCAAGCCAGCTTCAGTCTGAGTTGACATTTATGTTGATAAGCCTCTGACAATTTCACCCACTCACTCATCCCCGGATTGTACCTCACAAACCACCACGAAAAAACGGCAGCCTCAGAGAGCTTGCAGCTGTGAACCAACACCCTCACCAACTGCACACACTCACCTGCACGCTCTCAGACATGTGTCGCTGGTGTAAGGTGCACACCCATCTCAGTGACAACTAGCAGGGGCCTGAGCACACACCTACCTGTCCGTTTTATTGCTTCCCTCCCCCATCCTCAGTGATCACCCCCAGCTGATCCTCCCTCCTACTGACCCTCTGACTCTGACCCTCGCATTACACACCAAACCCACTCACAGCCCCTCTGCTCTACAGAGGAACAGGTCAACCTACGCACTTAATTGCCTGCCTGTGCCCTATTCCAGCTCCAAATCCCCATACAGCTCCCCACGGCCTTTCTGGCCACTTTCACTACTTTTCTGCGCTTTCCAGTTCGGGCCTTCATTCTTGCTGACCCAGTCACTTCAGAACCCTCTAGCTTCATCATCTCTGCAAGCTGCCATCCTCCCAGGCCCCACTGATGTCTTCTCAGTGTTCGTGTTCTCCATGGGGCGCTCTAAATATCTGACCCTCATGTTTGCCCCTCTGAGGCGCGGAGGAGTGAAACCCTGACGCTGAAGCCCTGGGGTAGGAATCAGAGCAGCTTAACCTTGATAGCGAGGCTCATAAGAGTGGCCATACTGCAGTGCTGGACGGTGGGAGTGAAGGCTACTGCCACGATGCTCTGCCGGTCATTCATCACGTAAGAGAGATACAAAGGGTGGCCGTTCTCCCGGCGCAATCCTCTTCTTAGTTTTTGGCTTTAGCAGGTCCTCTAATTTTCATGGGCTTCAGTTTCATCATCCAGAAAATTGGCACAACAAATGGCACACCCCTCAAAGATACCCTGAGATCAGATGAGAGAATGCCAGCCTCTCTCCCACACCTCACCCTTTCAGGTTATCCAGACAAGTCGCTCTCCTCAGACTATGTCAAGCCCTGAGTGATCCGGTCTTGCTACACTACGTTAAATTTTTCTAGTATCAGGGGATGCTCTGAGTCAGTGATTGAGCGAATCGGATGTCACAAGTGAAGGAAAAGGAACTCGGCGCACTCAGGGCCCGCCGCCACGCATAGTTTGCCCTGCTACCGCTCCTGTGGCCGTTAAACAGCACCTCGCCCTCCCTCCCAGAGGCCCACGAACACATCCTCGTCCAGCAGCTGCAGATATCGAAGATCTCGAGCGCGTGGATGCTGTCGACAACCTGCTCGTCTTCCTCGCCGGCGGTCACCACCCGTTCCCCAGAACTTTCGCAGATGAAGGGATTAGCATCGTCCAGGGGACCATCCACAACGCTACAGCCACCCACCACCGCAGAACACCGGTGGGCCACAGAGGGTTCTAACTTCCGCTGGGCAGGAACACTTCCGGCGACCCGAAAGGGGCGTGGCGTGACGACGGGGCCCCTGGAGGGACAAGCAGTGCTTCTGGGTTGGGGACGGACAGTGGCTTTTCTGTGCTGGCTGTGCAGACTTGAGATGTGATCGCTAGAGCAGAGGTTCAGAGAAGAGATTTTGGAGAGAGGCAGTGGCTTCCGTGCGCTGGCTTTGCGTACGAGAGATGTGGATCGCTAGAGCAGAGGAGCGGAGAAAGGGCTCGGAAGGCACTAAAGGCTAGTCTGAGGTTGAGCCAGGCGTATTTTCAGACAGCACCTCCTCCGGGAAGTCCGCTGCCCCTCAGGCAAGAGGGTGCTCCAGTGCTTGGGGTTGCTTGTGTCCCGCCGCGGTTCACAGCGTTCCATTATCTCCCGGTGTCGCGGCTGTCTTTCGCGCTGCCCGGAGTCCAATGTCCCCAGCGGGCGGAACAGCTGGCTTTCCAGTGAATAAATGAGGGTTCCTTGAGATAAGTGGAAACCGTGGTGGCGTATTGGTTAAGTTTTACGGCTGCTAACCCAAAACTCGGCAGTTCAAATCCCACAGGTGCTCTCTGGAAACTCTGTGAGGCAGTTTTACGATGACCTGTAAGGTCGCTGGGTCAGAATCAGCTCGACTGCCCCGGGTTTCTCGGTTTTGCGGTAAGTATTACAGTCACGTGCGCGTCTGAAAAGGATCAGAACTGATTAGGAAGGAGGGTCTCCGCAGACCCTCCGACAAGGTAAGGTAATGACGGTGAAGAGGGCCCCCAGGAAGCAGACTTCTTGAAAGGCTTGGAAGAGCTTTGAGGATAAAAGGCAGTCACACCTTCCTGCCTTTGTTCGTACCGTTCCCTTTCGAAACGTAGTTCGTTCCCATTTCTCCATCAGTGGAAATCTTGATTATCCACCTCCTCAGGGAAGCTCTCATGATTCCCGAACCACAGCTTGCTGCTCCTTCCTGAACACTTTTCGTGGGGCTTGTGACTACAGTGGGGTACCTGGTGGTATAGTGGTTAAGGGCTAAGGCACCTAAACGAAAGGTCGACAGTTCACGTCCGTCCGGCGCCCCATGGAAACCTCAATGGGGCAGTTCTGTTCTGTCCTCTAGGATCACTGTGAGTCGGAATCAGCTTGACAGCAGTGGTTTGGGGTTTGGGTGACTACAAGGACAGTGAACATGCAACTCCTGGTTTGAGGAGAGGGTTCCTGATACAGCAAGTGGGCTGCAGAACCAAAGTGCCCCTGGGAAATGACCCAGCCCCCTACGGTCTGGGTCGCCCCGGCTCCCGGCGCAGTATGGCAGCCCCAGCTCAGCTCTGCACCAGCCCGATCTCCTTCTGCTCCCCGCCTTGCTCCCCCAACCCAGTGCACCCCTCCTCCTGGCCCAGTCCAGTCCAAACTCCGGAGTTCAGAAGACGGCGGCCGCAGTTGCTGAGAGCCTGTGGGCAGCAAAAGAACCATCTGCGAGCAACCATGCGGCTGAATTTGCTGACTGCAACGCTGAAGGCCACGTTCTGTGGTCTCCTGCTTCTTCCAATCCTGGCGTGGGGTGAGGCTCAGCTAGGGGCGGACGGGGCTGGGCTCGATCCGTTAAATTCAGGAGAAACACACTCTGAGGCTGGGAAAAAGAAGGCGTCCTGGAAGGTCGGGGCTGGTGGATTTAAGTTGGGTGGTCCTAAAGTGTTGAGGGGTTGGAGTTGCACTAGGCCACAGGGCACCCAGGAGGGAGCCCCATATGAGGGCGGTGAATCAGCAGTTTCTGACCCGGTGTATTTCAGGACATTTCTCTGTCCTGTGGGACCTGTTATTACCAGAGGGTAATAACAGCAATACCAATTATTAATAATAACCTCTGACCACCTTTTGTGGGGCTCTGAGTCTGCTGTACCCTTGGCTAGACAGGTGCAGAGCAATAAACTGAGTCCCCCTCTCCAGGAGTCCCAGCCAGGTGGTTGTTGGGTGCTATGGGGTGGATTGTGACCTCATGTCACAGAATACAGTCTTCCTGGCTGTAATCTTTATGAAAGCAGATCACCAAGCCTTTCTCCCTCAGAGCTGATAAGTGGGTGTGGCCCACCAAACTTTGGCTGGCTGACCTTAACTCCAGCCAGTGTTACCTGTTGCCATGGAGTCGATTCCAACTAATAGCACCTTACAGGACAGAATAGAACTGCTCCATAGGGTTTACAAGCAGCAACTGGTACATCACAATGGCTGACTTCTTGGTTAGCAGCCTTGGCTCTTAACCACTGGCCACCAGGGCTCTCCAACAAAGCTTACTGATTCTAATTAAAAGGAATGGGGCACAGAGAAGATCCCGAGTGAGGGATCCTACAGCCAGTTTGGGAGGCTGCCTGCTCTGTCCTTTTTCTCACCCATACTGTCCTGGGGAGAGTGCAGAGTTAACACACTAAGGACAGAGATAATCAAGCACTGGGCCTGCTCCATACTTCCCAGGACACCACTTCCAGCCCTTAGTAGAAACTCTGGCCATGCAGACACTGCTCAGAGGGTGCACCCACTTCCTCTTCCTTTCCCTCCAACTGTTCTGACTCTCGCATCTGCCCAGGGGTTGTCCACATTCGGCCATCCACAATAGCTTCCCTGCCTGGGTCTTCTGTCCAGAATGCTCTCAGAAGCAAAGCACACCTCCGAAACTGGGCAGTAAGGAGGGTAACATGTGCCCAGGGCAATCTCTAAGTTATGCTCCATCCCTCAGTTTCAAGATGAATAGATTATGATGGCTGCCACTTGTCAGCAGAAAAGCCTTCCCCTTTCTTATCTGGCTCTCAGCCAGGAGACTTTTATATTTGCAGCTCCAGGAGACCCCTAGAACTTGCAGGCCCACCCCTGCTACTCCCACCTGGAATCTCACGCCTGTTTTGCCTCTGACTTCTAAGCAGAAAGATACCCGGTTTCCCTGCCACCTTCCTTTAAAAGTATTTTGCACTGGACTCACCTTCAGAAAGAATGCTGGACAAGGTATTAAAACTGCACAAGCTGTGGGGCCAAACCTCTCCTCTCCCAGCCGGTTGCATTTCCTCCCCAGGGCACTGCGCACAGCCCTGTAGTTCAGTCAAGAAAGGATGTGTGTCCAGACTCCCTAAAGGATGGAACTGCTGGGCTGAGGCCTGTTGGGACTGTGGCTTCGGGGAAGAAACATCTAGCTCAGCTGACATAACTTACTTTATAAAGAAAATCTTCTACATTCTACTTTGGTGAATAGATTCTGGGGTCTTAGAAGCCTGTGAGTGGCCATCTAAGATTCTGCAAAGGTCTCATGCTTTGGAGAGCAGGGAAAAATTTAAAAAAACTAAATATACAAGGGAAAGATAAATCCAAAGGACTAATGGCCACATCCACTAGAGTGATTCCAGCACAACTTGATGCTGCCCAGTTACCAACACTAACTGCTATGATAGGGATCACAACAGAGGGACCCAGACAGAGCTGGAGAAAATTGTAGAACAAAATTTTGACTCACAAAGACCAGACTTACTGGCCTGACACAGACTGGAGAACGCGAGAGTATGGCCCCAGGTACTCCTTTTAGCTGAGTAAGAAAGCAGTCCTGAGGTTCACCTTTCAGCCAAAGATCAGACAGAGCTATGAAAAAAGAGGGCACACCAGCCCAGGACCAAGGACTAGAAGGCAGGAGGGGACAGGAAAACTGGTATTCGGTTAAGAAAGAGGTGTTGACATGAGATGGGGTTATTAACTAATGCCAAAAAGCAATATGTGTACTAAGTGTTCAGTAAGAAACTAGTTTGTTCTTAATTCTTCATCTAAAGTACAATTTAGGAAAGAAACAAAGGATGTGTACCCGCTCCCTTAGTTTTCACCTACATGATTGCAAACTCGCCCCTTTCCCAGCACTGGGTTTTTCCACGTCCTGGGAAGTAGAGCTCACCACACGTCTTCTGGTAGAGTGCTCTCACCAGTCAATGAGAGAGCTTCTTTTCAACAATGAAGCTGTTGGTAGGCTGAGACTCGTAGTCACCCTGTGTACAACGGAATGGAACACTGCCTGGTCCTGTGCCGTCCTCACGTAGTGACTGCTGTGTGTGAGCCCACTTGTTGCTCTCGCTGTGTCCGTCCATCTTGTTAAGGTTCTTCCTTATTTTTTTTGCTGACCTTTTACTTTTCTAAGGATAAGTTAGTTCCTTCTCCAGGGGCTGGTCCTGATAACATGTCCAAAGTACGGTAACGAAGTTTCACAGCTTCAGTACTTGTCCAGAGTACTAAGACGAAGTTTCAGGACTTCATCATCCTTGGACTTGTTCAAAGACAGATTTCTTTGCTCTTCTGGCATTTCATGCTGCATTCACTATTATTTGCCAGCAAGAGAATTCTTCCGTCTTCTTATTCACTGTCCAGCTTTTGCATGTATATCAGGCAATTGAAGATACCATAGCTTGGGCAGGCACTAGTTGAAATGACTCCATGGCGATAGGATGAGGGGCTGAGGCACACCATAGTCCACAAAGGGAGAGCTTTGCTTTTCCACACTTCAAAGAGGTCCTTTGCAGCAGGTCTGCCCAATGCAATGTGTCTACATTCTTTGTTTTCTTGGCTGCTGCTTCAGAGGGATGAAGTAGCCACAGTGAGTTACATGGACAGACATCTCATCCCATCCAGCAAAGAGTTGTGTGTAGACAGCATGTTGCTGGGAGGGGGTTGGGCCTTTCAATTTGAAAAGAGTTGCTAAATTGCCTTTGTAGAGTCTGCGAGTGATGACTGAATTACTCTGGCCTCCCCCACACCAAGGAGCTTCAAACCTGTTATCTAATGGTGTCTTTGTTATCAAACTTGTTATCTGATAGGTGAAAGGTACTTGTGCTTAGCTCCTATCAAGTCCATTCTGATAGGGGAAAGGTAGTAGCTCTGTGAGGCTTTTTACTTGTTACTTTTTATTGTGGACACAGACTCAGGTATAACACACCCAATGTTTCCGTCACCACCTCCAGCAGTTATTAAGCCTCGGTCCAGCCTGTTCTGTCAGGGCTCCAGCGGTGCTTCACAGTAATACAGTGTCTATATGTCATCAAGTATCTGCTGAGGGGTTGTTATTTCCCTTATCATCTTGAAATTGTTATTATAGAGGTTTTTTTTAAAAGCAAACTTTTCCAAATCTATTGTACTATTTTACATTCCCACCAGCAATGTATGAGGATTCCAATTTCTCCACATCCTCACCGACACTTGTTATTATCTGCCTCTCTTTTATTTTCCTTGTGTCTCTGTCATTAACATATTGGAAAACCAGCTTATTTGCCCTGTAGAGCGTCCCACATTTGGGATTTTGCTGATTGCATCCCTGTGTTGTCTGATATCTTGTATTCCCTGTAAACTGTGTTTCTATTCCAGAAGCTTGATAAAATTAGACTTTGTGTTTAATTTTGCTTTGGCAAGATTACTGTGTATGTGATGCTGTTCTCTGATTGTCCTGCTTCTTGTGGCAACATCAGTCTTTGACATCATAGTCAGATCCCACTGTGCATTTCTGTCAGTGTGAGTGAGGTGAACATCTTTTCATTTGCTTTGGAGCCAGTATTTGTACTGCTTATCTGAGTGAACATACTCTTCCAGTGTTATGTTTTCTAGTGGGTGAGTACCATATTCCTTATTAATTCATAGAAACTGTTTATCTATTAAGAATGTTGGCTGTTCCCTGTCAGGTGACCTCGAATCAGTTCCTCCTCTGATCCCCATGGCAGGGCAGACTGCCACTTCCTAGTTCTAGCTATAGCTGCCCTTTTGTAGCTCTCCCCACAGATATCACCCCTTGGTGGTAGGATGTCTTCTTTATTTCCTGCCACTTAGAGCATGAGATCCCTGAGGACAGGAACCATGTGTGTCCGATTCCCTGTTTCCCAGTTGTCTGAGAAGACCAACACATAGCTTAAAGGATGTTGTTACTAACCAAAGCACATAAGACCATTTCTTTGTTGCTAATGGGGCTGAGCCAGGGTGTCAAGCCCCAAGGAGCCTCTCTGAGCTGGTGGGAAATTCTGGGGGCCAATGACAGCAGATGGGTTAAAAGTAGGGGTGGAATCACATGCAGGACGTTTGTAATGCACATCTTTCGAGATCAGGAACCCTTGAACTGAACTGTAAATAGACAGGAGCCAGCAATCCCAATAGCTGACTGCAGAGACCCCACCCTGATGTCCATGTCTCTGCCCACAGGAGAGGACTTGGCCAGCCCCATCCGGACCACGCACACGGGGCAGGTGCAGGGGAGCCTCGTCCATGTGAAAGGCACTGAAGTGGGAGTCCACACCTTCCTGGGAATCCCCTTTGCCAAACCACCCCTGGGGCTGCTGCGGTTTGCACCCCCTGAGCCGCCTGAGCCATGGAGTGGTGTGAGGGATGGGACTTCCCATCCGGCCATGTAAGCTCCCCTCTAGGGGTTCAGGAAACTCCAGGCCACAGGGTGGGAGGTACTCAGAACTCTGGGTCAGGATGTAATTGTCATCTCATTTAAACACCTACAACTAGTTTCATGGATTCTCACCCCACACCTCTCCCCTCCTACACCCCATTCCCAAACACTTGCTGAGGGATGGAGTGCAGCCTCCTGACTCAGAGTCTGGCACCTGAAGGGTTTTAAACCCAGAAATGGAAGAGATAGGTAAAGACATGCCTCTCCTGTCTCTGTAGTTAAAAGACCACTGCTGACAGCTGTCTCCAGAGCAACAGAACTGTGAATGTTATAGGAACCCCTGACAAATAGGAAATACTGCAGATGCCTGAGGACAGCAGCAGAGGTGGCTCCTTGGTTACCTGCACTTTCATTGTGGTAACTGGCTAGGGCAGATGCCACCAGCCAGGAGGCATGTACATATGTGTGTCCTTACAACTGGAAATTATAGGCCTTATGAGGTTCCCTGAAAGTCTTGTCTCAGTGTGGGCATATTCTACTGCCCTTCTCAAAAAAAATTAACAGCAGTTCATTCACCCAGCACAGGTATGCAGGCTAGTTCTTACTCCAAGCACACCTGGTGCAGGGATTTGTTGGGTGATGTCAGCACATGCAACCAGTGATTTTCCCAGAGTGCCAAGAGTCTGCAGCCTTGTGGGGAGTGGTGTAGAAGATCCTTAGCAACCACGGGGTCTCTGTGGAAGAGAAGGCTCCATCCTGACTTATTGAGAGCCTGTGATCCATAACTAGCTGGGAAGGGACTTGAGGAAAAGACCATGTGTGAGCAGGATATTGAAGAGGGAAGAGGGGCTGATGTTGGCTGGGAGCATATCGGGGGCCAAGGTCTCATTCTAGCCACGGCACAGCTCTAGGACCAACTATCTGGCATGACCAACAGATGTCTGCAGGATTATGAAACAATGGGAAAGATGGTTCAGATCCTACTGAATGTAACTCTGCCCTTCACCCCAATGTCTGAAGACTGCCTCTACCTCAATGTCTACACGCCTGCCCACACCCATGAGGGTGCCAATTTGCCTGTGAGTGCCAGCCATGGCTGACTGAGGGGTGGGAGGTAACTATTTCTGCAAGGAAATTAGAAAGGACAATGTCAGAGTGAGCCCACTTCAGCACAGACCCTGTTGGGAAGGCTCTCATCAAGAAGCCACCAATTTGATCATCAGGCTCAAGAGTGATTCCTACCCAGGCATCTGGCCCTGGGCACAGGGTCATAGACTTCCAGCTGCTCCTCAATGGGCTATGGTCCTGGGACGTACCTGGAACTTACTCAGCTAATCTGTGCCTCGGAGACCCTCAGTACTCTGAGGGCTGCACTTTGAGGTCACCAGAGACCCCAGCCATGGGTTAGCTGTAGGGCCATGTTTAAGAAATGTGCATTTGAGACAGTAAGACACTCCTTTTCATTCCTGTTTGGAGAAGGTTCTGAGAGAAATGGGGGCAGCCATTGATACATGGAGCAGGCCCTGAAGCATGGGAGACCTGGTTTTCTTGAGTGAAGTCGGGTCCCACTTGGCCCAGGTCATGAGCATGCTACCCTGTCATGCTAGAGTTTTGCTTATGTAGGTAGTAGATAAAATCAAATTTGTGATTAGTGGAGGTCGAAGCCCTTGTAGAGTTTAGGCTGCGTTGGAGCCGTGGAGTACCCATGCCTCAATTTACTCAGGTGCTTGTGTGGATCCACGGTGGTGCGTTCGTATTTGGCATGGCCTCTATGTATGATGGCTCTGCCCTGGCGGCCTTTGAGCATGTGGTCGTGGTCACTATCCAGTACCGCCTGGGTATCCTGGGCTTCCTCAGGTGAGTCTGGGGCTGGGCTGGGTGTTGTGGATAAGCAGAGCCAGGACAGCCTTGTGATCCCTGTCCCTGTCACCTCTCAGCACTGGAGACCGGCATGCAAGTGGCAACTGGGGCTACCTGGACCAGGTGGCTGCACTGCGCTGGGTCCAGCAGAACATTGCCCACTTTGGAGGCGACCCTGGCCGTGTCACCATTTCTGGTGCATCTGCAGGTGGCACAAGTGTATCCTCACATGTCTTGTCCCCCATGTCCCAAGGACTCTTCCATGGGGCCATTATGGAGAGTGGCGTGGCCATACTGCCTGGCTTAGTTACTACCTCCTCTGATGCGGTCTCCACAGTGAGTGTCCCAATCATGGGAAGCCCACACCTGCTGCCTCATCCCTTACCTGTCAGAACCTCCATTATTCCATCTGTTAAAGGGGGATAATGAGGACTTCCTGCCATCTGGGTGCCTTCAGAACTGCCACCTATTTAGGACTACTGAGGGTTTCAAGGGTCACAACCCACCAGCCTCTATGATTATAGAAACTGAGTGGTTTCAGTGGGCCACAAAGCTGATGCCTGGAGGGCTACATCATGGGCAGAATCATCCTTTGGTGATGGCTGGAGGGCCCCATCATGGGCAGAATCACCCTTTGGTGATGGCTGGAGGGCCCCATCATCGGCACGGCCCCTTTGGCTGAACACACCTAGTGTCAGGAAAGTTGAAAACATTTTGAAACCACAGGGTTCCACGCACAATACCCTAGGAGGTTTGGAATGCACTTGTTCCCATTATGGGCCATCAGCAAACCTCTTTCCCCTGCTTGAGGGTAAGTCGGACTCTTCCTGGTGCCTTTCCAGGTGGTGACCAAGTTGTCGAGCTGTGGCCAGGTAGACTCAGAAGCCCTGTTGAGCTGCCTGCGGGGCAAGAGTGAAGAAGAGATTCTGGCCATCAACAAGGTGGGGCTGGCTGAGCTGGGAGTGCAGGAGCTAAGGGATGGCAAGGTGCAGAGCAGACAGGCCTCAGTGGCCTTGATACTGCCCAGACAAATTTCTCCATTTCCATGTGCTGCTGTCCTCAGAGCTCCAGATGGGAATTCCAGATCCAGAAGTGCATGTGTAGGACATCACGGTGTGGGTGTGAGCATCCTGGGAGGAGCGAGGGCAGTGTGCGATGTACTTGCAGGCACCAGAAAATCCCAAGCCTTCTGTAGGCAGTGAGCCTTGCTCCCTGACCTTGCATGCTCCTCAGGCCTTCAGGATCATCGCAGGAGTGGTGGATGGGGCCTTCCTACCCAGGCACCCCCAGGAGTTGCTGGCCTTCGATGACTTCCAACCTGTTCCTAGCATCATCGGAGTTAACAATGATGAGTACAGCTGGGCTGTCCCCAAGGTGAGTTCAGCCCCAAATCCCCCGATGCCGGATGCTGGAGGACCCCATCTGGTGAGGTGACCTCAGGGTTCAGTAGCCATCCCACCCTGAACTCAAGGCTCTCCCCCACCCCCAGGGCATGGACATACCTGACAGTCAGGAAATGGACAGAGACACCATGCAGGCTGCCATGCAGAAAGTGTCAGCAATGATGGTGAGGTTCCTGGGCCCGGCCCCGACAGGAAGGGGCTCCTCCCCTATCCCATCCCATCAAATATCCCATCCATGCAGCATTCCCCATGAGCAAATGTGTTTGTGTCTGTAGGGTCACCCCAGAGCGTGGTCCCTTCCCCCATTCCCTGTCCTGCCCCAGGACCCTCCTCCTCTGTCCTGATGCTGCCTCCCTGCTCTGGCAGCCTGGCTCACCTGACTCTTCTGACCCACCTGGGATAGATGGTGCCTCCTGAGATTGGTGACCTGATGGTGGAGGAGTACATAGGAAACAGTACTGACTCCCAGACCATCCAAGCCCAGTTCCATGAGATGATGGCGGACTTCATGTTTGTGATTCCGGCCCTCCAAGTAGCCAAATTTCAGTGTGAGTACATCTGTAAGCAAGGATTTACTGGGAAGGGGATTGCAGAGCTGTGGATCCCAGGTAAAGTCTAGTCTAAGAGACAGAGATTCTCTCCATTTGACAGATCAGGAAACTAGGTTCAGTGACTGTAATGACTTGCCCTGATCCCGCAGCTAGAAAATCCAAGGTCAGAATTTGCATCCAGGCCCTTGCTCCAACTGGAGGCTCTCCGACACCGTTTTCTAGGTTCCAGCCTGCCCTGAACTTAGATATCTCCTCACCTTGGGTGACGGAACAAAGTTCCAGAAGAGGGGTTGCCATGTCACTATCTGCTCACCCACCCCCAGGTTCCCATTCCCCTGTCTACTTCTATGAGTTCCAGCATCGGCCCAGCTTCTTAGAGGACATCAGACCACCGTATGTGAAGGCAGACCATGGTGATCAACTTTTGTTTGTCTCCAGATCCCTCCCATGGAACAGTTACTGTGAGTCTTCCTGGGTGGGGTCCCTATGAAGTTCTGTATTCCCCAAGGGGAAGAATGCAACCATGACTGGACAACCTAGGAGTGACTCCCGTAACTGTACAGATGAGGAAACTAAGGCTCAGGGGAAGGCAGGATTTGTGGACCAAGATCTTACAGCTTAAACGACTGAGCCACAATTGTCTTCCAAGACTCTGTGGATGCAGGGCCTGTGCTTCCTCCAGCCCTGGCACTGCTTGTGTACAGCAGGGCTATTTCAAGGGCATGTTTGTGTCTTAAAAGATGTTCTAGTGTCAGCCACAAGAAAAAGACTTTGTGAGCCAGAAATGAGCCCAGTGTTGGGGCAGCCAGAGCTGGGCTGGGTTTTGGAGGTTGGAGAGTTGAGGGCCTGACTCCCCAGTGTTGTGGAGAGCAGGCACAGGGCCAGGTCTGGGGAGGGAAGGGTGTTGCAGATGCAGCCCTTTGGATCCGGGGGAAAGTTACTCCTGGGCTGGTGACTGTGGTCGGGTGAGCCACATGGATGAACTGGCAGCCAGACCAACCAGTGCTCCTGACCTGGACCTTTGTCTTCTCTATAATTGAAGTCCCTGAGGAGGAGAATCTGCTGAGCAGGAGGATGATGAAGTACTGGGCTAACTTTGCTCGAAAAGGGTGAGAGGATGCACCCCTACCTCAGCCTCTACGTGGGCCTGTACTTGTCCAGGGCTCCCTTAATTGTATGACAGCCTCTCCCCCAGCACTGGGACACAGAGGGGTATCATGAGTTCTGGGCACTTGTCCCACGGCCTGGTGACTGGGAGGGTGACTTAAGAGTGCTTTTTCACGACCAGAGCCTCACCAGGTTGTCCTGCCCCTCGTGGTCCTGACACTCCAGGGAGAGGTGATTTCTATTCTGCATCTGAAAACCTTCGCCCATCATTCCTCTAGCCTGTCTGTCTTACTCTGTTGCCCTCTGCCTGAGTGCAGTCAGGGTGTCTGACGCTTGGGTCAGCAGGGCTCACAGTCATCCTTGTACCCTCCTGCTGGTCTGCAGGAACCCCAATGGCGAGGGTCTGCCCCATTGGCCCATGTTTGACCAGGAGGAGCAATACCTACAGCTGAACACACAGCCCACAGTGGGACAGGCCCTAAAGGCCCACAGGTTCCAGTTCTGGACAAAGACCCTGCCCCAGAAGACCCAGGCACTAACGGAGTCCAAGAAGCACACAGAGCTCTAGTTCCCTGGGCCCAGGGTTGGTGGATGGGCTGGTGAGCAGGTGGAGTCTCCCTGATGTGCCCACGTACAGGAGCCAGGAGTTATTTCTGCATCCACATAGCTGTTCTGTCCTCCTTCAGACCATCCATTTGGCAAACATTAAGAACCTGTTGTGTGCAGTGAGCCATCAAACCTGCCCTACATTCACTGCCCCTAACCCTACCATGCCTTAGGTGCCATCCTCCCTTCCTCCCCTCCCCTTTTGCCCTGCCCTCTCTCCCCCAAGCCTCCAGGCCTTTTGGTGCCTTAAGGGAGGAGGCTCCTGGAAATGTTGCCCACCCTAGAGTGTCAGAAGCTCTCAGCCAGTCTCCCATATTCTAGTTTCTGTAAGTGGCCATAGGAAATGGGATGCCCACTGTTCTTGGAGCTCCAAGACATCTCAGTCACCAAGGCCAGTGAGACTATAAAAGTCACTGTCTGTACCTATTGTTACCCTAGATTAATTGCCTTCAATCTGTGGCATTTAAAACACCTGATCTACCCACTTATGTATGTCTGGCAGGGTGACAGCCTCCACTTTTGTGAGAAGCAGTCCTGGGCTTATCTGTGGCCCTCTGGAACCTGGGTAGGCCACATGGGGCCAGGAAAGCTGCACAAGGCCCTAAGTCACCTGCTTGCTGAAGTCTGCATTTATTCTCAGTGGTCTGCAGTCATCGCAGGGCCCAGACACATGACGGTAACACACCGTAAAGCTGTTTACATGTGGGCTGTTACCTGGAAGTGGGACTACCGGGTCAGTAGGCCCAGGCATACTGAAGAGAGCCCTGCCCCTTTTGAGAGCCTCTCTGTCCAGGAAGGTCACCCCTTGTCTTTCAGAAGTCCCCTTGCCCAACTCCCAACCCACTAAGAAACCCCCACTAAGTTGGGCAGCCACATTGCTGCCCCTAAGCTTTCCTTCCTCCCTCTTCATCCTTCCCCATTTTTTATTTCTCTTTAGAAAAAGAACCATCAAATAGTGCTGCTTTAATACAAATACCACAAGTGATGGCTTTAAAAAGATAAATTTTATTGTCACAGTCCCTCAGGTTAAGAGTGATAATTCAGTATGAGACATTATCACAGTCCAGTAGGCTTCAGTCCAAACCCATCATGAGAGCATCCTGATGCAGGAACCTCATGTCCAAAGGACGTGCTGTGCTCTCGGTGCTGCTCTCTTGATGGTGTGAGGTTCCCAACACTCAGCTCAGTTCCCTTGCCTTTTCTCTCTCAAGAGTTGACCTCAGTACAACCCAAGCCTGTCCACTGAGTTCAGCCTTACCAATCCAGCTGCTGCCCCTTCTCCCTCATTATCATCATAGAGGCAACCTTCACAGCACCATGGAAGAAAGCACACCATACGGGGACTCATGGCTGAGTCAAACGGATACATACAAAACACAACCCATGACAGATCCTGTCACGTTTTATCCGAGCATAGAAAAATAATGAACTCATCTGCATCTTTGTTCCAACAAAACATTTTTCTCTCATTAAGAGCCTGTATGTCTTGTCCCATAAACCCCACAACTTTCCCTGTGCCCCTACCTCTGGCCATCTTTGCCTGTCTGGACACTACTTTTCCCATAGAGAAAGTCCCTCTTCTCTTTGTCTACTGCATGAGTCCAAACATGTGGTTTGGAAGTTTGGTGGTAAAGGTGGAGGATTCCCGAGTTGCCTGCTCTGGCGACCAGGTGGCAGATGAGGATCGACTTGAGGCTGGACGACCTCCTGAGAGGGGCTCATGCTGCCATTACTTCCTGCAGTCATTTATTCAGCACCCGTGACATGCCTCTTTTTTGGTTCTGCAGATGTACAGTACAGATGTACAGCTTTCCAAAAATGTTTTAAAGGCTTCTTAATCATCAGTTATTTTTAAACAGCTTTATTTTGGAATGACATACAATTAAAACCCTCTTGTTAGGTGTACAGCTTGATAAATATGGGTAAATGGATAGACACAACCACCACCACGTCAAGTTTTAGAGTGCTTCTAGTGCTCCAGAGTTTCCTTGGGCTCTTTTGCAGTCAATACCTGCCCCAGCTCCTGGCTCCATACAGGAACTGCATTGCTTTTTGTTGCTATAATGTGCCTTTTCTAGAATGGCATATAAATGGAGTACTCTGTGACTGGCTTTTACTTTTGTGTTGGAGATTCAACCAGTAGTTCTTTCCTTTTATTGCTGAGTGGTATTTCATTGCACAGATATGCTACATTGTGTTTAATCATCCACCAACTGATGGATAGTTGACAGATTTCAGTTTGAGGCCTATGTTGAATAAAGCTGCTTTTAATATTTTCAGATTGGTCTTTGTGTGAACATATGCAAATACCTAAGATTGGAACTGCTGTGTAATATGGCACATATTACATAATATGTTTTAACTTTAAGAAAATATCAAACTCCTCCAAAGTGCTCATACCACTCTGCATCCCCCTTATCCATGTATGACAGTTCCAGTAGGTACACCACGTAAACATGGCGTGGGTCAGACCCCCTCATCTCACCTCACAAGGGGGAGGAGAGAATCACTGTCAGCATCAGCCCAAGGCTGATTCCCATAAGGTGGAGGTCAAACATATCTCCTCTCTTAAAACTTTTTACCAACTCTGACACCAGTTGTCCCTCCCACACCCTTTTCTTCTGGGTCTCCTTGCCCATTTACCTGTTGAAAGTCACTTTGGTTGTTTCCGTCTTTGGGTACTATGAATAAAGCTGCAAGGAAGGCTGGTGTACATCTTTCTGGCTGAGTCCCTGCTTTCAAGTCTTTTGGCTATACCTAGGAAAGGAACTGCCCAGTCCCGGTGGTGCTGTGATTAGGAGCTACTGTGACCTACAGCTGCTGACAAAATGGTCAGCAGTTTGAATCCATCAACCACTCCTAGGACACGCTGCGGAGCAGTGATATTCTGTCCCTGTAGAATCTGACAGGGTCTAAGCCCAGTTGCTGAGGTGGCATAGACTCCACCGCTGTGGGTTTTATAGTAATGTTGTGCTTCACTTTTGAGAGCAATCACTTAACTCTTTTCCACAGGGACTGTATCATTTTATATGCCCACCAGTAATGGGCAAAGGTTCCATTTTCTCCACCTTGTTGCAAACACATCTATTTTTCTGTTTCACTGAATTATATAGGGCAAGTCTTGTTAACATCCCTCACCTACCTGCAGATAAAGAAAATGAGGCAGGGAATCGTGGCCACAGGGTTCCTCCTAACTGGCCGAGCCAAAGTCTAAGTCCTATGGCATATCCTCTTCACCAATGATGCTAGGAGAAGACGGGCCCCAGACCCAAGTACATCACCTCATGCTGCTGAGCTGGGGAGACACACATCTCCAGGGCACTGATGAGGAAGGTGCCTCATATGCCTTTCAGTGGAGAAATCTGATGTTACTGCCTTGACCAGGGGACTAGAATAATGATCACGCTGAAGGTGGCACAGGCTGGCATCACACATGTACCAGTAGATGCTAAAGCATGCTGGGAAATGAATATAAATTAAGGGTTTACTACAAAATGCAAAATGTTAAGTTTCTTATTGTCAGTGATTCAAGAAAACAAGGCCACCGGCCCTGGCTGGACCTAGAAGCACGGCATGAGAATGCAGGGCTGGGGGCCACAAGCCAGGTTCTGGAGCAGGTTGATAGGCACTGGTTGACAACCTGCAGCACGTGGGTATTCTCTACGGTCACTGCTCCCTGCTCCTTATACACAAGCAGCTTATTCACTGGGTGGGAAGGCAGCAGTGAGGAGGAGCACAGGGTCAAAGCCAGGCTCTGCCTAGGCTGCTAGCCAGCCAAACCGCCAAGCCTTGGAACTAACCAGGCCTTCCTGTCACTTCCTTCCCAGGAAGCCCAGCTGCAATACGGCAACCCTGGCCACCTGCACCCACACCTACCCCATCTCCTGGGAACTTCTCCCACCTGGCTATGTGTGTATTCTTGAAGCCTGACACACCCTGGTCCTGTATAGTATTGGGTGGAGAATGGGGCTTAGGATATGAGAAACGCAAGTATTCAAATCAAGCCAGCTTCAGTCTGAGTCCCCATCTCCATTGAAAAGCCTCTGGCAATTTCAGCCACCCAGTCATCCCTGGATCTTACCTCTCAAACTACCATGAAAAGAGGGATAGCTTCAGAGTTTGCAACCCTGAACCAATGCCCTCACCAACTGCACACTTACCTGCATGCTTTGAGGCAAGGGTCCCTGACGCAATGTGCACATCAATCTCAGTGAGAGACAACAGGGGCCCAAGCACCCCTGCCTACCTGTCCATTTTACTCCTTCAGCATCTCACCGTGAGTCATCACCTCCAAGTGATCCTTCCTCCTAGTCAGCCTCTGGACTCTGACACTCCCACTACACCCCAAACCTACTCAAAGCCCTTCAGCGCTATGGAAGAATACGTCACCCCTACTGACCTAGTCCTCTGTTTGTGCCCTATCCCAGTTCCAAACCCCAGTCAGCTCCCCACGGCCTTTCCTACCACACTCACTTCTCTGCACTTCCCAGTTCAGGCCTTCATTCTTGCTGGCCAGTTCACTTGAAAACTTGCCTCCCAGTTTCCTCTTCTCTGCTAGTCGGATCCTTCCAGGACCCGCTGATGTTCTCGCAATTCAAGCTCTCCAAACGGCTTCTTCAACAGCTGACCCTCTTACTTCCCCTTCCCTGGGGAGGGCAGTAGTGAAACCCAGATGCTGAGACCCTGGGAAAGGCATCCAAGCAGCTTAAACTAGATGGAGAGGACATTAACTGCGGTCATGATGCCATTCGAAGTTGAGGGTGTGAAGGCCACTAACACTGTGCTTTCGGGTCGCTCACCTGATGGCAGAGAGAAAAAGGATGACCGTTCTCCCGGCCTAGTCCTCCTCTTCTTAGTTTGTGGCTCTGTCAGATAATCTAATCTTTAAGGGCTTTAGTTTCATCATCAATAAAATTGGCACAACAAATCCGACCTGCCTCAACACTTCCTGAAATGAGCTGACAGGATGCCAGCGTCTCCCTCTCCCACACCTGATCCTTTCTGAGTATCCGCAAACAAGTCACGCTTCTTGGACTCTGTCCGTGATGTGCTCCATTGCGTTCAGTTCCTCCAAACCAGACCAAAACCAAACCTACTGCCGTCGAGCCGGGTCAGACTCATAGCCACCCTAGATGTCAGAGTAGAATCGCCCCATAGAGTATCCAAGGAGCGCCTGGCGAATGTGAACTGCCGATCTTTTGGTTAGCACACGCAGCACTTAACCCCCTCGGCCACCAGCGTTTCCTGAATTTCCAGCATTAGTAAATGCTCCGCGCACTCAGGGCCCTTCGCCAGGTACACCCAGCCCGGCTACTGCTCCTCCGGCCGTTAGACACCATCTCGCCCTCACTCCCAATCCCCCACGAACCCACCCCAGTCCAGCAGCAGCGGATATCCAAGATATCACGTAAGTCGATGCTGCCGGGAACATCCTGCATGTCGCCAGTCATCAGCTCCCCAGAGCGCTCATAGATGCAACGGTTAGCATTGCCCAGTACACGGTCCCCCAAAACCTCCCGAGTGCACCACCGCGGAAGCCCGGCGGGTCACAGTGGGTTTCCAACTTCCGCTTAGACGGGCACACTTCCGGCGGCCGGAAAGGGGGCGTGGCGTGACGACCTGTTCTCTGAAGGGCGAGCTGCTTTTCTGTGTTTCTGAGCGGCAGTGGCCTCCGTGCGCTGGGTTCGCGGACTGGAGAAGATGTGGATCGCTCGGCAAAGGGACTCGGGAGCCTAGAACACTGAGGCCAAGGCCGGAACTCAGAGGGCACTAAAGGCCAGTCTGAGGTTCAGCCAGGCGTATACTCAGACAGCACTTTCTCCGGAAGGCCGATGTCCCTCAGGCGGGAGGGTGTTCCAGTGCTTAGGCTTGTTTTGGTCCCGCCACGGTTCACTGCGTCCGGTGTGTCCCGGTGTCGCGCCTGCCTTCCTCGCTGCCCCGAGGGCCGGGTCGTACCCAGGTCCCCAGCGGGCGGAACAGCTGGCTCTCCAATGAATAAATGAGAGTTCCTTGAGAGAAGTATCACAGTCATGTGCGCGTTTGAAAAGCATCAGGAGTGCTTAGAAGGAGGGTCTGCGGAGACCCTCAGACAAGTTAGGGTAAGCGATGAGGGACCGTGAAGAGGGCACCAGGGAAGCAGGGTTCTTGAAACGCTTGGAGGAGCTTTGAGGTTAAAGGGCAGTCACACCTTCCTACCTTGGTTCATACCGTTCCCTTCACCCGGAACATAGGTCGGTTCCATTTCTCAATCGGTGGAAATCTTGATTAAGCACCTCCTCAGGGAAGTTCTACATTCGCCATCCGCAGCTTACTCTCCATCTGACTTGATCCCGCCCCCCAACACTTCCGTGGTGGCTGTGACTACAAGGACAGTGAACGTACGACTCCAGCTTTGAAAAGAGGGTTCCTGATACAACAAACGGGTTGCAGAACCCAAGCCACCCCTCTGAAATGGCCCAGCCACTTGGCATTCGGGTGGCCCTTTTCTCCCTTTCCTGGCTCCGCGCCCGGTCTAGGCAGGCTCAGCTTAGCTGCCGCCCAGTCTCCCAACTCCTTTGCTGCAAACCGGTACACCCTTCCTCCTGGCCCTGCCCAGTCCAAACTCCAGCAAAGGTGAGAGCCCATAGGCAAGAAAAAGAAAATCTGACAGCAGCCATGCAGCTGGATTTGCTGAGGGCGACTCTGAGCGCGGTGGTCTGTGGGCTCCTGCTTCTCCTCCCGGCCTGGGGTGAGGCTCTGCGTGGGCAGCCAGGTTGGGCTCTGTCCCTTAAATTCTGCAGAGGCACAATCTGAGGCTGGGGGTGAGAAGGCGCCCTGGAAGGTGGGAGCTGGTGGACTTAACTACTGCCCTGGGTGGGCCTCCTAAGGTGTGGAAGTAGTTGGAGTTGCCGTAGGCCACAGGCCCCCAGGAGAGAAACCCATATGAGGGGAGTGGGTCAGCAGCTTCTGATGAGTTATACTTGAAGACATTCCTGTCTTTGGGACCTGTGTCTACCAGGGGGTAGTAACAACAATAACAATAATAACCTCCGACCGCCTTTTGTGGGGATCTAAATCTGCTGTATCCTTGGCCAGAGGGGCGCAGAAAGACAAACTGAGTACTCCTCTGCAGGAGTCCCAGCTAGGTGGCTGTTGGGTGCTATGGAGTGGATTTTGACCCCTTGCAACAGAATAGAGTTGTCTTGGTTTTAATCTCTGTGGGAGCAGATCACCAAGCCTCTCTTGAGCTGGCAAGTGGGCTCGGCCCACCAACCTTTCACTAGCAGCCCTTACCACCAGCCAGCGTTACTGGTTGCCATGAAGGCGATTCCAGCTTATAGCACCTTACAGAACAGAGTAGAACTGCCCCATAGGGTTTACAGGGAGCAGTTGGTGGGTTACAACAGCCGACTTCTTTGTTAGCAGCCAAAGCACTTAAGGGGCCACCAGGACTCTGCGGCAAAACTTACTGATTCTAAGTAAAACATACAGGGCACAGAGGAGACCCAGAGCTAAGGAAACTAGAGCTGGTTTAGGAGGCTACCTGCTCTCTTTCTTACCCCACACTGCCCTGGGGAGAGGGCACAGCTGACACACTAAGGGCAGAGATGGTTGGCATCATGCTTCCTCCATGCTTCCCAGGATACTAACTCCCAGCCCTTAGGAAAAGCTCTGGCCAAGCAGACACTGTTCAGAGAGCGTCCCCCATTCCTCTTCCTCTCCCTCCACCTGTTCTCATAACCCCCAACTCCAAAATCTACCTACAGGTATTCCCCACTCAGCTGTCCTTCTTGGAGTGTCTGTCCAGACTGGGCTCTGAAAGGCAAAGGGGCCTCCTAAACTGGGCCATATGTAGGGTAACAAGTGCCCAGGGCAATCTCTAAATTATGCTATGACATTCAATTTCAAAATAAATAGAAAATGATAGCTGCCACTTGTCAGCAGAAAAACCTTCCCCTTTCTTGTCTGGCAGTCTGAGTCAGGAGTCTTTCATATTTGTGACACCTGCAAATGTCATTCTGCAGTTCTTGGAGCCCCCTTGAACTTGCAGGCCAGACGAGTGCCTCTGTAACCACAGTGACAGGTCTGTGCTGCCTATCTGCAAAGCCATTACTGAGACAGGAGGTGAGATGATTAAATGAGGACATTTATTGAGTGCCAACACACAAGAGGCAAGGGGGAATCGGCTCCTCCAGAGCTTTCCTGCCTGTACAGGCTAAGTCTGAAGGTTGTATTGGTTAATTGACTGGGGGATGCTGGTTACTATTTTTCCCAGTCCACACAAGTAATTCTTTGTGGACATTATGTGAGTCAGTAGAGCCTGAGAGATGCTGTGAGGATGGACCACAGTTGTTTCTCAGGCTGTCTTAAAATGAAAGGTAAAAGGTATCTGACAACTTCCAAAGTCAGTCAAGTTTTCAGGTGTAAAGGTCCCTCTTCCCAGCTGGCAAAGTAAGCACTTCTATTTCCAACCCCAAATGTTATAAAGTAGTTCAAAATACAGAAAGGCTACGGCCCTGCTGGCCTCTGCTGTTGGGCCCCAGCCATAGGCGACACTGTGTAGTATACTGGTTTTCTGCTAGAACAGTGCTGTCCTCCGGGCAGGCACTGCCTCCCAGCCTAGGAATTAGGTCCAGCTGAGGCTGCAGTATGGGTATTTGTGCCTCCCAGTGGAACAAGATGGCATCCCACACAAGCTCCCCACCTGCCTCAGTACAGGCTACTCAATGGTGGAGGCTGAAAGAGAGGCCAAAGGTGCCAAGCTGCACAGAGTCCAAGGCCAGGCTCTCAAAATTTGGCAATTTAACCTGCCGATCCCACCAGCAGTGCATCTGAGATTAGCTGCTAGTGAAGTCCCAGCTCTGCCTGCCAGCTAAGACAGAAAAAAAGTTAAAATGGTGAATTACCTAAGTCCGTGAAAGCAAGAACTCACAAAGAATGGGGGGTCAGTGAAAGAGAGGAAATTTTCCAGTCAGTGATATAAAGTCCAAATTAACAGCCCAATGCCATGTCCTAGGGCTCACTAGGTGTTGCCAAGGCTCTGTTTTATTATGAGTTTCTAGAGGGACTTAGAGAGATGTGTGTTTAGTCTGCCATCTTGACTCCACCCCCTGAGTCCACACAAGTAATTCTTTTGATGTTTCAGCAAAATTTTTTGTGGGGCTCTCCATGGCTCCAACAAGTTTAATCATCCAGGTACCTGGTGATTCGGTTCAGTAGTCTTAGAGAATAACAAAAAGTGTATAAACAGAACAATTAATCAGTGTTTCTAAGAGGAAAGAATAGCCATGTGACTTATGACCAGCAGAAGGTAAATTCTAACGGATGGGGGAAATCAAGCTCTCGGAACTCAGTGTTTGTAATATGGTTGTCTTAGTTACTATCGTAACTATTGTGCTACTGTTTGTAGTAAGATGGAGTCAGGCTGACCAAGACCTCCCCTTCACCTCTATCTCCACTCCTCCTACTCCCACCCAGAACCTAACCCCTGCTTCACCTCTGACTTCTAAGCATGAAGATACATCCAGTTTCCTTGCCACCTTCCTTTTAAAGTATTTTGCACTAGACTCACATTCAAAAAGAATACTGCAAGGTATAAGACTACACAAGCTGTGGAGCTCAACCTCTCCTGTCCCAACCAACCCTGGTTCCTCCCCAGGGTTGCACACACAGCACAGGAGTTCACTGAAGAAAGAATATGTGTCCAAACTCCCTGAAGGATGGGACTGCTGTGCTGAGGGCTGTGGGACTGTGGTCTCGGGAAACATCTAGCACAGTTGGCATGGTGTAGTTTATAAAGAAAAGGTTCTATAGTCTGCTTTGGTGAGTAGCTTCTGGGGTCTTAAAAGCCTGTGAGTGGCCGTCTAAGATTCTGCACTACTCACATGCCTCGGGGAGCAAGGAGGAATTTTAAAAAACCTAAATATACAAGGGAAGAATAAATACAAAGGACTAATGGGCCACATCCACTAGAATGAGTCCATCACAACTAGATGGTGCCCAGCTACCAACTCCAACTACTGTGATAGGAATCACAACAGAAGGACACAGAGCAAGAGAAAATTATAGAACAAAGTTCTAATTCACAAACAAAGACTAGACTTACGGGCCTGATGCAGACTGGAGAAACCCTGAAAATATGACTGCCAGATACCCATTTAGCTCAGTCATGAAGCACTCCTACAGTTCACCCTTCAGCCAAAGATTAGACTGGGCTATAAAACAAGAGGAGACTGAAGGGGCACAGCAGCCCAAGACCAAGGACTAGAAGGCAGGAGGGGACAGGAAAACTGGTGGTAGGTTGAAAAGAGAGAGTGTTGACATAAGATGGGGTTATTAGCTAATGTCCTCAAACAATAGGTATACCAACTATTCAATAAAAAATTACTTTGTTCTTAATCCTTCATCTAAAGTACAATTTAAAGAAAGAAAGGATGTGTGCCTGCTCCCTTAGTTTTCACCTACAACTGTGCAAACTTAACCCTTTCCCAGCGCTAGGTTTTTCCACTTCCTGGGAAAGAGACCTCCACACAGGTCTTCTGGTAGGGTGTTCACTGTTCAGTGGAAGAGCTTATTTTGAAGGATGAAGTTGTTGGTAGGTTGCAACTCATAGTCAACCAGTGTACAACAGAATGAAACATTACATGGTCCTGTGCTGTCCTCACATAATGATTGCTGTGTGTGAGCCCATTTGTTGCTCCCATTGTGTCAGTCCATCTTTTTGAGGGTCTTCTTTTTATTTGTATATGCATATATATATGTATGTGCGTGTGTGTGTATATATATATATGTGTGTGTGTGTACATTGCTGACCTTTTACCAAGCATAACTTCCTTCTTCATGGACTGGACGTTAATAACATGTCCAAACTACTCAGATGAAGACTCAGTACTTAATACTTATCCAAAGTACTAAGACAAAGTTTCAGGACTTCATCATCCTTGTACTTCTTCAAAGATAGAAATGTTTGCTCTTCCAGCACCTCATGATATATCTGGTATTATTCACCAATCCTGTGACTCTTCAGTCTTATACATTGTCCAGCTTTTGCACTGAAGATACCATGACTTGGGTCAGGCAGTAGTTGAATTGACTGTGGCGATGGGATGAGAGGATCAGGCACACTGTAGTCCACAACGAGAGGTCTTTGCATTTTAACATTTGAAAGAGGCCGTTTGCAAGAGATTTGCCCAATGTGATACATCTACATCCTTTGATTTCTCCACTGCTGCTTCAGTAGGGTGAAGTAGCCACAGTGAATTACATTGACAGACATCTCTTGCCATCCAGCAAAGAGTTCTGTATAGACACCATGTTGCTGGGAGGGGGTTGGGCCTTTCAGGTTGAAGAGTTGCTAAATTACCTTTGTGGAGTCTGAGACTGACTACTTACTTACCCTGGCCCTACCCCCACCAAGGAGCTTCAAACTTGTTATCAAATGGTGTATTTGTTATCAAAGGTGTTATCTGATAGGTGAAAATTTGTTGTTAAGCCCTATCAAGTCCCTTGTAATAGAAGCTCTGTGAGGCTTCTTGCTTTTCAACTTAAAAAAAAAAAAATTATTGTGATTAAGTCAAAGTTTACAATCCAAGTCAATATGCCATATAAAACCCCAAGCACCTGCCTGTCTGCAACTCTGTCTGCACTCCTCACCGTGTGACAGCACACTCTTCGTTTCCACCCTTTATTTCCAGTTACCCGCTCAAGCAACACTTGTCCCCTCCTCTCCACCATCTCATTTCCCCACTAAAAAGAAACCAGTAAGAAAGCCTCATATATATATATTAAAGTACAAAGTACAAACACTGTATGCATCACTCTGTGTCCCCAAGTCCAGTCCATCCTTTGTCTGAAGTGTTCGCTTCAGTACTGGTTTCACCGCTGAGCTAGCATCTAGTCTAGGTGTCATGTTCTCAAAGGACACTCCAGGTTGCCAGACCATCAAGTCTGGTCTTTTAATAGTGTTCTTGATCGGTACACCGCCTTTTCTCATGTCCTGTCAGTAATTGTACATTGTGTTCCCTGTGAGGGCTATCTTTGGTGGTGGCTGGGCACCACCTAGATCTTCTGTTCTCTCCCAGTCATAAGGGTTCTTCTGTCTCATGCGCTCATTTTTCCTTGTGTCTTTGATGTTCTAGGTTTTCATCTGTTCCAGATGGGATGTGACCAACTGATACAGCTTGCTGGCTTTTTAAAGACCCCAGATTCTGCTCACCAATATGGGGTGCAGAAGACTCTGTTAGAAAAAGACTAGTATGTCATTTGACCTCTGTGTGCCCTGGAAACATCGTCCCCAGACCCTTGTTCCTCCTACTCTGTAATTTGAAATGTTAAGTTGAATTTCGAAAACCTTTTAGCTTGTGGTGCAGTCCAGCTATACTGACCTGCCTTCTACTTCATGCTGTCACTCCCTTCGTGTAGCTGAATTCCTGTCGACTATGTAATCTATGAATAACCCCTTCCATCCCTTCCTACCATCATAGCCATCAAATAGTGTTTTCTTCTGTGCATAAATTTTAAGTTCTTATAATAATGATATAATACAATAATCTAATTTGTCCTTTTGCAGCTGACTAATTTCATTCAGCATAGTGTCTTCCAGTTGATTCCAGGTTAGGAGATGCTTCCTAAAATCATCATTGTTTTTTATCATTGCATAGTGTTCCATTGAGTATGTATACTATATTGTTTATCCATCCATCTGTTGATGGGCACCTAGGTTGAGTCCATACTTTTGCTATTGTGAACAGTGCTCCAATAAACATTTGTGTACATATATCTGTTCATGTGGCAGCCTTTACTTCTGTAGGGTATATTCCAAGCAGTGGGATTGCTGGAGCATATGGTATTTGTATTTCTAGCTTTTTAAGAAAGCACCAAAATGCTTTCCAAAAGGTTGTGCCATTTCACATTTCCACCAGCAGTGTAGAAGAGTTCCAGTCTCTCCACCGCTTATCCAACATTTGTTGTTTTGTGCTTTTTGGATTAGTGCCAACCTTGTTGGGGTGTGAAATATCTCATTGCATTTTGATTTAGATTTCTCTAATGGCTAATGATCGTGAGCATTTCCTCATGTGTCTTTTGACTACCTGGTTATCTTCTTTGGTGAAGTGTCCATATCCTTTGCCCACTGTTTAATTGGGTTATTTGTTTCTTGTTGATATTTTGCAGTACCTTGTAGATTATGGAAATTAGACATTGATCAGATACATGGCTGCCAAATCTTTTTTCCCAGTCTGTAGGCAGTCTTGTTACTCTCTTGATAAAGTCTTTGGATGAGCATGTTTGATTTTTAGGAGTTCCCACTTACCTATTTTTGTCTTTTGCTGTTTCTGTATTATTAATAAGAATTTGTAGTCTGTTCAAGCTGTGTATTAGAGCTTCCAGTGTTGTCCTTATTTTTTCTTCCATAATCTTTATCGTTTTAGATTTCATATTGAGGTCTTTGATGCACTGTGAGTGAGTTTCTGTGAAAGGTGTAAGATACAAGTCTTGTTTCCATGTTTTGCAGATGCATATCTGATTTTGCCAACACCATTTGTTAAAGAGACTGTTTATTTCCAGCGTATGGCCTTTGGGCCTTTGTCAAGTATCAGCTATTCATAGGTGGATGGTATTATTTCTGGATTCTCTATTCTATTCCTTTGGTCTGTATATCTGTTTTTTTTTTTTTTTTTTACCAGTACCAGGCTGTTTTGACTACTGGGGCAGTGTAGTAGGTTCTAAGGTCAGGTAGTATGAGGCCTCCCACTGTGCTCTCCTTCTTCAGCAGTGCTTTGCTTATTCAGGGTTTCTTCGCTTTCCAGATGTTTCTCCATCTTATTAAAAACTGACACTAGAATTCATATTGTGATTGCATTGTAAATATAGATTGGTTTGAGTAGAATATACATTTTCACAAGGTTCAGTCTTCCTATCCATGAACATGGTAGATTTCTCCACTTTCTTAAGTCTTTTTTGGTTTCTTACAGTAGGGTCTTCTGATATTCTCTATGTAGGTCTCTTACATTTTTGGTAATGTTTAATCCTATGTATTTTACCTTCTTGGAGGCTATTGCTTTGGTGCTTTCCTCTTTGTTGGTGTAAAGGAATACTACTGATTTATTTATATTAATCTTATATCCTGATACTTTGCTGAACTCTTCTATTAGTTCCAGTAATTTACTTATGGAATCTTTAGGGTTTTCTGTGTGTAAGATCATATGGTCTGCAAATAAAGTTGCTTTTATTTATTCTTTACTGATGCTGTTTTTTACTTTTAAACATACTCAGGTATAACAAACCCAATGTGCCCATCACCAGCTTCAACAATTATTAAGGCTCAGTTAAGCTTGTGCTATCAGGTCTCCCTCTGTACTTCGCAATAATGTAGTTTCTAAATGTCATCAGATATCTACTAGGGCTTCTTATTTCCCTTATTATCGAAGAAACAGTATTTTCAGGGTATTTTTAAAAAATCGGTTTTTCCAAAGCAACTGCACCATATTACGTTCCCACCAGCAGTATATGAAGGTTCTAGTTTCTCTGCATCCTCACCAACATTTGTTATTACCTTTCTCTCCTTTATTTTGCTTGTGATTCTGTCATTGTTATGTTAAAGAAACCTGGTTATTTGTTTTATGGAGGGTCCCACAGCTTGGTTTTCACTGGTTGCATCCCTGTGTTGTCTGTCATTCTGTATTCTCCGTAAAGTTGTTTATATTCTAGAGGCTTGATTAAAATCACACTTTGTGTTTCATTTTCTTTTGCTCAGACAGATGTGTATGTCATGCTGTTGTGTGATTTTCTTCCTTTTTGTGGCAAAATCAGTCTTGGACATCACTGTCGGATACCCGTATGCATTTCTGTCAGAATGAATGAGATGAACATCTTTTCATTTGCTTCAGAGCCGTTATGTGTATTGCTGATCTGGCTGAACATATTCTTCCACTGTTTTGTTTCCTAGTGGGTGACTAGCGTATTCCTTATTAAATCATAGAACCTCTTTATCTCTTAAGACTGTTTACTCTTTCCTGTCAGGTGACCTCCAATCACTTCCGCCCTGTCTGATCCCCACAGCATGGCAGACTGCCACGTCTTCTAGCTACAGCTGCCGTGTTGTAGCTCTCCCTACAGATATCACCCCTTGTTTATAGGATGCCTTCTTTATTTCCTGCCACTTAGAGCATGAGATCTCTAAGGACAGAAACCATTTGTGTCCAATTCCTAGTTTCCCAGTTGTCTCAGAAGACTAGCAAAGTTTAAAGGACACTCTTACTAATAGTATGAGACCATTTGTTTGATGCTCGTGGTGTCAAGCCTCAAGGAGCCTCACGGAGCTGGTAGGAAAGGCTGGGGAACAGTGACACCAGGTGGGTTAAATGTAGGGGCAGGATCATATGCAGGATGTTTGTAAAGTGCACCTTTCTAGATCAGGATCCCTTGAACTTAACTGTCAATAGGTAGGAGCCAGCAGTTCCAGTAGCTGACTAGATAGACCCCACCCTGATGTCCATCTCTCTGCCCACAGGAGAGGACTCGGCCAGCCCCATCCGGACCACGCACACTGGACAGGTGCAGGGGAGCCTCGTCCATGTGAAGGGCAGCGAAGTGGGAGTGCACACCTTCCTGGGAATCCCCTTTGCCAAGCCACCCGTGGGGCCGCTGCGGTTTGCACCCCCTGAGCTTCCTGAGCCATGGAACGGTGTGAGGGATGGGACTTCCCATCCAGCCATGTAAGCTCTCCATTAGAGGGGTTCAGGGAATGCCAGGCCACCGGGTGGCAGGTACTCAGAACTGGGGGTCAGGATGCAATTCTCGTCTAAACACCTACAACCAGTTTGATGGATTCTCACCTCATACCCCTCCCCCATCTCCAAACACTTGCTGAGGGATGGAGTTCAGCCTCATGACTCAGAGCCTGGCACCTGAAGGGTTTTAACCCCAGGTACTGAGGGGAGAGGAAAAGACATGCCTGCCCTGTCTTTCTGGTTAAAGCACCACAGTGGCTGGTGTCTCCAGAGCAGTGCAGACTGTGAACATTATAGGAACAACTGTCTTGAGTAGCAAATACTACAGATGCTTGAGGACAGCAGCAGAGGTGGCTTCCTAGTTACCTGCACTTTCATTGTCATAACTGGGACCACCAGACGCTATTGGCCAAGAGGCATGTATATGTGTCCTTACAGTTTTAAACTGTAGGAGAGCTGAGGGTCCCTGAGAGTCTTGTCTTGGCATGGGGGATGTCCTAGTGCCCTTCTTAAGAGCAATTAACTTCTATTCACCCAGCACAGGTATGCAGGCTAGTCCTTCCTCCAAGCCCACTTGGTACAGGGATATGGTGGGGAATGTCAACACATGCAATCAGTGGTTTTCCCAAAGACTAACAAGAGTTTCCAGTCTTGAGAGGTGTGGTGTACAGGGCCTTCAGCAAAATTAGGATATCTGGGATCGTGAGACTCCATCCTGGCCTGTCTGGAGCCTGTAGTCCATAATGTGGTGGGAAAAAGATCATGTGTGAGCAGGATATTAAAGAGGGAGAACAGCCATTGGTGGCTCAGAGCCCATCTGGGGCCAGGGTCTGATTCTGGCCACAGCACAGCTCTAGGACCAACTAACTGCCGTGGCCAACAGGTGTTTGCAAGATCATGGTTCAATGGAAAACTTGTTTCACATCCTGGTGAATACAACCAAGCCCTTTACCCACATGTCTGAAGACTGCCTCTACCTCAGTGTCTACACACCTGTCCATACTCATGACGGTGCCAACTTGCCTGTGAGTGCCAGCCATGGCCAACTGGGGGGATGGGGTGGAAGAACACTTCTACAAGCAGATTAGAAAGGATAAGATCAGACTGGGCCTGCTTAAGCGCAGACCCTGTTGGGAAGCCTGTCATCAAGGAACCACCAATTTGATGATCAGGTTCAAGAGTGCTTTCTACACAGGGTAGGTATCTGGCCCTGAGCGTGGTATCACAGACCTTCCTTTAGCTGCTCTTGAAGAGGCTGTGGCCCTGCTTTGTACCTGGCACTTACTCAACCAGCCTGAGCCCAGGAAACCCTCAAGTGTCTGAGGGCTGCACTTTGAGGTCACCAAGACGCCAGCCATGGGTTAGCTGTAGGTCTGTGTTTAATGAATATTCATTTGAGACAGTCAGGAAGACAGTCCTTTGTATTCCTCCTTGAAGAGTGTTCTGGGAGAAATGGAGTCAGGTTTTGATACCTGGAGCTGGTCATGAAGGATGGGAAGCCTGCTTTTCCTCAGAGAACTATGGTCCCACTTGATCCAGGTCATAAAGATGCCACTTTATCTTGCTGGAATTCTATGTGTATATGTGGATAAAATCAAAGTAGTGACTAGTGAAGGTAGAAGCTGTAGTAGAGTTTGGATTGAGTGGGAGCCATTAAGACCCATGCCTCAATTTCCCCAGGTGCTCGTGTGGATCCACGGTGGCTCGCTGG
This sequence comes from Heterohyrax brucei, assembly GCA_028571685.1. Lineage (NCBI taxonomy): Eukaryota > Metazoa > Chordata > Mammalia > Hyracoidea > Procaviidae > Heterohyrax > Heterohyrax brucei. The sequence continues at coordinate 56,230,892 of CM053161.1, read as the reverse complement.
TGATTGGCATGGCCTCTATGTATGATGGTTCTGCCCTGGCAGCCTTTGAGAATGTGGTGGTGGTTACTATCCAGTACCGCCTGGGTATCCTGGGCTTCCTCAGGTGAGTCTGGGGCTGGGCTGGGCATTGTGGCTGAGCAGAGGCAGGATAGCTTTGTGATCCCTGTCCCTGTTACCTCTCAGCACTGGAGACCAGCATGCAAGTGGCAACTGGGGCTACCTGGACCAAGTGGCTGCACTGCGCTGGGTCCAGCAGAACATTGCCCGCTTTGGAGGCGACCCTGGCCGTGTCACCATTTTTGGCGAGTCTGCAGGTGGCATAAGTGTATCCTCACATGTCTTGTCCCCCATGTCCCAAGGACTCTTCCATGGTGCCATTATCGAGAGTGGTGTGGCCATTCTGCCTGGCTTCGTTGACAACTCATCTAAGGTGGTCTCCACAGTGAGTGCCCTCAATCATGGGAAGCTCAAGCCTGCTGCGTCCTCCCTTCCCTCTCAGAGCCTGCATCATTCCATATGTTAAATGGGAATAAGTAGGACTTCCCTGCCATCGGGGTGCCTTGAGAACTGCCACCTATTCAAGGATAACTGAGAGTTTCCAGGGTCAGAATCCACAGACCTCTACGATTGTGTAGACTGGTTGTGTTCTGTACACCACAAAGCTGATAGCTGGAGGGCCCCATCACAGGCAGAATCACCCAGGTAGATGGCTCCTTTGAGTGAACATTTCTAGCATCAGGGAAGTTGAAACAATTTTGAAACCACAGGAGTCCACACGTAATACCCTAGGACGTTTAGAATGCACCTGCTCCCATCTGGGGCCTTGGGCAAACCTCCATTCCCTGCCTGAAGAACTGGTCAGTCCCTTCCTGATGCCTTTGCAGATGGTGGCTAACTTGTCGGACTGTGGCCACGTGGACTCAGAGACCCTGGTGAGCTGTCTGCGGGGCAAGAGTGAAGAGGAGATTCTGGCCATCAACAAGGTAGGGCTGGAGGAGCTGGGTGTGGAGCGGGCAGGCCTCGGTGTCTTTGATACTCCCTAGACAAGTTCCTCCATTTCTATGTCTTAATGTCCTCAGAGCCCCAGGTGGGAATTCCAGATCAGACAGTGCATGATTAGGACATCCCGGTGTGGGTGTGAGTGTCCTGAGAGGAGCTAGGGTGGTGTGAGAGACACCTGCAGGCATCAGGAAATGTCCCAAGCCTTCTGTAGGCAGTGAGCCTTGCTCCCTGATCTTGCATGCCCCTCAGGCCTTCAGGATTATCCCAGGAGTGGTGGACGGGGCCTTCCTACCCAGACATCCCCAGGAGTTACTGGCATTTGATGATTTTCCACCTGTTCCTAGCATCATCGGTGTTAACAATGATGAGTATGGCTGGGTCATCCCCAAGGTGAGGCCCAGCCTCAAACCCCATATGCCGGAGGACCCCATCTAGTGGGGTGCCTTCAGGACTTAATAACTTCAGAACCATCCCACCCTGAACTCAAGACTCTTCCTCCCCTCTTCCCCCCCAGAGCATAGGCATATCTGACAATCAGGAAATGGACAGAGAGATCATGCAGGCTGCTCTGCAAAGAATGTCAGCATCCATGGTGAGTGCTTTCAAGTCCCGCCCCAAAAGGACGGGGCTCCGATCCCAGCCCATCTGTTACCCTGTCCATGTAGCATTCCCCACAAGCAACTGTGTGTTTGTATGTGGCGTCACCCCAGAGCTTGGTCCCTTCTCCTGTTCCCTGTCCCATCCCAGGACCCATCTCCTTTATCCTGATGCCTCCCTGCATGGCAGCCTGCCTAACCTGACTGTTCCTGACCCACCTGGGATAGATGGTGCCTCCTGAGTTTGGTGACCTCATGTTGGAGGAGTACAAGGGTGACAAGAGTGACCCCCAGATGCTCCTAGCCCAGTTCTGTGAGATGATGGGGGACTCTGTGTTCGTGATTCCTGCTCTCCAAGTAGCACAGTTTCAGCGTGAGTACATCTGTAACTTACTGGGAAGGGGTTTGATCAGAGCTGTAGATTCCAGGTAAGGTCTAGTTTAAGAGACATTCTCCCCATTTTACAGATAAGCAAACTAGGTTCAGTGATTTCAGCAGCTTGCTCAAGACCACAGGGCTAGGAAATTCCCAGGTCAGGATTTGAATCCAGGCTTTTCCCAGTGCCCCTGCTCCAACAGGAGGCTCCCTTATACCATTGTCCTTCTTCCAGCCAGACTTAAACTCAGGTATCTCATTACCGTGGGTAACACAGGAACGCTCCGGATGAGGGGCTGCCATGTCGCCATCTGCTCACCCCCCTCCCAGGTTCCCATGCTCCTGTCTACTTCTATGAGTTCCAGCATCGGCCCAGCTTCTCAAAGAAACCACCCCATGTGAAGGCAGACCATGGAGATGAGGTTTTCTTTGTCTTCAGATCCCTCCCTTGGAACAGCAATGGTGAGTATTCCTCGGTGGGTCCCTTGGAGGTTCCATATTCCTTAAACATGACTGGGCAGTCGAGGTGTGATTACTCTCACTGTACAGATGAGGAAACTGAGGCTCAGGGAGACGACAGAGTGTGGATCAAGATCTTAACAGCTTAAACAGCTGAGTCACAATTCGATTTGAAGACTCTGTGGACCCAGGGCCTATGGTCCCTCTGGCTCCTCCTACCCCAAGATGGGTTTCTGCATGTGTACAACAGGGGGATTTCAAAGGCATGTTTGTGTCTCAAATGACTTTCCAGTGTCAGCAGAAAGAAAAAGGCTTTGTGAGCCCAGAATGAGCCTAGTGTTGAGTCAGCGAAAGTTGACATAGGTTTAGAAGGTTGGGGAAAGAGGAGAGCCTGACTCCTCAGCACTGTGGGGAGCAGGCAGAGTGCCAAGCCTGAGGAGGGAAGGGTGTTCCAGACACAGCCCCTTGAACCAGGGGAAAGTGGATGATGAGTGTGATAGATTGATCCACGTGGATGGACTGGCAGCCAGATCAACTGTTGTCCCTGACCTGGACCTTTGTCCTCCATGCAGTTGAAATTACGGAGGAGGAGGAGCTGCTGAGCAGGAGGATGATGAAGTACTGGGCTAACTTTGCTCGAAATGGGTGAGATGATGCACCCCCAACTCAGCCTCCGTGTGGGCTTGCACCCATCTAGGGCTCCCTTTGTCTGTGGTGTCCACATTAGCACACATGTATCCTTAATTGCATGACAGCCTCTTCCCCAGCACAGAACACAGGGGGTTATCACAGGTGCTGGGCACTTGTCCCATTGTGCGGTGACCTGGAGGTGAGTCAAGACTGGTTTTTTACAACCAGAGCCTGACCAGGCTGTCCTGCCCTCATGGAGCTGACACCCAGGTGGGCTGTGGTTTCTTTCCTTCATCTCAAAACCTTCAGTCATCGTTCCTAACGCCTGCCTAGCCAGATCGATCACCTTTCTGACTGACCGCAGTCAGGGTGTCTGGGCTAGGGCCAGTAGGGCTCACAGTGATCCTTGTACCGTCTTCATCTACAGGAACCCCAATGGTGAGGGTCTGCCCCGCTGGCCCATGTTTGACCAGGAGGAGCAATACCTGCAGTTGAACACACAGCCCACAGTGGGCCGGGCACTAAAGGCCCACAGGTTCCAGTTCTGGACAAAGACCCTGCCCCAGAAGATCCAGGCACTAACGGAGGCCAAGGAGCACACAGAGCTCTAGTTCCCTGGGCCCAGGGCTGGAGGATGGGCTTGTGAGCAGGTAGAGTCTCCCTGATGTGCCCACATACAGGAGCCAGGAGTTATTTCTACATCCACACAGCTGTTCTTTCCTTCTTCAGACCATCCATTCGGCAAAAATTTAGTAAGAACATGCTGTGTGCAGTGAGCCACCAAGCCTGCCCTGGATCCTCTCTTCCCAAGCCCACCAGGCCTTGGCCGCCATCCTCCCTTCCTCCCCTTCCGCCTTGCCCTGCCTTCTCTGCTCCGAGCCTCCAGACCTTTCGGCGCGTTAAGGGAGGAGGCTCCTGGTAATGCTGCCCACCGCAGAACTTCTCAGCCAGTCTCACATGTTCTGGTATCTGTAAGTGGTCAACAGGAATTGGGATACCCAGTGTTCTTCAAGCTCTGAGATCTCAGTCACCAAGCACAATTAAGACTGTAAAACTCACTTTCCCAACTCTTGCCCCCATAGATTAAATGCCTTCTATATTTGACATTTAAAACAACCTGCCCACCACTTGTATATGTCTCACAGAGGGGAGAGACGCCATGTTTGTGAGAAGCAGCCCTGGGCTTGTCTGTGGGCCTCTGGAGCCTGGGTGGGCCACAAGTGGCCAGGAAAGGCAGACAAGGCCCTCAGTCACCTGCTTACAGAAGTTTGCTTTTACTCTCAAGCAGTTCTGTGGTCATCACAGGACTCAGACAGATGATTGGAGCATACAGTAGAGCTATTTATCTGTGGGATGTTTTCCTAGAAGTGGTATAAAGGGGTCAGAAGGCCCAGGCATAGTGAAGAGAGCCCTGCCCCACAGATCCTTTTGAGGGCCTCTCTGTCCAAGATCTCCCCTTGTTTTTCAGAATTCCCGTTGCCTAATTACCAACCGCATGAGCAATCCCTGCTCACTGTGGGCATCCACAGTACTATTCCTAAACTGCCTCCCTCCCACTTCATGACTCCCAATTCTTTTTCTTTTCTAAAAAAGATCCTGTCATAGTCAGTTGGTACTGCTTTTACAGAAACACCACAAGTGGATGTCCTTAAAAAGAAAAATTTTGTGTTACAGTTCAGTAGGTAAGAATCAAAATTCAATCTGAGACATTATCACAGATAGGTAGGCTAAGAGTCCAAATTCATTGTAAGAGCTTCTCGATGCAGAAACCTCAGGTCGGAAGGATGGGCTCTCTTCTGAAGTTTACTTTCTTGATGGTATGAGGTTCCCAACATTCTGCTCACTTGCCTTTCCCTGTCTCTCAAGAGATGACCTCAACACAATCCAAGCCTGTAGAATGAGCCCTGCATTGTCAATACAGCTGCTGCCCATTCTCTCTCATTACCATCACAGAAGGTGCCTTCACAACCCACGAGACATCACACCATACTGGGACTCATTGCTGAGCCAAACTGATACATGTATATTTTAGTGGAGACAGAATGCAACCCATGACAGATCCTCTCATATTTTCTCTCAGCACACACAAGTACAGAACTGTGTTCCATCTGCCTCTTTATTCCCTTGTTAGGATGCTGTATTTTTGTCCAATAAACCTCAGAAGTTTCCCTGCCTCTGATCAACACTGCCTCTGTGGTCACCAGTTTTCTCACAGGGAAAGTCCCTCTTCTCTTTGTCTACAGCATTAAGTCGAAACATACAGCTTGGAAGTTAGGTAAACAACCAGAACCCAGTGCCGACCAGTCATTCCGACTCACAGAGCCCTGTAGGACAGAGGAATACTGCTCCCTGACTTTCCAAGAAAGATTCCTGGGTTGCGTACTCTGGCCACCAGATGGCAGACTAGGATAAACTGGAGGCCGGGCGACTTGACCCGAGAGCTGCTTTCCTTTCAAAGACGACCAGCTGGTGCATCCTGCTGCCATTACTGCCTGCAGTGATTGATGAAGCTCCTGCGCTTTATCTTTTTCAGTTCTGCAACTGTACAGAATACTTTCTGACAATGGGGTGCTGGAACTTTTTCAAAGACTTCTCAGCCACCAGCTATTTTTAAACAGCTTTATTGTGGAATAAATGACATACAATTAAAACCACTGATGCTAGGTGTACACGTTAACAAATTTGGGTACATGGATACAGACATACAACCATAACAAGTTTTAGAATGGTTCTGTGGCTTCAAGGAGTTTCCTTGGGCTCCCCTGTGGTCAATACCTGCCCTGTGGCCCTGCTGCTGGCCCCAGACAAACACAGGATTGCTTTTTGTTGCTATACTTTGCCTTTTCTAGAATGTCATAGTGATGGAGTAATCTGTGACTGGCTTTTACTAAGCATGTTCAACCAGTTCTTTCCTTTTATTGCTGAATGGTATGTCATTGAACAGATAAGCTACACTGTGTTTAATCATTCACCAGTTGATGGACATTTGAGAGATTTTAGTTTGAGGGCTATTTTGAATAAAGCTCCTATTACGATTTTCCGATAGGTCTTTCTGTGAACATCTTTTGAGTAAATACCAAAGAGTGAAATTCCTGGTCATGGACAAGTGCAAGGCTAATCCACCTCTTCCAAATTGGCTATACCACTTGGCACCCCTATCATCCATGTATGACAGTTCCATTTAGTACATTCTGTAAAAACGGCACGGGTCAGACCTCATCCGACCTCACAAGGGGGAGGACAGAATCATTGTCTGCATCAGCCCAAAGCTGATTCCTACACGGTGGAGGTCAAACATAGCCCCTCTTCAACCTTTTTATGAGCTCTGACACCAGCTGTCCCTACCACACCATTCACTGCTGGGTTTGCATGTCCATTCATTTGTTGAAAGACACTTTGGTTGTTTCCATCTTTTGGCTACCAAGAATAAAGCTGCAAGGAACATTGGTGTATATGTCCATTTAAGCCCCTGCTTTCTTTTGGTTATACCTAGGAATGGAATTGCTGCCCCACACAGTGCTTAAAGAGCTTGGCTGCTAGCCAGAAGGTCGGCAGTTCAAATCCACTAGCTGCTCCTTGGAAATCTATGGCGCATTTGTCCTACAGGGTTGCTGTAGAAGCCCTGGCAGCACAGTGGTTAGGAGCTTCTGCCAGCTACAGCTGCTGACAGATGGTTTGAATCCATCAGCCACTCCTTGGAAACCCTGTGGAGCAGTGATGCTCTGTCCTACAGGTCACGGACTTGGAATAGACTCCACAGCAATGGGTCTACGGTCATTTTGTGCTTAAGTTTTGAGGGATCTCCATACTCTTTTCCACGGGGGCTATATCATTGTACACTCCCACAGCAAGGCCCAAAGGTACCCATTTCTCCACATTGCTGCAAACACATGCATTTTTCTGTTTAATAATACAGGGCAAGTCTTCTTAACACCCCACCTACCTGCAGAGAAAAAAAAGGAGGCAGGGAATCATGCCCACAGGACTCTTCCGAAGTGGCTGAACCAAAATCTCAGTCCCATGGCATGCTCTCTTCACCAACAGTGCCAGCAGAAGACAGGCCCTAGACCCAAGTACATCACTTCACGGTGCTGAGCTGGGGTGACACACATCTTTGGGGGCTGATGAGGAAGTTGCCTTGTGTGTCTTTCAGTGGAGAAATCCGATGTTATTGCCTTGACTAGGTGACCAGATTACGCATCATCGATGGGGGGACAGGCTGGCATCACACAACTATAAGGAGATGCTAAAGGATACTCACAACCCCAGACAGGGTTCTCATAAAAAAAAAACCCTGAACTCAATCACGCCTTTAGAGCAACTTCCAGTTTATGGGAAACAATGAGGACAAAGAAACAAGTCAGAATACGGGGCTTCTCCAGGAACTATCCAGGACGTTTCAGAAAGTCAGTGCTAGAAAGACATGAAAGGTAGGAGTGGCTGTAATTTCAGAAAATGTTAAGGAAGTTTAACATGAAATGTCATAGGAAGTCTGACAATTCAGTTCATGAACTCATCCTGGGGAAAGTGCTGCATACCTCACTGCTGAGTATCACTACATTCATGTTCAAAGTACTCCCCTTGGGAAGCTGCGCATGGACGCCAGGCCCTAATCCGCCCTTGAAAGCAATTTGGGTCCTCTTTTCCTGGACTGTCTATCAGAGCTGTTGTTACATGAGGTCTGGCAATTAAGTTCCTGAACTCATCCAAGAAAAAGTGCTCTGAAGGGTTGACTGGGCACTGGTGGTGGTGCACAGCTTCCCACGCGGAGTACTTCCAAAGAGACCATACTGATATTCAGCAATGAGGTATGTAGCACTCTTTCTAGGATGAGTTCATGGACTTGTCTGACCTCACATAAGGACAGGGCTGATGGCCATTCTACAAAAAGAGTTCCAAAATTGCTTTGAAGGGTGGAGTAGGCACTGGCATTGGTGCACAGCTTCCCAATGGGAGTACTTCAAAGCTGACCATAGTGATATTCAGCAATGAGGCATGCAGCACTTTTTCTGGAATGAGTTCGCAAACTTAATTGTTCAGCCTCACATGAACCTTCATTGGAGCCTGATGTTTCTGAAAAAGGAAAAAGGCTATGAAAGAAATTCTGGGGAAATTCCTGTTTGGACTGGCTATAACACAACTATGCATATATAGGCTTATTCTCAGGAGACACAAGAGAACATACTCAGAAGGGAAGGGTCATGCCTTTGCCAGTTACTCTCATATCAACTTACATCTATACACACATAAATAAAGCAAATGTTACAACATGTTAACAACCATTGGATCTAGATGGTATTTATACACGAATGTTCACTACATTCCTCTCTCAAAATTGCTGTATACTAGCAAGTTTTCCTAATCAAATATTCAAAGACATTTTAAAAGAATAAACCATACCCGTACTTCCTCAAGCCACCTCACACAGGCACTCATTATTGCTGCACCCTCCCAAGCCCTGACTGATCTCACTAAGATGAACAACTCTAAAGCATGCTGGGAAATGAATATACAGTAGAGGTTTGAGAGAAATCTTTTAAGAAGATTTCACTTTAAGACTCAGAGGCCCAGTAGGTTCTCACATCTCCTCTCTGAGTGAGCCCAAGTGTCTGGGTCTGCCCAAGGACACTTCCCCCTCCCCTTTCGGGATTCCTTTAGATGGGCCTAGCTTCTAGGAAGCTGGTGGTTTCTTCCCATGTAACCTAACGCCAATGGCTTACCTAGTGCCTCTTTGAGCATGCTGTGCCAATGAAATTGCAATGCGAAAATCTGTAAACCTGTAGTTGTCAAATGGTAGGATGTATCAAAATTTGTCTGCTTTGTTGAGAAAATGTATGAAAGGGATGTTTGATAACAGGACAGGGTGCACGACTGTTTCTCGGACTTGAGTCTGACTGCAACACCACCAGCAATAAAGCCCCTTCCTCTTAAAGACAAACTGGTGTTTGAGGTGTTTTCTGCTCTGTGGACCAAACTTATCTTTTTCCTGCAACAGGTTTATTGCAGAATGTCAGTTTCTCATTGTCAGTGATTCGAGAAAACAAGGCCACAGGCCCTGGCTGGAGCTGGAACCAGGACACGAGTATGCAGGGCTGGGGGCCATAAGCCAGGCTCAGGAGGGGGCTGACAGGCACTGGGTCACAGCCTTCAGCAGCTGGGTATTCTCTAGGGCTGCTGCTACCCACTCCTTACCTACAGGCTGCTTATTCACCGGGTGGGAAGGAAAGAGTGCGGAAAACACGGTCAAAGCCAGGCTCCAGCTAGGCTACTAGCCAGCCACACGTCTGTGCCTTAGAACAGGTTGTACCTCCACTAACAAGGTCTTCCTGTCATGTCCTTCCCACGACCCAAAGCCTCAAAATAACGCTACAGCAGCCACCTGTGCTCACACCTATCCCACCTTCTGGGAACACCACCCACTCAGTTACACACGCATTCCCGAAGCCTGACAGACACTAGGCCTGTGTAGTACTGGGTGGAGAAGGAAGAGCAGGATATGGTAAACCCAAGTTTTCAAATCAAGCCAGCTTCAGTCTGAGTTGCCATTTATGTTGATAAGCCTCTGACAATTTCACCCCTCAGTCATCACTGGATTGTACCTCACAAACCACCATGAGGTTGCAACTCTGAACCAACACCCTCACCAACTGCACACACTCACCTGCACGCTCTGAGACAGGCATGGCTTGTGTAATGTACACAGCCATCTCAATGAGAGATAGCAGGGGCCTGAGCACCCACCTACCTGTCCGATTTATTGCTTCCCTCCCCCACCCTCAGTCATCACCTCCAGCTGACCCTTCCTCCTACTCACCCTCTAGACTCTGACCCTCCCATTCCACACCAAACCTACTCACAGCCCCTCTGCTCTACACAGGAACAGGTCCACCCTTACTCACTTAATTGCCTGCCTGTGCCATTCCAGCTCCAAATCCCCATACAGCTCCCCAGGGCCTTTCCAGCCACTCTCACTACTTTTCTGCGCTTTCCAGTTCGGGCCTTCATTCTTGCTGTCCCAGTCACTTCAGAACCCTCCAGCTTCATCATCTCTGCAAGCTGCGATCCTTCCAGGCTCCACGATGTCTTCTCAGTGTTCATGTTCTCCATGGGGCCTCCTAAACATCTGACCCTCATGCTTGCCCCTCTGGGGCGTGGAGGAGTGAAACCCTGACGCTGAAGCCTTGGGGTAGAAATCAAAGCAGCTTAACCTTGATAGCGAGGCTAACAAGAGTGGTCATACTGCAGTGCTGGACGGGTTACTGCCACGATGCTCTGCCGGTCCTTCATCACGTAGGAGAGATACAAAGGGTGGCCGTTCACCCGGCCCAATCCTCTTGTTTGTTTTTGGCTTTGGCAGGTCCTCTAATTTTCATGGGCTTCAGTTTCATCATCCAGAAAATTGGCACAACAAATGGCACACCCCTCAAAGATACCCTGAAATGAGATGAGAGAATGCCAGCCTCTCTCCCACACTTCACCCTTTCAGGTTATCCAGACAAGTCGCTCCCCTCAGATTATGTCAAGCCCTGAGTGACGCGGCCTTGCTACACTACGTTCAATTCTTCCAGTATGAGGGGATGCTCTGAATCACTGATTAAGCGAATCGGATGTGACAAGTGAAGGAAAAGGAACTCTGCGCACTCAGGGCCCTCCGCCACGCATATTTTGCCCTGCTACCGCTCCTGTGGCCGTTAAACAGCACCTCGCCCTCCCTCCCAGGCCCCCACGAACACACCCTGGTCCTGCAGCGGCGGATATCAAAGACCTCGCGCGAGTCGATGCTATCGGCAACCTGCTCATCTTCCTCGCCGGCGGCCACCACCCGTTCCCCAGAACTCTCGCAGATGAAGGGATCAGCGTTGTCCAGGAAACCACCCGCAACCCAGTAGGCACCGATCATCGCAGAACCCTGGCGGGCTACAGTGGGCTCTAACTTGCGCTGGGCAGGAACACTTCCGGCGACCGGAAAGAGGCGTGGCGTGACGACGGGGCCCCTGGAGGGACAAGCAGTGCTTCTGAGTTGGGGAGAGGCAGTGGCTTTTCTGTGCTGGCTGTGCAGACTTGAGATGTGATCGCTAGAGCAGAGGCTCAGAGAAGAGATTTTGCAGAGAGGTAGTGGCTTCCGTGCGCTGGCTTTGCGTACGAGAGATGTGGATCGCTAGAGCAGAGGAGCAGAAAAAGGGCTCAGAAGGCACTAAAGGCTACTCTGAGGTTGAGCCAGGCGTATTCTCAGACAGCACTTCCTCCGGGACGTCTCCTAGGCCTCAGGCAGGCGGGTGCTCCAGTGCTTGGGGTTGCTTCTGTCCCGCCGCGGTTCACAGCGTTCCATTATCTCCCGGTGTCGCGGCTGTCTTTCGCGCTGCCCCGAGTCCAAGGTCCCCAGCGGGCGGAACAGCTGGCTTTCCAGTGAATAAATGAGGTTCCTTGAGATAAGTGGAAACCGTGGTGGCGTATTGGTTAAGTTTTACGGCTGCTAACCGAAAAGTCGGCAGTTCAAATCCGACAGGTGCTCTCTGGAAACTCTGTGAGGCAGTTCTACGCTGACCTGTAAGGTCGCTGAGTCGGAATCAGCTCGACTGCCCTGGGTTTCTCGGTTTTGAGGCAAGTATTACAGTCATGTGCGCGTTGGAAAAGGATCAGAACTGATTAGGAAGGAGGGTCTCCGCAGACCCTCCGACAAGGTAAGGTAATGACGGTGAAGAGGGCCCCAGGAAGCAGAGTTCTTGAAAGGCTTAGAGGAGCTTTGAGGATAAAGAGCAGTCACACCTTCCTGCCTTTGTTCGTACCGTTCCCTTCCGAAAAGGAGGTCATTCCCATTTCTCATTAGCGGAAATCTTGATTATCCACCTCCTGAGGAGCTCTCATGATTCCCCATCCACAGCTTGCTGCTCCTTCCTGAACACTTTTCCTGGGGCTTGTGACTACAGTGGGAAACCTGGTGGTATAGTGGTTAAGGGCTAAGGCACCTAAACGAAAGGTCGGCAGTTCACGTCCGTCCGGCGCCCCTTGGAAACTTCAGTGGGGCAGTTCTGTTCTGTCCTCTAGGATCGCTGTGAGTCGGAATCAGCTTGACAGCAGTGGTTTGGGGTTTGGGTGACTACAAGGACAGTCAACATGCAACTCCTGGTTTGAGGAGAAGGTTCCTGATACAGCAAGTGGGCTGCAGAAACCAAAGTGCCCCTCGGAAATGACCCAGCGCCCTAGGGTCTGGGTCGCCCTGGGCTCCCGGCGCAGTATGGCAGCCCCAGCTCAGCTCTGCACCAGCCCGATCTCCTGCTCCCCGCCTTGCTCCCCCAACCCAGTGCACCCCTCCTCCTGGCCCAGTCCAGTCCAAACTCCAGAGTTCAGAAGTTGCCGAGAGCCTGTGGGCAGCAAAAGAACCATCTGCGAGCAACCATGCCGCTGGATTTGCTGAGTGGGACGCTGAACGCCATGGTCTATGGGCTCCTGCTTCTTCCCGTCTTGGCCTGGGGTGAGGCTCAGCGATGGGCGGATGGGGGCTGGGCTCGATTCGTTAAATTCAGCAGAAACACACTCTGAGGCTGGGAGAAAGAAAGCATCCTGGAAGGTCGGGGTGGTGGACTTAATCTGGGTGATCCTGAGGTGTTGAGGGGTTGGAGTTGCACCAGGCCACAGGGCACCCAGTAGGGAGCCCCATATGAGGGCTGTGAATCAGCAGTTTCTGACCTGGTGTATTTCAGGGCATTTGTCTCTCCTGTGGGACCTATTATTACCAGAAAGTAATAACAGCAATAACAATTATTAATAATAACCTCTCACCACCTTTTGTGGGGCTCCGAGTCTGCTGTAGCCTTGGCTAGAGGGGTGCAGAGGGAGAAACTGAGTCCCCCTCTCCAGGAGTCCCAGCCAGGTGGTTGTTGGGTGCTATGCGGTGGATTTTGACCTCATGTCACAGAATAGAGTTCCTGGCTCTAATCTTTATGAAAGCAGATCACCAAGCCTTTCTCCCTCAGAGCTGATAAGTGAGTGTGGCCGACGAAACTTGGGCTGGCCAACCTTAACTCCAGCCAGTGTTACCTGTTGCCAAGGAGTCGACTCCAACTAATAGCACCTTACAGGACAGAATAGAACTGCCCCATAGGGTTTACAAGCAGCAGCTGGTGGATTACAATGGCTGACTTCTTGGTTAGCAGCCTTGGCTCTTAACCACTGGCCACCAGGGCATTCCAACAAAGCTTACTGGTTCTAATGAAAAGGAATGGGGCACAGCGAAGATCCCGAGTGAGGGATCCTACAGCCAGTTTGGGAGGCTGCCTGCTCTGTCCTTTTTCTCACCCATACTGTCCTGGGGAGAGTGCAGAGTTAACACACTAAGGACAGAGATTATCAAGCACTGAGCCTGCTCCATACTTCCCAGGACACCACTTCCAGCCCTTAGTAGAAACTCTGGCCATGCAGACACTGCTCAGAGGGTGCACCCACTTCCTGTTCCTTTCCCTCCAACTATTGTGACTCCAGCATCTACCCAGGGGTTGTCCACATTTGGCCATCCTCAATAGCTCCCCTGCCTGGGTCTTCTGTCCAGAATGCTCTCAGAAGCAAAGCACACCTCCGAAACTGGGCAGGAAGGAGGGTAACACGTGCCCAGGGCAATCTCTAAGTTATGGTCCATCCCTCAGTTTCAAGATGAATAGATGATGATAGCTGCCACTTGTCAGCAGAAAAGCCTTCTCCTTTCTGATCTGGCTCTCAGTCATGAGACTTTTATGTTTGCAGCTCCAGGAGACCCCTAGAACTTGCAGGCCAGACAAGTGCCTCCACCCCCACCCCTGCTACTCCCACCTAGAACCTCACGCCTGTTTTGCCTCTGACTTCTAAAGATACATCCGGTTTCCCTGCCACCTTCATTTAAAAGTATTTGCACTGGACTCACCTTCAGAAAGATTACTGGACAAGGTATAAAACTGCACAAGGTGTGGGGCCAAACCACTTCTCTTCCAGCCGGTTGCATTTCCTCCCCAGGGTACTGCGCAGCCCTGGAGTTCACTCAAGAAAGGATGTGTGTCCAGACTCCCTAAAGGATGGAACTGCTGGGCTGAGGCCTGTGGGGCTGTGGCTTTGGGGAAGGAACATCTAGCTCAGTTGACATAACTTACTTTATAAAGAAAATCTTCTACATTCTGCTTTGGGGAATAGCTTCTGGGGTCTTAAAAGCCTGTGGGTAGCCGTCTAAGATTCTCCAAAGTCTCCTGCTTTGGAGAGCAGGGAAGAATTTTAAAAAAGTAGATATACAAAGGAAAGATAAATCTAAAGGACTAATGGCGACATCCACTGCAGTGATTTTAGCACAACTTGATGCTGCCCAGTTACCAACACTGACTGCTGTGATAGGAATCACAACAGAGGGACCCAGACAGAGCTGGAGAAAATTGTAGAACAAAATTCTGACTCACAAAGACCAGGCTTACTGGCCTGACAGAGACTAGAGAACCCTCAGAACTATGGCTACCAGATACCCTTTTAGCTCAATAATGAATCACTCCTGAGATTCACCCTTCAGCTAAAGATCAGACAGAGCTATGAAACAAGAGGGCACACCAGCCCAGGACCAAGGACTAGAAGGCAGGAGGGGACAGGAAAACTGGTATTCAGTTGAGAAGAGAGAGTGTTGACATGAGATGGGGTTATTAACTAATGCCTTAAAGCAATATGTGTACTACGTGTTCAGTAAGAAACTGGTTTGTTCTTAATTCTTCATCTAAAGTACAATTTAAGAAAGAAACAAAGGATGTGTACCTGCTCCCTTAGTTCTCAGCTACATGATTGCAAACTCGCCCCTTTCCCAGCACTGGGTTTTTCCATGTGCTGGGAAGGAGAGCTCGCCACATGTCTTTTGGTAGAGTGCTCTCACCAGTCAATGAGAGAGCTTCTTTTCAACGATCAAGCTATTGGTAGGCTGCAACTCGTAGTCACCCTGTGTACAACAGAATGGAACACTGCCTGGTCCTGTGCCGTCCTCACGTAGTGACTGCTGTGTGTGAGCCCACTTGTTGCTCTCGCTGTGTCAGTCCATCTTGTTAAGGTTCTTCCTTATTTTTTTTGCTGACCTTTTACTTTACTAAGGATAAGTTAGTTCCTTCTCCAGGGGCTGGTCCTGATAACATGTGCAAAGTACGGTAACGAAGTTTCACAACTTCAATACTTGTCCAGAGTACTAAGATGAAGTTTCAGGACTTCATCGTCCTTGGACTTGTTCAAAGACAGGTTTCTTTGCTCTTCTGGCATTTCATGCTTCATTCACTATTATTTGCCAGCCTAAAATTCTTTAGTCTTATTCATTGTACAGCTTTTGCATGTATATGAGGCAATTGAAGATACCATAGCTTGGGCAGGCGCTAGTTGAATTGACTCCATGGCGATAGGATGAGGGGCTGAGGCACACCATAGTCCACAAAGGGAGAGCTTTGCTTTTCAACAGTTCAAAGAGGTCCTTTGCAGCAGGTCTGTCCAATGCAGTACATCTACATTCTTTGATTTCTTGACTATTGCTTCAGAGGGATGAAGTAGCCACAGTGAATTACATGGACAGACATTTCATCCCATCCAGCAAAGAGTTGTGTGTAGACAGCATGTTGCTGGGAGGGGGCTGGGCCTTTCAATTTCAAAAGAGTTGCTAAATTGCCTTTGTAGAGTCTGCGAGTGATGACTGAATTACTCTGGCCTCCCCCACACCAAGGAGCTTCAAACCTGTTATCTAATAGTGTCTTTGTTATCAAACTTGTTATCTGATAGGTGAAAAGTACTTGTGCTTAGCTCCTATCGAGTCCATTCTGATAGGGGAAAGGTAGTAGCCCTGTGAGGCTTTTTACTTGTTACTTTTTATTGTGGACACGGACTCAGGTATAACACACCCAATGTTTCCATCACCACCTCCAGCAGTTATTAAGCCTCCGTCCAGCTTGTTCTGTCAGGGCTCCATCAGTACTTGACAGTATAGTGTCTCTGTGTCATCAAATATCTGCTTAGGGATTGTTATTTCCCTTACTGTCTTGAAATTGTTATTATAGAGGTTTTTTTTAAAGCAGACTTTTCCAAATCTATTGTACTATTTTACATTCCCACCAGCAATGTATCAGTGTAAGGTCCTGAGTGCGAACGCCACCCCGCATTCACTCACAAGAGACGGTTCTTGATGCAAACAGCAAGAGGTTTTTATTCCAGCGCGCTGGGGCTCAGTCCATACTCTTGTCAGAGTAGAGGGAATGAGCCCTGAACAAGAGAATTACAGAGTATATAAAGGCGGGGTCCTACTTTCCTGGGGGAGGTGGGGTTGGGGAAAGGTTCTGCGTTGGGGAGGTTGATTTCGGCAATTCCTGGTTTGCATAAGCTCAGGGCTGGGGGCTAGGGCGGTTATTTTGGGTACATTTTCTTCCTGTTACTCCGGAAACTAGCCTTTTGTGGTTAGGTAAGTTCCTGGAACGCTGAGGGGGTTGGTCCTATATTGTCCCGCTCTTTGGTATGGAGGATCTGACATCAGGATTCCAGTTTCTCCACATCCTCACCAACACTTGGTATTATCTGCCTCTCTTTTATTTTCCTTGTGTCTTTGTCATTATCATGTTGAAGAAACCAGCTTATTTGCTCTATAGAGCATCCCACAGTTTGGATTTTGCTGATTGCATCCTTGTGTTGTCTGATATCTTGTATTCCCTGTAAACTTGTGTTTCTATTCCAGAAGCTTGATAAAATTAGACTTTGTGTTTAATTTTGCTTTGCCAAGACTACTGTGTGTGTGATGCTGTTGTCTGATTGTCCTGCTTCTTGTGGCAACATCAGTCTTTGACATCACAGTCAGATCCCAGTGTGCATTTCTGTCAGTGTAAGTGAGGTGAACATCTTCTCATTTCCTTTGGAGCCAGTATTTGTACTGCTTATCTGACTGAACATACTCTTCCAGTGTTATGTTTTCTAGTGGGTGGCTAGCATATTCCTTATTAATTCATAGAAACTCTTTATCTATTAAGAATGTTGGCTGTTCCCTGTCAGGTGACCTTGAATCAGTTCCTCCTCTGATCCCCGTGGCAGGGCAGACTGCCACTTCCTAGTTCTAGCTGTAGCTGCCCTTTGGTAGCTCTCCCCGCAGACATAGCCCCTTGGTGGTAGGATGTCTTCTTTATTTCCTGCCACTTAGAGCATGAGATCCCTGAGGACAGGAATCATGTGTGTCCAATTCCCTGTTTCCCAGTTGTCTCAGAAGACCAGCACACAGTTATCTTAAAGGATGTTGTTACTAACCAAAGCACATAAGACCATTTGTTTGATGCTCATGGGGCTGCGTCAGGGTATCAAGCCCCAAGGAGCCTCTCTGAGCAGGTGGGAGATTCTGGGGGCCAATAACACCAGATGGATTAAAAATAGGGGCGGAATCACATGCTGGACATTTGTAATATGCATCTTTCTACATCAGGAGCCCTTGAACTAAACTGTAAATAGACAGGAGCCAGCAATCCCAATAGCTGACTGCACAGACCCCACCCTGATGTCCCTGTCTGCCCACAGGAGAGGACTCGGCCAGCCCCGTCCGGACCACGCACACCGGGCAGGTGCGGGGGAGCCTCGTCCACGTGAAGGGCACCGAAGTGGGAGTCCACACCTTCCTGGGAATCCCCTTTGCCAAGCCGCCCCTGGGGCCGCTGCGGTTTGCACCCCCTGAGCCACCTGAGCCATGGAGTGGTGTGAGGGATGGGACGTCCCATCCGGCCATGTAAGCTCCCCTCTAGGGGTTCAGGGAACACCAGATCACACAGTGGGAGGTACTGAGAACTGTGGGTCAGGATGCAGTTGTCATCTAATTTGAACACCTACAACTACTTGCATGGATTTTTGCCACACACAACCCCCCCGCCCCGTTCCCAGATACTTGATGAGGGACGGAGTCCAGCCTCTTGACTCAGAGCCTGGCATCTAAAGGAATTGAACGCCAGTTACTGAAGGAATGAGTAAAGAGATACATCTCCTGTCCTTCTGATTAAAAGACCACTGCTGACAGCTGTCTCTGGAGCAGCACAGACTGTGAACGTTATAGGAACCCCTGACTCGAGTAGCAAATACCTCAGATGCCTGAGGACAGCAGCAGAGGTGACTCCCTGGTTACCTGCACTTTCATTGTCATAACTGGCCAGGCCAGATGCCACTAGCCGAGAGTCATGTATATGTTTGTGTCCTTAGAACGGGAAATTGTAGGACTCGTGAGGGTCCCTGAAAGTCTTGTCTTGACATGGGGATATTCTACTGCCCTTATCAGAAGAAATTAACAGCAGTTCATTCACCCAGCACAGGTATGTAGGCTAGTTCACGGGTATGCAGGCTAGTTTGTAGTCCAAGCGCACCTGTTGCAGGGATATGTTGGGGGATGTCAGCACATGCAACCAGTGATTTTCCCAGACCACCAAGAGTCTGCAGCATTGAGAGGAGTGGTGTACAAGATCCTGAGCAACCACAGGGTCTCTGTGGAAGATGAGGCTCCATCCCCACTTGTCGAGAGCCTGTGATCCATAACTTGCTGAGAAGGGACTTGAGGAAAAGACCATGTGTGAGCAGGATATTGAAGAGGGAAGAGGGGCAGACGGTGGCTGGGAGCATATCGGGGGCCAGGGTCTCATTCTAGCCACGGCACAGCTCTAGGACCAACTATCTGTCACAACCAACAGGTGTCTGCAGGATTATGAAACAATGGTAAAGATGTTTCAGATCCTACTGAATGTAACTCTGCCCTTCACCCCAATGTCTGAAGACTGCCTCTACCTCAGTGTCTACACGCCTTCCCACACACATGAGGGTGCCAATTTGCCTGTGAGTGCCAGCCACGGCTGACTGAGGGGTGGGAGGAAACTATTTCTGCAAGGAAATTAGAAGGGGCAATGTCAGAGTGAGCCCACTTCAGCGCAGATACTGTTGGGAAGGCTCTCATCAAGGAGCCACCAATTTGATCATCAGGCTCAAGAGTGATTCCTACCCAGGCATCTGGCACTGGGCACAGGGTCATAGACTTCCAGCTGCTCCTCAAGAGGCTATGGCCCTGTGATGTACCTGGAACTTACTCAGCCAACCTGTGCCTAGGAGACCCTCAGTTGCCTGAGGGCTGCATTTTGACTTCACCAAAGACCCCAGCCATGGGTTAACTGTAGGACCATGTTTAATGAATGTGCATTTGAGACAGTAAGACACTCCTTCTCATTCCTCTTTGGAGAGGGCTCTGAGAGAAATGGGGGCAGACTTTGATACATAGAGCAGGCCCTGAAGCATGGGAGACCTGGTTTTCCTGAGTGAAGTCGGGTCCCACTTGGCGCAGGTCACAAGCATGCTACCCTGTCATGCTAGAGTTTTGCTTATGTAGGTCATAGACAAAATCGAATTTGTGATTAGTGGAGGTCAAAGCCCTTGTAGAGTTTAGACTGGGTTGGAGCCGTGGAGTACCCATGCCTCAATTTACTCAGGTGCTCGTGTGGATCCACGGCGGTGGGTTCGTATTTGGCATGGCCTCTATGTATGATGGTTCTGCCCTGGCGGCCTTCGAGCACGTGGTCGTGGTCACTATCCAGTACCGCCTGGGTATCCTGGGCTACTTTAGGTGAGTCTGGGGCTGGGCTGGGCATTGTGCCTAAGCAGAGCCAGGACAGCCTTGTGATCCCTGTTCCCGTCACCTCTCAGCACTGGAGACCAGCATGCAAGTGGCAACTGGGGCTACCTGGACCAAGTGGCTGCACTGCGCTGGGTTCAGCAGAACATTGCCCACTTTGGAGGCGACCCTGGCCGTGTCACCATTTTTGGCGAGTCTGCAGGAGGCATAAGTGTATCCTCGCATGTCTTGTCCCCCATGTCCCAAGGACTCTTCCATGGTGCCATTATGGAGAGTGGTGTGGCCATACTGCCTGGCTTAGTTACTACCTCCTCTGATGCGGTCTCCACAGTGAGTGTCCCAATCATGGGAAGCCAACATCTGCTGCTTCATCCCTTCCCTCTCAGAACCTCCATTATTCCATCTGTTAAATGGAGATAATGAGGACTTCCTGCCATCTGGATGCCTTCAGAACTGCCACCTATTCAGGGACTACTGAGGGTTTCAAGGGTGAAAACCCACTCAGCCTCTATGATTATAGAGACTTAGTGGGTTGAGTGGGCAACAAAGCTGATGGCTGGAGGGCTCCATCATGGGCATGGCCCCTTTGGCTGAACACGCTTAATGTCAGGAAAGTTGAAACCATTTTGAAATCGCAGGCGTCCACACACAATACCCTAGGAGGTTTGGTGTGCACCTGTTCCCATTAGGGGCCATCAGCAAACCTGTTTCCCCTGCCTTGAAGGGTAAGTCGGACTCTTCCTGGTGCCTTTCCAGGTGGTGGCCAATTTGTCAAGCTGTGGCCAGGTGGACTCAGAAGCCCTGGTGAGCTGTCTGCGGGGCAAGAGTGAAGAGGAGATTCTGGCCATCAACAAGGTGGGGCTGGCTCAGCTGGGAGTGCAGGAGCTAAGGGATGGCAAGGTGCAGAGCAGACAGGCCTCAGTGGCCTTGATACTGTCCAGACAAATTTCTCCATTTCCATGTCATATGTCCTCAGAGCCTCAGGTGGGAATTCCAGATCTAGAAGTGCACGTGCAGGACATCCCAGTGTGGGTGTGAGCATCCTGGGAGGAGCTAGGGTGGTCAGGGATGCACCTGCAGGCATCAGAAAATGTCCCAAGCCTTCTGTAGGCAGGGAGCCTTGCTCCCTGACTTTGCATGCTCCTCAGGCCTTCAAGATCATCGCAGGAGTGGTGGACGGGGCCTTTCTACCCAGGCACCCTCAGGAATTGCTGGTCTTGGATGACTTCCAACCTGTTCCTAGCATCATTGGAGTGAACAATGATGAGTACAGCTGGGATGTCCCCAAGGTGAGTTCAGCCCCAAATCCCCCGATGCCGGATGCTGGAGGACCCTATCTGGTGGGGTGACCTCAGGGCTCAGTAGTCATCCCACCCTCAACTCAAGGCTCTCCCCCACCTCCAGGGCATGGGCATATCTGACAGTCATGAAATGGACAGAGACACAATGCAGGCTGCCATGCAGAAAGTGTCAACAATGATGGTGAGGTTCCTCGGCCCAGCTCCAAAGGATCTCCTTTCCTATCCAATCCCATCAAATATCCCATCCATGCAGCATTCCCCATGAGCAAATGTGTTTGTGTCTGTAGGGTCACCCCAGAGCGTGGTCCCTTCCCCCATTCCCTGTCCTGCCCCAGGACCCACCTTCTCTGTCCTGATGCTGCCTCCCTGCTCTGGCAGCCTGGCTCACCTGACTCTTCTGACCCACCTGGGATAGATGGTGCCTCCGGAGATTGGTGACCTGATGGTGGAGGAGTACATAGGAAACAGTACTGACTCCCAGACCATCCAAGCCCAGTTCCATGAGATGATGGCGGACTTCATGTTTGTGATTCCGGCCCTCCAAGTAGCCAAATTTCAGTGTGAGTACATCTGTAAGCAAGGATTTATTGGGAAGGGGATTGCTCAGAGCTGTGGATCCCAGGTAAGGTCTAGTCTAAGAGACAGAGATTCTCTCCATTTGACAGATAGGCAAACTAGGTTCAGTGACTGCAGTGACTTGCCCTAGATCCCACAGCTAGGAAATTCTAACGTCAGAATTTGCATCGAGGCCTTTCCCAGTGCCCCTGCTCCAACAGGAGGCTCTCCAACACCATTTTCTAGGTTCGAGCCTGCCCTGAACTTAGATATCTCCTCACCATGGGTGACCGAACAAAGCTCCAGAAGAGGGGCTGCCATGTCACTATCTGCTCACCCCACCCCCAGGTTCCCATGCCCCTGTCTACTTCTATGAGTTCCAGCATCGGCCCAGCTTCTTAAAGGACATCAGACCACCATATGTGAAGGCAGACCATGGTGATGAACTTTTCTTTGTCTTCAGATCCCTCCCATGGAACAGCTACTGTGAGTCTTCCTGGGTGCGGTCCCTATGAAGTTCTGTATTCCCCAAGGGGAAAAATGCAACCATAACTGGGCAAGTGAGTCCCGTAACTGTACAGATGCGGAAACTAAGGCTCAGGGAGAAGGCAAGATTTTTGAACCAAGATCTTACAACTTAAACGACTGAGCCACAGTTGTCTTCCAAGACTCTGTGGATACAGGGCCTGTACTCCCTCCAGCCCTCACTCTGCTTGTGTACAACAGGGCTATTTCAAAGGCATGTTTGTGTCTTAAAAGATGTTCCAATGTCAGCCGGAAGAAAAAGACTTTGTGAGCCAGAAATGATCCCAGTGTTCGGACAGCTAGAGTTGGGCTAGGTTTCGGAGGTTGGGGAGAGGAGGCCCTGACTCCCCACTGCTGTGGAGAGCAGGGACAGAGCCAGGTCCAGGGAGGGAAGGGTGTTCCAGATGCAGGCCTTTGGATCCAAGGGAAGTTACTCCTGGGCTGGTGACTGTGGTAGGGTGAACCACAAGGATGAACTGGCAGCCAGACCGACCATTGCTCTTGACGTGGACCTCTTTTGTCTCTGTAGTTGAAGTCCCTGAGGAGGAGGATCTGCTCAGCAGGAGGATGATGAAGTACTGGGCTAATTTTGCTCGAAAAGGGTAAGAGGATGCACCCCTACCTCAGCCTCCATGTGGGCCTATACTTGTCCAGGGCTCCCTTAATTGCATGACAGCCTCTCCCCCAGCACAGCGACACAGAGGGGTGTCATGGGTTCTGGGCACAAGTCCCATGGCCTGGTGACCAGGAGGGTGACTTAAGAGTGCTTTTTCACAGCCAGAGCCTCACCAGGTTGTCCTGACCCTCCTGGTCCTGACACTCGAGGGGGAGGTGGTTTCATTCTTGCATCTGAAAACCTTCGCTCATCATTCCTCTAGCCTGTCTGTCTTACTCTGTCGCCCTCTGCCTGAGTGCAGTCAGGGTGTCTGACGCTTGGGTCAGCAGGGCTCACAGTCATCCTTGTACCCTCCTGCTGGTCTGCAGGAACCCCAATGGCGAGGGCCTGCCCCACTGGCCCATGTTTGATCAGGAGGAGCAATACCTACAGCTGAACACACAGCCCACAGCAGGACAGGCCCTAAAGGCCCACAGGTTCCAGTTCTGGACAAAGACCCTGCCCCAGAAGACCCAGGCACTAACGGAGGCCAAGAAGCACACAGAGCTCTAGTTTTCTGGGCCCGGGGTTGGAGGATGGGCTGGTGAGCAGGTGGAGTCTCCCTGATGTGCCCACACACAAGGAGCCAGGAGTTATTTCTGCATCCACATAGCTGTTCTGTCCTTCTTCAGACCATCCATTCGGCAAACATTTATTAAGAACCTACTGTGTACAGTGAGCCATCAAACCTGCCCTACATTCACTGCCCCTAACCCCACCAGGCCTTGGGCGCCATCCTCCCTTCCTTCTCTCCCCTTTGCCCTGCTCTCTCTCAGCCAAGCCTCCAGGCCTTTCGGTGCCTTAAGGGAGGAGGCTCCTGAAAATGTTGCCCACCCTAGAGTATCAGAAGCTCTCAGCCAGTCTCCCATTTTCTAGTTTCTGTAAGTGGCCATAGGAAATGAGATGCCCAGTGTCCTTGGAGCTCCGAGACATCTCAGTCACCAAGGCCAGTGAGACTATAAAAGTCACTGTCTACCTATTGTTACCCTAGATTAATTGCCTTCTATCTGTGGCATTTAAAACACCTGATCTACCCACTTACGTATGTCTGGCAGGGTGACAGCCTCCATTTTTGTGAGAAGCAGCCCTGGGCTTGTCTGTGGCCCTCTGGAGCCTGGGTAGGCCACATGGGGCCAGGAAGGCTACACAAGGCCCTCAGTCACCTGCTTGCTGAAGTCTGCATTTATCTGCAGTGGTCTGCAGTCATCGCAGGGCCCAGACACATGACTGTAGAACACAGTAAAGCTGTTTACATGTGGGCTGTTTCCTGGAAGTGGGACTACCGGGTCAGTAGGCCCAGGCATACTGAAGAGAGCCCTGCCCCTTTTGAGAGCCTCTCTGTCCAGGAAGGTCACCCCTTGTCTTTCAGAAATCCCCTTGCCCAACTCCCAACCCACTAAGAAACCCCCACTAAGTTGGGCAGCCACATTGCTGCCCCTAAGCTTTCCTTCCTCCCACTTCATCCTTCCCCATTTTTTTTTCTTTTTAGAAAAAGATCCTCTCAGATAGTGCTGCTTTAATACAAATACCATAAGTGATGGCTTTAAAAAGATAAATTTTATTGTCACAGTCCCTCAGGTTAAGAGTGATAATTCAGTATGAGACATTATCACAGTCCAGTAGGCTTCAGTCCAAACCCATCATGAGAGCATCCTGATGCAGGAACCTCATGTCTAAAGGACGTGCTCTGCTCTCGGTGCTGCTCTCTTGATGGTGTGAGGTTCCCAACACTCGGCTCAGTTCCCTTGCCTTTTATCTCTCAAGAGTTGACCTCAGTACAACCCAAGCCTGTCCACTGAGTTCAGCCTTACCAATCCAGCTGCTGCCCCTTCTCCCTCATTATCATCATAGAGGCAACCTTCACAGCACCATGGGAGAAAGCACACCATACGGGTACTCATGGCTGAGTCAAACGGACACACACAAAACACAACCCATGACAGATCCTGTCATGTTTTATCCGAGCATAGAAAAATAATGAACTCATCTGCATCTTTGTTCCAACAAAACATTTTTCTCTCATTAAGAGCCTGTATGTCTTGTCCCATAAACCCCACAACTTTCCCTGTGCCCCTACCTCTGGCCATCTTTGCCTGTCTGGACCCTACTTTTCCCACAAGGAAAGTCCCTCTTCTCTTTGTCTACTGCATGAGTCCAAACATGTGGTTTGGAAGTTTGGTGGTCAAGGTGGAGGATTCCTGAGTTGCCTACTATGGCCACCAGGTGACAGACGGGGATCGACTTGAGGCTGGACGACCTCCTGAGAGGGGCTCATGCTGCCATTACTTCCTGCAGTCATCTATTCAGCACCCGTG
Source organism: Heterohyrax brucei (assembly GCA_028571685.1). Classification (NCBI taxonomy): domain Eukaryota; kingdom Metazoa; phylum Chordata; class Mammalia; order Hyracoidea; family Procaviidae; genus Heterohyrax; species Heterohyrax brucei. Next base: position 56,205,879 of record CM053161.1, on the reverse strand, counting down.
ACATGCCTCTTTTTTGGTTCTGCAGATGTACAGTACAGATGTACAGCTTTCCAAAAATGTTTTAAAGGCTTCTTAATCATCAGTTACTTTTAAACAGCTTTATTTTGGAATGACATACAATTAAAACCCTCTTGTTAGGTGTACAGCTTGATAAATATGGGTAAATGGATAGACACAACCACCACCACGTCAAGTTTTAGAGTGCTTCTAGTGCTCCAGAGTTTCCTTGGGCTACTTGCAGTTAATACCTGCCCCAGCTCCTGGCTCCATACAGGAACTGCATTGCTTTTTGTTGCTATAATGTGCCTTTTCCAGAATGGCATATAAATGGAGTACTCTGTGACTCGTTTTTACTTTTGTGTTGGAGATTCAACCAGTAATTCTTTCCTTTTATTGCTGAGTGGTATTTCATTGCACAGATATGCTACATTGTGTTTAATCATCCACCAATTGATGGACAGTTGACAGATTTCAGCTTGAGAGCTATTTTGAATAAAGCTGCTTTTAATATTTTCAGATTGGTCTTTGTGTAAACATATGCAAATACCTAAGATTGGAAGTGCTGTGTAACATGGCCAAGTATATGTTTTAACTTTTTAAGAAAATATCAAACTCTTCCAAAGTGCTCATACCACTCTGTATCCCCCTTATCCATGTATGACAGTTCCAGTAGGTACACCACGTAAACATGGTGTGGTCAGACCCCCTCATCTCACCTCACAAGGGGGAGGAGAGAATCACTGTCAGCATCAGCCCAAGGCTGATTCCCATAAGGTGGAGGTCAAACATACCTCCTCTCTTCAACCTTTTTACCAACTCTGACACCAGTTGTCCCTCCCACACCCTTTTCTTCTGGGTCTGCTTGCCCATTTACCTGTTGAAAGTCACTTTGGTTGTTTCCGTCTTTGGGCTACTCTGAATAAAGCTGCAAGGAAGGCTGGTGTACATCTTTCTGGTTGAGTCCCTGCTTTCAAGTCTTTTGGCTATACCTAGGAAAGGAACTGCCCAGTCCCGGTGGTGCTGTGATTAGGAGCTACTGTGACCTACAGCTGCTGACAAAATGGTCAGCAGTTTGAATCCATCAACCACTCCTAGGACACGCTGCGGAGCAGTGATATTCTGTCCCTGTAGAATCTGACAGGGTCTAAGTCCAGTTGCTGAGGTGGAATAGACTCCACTGCATTGGGTTTTATAGTAATGTTGTGCTTCACTTTTGAGAGCGATCACCCAACTCTCCCACAGGGACTGTATCATTTTATATGCCCACCAGTAATGGGCAAAGGTTCCAATTTCTCCACCTTGTTGCAAACACATCTATTTTTCTGTTTCACTGAATTATATAGAGCAAGTCTTCTTAACATCCCTCACCTAACTGCAGATAAAGAAAATGAAGCATGGAATCGTGGCCACAGGGTTCCTCCTAACTGGCCGAGCCAAAGTCTAAGTCCCATGGCATATCCTCTTCACCAATGATGCCAGGGGAAGACAGGCCCCAGACCCAAGTACATCACCTCATGCTGCTGAGCTGGGGTGACACACATCTCCAGGGCACTGATGAGGAAGGTGCCTCATATGCCTTTCAGTGGAGAAATCTGATGTTACTGCCTTGACCAGGGGACTAGAATAATGATCATGCTGATGGTGGCACAGGCTGGCATCACACACCTACCAACAGATGCTAAATGACAGACACAGCCCTGGACATGGTTCCCATAAAACACAAAACTCAACTCTAAAGTCAAGCAGGCCTTTAGAACAACTTCCAGTTTATGAGAAACAGTGAGACAAAGAAACAGATCTGAATGTGGGGCTTCTCCACAATAACTGCCCAGGACTTTTCAGAAAGTCAGCGCTAGAAAGACATAAAAGGTAGGAGTGGCAGTAAGCAATTTACAAGAGGTTAAAGAAGTTTAATGCCAAGTGACACATATGAACTTTGATTGGAGCTTGATTTGTTTAAAAAGGGAAAAAAATTATGAAAGAAATTTTGGGGAAATTCTTGTTTGTACTGGTTATTAGTGTGATGAGAAATGGCTGATTTTTTGGTCCAGACACAGGATAACATACTCAGAAGGGAAGGGTCATATCTTTGCAGCTTACTCTCATATCTACTTACATTTATATACACACATAAATAAAGCCAATGTTACAACATATTTATAACTGTTGAATCTAGTTGGTGGGTATACAGGAATATTCAATACAGTACTCTCTCACTTTTATTGTATATATGCAAGTTTTCCTAATCAGAATATATAAAAACTGCACCTGCACTTCATCAAGCCACCTCACACAGGCACTCATTACTGCCACACCCTCCCAAGCCCTGAGTGACCCCACCAAGATGAACAACACTAAAGCATGCTGGGAAATGAATATAAATTAAGGGTTTACTACAAAATGCAAAATGTTAAGTTTCTTATTGTCAGTGATTCAAGAAAACAAGGCCACTGGCCCTGGCTGGAGCTGGAAGCAGGACATGAGTATGCGGGACTGGGGGCCACAAGCCAGGTTCTAGAGCAGGCTGATAGGCACTGGTTCACAATGTCCAGCAGGTGGGTATTCTCTACGGTCACTGCTCCCTGCTCCTTATCTGCAAGCAGCTTATTCACTGGGTGGGAAGGCAGCAGTGAGGAGGAACACAGGGTCAAAGCCAGGCTCTGCCTAGGCTGCTAGCCAGCCAAACCTCCAAGCCTGAGAACTAACAAGGCCTTCCTGTTACTTCCTTCCCAGGAAGCCCAGCCGCAATAAGGCAGCCCTGGCCACCTGCACCCACACCTACCCCATCTCCTGGGAACTTCTCCCACATGGCTATATATGTATTCTTGAAGCCTGACACACCCTGGTCCTGTATAGTATTGGGTGGAGAATGGGGCTTAGGATATGGGAAACACAAGTATTCAAATCAAGCCAGCTTCAGTCTGAGTCACCATCTCCATTGAAAAGCCTCTGGCAATTTCAGCCACCCAGTCATCCCTGGATCTTACCTCTCAAACTACCATGAAAAGAGGGATAGCTTCAGAGAGTTTGCAACCCTGAACCAATGCTCTCACCACTGCACATGAAAGGACCCCTCCTCAAGTCACAGGCGACGGCATAACGCCAATCAGTCACGAAGTTCGCAGCTTGATGCAAACAGCAAGAGGCTTTATTGAAAGGACCAGCGCGCTGGGGCTCAGCTTCCAACTCACGCAGGAGTAAAAAGGCTGGGCCCTGAGCAGGGGAAAGGGTATGGTATTTAAGGGTTGGGGCTACAATGGAAAATTATTTCAGAAAACGGGACTTTCCAGCAGCTGGGTTGTGTAACTATTTCAGCAGTCAAGAATGCAGGGAGTTGGGCAGTATAGATAAGGGCAGGGTACTCAGGAGGGAGGATGTTTTCTGAAACAAAGGAACAGTTAGGCTTGTTAAACGAATTTTCCATTACACTCACACTTACCTGCATGCTTTGAGGCCTGGGTCCCTGACGCAATCTGCACATCAGTCTCAGTGAGAGACAACAGGGGCCCAAGCATCCCTGCCTACCTGTCCATTTTACTGCTTCGGCCTCCCACCCTGAATCATCACTTCCAGCTGATCCTTCCTCCTAGTCAGCCTCTGGACTCTGACGCTCCCACTATACCCCAAACCTACTCACAGCCCCTCAGCGCTATGGAAGAATAGGTCAACCCCTACTGACCTAGCTGTCTGCCTATGCCCTATCCCAGTTCCAAATCCCCATACAACTCCCCACAGTCTTTCCTGCCACACTCACTTCTCTGCACTTCCCAGTTCTGGCCTTCATTCTTTCTGGCCAATTCACTTGAAAACTCGCCTCCAAAACACACCCCCCCTACAGTGAGATAGTTTCCTCTTCTCTGCTAGTCGGATCCTTCCAGGACCCACTGATGTTCTCTCAATTCATGCTCTCCATGTGGCTTCCTCAACAGCTGACCTTCTTACTTCTCCATCCCTGGGGAGGGCAGTAGAGAAATCCTGGGAAAGGCATCCAAGCAGCTTAAACTCGACGGAGAGGCCACTAAGAGTGGCCATGCTGCCATACGAGGCTAAGGATGTGAAGGCCACTAACACTGTGCTCTCGGGGTCGCTCACCTGATGGCAGAGAGAAAAAAGGTGACGGTTCTCCCGGCCTAGCCCACCTCTTCTTAGTTTGTGGCTTTAGCAGATCATCTAATCTTTATGGGCTTTAGTTTCATCATTAATAAAATTGGCACAACAAATCCGACTCCCCCACATTCCTGGAAATGAGCTGAAAGGATGCTATCCTCTCTCACACCCACACGTGATCCTTTCTGACTATCGGCAAACAAGTCAGTCCTCTTAGGCTGTGTGACTGACTAACCTGAATCCGGACGTGCTCCACTGCGTTCAATTCCTCCAAATCAGACCAAAATGAAACCCAGTGCGGTCGTGTCGGGTCAGACTCACAGCCACCCTAGAGGTGAGGGAATAACTGTCCCATAGAGTTCCCAAGGATCGCCTGACCAATTTGAACTGCTGACCTTTTGGTTAGCACAAGCAGCACTTAACACACTCCGCCAGCAGGGTTTCCTCAATTCCTCCAGCATCAGTAAATGATGCCCGGACTCAAGGCCCTTCGCCAAGTATACCCTGCTCTGCTACTGCTCCTCCGGCCATTAGACACTATCTCGCCCTCACTCCCAGAACCCACCGCAGTCCAGCAGCAGCGGATATCGAACACTCTCGACGTCGGCAGTCACCACCAGCTCCGCAGCGCTCACAGATGAAGGAGTTTGCACTGTCCAGTAAACCACCGCCTAAATAGCCGGAGTCCACAATCGCGGAATCCCAGCTGGCCACGGTCTGAACTTCCGCTTGGCCGGCGCACTTCCGGTGAGCAGAAAAGGGGCGTGGCGTGACAACAGGGTCCCTGAGAGAGAAGCAGTGCTTCAGTGTTTCTGAGGTACAGTGGCCTCCGTGCGATGGGTTCGCAGCCTGGAGAAGATGTGGATCGCTCGGCGAAGGGACTCGGGAGCCTAGAACACTGAGGCCAAGGCCGGAACTCAGAGGGCACTAAAGGCCAGTCTGAGGTTGAGCCAGGCGTATTCTCAGACAGCACTTCCTCCGGAAGGCCGCTGCCCCTCCGGTGGGAACGTGCTCCAGTGCTTAGGGTTGCTTCTGTCACGCCCCGTTCCGGTGTCGAGCTCGCCTTCCCCGCCTCCCCTAGGGCCGGGTCGTACCCAGGTCCACAGCGGGCGGAACAGCTGGCCCTCCAGTGACTAAATGAGGGTTCCCTGAGAGAAGTATCACAGTCACGTGCGAGTTTGAAAAGGATCAGAAGGGATTAGGAAAGGGTATGCTCAGACCATCAGAGGCGATAGGGTAACCGATGAGGAACCGTGAAGAGGGCACCCAGGAAGCAGAGGTCTTGAAACTCTTGGAGGAGCTTTGGGGTTAAAGGGCAGTTACACCTTCCTAACTTTGTTCGTACTGTTCCCTTCACCCAGAACATAGGTCGTTCCCATTTGTCAATCGGTGGAAATGTTGATCGTGCACCTCCTCAGGGAAGCTCTCCTAGGTTCCCCAGCCACAGCTTACCGCTCCATCGTGGCTTGACCCCGCCCCCCAACACTTGCGTGGTGGCTGTGACTTCAGGGACGGTGAACTTAGGACTCCAGGCTTGAAAAGAGGGTTCCTGATACAGCAAACGGGCTACAGAACCCAAGCCACCCTCGGAAATGGCCCAGCCACCTGGCACTCGTGTCGCCCTTGTTTCCCTTTCCTGGCTCCGCCTGCTCTTGACAGGCTCAGCTCAGCGGTGCTGCCACCCAATCGCCGCCTCCTTCCTTTCCCTGCAAACCCTGTGCACCCTTCCTCCGGGCCCTGCCCGGTCCAAACTCCCGCGAAGCTGAGAGCCGGTAGGCAGCGAAAAGAACAATCTGCGAGCAACCATGCGGCTGGATTTACTGCGTGAGACGCTGAGCGCGGTGGTCTGTGGGCTCCTGCTTCTCCTTCCGGCCTGGGGTGAGGCTCCGCAGTGGGCAGACGGGGCTGGGCTCGGTCCTTAAATTCTGCAGAGGCACAATCTGAGGCTGGGGGAGAGAAGGCGCCCTGGAAGGTGGGAGTTCGTAGACTTAACTACCGCCCCGGGTGGACTTCCTAAGGTGTGGAAGTAGTTGGAGTTGCCATAGGCCATAGGGCACTCAGGAGGGAGACATATATGAGAGGGGTGGGTCAGCAGCTTCTGACCACTAGTACTTAAAGACATTTCTGTCTTGTACAGGACCCGTGTCTACCAGAGCGTAATAACAGTAATAACCTGTCACCGCCTTTTGTGGGACTCTGAGTCTGTTGTATCTTGCCCAAGGGGAGCAGAGGGACAAACTGAGTACTCCTCTCCAGGAGTCCCAGCTAGGCGGTTGTTGGGTGCTATGGAGTGGATTTTGACCCCATGCCACAAAATAGAGTCTTTTTGGCTGTAATCTTTATGGGAGCAGATCGCCAAGCCTTTCTTGAGCTGAAAAGTGGATTCCGCCCACCCAACTTTGGCTAGCAGCCCTTAATGCCAGCCAACATTACCAGTTGCCATGGAGTCAGTTCTGGCTGATAGCACCTTACAGGACAGAGTAGAACTGGCCCATAGGGTTTACTAGGAGCAGTTGATGGATTACAACAGCTGGCTTCTTGGTTAGCAACCTTAGCACTTAAGGGGCCACCAGGACTCTGCAGCAAAACTTACTGATTCTAATTAAAAGTAACAGGGCACAGAGGAGACCCAGAGCTAAGGAAACTAGAGCTGGTCTGGGAGGCTGCCTGCTCTCTCTTTTTCTTACCCGGCACTGTCCTGGGGAGAGAGCACAGCTGGCGTACTAAGGGCAGAGATGATTGGCATCATGCCTGCTCCACACTTCCCAGGGCACTACCTCCCAGCCCTTAGGAGAAGCTCTGGCCAAGCAGACACTGTTCAGAGAGTGTCCCCAGTTCCTCTTCCTCTCTCTCCATCTATTCTCATAGCCCCCAATTCCAAAATCTACCCAGAGGGCATCCCCACTTAGCCCTCGTCCATAGCTCACCCTCTATCTAGACTGGACTCTCAGAGGCAAAGGAGACCTCCTACCCTGGGCCATAAGGAGGGTAACAGGTGTCCAGGGTAACCTCTAAATTATGCTCTGCCCCTCAATTTCCAGCTTTAGATGTTGATAAATGCCACTTCCCAGCAGAAAAGCCTTCTCCTTTCTTGTCTGGCTGCCTCAGGAGTCTTTCCTATTTGTGGAGCCTTCAGATGTCATTCTGCAGCTCCTAGAACCCCTGGAACTTGCAGGCCAGACGAATGCTTGCAACCCCCACCCCCGCTACTCCTATCCGGAACCTCACCCCTGCTTCACCTCTGACTGCTAAGCAGGAAGATACACCCAGTTTCCCTGCCACCTCCCTTTAAAAGTATTTTATATCAGACTGACATTCAAAAAGAAGACTGGACAAGTTCTAACACTGCACAAGCTGTGGGGCTCACCCTCTCCTGTCCCAACCAATCCTAGTTCCTCCCCAGAGTCCCACAGACAGCCTAGGAGTTCACTCAAGAAAGGATGTGTGTCTGAACTCCCTGCAGATGGGACTGCTAGGTTGAGGCCTGTGGGGACTGTGGTCTTAGGAAACATCTAGCTTAGTTGACATAGCATAGTTTATAAAGGAAATTGTTTTACAGTCTGCCTTGGTGAGTAGTTTCTGGGGTCTTAAAAGCCTGTGAGAGGCCATCTAAGATTCTGCACTAGTCTCATGCCTTGGGAAGCAAAAATTTCCAAAAAACCTAAATATACAAGGGAAAGACAAATCCAAAAGACTAATGGGCTACATTCACTAAAGTGAGTCCAGCACAACTAGATGGTGCCCAGCTACCAACACCAGCTGCTGTGATAGGGATCACAGCAGAGGGACCCAAACAGAGCTGGAGAAAATCATAGAACAAAATTCTAACTCACAAAGACCAGATTTACTGGCTTGACCTAGACTAGAGAAACCCAGAGAGTATGGCTGCCAGACACCCTTCTAGCTCAGTGATGAAACACTCCTGCAGTTCACCCTTCAGTCAAAGATCAGACAGGGCTAAAAAACAAGAGGAGACTGAAGGGGCACACCAGCCCAGAACCAAGGACTAGAAGGCAGGAGGGGACAGGAAAAGTAATAGGTTGAAAACAGTGTTGACATGAGATTGGGTTGTTAGCTAATGTCATAAAACAATAGGTATACTAACTATTCAATAAAAAATTACTTTGTTCTTAATCCTTCATCTAAAGTACAATTTAAGAAAGAAAGAAAGGATGTGTGCCTGCTGCCCTTCACCTACATGGTTGCAACCCCCTTCCCCAGAGCTGGGTTTTTCCACTTCCTGGGAAAGAGATCTCCCACGCGTCTTCTGGTAGGGTGCTCTCACCGGTCCATAAAAGAGCTTCTTTTCAAGGATTAAGTTGTTGGTAGGTTGTAACTTACAGTCACCCTGTGTACAATTGAGTGAAACACTGCCTGGTCCTCTGCTGTCCTCACATAATGATTGCTGTGTGTGATCCCACTTGTTTCTCCCATTGTGTCAGTCCATCTTGTTAAGGTTCTTCCATTTTTTTTTTTTTTTTTTTTTTTTTTTGCTGACTTTTTACTGTGTCAAGGATAAGTTCCTTCTCTAGGGACTGGTCTTGATAACATGTCCAAAGTACTGTAATAAAGTTTCACTACTTTAGTACTTGTCCAAGGTACTAAGATGAAGTTTCAGGGCTTAATCGTTCTTGGACTTCTTCAAAGACAGATTTGTTTGCTCTTCTGGCAGTTCATGATATATTCACTATTATTTGCCAACACCATAATTCTTCAGTCTTATTCATTGTCCAGCGTTTGCATGCACATGAGGTGATTGAAGATACCGTGAATTGGGTCAGGCACTAGTTGAATTGACTCCATGGCAATGGGATGAGAGGATCAGGCATACTGTAGTCCACGAAGGGAGATCTTTGCTTTTTAACACTTGAAAGAGGTCTTTTGCAGCAGATTTGCCCAATGCAATACATCAACATTCTTTGATTTCTTGACTGCTGCTTTAGCGGGATGAAGTAGCCACAGTGAATTACATGAACAGACATCCCATCCAGCAGAGTTGTGTGTAGACAGCATGTTGCTGGGAGGGGGTTGGGCCTTTCCATTTGAAGAGTTGCTAAATTGCCGTTGTAGAGTCTGAGACTCATTACTAAATTACTCTGGCCCTAGCCCCGCCAAGGAGCTTCAAACCTGTTATCAGATAGTGTATTTGTTATCAAACTTGTTATATGATAGGTGAAAGGTTCTTGTGCTTAGGCCCTGTCAAGTCCCTTCTGATAGGTGAAAGGTAGTAGCTTTGTGAGGTTTTTGTTTGTTACTTTTTATTATGGAAATGTACTCAGGTATAACACACCCAAGTATCCATCAACCTCTCCAACAGTTATTAAGGCTCAGTCCAGCTTGTTCTGTCAGGGCTCTGTCCGTACTTCACAATAATGTAGTGTCTCTATGTTATGAAGTATCTGCTCAGGGGCTGTTATTTCCCCTATTGCTTCAGAAATGGTATTTACAGGTTTGTTTGTTTTTTTTAAAGCAGACTTTTCCAAAGCTATTGTGCTATTTTACATTCCCACCAGCAATGTATGAGGGTTCCAGTTTCTCCACATCCTCAGCAACACTTATTATTATCTGCCTCTCTTATTTTCCTTGTGTCTTTGTCATTAACATGTTGAAGAAACCAGCTTATTTGCTCTGTAGAGCGTCCCACAGTTTGGATTTTGCTGATTGCATCCCTGTGTTGTCTGATATCTTGTATTCCCTGTAAACTTGTGTTTCTATTCCAGAAGCTTGATAAAATTAGACTTTGTGTTTAATTTTGCTTTGGCAAGATTACTGTATATATGATGCTGTTGTCTGACTGTCCTGCTGCTTCTGGCCAAATCAGTCTTTGATGTCACAGTCAGATCCCAGTATGCATTTCTGTCAGCAAGAGTGAGATGAACATCAGAGCGAGTATTTGTATAGCTTATCTGATAGAACATATTCTTCCATTGTTTTGTTTTCTAGTAGGTGGCTAGCATATTCCTTATTAATTCATAGGAACTCTGTATCTGTTAAGACTGTTGGTTCTTTCCTGTCAGGTGACCTTCAGTCACTTCCTCCCTGTCTGATCCCCATAGCCGTGCAGACTGCCACTTCTTAGTTCTAGCTCTCCCCTTCTGTAGCTCTCCCCACAGATACTGCCCCTTGTTTGTAGGATGCCTTCTTTATTTCCTACCACTTAGAGCATGAAATTCTTGAGGACAGGAACCATGTGTGTCCAATTCCCAGTTGTCTCAGAAGACCAGCACACAGTTAGCTTAAAGGATGCTCTTAGTAACTAAAGCACAGAAGACCATTTGTTTGATGCTCATGGGGCTGAGCCAGGGTGTCAAACCCCAAGGAGTCTCACTGAGCTGGTGAGAAAGTCTGGGGGCCAGTGACACCAGATGGGTTAAAAGTGGGGGCGGAGTCACATGCCAGACGTTTGTAAAGTGCATCTTTCTAGATCAAGAGCCCTTGAACTAACTGTCAATAGGCAGGAACCAGCAAATTCCAGTAGCTGACTGGACAGAGCCCACCCTGATGTCCATCTCTCTACCCACAGCTCAGGAATCTGACAGCCCCATCCGGACCACACACACAGGGCAGGTGCGGGGGAGCCTCGTCCATGTGAAGGGCACCGAAGTCGGAGTCCACTCCTTCCTGGGAATCCCCTTTGCCAAGCCTCCCCTGGGGCCACTTCGGTTTGCACCCCCTGAGCCACCTGAGCCATGGAGTGGTGTGAGGGATGGGACGTCCCATCCAGCCATGTAAGCTCTCTGCTAGAGGTGTTCAGGGGACTCCAAGCCACAGGATGGGAGGTACTCAGAACCGTGGGTCAGGATGCGATTGTATTCTAATCTGAATACCTACAACCAGTTACATGGATTTTTACTTCACCGCCCGCCCCTGCCACCCCATTCCCAGACACTTGCTGAGGGATGGAGTCCAGCCTCCTGACTTAGAACCTGGCATCTAAAGGAATTTAACCCCAGCTACTGAAGGGATGAGTAGAGATACATCTCCCGTCTTTCTGGTTAAAAGACTACTGGTGTCAGGTGTCTCCGGAACAGCACAGACCGTGAACGTTATAGGAACCCCTGACTCGAGTAGAAAATACCTCAGATGCCTGAGGACAGCAGCTGTGGTGGCTCCCTGGTTACCTGCACTTTCATTGTCATAACTGGCCAGGCCAGATGCCACTGGCTGAGAGTCATGTATATATGTATGTCCTTACAATTGGAAATTGTAGGACTCATGAGGGTCCCTGAAAGTCTTATCTTGGCATGGGGATATTCTATGCCTTTCTCAAAAGAAAATAACAGCAGTTCACTCACCCAGCACAGTGATGCAAGATAGTCCTTTTTCCAAGCACACCTGATGTAGAGATGTGTTAGGGAATGTCAACACATGCAACCAGTGGTTTTCCCAGACCAGCAAGAGTTTGCAGCCTTGGGAGGAGTGGTATACAAGATCCTTCACAACTACAGGGTCTTTGTGGAAGGCGAGGCTCCTTCTCAACTTTTCCAGAGCCTGTGGTCCCTAACTTGGTGGGAAGGGACTTGAGGGAAAGACCATGTCTAAGCAGGATACTGAAGAGGGGAGAGGGGATGATGTTGGCTGGGAGCATATCAGGGGCCAGGATCAGATTCTGGCCACAGCACAGCTCTAGGACCAACTATCTGTCACGACCAACAGGTGTCTGCAGGATTATGATATGATGGGAAAGATATTTCAGGTCCTGCTGAATATAACTCCACCCCTCACCCACGTGTCTGAAGACTGCCTCTACCTCAGTGTCTACACGCCCGCCCACACCCATGAGGGTGCCAATTTGCCAGTGAGTGCCAGCCATGGCTGACTGAAGGGTGGGAGGAAACTTCTTCTGTGAGCAGATTAGAAAGGACAAGGTCAGGTTTAGCCCACTTCAGTACAGACCCTGTTGGGAAGGCTGTCACCAAGGAGCCACCAATTTGATCACAAGGCTCAAGAGGGCTTCCTACTCAGGGTAGGCATCAGGCCCTGGGTGCAGAGTCACAGACTTCCAGCTGCTCCTCAAGAGGCTTTGGCCCTGGATGTACCTGAAACTTAGCCAATCTGTGCCCAGGAGACCCTCAGTTTTCTGAGGGCTGCATTTTTCAGGTCACCGGAGACCCCAGCCATGGGTTAGCTGTAGGCCCACTTTTAATGAGTGTGCATTTGAGACAGTCAGTAAGACACTCATTTTCCTTCCTCCTTGGGGAGGCTCCTGAGAGAAATGGGGGCAGACTTTGATACATGGAGAAAGCCCTGAAGCATGGGAGACCTGGATTTCCCGAGTGAAGTCGGGTCCCACTTGGCCCAGGTCATGAACATGCTACCCTGTCATGCTGGAGTTTTGCATATGTGGGTAGTAGACAAAATCGAATTTGTGGTTAGTGGAGGTCGAAGCCCTGGTAGAGTTTAGACTGGGTTGGAGCCGTGGAGTACCCATGCCTCAATTTACTCAGGTGCTCATGTGGATCCACGGCGGTGCGTTTGTATCTGGCATGGCCTCTATGTATGAGGGTTCTGCCCTGGCGGCCTTCGAGCACGTGGTCGTGGTCACTATCCAGTACCGCCTGGGTATCCTGGGCTTCTTCAGGTGAGGCTGGGGCTGGGCTGGGCACTGTGGCTGAGCAGAGCCAGGACAGCCTTGTGATCCCTGTCCCTGTCACCTCTCAGCACTGGAGACCGGCATGCAAGTGGCAACTGGGGCTACCTGGACCAAGTGGCTGCACTGCGCTGGGTTCAGCAGAACATTGCCCACTTTGGAGGCGACCCTGGCCGTGTCACCATTTTTGGCGAGTCTGCAGGTGGCGCAAGTGTATCCTCACATGTCTTGTCCCCCATGTCCCAAGGACTCTTCCATGGTGCCATTATGGAGAGTGGCGTGGCCATACTGCCTGGCTTAGTTACTACCTCCTCTGATGCAGTCTCCACAGTGAGTGTCCCAATCATGGGAAGCCCACACCTGCCTCATCCCTTCCCTCTCAGAACCTCCATTATTCCATCTGTTAAATTGGGATAATGAGGACTTCCTGCCATCTGGGTGCCTTCAAAACTCCCACCTATTCAGGGACTACTGAGGGTTTCAAGGGTCACAACCCATTCAGCCTCTATGTTTATAGAGGCTGAGACGGTTCTGTGGGCCACAAAACTGATGGCTGGGGGGCCCCATCGTGGGTAGGTAGATGGCCTCTTGGTTGAGCACGACTAGTGTCAGGGAAGTTGAAACAATTTTGAAACCACGGGAGTCCACACATTATACCCTAGGAGGTTTGGAGTGCACCTGTTCCCATTACAGGCCATTGGCAAACCTCCTTCCCTTGCCTGGAAGGATAATTCAGCCACTTCGGGGTGCCTTTCCAGGTGGTGGCCAACTTGTCAGGCTGTGGGAAGGTGGACTCAGAAGTCCTGGTGAGCTGTCTGCGGGGCAAGAGTGAAGAGGAGATTCTGGCCATCAACAAGGTGGGGTGGATGAGCTGGGAGTGCAGGAGCTAAGGGATGGAAAGGTGCAGAGCAGACAGGTCTCAGTGGCCTTGATACTGCAAGACAAATTTCTCCATTTCCTTGTCCTGCTGTCCTCAGAGCCCCAGCTAGGGATTCCAGATCCAGAAGTACACGTGTAGGACATCCCGGTGTGGGTGTGAGCATCCTGGGAGGAGCTAGTGCAGTGTGCGATGCACTTGCAGGCATCAGAAAATGTTCCAAGCCTTCTGTAGGCAGTGAGCCTTGCTCCCTGACCTTGGATGCTCCTCAGGCCTTCAAGATCAGCGCAGGAGTGGTGGATGGGGCCTTCCTACCCAGGCACCCCCGGGAGTTACTGGCCTTCGATGACTTCCAACCTGTTCCTAGCATCATTGGTGTTAACAATGACGAGTATGGCTGGGGTGTCCCCAAGGTGAGGCCCAGCCCCAAACCCATAGATCCCAGAGGACCCTATCTGGTGGGGTGACCTCAGGGCTCAGTGGCCATCCCACCCCCAACTCAAGACTCTCCCTCTATCCGCCCCTGCCTCTCTAGTTCATGGGGATTTCTGACAGTCAGGAAATGGACAGAGACGCCATGCAGGCTGCCATGCAGAAGGTGTCAGCAATGATGGTGAGGTTCCTGGGCATGGCCCCAAAGGGAAGGGGCTCCTGTCATATCCCATCCCATCAGATAGACCGTCCATGCAGCGTTCCCCATGAGCAAATACATCTGTGTCTGTAGAGTCACCCCAGACCTTGGTCCCTTCCCCCATTACCTGTCCTGCCCCAGGACCCACCTCCTCTGTCCTGATGCTGCCTCCCAGCCCTGGCAGCCTGGCTCACCTGACTCTTCCTGACCCACTGGTACAGATGGTGCCTCCGGAGATTGGTGACCTGATGGTGGAGGAGTACATAGGAAACAGTAGTGACTCTCAGACCATCCAAGCCCAGTTCTGTGAGATGATGGGGGACTTTATGTTTGTGATTCCGGCCCTGCAAGTAGCCAAATTTCAGTGTGAGTACATCTGTAAGCAAAGATTTACTGGGAAGGGGATTGCTCAGAGCTGTGGATCCTGGGTAAGGTCTAGTCCAAGAGACAGACATTCTCTCCATTTTACAAATAAGGAAAATAGGTTCAGTAATTGCAGTGACTTGCCCTAGATCCCACAGCTAGGAAATTCTAACGTCAGAATTTGCATCCAGGCCTTTCCCAGTGCCCCTGTTCCAAGAGGAGGCTCTCCTACACCATTTTCTAAGTTCCAACCTGCCCTGAACTTAGATATCTCCTCACCTTGGGTGACCCAAGAAGGCTCCAGAAGAGGGGCTGCCATGTCACTCTCTATTCACCCCACCACCAGGTTCCCATGCCCCTGTGTACTTCTATGAGTTCCAGCATCGGCCCAACTTCTCAAAGGATATGAAACCACCATACGTGAAGGCAGAGCATGGTGATGAACTTTTGTTTGTCTTCAGATCCCTCCCGTGGAACAGCCATGGTAAGTCTTCCTGGGTGGGGTCCCTATGAAGTTCTGTATTCCCCAAGGAGAAGAATGCAGCCATGACTGGACAACCTAAGAGTGACTCCACTAACTGTACAGATGAGGAAACTAAGGCTCAGGGAGAAGGCAAGATTTGTGGACCAAGATCTTACAGCTTAAATGACTAAGCCACAATTGTCTTCCAAGACTCTGTGGGCCCAGGGCCTGTACTCCCTCCAGCCCTCATTCTGCTTGTGTACAACAGGGCTATTTCAAAGGCATGTCTGTGTATTAAAAGATGTTCCAGTGTCACCCAGAAGAAAAAGACTTTGTGAGCCAGAAATGATCCCAGTGTTGAGGCAGCCAGAGCTAGGCTAGGTTTCAGAAGTTGGAGAGACGAGGGCCTGACTCCCTAGTGCTGTGAAGAGCAGGCACAGAGCCCGGCCTGGGGAGGGAAGGGTGTTGCAGATGCAGCCCCTTGGATCCAGGGAAAAGTTACTCCTGGGCTGGTGACTGTGGTCGGGTGAGCCATGTGGATGAACTGGCAGCCATACTGACCATTGCTCCTGACCTGGACCTTTGTCCTCTCTGTAGTTGAAATCACTGAGGAGGAGGATCTGCTGAGCAGGAGGATGATGAAGTACTGGGCTAACTTTGCTCGAAGTGGGTGAGAGGATGCACCCTACCTCAGCCTCCATGTGGGCCTGTACTCGTGCAGGGCTCCCTTTGTCTGTGGTAACTCTGTTAGCACGCATGTATCCTTAACCACCTGACAGCCTCTTCCCCAGCATGGGGACAGACGGGTGTCATGTGTGCTGGACACTTGTACCATTGCCCAATGACCTGGAGGGTCAGTCAGAGTGCTTTTTTACAGCCAGAGCCTGACCAGGCTGTCCTGCCTCTCATGGAGTTGACACCCTAGTGGGCTGTGGTTTCTTTCCTTCATCTGAAAACCTTCCCCCATTGTTCCTCAAGCCTACCTGGCCAGCTGGATCACCTCTCTGACTGACCACAATCAGGGTGTCTGCAGCTAGGGTCAGCAAGGCTCACAGTGATCCTTGTACCCTCCCCTCTGGTCTACAGGAACCCCAATGGTGAGAGTCTGCCCCACTGGCCCATGTTTGACCAGGAGGAGCAATACCTGCAGCTGAACACACAGCCCACAGTGGGCCGGGCCCTAAAGGCCCACAGGTTCCAGTTCTGGACAAAGACCCTGCCCCAGAAGATCCAGGCACTAACGGAGGCCAAGGAGCAGCACACAGAGCTCTAGTTCCCTGGGCCCGGGGTTGGAGGATGGGCTGGTGAGCAGGTGGAGTCTCCCTGATGTGCCCACACACAAGGAGCCAGGAGTTATTCCTGCATCCACACAGCTGTTCTTTCCTTTTCAGACCATCCATTCAGAAAACATTTATTAAGAACCTGCAGCGTGCAGTGAGCCACCAAGCCTGCCCTGGATCCTCTCCCCCCAACCCCACCAGGCCTTGGGTGCCTTCCTCCCTTCCTCCTCTCCCCCCTTGCCCTGCCTTCTCTGCTCCGAGCCTCCAGGCCTTTCAAGGGAGGAGGTTCCTAGAATGCTGCCCACCCCAGAGTGTCAGAGGCTCTCAGCCAGTCTCACAGATTCTAGCATCTGTAAGTGGCCATAGGAAATGGGATGCCCAGTGTCCTTGGAGCTCTGAGAGATCTCAGTCACCGAGGCCAGTGAGAGTGTAAAAGTCACTGTCCATACCTCTTGTTACCCTAGATTAATTGCCTTCGATCTGTGGCATTTAAAACACCTGATCTACCCACATATGTATGTCTGGCAGGATGACAGCCTCCATTTTTGTGAGAAGCTGCCCTGGGCTTGTCTGTGGGCCTCTGGAGCCTGGGTAGGCCACATGGGGCCAGGAAAGCCACATGAGGCCCTCAGTCACCTGCTTGCTGAATTTTGCATTTATTCTCAGTGGTTCTGCAGTCATTGCAGGGTCCAGACGCTACTGTAGCACACAGTAAAGCAGTTTATCTATGGGATGTTTCCTGGAAGTAGGATTAAGGGGTCAGAAGGCCCAGGCATACTGAGGAGAAGAGAGCCCTGCCCCACAGATGCTTTTGAGAGCCCCTCTGTCCAGGAAGATCTCCCAACTCCCAAGCCGTGGAGTAACCTGTGCTCAGTGTGGGCATCTGCATTGCTCCCTGTAAGGTTTCCTTCTTCCCACTTCATCCCCCAAAATTTAAAAAATAAAAGATCCTGTCATAGTTTATCTTAGCATACAAAATTACCAATCTGTGTTCAGTGTGCCTCTTCGTTCCATCAGAACATTTTTTCTCATTAAGAAGCTGTATCTCTTGTCCCATAATCCCCAGAACTTTCCCTGTGCCCCTGCCTCTGACCAACCTGCCCTCTCTGGTCACCAGTTTTCCCACAGGGCAAGTCGGTCTTCTCTTTGTCTTACTCCATCAGGCCAAACGTTCAGTCGGGAAGTCCCGGGGTAAAGGTGGCAGAGTCCGGAGTTGCCTGCTCCGGCCACCAGATGGCAGACTAGGGTAAACGTGAGGGTGGGCTACTCGACCTGAGAGGGGCTTTGCTTGCAGAGAACACCAGCTGGTGCATCCTGCTTCCAGCACTGCCTGCAAACATTTATTGAGCACCTGCTACATGCCTCTTTATCTTTTTTAGTTCTGGTACCCTATACTTTCACTAAATGTATTGCTGGAACTTTTAAAGAGGATTCTTAATCGTTACTTGTTTCCAAACAGCTTTATTGTGGAATAAATGACATACAGTGAAAATCATCCAGGTCAGGTGTACAGCTTGATAAATTGGGGTGAAGGGATACAGGCATACAACCACTACCACCACAAGTTTTAGAATGGTTCTAGGACTCCAAAGAGTTTCCTTGGGCTCCTTTGCAGTCAGTATCTGCCGCAGCTCCTGGGCCCAGGCAGACACTGCATTGCTTTTTGTGACTTTAATTCACCTTTTCTAGAACGTCATATAAATGGAGTAATTTGTTACTGGCCTTTATGTAGCATTATGTTTTAAAGATTCTACCAGCAGTTCTTCCCTTTTATTGCTGAGTGGTATTTCATTGCACAGATATGCTACATTCTGTTTAATTATACACCAATTGATGGACATTTGAGAGATTTCAGCTTGAGAGCTATTTTGAATGAAGGTGGGACTTGGCGTGTCTGGCTATTAATATTTTCAGGTAGGTCTTTGTGTGAACACAATTTTTCATTTCTCTTGAGTAAATAAGAATGGAATTATGGTTCTATACATCTATAGGATATCATCCTGCTGACCTCTGGCTGGAGGAAGGAGAGTGGGTGGAGAGGAGGGGAAAGGAGGCTGTTGGAAGGATGAGACATGTATGGAGCAGAGAGGAATAGTGTGCTGTCACCGGGCAGGGAGAGCAGTGGAAGCTGCATATAGGTGGGCATGTAAATTTATACGGGAATGTACATTTTCACTTGGTCATGTTAAAAAAAGAGAAAAAAAAAAAGAATGGAATTGCTGGGTCATGTGGCAAGTGTATGTCTCACTTTTTAAGAAAATATTCAGCTCTTCCAAAGTGGTTATAACACTTTGCATACCTGTCAGCCATGTATGACAGTTCCAGTTAGTACATACTGTAAAAATGGTGTGGTGTCAGACTTCCTCATCTGAGGTCACAAGGGGGCGAAGAGAATCATTGTCAGCATACACCCAAGGCTGATTCCTATGATGTGGAGATCAAACATACCCCTGTCTTCAACCTTTCTCTATCAACTCTGACACCAGTGTGCCTCCCACGGCATTCTCTGCTGGGTTCTGTAATTCCTTGGAATGGCCTTGCAGGACTCACGGACAGTATTCCTAATTGTGCCATTTATTAGGGAAGTAACAAGTGTGTCACAGAATGCAGTCCTTCAATCACAGTAGCTTCTTCTCCAGCTGTGCCCACAGACAGACCTCTGCCACCAGGCCCTGCTTGGGCCTGGACTCTGGCGCTTAGCTTCTGGAGAACAGGTTCCTCTCAAACCTCTCAGTCTGGATAGGCTCCTCTCAGTGCCCTCAAAACAGGCTTTTTTTTGGCTCCTCAGGACAGACTGTTTCTTCTTGGCTCTGGGCTTTTGGCCCTCATCCCCCAGGCTGGCCTCTGGCCTGCTGTGGCAGTGTTAAAAAGGTTTTTTAGCTCTGCTGGTGAGTGCCTGGAGACACCCCACCTGCCAGGAAGCCTCCTGCTCGAAGGTGCTTAGCTCTGCCATCTGTGGGTGTGGGGTCCCAGTTCTGCAGATAGGCACTTGGAGACACTCCATTTCACCATCAAGCCTCTGGCCAGAGGCACTCAGCTGTCTCGTTCTGTGGGTCACTTCACCATTTGCTCCACAGGCTGGGAAGCCTACCACCCTGTCTTGTGGTAGTCTCCTGGTTCTGCTGCTGCTGTTTCTCTGCTGTCCTTGCCACTGCTTCTTGCCATCTCACATCTCAGTGTTATAGTGCTCTGCTTCCTGGGTCTAGAAGGGACTCTGGCTCCAAAGGGCACACTGTATTCCTGGCTGTTCTTCTTCATGGTGGTAGTGAGGTCCACCCTGTGCTCTGGAAGTGGCTCTTTTTAGGCCTAGCAGAATGGCAAAACTGACCTTTTGCTTCATTGAGATTCTATATACCTTATTGGCATAGTACCACCCCCAACAGAGTCTCATGTACCTTATTTGTATAGTTAGCAAGCTGTCAGATCCCCTTGGTGGGGCACAAGTACCTTATTTGCATGATCCCACCCAATTATTGCTGTGGCAGTTACAAAACCATGACAGGTCAGGCTATATAAAAATTCATTGCGTAGCACAAGTCCTCAGCAACACTTGATATTGTCAGTTTTTCAAATTTTGTTCACATTTTAGTCAGTGTAGAATGGTATCTAAGAGCCCTGTGGCACACTGGTTAAGCACTTGTTTGTTAACTAAATGGTTCGTGATTCAAACTTACCAGTGGCCCTGTGGAAGAAAGATGTGTCAATCCACTTTCTTAAAGATTTACAGCCTTGGCAACCCTATGGGGCAGCTCTACTCTGTCTTACAGGGTCACGGTGAGTCAATCAACCCAGCAGCAATGGGAATGGTGTCTCATCACAGTTGGTCCCCTGGAGTTTTAGCTCTGTTTCCATCTTTCCTTGATCAATTGATTGATTGATAGATATGAGTATTGACACATTTTTCCCCATTACATACATGTATAGATAGGCTCTTAAAACTTTTTTTCTTCATTCTACATTTTTACTGTTAACTTGGTCATTATCAGTGCCATATTCTTGAACAGTGGTGCAGTAAGGGACCGAGTATATGAGAACCCTTACTCTAGCAGTCATAGGCAGAACCCTAGGGATCAGGAGAAAGTACTTTATTGTCCAGTTAATAGAGGGAGTTTTATAATGAAACACTAAGCTGAGAGGACCTGGGGACTTATCACCCACAAAGCCCAGACATTAATTAACTGTGTTATGAGAATTAAGGGCAGAGGTAACATTTACAAAGACAGGGGGTAGGGGTAGGATGAGTGGCTTAGACTGGAATGAGTTGTATGTGAGGCAGGGACACAGAGTCAACAACAGGCCTCCGTGATTGGGTGGTAGTCAAAGACAACTCCTATGAGAGGCTGGTAGGAAAGAAAATGGAGACACCAGGTGGGGCTGATTTTTACCTTGCTGTAAACAAGAGCAGATGAGAAAAGACTGGAGGGCAGAGTTGGGCCAAGAGAGGTTGGCGTGAGTCATGAGATGTTTGTAGCTGAAGGGAGAGATGGAGTAGATGCTAACAGTGCAGAAAAGACAGCCCTGAGGAAGGAAGGGGGGACAAGGCCAGGTGCCCATAGTCAGATCTCAGAGGAAGAGGGAGGCTAGGGTACAAAAATTAAAGAGATATTCACTCTGGGGGCCAAATTTACACTTGCATGACTCTGAAGGTAAGTGCCTCTTTAGATTTTATGCCCTAAACCCCTCTTACTTCACCTTCGTCCAGGCTCCTGTGGGTCCATGCACGGGCCTAGAAGGCCTAGCTGCTGGGAGTAGGGAAAGTTGGCCATGGGAGCAGATGGAAGTTCTTGAAAGCTTCTAGACCCGTGGATGGCAGAGGAGAAGAGATCCAAATGCCCTGATGGGGGTGTTGAAGGCCCTCCAAAGAAGATTTGGTGAAGAGGGTACAGGAGCCAGGAGTTAAAATCTTTCCAGAGTAAACAAAGGAAAGTGATTGAGGTTTGGAGTGAGGACAAGAAGACTAGAATTGTTGCTGTTAGATGTCCTTGAGTCAATTATGTACAACAGAACAAAACACAGCCTAGTACTGTGTCATCCTCACAGACGTTGAGTTTGAGCCCACTGTTAAAGCCACTGTATCAACCCATCTCACTGAAGATTTTCCTCCTTTTCACTGACTTTCTAATTTACCAAGCATGATGCCCTTCTCCAGGGACTAGGCCCTCCTGATAACGTGTCCAAATTATGTGAGATGAAGTCTTGCCATTCTTGCTTCCAAGGAGCATTCTGGTTGTGCTTCTTCCAAGACAGATGTTTGTTTTTCTGGCATTCCATGTTCTTCACCAACATGATAATTCAAAGATGTCAATTCTTTCATCTTCCTTATTTATTGTCCAGCTTTCGCAAGCATATGAGGCAACTGAAAACACCATGGCATGGGCCAGGCACACCTTAGTCCTTAAAGTGACATCTTTGCTTTTCAACACCTGAAAGAGGCTTTTTTGCTGCAGATTTGCCCAGTATGCCAAAGGTCTAGAGGCAACAGTAAAAAATATAGAGGCCCCTCCTCTGCCCTCAGGCCTGTGGGCCAAGGTTCAGGAAGAAGAAAGCACTTCGCTCAGAGAGACCATCAAAGAGAATTCAGAAAGGAAGTTGCAATGGCTATTTTTAGCAAGAGGAAGCCTGGATTCTAAGATTTTTCTCTCTGGTTCTGGATGCCAGCTGAAACCCTGAGAGTGAGTCTGGCATTTTGTCCTGGCATGACCCTTACCCTTGTCCCTTGTCTTTCCTTGAGCCAGCACTTCCAACCACTTGAATCAACAGGTATTTACCAGTGCCCTAACTCCCCATGCTATCCTCCAGCGTCCCCTCCCCACCCCGCCAACTCCCAGCCAGCCATGTCCTTGACACAGGCTCAGAGGTGAGGCCTACTCTCCCTTGTGGTGGAGGGTCTGTAAGACAGCAGGAGACAGAAACCTGGACAGATCCCTGCCATAAGGCAAGAACAGACTTTCACTTAGCTGTGGATTCAGACCTCAGTATTTATACATATAACCTGGTGTCAGTCTGTGAGCTGTATCCTGTAAGCATCACTGTTTTACATAGGCAGACACTAGATCCCGAGATGAGAGCTAACTTGTAGACACACACTTGTAGGAGCCAGACTGGCATACAGGAGGTCTGGCTGTTAAGTCCCATCTTCTAGGGTTGGGAAAGAGTTTTGTTTTTTTAATAAGAATCTTCCTTTCCCCACATTTGCATCCTCATCCCCAGTAAGAAAGAGGTCCCCAGGCAGTGAAAAATTCTACTACCTGAAGTAGCTTGCTTGACAGTGCAGTAACTTTACTTAAAACCCTGGTTCTCCTCTCCTTAACTGCTGCGCCAAACTGGCTTGGGCACCTTGCTGATGTTCAGAATAATCTTTTAGACCTCATAGACAGTAATTCCCTGGCCTCTAGGTGGAGTTTAGCTACCCTTTTCTGAAAATACAATGCATGCAGTTATCTGTAAACCCTGTTGTGTCTGTGTAGTGTGATTAAGAATGTTGCTGATTTAACTTGTATGAACTTCCTACTTGTAAACCTCTTAAAAGTAATCGTCCCCTTGACCCTGACTGAGCACTCTTGGTGCCAGCAGCCCCGACTGTTAGAACCTGGAGTTTTCACTCAGTAACACTAGGAGGGAAACCCTGATGGCCTAGTGGATAAGTGCTGCATATACTAACCAAAAGGTCAGCAGTTCAAATCTGAAAGGCACTCCTTGGAAACTCTGTGGAGCAGTTCTACCCTACAGGGTCCTATGAGTCAGAATCAACTTGAAGGCAGTGGGCTTTTTGGTTTTTAATGCCAGGAGATCTCAGGGCCACTAGAGGGAAATGTCCTGTTTCTAGCCCATCACTTGAGAGTCCCTCAAGGAAGCAGCATGCATAGTTACCCCCAACATGCAGCCTGGGCATCATGGAGCCCAGGGCCCTAAGGACCTCTGACAGCATCATCTTCAGATCCCCCCTCCCTGTACAGGGGCTCAGCACCAACACACTGACCCACTCGAGCAGCACCCTGGGGTTACTGACCACCCAGGTTCAGGTCTAGGATATGGGCATCTTGTAGTAAGTACACAGGGTCTCATGGAAGTCAGTCAAGACATGTGGGATTTGAACCCAGGGCTACCAAGCTCCAAGGGCAGGGCCCCTTCCTGTGTCTGGGCAGTTACATCATCCAGGCCTCTGCAGGGCACTCCCAGCTCCCTCCTCCCTCCAAAGTCAGAGGCAGCGGCCTCTGGGGCTGGGCTGTAGCCAGGTGGGCGGACCAGGCTTTCATATTAGCGGGCCGAAGGGCAGAGATCTCACACTATCTGCCACTAATTCTCACTGCTGTTGTGAGCAAGGAGCATGGGGACAGCAGTAAGAGCTGAGACCAAGGTCCAGGTCTGGGCAGCCTGTCTGCTCCTGCCATTCCTCTCCACGGCCACTGGTAAGATACACCAGGTGGGCCTGCAGAGTGGGAGCTTCTGCTTGGGGAGAAGGAGTAGGAGAGTGGTAGGGCCAGGGAGGAGTGGACAGCCTGGTCAGGGAAGTGTTCCTCAGTTTGGAGTGATGCCAGGGGTGGTTTACCTTCTGGGTGGGACTTTGCCCTTGCCACCTTGTTTGATCCCCAGAGCCGCCTACCAGACTTATAGCTATCAAGCAGTTGAGTAATCTGAGGTTCAGAGAGGGAGAGTGGCTGGCCCACAGCCACACAGTGGATCCACGGGTCCCAGGAGAACCTAGTTTCTTCAGTTGGGTCCTCAGTTTGCTTGGAGAAAAGTGGCAATGATGGCAAGCCAGGAAAGAAGGAGTGCAGGGTGGTCACACTCAACTCAGAGGGCTGCTGGGAGGTGAACAGAACAGGGCCTGCCACAATAGGCACTCAGGGTCTAGAGTATTTGTCCATTTGCCCATATGAATCCATCTGCCATGCCCCCATCCCCCTCACGGAGGTTGCAGACTCACCCCTGGCCCCTCTGCTCTGCCTTCAGACCCTGGAATCCCTCAGCCTGAAGTGGACACTACCCTGGGTCGCATTCGGGGCCAGCAGGTGGGAGTGAAGGACACAGCCCGTCGCGTGAATGTCTTTCTGGGCATCCCATTTGCCCAGGCACCAGTAGGGCCGGGACGCTTCTCAGCCCCACACCCAGCACCATCCTGGGAGGGTGTGCGGGATGCCAGCACAGCCCCACCAATGTGAGTAACCTGGCTGGGGTGGGCAAGCGGGCTGGTTATCATGAGTCCAGCTGTTGGGCTTACGAGGCTGACCAGCTGGCCATTGGGTTCACCCTCTGACAACAGGTGCCTGCAGGAAGTGGAGAGAATGGACAACTTCAGGTTTTTGCTGAATGGAAAGCATCGAGTCTTCTCTGTTTCAGAGGACTGCTTGATCCTCAATATTTACAGCCCAGCTGAGGCCACTGCAGGGGCTGGGAGACCGGTACACAGCCCTGAGGGCCCTGTCCATCTAAGCAGCTTCATCCTGCCCAGTCTGTCCCCTCACCTTCCCTGCCCCCAACCTGCCCCAGAGCTCCTGACAATGTCCTGCATTGGTGGATGAGCAACTGGGGTCCTAGGACCTGGAGTCACTGTCCTATGGCCATTTCTGCAGGTCATGGTATGGATTCATGGAGGCTCAATGATGGTTGGTGCAGCTACCTCTCATGATGGGTCAGCCCTGGCTGCCTTTGGGGATGTAGTAGTGGTCACAATCCAGTACCGCCTTGGGATCCTTGGCTTCCTCAGGTGAGATGGCAGGCCTAGAGGAGGGCTGGACTGCCCAGGGGAGAAGCTGAATTCCAGCGGCCTTGGAGATCTACAATAGGGGCCTGATCCCCGAGATTCACGGAGGCCTGTGGGGTGGGGGGCCCAGAGCCTAAATGGGGATCTCTCAGACGGGGAGGGTGACTGAGACCTAGGGCCTACCCCACTGTGATGTGTGTGTAGAGAAGGGTATTCTCTGAGGCCCCATTCTGGGGAAGGAGCCCAGCTAAAACCAAAACCAATAAGGAACTTGGTCACTTGGGCAAAAGATATTGGCTCCTGGAGTAGGGTCAGGATCCCAGTAAGGTGCAGGGACAGAGAGCAACAGGTTGGCAGCTACTTGAAAATGAGCCTTGGCTGGCTGCCCAGCCAGCCTGCTCACACCACTTGCCTGGCGTATGTACACCTAGCATGGCTCAGAGCTGGGCCAGACTATGGAAGCAGAGAATTCAGTGTTCTGGTGGCTGATCCAAAGAAATCTGCAGAGGTAGGAGAGAGTCTTTTAGAGGTGTCAGTCTTGGTTAATCACTCCTTTACCTGCTGCCAGCACTGGGGACAGGCATGCACCAGGCAACTGGGGCCTCCTGGATACGGTGGCTGCTCTACGCTGGGTGCAGGAAAACATCAGCCCTTTCGGAGGCAACCCCAACAGTGTCACCATCTTTGGGGAGTCTGTGGGTGGTGCCATAGTTTCTGCTCTGGTGAGTCTGCACTTCGGGCTGGGGGGTGAGTGGCTGAGAGGGCTCCTGTGGCCCAGGACCTCCCAGTTCCCTTGCCCTCCTCTGATAGTATCTGTTCTCTTTTCTGCACCAGGTCCTGTCGCCATTGTCTGCAGGGCTGTTCCACAGAGCAATAGCGCAGAGTGGAATCATCACAGCCCCGGGGCTCCTGGGTTCTGACCCACTGTCCTTGGCTCAGGTCTGAGTCTCTACTCTCTCAGCCTGCAATACCTGCCCCATGTCACCCTGTCCTGGCCATTGGGTCCCAGAGACAGACGCACTAGGATGAAGGAAACATACCCACTAGGGGAGCTCAGGAAAAATGACTAGTGCAGTAAAAGGTGAGAGGCAGCTGGGGCTGGCTTCGTGGAGGAGGCCTCCATTGAGCACCATCATCCCCAAGGTGTAGCCACAGGAAGCAGCCCTCTTTGGGCCAGCAGCCCTGCTGTCTGAGAGATCTCTATTCATAATCTGGAGTTCCACTCTGGAGTCCTATTGTAAATGGCCTGGAACGATAGTTGGGGGAAGAGGGGAAGTAGAGCCCAAAGGGCCGCTGGCTGGAAACAGCTGGCATCTGCAGAGGCTCCTGGAAGCAGCAAGCCATCTAGGAGGGAATGGAGAAGGCTGAAAGTTAGAGCAGAAAGTGAAGGGGCTGGAACAATAGCGGGGATCTTAGGGATGTGGGAGGTCTTGCCTGGGAATCTGAACTTTCTTTGGAGGGGAGGGAGAGGCAGCGCAATGACCTGCCTGAGCTCCTTCCTCAGAAGTTCCCAGGGGGCTTGGAGTGAAAGGTGCTTTGGAAGGAGCAATCCTAAAGGCCTCCAGGCCAGGAAAAAGGCGGAATTCAGGTGAGAGAGAAGCCAGTGGGGTGAAGGGGTGGCGGTAGACTGTTTCTCATGGCCTCAGTGCCCTCACCTGGGCCCGGACCTCAATTAAGGTAGAGAAGTGGGCTGGGCATCTTTACGTCCTGGGTGCAAGATGATTTGGGAGCGCTGGGCCTCAGCATGGGCAAATTGCCTCTTGTCAGCAAAACAGCATCAGCCTCTCAGCTTCCCCAAATATCCCCTCACCTTGGCTGCAAGACATCCTCCCAACCGCAGACTTACAGTCCTTGTCTGGCTCTCCTTTGTGTCCCAAGAAACATGCAGTTTGACCAGCCAAGCCAAGTGCCATCTAGTCGGCCATTCAGTCTTTTACCAAACGCTGTTAGAATTCCTGCCAATGGCCACATCCCCCAGCCTGGAGTTCAGGGTCCACAGTCAGCCTGAAGCTACCCTCCAGCCTCACCTCCCCCCAACTGCCTGTACCTTGACCCTGCCCAGCTTCAGCATCACCACCAGCCCCTCAGACTTTGGTCCATGCTGCTGAAGTCCCTTACTCTCCAAGTCCTGTCTCGCATCCTTGTTTTCTCTGCAAGCCTTTACTGAGGACACTAGCTCTGGGAATACAGTTAACTACATGATGACTTTGTTCTCAGAGGGACAAAGAGGACCTGGGCACACACAGAAATGATGACAGTACAACATAATGGGGGACACACAAGGTGGCTGAGGACCACCCACACTGGTGGGCAGTGATCTTTGGCATCACCCCCCTCAACTCCTTTATAGACAGCTCCTCTCTGTGGGAGACAGAGGGCTGGGAGGTGGAGGTGAATGGCCAGAAGGGAGACAAAATAGTACTGGCTGTCCCTGTCACCAGGACTTCGCAGACTCCTTAGCCTGCAGCTCTGACTCCACAGCTGAGATGCTTCAGTGCCTTCGACAGAAGACAGGTGAAGAAATGATCCTTACCAAGGAGTCCCGCCAGGTACATCCGCAGCTTTGGGGACAGTAGTGGGCAGTGGCACAGAGGGGTGTCCTGTGTATCTCTTCTGGGAGCGGTGGGGCTGTCAGAGGCCTGGGGTGAGGGGAAGGGGCTGAGAACCCAGCTAGTCCTGAGGCCTGAGTGGAGGTCCATGTCCAGCCCAGCCAGCAGGGCCTGTTTTCCAGAGATCTGTTTGGAAGCACCAGCTGCCTGCTCTCCCAGTGCCTCTTGGGAGCCCTAGTCCTGGCAGTCTGCGTCCATTCACCTTCTTTCCCAGCTTAGCAGCTCAGGCACCTTTGAGACTTTGGTCTGACTGGATGGCCCCCTCCTTGCTTTCTCCTGCAGAAAATTAGTATCATGCCCTATACCATTGATGGCACCTTCTTTCCCAAGAACCCAGGGGAGCTCCTGAGGGAGAGGCAGTTCCACCCGGTGCCTCTCCTCCTGGGAGTCACTAGTCATGAGATAAGCTGGCTCATCCCCAAGGTGAGTGTCCCTGGCACCCCTGTGCCCTTTGAAGCCACCCCTTGGCCAGTCCTCTGTCACTCGAACATCATCATCACAACTTGATGAACTGTACACTCTTGTTATCCCCATTTGATTGATGAGAAAGGGTGAGATTTGGCAAGTTTATGGAAGTTGCTCAAGATCACTCCACTAAGGCTTCCTTTTCACAAATAAGCTGTTTCCTTATTGAGGACTAAGATTCTGTACAAGGTGATCTTTCAGGTAGGGCTAGCACGCAGCCTAGTCCAGCCTTGGTGTCTGGTTTATACTTCAGGCTCAGTGAAGCTGGTTAGTGTGACTCTGTACCTAAGAAACCAAAAGCCTCTTGGGATTTAGGCAACATCAAGGCCACTGGGGGACTGCATGACTCAAGCACCTTCCAGTCTCTGCTAGGTACACAGGTTATCCTACACCAAGTGTCACAATCATGCTTTCCTCCTTAGCACCCTGTCATCTCCTGCTGCTTCTATCCATTGCAATCAGTGATTGACACCAAGGAAGGGCCCCATTACAATGTTCCTTCATCATGGGACATTATGACAGCTTCTAGTTTTTAGCAATGAAGTTAATAGTGCAGTGGACATCTTCATGTCCTCAGTTTCTATCTTCTGTGACTTATTTCTTTGGAGTCAGTCCCCAGGAAGGCATGATTTGGAAGCACTGGGCCTCAGCAGGGGCAAATCGCTGTACAAACGGGTACTTGCTGTAGAAAGGTTTTACAATATTGATACTCAAGTGTCTAAGTCAGTTGTGTGCACACGTGTGTGTGTGGTTAGTGGCAGAGAAATATCAGGACAAAACAATGCTCCAGACACTCTGGCAGACACCTTGCTCCACACTGTTACAGCTGCCAGTGGAAGTGAAGCCAATGCAGCTGGCTCTTCAGACCTGGGAAAATCTGCCTGGTGTGGAATGCCATGCCCAGACTTGTAGCCAAGGCTGTTTCTCAGGAATTGGGTGGCTCAGAGGGCTGCTTGCTTCAACCCTGATGCTGACAGGACCCATACTCTCCTTGCAATCCACAGAAGCACAACTGTACATTTTTAGGCATCTAGATGCTAAGTAAGGAGCCCGATAGCACAGTAGATAAAGTGCCAAGCAGCTAACCAAAAGGTCAGTGTTTGAATCTACTAGCCACTCTTCAGGAGAAAAGAAATGTTTACAGCCTCAGAAACTCTGTGAGCAGTTCTACTCCATCCTATGTGGTTGCTGAGTTAGAATCAACTCAACACAACAGGTTTGGTTTTTGGTTTTAGATGCTGAGCTTGCTAAATACCTGTGGTGAAAGTGTTTGTCACGGAAACTAACTCATACTCCTTAGAGAGACCTTGACACTGTTCATATGTGGCCTTGGCATTTTCTGAAAAGGCTGTACTAATGTTCTGAACCACTGCCAGCAACAGGGGTCTGCAGATTTCAATGCAATCATAGCATTTGTAAACCATCTCTTTTTAGATATCACTTTTATTAAGCTATAATCCATATACCATGAAATTTCACTCTTTTAAAGTATACAATTTAGTGCTTTTTTAAGATAGTCACACAGTTGTGCAACTATTTCCATTGTTTTCAGTTGCTGCCCAGTCGGACTTTGACTCATGATAACCTCATGTATTACAGAGTAGAGCTGCTCCATAGAGTTTTCTTTATTTTAATTGGTTTTTAAGCTTTATTTATTTGAGCTTTTTTTTATTGCAATTAAGTGAAAGCTTACAATCCAAGTCAATTTGCCATATAAAACCCCGAGCACCTGCCTCTCTGCAACTCCATCTGCTCTCTTATCTGCTCTTTGTCTGAAATGTTGGCTTTGGTACTGATTTCAGCTCTGGACCGTCAAGTCAGGTTAACAGAGTTTTCTTGACTACAGTCTTTATAGAAGCAGTTCACCAGGTCTTTCTTTCACAGAGCAACTGAGTGAGTTCCAAGTGCCAACCTTTAGGTTAGCAGCCAATGGCAAACTGCCTGCACCACCCAGGTTCATGGGACTCTTCATCACTGTCTAATTCAGAATATTTTTTATCACCCCAGGAAGAAACCTTGTTACTCCCTTTCCTCCCCTCCTTCCCAGCCCTTGGCATCCACAAATCTTTCTGTCTCTATGCATTTGCCTGTTCTGAACACTTGATGTGAATGAAATCATGTAATATATGACTTTTTGTGTCTGACTTCTTTGACTTAACATGATGTTCTCAGGACTCATCTATGCTGTAGCATATATTAGCATTACATTCCTTTTTATAGCCAGATAATATTCCATTGTATGGATATACTTCATTTTGTTTATCCATTCATTAGTTAATTGACATTTGGGTTATTTCCACTTTTTGGTTGTTGTGTATAGAAACCCAATAAGTGTTTGTATATCTATCTTGTAGACAATCGTTTTTTCAAGTTCTGCTCCTTTAACTCCTGTGGATTAAGTTTAGTTTTTTAATTCCTGGTAAAGATTAACATCTTTCTTGAGGTATACATTCTGTGTTTGCTCATCTGTGAATTTTTTGTTCCTGTTCTCACAAAAACTAACAAAGACATAAGTAATAACAAAATCAGCTGTAACAGCTTAAATTTCAATAGTGCTTACTCTAGGTCAAGGCCGCTAGATGTCTTCACTCACTTAGGCCTCATAACATCCCTGTGAGGCAGGTTATTCTCATTCCTTTTTTATAGATTTGGAAACTGAGGCATGGAAAAATTAAACGTTATCCCAGGTCAGAGCTGGGATTTGAATACAATGTCAGGTTCCATAGTCTGTGCTCTTCAAACCATATCGCACAAAAACATCTAATGTTTTCAACTTTTCCTGTAGCCCCTGTATGGTTGGTTTGGCAGGGTGTCTTGATACTATTTGATAAAAATGTGGAGCAAATTCTGTGTCTCTGTCTCTCTGGTAATCACTCATCTGATGTGTTTACTGTTGTTTCCCTGCTTGGTTGAGGTTTTATCTTTGTGCATCAGTTGACTCAAGGCTTTGACCATACTTGGCTTGTGTGTGCTCACCTGCCTGGGGCTGGGCATTGGGGGACAGCGGTCAGATTGCACTAAGAGAGACTTGATATCCCTGTAGGGCTGGGGTGTTCTGGATCGGATTCAGCAGATGAGCCAGGAGGACATACAGACTCTTCTAGGGCCCATAATGACTGCACTGGTGAGACAAAGGGCAAGAGGGGGGAAAGTAGTGGGCATCCCCACCCAGCGAAGTCTTAGCCCCTACGGCCCAGCATCCACAGCTTCCCACCTGCCACCCAATCCTTGGTCCAGCTGCTGAACGTGGTTCCCAAAGAAAAGTTATCACCATTGCCATCACTGTCATCACAGAGGCTGCCGCTTAATGAGCAAATACTATGTGTCCGTCACTGTGCTGAGCATTAGGACAGGCATTCATCTCCTTCAATCCTCACTGAAATCCTTTGTAGCAGAAACTTTCATTATCCTTATTTTATAGGCCTCATGAGTGGGGAGAGTGTAAAGGGCAAAGGCAGGGGTTGATACAGCTCTGTCTGACCCCAGAGCCCAAGTAGCAGTCATAGAGCTGGAATTCAACTCAAAACATGAGCTCATCTTGTACAGACTCCATCTAGAACCTCCAGGGAAACAGGAAGGCACCTGGATGCTCCCTGGTACATGAAGGCCAGACAGAGGCCAGGTGGGAGGTTTTGGGGCTTCTTGGTAAGGTCTGTCACAGACATGGGACCCGAGCAGGACTGAGACCGACCTCCTGCCCCAGGGCATCCCCCAAGAGCTGTGGGTCACCGTCATAGATGAATATGTAGGCAATGCCTTGGACCCATTGGCCATACGTGATGCCTTTCTGGACTTCATGAGTGACATGTACTTCAACTTTCCTGCAGTGAACTTTTCAAGAAACTTCCGAGGTAAGCCTAAAACCGAACCCACTTTGACTCATAGTGACTCTGTGGGACACAGTAGAACTGCCCCACAGAGTTTCTGAAGAGTGCCTGGTAGTTTCAAATTGTCCATCTCTTGGTCAGCCGCCATAGCCCTCTCACTACACTGCCAGGGTTTCCCTAGCCCTGTCTGTCTGCCCCATCCCTCTCAGTCTAGACCAGGATGGGGGTCCTCACAGGTGACGGGGCTGATAGGGTAGCGGGTCTCCCCAATAACTGCTGCCTGACACCCCACCGACACCGTGGTTCCTCTCTGGGATGTTGCACCACAGTGATGGGAGGTGACTGTGGCAGGACACTTGGGAGAAAACCAAGGCTCTGAGCGGGGCAGTGACTTGCCAGAGGTCACCTAGCAGGCCTCTTACCAATTCCCAGGGATTCACAGAAGAACAGTTTCTCCTTCTTTTGACATTTCTCCTGGGAGAAAACCTTGCTTCCTCCCAGCCTGGTGGGTAGTCTCAGACAGCCCTAGAATAGCTCAAGTTTCTAACTGTGTGGTTTGCACAAGATACCTACCCCCTCTGTGGCTCAGTTTCTTCATTTATCAGAAGAGGATAGTAAAAGAATCTATGTGGAGGTTGTTAGCAGCATTAAGTGACTCTTCTACGTAAAGCACACAGAATGGTGCCCGACCCCTAGTGAGTGCTCAGAAAATGCTTGCTGTCAATTATTTGGTCACCATCGTCATCACTATCATTGGTAATGATATCAGAGGTCTATCCAGCTGAAGGCAGAGCCCTATCAGGGCCCTATCAGGCTGTGGGCGCCTAGCTCTGATCCTGCCCTCTTCTCTGCAGATGCTGGGGGTCCCGTATTTTTCTATGAGTTCCAGCATCGACCCAGTTGTTTTGCAAAAATCAAGCCAGACTGGGTGAGAGCTGATCATGGAGCTGAGATGGCCTTCATGTTTGGGGGCCCCTTCCTCACGGATGAGAGCTCCCTCCTGGGTGAGGGAAGACATGTTACCCCTAAGCTGCCAAGCTTCAAGATTGGGGTGGGGCTTACAGGAACCAGGTCTGGGGTCAGCAGTGTGGACCGTGGGTTCTCCCCAAGCCTCACCTGACCCTGACACAAGTCTGTCCCTCCCTCCAGCCTTTCCAGAGGCCACAGAGGAAGAAAAGCAGCTGAGTCTAACCATGATGGCCCAGTGGACAAACTTTGCCAGGACAGGGTAAGAGTGAGTTACATAGCAGGCCTTATACTTGGATCACCCAGGATCTGCCCCAAGGGGAACCTCACAGAAGATCCCTAACCCTCATTCATTTCTCCTTTCCAGGAACCCCAATGGTGAGGGGCTGCCTTATTGGCCTCTCTTCAACCAATCAGAGAAATACCTGGAGGTTAGCCTGACGCCACGGGTTGGCCAGAAGCTAAAAGAAGCCCGGATGCAGATCTGGGCAGAAATACTCCCAGCTAAGATCCAACAGTGGCAACAGAAGCAAAAGGGCAGAAAGGCTAAGGAGGAACTCTGAGACACAGCCTGGGCCTGCTTGGCTTGGACTATCCCAAGGTGGAGGCAGAGCCTCAGCAGGACAGCTGCCTTACCTCCCACCCTGATAGAGGAGACTTCAATCAAGACTCCTGTAGAGTCATGTCCAGTAAGCATCAGCCCCTCCAAGACTGGTGTTGTGGTCTCTTTTTGAATGCTACCAGGCTGCATTCAGCCCCTGGGCCTTTGCACAAGCTCCCTTCTCTCTCTCTGGAGCACCTCATTTCATGACAAGTTGAAGCTCACTTTCAGGCTCTACCTAGGCATCCCCTCCTCTAGAAAGCCTTCACTGGGCTGCCTGGCCCTAAGTCTGTGTGTATTATAGCACAGCCTACCCTAAGCCAGCACTGTCTTGTCTGTGTCTCTTTCCCATTCCAAAGAGTTCTCTCAGAGTGGGAATTAAGATGACCCTCCTCTGTGTCACCTATACTTGGACTGGGCAGGACCTGGAGTCAGGGGATGTTTGGTGAATGAGTGAAAGACAGAGCGTATGTGAATGGTGGCTGCTGTACATGAACACTAGGGTCCTTCAGGTGTCAAAGCCATGCTTTATCCCTCATAGATATTGGGCTCAGGCCTGAATGGTGATTTCCCAAGGCAGACAGTTCAGGGAATCCTGGAGTATCAGGGGGATCCAGCCTAGAACAGAGCTCAGCCCCTGGAGACCTTAGACTAGAGATGGAGGAGGGTCCTAGGCCCACAAAGCTCCATCCCTGCTCTGGCTAGCCTAGGCCCTGAACAAGACAAAGCAGAACCCGGCAGAACTACAATCAACAGACATAGCCCTTAGGATCTAGGGTATACAATTCCCAGCCCTAGTGCCATAACACTTTGAGGCTTGGCTAGTCTCTTTCCTCTCCTCCCAGCTAGAAGATGCCAACTTCTAGGGGAGCTCAGCACATTACCAGAGTGACCTTCAGGACACAGCAGTACAGGTGGGAAGAGACATCTAGGCTAGTGCATCCGTCAGACTATTGTCAGGGGACAGAAGGAGCTATCTACTCAGGCTACAAAAAGTTTTTAGAGTTGGGACAAGCATTTCTTCTTTTCAAGATCAATGCATTATTCTCTTGGAACATCTGGATTTCAGTACATATCACAATGATTTCCCCTGCTCCTCTTATCCCATTCCATCAGCTCCAGTCCCAATTCTACCCTTCCTTAGTCAGACCCAACTCCTGGCTGCTGAGGGTTACCTGAAAAGCACTTGCAACTAGGACGAGTTCTGTTCTGGGAAGACTAGCAGGGGCAGACATGACGCTAGAGGAGCTCTACACTGTGTCACTCTGCTGCTCCAAAGCTTCCAGCAACTTTCTGTCACACCTAGGACAATCTGAGTTCTTTTCTTGGCATGGAAGCCCTCTGTTTTCATCCAGAACGAACAGACCCTCCGTCATCCTGTCCCCACGAGCCGGTAGGAAGACTGAAAAGTAAACCGGTCCCAATAGCAGTGTGCTTATTGGGATACAAAGGGCTATGGGAACACACAGCAGACCAACCCAGATTTAAAGGAACACAGAAGGAGGGACACCTAAGCTGAAACCTGAAGGATAAGCAGAGGTTGCCCAAATGTTCAGGCCAGAGGATTAGACCAGAGGGGTGGCAGAATGGGGTGTTCCTAACAATGGAACAGCAGAAGCAAGGGCCTAGAGGTTGAGCTGTATTACAGGAACACAGTTCTGTAAGGCTGGAGGGGTCAGCAGAGGCAGACCATGAGGGACATGTGGACCACAATAGGAGGTGTGGACTCGAGGGTAATGGAGAGCCATGGAATGGTTGGTTCTATCCAAGGGGTGACATGATCAGATTTGCTGGGTAGAGTGTGGCTGGGGTAGTAAAAGCGGGGACAGGGAGGCAGGGAGGGGGTTAGATGGAGAGTTGTGGGTGGGCTCTAGATTTGGAGTCCACAGACAAGCCTGGTGCTCAAAGGACACAAAGGTGAGAGGAAGGAAGACTCCCCAGGGCAACTTGAAAGTGAACAGTACGGAACTGGGAGTCAAGGGCCTGATTTGGCCATGGTGGATGGACAAAGAAGCTTCTTCCTCTAGGCCTGAGGGTGTACTGTACTAATCAATGTGGCTTCCAAAGACAATGGTGAGAATATTGTCCACTTTGATGTCACTACTGGCCCAGGAGTGGGTGGGTGAGAGTACTGGTGAGGCCTCAGTCCCAGCTCATTGCCAGCCTCCCATCTCCCATCCTCCAGATTCTAGGACTCGCTCCATACAAGGGAGGGGATGGTCTGACATCACCCCCAGCAGCTAAGATGAAGACTTATACAAATAGACACTCCCAGGATCCCATTCTTCTTGCCCCTCTGTTCTTTCTTCCCTGGGCCATGTTGTCCCTGCCTGTCAGGTACCTGAACTGACCGGTGGCCTTGCCTTGAGGACCCAAGAAGTCACACAGTGCTGAGAGGAGCAAATAAGAGGTACCCACAGAGTCAGCTAAGCTGGCTAGACCAGGGGAGCCTCTATAACAGTTGCAGGGAAGGGCCCTGTGAGCAGTGTGAGTGGTGTGATCACCAGGGGGTGCTACAGGATCAGCCAAGCACACCTGAGCTCAGACACTGTGCTAGCATACCATCTCATGAGGCTTTCATTAGACAGAGAAAAGAATGTGCAAACCAATTCCAAACTCCTCAGTTGCACACTTGCACGCTCGCTGACCAAACAAAACCAAAAAAACACTGCCATCGAGTTGATCCCGATTCATAGAGACCCTATAGGACTGAGTAGAGCTGCTCCATAGAGTTTGCAAGGAGCACCTGGTGGATTCAAACCGCTGACCTTTTGGTTAGCAGAGGTACCACTGCGCTACCAGAGTTCTTTAACAATGGCATGGGGCAATTGTCTGACTTTATCTTCACAAAGGAGAAGAATGAAGATTAACAGCCCAAAGCTGATTCCTATGAGGTGGAAATCAGACCCGCCTTCTCTCTGGGCCATCTCTATTTTTACACCAGTGGTCCCTCTTCCCTGCCCTGAACATTCTCTGCTTTTCTGCTGGGTTTGATAGTTCATTGCAATGGCCACAAGGGATTCAGACAATATTCATGACTACAGGATTAATTAGGGAAGTAACAGGTCGCAATTCAAGTTTAAGAACACTCAAGATACAGTCCTTCCAACATTCAGGATATAGCCTTTTCCCAGCTGTGCTACACGCATACCTTGCTCTAGCCCTTTGGCCTCTCCCTGCTCAGGAGCAAGTGTTACAGACCTATTTTGGCACTACCAGTAAGTGCCCAGGGTCACACTGTTCCATCAATAAACCTTGGCCCCAAGGCACTCAGTTCTAGCTCCACGGGTTGGCAAAGCTAGCTCCACAAAGTGCCCAGAGGCAAGCTTCCCAACCAAAGACACCTAGCTTCCTCACTCTGCTCACTGCACTGGTCTCTTCTGCTGTCATTTCTCTGTCGCCTGTCACTGCTTCTCTGCCACGGCTTCTCGCCATCTTACAAGTTGTATCTCTTGGTCTCCTGGTCCCAAGATGTTCCTAGCTCAGGGACCCCAGGTCCAAAAGATGCACTGTCCCTGCTTCCTTGGTGGTGGTGGTGGGATACTCTCTCTGCTCTAGAACTGGCTCTCTATTAAAGCAAAACTGACCAGTTGGTAGGCCACAATTGTCTTATCTGCACAGTCTCACCCAATCACTAGGGTAGGAGTCACATGACCATGGCTGGAAACACCACACGGAAACAATCATTGAATCACAGCTTCCAATCCTTTTTCTCAGCTGACTAGATGTGTATCTTCAAGCTAGTTTTTTAGTCTCTTTGTGCCTCCATTTTTCCATCTGTAAAATGGTATAATAATGGCAACTCTTTTCCATCCCTCCAAAGGGCACCTCTGTGTGATCTTGAAAGCTAATTAGCTGTAAAATGGGAAGAATAGTGCCAATCACACAGCAAATCTCAATAAACGCTCCCTGGTATAGGTACAGAAACCCTGGTGGCACAGTGGGTAAGTGCTACAGCTGCTAACCAGAAGGCTGGCAATTCAAATCTGCCAGGTGCTCTGTGGAAACTCTGTGGGGCAGTTCTGTTCTGCCTATAGACTCGCTTTGAGTCGGAATTGACTTCATGGCAGCGGGTTTTGTTTTGTTTCTTTCATCTAGGTATGAGTGCATCTGAAAAAAATGATATGACTCTCTAACTACAACTCAAAGAACTGGGAGATGATTAGAGAGTGTCATTCAAATGTTAACATAGGTCTTCTCCACCTCAAAATACATCCCAGACTTATGACTCTCCAGGAAGAGAGCCCTGTGGTTTTCTAAAGGGTAGACCAAGTGCCCTCTGGGGTCCCTGGACCTCACTAAGTGTCTTAGGGAAGCCATAATCCAAGGCCCTGCCATCATTTCTCTATTCTGGGCCTCAGTTTACTTATCTGTACACTGGGAATGATGATGATGACGTTTGGGAATAACCTTGACTAGGCCAGATTGAGATTCTGATATGTAGCAATAGGTAACTCCCCTCTCCTGAGTATATTTTAACATCCTCTAGTATTTTTGGAAAAAATCAAAGTCCTGTCTCATCCACTGTTGGGCTTTAGACATTTACAGCCATGTCTGACAAGGGGACAAACATCCTCTGGAGCCAGATTTCAGGGCGAGGCTGAGATCCTGGAGAAAGAAGGAGCTTAGTGCTCCAAGCTGGTCCAGCAGCTAGAAGCTGTGGTTGAAGATGGAGAGGGTGGTTGTGAGCACAGCAAGATTCTGACATGACCCCCACTCCTTACACCCTCAGCCCACAAAGAGAGTAAAAGGCACCTCTGAGGGTGGAAGAAATGTCTTACTCAGCCAAGATCCTCAACCCGAGCAGATCTGCTGTGGGGAGACCCTTACCTGAGCATATCAAAATGGGGGGTATCATTGTACTCCACTCCAAAGAGGATCAAACCTGTTGATCTGCTGACCCCGATGAGCTATGGGCCTGTCAGGGTGGTACCAGCAGGAAACCTTCTGCTCTATCAGGCTCTAGTCTCTTTTCCTTCTTTTTATGTCATTATTGTTCTACATATTACATCTGTTAATGCTGAAACCCGACAATACATTGTTATAATTAGTACTTCACAATCTGTTGTCATTTCCTCAGCTTAATACAGCTTTGCTCCTACCCACCCACTTGATGCTGCTATTGGCAAATATATTTATATTATGGAATTCCTGAGAGTGCAAATTGTTAAGCACTTGGCTATGAGCTGAAAGGTTGGAACCCACCTAGAAGTGCCTTGGGAGACAGGCCTCATAATCTGCTTCCAAAGGGCCACAGCTTTGGGAACTGTATGAAGCACGGTTCTACTCAGACACACGTGGGGTCACCGAGAGTTGGAATCAACTTGACAGCAACTAACAATATATATATATATGTCCTAGGCCAAACAATATATTATATGTATATTAGTTTATGCAATTTTTAAAAACATCCGTTAAAAGAAAGGAGAAACATGCATTTATACCATCTCTGATAATTACAGATTTCCTCATTAAACTGTAAAAGAGCCACAGGTAGAGGAAACATACAAGCATCATGGCTTCTTCCATGAACCAAGCACTGACTGTGTGCCCACTGCAGTCCTTCCTACTGTACTCAATAAAAGAAAAACTCTAACCTGTTGCTGTCAAGTTGATTCTGACTCATAGGAACCCTATAGGACAGGGTGGAACTGTTCCATCGAGTTTCCAAGGAGCACCTGGTAGATTTGAACCGCCACTCTTTTGGTTAGCAGCCATAACACTTAACCACTACATCACCAGCAATGTGTTTAATCCTCACAAAAACGCTCAGAGTTAACCATTCCTAGTTTCATTTTACAGGTAGGACAATAGAGTCTCAGACAGGTACTCTGGGACACATGTGTGAGAAGAGGCTAAGCCAGCTCTTTTAGTCAGCTAATGCTGCTGTAGTAGAGATACCACAAGTGGTTGGCTTTAACAAAGGACAGGTTATTCTTACACAGTCTGGTAGGCTACAGGTCCGAATTCGGGGTGTCTGCTCCAGAGGAAAGCTTTCCCCATCAGCTCTGAAGGAAGGTCCTTGTGTTGCATCAGTCTTTGGTTGGGGAGCATGTTGGCTCAGGAACCACAGGTTTGAAGGACACAGTCTTCTCCCAGTGCTGCTTTTTTGATGGCATGACTCTCCCAATTCTCTGCCTACTTCCCTTTCTTTTCATCTCTTGTAAGATGAAAGGATAAAAGGTGGTGTAAGCCATACTCCAGGGAAACTCCCTTTACAGTGGAGTAGGGAGGTGATCTTCTGAAGGGATTTACAGTCCCACCTTAATCCTTTAACATACAATATAGGAAAATAACAAAATAGAGGACAATCACAACATACTGGGAATCATGGCCTGTCCACATGGCTGCACACATTTTGGGAAGGACACAGTTCAATCCAGCAGACTGAGGGATCAGTGCTCATTCTACAATGTTGCCTGTTTTCTTTTTGTCCAGCCAAGGAACTTGAGAATGTTCTCAAGAGAGACCAAGAAACTCAGGGCAATAGCACCTTGACTTTCTGATAATTATTCTGAAGGCCTTGCTGTACCAGGGCCACCTGGCCTTCCTAGCTGCCTAGTCAACAAACTTTGTCCCCAGTTAAAGCACTGGATGGGGCTCACATGTGTGCTGAGCACCACCATGAAGGTGCCTGGCCTGTCACAACTGTTACCCACGTGAGCCAGGTGAAAGGTTTTCTTTCTCTGGGGAGAGGTGGCAAGAGTGAACCAGATATAACGCACACACAGAACTTGTCGAAGGAACTGCACAGCTGGGCAGAGGAGCCTACATGTGGCTGACACCCAGACCTAGCATGTAAATTCAGTCTTTTCTGCTTTCTCCGTCTGTCTTTCCTCTGCTCCCCACTGCCTAGGTTGGTGTTTGGTGCTTATGTCATAATCTAGGCATCAGAACAAAGTGGCTTTTCCATCTCCCCAGTCTGGGCCCCATGCTCCTATGGATATGACCACAGCCCACTTGGGAGGCTGGCAGAGTTGGGCAGTGAGGAAAGGAAGGTCACTAGCACAGAAAAGGATATAGTTTAGGCCAGAGGGAGCCACTGTAGTCTCCACTTCTCTGGTTCTGTCCTCTCTGTCCTTCTACCCTGGTTGCTTTCATCCTTGCTATTTCCCACACTGGTTGTGAACTCACCACTAATTCTCATTAAAGAAAATATGGAAATATGAAATCCAAGGGAAAAGAAAGAAAGGAAGAAAGAAAATCAAGGTCAGGGCTAACTCTAAACACCATTTGGGGATCAGTCTCTCTTATCTATTAAACATCTGTTTTAATCAGCTAGGGCTGCTGTAACAGAAACACCACAGCATGGATGGCTTTAACAAAGGAAAGTTTATTCTTACACAGTCAGTAGGCTACAAGTCCAAATTCAGGCTGTCCGCTCCAGGGGAAGGCTTTCCCCCTTGTCGGCTCTGGAGGAAAGTCCGTTATTACATGTCTTTGTCCAGGGAGCATCTTGGTGCAGGAACCTCAGGTCTGAAGGTCGTGCTCTTCTCCCGGTTCTGCTTTCTTGATGGTACGGTGTTCCCTGTGTGTCTCCCTTTCCTTTTATCTCTTACAGGCTGAAAGGATTAAGGGTGGAGCAAGCCATACTCCAGGAAAACTCCCTTTACAGTGGAGCAGGGAGGTGATCCTATGAAGAGATTTTCAGCCCCACCCTAATCTTTTAACCTACAGCACAGGAAAACCACAGAATGGAGGACAGTCACAAGACACTGGGAATCATGGCCCAGCCACATGACTACACATATTTTTGGGGCAACACAGTTGAATCCGTGACAACATCTCTGAGGGAGTTTGGTGCATATTTCCCAAGGTTAATGTGATCATATTTAATACATAATTTCAAATTCTGCCTTTCTCAATTTATTTACTAGTATCAGCCTTTTCCCAGGTACTAGTGACAACAGCTGACATAATGGGCATTGCTTTGTTTTATGTTTTCCTTGCATTAACCTACCAATTGCCAGAAGAGAAAACAAATCGGTGTTAAGAACAACAACAAAAAAAAAAAATACCAGCCAGAATGCTCATTAGAAGTAAGGATGGCAAGACTTCAACTCCTTTATTTTGGCAATCCCATTAGGTAACACCAACCACTAGAAAAGGAGATCATGT
The DNA here is from genome assembly GCA_028571685.1 of Heterohyrax brucei. NCBI lineage: Eukaryota > Metazoa > Chordata > Mammalia > Hyracoidea > Procaviidae > Heterohyrax > Heterohyrax brucei. The sequence goes on along the minus strand of CM053161.1, from coordinate 56,164,278 downwards.
TTGGTAAAGGAGAGGGTCCGAGGAAACAAGGGAAACCATTCATGAGACAGAGCGACATCAGAGCCACAATGGACTCAAATATACCAGTGCTCATGAAGATGGCACGTGACTGGGCAACGTTTCATTCTTTCATACATAAAGCCGCCATGGATTGGGGATGACTTGATGGCAGCTAACAACAAACACACTTAAGAAGTGCTAATTACACTAATCTCACAGGTGGAGAAACTTGAGATTCAAAGACCTTAACTGATTTGCCCAAGATCACACAGCCAGTAAGGGGCAGAGCTGGGATTGAAATCTGGGTAACCCGTCTTAGAACCACGACACAGTGCCATCTGCTGCTGTGCAGTCTTGTAGACTAACAGCATGGTCTAAGCCAGATCTGACTCGGTGGCACTTGGCTTTTTTTGGCTATTCTGTAGATGAGGCATCCCTTCTGCATCCTCTCCAGTCAAAGTAGGATGATACGGCTATTGTCAAATAGTCTGTCATCATGTAAACATTGTTTTGCTTTGTTTTGAATGGTGTTCAGGGTGGGTAATTTCTTGGTCACAGATGTGGACAGTTTTGAGACTCTTGCTCCATGTTGTTTAATGACTTCGTAAGATTGTGTCATTCACAGGACTGCCATCAGAGAACAAAAGCACCTACTTAACCAACAGTAACGGTGTTAATCAGGAGGGGAATACTAGGTCAACCAAGACTTCAAGATGCAGTGGACATAAAGTCCACAAGCTGTATTGGCACTTGAGAATTTTCTAGAAAATGATCTGAGAAAAATTTCTGCAATTTTTGGACCCCTTAGCCATTCAAGGCTTTGAAAAGCAGTCAACTTGTAGAGTAGAGGAGTTAGGGGAGAGGTTTTCTTTGGATAGAGCTGCTGCCTTGCTGTGCATTCCTATCCCACTTTCTTCTCTTTAAGGCTATGAATGCTTTTTTGGTGGTACCATAGGGAGGACGGGGAAACCTTGGTGACATAGTGGTTAGTGCTGTGTCTGCCAATCAAAATGTCAGTAGTTCAAATCTGCCAGGCACTCCTTGGAAACTCCATGGAGCAGTTCTGCTCTGTCCTATAGGGTCACCATGAGTTGGGATCAAGTCGACAGCAGTGGGTTTGGGGTTTATAGGGAGGGTAAGAGGTGCTGGCTACCTTAGCGAAGTTGGCTGACTAGAGTCTGACTCCACAAAAGAGAGATAAAGGAATCTCAGGTCTGAAGGACATGCTCTACTCCTGGTGCTGCTTTCTTGATGGTGTGAGGTTCTCTGCTTGCTTTCCTCTCTTTTAATCTCCCATGGGATGAAAGGATAAAAGGTGGTGCAAGCCACACTCCAGGGAAGATCCCTTAGCAAGTGTTGCAGTGCCACCCTAATCCTCTTGTAACATAATCATCCTATCTATTAGCCACAAGCAGAGATTAGGATGTATAGCACAGGAAAATCATGAAATACTGGGAACGATGGCCCAGCCAAATGGCTACACACATTTTGGGGGGAACATAGTTCAATCCATGATATCCTCTTTTCCCAAACATGGGCCAGGACCCCAGGCCTTTCTGGAAAACAGGGAAGTTGAACAGTCTTATTTTTGAATGATGGAACTCTTAGGTCCCCCTTCTCCCCATACCTGCTCCTAAAGCTCCTAACTCACTAAATCAGGAAGTGGAATCTTTTGTCAGACAAACACCTTCTCAGCCTTCACCTAGGGAACCTTCTCTCCCTGATCGCTATCACCTTGTCCTCATCTCGACAGGCGCTCTTTAAACTCCCACATCATGGCTGCTTCCAGGTCTGTTTCTCCAACCAGACCTTGAATCTGTGAGCATAGCAACCATGGTGGCATGGCTTCCCTGGAACTTTCTGTGCCTGGTTGGGAGAGCCAGGATGTTCTAGGATAGGGGAGTGCATACTGAAGAGGTTGGAGAAAGCAGAAAGGAGGAGGGAGAGCTGAGTCTAAAATCCACAGAGAAGAAACCCAGGAACTGAAAAGGCAAGTTACCAGGAGTTCTGCTCCAGTCTTGGTACTTATTGTGTGCTCACAGCTTGACTCACACTAGCTACTTTTAAACACAGAGATAGGCCCCAGCTTAACGTCTGCTTGGAAACTGTGGGGTGGCGACTTGTGGGGTAAGGAAAAGGTTGAATTATTCAATAAGCAAAGTTAGCATGGGTTTACTTACTCATCTGCAGTGAACAATTTCACATTTTTCCATCACATCAAAGATTCTGCTTCTAGGTATGGCTGGCATTGGTCTCTCTCCCAACCCTAAAGTACTTTCCTGTAGAATCACAGCCTCTTTTCATATTTGCAGTTCCTGACAGGGGCAGATGACTCAGTAATTAAGGTAAGTGTGTTTACTAATCTGTAGTGACCATTCTCAGGTGGGTTTCACTGGATGCGGCTGCTCTGTGAAGTATGCGGTGGGCTTCCTGCCTCTGTGGACTGCTGAAGGGACCTGAGAGCATGTGTCCTCACCTCCTGTCTCCCTCCTCGTTTCTTCCCTCTTTTCAAATTCCTTCCTTCCTTCCTCCCAAGCAGGAGTCCTATTTCTGCCTCCTTCTCCCCTACATAGGTCTTTTTCTCACCCCCAAATTTCTCCCTAACATCGTTCTTCCCCCCCGACAGGTGCTGAAAAATGTTTATTAAATGAATAAATGTAAGCATAATTCCAGATGTGTACCACCCCTCTCTGAACCTCTAGATCCTCCACTGCCCCAAATAGGAATTGGCTTGATAATGGGGCAGGTACCTCTAAGATCCAATGTCCGTGAGCTTCGTAGTTGACGGAGCACTGTTGTATGCTGGGGTCCGGGGCGGTGCAAGCAATTAATGCCTTCGTGGTGGATAGAAAGGCTAGACCCAACATCTTTCTTTTTAAAATCAGCATTACACTTTTTATTGAGGTACAAGATACATACAACAAGATGCATGAATCTTAATGTACAGTTTGATATGCTTTTACATGAAATGGGACCACCACCCAGAGCAGGATCTGGAAGATTCCCAGCACCCTAGAAGTTTCCCTCAAGCCCTTTCCCAGTCAATATCCCCACAGTACTGCTATTCTGACCTCTGTCACTCATAGAGTCACTGTGAGTTGAAATTGACTCAACAGCAATGGCTTTGGCTTTTTTCGTATTACCATAAGCTGTTTTACCTATATGCTTTTATTTTTTTTTTAATCTGGGGAAAAACTGCTAGCATTTTTGTGTACTTCGCCTTTTAAATGTATATTTGTAAACATACATAGCAGTGATATTTAGTGTGTATGCAATTTTACATTCCTTTCTTTTTACTTCAAATCTTATCACATAAAGCTTATAGCTTGATTTTTAGCTATATTTACTTTGCTTGCTCCTCAGATATATACAATACTTCCAGTATTCACAATGGCAAATATGGCTATGGTTCTTAAAGGTCTTTGTTTTACAACATTTCTGACTTTTCATAGGGGAGAGACCCAGAAGTAGAACTGCTGAGTTAAAAAAAAAAAAGCATGTGAATGTTTTATGGTTCCTTATACATTTTGCCAAATTACTTCCCAAGGTATTGTGCCAATTTATCCTCCAGTGAGCAAAAAACAAAAAACAAAAAACGTTGCCATTGAGTCAATTTCAACTCACAGAGACCTATAGCACAGAGTGGAACTGCTCTGTAGGGTTTCCAAGGAGCTACTGGTGGATTCAAACTGCTGGTCCTGTGGTTAGCAGCCACGCTCTTAATCATTATATCATCAGGCTTCCCCCAACAGTACATGCAAATGTATTTTTCACTGTATTTTCAATAGAATTCGATGTCATCTTTTCTTTTATCAGGTTGAAGTTGTAACTGTTAGCTTTAATTAGCACTATATGACTGTCAGTCTATTCCAATTCATAACAACCCCATATGACAGAACAGCATTTTCTGATAGAGTTTTGTTGGCTGTAATCTTTTTTTTTTTTTAATTTTTAATTGTGATTAAGTGAAAGTTTACAATCCAATTCATTTTTCCATATAAAATCCCGAGTACCTGCATTTCTGCAACCCTACCTGCTCCCCTCACCCTGTGAGAGCACGCTCTTTCACTCTTCCAGTATCCACTCAACCAACACTGTCCCCTCCTTTCCTCTTCACCCTTACCTCTCACTCTGAAAAGAAACCTGTAGGACAACCACATATACTAAACCACATATACTAAACACGCACACATGCATCACTCTGTGTCCCCAAGTCCAGTGCATTCTTTGTCTAAAGTGTTGGTTTCAGCTCTGGGCTAGCAGCAAATCTAGGGGCCATGTTTTCAGCTGCCTTCAAGATTGTTGGACCATCATGTCTGGTCTTTAATAGAGTTCTTGATCTGCGTATCTCTTTTTCTTGTGTTACCTCAGGAACTCTTCAGTGTGTCCCGTATCAGGGCTGTCCTTGGTGTCCTTGGTTCTTCTGGTCCCATGCTAAGGGTGTCTCACAATCATTTCTGTCTCCTGGGTTCATTTTTCCTTGTGTCTTTGATGTCCTCAGTAGTCACCTGTTCCAGGTGAGTAAGGACCAGCTGATCTTCAGATGGCAGCTTGTTGGCTTTTAAGAGCCCAGACACCACTCACCAATATGGGGTGCAGAAGATTCTCTTAGAAAAAGAATAGTCATGCCAATTGACCTCAGTGTCCCCTGAAAACATGGTCCCCAGACCCACATCCCTACTACTTTGTCCTTCGAAATGTTGGATTGAATTTAGAAAACCTTTTAGCCTATGGTGTAGTCCAACTATGCTGACCTGCCTTTTACTGCTTGCTGTCACTCCCTTCACCTGGTTGAATTCCTACTGACTACGAATAACCCTTTTCCTCCCTCCCTACCCGTGTAGCCATCAAAGAGTAGTTTCTTGTTTGCACAAGTCTTTTATTAAGTCCTTGTAGTAGTGGTCTCATACAACATTTGCTTTTTTGCAGCTGACTGATTTCACTCAGCATAATGTCTTCAAGTTGCTTCCAGGTTATGAGATGTTTCATAAAATCATTATTGTTCTTTATCACTGCATAATGTTCTATTGTGTATATGTACCATAGTTCATTTATCCACTCATCTGTTGATGGGCACCTAGGTTGATGCCATCTTTTTGCTATTATGGACAGTGCTGTGGTAAACAGTTGTGTGCATGTATCTGTTTACATGTCAGGATATATTCCAAGCAGTGGGATTGCTGGATCATATGGTATTCCAATTGTTTTCCAAAGAGGTTGTACCATTTTACATTCCCACCAGCAGTGTAGAACTCCAATCTCTTCATAGCCTCTCCAACATTTGTTGCTTTGTGTTTTTTGGATTAGTGTGTTGGTGGTAATTTTTATGGAAGCAGATTCCATGTCTTTTTCCCACAGAGCCACTGAAGGAGCCACAGAGCCACCTTCAGTTAGAAGCTTAACCACTGTGCCATCAGAGTCCCTTATGACTATTAATAGGATAGAATATTGTTTTCACAAGTGTTTATTCACGTGCTATCTCTGGGTGGTAGAGCTGGGACTGGGACAACCCCCTGACAGCTCTTGTCCAGGGAGCTAGAGCATTCTGCCACCTACAGAGGTGTCCCCATAGGTTGGGGTGAGGACAGTAAACATCATGGTTTACTGTAGAATTCTGACATGAGGCATTCTGTATGACCTTGGGAAAATTACATATCCCCTTTGAATTTCAGTTTCCACACCTGTAAAGTGCAAAATAATAACAACCCTACTTATAGGTTTGTTAAGAGGAAGAAGGGTGACAATAAAAGATTTGACACAGTGATAGGCTCCAATAAAGTGTTCAATAAGTCACAGCTGTTGGCTGTTTAATCATGGATTTAGTGCAAACCAAAAACAACCACACCCATTGCCATCAAGTCAATTCCAACTCAGAGTGACCCTACAGGACAGAGCAGAACTGCCTCGTAGGGTTTCCAAGGCTGTCATCTTTATGAAAGCAGACACATCTTTCTCTCACAGAGCAGACAGTGTGTTTGATCCAGCAACTTTCCAGTCAGCATCCAAGTGCTTAACTGTTGCACTACCAAGGCTCCTCAAGAGAACCCTGGGTATTCTCACCTTTCTGGGACTGTTATTTGAAACCTCATGGTTCAGATGATAGAACACAGAGTCACCACTATTAAAACCCTAAGGATCAGAGGTTTAGGTGCCCATTGCATAGCAGTCTAGGTAACAGTTGTTGGACATTGGCCATGAAGTATCAAGATAATGGATATTTGGAACACAGAATATCAGGTCACTGAAATATAGATTGCTTAGAACAGATTATGTGTGTGAAGTAAAGGGGAGAATAAGGACACAGGAGTCTGTTGTGGAGATGGTGGTTTAGATCAGGGCAGTTATAATGGAAGCTGTCATAACCCAAATTTGTTTTGAAGGTAGAATCAACCTAATTTGTTGGAGAATTAGATGTGGGCTACAAGGAAAGAAGAGAAATTAAAGATAATGTCGTTTTTGACCACAGGAGCCAGAGCAATCGGGACACCATTTACCAAAATGGACAATACTGGGACAAGAGCAAGTCTGGACAAAAGAAGTGTTCATTTTGCATGCTAAGTTTGACTGCCTGATAGATGTTCACATGGAGATATGGGGTAGATAGTTGGATAACTGAGCCTAAAGTTCACTGTGGGAAGGGGGGACTGCAGGGAGGCCAGTGGTGGCAAGGCCTGGGCCTGGCCAAGAAGAACAACTTGGGAGAGAGAACAGTTAGAAGAAAAAGAAAACCAAGGATTGGGAACTAGGCACTCTACTCTCACTTAGGCCTAGGAGAAGAAAAGAGACTCACAGAGACAGTAGGAGAATCAGGAGAGTGGGGCATTATAGAAGCCTAGAGAAGGAAAGCTAATTAAGACGAGGGAGGTTCACCAGATAGATGGCTGCCAGAGGAAGCAGGACAACAGATACTTGGCAAAATAGAAGTCTCCGGTGACCTTGATGACAGTGGCTTTGGTGCTGGGATGTCTTGGTGGTCCACAATTCTTTACTTACCCTGCTAGGATGCTAGCTTTGGTTTATTAGACAGCACCTTGATAGCCACATTAGCCACTGCCAAGAAGTCAACCAAGGAAGTTCAAAGACAGGATGTAAAGTTAGAGACGAGTTGCCTGCTGGTGGTCTTGGAAGAGGTGAATGGGAAGAAGGGGGAAGACAACCTGTGGAAAATTTGGCCTAGAGGGGAAAAAGGAGAAGGTAAGCTGCCGGAGAAGCTGGGTGGTGGAGTACAAAAATGGCTTCACAAGGGAATGAAAAAGAATCAAGATCATCATCAGCACAAAGCTGGTAATTCCTAAGAGGTAGCAGTCCAACATACCTGCACCCTCCAATCTTTTTACCAGTTCTGACACCAGCCATCCCTCCCACACTACTCTTTACTTCATTGCTAGTTTCAGTAATTTGTTGTAACAGACACACAGAATTCAGACTATAATCACTGTTATGGGTTTTATTAAGGAAGTTACAGGTTACAATTAATGACCAGGAACAACTCAGGACACAGTTCTTAGATCAGGACAGTTTCTTCCCAGTCATCCCCTTGGGCAGGCCACCGTCTAGACTCTCAGACCCTTGGCCCTCAGCCCTTTGGCTCTGGATCTGGCCTCTGTGCTGCTCAGACAGTTTTTAACCCCACCAACAAGTGTCTGGAAGCATGTTACTCTGCCAGCAGAGCCTCTTGCCCTTAGGCACTCAGCTGTCTCACTCTGTGAGTTGGCACACCTACTGTAGCCACTTAACTCCATGGGCTGGTAAGCCCACTGTGCCATCTTGGGCCAATTTTCTGGTTCTGCTGCTGCCATTTTTCTGCTGCTGGACTCTGCTGTGCTTGCCACTGGTTGTAGCTGTCTCCCCTGTCTTCTGGGTCTAGGAGGCTCTCAGTGCAGAGATCCTGGGTCCAAAGCACATATTCATTCCTGGCTCTTCTTCTGACACTAGTGAGGTTCCCTCTCTCTGCTTCTGGGAATGGCTCACTTTAAGCGTAGTAGAATGACAAAACTGACCAGTCACCTCATTAGGGTTCCCCATGCCTTATTTGCATGGTCCTGCCCCTACAAACATCCCATGCACATTATGTGCATTATTAGTCGAGTGTCCAATCCCCTTGGTGGGCCACAAGTACCTTACTTGCATAATTCCACCCAATCATTTTACAGGAGTCACAAGGTCATGCATGGCTAGAAGGTTGATATTAAGTAACTCACTACACCATGTGGAGGATAGATTTAGACCAAGACCTGCTGAAGAACCATTAGCAAGGACCAGTAAAAGGGAGCAGGTGATGCTCTGAGCTTGGGGAGGCAAGAGTAGAGTCCACATACACTGAAGGCAGGCTGGGGCAAGATGAGAAGGAAACAGAGGAGCAAGTAGACAGGCTTTCCTGCACTCAACCAAATGGGCACAGCCCCAACTGTCACAAGAATAGCCATCCTAGGGGCTAGGCCAGCAGAGAGAAAAGGAGAGGTAGCCAGACAGCCCATGTTCCATAAATATTTCAAATATTCACACAGTACAGGTCACTGGACTGGGTGCCAGGACTCAGAGGAACCTATTGCCATCCTTGCTATCAGAAGTACCTGGTTGCTTGCGGGAGAAAAACAACCGATCTGACTTCAGCTTGATACTACAGTCAACTGTGGACAGAGCTGTAGGGGGCAGAGGGTGTAGTGTCCAGCAGAGGAGGCACCACACCATTTGAGCTAGACCTTAAACATGAGGAGGTGTTTGCTGGGCAGAGAAGAGGGCATTTAGCAGAAAGGACAGAAGGCACCAGGACCTTGGAGGTAGGAGGCAAGTGTCAGAACCTGTCTATCTGAAGGAAGCAAAAGGTAACTTAGAAGGAGGTGACCAGCTGAAAGGAGGATCTAGGTCAGTTTGAGTGAATGTGGACACAGCACTGAACCCATTATGCCACCAGGGTTTCCATGTGGATCTACAACTCTATTAAAAGACTTTATCCTGAGGGCAAGTGGGGAGCCAGAGAAGATGTGAGAGTAAGAATGACATGGTCAAATCTGTGTTTTATGCCAATCCGTCTGGCCAAAGTGTGGAGGATGAGTTGAAGAGGATATGCAACAAGGCTGCAATGGTGTCGAGCTAGATACGGTGCAAGGGCAGCAACCGTGTTGATGGAAAGGAGGCGGGCTTATTCAAGCACTGTTTGGGAGGTAGAATGGAGAAAGAGAGGGTGGGACATGAATCAAGGGGAGGTGCCCACAATACCAGGTTTCTGTCTGAATAGCACCACTAAGGTTTCTAACAGAAGCTAGGAACCTCCCCCTAAGAAGACCCAAGAGGAGAGGTAGGAGGGAGAGGCATGGATTCTGGGGAGGCCAACTTGCCTCCCATCTCTAGACCCAAAGACTAGCAAAAGGCTCTGGAATATGGACATGTGCATGCACAATGCAACACACACACACACACACAAATATGGACATGTACATGCACAATGCGACATACATACACACACATAAATATGGACATGTGCATGCACAATGCAACACACACACACACACACACACACATGCACACACACACTAGATTCTGCTTTTGGTTTTGTTTTCACTGGTCTATTCCCCAGTCTGTTCCTTGGTTCCATTTGTAGAACAGGGAAGAAGTTTGTCCAGAATTAGGTCATATCATTGAGCCAACCCTAGACTGGGAGGAGGAGAGTTTGAATGGCAGGTGTGACATAAAAGTGTATAGCACTTGGGAGACTACATTAGCAGGAGAACAGAAGAATAAGATGATGCCCGGCCACCATCACCCAAGACAGACCTGACGGAGAACATAGAGTCCCTGAGGCAGTTTGAGAGAAAGGGGTGTGTGGGTCTATACTCACTGTGGTCGAGTTGAGTCTGACTCAGTAGCGACCCTAGAGGTCCCAGTAGAACTGTCCCATAGAGTTTCTGGAGATATGAACTTCTGACCTTTTGGTTAGCAGACACAGCACTGAACCCATTATGCCACCAGGGTTTCCATGTGGATCTACAACTCTATTAAAAGACCAGACTAGATGGTCTGACAACCTCAAGGGTCCACTGAGAACACGGCCCTAGATTTGCTGCTATCCCGGAGCTGAAACCAGCACTGAAGCCAACACTTGAGACAAAGAATGGGCTGGATCTTGGGACACAGAGTGATGTAGGTGGTGTGTGTACTTCATAATTTAATACATATATATGAAGCTGTTCTACTGATTTCTTTTTAGAGAGGAGAGGAGAGGGTGGAGAGGTGGGGCCAACCAAGTGTTGGTTGAGTGGATCCCGGAAGTAAAGAGTGGACAGTAAGAGTGTGCTGTCATAGGGTGAGGACAAAAGGTACAGAGAGGTGGCTGCTCCAGGTTTTGCACAGCAATTGACTCGGACTGCAAACTTCCACTTAATCACAATTTTAAAAAATTAATAACCCACAAGAGTGGGTGCCTACATCGACTTGGGACCGGAAGAATCGGATGGTGCCCGGCCACCACCAGCGATAGCCACGATGGAGCTCACAGAGAGGAGTCTCACTGGCAACACAAGAATAAAAAGAGGAACAACAATGGAAGTTTTAATACACAATGAGGACAGACTCCAAAATCTGTCAAAGAAACCTCAATCAACAGAAGAGAAAGTAGATAAATGGGAACTATTAAGAATCAAACACTTTTGCTCATCCAAAGACTTTATTAATAGAATTAAAAGAACACCCACAGAGTGGGAAAAAATATTTGGCAACTCTATGTCAGATCGACGCCTGATCTCCATAATCTATAAGATACTACAAAATATCAATAAGAAGAAGATAAACCATCCAATTAAGCGATGGGCAAAGGAGATGGACAGATACTTCACTAAAGAGGAGATCTAGGCAGCCAAAAAACACACGCGGATATGTTCATGATCTTTAGCTATTAAAGAAATTCAAATCAAGACAACAATGAGATACCATCTCACCCCAACAAGATTGGCCATGATCCAGAAAACACAAAACAACAAATGCTGGAGAGGCTGTGGAGAAAGTGGAACCCTCCTACACTGTTGGTGGGGTTGCAAAATGGTCCAGCCTCTTTGGAAGGCAATCTGGCGCTTCCTTAAAAAAATGGATATTGATATACCATTTGACCCAGTAATTCCACTACTTGGAATATATCCTACAGATTCAAGGCCTTTCACACCAACGGACACATGCACCAGAATGTTTATCGCGGCACAGTCCACAATAGTAAAAAGGTGGAATCAACCCAGATGCCCAACAATAGAAGAATGGATAGGTAAACTGTGGTACATATACTCAATGGAGCACTACGCAATGATAAAGAATAACGATGATTCCAGGAAACATATCCTAACCTGGTTTCAACTGGAAGACATTATGTTGAGTGAGAGTAGTCAGTGACAAAAGGACAAATACTGTATGAGACCTCTACGATAAGATCTCAAAAACAGACTTGTGTATAGAAGAAAAGACTCTTTGACAGCTGCAAGGGAGGGGAGGGAGGGAGGGAGGGCAAGGGGGGGGAGGGTTTAGTTTAGGTAGTTACTAGAAATCTAGTTGGGAGAAAGCGGTGACAGCACACATTAGGAACAAGAACAACATTAAGTGGACTTCAGCATAACTTGAGTACTCCTTCCATCTTAACTCAATACTGCAAGGATAGAGAAGCTGGGGCGGGGGGTGGGGGACCATGCTCTTAGGCGAATTCCAGGCCAATTGGCACAACTAGCGTTTTGCTAAGAGAGCTCTCTGCACCCCACATTGGTGAGTGGCGTCTGGGGTCTTAAAAGCTGCCAAGCCGCCATCCGAGGACACAGCAAATGGTCCCAACTCAGCAGGAACGGATGCTCACCGAGGGCCAAAATGGCATGCGGTAAAGACAACTGAGAAGACAGAGAGACCCACAAGAGTGGGTGCCTACATCGACCTGGGATCGGAAGAACCGGATGGTGCCCGGCCACCACCAGTGATAGCCATGACGGAGCTCAGAGAGAGGAGCCTCACTGGCAACACAAGAATAAAAAGAGGGGCATCATGAGATCTCCACTAAAAGACCTCAATTGATGGTCCAGCGGTTTTGGGGTTCCTCTGAGAGCATGGCTCCCGGCCCTGATGCTGCCCGTTCCCATAAATTATAACAAAGGTCCACTCTTTGGACAGGAATGGAATGGACTTGGCAATGCAGAGTAACCATATGTTGGAAGCACTTTATGGTTCTATATATCTATAGGATATCATCTTGCTGACCTCTGGCTGGAGGAAGGGGAGTGGACGGAGAGGAGGGGAAAGGAGACTGTTGGAAGGATGAGACATGTATGGAGCAGAGAGGAATAGTGTGCAGTCACCAGACAGGGAGAGCAGTGGAAGCTGCATATAGGGGGGCATGTAAATTTACATGTGAATGTACAGTTTTACTCAGTTATGTTAAATAAAAAAATTAAAAAAAATAAAAAAAAAGAATAAAAAGAGGTGCATCATGAGATCTCCACTAAAAGACCTCAATTGATGGTCCAGCAGTTTTGGGGTTCCTCTGACAGCATGGCCCCCTGCCTGATGCTGCCCTTTCCCATAAATTATAACAAACGTCCACTCTTTGGACAGGAATGGATTGGACTTGGCAGTGCAGAGTGACCATATATTGGAAGCACTTTATGGTTCTATACATCTATAGGATATCATCTTGCTGACCTCTGGCTGGAGGAAGGGGAGTGGACGGAGAGGAGGGGAAAGGAGGCTGTTGGGAGGATGAGACATGTATAGAGCAGAGAGGAATAGTGTGCAGTCACCGGACAGGGAGAGCAGTGGAAGCTGCATATAGGTGGGCATGTAAATTTATATGTAAATGTACATTTTCGCTCAGTTATGTTAAATAAAAATAAAAATTAAAAAAAATTAATAAAAAGGAGAGTTAAAAAAAAGTGTACAACACTGTAGCTGCCCCTGGGAGGTGGGCTGCACCCCCGTTGACGGTGGCAGGGTGGCCCACAGAGAAAACCTTTCTCCTCGCTGCAGCCTCAGGACCCACGCTCACATATTCATGCCTGCAAGTACCTCCAGCAGTCCTGGGGGCAGATCACTTCCGTGTAATTCAATACGTGGAGACAAAGCGGCGGCACTCAAGAGAGGATCGTCCGTACCGGCACCTGTAGGTGCCACTTGGAGCGCAGCAGAGAAGCTCCGCTGTCTATGAGTACTCCCTCTTCAGTCCCACCAGCTGACTTAGGGTTCGGTCTTCAGATCCAGACGATGGTCTGGTTCCTAGGAGACGCCTTTCTGTGGGCTCCTCATCCAGGCACGAGGGCTGGGAGCTGGTGTCCCATGAGCAGGTGGTGCTCGTGGTTCTGCAGCAGGCCTCTTTGTCCTCTGCTTGTTGAGGTGGGCAGGGCCACAGGAAGAGGAAGGGGACGGGGCGGGGCCTCCCAGACCTTGGCTCCAGGTGCATGGAGAGGGTCCTCGCCTCCAGAGACGGTTGTGTGGGGGTGGGGGTGAGGGGGTGAAGGTGGGGCTTGACGCCTGTTAGAAAAGGCGGGCTTAGGACCCCTCAATGGAGTAGGGCCCAACTAAAGACTGAGTCTCTATTAAGACTGGGTTAGGGGCCCGGCAGGAACCCCAAGAGTCTTGGGGCCTAGCATAGTTGTCAAAACTCCCTCTTGATGCTCAGACCTATAGCTGTGGGCAGATCATGTGGATCCTGCTAACTGAGCACATGAAGAGAAAAGACACCATCGTCAGATTGCTCTGGAGTACCAGCACCTGATGGTGACACGCCCAACCCTCAGAGGTGTTCCGCGTTTGGATAGGGATGCTCCTCTTCTAGCTTTTCTTGGGGCTTCTGGTGGTGGGCATGGGATCATATGGCTGCTGTGGGCAAAGCCCCCCAGGCTCCTTCAGGGTCACCGCAGACAGAGGATGAGAATCAGCAAAGAGGCCTTCCCAGAAATCCCTGCTCATCTCCTCAGGCCAAAAACTCTCATGGGGCTAAGCTTCGGTCCAAGTTACTAGTGTGTCCAGCTCTGGCCTGGCTGTACTCCAGGCTTTTGGTGGGTGTGGTTTCCCCACCCTGACCATTACCAAGAAGCATATATATACACCACTGGTAGAGAAGTTACATGAGTGATATCAATGACCAAAACTGGAAGACACTCTGAAACCATGCAATGAACATAGCTGCAGACACCACCTATATTTATCCCACACAGCTAGTACCTGCTACCACTGTGATGCAGGGACTCCCAAGTGTGTCACACTGGATCCATCTACTCTCCAGCTGTGCTGCTGACTAACTGGGTATCCCTGGGGAGTCATCTACCCTCTCTGTACTTTTGAACTGGTGGAGGATACCATGATGTCACAGAAAAAAAAGGTAGCATGCTGTCAGCTGGCCCAGGGGAGGGAGCCTAGGGTAGTCAGGTGAGGCTTTCTGACTGAAGCCTCTTGGAGGCCTTGCCCAAGTACACTGGGGTTTGCGGAACAGGTGAGTTAGAGCTCAAAAGTAGGGCTGGAGAGGGTAGATGCCGAAGAGCCTTAAATGCAAAGCCAAAGAAAAGAGGTTCAAAGAGGAAAAGGAAGGCTTCCACAGTTCTTGCCACAATCCTGTGAATTAAGCTCTAGCATCCCCAGGCTGCAGATGAGGAATTGCATCTCAGAGAGGCTGAGTGATTTCCCAAGGTCACATAGCTAATAAGTGGTACAAACAGGATTCAAATCTGCTTCCTTGATTCTGAAGCCCAAACTCCTTCCTCTGCTTGATGCAGGTGGGTAGAGTGTGGGGGATAGATGGAAAACTGAGGCTGTGGTTTTTTGTGCAGCCCTCCTCAGTTTCTCTACTCATGGGTGCTAGCTTCCCTGTTTACCTTTACAAATATGGGTACCACAGTCCCAGTGACTTAACTATCAAATCCCATGCTGATAGGGCAGACCACTGAGACAAGAGCTGCTTCCTCTTTGGGAATTCCTTCTCCATAGGTGGTAACAGCCTGCCTGCTAACTCTCCCTCCTAGTGGCCAGCCTTTTACCTTTGCACCCAGAGCCACTCCTCCACTGGCTGACCCTAGGGAGCTGGTCAGCAGCCCATCTGAGATGCTCTCCATGAAGGCAGAAAGAACAGGGTGAGGTGTTCCCACTTTCTGGTCTGTCCCAAGTGCCACAACCCAGTTCTGCCCTCAGTCCCCTCCACAAATGAGGACAAGGTCTCAGCCTCCAGAAAAAGAAATACAGAGCCAACTTTGCCCCCCACCAAGTGAATCCAACCCTCAACACATCTGTGCAGTTTTCCTGCACAGTGCTAGATGCCATCAATGGCCATCTGCCCGGATATTTGCCCGACATGTCCCATAGGGACTACACTGTCAGCACAACCAGAACACCCCTTCTCCCTCACCCTTCCTAATCAATCCCCAGATCTTAAGTGTGTCTACAATATTTCCTTTCTGTCCCCTGACACACTCTACACTCACTCAGTAGTCATTTACCAGTGCTATCTTTGTGCCCAGCCCAGAACTAGAGCCGAGGTTCAAGGTTGGTGCAGGCATGAAGCTGGTCCTCCAGAGATTCTCCACATGAAAACATGAAATTACAATTTAGCCTAATGAGAGCTGTAACGGTGGAGCGCAAGGCACTTTGAGAGCATAGAGGAGGAGTCTGAGCCAGCCTAGATGGGCAGAGGAGGTTCCCTAGCAGAAGTGACATCCAAGCTGAATTTTGGCTAGCCTTGTGACTTCCATATCTACATTCTCTTTCTATCCATTCTCCTATGGCACTTGTTTTAGTCAGCTAGTGCTGCACTAACAGAAATAACCATGAGTGGATGGCTTCAAAAAGAGAAATTCTGTCACAGTCCAGAAAGCTAAAAGTCCAAATTCAGGGTGTCAGCTTATTACCAGAAAAAGACTGAGGTTCTTGGCTACCTGCTGCTAAACGAATCTTTAAGACAGGAAGCTTGGGTAAGAGATCACAGGGTTTTTTTATTTTCCATATACATGGGGGACAGACAGCGTTTTTTGTTCTCTGAGCCTGTCCAAAACCATCAAGAAAGGTTGGGATATCTAAAGGGGAAACTACTTGCTGTGCCAGTACAGAGGGCAGAGGTTAGCAGGACAAAGAGAGTGATTTTGGAGGGGCACCTGACTGGCAGCAGGCTGCATCTGATCTGAGGTCCAGGAAATTCTCAGTTGTCACCTAAGTCAGGGGGTCTCCACTAAGGCCTTTACTGGCACCTCACTCCCTTGATATTCAGCTGCAGAGGTATTATCCCAGGGCTCTTGTCAGTAAAGGAAACCAGGAATTTTAAGAAAAGCAAGAATCAGTTCTATAAAACAAGAATTAATCCTGACTGTCTATTTTTATTTCCCCTTTGAAATCGGGGGTCTGAAGCCTCCCCCCTACCCCTCACCTGCTTCAACCTTCAGAGGAAGGCTTTCTCTGCTGGCACTGGAGGAAGGTCCTTGTTGGCAATCTTTCCCTGCACTGGAAACTTCTGAGGTGCAGGAACCCCAGATGTGCTGAGCTCCCAACACTGCTTTCTTTCCTCATGGTGTGAGATCCCCCAAATGTCTCTGTTAGCTTCTCTGCTTTATATCTCAAGATATATCTCAAGGCACAACACAGACTTACACACTACACTGACTCCTGTCCCACCAACCCAACTGCTGCCCATCCACCCTCATTAACATCATAGAGGTAGGAATTCCAACATGGAGGAACATCACACAATACTAGGAACCATGGCCCAGTCAAAGTGCCATACAGATTTTTGGGTGACTGCAATTCAATCCATGACAGTATTCAAGAAGTCATCTGAAATATCATCTGGCCAACTCACTCACCAGCTTAAAACTCTTCACGGTTCTTTTCTGCCCCAGTCTCAGCTCCTGAGGTTGGTACTCCTTGTGGGGAAACCCCAGTGGCTTCATGGTTAAGTGCTACTGCTGCTAACGAAAAAGTCAGCAGTTCAAATGTACCAGGTGCTCCTTGGAAACTCAACAGGGCAGTTCTACACTGTCCTATAGGGTCACTATGAGTTAGAATCAACTTAATGGCAATGGGTCCCCCCCCCCACTCCTGTGTCTCCTCCAAAAACCTTGGTCTTTCAGGTTTCATCTACAAGCCTTTGCACATTCTGTTCTTTCTGCCTGGAAGGCCCTCCCCACCAAGTGCTTTCTAAAAGAACAGTCTAAATATTTAAATATTTAGATCTGTCTGAGTATCATCTCTGTAAAGCTTTCCTGGACCCCCCAACTCTCAAGAGGAAAGTAAATGAGGGAAGTGGGAGAGGCCACAGGGTGAAGAACATGAATAATCTGCTCTCCTTCCTCTTGAGCAGAAATCCAGCAGTTCGCAGCTGCCCTACTGGTCATGCTATGAGAAGGATGAGAAGTACCTGCGACTTTACGTTACCATGAACATGAGTGTCATGGATTGCATTGTGTCCCTCCAAAACTGTATATATTGATTAAACTTATCTATGAGTCCCAATATGGTGCAGTTTCTCCCATGTGTTGTGAATTCTGCCTCTGTGATGCTGATAGGGGAAAATAGACAGCAGTAGTGTTAGTGAGTCAGGACTCAAGTTACCAGCTGTGGGATATAAGGGAGAGAACTGAGCAGAGTAAGTTGGGAACCTCATACCATCAAGAGGGCAGTAACGGGAGCGGAGCACATCCTTTGGACCTGAGGTTCCTATGCCAAGATGCTCTCATTAAATTTGGACTCAACCTACTGTACTGTTATAATTTCTCTTATCGAGTGGACTTGTAACTCGTAAATGGGTTTGCAGCTTACCAGACTATGATAATAAAGTTTCTCTTCATGAAACCATCCACTCATGGTATTTTCTGTAAGAGAAGTATCAGGTGACTAAAACGGTAGGTGTGAAGCTTAAAGAGAAGAAGATGGACTCTTGGAGGAGGCTGCACCAGGATAAAATGTCTTGCTTCTCATCTCACCCAGGTCTCAAAGATTAATGACAGATTGGACAAACTCTGCTTAGGGTTGCAATAACAGGTAAAGGCTGGTCCCCTGCCTCCCACAGCCCAGCACCCGTTCTATCTCTTTAGAAATATGGCCCTCTTCCTGTCAGCCCCTTCCCAGGATGCCCTGCGGGAACAGGGGAGGTGAAAGCTACCTCTTGCTGTCTTACCTGCCCTGCTGGTGCCTCAACAGCCTACCAGTCTTTTCTTAAAGCCGCCAACCCCAGCTCCTGAGGAATGAGTCTCAGAGGCGACTGGATATTGGTGAAGGGCCCAGGACACAACTGTGGCTTTTGCCCTGGCTTGACTTTCTTGGGGTACTGCGAGGACAAATGTGCACGCATGCAAAACTCCTGTAGGCAGCACAACGTGCAGTCTCCTACTGGCCCAGGCGGCTTCGCAGGAGAAGCAGCGTCCGCTCCTCCCACAACATTCCCTCGCCCCCTGAAACTGCAATTACCGGCCAAAGCTGCTGGGGAAGGGCCAATTAGTGCGTGACATGTAACTGCATTGCCAAGCCGGGGCTGCCCACAGTTCCCGAAGCGCCGCTGCCGGAGACCCCAGGCCCCTGCCACTCAGCAGCAGCCGCTTGCCTCCAGACAGCGCCGGCTGCTTGGGCGCCTCGGGGGACGATCCGTCCGGCCTCCCGCCAGCAGTAGTGATGGATCCGGCTGCCTGGCGCAGGTCCAGAGCCC
This sequence comes from Heterohyrax brucei, assembly GCA_028571685.1. Lineage (NCBI taxonomy): Eukaryota > Metazoa > Chordata > Mammalia > Hyracoidea > Procaviidae > Heterohyrax > Heterohyrax brucei. The sequence goes on along the minus strand of CM053161.1, from coordinate 56,145,641 downwards.
GGGCGGACGCTAGGGCGCCGGGAGCTGCAACTGGTCGCCGCTCAGTGGTGGGCGAGCGGGATGGGCCTCCCTGCGAGAACGCCAACGTCCCCGACGGCCTGCGCCACGGCGCCACCAGCAGCCGCCGGCCTGGCTGCTTTGGAGCGGTGGGCCGGTGTGGTCCCGGTCTCAGGCAGGAGCTACAGGCAGGGTGGGCGCCAGGGACCCAAATCCCGGGCTCCACTCGAATCCCGGACTTGACCTGAGCGCTCTTGTTATCTCATGGTCTTCTGCTCCAGTACCTTCAAGACCCTGCAGGACACTGAGTTGCTCACCTAGCCCTGGCCCAGTATCCCTGTCCACTCCCAGCCTTTCCAGCCCCAGGAGCCGGTGTAGGAAGCTCCTGCACTAACCATATCTTCTGCCGGAGCACAGCCCACCCTGGAGACCTCACCAACAGAGTCCTTGGTTGATCTTTACGGATAGTCCACTGTTAACAGAGGGGTACCCAGGGAAATAGCTTCTACGGGGGGATGGAGGGGTGTAAAGGAGGCAGAGGGGAACACTTACCAACGGCACAAGCCCAAGCAGAGAGGGGTGCAAGATGGCCATGTAATGATATTCCAAGGTGCCACAAATATAGAAGGTACCCATCTGAGGCACTGAAACAGGAAGGAGGGAGTTGTTTTTGCTGACAAGTCCACTGTTATTACCATCTATTCATCTTGAAGCGGAGATGAGGGGTCGACTAAGAAATTGCCCTTGGGCACTGGAATTTAGGAGAAGGCACACAACACAGAGATTGCCCCTAGGTGCTGCAGATTTAAGGTAGGAGAGGCCCTGAGCTGTGGCTTCAAAAGGGGGAAGGGAGCACGACTGGGCCGTTTCTATTAACTACTGCCAACTGTGAGAGAGAATTCAGCAAGGTACCATATTTGAGAGCCTCCACAGGTCAAGGCAGACTGGTATCTTGCTCTGCTGATGTAGAAAGAGAAGCAGCACTTCACAGGCCAATTTTCACCAGTGAAAGCAAGGAAAGTGCAGTTGTAATTTTGACGTAGTGCCATATGTGTTAAGAGTAACATGCCTGACTTGTATTTTTAGGCTGATATTATGGTGAAGTTATCTAAAAAATAGCCATCAGATGTTTGGACAGTAAGGAGTAAGAACCATATTATAGAAAAGGCTGAAAGTGGAAAACCTTTCAGTAAATTAGCAGCAATAGCAGAAAAATTCATCAAGAGCTGACAGAGGCGCCTGAGGGTGGTTCATATCACCCACCTAAGGAGCAGCTCTCCTGGCCTGGGGAAAGGTAGGCAGGTGGCTTCCAGAACCTTCCAGACACCTCACACATAAGACTCCAAGACACTAGCTCTATTGCTGAGGCAGAGCACTTGGCAGGGTGTCATCATCAATGTGCTTCTGGATCACAAGACTCTCCAGAGCAAGACAAGGCAGGGGCCTTGGGTTTTGACATAGTCATTGCCTCTGTTGTGTTACCTCTGACATTCACTTGGCCTGTCTGATTCTGTCCACCGGGATAAATCCCAACCCTGCCCAGCTTCTAGATGATCAATACATCCATAGCACTCAAGTTGTATATCTGGGGAAAGACTGATTTACTGAAAAGTGGGGTTGTAACTGCACCCAAAGAGCCCTTGCTAATGGGAGTATAGTGTGAGAAGCAGGGAGGCGGTCTCGACATAGAACCCAGTATTCAGCCAGCACCCACTTCCCGCAGTGCCCAAGCATGGCAGGCAGAAGAGATGCTGTAGCATGTAACTCCAAAGGACTTCACTGATACAATTTACAATGGAAATCAGCTCCTTGGTATCATCTGAGCTCCAAGCTCCCTGGCCCACCTCCTCCGGGCATATCACTCACTTACACACTTACACCACACACATGCTTCAGAGAAGACTGGTTGGGGACTGTTCAGTCACCATTGTCATGTCCCCCCAAAAATAAGTGTAGAAATTTGACTGAGCCTTGATTCCCAGTATTGTGTGATTATCCTCTATTTTGTGACTGTAGTCTTCGTACATGTTGTAAATTCTAACCTCTGCCTATGGTTAATGGGGTAGGATTGGATTATATTAAAGAGGATTATGGTGGGACTGTAACACCCTTGCTGAGGTTACACCCCTGATACAATGTAAAAAGAGTTTCCCTGGATTATGGCCCCTACTATCTTTTATCGCTCAAGAGATTAAAGGAAAGGGAAGCAAGCAGAGAGTTGGGGACCTCGTGCAACCAAGAAAGCAGCACCAGGAGCAAAGCACATCTTTTGGACATGAGATGCCCATACTGAGGTGCTCCCAAACAAAGGGAAGACTGATGACAAAGACCTTCCAGGGCCGACAGAAGAGATAACACCTTCTCTTGGAGCCAGCACCCTGAATTCAAACTTCTAGCTTATTGGACTGTGAAAGAATAAACTTCTCTTTGTTAAAGCCTTCTACATGTGGTGTTTCTGTTATAGCAGCACTAGATGACTCCCACCTAATCCAAAGCACTCATATTGGGCAGTTTTTACAGCTACTTGCCTCCCTCCAGCCTACCCACGGCTGCTTCAGCTCTGGCATAGTCATTGGTCCAGCCAGATGAGCAACGGTCATTTTATGAAAGAAGAAAGATCCTTTGAAGGGAATTTCTGGCACAACCTGTTGTTTTTCTTTGACTTCAAGTTGGTTCTGACTCATAGCAAACCTATGTACAACAAAACAAAACACAACCAGATCCTTTGCATCATCCTCACAATCATTGTTATGCTTCAGCCCATTATTGCAGCTACTCCATCAGTCCGTCTCATTAAAGGACTTCCTCTTTTTAGCTGACCCTCTATTTTTACCAACCATAACATCCTTGTCCAGGAAATTGGATACTCCTCATAACATGTCCAAAGTATGTGAGACACAATCTTGCTATCCTTGCTTCTAATGAACATTCTGGCTATACTTCTTCCAATATAGATATGTTCCTTCTTCCGGCAGCCCATGGTTATCCAACATTCTTCACCAACACCATAATTCAAAGGCATCAATTCTTCTTTGGCTTTCCATATTCATTGTCCAGCTTTTGGATAATACCATGACTTGGGTCAGGCCTACCTTGGTCCTTAAAGTGACATCTTTGCTTTTTAACATTTTAAAGAAGTCTTTTGCAGCAGACTTGCCCAATGCAATGACTTCTTGACTGCTGCTTCCGTAGGCATTGATTATGTATCCAAATAAAACAAAATCCTAGACAACTTCAATCTTTTCTCCATTTATCATGATATTGCTTATTGGTCCAGTTGTGAGGATTTTTGTTTTCTTTATATTAAGGCATAATACAAGTCTGTAGTCTTTTTTTTTTTAAATAATTGACTGAAAATGTACATCCCCATAAACTTGCATGCCTGCCTACGTGCAGCTCCCACTGCTCTCCCTGCCCAGTACCTGTAGTCTTTGATCTTCATCAATAAGTGCTTCAAGTCCTCTTTGGTAGTATCATCCGTGTATCACAGATTTTTAATGTGTCTTCCTCCAGTCCTTATGCTGTGTTCTTCATATAATCAACCTTCTCTGATTATCTGCTCAATGTACCGACTAGATAAATATGATGAGAAAACACAACTTCTGACACACACTTTTCTTGATTTTAAGCCATGCATAACATTACAAAGAGTGGAAATTCTAGAACACTTAATTGTGTTCAATTCAAATCTGTACACAGATCAAGAAGCAGTAGCTCAAAGAGAACTAGTTAGTTTCTGATACAAAGTATGGAGTTTTACAAATCCTAGAATTTCTGAGCTGGAAGGCATCTTAAAGGTTGTCACAGCTAACGTCCTTTGAGAGCTTGTCGCTTTGTGCCAGACCGTAATCAATCTACTTTTTGATATTTTTGCCTGACCAGTACATTCATTTCTTTTCCTATGATGTCATACTGTCCACAATGATTCATAGTACCCAGAGTTCAAAGACAAACAGGTGACCCAAACTTGGCCTGTTGCAGACAATCTTAAGATCTTTGTGTGCATATCAGAGAAAAAGTAGTTCTCAACCCACTTGAGGGTGAGTCAGTAGTGAATGATGCTGAGCAGAGGTATAACTAAGGTATGGCAGGGCTGTGCCTTGGGCCCCACTTGAGAAGGGGCACTAACGAGCAGTTTCTATTGGCCATTGCAGATTCCATCACCAGCTGTGAGAGACCATTCAGCAATTTAAAGCTGCCACAGGCACTATTTTCTACAGATAGGCCTCTGATGCTAAGATAGAGAAAAACAACCAAGAAACAGACAGATTTCCAGGTGTCTGTACCTAAACACCTCAATCTAGCAATGTTTGAACAACGTTTAAGTGCTTGGCCACTAACTAAATTGTTGGTGGTTGGAACCCACTTGGGGGCTCCCCAGGAGAAACACCTGGCAATCAGCTCCCACAGAGATTACAGCCTAGAAGATCCCATGGGACAGCTGTACTCTGTCACACAGTTTCTCTATAAGTTGAAAATTAACTCAGTGGCACCTAACAGCAACAAAAGTCAGTTAAACATCTAGGCTCTTCATTTAAACATGCTAATAAATCTTCTTTTTTGTATAAGTAATTTTGAGTTTGGTTTCTATCAGTTGCAACCAAAACAGTCCTGACAGTAGATGTTGAAGTTCTCGTATACGTGAAAAAAAGCAAGGAACCACAAACCAACTTTGTCATCTCAGGCATGTCACTAAAGCTCTCTGACATCAGATTGCTCTAACGGAAACTGAAGTAACTGGATTCCTTCAACTTCAGGGCTCCTTTGTTCTTCAGAGAACTCTTTCCCTCTCTCTGGATCTACCTGGCCATATGCCCTTGAATGAATCAGTGACCTATTCTGAGTCTTATTTTCCTGAGCAGAAAAACAGCACGATAATTCCTTCCGTCTTAACCTTGAAGGGTGTCAAACTGAATTGTGTCACCCATCCCCCAATACGTATAGCCATTTGGCTAGGCAACAATTCCTGATACTGTTGATATTCCTATATGCTGTAAACGCTGCCTCTATGATGTTAATGAGGGAGGATGGGCAGCAGTCATGTTGGTAGGGCAGGACTTAATGTGTACGGTTGTATTGTGCCTTGAAGCAACTTCTCGAGATATAAAAGAAAGTAGCTAGCTGAGAGAGTTAGGAACCCTACATCAAGAAAACCTCTCCAGGGGTGCATCCTTTGGACCTGAGGTTCCTGCGCCAAGACCAAAGAAAGGCTGATGCAACACAAGGATCTTCCTCCAGAACCGACAGAGAGATTATGTTCTTCTGGAGCCCAGCACCCTGAATTTGGACTTCCAGCCTATCGGGCTGTGGAGGAATAAATTTTTCTTTGTTAAAGCCATCCACCTGTGGTATTTCTGTTAAAGCGGTTGCAGATGTCTAAGACAAAGGGGTTTGGGAAGATCCAGTGAGAGCATTTAGTCAACTGATTTGTAAGCTGCGATGTATAAAACAAAAGTTATACAGTGTCCATATTTTGCAAATGAGAAATCTCACATCTGACTGTTGTCCCAAAATGGCTTGTATCTCTTCCAAAATAATTTTTAAAAAGCTTTGAGAAAAAAAACTTACATTCTTAAGATGCATTTATAAAGTAGCATTTCCACAGCATCTCTTTGGACAGGATCTAGTTCAGGCCAAACCCAGATAGAATAAGGGAGATTACACTGCAAGAAATTCTCTGGAGAACAGCTTTGTCACTGTCATAGACTGAATTCTCTAAGAAGTTTTGCTTGCAGCATGTTTATTAAGAAGCATCCTTGGGATCCAAACCTGCTGACAGGAGAAAAATGAAGCAAAATCAGACAGAGTGAAGTCGTGTTACACTGTGGGGCCAATAACAGCCTGACAGGACCCCACAGGTTGCTCTGGAGTTAATATGGCCCTCTCCGACTTCATACTTCCCTCTTGATCAGTCTTTGGATGTGAGCTGTCCAAGGAAGGGCCTTAACCTTCAGGTGGCTCACTGCATCTGGAGTTCCTGAAAGTACTTGAGAATATTCTCACCTGCTGGGGTGACACATTCCTCACTGAAGGGGAATCTGGGTGGCACATGTCTGTGTCCATCTCAGTCACCCACACTACCTAAGCTGTGAAGCATGCTGAGCGCACCCCTTGGCAGGAGAGAGCATGATGAAGTTAGGCTAGGGTGGGGATGAAGAAGCTATAAGACGACATATCTTTTTTTTGAGAATGTTGGGTCCAGTTTCCAGGGCAGGCAATGGGGAGAGGATGTTGTGGGTTACCATTCTGCCCAATGCAATTGAGAAATTCTTCCCAGGGTCTTCTGAACCCATATTTAACAAAAGACTATGAATTGCCTGGCAGGAAAAAGAGAGAAGTAAGCTAGACAGAGTAAGCTAGCCAGGGCTAGAACAGACCAGAGCTGAACTTCTTACCTATTTACTCAGAAGTGTCATTGAGAAGAACAGACTATTGTCTACTTTAGTTAATTGTCCTTGTGTTTTTAAAGGAGGGGTATAGGCTGGTGAGGTGTCCAGGGTATCACACTGTCATCAGCAGGGAGACAAAAGGAAAAAAATGTAAAAGAGAATGCATTTGGGTTCAGCAGTCAATACTAAGCCAGAAGTAAGTGTTGAATTATTCAACCTCCTTTATCAATTCATTGATTCCTATCTGCAGGTCTTGGTTTATTCATGGTTGGCATTTCCTGTGTCTGAGACACTGAGAAAAGAAACAAGAGAAGGGAGGGAACAGGTTTTTAAATTCAGAAACAGGGGAGAGGCAGAGCCAGGGAGACACTTGGCAGTGTGTATCAGGAGCCTTAAAATACCCACAACTTTTGGCCTAGTGATTCTATTTCTGGAAGATTATGCTAAAATAACTATCTAGACTTTTAAGAAAAAGTCTTAAACAACATAGTTTTCACAGCACTTTTTTGTGTGTGTGATGATGAACAATAGAAAATAACCTAAATGCCCAGCAATAGGGGATCAGCCAAGAAGTTTTAAATGACAATAAAGGAAAATATATATGGCACAGGTTAGGTGATAACCCAAAACCCACCACTGTCAAGTCGATTCTGACTCATAGTGACCCTACAGGACAGAGTAGAACTGCCCATAGAGTTTCCTAGGAGCCCCTGGTGGATTCGAACTACTGACCTTTTAGTTAGCAGACATAGCACTCATCCATCATGCCACCAAGGTTTCCTAGGTAACAAAAGAGTATTCAAAACCGTACATATAGTATGTTGTGCTGTTGTTAGCTGTTGTCGAGTCAGCCTCTGACTTGTGGGCAACCTAACGCACAGTGGGAAAAAACTGCCCAGCCCTGTGCCAACCCTGATTGGTTGTGGCTTGGACTCCTGTGATCCACAGGGTTACTACTGGCTAATTTTTGGAAGGAGATCACCAGGCCTTTCTTTCTAGTCTACCTTAGTCTTGAAGCTCTGTTAAAACTCTTTCACAGCAACATGCAAACCTCCACTGATGCTGGTAGTAGCTGTGCATGATGTACATTGACTAGGAATCAAGCCAGGGTCTCCTACATGGAACAGTAGAATTCTACTACTGAATCACCACTGCTCCCTTACAATGTCACAAAAATGTGAAAAAATGTGGACGTAAAGAAGCCAAAGCAAGTGTACTAAAATGCTGGCAAAGATTGTTTTGAGGCAGTAGAACTTTCTTTCCTGTATTTTCTAAGTTTCCTACAAAGCAAAATATGTATGCGTTTTATAATATTTTAAAAATCTCTTTAAGGGTCAAGAAGAGACCTTCATACGAAGGCGCACTATAGCAAAATAAACATAGACTAGTGGGAACCCTGGAGTCCCTGGATGGCACAAAGATTTATGGACCAAGCTACTAACTGAAAGATTAGAAGTTCAAGTCCAACTTACTTCGGAAAGTAGCAATCTACTTTTAAAAAAATCAGCCATGGAAAACCTTATGGCACGTAGTTCTATTCTGATACAGATGGGATTGCCTTAAGTCAGAATGGACCGGCTGGCAACTGGTCCTAGTATCACTGCATTGTGGTAGCTCTTAGGAGTCCTGATGGCGATCTGCTTCTGTAAAGAATTTGGTGGTAGTACGTGCTGTTGAGCTGACACAGCGTTTCCTGAGCTGAAATCTTTACAGGGACAGATCATGAGGTCTTCTCTCTTGTGGAGAGGTTGATGGGTTCAAACTATCAACCTGTTGGTTAGCAGCCCAGTGCTTAACTATTGTGCCACCAGGCCTCCTTCTGCTGAAGATTACAGAACCCTGTGGGGGGTGGGGCAATTCTAGTCTGTCCTTTTGGGTCATTGTGACTTGGAATTGATTAGATGATACACAACAACATAGTAGCTTACTGGGGAGCCAAACCCTCCAAGAGCCCATGTTGCTGCTGGGTTTGAGCGGTGTTGATTCTGGCACTGCATGAATGCATGAATGAGGGGATGCTGTGGGACTGTCACCATGTTGAAGACAATCAGAGGCCCTAGAACTCATATTTTTTTCCACTGCAGAATAGAGGGAGGAAGATAAGCCAGTTGAGGGAACAGGAAGCTCAAAGGCACAGAGGCTTGTGAAAGACACAGACCACGTGGCTGGAATGCAGTGTGCAGAGAGAGAAATGATGGGAGGTAGACTGGAAGAAGAAAGGAAGGCTTGTCAGGGGTTCTGGAATGCCAGGCTGAAGACCTTTGTCTTTCTGCCATAGGCTGACAGAGATTTGGAGCTGGTGGGGGGAGTGAGGGGACGGGGAGCCAGACCAAAGCAGCCCTGTAAGACGGCCAGCCAGGCTTCCTGACCCAAGTCTGCCCACTTCCCCCCATACCAGGCTGAGTCTCCAGACACCCAGACAACCCTTTTCCCCTGCCCCTCATGACAAAGAGCCTCATCTGGAGCCTGGGCAAGATTTGAAAACGTCAAACTTGTAATTACAAGGATGAAATCATCTGGTTCCTTTTAAGCAAACGGGTTTATTGATCCCAACACTGAAGAAATGCTATTCTGGGGAAACTTGCTCCTCTGTGCTTTCCTATTCCTCTGGGATGGCTGAGCTGTTGGGGGAGGGTTGCACGAGAGCCAGGGAGGGGGAGAACACACTCGGAAGAGAAATTCTTTACGGCCTAGAGGTGAATTTTATGTCAGTTAAAACAAAATTCTTTAGGGGCCAGAAACTGCCTCACATGAACAGATGACACCCTCATTATGGACTTAGGCTGGTCTCCTTTCAAACACTAGAAGCTGGATGGAGCAGGAGCTTTAGGCTCTGTGCCAGCCGCTCATTTCCCCTCTCTCCCACCCCCTCGAATCTCATTTGTGACTCCAGATCATATTTCAACTTCAAGATGGTACAATATTTCTTCAGTAACTGAAGGGAGACTTTTTGCTTAGAAAAAATACACTGGAGGCTCAGAGACCTGGGGGACCCACCCCATTTCTGGAAAGAGGCAGATGAGGGTAGCTGCTAGCACCAGACCTGGATAAAACTATCATTCCTGTTGGACCTGGGGAAGTAAGATGTTCCAGCTCTTGACCTTCAAAGCCGAGGAGGCACAAACAGTTGGATTCAGTAGGAGCTCATTCCTTAACTATTGCCACTTAAGGATAAGAACCACATTTAGCCACAAGGCCTTGGGGACTTCTGGGAGCATGGTGGGGTGCTTCCAGGAGGAATGACCCTGTCCCCAGCTATTCACTACCTCTTAGTGAGGGAAATAGACAAGACTCCCAGTGTCTCTACCAGCAAAGGCCTTACTGTGGAACGATTGAGAAAACAACTCTGGTGTCAGGCACTTACTGACTATTTAGCCTCTTTGAGCCTCAGTTTTCTCATCTGTGGAACAGGGTCAGTGATACCAAATTAGCAGCACTGAGGTGAGGTATAAATGAAAATGGTATGCCCTGATTCTTATCCACTGTATTATCTCCAGTAGGCCAGGATGTTGTCACCGTCCTATGGTCACTTATTTAACTTTTCAGCTTCTTCATTAGTCAGACGGGGAAAGGAAGACCTTAAATGGTGAATTAGATCAGGGGCATATAAACACCCATCTCAGAGTTTCATAGTTGGGGTACACAGTTGAGCATTATTGTGCATTCTCTGCTTGCCCATTGGAGACCAGCCTGGGGGGTCCTGTGGGAGCAGCTGCCTACCCAGGAGGGTAAGAAGATGCTCAGAAGAGGCTCCAGGCTGTCTGAGACCCTAGGAAAGAAACACTTCGGGCATAGGGCATCAGAGAATTCAATTTTTGGGGGGTGGGATGGGGTGGGGAATGGTATTTCTAGGCAGATGGTGGACCCCCTCGGGTTTCCACCTGTGGGCTTTAGAAGAGCTAACTCAGTAAACCCCTCCACAGGCTGGCACCTGGACCAATCCAAACCTAGTCGACAGCTATTAGGAGGATGCAGCTAAACATACCTGACATGGATTCAGGTCTCCTTTAACGTAGTTTTTAAAATACGTGAAAAAATTTAGCAACAATTGGGGGGAAAAAAAAGGCATTCAGAGGTCAACTGAGGAGATAGCCTCCTTCAGCCTGTGGCTCGTTTCCTGGTTGGCCTGGCCAGTTGGATACCAGACAACACTGAGCGTGGGTTACCCTGTGGCCTAAAGTTGCCAAAGGATGTCTGTGGTCCTGCTGTTCTGGCTCTGCCTGGCTGACTTTCCCATTCCTTTTCCCATCGCTGTGTCCGGTGAAGCTGAAGGCCCTGCCCTTCTCAGCATTCCTACTGTCCTGAGCCAGTTCTGTAGGACGGAGAAGGGATTTTTCTTGACTTCTGATCTTTTCCTCCTCAAAGCTCATGGTGTCTATCTGACCGTCTTACAACTTTATTTTGCATTTCCCATAGCAGAAACAATTTTTTTTGGCTGGAATTCAAAGGCCAAGATAGGATATGTGTCTGTGAGCTCCACCCAGGTCCATTTGGAGTAAGAATCCTTGTCGGTCATTTTTTAGAGACAGCAGTGGAACATTTCACACAGATCTATGAATCACACAGAATATGGTGCTGCTGCTGCTGAATGGGATACCCCTCAGATGTTTTACTCCTTGTCTTTTTTACCACGGGGGCCAGTAACAGAAACTCCTATACAGTAAGCCTTTGGACAATCCTTGTTGACTGGGAGTTAAGTAACTGCCATCAACTGGTCATGCTGTCCTAGTGCCCAAAGGTCCTCTGAGCTGGCCCTGGAAGACCTGTGGGAGAATCAACAGATGAATGAAGGAATGAAGGAGCTTCCACTCCCTGTGCCTCAGTGTCTTGGAGACGGGCTGCCTTATTCACCTCCCAACATAAGTTGCAAATATTGTAAGGTTAGTTTTGTTCCCACTGTATTTGGGTTGATGCGGAGTTTCCTCACCAGGCTGATCAGAACCTTTGGGCAGCAAAATAAAAACAGCATCCTTTGCTAAAAGTAGTTTAAACAAACTGTTCAGTGGGCCCACAGTGTAGCCCTGTCACTCTTTTTGGGGACACTGCTCTTTCCTTCTTTCAACCACCATGTTTTCTCTGAGGCTGCCAATCACCCAGGGGAGGGTCTATAGAGTTTTCATTGGCTAATATTCAGAAATAGATTACCAGGTCTTTCTTCCTAGTCTTAGTCTGGAAGTTCCCCTGAAACCTGCCCACTACAGGTAATCCAGGTGGTATATGAACATTGGTGGTGTATCTTCCAGCATTGCAAACCACCATAATACAACAAACTGACAGCAGGGTGTTGGCATTCTGTGCTAGATACTCTTAAAGATTCTTCTATATATAAAAGCTTTCACACTAACTCTGCAAGGTTGAGTGTCTGCATTTTGGAGATATTAAAAGGTCCAATATTTGTTTAAGGACCCCGGAAGGTAGGCAAGGGAGCTAAGTGGGATCCTATCTCTCAGGCCCACGTGACTCTTCTAGCCGTGACCTCTCCACGTGATACAGATTCAGTTGGATTCTTTGGTCAGCTTCCAGGTTGTCTTCAGTGCGCACAGATTACACTCTTCTCGGTGGGTTTTGGTGTGCAAAGTCCTCAAGGACTTGGGCTTCCTCGCGTTCAGGTGGCAATCTGGAGTTAGTCTCCGCTGCTGAGGATCTCCGCCCACCGAGGAAGGACCTGCACGTGCCACTCTCAGCCGCCAAGGGCCAGCAGACCCCTACAGTCCATTTCCAAGAGAAGCGGCCTCGGACCGCTTTAGAGACCCAGTCAGCCGCAGCCCCGCCACGGAGAAAGCCGGCTGGTGGGCGACGCATGCGCAGTGCGAGCCGCAGAGTTGTGAATGGTGCGTCTTGTTTGCCAGAGTTTGGGGCGGGCGGGCGCTCGAGGAGGCGGGGTGTGGCCGGCGGGGGCGGGGCCCGCGGGCGCGCGAGGTGGGCGGTGAGAGGAAGTGGCGGCGGCGGCGGCCGGGGGCGGCGAGAGCTAGGTCTGCGCGGGCGGTAGGCAACGGTTGAGGCAACAGCGGCGACGTGGGCTGGGTTCGAGCGGGCTGCGGCGCCTCAGACTCTAGGAGAGGGAGCCCACGCGGGCGGGCGGGCGCCTGAAACAAAGGGAAGCAGGAGTCAAGTCGCCGCTTGTGGGCGGTCAGTCGGTCAGCGCCGAGCCGGCGAGCTGGTGTTCGCGCAAGCCCTGAGCCCGGCCGGCCGGCGCGGCTTCAGGGCGGGAAGATGCCGCGTGTAGTGCCCGACCAGAGAAGCAAGTTCGAAAACGAAGAGTTCTTCAGGAAGCTGAGCCGCGAGTGTGAGGTGAGGCGGGCGGGCAGGCGGGTTGGAGGCCTTATCTCTCCCCGAGTGGGCCCGAGCGGAGAAAAGTTTGAGCGGCGCTGTGTCCCCGGCCCGGGCGTCCGCGGAGGCGCAATCTCGCCCGGGCGGCTGTCTGTCCGTAGACTCAGTTCTCTCTTATCGGCGCCGCGCGGGGCGGGCGGCGCGCGGGCGGTGCCACGGATTTGGCCCCTGATTTCGGGCCGTCTTTGCCTTGCAGATTAAGTACACGGGCTTCAGGGACCGGCCCCACGAGGAGCGCCAGGCTCGCTTCCAGAATGCTTGCCGCGACGGTCGCTCGGAAATAGTAAGTCGTCTGGGCCCCGCGCGCGCGAGGTACTGGAGCGCACGCGGGTCACTTGTTGCGCGGGAGCCGCCTCGGCCCAGGCTGGTTTCGGACGGCGCAGGCAGTCGCCGCGGCTCCCGGAACTGAGCGGGCGCCGTCTCACTTCCTATTCGGGATTCAAAATGCGAAACTAAACCTTGGCGGGCCGCGTCCTGGCGGGGAGACGCCTTCCCTGTGGCCTCTGCGAGTGGGTTACGTTACCCAGACAGGGCTCGGCAAGCAGTTTACCACGAGGGAACTCAAATCGAAGCCAAACTAAACAAGGATAGGTCATTGTATATATAGGTTGTGGCATTGATGAAGGGTTCAGGATATTTGCAGAAAGAAAACGCCCATTAGGAAAAAGGATTGGGCTTCATTCAAGGTTCTGGCTACTAAGGTGGTAGTTTGTTTCCTAGAAGTTGGATTTGTTGGTAATCTGTATGTGAAGCTATGTTTTCTCCCAGCATAGTGAGAACAACTCTTTCTACCAGTTTACCTATTGTGCTAGTAGAGAAAAATAAAAAAACCCAAAGAAGTGACATCGTCTTAGAATTTTAAGCCTCTGAAAGGATGAGAAAGTAACCATTATCGTCCTTTTCAAACCTAAGAAATGTTAGTGCTGCAGTTCCTGAAGAATTGAGTTCTGTGTAAAAGTTGCACTTAAGATAGCACATATTGTGTTGAATAATGTGATTATTTGTATCTGGGAAGAAATTTCACATTTCTTCTCAATTCGGTATTGTCCACAAATTAGAGGATTATTCGTTTTTAGAGGGTGGAAGCCCTGGTGGGGTGGTGGTTAAGTGCTATGGCTGCCAACCAAAGGGACAGTGGTTCAGATCTACTAGGTGTCCCATAGAAACTCTGTGGGGCAGTTGTGCTCTTCTTGTAGGGTCACTGTGAGTCAAAATTGACTAGATTGCAGTGGATTTGGTTTTTTGAGAGGGTGGAGACTACAGAACTCTGTGTGAACGCGCACGTGTGTGTGCGCCCGCATGTGTGCACGCAAGCACGCACACACACATGCACACACGTATATGTATGTTACTTTTTAGTTGTGTTGATACTGCCTTTTGCGTGGTAGGCTCTTGATTGTTTGAATTTATTGGTTGCTAGATTTGTCGGCCCTTGCCTTGGCATGGCAGATGTAGCGCCTGAACAGACATGGCTTCTACTTAGTTGGGAAAAACAGACTGTGGAAAAGGTATTATTTGCCACTACTCCGACAGCAGCTGTATGAGAATATACATAGTTCTTCAAATAATTCACAACCCATTTCCAGTCCTGATTGCCCCCCCCGCCCCCACTTTTTTTAAATTTTATTTTGGACATTTCTAACATATCAACAAGATTAATGAAGAATTAATTTTATAAATGAATGTGAAGGAATTTAAAGGCAGAGATGCCCATCTGTTCTTAACTATATTAAAAAAAAAACTTGTAACAGCTAGAAGTAAAAGTGATTATAGGTAAGAGTTAGAATCTATTTGGTAGAATCTGGTTTATAACAGCAGGAATTGTGGAAGTATCTTCAATACTAATGATTAGTGAAGGAAAAAAAAATGTGAGAGAGATGTCTACTGTGAGATCAGTAAAAACTAGTACAATTTTTTAGTCCTGAAAGTTGGATGGTAAAACATAGGTTGAATTAGCACAAAGTGTACGGTTTTATGATTTATAATGTCTGTGAAATACAGTTGGTAGAATCCGGAAGTTGTACATTGAGACATTACACCAGTGCACCATTTTATGTTTTTGAACAGAATCTTCCCACCCCTTATGTGTGTGCAGATATTTCATTTTTTTTTTTTTTAAAAAAAGAATTTGATGGCCACATAAGTTTGGGAATTGATCTTCTAGCATGATCTGCTTTTTACCATTTCTCCTATCTCAGAGAAATCTTGATGAGATAATGGACATAAAGTGATGAAGCAGGAAATCTCTTCTGAGGTTGGCATTCAGGCGGGAGGTGAGGTAATGAAATCTGCAGACTGTCTTTACTTAGCAGAGCTATTTTGGGGTACACTGAGAGGGAGGATTTGTTAGCAGAAGAAACATGGCTGAGGGCTCTTGACACAGGGCATTTATTCATGGACTGAATCTCTTGCTTATCTGCCACCACCCTGCTCTGAGAATTTTATTATTTGAGGCTGAAAAACTTGAGTCTTTAGTCAAGCTCACAGTTATTTCTCTTATTTTATTTAGCATATACTTAAGTAGCATTTACTCAGTAAGTACTCTTCTAAACATTTTGCAAATATTAACTCTTGAGAAAACTGAGGCACAGAGAGGTTAGGTAATTTGCCCCATGTTGCACGGACTGGACACTTGCCTCCAGAGTCTGTATTTCATGTGAACTAGTGTTGATGGTACTTTTGTTGATTAATTTCATTTCATTTGATTGATTTTTAAACTTAGCTAAAAGTGCAGATAAAAAAATTAATACTATTCTGTGGACATGAGTTCATCTCTAGTCACATCAGTTAAAAGGTGTTCTAGCTGATTATGGGGAAGTGCCATCACATAGGTCTAGAGGTGTATTGGCAGATATGCCTACAGTATCAACAGTAAAAATAGGAAATACAGTTTTTATCTGTAAAGAATCTATGCTGTTAACCATCAGAGGAATTGGTAGGTAGCTGAATCAGCTGATGGCTTTAAACAGGCTGCCCAAAATGTGAAGCCCTTCCTTTCGGATGAAGACTCTACTTGGAAGTAAATTATGCATCAGAGCTTTACATATTAAACTGAAACAAAAAGTTTCTCTTATTTTAGCAAAGCAGAGCTTACACTGAGATGATTAAAAGTATATTTCTAAAAATGCTCTTTTTGTTTATTTTTTTCTTATTTCTGTGTTGCTCTCAGAAAGAGAGGCAGTTTTCTTTTTTTTTTTTTTACATGAGGGAAGTAAATAGAGTTAAATTGCTCGGGGTCTACACGGCATGACACTTTATTGAAGTGGTTTTAGAGTGTTCTGTGTGTTGAGTTGTCATCCAAATTTTATAAATATTAGATCAACACTTGTTATAGTCACATCTAGTTCTCTTAAGGTTAGATTTTAGAAAACATGTAATTTTGAATTACCCAGGGTCTTAGATGACAAGCACTGTCACATGTTTATTTATGGTTTATCACAGGAACAGTAGTCCCAGGTGCAGTTTTCAGCGTGGAGTTCAGAACATGGTGTTTCTTTGAGCTGGGGAAATCAAGACTTCAGTTGTCTCTTGTGTACAGTTTTAAATTGTAGTATGCTTTAAAGTTCATAAAAAAGTCTCTACATCTTCAGGGATTTTCGTATTTAAAAATTGAGTTTTTAAAGACAGAGGTGTTGGTATCTAGTGAGACGTTAGCAATGCGTAATTCTAATGTCAGCAGAAAATGCCCCAGAAGAAAGTATTGATTCCATGTCTTGATTTTATATTTAAACAGCCAATGGCAGATGTCCTCAAAATGGAATCAGATGTTTGTAACTTAATCCTTAAAAAAATGATGAGTGCATGTTTTTTTTTTACTTTTAAGTATTCTCTGTGCTGCCTGGCTTAAGACATGGACTGATGTAAAAATAAATGACTGCCTGAATAATTTATGTAATGTCCTGTTCCTGATCCTGTTTGTATTGATTTTTCTAAAAGGCTTTTGTGGCCACAGGAACCAATCTATCTCTCCAGTTTTTTCCGGCCAGCTGGCAGGGAGAACAACGACAAACACCTAGCCGCGAGTATGTCGACTTAGAAAGAGAAGCAGGCAAGGTAAGAAATATTGCTTTGCAATTTGAAATACTGCGAATTGTTTTATTAGAGATTATCTCAGGATGTACATTGTAGTAAAGCACTCACAAGTCACATTACACAGGCATATGGTCAGATTTGTTTTCGTTTTGCATTATAAAGATGTAATACAGTTTTTTTAAATCATTGCACATTTTTTTACTCATTAATTTCCTGTAACAGTCACCATGAAGTATTTTAGTCTTTATAGAGAATAGTGTGCTTTCTACATGTAATATTTGCTAAAATGTGTGTGACTACAGTGCTATAAAAGAAAAGTGAAATTAAGAGCAAAGCAGAAAAAGGCCGTGTAGACTTAAAACTTAGCATTTAGAAGTAGTTCATGGGTGACTTTCTGATTCTGTTAATATAGCAAATTTAGTTTTGAGAAAACCAGTGTAAAAACTTGAATAATTTTTTTTGTTTTGAGGACACGCTTCTGGGAAAACCAATAATGCCTTAAGAATCCTATATTAGAAATTTAGGTTGAAGATATGAAAAATGTAGGTGGAAACATTTGAGACCTGTTAAAATCTAAGTTAAATATATTATGTGATTTTGGTGAAGTTTAAATGCGTAATATATGGAATTAGTTGATTTTTTTAAAGTAATTTTATTTTGATGTTGTTGATGTAAACAGCAGAACACATACCAGTTCAACAGTTGCTGTATGTAGAGTCAGTGACATTGATTACATTCTTTGAGTCATGTAACCATTCTCACCTTCCTTTTCTGAGTTGTCCCTCCCCCACTGGCATAAATTCACTGCCCCCTAAAGTTCCTGTCTAATATTTCAAGTTGTTATTATCAGTTTGATCCCAGACTGGTAGATCTTAAAACAAGCCTGATGCTCAAGGCTGACAGTGTTTAGTAGGTAAGCTAAACTATTGTTTGGTTTTAAGAAGACTTAAAGGGACATTTTTGATTTAAGGTTTAAAGCTTATTTTAGGGCAGTATTTTCAGGGTTTTATCCGGCCTCCAGAAAGCTGGTTTATCTTTTATGTAGATGTTGACTTTAAAGAACATTAAAAAAATCTTTTTATCTAATTTTATATTCGGTGTTTGTCCTGTTTTCTGTTATAGTTTGTTTCCATGCAGTTGTCTTTATTAACTTGCTAAATTAACTTTTCTGAGTATAGTCATGAATAACATAGCTTGCTGCTTTAGTTTCAGAGAAAGGCTCGTCTAAATTACTCCTTTGAGGAAATTAAAAGATTTCTTTGTTGGACTGTATTAGGAAAAAAATGTCTCATCTTCAATGAAGAGTTTTTATTTTCTTTAATTTTATGAAGTTAGATTTCATGTTTTGTGGCTGACAAACCAGCTTATCCTTGGAGGGCAAGGGGATAGATTATATGATTTTTAAAATGAGTAATTATCCACAAGTTGATTTGCTTTCCTATTTATTTGCTTAGAAAATTAGTATTTTATCATATTATGAATCAAACAGAGTCCCTGGGTGGTGCAGATGGTTAAGCACTGGGCTGGCAATCTAAAGTTTAATGGTTCCTGTATCTACCTAGAGATGCCTCAGAAAGACCTGGCAAGCCATCAGGAGATTTACATTTTATTAGTACTGGTTTTAGTAGTTGTTTTTGATAAAGGGCAGAAAGTAGATAATATCTGTTGTGCCTGCTGAAGATCTGTGTTGCAACTACTCATTTCTGCCTGTGTGGTGTTACAGCAGCCATAGACAATAGCTAAACAAATGAGTGTGGCTGTGTTCCAAAAATGGTAACACTGGCAGAAATCAGTGTCTTCCCTGAAGATTTGTCTGTGTTTACATATAGATCATGTAATTCTCAGAAGTATTTTACCAACACCTGTCATACACCAACAGGATCTGGTGGGAAAAAACTTAAGGCAAGAAAGCACTGCTAGAATATTGCTTCACGCTGCTGAGAAAAAGTACTCCCGTGAATTTAAAGAAAGGGCGTTGGCCTGTGTTTTCTTATCCATAGAGCTCAGACTTGATTGGGGAAAGTGTTTCTTATTTCTGTTTCTTTCTTTTTAGAGTCTTTTATGAATAACAATTGGCTTTTGTTTCTGTTTCCACAGAACTAGGATGAGAAGCAAAGGAAATTGAAGGAGTTTCCCCCAAACATTAATTATTTGCCTCTGGATCCCAAATCAGTCTCTTATTCTTCTATATTTTGTCAGCCTAGTTAGTTAAAGCATCTCAGTCCTCTTCCCATTTGTACTCAAGCTTTGAGAAAACTGTAATAGTTAAAGACTTAATCAGTTATGCATAGTTGAGTAAACTCCTGGTTTATTTTTTTTTTACTGCTACATTTGGTACTTGTAACTTTGGACAGGTTATTTAACCTTTATGGTTCTTAGTTGTTGACTGAGAATAATACATACTTCCACGGTTGCCCTAGGGATTAAATGAAATACTGTATGTAAAGTGCTTACTAATACCTGACACAGTTATTTAAAAGTTAATTTATTCAGTAGGTATTTACTGAACTGAGCATTGTCGTGGGACCTTGAGATACATCAGTGAACAGACATCCATTTTATGGAGAGAGTAGAAGAGTAGTTATAAGTTATGTGATATGTTACAAAGTGATGTTTTGGGTGAAAAGGAAAAGGTCAGTAGGATAAGGGGAGATCAAAAAGTGCAAGGTGTGAGAAGGTTTGCAGTTTTTAGATAGAATGATCTGAGTAGACCTCACTGAGAAGGACATATTTGAACAGGGACCTGAAAGAGGTTGGGGTTTTATGAGCCATGCAGGGGAGAAAGTTGTTCTAGACTTAGGAACCAGCCATTGTAAAAGTCCTACAGGTGGGAGCAAGCAGATGTATTTGCTAAACAGCAAGTCTTCCAGCTGACTGAGCAGGGAGGGGACTAGTAGGAGATACAATCAGAGGGATAACAGGGAGCCAATTCTTGTGGCCATGGTAGATCACGATAACAATTTGGAGTTTTATTCTGAGTGAAATGAGGAGCATTTGCAGATTTTTGGGCAGATGAGCGATACAGTCTGACTTGAGTTTTGAAAGGATTACTGTAGCTGCTGGGCTAGTAATAGACTGTAGAGGGCAAGGGTAAAACTGGGAGATGGTTAGGCTGTTGTAGTAATGTTGACAAGAGACTAGGGTGGTAGCAGTGGAAGTAGTAAGAAGTCATCATCTGGGTGTGTTTTGAAGAGCCCACAAGGTATAAGAAAGAGGAGTCGAGAACAACTCCACATGTTTTGACGTGAACAACAGGGAACATACAATTGCTATCATCTAAGATTTGGAAGGTGGTCAGAACAAGGTTTCTTTAGGATATGTGAGTTTACGTTGGTAAAGGTGTTATTGCAGCTTGCGTTTCCTCATCTTCACTCTTAACTTGTTATGGTTCTGCTTTTTCATGAATGACTTTCTATCTGGTCATCTCAAGAGTTTAGTGGCCTTTTTAAAAAATCAACCTTGCTGATAGCCAGCCAAGTGCTGTCCAGTTGGATCCGACTCATGGCGATGGATGATTTACATGTAATCAACTACACCCATTTTAAACATATATTTTGAGTTTTAACAAATGTACACATCCATATAAACACTGTCAAAATCAAGATGTTTCGGTTAACCCCCGCAAAAGTTCCTTCATGCGCTTTATAGTCCTTTCCCTCTTCTATTCACCCACCCCCATTACTGGCAGCTACTGATCTCCTTTCTAATGTTATGGTTTTGCCTTTTCTAGAATTTCACATAGGGAATTGCACAGTATGTACTCTTTTTTTTTTTAAGTGTTTACTGTGTCCCAGGTTTCTTTGGTAAGTGATGAGTGAAGTGGGGATTAAAATCAACAGCATGATTGAACTTGTTAAGTGCCATTGAGTGGTTTCTGACTCATAGTGACCCTGTGCACAACAGAATGAAACACTGCCTGGTCTTGCGCCATGTCCGCAGTTGCTTTTATTCTAGAGCCCATTGCAGCCACTGTGTCAGTCCATCTCGTTGAGGGTCTTCTTTTTCACTGGCTGCCACTCTACCAAGCATGATTTCTTTCTGTGGGAACTGATCCCTCCTGACAGCATGTCCAAAGTGTGTAAGATAGAGTCTCACTATCTTTGCTTCCAAGGAGCACTCTGGTTGTACTTTTTCCAGAACAGATCTGTTGGTTCTTTTGCAGTCCATGGTACGTTCAGTATTCCTTTCTAACACCACAATTCAAAGTCGTCAGTTCTTCTGTCTTCCTCATTCATTGTCCAGCTTTTACATGGGTGTGAAGCAATTGAAGATACCATGTCTGGGTCAGGTAACTTCAGGCTTCAAGATGATGTCTTTACTTTTCAGTACTTTAAAGAGGTCCTTTGCAGCATATTTTCCCAAAGCAATACATCTTTTGATTTCTTGACTGCTGCTTCCATGGGTGTTGATTGTAGAACCAAATAAGATGAAATTTTTGACAATCTCAGTCCTTTCTCCATTTATCAGTGTTGTTTTCTGGTTCCATCATGAGGATTTTTGTTTTCTTGGTGAGGTACAATCTGTACTGAAGGGTGTGGTTTTTGATCTTCATCAGTAAGTGTTTTTTTTTTTTATTTATTTTTACTTAATATGACTGAGTGAAAATGTACATTCACGTACAAATTTGCATGCCCACCTATATGCAGCTTCCACTGCTCTGCCTTTCTGGTGACAGCACACTATTCCTCTCTGCACCATACATGTCTCATTCTCCCAACAGCCTCCTTTCCGCTCCTCTCCACCCACTCTCCTTCCTCCAGCCAGAGGTCAGCAGGATGATATCCTATAGATGTATAGAACCATAAAGTGCATACAGTATATGGTCAGTCTGCATTGCCAAGTCCAATCCGTTCGTGTCTGAAGAGTGGACCTTCGTTATGATTTATGGGCAAGGGCAGCATCAGGGCCAGGGTCCACACTCCCAGGGGAACCCCAAAGCCGCTGGACCATCAATTGAGGTCTTTTAGTGGAGATCTCAGGATGCACCCCTTTTTATTCTTGCGTTGCCAGTGAGACTCAACTTAGTGAGCTCCGTTGCGGCTATCACTGGTGGTGGCCGGGCACCATCTGGTTCTTCTGGTCCCAAGTCGATGTAGGCACCCACTCATGTGGGTCTCACTACCTTCTGGGTTGTTTTTACCCCATGTCATTTTGGTCCTTGGTAAGCATCTGTTCCTGCTGAGTTGGGACCATTTGCTGGGCCCTCGGATGGCAGCTTGACAGCTTTTAAGACCCCAGATGCCACTCACCAATGTGGGGTACAGAGAGCCCTCTTAGCAAAATGCTGGTTGTGCCAGTTGGCCTCGATTTCGCCTAAGAGCGTGGTCCCCTGCCCCTGCCCCAGCTACTCTATCCTTGCAATATTGGGTTAAGATCAAAGGAGTATCCAAGTTATGCTGAAGTCCACTTAATATTGTTCTTGTTTCTAAGTGTGCACTATCACTGATTTCACCCAACCAGATTTCTAGCATCTATTAATCTAAACCCTCCCCCCCTCGCCCTCCCTCCCTTCCCTCCCTTGCAGCTGTCAAAGAGTCTTTTCTTCTATATGCAAGTCTGTTTTTGAGATCTTATCATAGAGGTCTCATACAATATTTATCCTTTTGTCGCTGGCTACTTTCACTCAACATAATGTCTTCCAGTTGGAACCAGGTTATGAGATGTTTCCTGGAATCATCGTTATTCTTTATCATTGCATAGTGCTCCATTGAGTATATATACCATAGTTTACAGTAAGTGATTTTTTAATCATCTTCACTTCACCAAGTAAGGTGGTGTTATCTGTGTAACACAGGTTATTAATGAGTCGTTCTCCAATCCTGATGCCTCAATCTTTATATAGTTCAACTTCTTGGATTATTTGCTTCCTTCTAATTAGTTATACCCCAGAATCTCTTGCCTCCACTTTATGTTCCCAATTCCTTCCTTCCTTAGTGAAGAACTTAATCCCAAAAGCCCTGGTACAAACCCCAGGGTCCTGTTTCCCCGGCCTCTCCTCTGTCCTTTGCCCTTCATTCCTGTAAAAGAAAGGCACCTCGGTTTGAATGCGTGAAAGAGCCCCAAAAGGTGACTTGGACAGAGTTTTCCCTCTGGACAGAGGAGTACACAGAGTAGTAAAGTGAGGGCCCGCATATCCTGCAGTACCAAAATGGGGCCCTAGTGCCAGAGGAAAAGACACTGGTCTCCCTCAGCAAAGGAGACCTGGTATCCTCAAATTCTCTGGCTGCTGGACGATGTCATCTATCTGTTGCAGTGAGGGTTTCATGCGCTGCAGCAACAGGTTTCAGGCTTGCCCACTTTCTCTTTTGGGCCTGCTTCAGGAGGGTCTTCATTTTGCTTGTCTCTTGTAGGTTTTCTTTGTTGTCAGCTTTCCCCACCCAGGGGCCACAGCTTGCTTATATTCTTGAAACTAAGTTGCAGAGTCTCAAAACAGCATATGGTCATTTAGTTGAATACCTTCCCAACGATCAGTCTGGTATACCGCAAAGCTATCATTTCTTTTTGCTCTAAGAGTTTAGCAAAGTGTTTGAGGTATTTCTGTTGAGTTTTGATGTCCTGGGACTCTCTTTGCAGATAATTTGCTACCTCAAGATTCATCCGTCTTCTCCAGCTTCACAGCACCAGGGTGGGCCGTGCAGGGCTCAGGAAAGGACCCGCCAGAGTTGCTCTCAACTCCAGCCACCACTTCACCCTCAGGTTGAGGGGTCTCTGGGCCATCTTGGAGCACTAGCCCTGCACCAACCTGAGGTCCACAGTATACCGTGCCACCACAGACTTAGTGATCCTGTAGGGCAAAGTAGAACTACCATTTTGAGTTTCCAAGGCTATAAACCTTTGTGGAAGCAAGATTCCGTGTCTTTCTCCCCTGGAGCAGTTAGTGCATTTAACTCCAACCTTTTTGTCAACAACCAGGCCCTTTAACCAGTGTGTCACCAGGCTCTTGATACCGTAAAACCAAATCAAACCCAGTACTGTCAAATATAGTCCAACTGATGGTGACCCTACAGGTTGAGTAGAACTGCTCCATGGAGTTTGCAAGGAGCGCCTGGCAGATTTGAACTGCCAGCCTTTTTAGCAGATGTAGCACTTAACCGCTGTGCAACCAGGGTTTCTACCTTGATCCTGTAGAGGTCTTAAAAGAGCATAATGCTCAAGGCAAACATTTTTTACTAGTTAAGCTAAATTATTGTTTGGTTTTAAGAGGACTTCAAGGACTATTTATGGTTAAAGTTGTAAAGATTATCTCAGGGCAGTGGTTTGGAGGTTCATCCAAACTTCATGTCTGTAGGCAGTCTGGAGTCCATGAGAATTGGAAATTCTATGCTGCATTTTTCCTCTTTTGATCAAGATTCTTCTACAGAATCTTGGATCAGAATATTCTGAAGTAATAACCAGGCACCATCTAATTCTTGGGGTGTCATGATGAAGGAGGCACTTGCTCATGGAGGCAATTAGCCACATATTCCCTGTCCTACTCCTGACTCCTTTTGTTGTTACAGGCAAATAGAGACCAATTAGTGTGCCTTGGATGGCTGCTCACAAACTTTTAAAACCCCAGGCGTTATGTAATGAGCTAGGAGGTAGAACAGAAGCACTGAACATGTTATTAGGCAGGTTCAGTGGATAGCCCATGAAACCAGGACCCTAAAACTCGAAGCCAGGGAACCAATTCCTGTTAGATTTTTGGTTGTGCATAAGCAGCCTCAGTAGCTACTCTTTTTTTTTTGGTCATTGTTATAAATAAATCTATCATATAGTTTTACCAGTTCAGCTTATTACAGGTGTAAAACTTGAAGCAGTTACAGTAATCATAACTGGCTGTGCATCCCTATCCTTAGTCTAACCAAAGCTGTACAGCATTTTTTATGTGATTGATTTTTCAGTCAGCCTGTCTTGCAGCTTCATCCGTATTGTAGAATGTATAAAGTCTCAGTTTCTCCTACCAGCTGAGTAGTAGTGCATTGAATGTAGCTTGTTTCATTTATCCATTTGTCTTCTGAGGCATTTCAGTGGTTTCTACCTTTAGACTGTTGTAAATAGTGCTGTGATGAACACTGTGTGCAAGTCTGTTCAAGTCTCTGCTTTCAAGTCTTTTGGGTATATGTCTAGGTGTGAAATTGCGGGATCATATGGTAGTTCTGGAACCCTGGTGATACAGTGGTTGAGAGCTCAGCTGCTAACCAAAAGATCAGCAGTTTCAATCCAACATCCACTCCATGGAAACCCTGTAGGGTAATTCTCCTCTGCCATATAGGGTTGCCGTGAGATGAAATTGACTTAACAGCATTGGGTTTATTTCTGTTTTGGGTGACTGATGATGGTGAGCATCTTTTCCTGTGTTCAGTGGTGCTTTTATTGTTTTTCATGTTTCATTTTCCACATGTGTGATAGTCCTTAAGTCTCCTTTTACACTAGCCTTGTCTTCTTTGGGGAGGCTCTGCTCTCAGGTTTGACTTCAGCATGCTTCTCTTTTTTTTTTTTAATTTTTATTTAACATAACTGAGTGAAAATGTACATTCACATATAAATTTACATGTCCACCTATATGCAGCTTCCACTGCTCTCCCTGTCCGGTGACAGCACACTATTCCTCTCTGCTCCATACATGTCTCATCCTCCCAACAGTCTCCTTTCCCCTCATGTCCGTCCACTCCCCTTCCTCCAGCCAGAGGTCAACAAGATGATATCCTATAGATGCGTGGAACCATAAAGTGCTTCCAATATATGGTCACTCTGCCTTGACAAGTCCAATCCATTCCTGTCCAAAGAGTGGACCTTTGTTATAATTTATGGGAAAGGGCAGCATCAGGGCAGGGGGCCATGCTCTCAGAGGGACCCCAAAACTGCTGGACCATCAATTGAGGTCTTTTAGTGGAGATCTCATGATGCACCTCTTCATTCTTGTGTTGCCAGTGAGACTCCTCTCTGTGAGCTCCATTGTGGCTATCCCTGGTGGTGGCCGGGCACCATCCAGTTCTTCCGGTTCCAAGTCAATGTAGGCACCCACTCTTGTGGGTCTCTCCGTCTTCTTGGTTGTCTTTACCGCATGTCATTTTGGTCCTCAGTGAGCATCCATTCCTGTTGAGTTGGGACCATTTGCTGTGTCCTTGGATGGCAGCTTGGCAGCTTTTAAGACCCCAGACGCCACTCACCAATGTGGGGTGCAGAGAGCTCTCTTAGTAAAACGCTAGTTGTGCCAGTTGGCCTGGAATTCGCCTAAGAGCATTTTCCCCCGCCCCCCCACCCCAGCAACTCTATCCTTGCAGTATTGAGTTAAGATGGAAGGAGTACTCAAGTTATGCTGAAGTCCACTTATGCTTCTCTATTTTTTGATAGTCTCTCTTGAGTGTCTCATTTCTTTCTTTATCCCTAATAATTATCTCTCTGTATTAGATTTCTTGATCTTTTTTCCAGACTCCAGCTTGTGAAACATTTTCCACTGTTGCAAGTTAGTTAATATATTGCCAGACTGTTTGATTGTATTCATTTTTTTTTACAAGGATAGGTAAATCATTACTTGATATCATGTTAGTGGAGAGATTAAATGTTTTGTCTGTAATTTTATTAGAAAATTGAAGCCTTTAGAAAGTAAGTTATATTGGTTTACAGCTAGGTTAGGTGCCGTTGAGTTGGTCCCAACTCATAGTGACCCTGTGTACGATTGAACAGAACACTACCCAGTACTGTACCACACCCACAATTGTTATACTTTAGCCCATTGTTGCAGCCACTGTACTAATCCATCTTGTTGAAGGTCTTCCTCTTTTTCGCTGACCCTCTACTTTACCAAGCGTGATGTCTTTGACCTCTCCTGACAGCGTGACCAAAGTAATAGGTAAGACCTATGTAGTTGTGCCATCCTTGCTTCGAAGACAGATCTGTTTGTTGTTCATTCTTTGGGAGGCATATTCAGCATTCTTCTCCAGCGCCACAATTCAGAGGCATTAATTATTTTGTTTTCCTTGTTCATTGTCAGCTTTTGCATGCATGTGATGCGACTGAAAATACTATGGCTTGGGTAGATGCACCTTAGTCTTGAAAGTGACATCTTTGCTTTTCAATGCTTCAGAGAGGTTCTTTGCAGCAGAATTTCCATGCAATGCTACGATTTACAGATAATTTTTTAAAAATAATATTTTGAGATCTGTGTATCTGAACCATTATGTTGCTTGAATATTGTATGTCAGATTGTCAAATTGGTTTAACTTTTGAAGATTTTTGAAATATGTATTCATATATACAACACTACAAGTTTTCATCAGGTCAATTCCAACTTAGTGGCAACCATATTTGTTTTTTTATTTTTTATTTGATATGATTGAGTGAAAATGTACATTCCTGTATAAATTTACATGCCCACCTATATGCAGCTTCCACTGCTCTCCCTGTCCGGTGACAGCACACTATCATCTCTGCGCCATACATGTCTCATCCTCCCAAGAGTCTCCTTTCCCCTCCTCTCCAACCACTCTCCTTCCTCCAACCGGAGGTCAGCAGGCTGATATCCTATAGATGCATGGAACCATATAGTGCATACAATACATGGTCACTCCACATTGCCAAGTCCAATCCATTTGTGTCCAAAGAGTGGATCTTCGTTATGATTTATGGGCAAGGGCAACATCAGGGCCAGGGGCCATGCTCCCAGGGGAACCCCGAAACCGCTGGACCATCAGTTGAGGTCTTTTAGTGGAAATCTCAGGATGCACCCCTTTTTATTCTTGTGTTAGTGGCAACCATAGTTGTATCAGTAAAACTGCCATATAAAATTTTCAGGGGCTAATTTTTCAGAAGTAGATCATGAGATGCTATTCTCTTTATGAAATCCGGTAAGCAGAATTTATATAATTGGATAGATTAATAGAATATATTTTGCTCTAATCAGGAAGTAAACATCTGATTAAATCTGGATTGTGGTATTTGACAGGATTTAGAAATGAATTTTCAGCATGAATACAATTGTATAACTAGAAAATGTGATGTTTTGATATTAAAATAATAGTATTTTAACACCACCTACAGATCTGCTTTATTTGAGCCAAAGTAGAGACATAGCATTAAATTAATTCTTTTTAGAAATTCTATTATTCTGAATTATTAATTAAGTCTTGTAGTTTATCTATTGCTGTGTGGCTGCTTACCTTAAAACTGAGTAGCTTAAAACATTTATTATCTTACACAGTCTTTGAGGATTAGCAATCTGGAAGTGGCGTGGCTAGGTGGTTTCGTATAAAACTGCAGTCATGCTCTTGGCTGGGAGTCTCTGGAGACTGACTGGAGCTAAAGGATCCGCTTCCACTGTCACTCACATGGATGTTGGAAGGATGCTTGCTTGTGGGCCTCAGTAGAACTGACACTATATGACTTCCTTCAGAATGAGTGGTTCAAGAGAGAAAAAGCATGTAATAGCCTGCTGTTATGACCTATTCTCTAAGTCACTTGTTAAAACCAAAACCAAACTCACTGCTGTGAAAGTTGATTCAGACATAGAGCAACCCAACAGAAAAAGAGGCACTAAATCTAGCCTGCACTCTGGAAAGTGATTACACGTAGGTGTGAAAATCAAGAAGCTTGGATGACTGGGCACCGTTTTAGAGGCCAGCTGCCACAACATTCATTTAAGTTCAGTGAATTCATAAAAATTAGAACACAGAGAGGAAATGAGAAATTCCATATTCTTTTTATTCTAACTATGCTTTTGTGACTTAAGAAAATGGGCTTAGCTAAATCAGTCCTTTAGTTCATTCTTTCTGTTTTATGGTTGTCTAAGAGTATTTTTAAACCAGTAGTCTTCAGTATGGAAAGTATGTTAATGGGTATCAGTTACCAGTTGCTGCTGAGTTGATTCCAACTCATGGTGATCTCCTGTATGCACAGTAGAACTGTGTTCCATAGGGATTTCAGGTTTGTAACTTTTGGGAAGCAGATCCACAGATGGTGTGTTGTCAAGAACTTCACTGATTGTGCCACTCAGTGACTCGGGTGGTTATTGGATGACCTAGACATCGACTGCTGTTGAGTTGATTCCCACTCGTAGCAACCCTGTAGGACAGAGTCTAACTGCTCCATAGAGTTTTGACGGCTATAAATCTTTATAGAAACAGACTACCACAGCTTCCTCCTGGTGGAGCTGCTTGTGGGTTCAAACTGTCGACTTTTCGGTTAGCAGCTGAGCACGTTAACCAGGGCTCCTTATTTTGGGATAATGGACCACAAACAGATGTCTTATGCAAGATCAAGTCAGAGCACAGAAGTTTATAATGAGTCTTTAGAATATATTTGAATCTATTTCAGTGTCTAGTGAGCTGTCAATGTTGGCGCTTAATAAGGATCTTTCCAGAAGAGGTTTAAAGTAACACAAGAGTAGGGAGAAACATCTCTGGATTTGAGTCAAATCATAGTCATGACTATTTTCTTTACCTGTAAATGGGAATCACAATATCTCTCCAATTCATACACCTTATGTGAGGATTAAATGCAGTACCAGAATATGTGGAAATAACTTTTAAATTGCAAGACTCTATCCAAAATTAGGCTGTTTGGTTTTATAGGATGGGATTATAGAGAATCTAATCAATAAATTTTAGTGTTACAGCATGTCTTAGGTCAGCTTCACTGCAGTAGGCATGTGCATGTTGGAATACCATATCCTTCCAAGACTGCTTTTCCTGTTGCATTGTAGATTCTGGCAGCCAAGATGTACTGAATTTTTCGTCTTTTCTTAAAATAATTTCCTCTTTATCTGACTTGTCAGAAGGTAAGGAAAGTAACTGATAATTTAAATCATTCGTAAGTTAAATTTTTGTCAACCAAGAAACTCTTGATTCCTTTGACTATTCCACTGAAGACCTATTTCCTATTACTTTTTATTTCAAGTGAATGTAAATAATTATGGTTAACCATAAATTATTAGTCTTGGTAGTCAGATTAATGATTTTTTGCATACATTCTGTGTTTCATAATCACAGTTGTGCATGTACTTAGTGTTTTAGTCAGCTAATTCTGCTTTAACAGAAGTACCACAAGTGAATGGCTTTAAAGAAGAGGAATTTTATTTTGTCACAGTCCTGTATACTAGAAGTCCAAATTCAGAGTGTCAGCTCCAGAGAAGGGTTTCTTTGCAGGGTCTAGAGGAAGGTCCTTGTTACCAGTCTTCCCTGGACTGAAAGCCTCTGAGGTGCTGGGACCCCAGACCTTTCCAAAGGATGGGCCCAGCTTCCAGCACAACTTCTTGGTGGTATGAGGTACCCAAATCTCTCTGCTAGCTTCTTTCCTTTATATCAAGAGACTGCCTGAAGGCACAGAGCAGTGTTACACATTAAGTCTTGCCCCACCGACACAACTGCTGCCCATCCTCCATCATTCACATCTTAGGGGCAGGGTTTACAGTATACCCAATACCAGGAATTATGGCCCCCATCAAATTTCTACACACATTTTTTGGGAAACAGCTCAATCCGTGACACTTAGTATATGATCTGAATGTATGACTTAAAGAATATGAAAAAGACAGTTGTATAAGCTGAAAAATGAACTTTTAAACACTGCTACCATTTTCCTGTGGAAATGGAATACACTAATACTTTGGCCCCCAAAATACAGGTTAAATTAAACTTACTTTATGATTTTTATCATTTTAATTGACAGTCAAATAGCATTAGCAACAGATATTAATAAGTAGTTATAAAGTACATATCATTAAAGTCGGTGCTTTTAAAAAATTTGTGTATTCATTTTTTCCCCCTTTCTGGACTTGCAACCAGAAAACCCAGTCACAGCTTCGCTCTGTCCATTGCTACAAACCCAGACATAGAGACGGGGAAGCGTTATGCTTTATTCAGAAGGCTAGCGATCTGAGAAGATGGTGAGTTGGCACGCTAAGAACCATCTTTAACGTCTTTTCTCAAGCTGGAGATTTTTATAGGAAGAAGGATGACAGGTTACAGGAAAAAAAGGGGGTGTTATTCAGGTGCCTGGGGGAGAGTTGCTAATTACAGGGTGGCTTGTCTAGGAACTGTGATGTTAATGTGGGCAGCGGTCTCAGGTCCTTGGGCAAGCTTGGCTTGGAGTCCCTACGTAAACCAGAGTCACAGGGTTGTTAGAGGAACTGTGATGATATCTGGAAGGTGGTCTGGAGTCACAAGGGGATGATGTGACCATCTCAAGCCAGAGAATTCAGAGGTGGTTAGATTGGGTCACAAGGTAATCCAGAACCTGGTGGGTGGGGTGGGGGCGTGTTGAATGGGTTGGGGGTTGGCTGTTAGAGGAACTAATATCTAAACTCTAGCTTTTTCAAGTCCCTGGGCAAGGTGGTGATGTTATCTCACTCAGTCCCCTGGACAGGATCTAAAAATAAGCTTCACAGTCTCTAGATTCAGTCTGAGAGATCAGGCAAGGATTTTTTTTTTTTTAATTTTTAATTTTATTTTTTATTATGACTGAGTGAAAATGTACATTCCTGTATAAATTTAGATGCCCACCTATATGCAGCTTCCACTGCTGTCCCTGCCCAGTGGCAGCACACTGTTCCTCTCTTCTCCACACGTCTCATCCTCCCAACAGCCTCCTTTCCCCTCCTCTCCACCCACTCTTCTTCCTCCAGCCGGAGGTCAGCAGGATGATATCCTATAGATGCGTAGAACCATAGGTGCATCCAATATATGGTCACTCTGCATCGCCAAATCCAATCCATTCGTGTCTGAAGAGTGGACCTTCGTTATGATTTATGAGCAAGGGCAGCATCAGGGCCAGGGGCCATGCTCCCAGCAGAACCCCGAAGCTGCTGGACCATCCATTGCGGTCTTTTAGTGGAGATCTCAGGGTGGGTACACCCCTTTTTATTCTTGTGTTGCCAGTGAGACTCAACTTTAGTGAGCTCCACTGCGGCTATCACTGGTGGTGGCCGGGCACCATCCGGTTCTTCTGGTCCCGAGTCTGTGCAGACACCCGCTCATGGGTCTCTCTATCTTCTGGGTTGTCTTTATCCCATGTCATTTTGGTCCTCGGTGAGCATCCATTCCTGCTGAGTTGGGACCATTCAGGTAAGGATTTTTAATCAGTATTTTACAATTATTAGCCCTTTCAAACTTCTGCACTTAAAGCAAAAATTTCATCATTTATTGAGTTTCAGAGTGAGTAGGAAAGCAAAATTTTAACAGCATTTGATTTAATGAATGAGTGAATGGGGATAGACTTTTGTTTTAAATGGCCTCCAAAGGTTTGTGACTCTGCTTTCTTCTGGAGCCTTTTGCTTACTTGGCTGGAGGATCTTTGTCCCAAAGTAAATACTGTGTCTGTGTATATACTATCCACAATTTGGCAGGGTTTATGCAACTCCATGATGTTAGCTTTGAGAAATCGTATTCAAGCTCGACAAGTTCTATCTCCTTTTTAGATAGCGTAGTCACTCCAATAAAAAGATATCTATGGTGAAGGTCTGGTATATGATTTTCCCGAAGAGAAATGGAGGCAAGGCAACTTTACTATTAGCTATGTTAGCTTTATGTTTTAAGTATTTCAATTCAACAAAAATAAGAAGTATAGTTTCTAGTATTTAGAGTGTAGGATATTGAAATACATAATCTTTTACTTAGTAAGTTTTGAATATTCTATAATACTTTAATTCTGTCATACAATTTGGAAGGCTTAAAGTCATTTAGTTCTGAGATAAGCTTATTGTATTTTTGTATTTTTAAAGAAAAAGCTTTATTACAGTCAATTATTTTTAAGGGGAGGAAATTGACTGACTTCATGACTGCATATATTTTTTTTTTAGTACAGCCACTATTGATTGATAGCTTTGTATTCTTTGTTGCTCTGTTTTCTGTATGTGTGTGTGTGTATAAACAACAGAGTTTCATTTTGAAAAACTATAGAAAACACAACTTTATGACTAAATTAAAAGCTATAATGTCACTTTAGAGTGAGAGCTACTAGTAGAAGAGAGAAACTGAACAACAGAATCTGAGTCAAGTCTCGCTGTGGTTTCCCAGAGACCTTTTAAGAGCTGCTTCTGGGAAACTGTGTAAATGGAGTCATGAGTGGGCCTTGGGAAACCTAGGGCTGACACTGGAATTGGAACATCTGACAGAGTATCAGCCAGATACTGGGGTCCTGGAGGAAATAGAGGGAATGGGCTGCTTTGTATTCTGTGTTTCACCAAGCTTTGTATCTGTACTCTCAGGAATAGGTCAACACAGCTCATCCTTATGACGTAAACAAAGTAACCTAAGTTGGTCCCAGTAACAGCAGGAAGGGGAAAGCAGGAACTTAATTGGCACATGGTAAAGATAAGCAGGCTACAAATTATCTGGGCAGGTTTATGTGGACATTCTGCCATTAGGTTAAAAGGTAGGATCTTAGTGGTGACCACCTGGAATCAAAACGTGATGTTCTTTTGCCATACTGGGTTCTCTCTTTCCCTGTCCTCTAGTAGGCCTCTCCTGTATTTTTTTTTTTCTTTTAATCCCATATCTTTCTCTGGATTTATAGCTTGATTTTGATGAACAGTTTACCTTTTGGAAAAGAGTACATGAGAGCTAAATTTGTAAGTATGTACATATTTGAAACTATCTGTTCTGCCTTCATAGTGGCTGGTTCTAGAGTTTGAGGTTGGAGATTATTTTCTCTAAGATGACTTTGTTTCATTGTCTAATTGCCGTCAGGGTTGCTGCTGAGAATCTCAGGCCATTCTGATTTTAGATCCTTTGGTTGTGACCAGTTTTCCCCTTCTAGGAGTTTGTAAAATCTGGTTTATCTCCACGTTTTGGTATTGTAACTGGTGACACAGCAGTACAGTTAGTTGCTAACCAAAAGGTTATTACTTCATAGCCACCTAGTGGCTCTGTGGGAGACAGATGTTATGATTTGCTGCTATAAAGATTAACAGCCTAGAAATCCCTATGAGGCAGTTCTGTGTCACATGGGATTGTTTATGAGTTGAGATCAGCTTGACACCTAGTAGCAGCTGTAGAACCATATTTGTTCTGTAGGATACTTGGTAGACCTTTTCGATGTGGTACTTTTATCACTCAGTTTGGGAGATTTTCTTGAAGTATTTCATTGATGACTTCCTTTATTTTTCTGCATTCTCTTTCTGAAACTCCTATCTTATACTGGACTGCCAGGACCAGTCTTTTCCCTTTTCTTTTAGACTTTGTCTTTTTGGCCTGCCTTCTTAATGATTTCCTCTGCTGCATCTTCCAAGTCTCTTACTGAGTCTTAATTCCTGCAGTGATACATTTAATTTCTTAGCTCTCTTTTCAGCTACAAGTGTTCATTTTTGATAGCACACTGTTGTTTCCTGGATGCGACAGTTTTGTCTGAGGATAAAACTCATAGCTGCCCCTTCTCCCTGCCAGTGCATAGCCTTAGAGGACACAAAAGGTAGCAATTGAAGCATAAAAGTCAGAGTTTTGGTTTGGCTATTCATTTAGGAAAGAAAAGTACAATGGAAATAAAATAATTTTGTAGAAAGCATATTAGTGGTAATAGATTTTCATAAATTTACAGAAAAGTCTCATTTCTGAAGAAAGTCTGAATTCAGTTAATGCAGCCATTTATTGAATATGTGTATGGGTGCCCGTCTAACTGTATTTTCTCTGTCACATACACACGCAGTCTGTCGTTCTGTAGTTATTCATGTTATGATTTCTTTATTGAGGTATAAGCAGTAGATTGGTAAATTGCATTAAATCGCTGAGAAGCAGCTATTTTTACATTTACATTCAACCCAATTATGATTCAGAGGCAGATGAGATTGAATGACTGTTGTAGTGATTATCTGGCAGGCAAGTGGCTGACTGTGCATTTATAAACAAGGAGGACATGTGGCCAAAGGAAGGATGAGTCAGAATTAAGTGTCTTCTGAAAGGATCTGCTGAATAGAGTACAGAAATTATAACTAAAAGGGAGAAATGATTATAACTAAAAGGTAGATACTCATTAGTGAAATACCTTGCTTTTATGGGTCCCTGTGACCATCCCAGTATTACTGCTTGTCTGCTGATTCATTGGTCTGTGAGTGGGAGCAACTGTTGATTGTCTGGGAAAAGGATGACTTCTTTCCCTTGGAAGAAAATTACTGTGTACAACATTGATGGAAATTGGTGTTCGGCCTTCAGCATTTCTCTGGTGGTCTGTGTGTTTCATATGTTTTGTATACGTTGGCTTGTCTAATTTTTGTTAGCTCCTGTAAAGGAGGTATGATTCAGCCCTGGCTTTATGTGTAAGGAAACTAAGACTTAGCAGATTTAAGTAATTTGTTTCAGACACACTGATAAAGCTGGAATTTAAACCCAAGGTTTATCTGATTCCACATTTTCTTATCTTCATTTTTTGCCTTGTGAAATATTCTTTCTTTTATATTTATATTTTCCTTTTAAAATAATTATAAGTTAATTTAAATATTTTCTTTGTTATACAAATGTATTTATTGAAGAAAAATTAGAAAATTCAAAACAGGAAAACTCCTCACTGTCTGTGAGGAGACAGTGGTGGTTTAGTAGTAGAATTCTACCTGTATGGGAAACTTGGGTTCAGTTCCTGGCCAGTACCTCTTGTGTGCAGTCACTGCTAGTCTGTCAGCGAAGACTGTGTGTTGCTATGGTAGTAAACAGGTTTTAGTGAAGCTTCCAGATAGAGACAGACTAGGGAGAAAGACTTGGCAGTCCACTTCCAAAAATCAGCAGGTGGAAACTTTGTGGATCACAGTGATCTGATCTTCCACTGATCCTGGAGATGATGCAGTACCAAGTAAGATGTCATTCTGTTGTGCATGAGGTCGCCATGAGTTAGGGGCTGACTCTAGGGCAGCAGACAACAACTGCTACCTGGAATTAGTAGCTCATAACGTCGTTGTGAATATCTTTTGAACCACTTTCTTAATGTATGTGTACTTATGTATGTAAACATACGAGTCAAGTTGTACGAAAACCAAACTTGTTGCCGATGAGCTGATTCTGATGATCACTCAGAATAGAACTACAGTCCTTTGAGTTTTCAGTGGCTCTCATTGTAATGGAAGTAGATCACTGAAACTTTTCTTCTGCAGTGCTGCTGGGTGGATTCAAACTACCGACTGTTTAGTTAGTAACTAAGCATAAAATGTGCTATCCAGGGATAAATAAAGGTATTATGAACATTCAAGTATAAGGCTTTCTGTGCACCTAGATGCTTTCAGTGCCCTAAGCTAAGTAACTTGGAGTGGTAGTTGCATAGTATTGATAGTTGGATGTTGACCTTCAACAGCCTCTGTGTTTCCCTAAGTAGTTACTCATTTTCCATTGCTACCAGCAGTATATGAGGAATTCCTGTTGCTTCTACTTTTTCATCACCCCAAATAGAAACTCAGTACCTCTTCTGCAGTAAGTTCCATTCATTCTTTTCTCAGTCGTTGGTAATCACTAGTATTTTTAGTCTTCATTTGCTGCCTGTTCTAGATATTCATATAAGTGGGAATGTTCTTTTGTGTCTGACTTCACTCAGCGTAGTGTTTGCAAGAGTTATCCATGTTGTAGCATGTATGAGAACTTTATTTCTCTTCGTGATTGATATTCCATTGTGTGGATTTACTGTGTTTTTCCATTCATCTGTTGATGAACACTTGGGTATTGTGAATAATGCTGGAGTGCGTATCAGTATATAGGTATTTGTGTCTGTTTCTGGTTTTTTTTGCATATGTGTATACCTGGATGCGAAATTGCTGAGTCATATCATGGTTGTTTAACTTTCTGAGGAACTGCTATGCTTTCCACAGCAGCTGTACCATTTTACATTCCCGCCCACAGTGGATGAGTCTTGCAGTTTCTGCCCATCCTCGCCAGTACCTGTTATTTCCTTGTTTTTTTATACAGCAGCCATGCTCATGGGTGTCAAGTTGTGTCTCATTTTGTTATGTATTAGTATATTCACACAGTCATGCAACTGTCACTATTCTGTAATTGTGGAACATTTTTTATCAGCCCAGAAAGAAATCCCATACCATTAACAGTCACTTACCTTGCCATCCTCCTGCCAGCTCTTGGCAACCATTAATGTATTTTCTGTCTCTATGAATTTACCGGCTCTGATCATTTCATAGAAGTGGAATCATACAAGGTCTTCATCTGGCTTCTTTCACTTAGCATAATGTTTTCAAGGTTGAGCCATGCTGCAGCGTGTGTCAGTAATCTGTTCTTTTTATAGCCAAATAATAGTTCATTGGAGCCCTGGTGGCACAGTGGTTAAGAGCTCAGCTGTTAAGCAGTTTAGCTCCACCAGCTGCTCCTTGGAAGCTCTTTGGGGCAGTTCTTTGTTGTCTTACAGGATCACTGTGAGTTGGAATCAGCTCGGTGGCAGTGGGTTTGATTTGGTTTTAGAATATTCCATTTTATGGATAATAAAACCAGAAAACCAAACCTGTTCATTCCAACTAATAGTGACCCTGTAAGACAAAGTAGGATTCTTCCGTGTGGTTTTCAAAGAATGCCTGGTAGATTCAGACTGCCAGCCTTTTGGTTGGCAGCCTTAGCTCTTAACCCACTATGCTACAAGTGTTCCCATGTGGCTAATAGCACATTTTAAAAAATCATTTATTTATCAATTGATGGTGCAGTTAGATTTTTGTTATCTTTCTACTTTGAGAATTTAAGCTACAGAATATGAGACTAAAGTTATTTCAGGTGTAATCTAGTCTGAATATAGTATTGTCAGCACTGATGTTTAGAGCCTGAGTTGACATAAAATGGTGTTAAACTAACTCTTACCTTATTTCTAAAAGAATACAAAATGTGAAGCCATAGTCATTTTGTTTGAATCCACCATGCATTATGGAAACTCAGAGACAGTTCTGCCTGTCCTATAGGGTCACTATGTGTCAAAATCATCTTGACAGCAGCAGATTTTTATAGTCACTTTAAACCTCCTCTGAACACATTCTTTGGTATTTGGCTTTTGGACAGATAAGTGAGCTATTGTGTTTGTGTGATTAGCTACATCTCTTTACCCATTTTGTAAATTAAGAACTTTCGTGGGTTCTATTTTGTATAAAATATTTTATTGTTGTAAGACAATGACTTTAATCCCTAGGTCATACTGTAATAAATTTTCTTCTCAAAGTTTGAAATAGGGCATCATCAGTTTTGTGAAAAATGTCTTTGTGTTTAAATGACATTATTGAATTACATTACAAAATGCTGAACTGTGACGAATTTTCTTTTCTTCGTACTTTGTGGTTTGGTCTTCACAAATGCATGAAAGCGCTGAGCATTTACTTTGAAGATCTTCGCATAAAACTGTGTATTCGAATATGAAAATCTAAATAAATCACCAAGATCATCTAAATATTATTTTTAATTGTGATTCTAGACAGTAGCTTTGATTCAGAACTGTAGCTGCTTTCTGAAGCCGTGTAGAATTTCCCCAAACAGATCAGTGGTTTTCTTTGTCCTAAGAGAGTATTTGTAAAGCAAGAATAAATGGACTTTTTTAGCTTAGTTAATTTCATAAGGAAAATATTTTTGGCTGTAGAAGTTAGTAAATATGAATAAGCTAAGAGATACAGCATGCTCAGTTTTCTAGAAGGGATAAGCCATTAATCAGGTATATAAAAATCAGATTAAAGTGGTATGAAGTTGACCTGTCTCAGCTACTAGATAAGAAGAATGTTCTCTTCATTAGCATGAGAATTTGAAATAATGACGTATATTCATAGGTGAGATGTTTCACTTCCCCGTTTGCTCTCTCCTTCCCCATTAGAAGGGCGAGTTCTAAATATTAATTAGGAGATGTGGTAATTCAGATTACATTGGTGTGAATTAAAGGGGAGTTACTGGTTTTAGGTTTTGAGAGGTGTTGAGTCTGAGGTCGTCATTTACTATACAGACACATCAGTAGAATTTTAAATTTACAGTGTGGAAGGGAATGAACAGTTATCAGAACAGAAGGAAATGTGTGGTTAAACGGTTTTAGCTGTAACTGTAGACTGTTTCCATTGGTCCAAATAGGAGGAGCAATGGACCTTGATGTTTTTTTTCCTCTGATGCAAGTACAGTGTAGGTAGACATTGCTTCAGCATGGATTATTGGGACTCTTAATAGGAAAAATGGTTGTTTAGTAGTGGAGGTGAATGATAGCATAAATCCTACTGGTTTTATTTTACAGGTGTTGTAATTATGGACAGTTTTTCATATTAAGCATTTCAAAAAATAATAAGTTCCAGGATTCTTTGAAGAAACAGCCGAATTGAGTAAACTAAATAACTGACTTGCATGCAACTCTTTTCCTCAAAATGAGAATCTGTTGTCAGTTTCATGTAATTACAAAGATAATAATAACTAATGCTGATTTTTAGCTCACAAAGCACTGGCATTATCCAAAGCAAACATTTTTGTGTAGATAAATGTAGAACCATATTTATAAAAGTATATTTAGTATCCTAAAGTTTTGAAAATTCATTGAACTGCTGCTTCCTGTGCATTTTTTAAAAGTTTGTTCAAGGTAGTAAATGATAAAAGTCTATGCTCATTTTTATTCAGCAGCCCAAAGTGATGTACAAAAAAAATCTAAAATAACAATATTTTTAATAAGTGTTAGATTACTGAATTGTAGATACAGAAACTAAACTGCTGAATTGGTTGGTATATGTTTTGTGTATTTTACATAAAATTTCAACAGCAAAACAAAATTAAAAAGAAATTTAGGATAGTGTGTTAGGGTGGCAAGATTGTTAAAGAATAACAAATTTAACTTGTGTTTCTTATCTGAATTACAATAGAATATTCACCTTAAATGATAGCATGAGTACTTTTCCTTAATGTATCTGGAGTTGTTCGTGAGAACACACACTTTGATCCATTATGTGAATTAATTGGTGGTGAGCAAAATAAGAATGATCTCAACTTGGAAATCATAGCAAAAATGGCTTTTGGTCTAGGTTATTTATTTACTTGAAGAGGAATGGTGAATACTGGAGACACCCCAGGAGTGTGGCCCTTGGACATCATTTTAACTTAGTAGTGAAATCACTCCTGAGGTTCACCCTTCAACCAAAGATTTCACAGACCCATAAAACAAAATAAGACTAAATGGCACACCAGACTAGGAGCAAGGACAGGAGGGCAGGAGGGGACAGGAAAGTTGGTAACAAAGAACCCAAGGTTGAGAAAGGGAAAGTGTGGACAAACTGGGGTTGGTAAGCAATGTCACAAAATAGTAAGTCTATTAATTGTTTAATGAGAATCTAATTTGTTCTGTAAACATTCATCTAAAATAATATAAGAAATGGTGAAGAAATTGACAGTTTGTATAGAGGAAACTGTAAAACTGAAGTTTTAAATTCTGAAGCACAAGGATACAATTTCCTGGTAAAACAGAAGGATTACAAGATGAGAGATGATTTTTGTTTCACCCCTTTTGAAGATCTTTCTAAAACTTACCATACCTTCTTTAACTTCAGTACATATTTTGATTTGTTAGGATTTCAGAGATTATAGGACACTGGGATACTCTTTTGAGATATTTCTTCAGTGCACATCAGAGATAGGTATTGGATGTGATATGGAAAACCTGATTTTCTCATTTCAAAGTGTAGTGTAAAGGAATAAACATTTCTGTTATTAAAAATTCAGGATGCTTTTAACTTTATTTCAACTTTTCATTAAATTTTAATTGACTATATTAGTTTTTCAGCAGTAAGTTGAAATAACTAGACTTTAGATTGACTTAGCAGTTGCTAGACAAATGTTTGATGTGACTTTAAAACTTCTGTAAATTATATTTTTATTCTATATTTCAAAGACTATGAAATAGCTTGAATTAAAATCCATATAGGAAAAAAAAGAAAAAAAAATCCATATAGAAGATTGCAGTGCTGCTGCTGGAGATCCTTATAGAAATCTGAACATAAACCGCATGTCGTCTAATGCAACATATGGCAGTAAATGTTATTAGTTAAGACTCTTTGGTTAAAAGCAGTGACTAGCAGCTCTAGCTAATTTGAATTTTAAAAAAAAGGTAAGAAAAATAGCATTACTGTGACAGTACAAAAGAGCCCAATCTGGATAGCTACAGGGATTCAAGCAGATGGAAGCAGAGTGTGAACTCGTCAGAGGCAAGTGGACTTCAGTTGTTCTCCATCTTTATATCCTTTTTATGCAAAATTCAAAAGTCGGAGCAAAGTAGCTAATTGTCTCAACTTCAGCTAAAAGAGTAACATTGACTACTTCAGGTATCACTGTAAATCCTGTAAACTTTTGTAAAACTTTTTAAAAATGGCTTGGAATAATTATGACTAGAAATAAAATTCTGGTAGATGAATTAACAGAATATGATTGAAGGCTATGGTATATGTATTTTTTTATCCTTAATTTTTCATTGATTATCATCCTTTTTGTGTGTATCTTAGGTATATTTGAAGGCTCCTATGATTCTGAATGGAGTCTGTGTTATCTGGAAAGGCTGGATTGATCTACAGAGACTGGATGGTATGGGCTGCCTGGAGTTTGATGAAGAGCGAGCCCAGGTAGGGCAACTTTAGGCTTCGCTGAGCTCAGCCCTGTAATTTAGCTCCTTTTCTTGCCCTTGTCTGAAGGCCTGTTTTACCCAGTCTTTAAGAGTGCATATAAAAAAGTGTTATGTTCAAGTAATAATTGAGGAATCCTGAAGATGTTGAGACCCACTTTCTAGTCTTGGTTTAGGAAAGGTTTTTCTTGTAGTGGTTCTGAATTTCATAGGCTTACCCCCATCTGCTCAGTGGGGAAACCTAAGAAATCAATACATGATTCAGTTTCATATTTGTTCTTCATCTTTAGACCATTGGGGAGAGGAGGAAAAAATTCAGAATGAAGTATAGGAGCAAGACTTGTAGAATGGTTGGATAAAGAGTTTGTCAAATCCTCTCCCCACAGAGCAATGATAAACTAGACAAGATTGTTTAAAAAAATAAATAACCATTTAAGATCCCTGGAAATTAACCAAGGCTTATAAATTCAGCCCGTTGAAGCACTTAATCAGGAAAAGCTATTCAGTCTCAGAAGAGTGATAACATTAAAGTCAAGATCTGCTCACATCTCTCCCCCAGCTCCCTTGCCCTTCAGATTCTATTTCAAGCAGGTGGGGCAAGCCATGGGGATTGTCAGAGGGCTAACTTAGAGCAGAGTTGAGAAAAACCCATGCCCACAGATACTGTCAGACAGTAGAGGTTTTGATGTCAATCAGTCAAGGAAAGCTACTGTCACGAGAAACAACCAAAAAGCATGCCAACCAGAAATTTAATAGAGAGATCCAGGGAACGAGAACGAAGTGGCCCTGCTAAGATCACATTTAACTTTCATTGTCCAGAAGGCCCTGAGGATAATGCTACCCTACAAAACTGAGCTGCTGAATGACATCACATTAATAAAGGGCTGTACCTGGCATGTAGAAACTTGCTAAATGAAATACTCTTGGTTTTCTTACTGTTTGTACTTGATCATTTTACACTTGTGGTTTCCACTGTTCTCTCAAGAAAATCTATTGTATGTCATGTAATAATGTGTAATGTTGCAAAGCATGAATTTTACCTCTCAGGAAAATTCTGTGCTGGAATGAGTCCCTGTAGATAGTGAGCATGGCTGCCAGCTCCCCTTTTGTGTGCCAGTACAGTTTTGTTTCTTTCTGCCAATCAACATGCAGGCACAACTCACTCTTCTAAATGAACCAAAAATAGTTTATTACAGATTCTTGTAAGTTCATGGTTATTGTTATAATCAGTATATGATTAGGGTGATTGCCTTATTTATTGTATAAACTGAAACGTCGCTGATAGTGGAAAGGGTGTTTAAAATAATTAAAATTACATGGTGTTTTAAAATTTATTGACCCACATACTGGTTTTATTATACAGTTAGAGCTAGAAAAAGTTTTTTTCAAAAATAAGGTTTTCTTGAAAAATTTAAAATAACTTAGAGAATGGAGAGGAGAGGACAGGTATTAATTAAGAGGATACTAGAAGTAAGGAGTGAAGAGAAGGAATGTGCTGTCACAGGGTGAGGAGAGCAGATATAGCTGCAGAGACAGGCATACACAATTGACTTGGATTGTATGCTTTCACTTAATCATAATAAAAAAAAGTTAAAATAATGTATCTGTGTACATTATAGTAAAATAAAAAATACAGCTTTATGTTGATCCTCTGAGTATTAAAACATGAAAAGCAGAATACCCACTAGTAGACTTTGTTTCTGATGGTATCTGTATCTAATATTTTTTCTGGTATTTCTCTGAAGAAGGTGTGTGTGTGTGTGTATATATATATGTATATATATTTTCCAATATAGTCCTATTTTAAGTTTATAGAAATGCCAGCAATCTTCTCAGAGTCACATGTTACAGGTAATAAATTTGAAATTGTTGATAGCTTTAATGAACTTACTTTGTGTAGACTATGTAGAATTTGGGGAAAACGCTAAGATGCTGACATACCTGCTTACCTCAGCTAGATGAAGGACAGTCATAATTTCATTTTTAAAAAATTGTATAAATATTTTAGCTGAAATATATTTACAAGTATTGTCTTTTTGCCTTTGTTCAGGGTGCCTTCCTTGACAAATATTTTTGTAGAACAAGACCTATTAGATTGTCTCAAATTCTTCTGAATATTTTGCCAAATTTAGTTGTCAGAATTAGTAGCTCCCCCAAAGAATCCAAAGACGGAGACTGAAGAGGAAGACATAAAACTACCTATTTGCAGAAGTCATGTATACTTAGAAAAGCCAAGAATTTACAAACTATTGGAAAAACTAACACATGAATTTAACGAGGTCTTTGAATATAACACGGTGTCAGTACGCAAGATGCAGTTGTATCTCTGCGTGGTGTTAGTGGAATTAAGAAATTTTCTGTTTGAAGTACCTAATGACATTGCTGTAAAACTGGCGTCACTTAGTTGTTTGCACAGTTTTTCTGTTATTAAAGCCGACGTATAAAAAGCGTTGTTCTTGGTATGTACACAAGAATATGAGTGAAATTTAGAAGAACCATGTGATTTATATGAGAAGTTATATACCACAGAGTGATGTCTTAAATATGCTCTGTGCAGCTGCACGTGTTAAATTGTTGTCTTTGAAGTAGATGCTGATGCTTCTTCAGCAGATTTATTTCTTTTGGTGTTTGATCAGTTCCCTGAGAGAATGGTAGATGTCTGTGTTTTGTCCAGACTGTGTTTTCATCACCAACTTTCTTAGAAAACCAGTTCTATTCTTAATTTTTCATTACATATGTACTTCCATTTTTTAAATTCACTGTTGCACAAGCCATATATATAGTTGTAAATTTAGACATAGACAAAAATTCACTGCAGCAAATGTTAATAATATTTTCTGTCAGCACTCTGTAACAGGACTACTAAGTGTCTAATTCCCACTTAGGTTTCACATACACAAGACCACGTCTTCTGATGACCCCACCTGGCTGCTTTGCACAGGTTGTGGTATGGAGCATGGAGTAAGAGACAAGTGGCACAAGTGACTGGGGTGGAGCAGAGTGCTGAAAACTTCTCTACTTCCACCTTAGACTGGAAGGAGTTCATTGTCCCTAGCCATTTGAGCATACTTTAAGGGTGAGCATGTAGTTTTATCAGTAAGTGTCCCTTATGCTGTCCTTGAAAGGGAGGTATTACTTACATTGCAACAGAAAGGATCAAGATAACGCTAGTATTCACTGATCATCTTTCAGATTTAACCATTTAAAGTGAGAACTCTGTTCATTGCACACACATATCACTAGAAAAGACCAAGGCAGAAGCTGAAACTACAAAATACAGGTAGAGAGCTACTAAATCTCTCCTGCCTTATTTTAGTGCACCTGTTAATAATAATACTTCTTTTGGTGGGGAAAAGAATTCATGATCATTACTAGAGTATATATTAATGGCTAATAACTTCCTTAGGAAGTTACGTCACGTTTCTTCTTTCA
Organism: Heterohyrax brucei; assembly: GCA_028571685.1. Taxonomy (NCBI): domain Eukaryota; kingdom Metazoa; phylum Chordata; class Mammalia; order Hyracoidea; family Procaviidae; genus Heterohyrax; species Heterohyrax brucei. The sequence continues at coordinate 56,100,963 of CM053161.1, read as the reverse complement.
TTTCGTCTTGTAATTTTCTTCTAATCACAGTTGATGATTGTATATTGATTTGTGATTGATGATTATATATTGATTCGTTGTCCACCTGCCTCCTGAATCAGAAACTCAGTGAAGAAGCAGCACTGTTTATCCTCTCACATTGTATCCATAGTACCAAGCATAGTCACTTAGACATAGCTGTTACTGTGAGGTGCTGTTGAGTCAGTTCTGACTCACAGTGACCCCATGCACAACAGAACAAAACACTTCCGTGGCCCTGTGCCATCCTCACAATCATTGCTATGTTTGAGCCCATTTTTGCAGCCACTGTGTGTGTCAGTAGCATTGAGGGTCTCCCTCTTTTGCAGTGATGTACTGCTTTACCAAGCATGATGTCCACCATAATTAAGATTCACTAAATACTTGTGGAATAAATGAAAAAATAAATGAATGTATAGGACAAAGGAAGTATCCCATAATCAATAAATGCATCCTAGTTGTACCTAACTAAATAACAGAAAGCTCTTGTGATATGGGGAAAGTATCCTTTTGCTCTGGCATATGTAGCACATTCTGAAAATGGAGTAGATACATGTGTAATGCTGTTTAGTCAAATGTATAAATTTTATATATATATTTGTGAGATACTGGTAACACTTATTGAAAACTGTCAGTATATTAGGCACTTTTTATATGGTATTTCATTTAATCTACATAGCAGTCTTGTGAGGTATTACAGCCATGTCCATTTTATATGTGAATTCACTGAGAAAGAAATGAATGCTTGCCCTATGTCATAAAACTATTAAGTGCATCATAAGCATGGGAATTTGTATCTTTCAATTCTGTTTAAGTTATAGATATTTTATCAGTGAAAATTACAAATAAAAAAAAACAGTGACAAAGTGACAAATAAGGATTTATCAAAGAGAAAAAAGAGCCTGCAGTACACAGTCCATACCTGTTGTAGTAGCTCAATTATATTATCAGGAATCCTTGCATCTCCAGGCATTGCATCAAAGTGCCAGAAAGGAGAAGAATGGTTAAAGGTCTGCTTAACGACTTGTCTTGGAAATCCTATTAGGTGACTAATGCTTCTATCTTACTGGCTAAAACTGTGTTACACAGCTGTCTCTTGCTGCAAAGAATCTAGGAAGGTGAGTTTTGCTTTTATTTAACATTTTACTGTGATTTTGGAGAAAACATACTTAAGTTAGGTGTCACTTAACAGTTTCTTTAATATTATTTAGTGACATTGGTTAGGCTTTTAACAGTATGTCAACGTTCTTATTTGCGTTCTGATTTTTCTGTTTCTGTTAATATAACTTCCTTGTTCCCCCTCACCTTCTCATCTTTGGCCCATTAGGTCTCATGTAGATGACTGTTTAGAAGATGACAGTAGTCATGGATGATTTTTATTTAATGAGTCACTCTGGTTTTTGGCTGACAGGCAACCTCTGGGAGTGGTTGGAGTTCAACACTTAAAGAATTTCCTAAGGCAGTGGTCTTGGGCATTCCTCTAGCCTCTACTGTCCTAGCAAGTCTGGCCTTTTTTAGGAATTGGAGTTTTGTTCTGTATTTTTCAACATTCTACCCAGAAGTATCTGTTGCATCACTGGTTGGAATGGTTGGTAGTGGTACCTTGTAACTATCTAGTTCTTCTGGTCACAAGATAGATGAGAACTTTGTTCATGTAAACTGTTAGTCATGTAGACTAGTTTCTTCTTTCTGTTTTGCTCCAGACATGTCAACACCAGTCCTTGTATTTTAGGTAGCTGCCAGCAAGCTTTTAAGACCCCAAACATTGTTTTCTAAACTAAGATGTAGAACATTATCTTGATGAGCTGTGTTGTGTATATTGACCAGATTATACCCTGAGACTATGGTCTTAACACACTGAAACCCAGTAATCCAGTCCCACAAGGTGTTTGGTTATGTTTAAGAAGTATCCATATCTATGAATCCATATCTATGTTCTCTCTGTGCTTTATTGTATGTGTGAATGAATATATATGCAGCACACACAAATATGTATATCCATTTGCCTACTTATATGTATACATGCATATACATATACATGTGTGACTGTACATTCATATGTGCTTATCTGTACATTTATAAGCATATATACCTGTAACCACATACATATTTTTTGGTTGTTATTATAGGTGGTGAGTTTTTTTATGCTGTGAAACTAATTTTTTTAATATTTTTTCATTGTTTTAAGTGACAGTTCACAATTACGGTTTCCTGTATAAAAATTTACACACACTTTACCATGAGATCCTAGCTACTCTCCCGGTCTCCTGACACTCTAAGAGCACACTCCTCTTCTGTAACCCATAATTCCCATGTCCATTTAACCATCTCCTCTGCCAATTCCTCTCACTTCTGAACAGGAGCTGTCCAGTTAGTCTCCTGTATCTAGCCAGGAAGCACACCCTTTGCCAGTATCACTTTATGTCTTATATACCAGTTCAGTCTTTGTCTGAAATATTGACTTCCAGAATGGTTTCGCTTCTGGGTTAACAGAGAGCCTGGGGGCCATGTCTTCCGGGGGCCTTCCAGTCCATCAGACTGTGAAGTCTGGTCTTTAACTGGAGTTCAAGTTCTGCATCCCACATTCCTCCTGCCCTGTCAGGGAATCTTTGTTAAGTTCCCTATAAAGGCAGTCGTTTTTTGGTGGCCAGGCACCATCTGGTTCGTCTGGTCTCATGTTGGTATTGTCTCTGGTATAAGGGGCCCTTTTTGTCTTTTGGGCTTGAACATTCTATGTGGTGTTGATGCTCTTTACTCTCCTTTGTTTCAAGTGGGTAGAGACCAATTAATGCTTCTTAGATAGCCTCTTGCTAGCCTTTAAGACCCCAGACACCACTCACCAAAGTGGAATGCAGAACATTTGCTCAGAAAACTTCGTTGTGCCAGTTGACCTGGATATCTCCTGAAGCCATGGTCCCCAGACCGCTGAGCCTGGTACTTTGTTTCTGCAAGTGTTTGGTTTTATTTGGAGTACTTCTAAGCTTTGAATTTGGGCCATTTGCGCTGTGTGTTGTCTCTTTTGAAAGGTGAGTTTTGATGAATTGGGGCGGGGGGGCATGTTTTGGGTCTTAAAGTTTATTTACATGTATCATTGAAAGTCCCAGCATTCAAAAGTTTGTGACTACAAAGATTGAGGGTCACACGCTGTAGGCAGTGAGGGAGCTGTTTTAAGTTGGGGCGATATGGTCAGTTGTGCTTTAGAAAGAATGCTCTGTTGTTTGTGTGGTGGATTGAGGAGTGACAGATGGAAGACCCTTGCAGTAAACAAGGTAAGAAGAGATGTTAGGGGTCTGAACTAGGAAAATCTATGTACAAATAAAGGAAGGTGAAGATTCCAAAGATAATTAGGAAGTCACATGGTTTTTTGGCTTTGTGGAGACAAAAAGAATGAAGTGTAAGAATGACTGGGGTAGCAGCGCTGTCACCAACTGAGACTATAGAGGAGAAAATTGAAGAGTGAATTGGCAAGTTGCGAGGTTTGTTTTAGATGCACTAGGTCTGAGACATAAGGGTTTTCTTCATGTGTAAATAGTTAGCTATTAACTGAAGAAGGCCTGGGATAGATTTGTTTCGTGTTACAAATGTTTTTTTCTTAATAATTTTCTTTGGGCTTTTTTTGGTCTGTTTAGAAGTTTTTAGCATTTGTTTAGTCAGTTGTGTTCATCATCTTTTTTATATTTCTTGCTTTAGTGCCATGATTAGAGAGTGCCTTTCTTATCCCAAAGGCAGTGGGTTTGGTGTTTTGGTTTGGTTTTTATCCCAAATCATGGATGTATTTACCAGTGCTTTTTCTTGTTGTTTTTGTGTCTGTGTGCCTCTATGGTTTAAATATTGTCTTGATCAGGATATCCTTTTCATTAATGGGATGAGTTAACAGTTCTGACTTGACTTTTTTTTTTTAAATAACTGCACTGTTGAACATCAGTATTGTTATCTACATGAAACAAGCCTAATTTTTAAAACATCTAAGAAAGAGCTACAAGTCTGTAGAAAAACCGTATATTATCCATGTAATATTTAAGAAAGGAGTCCTAAAAGACTGAGTGATCTATTCCTATAAAGCCTAAGATACCCTATGGTGCAGTTCTACCCTGTCTTACGGGATCGGTATGAGTCAGAGTGGACTCGATGGCATACAGCGTTTAGGAGTGAAAAAGGAAGAGCATTTTAAATGTTAGAATATAATTGGGCACAATTACTACTCCTAAGATATAATACAGAATATGAAAACATTGGACTTTTCTTTTAAAAGTATCTCAGATATTATTTCAGGGTGTTGCTGTTTTGAGAAATACTCAGCTGTTTGTTTCCTTCAAAAAATGGAACATTCCCAGACTTTAAATACTTACTGTAAGTCAAAATTAAGATATATATTTCATGTATTCTTCTGACAGCAGGAGGATGCATTAGCACAACAGGCCTTTGAAGAGGCTCGGAGAAGGACACGTGAGTTTGAAGATAGAGACAGGTCTCATCGGGAGGAAATGGAGGTGAGAGTTTCACAGCTGCTGGCAGTAACTGGTTAGTACTTTCCCCCAAACTCTCAGGCTATGTTTGTGATGTTTGTGTGTAATGTTTTTAAGTAATTTAACTGTACTTTTGTCTTTCATTTTAACAAACCGTGTTCTGTCTTTGTATTGCGTTAAATGTAATCATTATAAAGAAATTTAATTTAAAAACTGTACATGAATTCTCCACTTACTGGTCCTTGTGAAAATAGTTTACTATATAACAGGCTATATTTTCTCTTAACTTACTGATCTGGTATTCTACCTCCTTTTCCAATTAATTCTTATGTTATTTGTAAAAGTTACCTTTTGTTAAGATGGAATACATATTTTTTAACATTATTGAAACTCTCTGGGAGTGTTAATGCTTTCCATTTTTCCTGTAAATATTTGTCATGGTTTTGTAAAATTGTAATCTTGGATCGTTTGTGTATTCTTTCTGCTAGAAGAAAATATAGTATTTTTTGAACTACTCAAAGAATGGAATTAATGTGTACATTTTCTTTTTTGTAATCTGTTCACTGTGAAGTAAAATAGAGATACAGAAGTCTTCACAGTAGAAATACGTATCTTAATGAATTATTATAAGGCTAGCACTTATCAATACTATCCCTCTCAAAAAATAACTTTGACAGTCACCTCAGAAGCCCCTCTACATACGTGTCTAATCACAGTCCTCTCTCTCCCTTGAAGACTAATCATTATTCCTGTTTTTTATAATAATCACTTCCTTATGTTTGTTGTGGAAACCCTGGTAGCATAGTAGGTTAAGTGCTGAGTCTGCTAACCAAAAAGTCGGTAGTTCAGATCTGCCAGGCTGTCCTTGGAAACTCTGTGGAACAGTTCTACTCTGACCTCTAGATTTGCTGTGAGTCAGACCCAACTCAATGGCAGTAGGTTTGATTTGATTTGGGCTTATGTTTGTTGTAATTTTATTACCCATGAGTTCAGGCTTCTTGTGTGGTTTTAAAATTTTATGTTGTTAATAGGCATGGATGTATATTTTTTCTGCATACAAATGTATCATGTTTATTAGGAAAACTAGTATTTAAAGTATATATACAGTTACTCAGAAATATAAATTCTCTAAAAAGTATATGAAAATAATCAAGATAACAGTGTATTAAAAGAATGTTGTCAGATATTAATATCATGTGCTTCAAATTTATAAACAGTATCAACATGAGTTGCACACAAGAAACAGAAAAAAGTTAGCACATATTTAACAAAGGATGTGAAATAAAAGTACAGTATATCAGCTAAGTAGAATAATTTCCAGTAATTGAAAATCAGTGTCATGCATAGAAGTTGTGTTAATTCCATATGTACCCCCCCAAAAAAAACATTGCCATCAAGTTGATTCTGACTTCATAGTGACCCTCTAGACAGGGTAGAACTGCCCCATAGAATTTCCAAGGAGTGCCTGGCAGATTTGAACTGCCAACCTTTTGGTTAGCAGCTGTAGCACTTAACCATTATACCACCAGGGTTTCCTCCATATGTGTATTATTATTTAAATTAATATAAAAATAGGTATGTGGACAAAGACAGTAGTTAGGGCCCAGGCCCTGGAGCCAGACTGCTGGCTCTGGCTCTGTCCCTTTATCAGTCCCTTTATCTATAAACTAGAGGTAATAATAATGCTGTCTCACAGGGTTACTCTGAGGATTAATACATATGCAAGCTCTAGAATAGGTGCACAGGAGCAAGCACTGACTAGGTGTCAACTTTTATTAGTGCTATTAATATGATATTTCTTTTGTTAGAATTTTTTTTCAATCACTGCAAAATTATGCCTCTTTAATGGTTAGCGCATGAAATAATATTAAATATCTTTTAATTACTAAGAGATCCCTTTGTTGTTGAGTTAGTATATCTGTGGGCTGATATATGACATGGAAACTGAGGATTGTTCCCAAGAAGATTTTTAGCTAAGAGAAGAAAGGAGAATATAATCCAAATCTTTATTTTCTTTGAAGCTTTCCCTTTTTTTTTTAAATATATTGTGCTTTCAGCACTTGGCTTTGGCATTGTGCTTTAAATGAAAGTTTACAATCCAAGTCAATCTGTCATGCAGAAACTTATGTAACTAGTCTTTCCACGCTGTGACAGTGTACTTCACCTTTCCACTCTGTGTTTCCCATGCCTATTCAACTAGCTGCTGTCCTCCTCTGCCCTCTCATCTCACCTCTGGACAGGAGCTGCCTAGTTAGTGATGTAGCTACTTAAGAAGAACATTCTTGGCCATTATCATTTTATGTCATATAGTCTAGTACAGTATTGGTCTCAAAGGTTGGCTTTGGGAATGCCTTCAATTCTGGGCTGACAGAGTCCAGAGGCCATGTTTTCTGGGGACCTCCCAGGTCTTTTTAGTAGGGTTCAAATTCTAGCTATCCGTTTTTCTCCCATGTAGTCAGGGACTCTTTATTGTATTCCCCACTGAGGCTTACAGTTCATATTATCAAACTTCCCACCCCATTTTCTTTCAGAATGCTTGTGTCTACATTAAAATCCAAAAAGCACACTGTCATTGAGTTGATTCGAATTCATAGTGACCCTACAGAAACCTTGGTGGTGTAGTAGTTAATTGGTATCTCTGTGTTGGCTTGGCTGGCTTAACCAAAAGGTCAGCAGTTCAAATCCGCAAGGCACTCCGTGGAAACTCTGTGGAGCAGTTCATATCTGCCCTGTAGGATCACTATGAGTATCTGCATTAGTGGGAAAGTTTTAAATGTATAATATGCATCCATTTATTATACTTCTGAAACTTTTTGCTCATTCTTCAAAGTCTGGCTTCAGTCTTATCCATCAAGTCTCCGTAATAATATTTGACCCTCTCCTTTGTAATCTGCAGAACACTTATTTCTTGTATTCTTACTGAAGAGTGTATTGAAACAATTATTGAATGTATTTTGTCCTCCACTTTTTTGTAAACTCCTGTGAGATGGGGATACTGATTTTTGTGTCTCCCACATTACATAGCACAGTGTTTTGCACATCATGTTTAGTTGACACATAGAGATTTTCAAAAAGTAGCTTCTTTCCTGCCTATCTGAAAACATTACAAAATAGCCTATAGGTTATGTAAAGTAGATAATAAATGTTAATGGTCTCTGAAAATATTTTAAATATTTATAATTTATTGGTTTATTACATTAAGTAAGTAATAACCCCAACCGTATTGTGCTAGACCCTGTATTAAGGTCTTAACCAAAGGTGGATGTATAAACAGATCATTGCAGTCCGCTTCAGCAGAAACTACACATAATGCAAGGTTGAAAAGAGAACACTGGTGATGTAGATGAAGAAGCACTTAGTGTCTGCCTCTGCTTGGGGTTTAAAGAAGAATACACTTGCAGGAATGTGAAGGAGCATTGTGAGTTTGCCAGTTGAACAAGTTGGGGAGATTCCAGTCAGAAGGAACAGAATATGCAGAGGCATGAAGAGGTCAGAAAGCTTGCTGCCCCGTCTTTGTGGAGCAGGTTCACACGTCTTCAGATGAATGTAAGGGTACTTTTACAGAAGTGTTCTTCAGATGTGTTGTAGCTGAAGAATAACTGTTGTGACAATTTTATGGAACAGTTATGTAGGAAGTTTTTATATTTTTTTGCTTTTAATGAGATTCTACGGTAAGGCTAAGAACTACCTTTTCTAAATTGTTCAGTTCTTTTAACAAATAATGTTACTTGAAGAAAAACATTTTGGTGTGAGTTTGTTCATCTGTATAAACAAGTGTAGTTGTTCATAGAAGTATCAGATATTTGTTGCTAAGATTGACTGTTTTTAGTTAGTTTGATGGCTGAGATTCTTGTGCCATCACTTGCCAATCGTTCTTAAACCTTAGTTTCCTTATAGAAATTATTGTGAGAATTAAATAGGAAAACGCTTGTAAAACACTAAGTACTAGTGTTTGGTATGTGTATGCCAGCATTAATGAAAGCTTTCAAGTGATTCTTTTATCATTAAAAGCTCTGCCACACTGCTGGTTCCAGCTAATTGAGTTATCTACTAACAAGAATATCCTTTTAGCTCTCTAAAATGTATCAGGACACTTCCTCTGCATTATGACTTAGAGCATAGAGAAAATGATTAAATCTTCATCAGTGATTTAAGATCCTGTAGTCTCTTAAGGTAATAACTTAAAATAATCAGTTATTGCAGAAAACTGTCATCCAGAGGATTGGGCTGGACTGTGACCCTAGAGCAGCCTATCAGTCCTATAAGGGAGTTTCGGTATGCATGTCTTGGTACTCTGAGTATGTATATTTTGGTATATTTTACTTCTTTTTTTTTTTTAGTCTGTAAGAAATTTCTAATGTCAGCGTATTTTCTTAAAATTTGCTTCATTTTTACCCAGTACCAAAGTCAGGGTAAGGCCCAACAAAAAAGGAGAACTGCAGACCAATTATCACTCATGAATCTAGATGCAAAAATCTTCAACAAAATTCTTGCCAATAGAATACAACGATATATCCAAAAACTAATCCATCATGAGCAAGTTGGATTCATACCAGGGATGCAGGGCTGGTTCAACATCAGATAAACAATTAATGTGATCCACCACATAAATAACACAAAAGACAAGAATCACCTGATTTTGTCTATTGATGCAGAAAAGGCATTGATAAAGTCCAACACCCGTTCATGCTGAAAACTCAGCAAAATAGGAATAACCAGCCAATTCCTCAGTGCAATAAGCCAAGCCAGCCAAGTGCTGTCGAGTCGGAGCAATAAGGGCCACTTATATAAAGCCAACTGCCTGCGTCATCTTGAATGGAGAGAGACTGAAACAGTTTCCCTTGAGAACAGGAAATAGACAAGGATGCCCGCTGTCACTTCTCCTATTCAGCATTGTACGAAAAGTTCTAGCCAGAGCAATTAGACAAGACCAAGAAATAAAGGGCATCTGCATCAGCAAAGAAGTCAAAATCTCATTATCTTCAGATGACATGGTTGTATACACAGAGAATCCTAAAGAATCCATAAGTAAACTACTCAAACTGATCGAAGAATTCAGCAGTCTCAGGATACAAGATAAACATAAATAAATCAGTAGGATTCACTTATACCAACAATGAGATTATTAATGAAGAAATCACCAAATCAGTACCACTTTACTGTAGCCCCTAAGAAGATAAAGTATCTAGGAGTAAATCTAACCAGAGAAATAACAGACCTTTACAAAGAGAACTACAAGTCCTTACTACAAGAAACTAAGAGAGACTTAGATAAATGGAGAGACCTACCCTGCTCATGGATAGGAAGACTTAACATTGTGAAAATATCTGTTTTGCCCAAAGCGATCTACATACGTAATGCAATCACAATACAAATTCCAGTGACATTTTTTTATGAAATGGAGAAACAGATTACCAACTTGGTTTGGAAAGGGAAGAACCCTCAGATAAGCAAATCACTACTGAAGAAGAGGAACACACTGGGAGGCCTCTCACTAGCCAACTTTAGAACTATTACACTGCCACAGTAATCAAAACAGCCTGGTACTGGTACTAAAAGAGACAGACTAATGGAGCAGAATTGAGACGCCAGAGATGACACCATCTTCCTATGAACAGTTGATATTCGACAAAGGCCCTAAGACACTAAACTGGGGTAAAAACATATCTACAACAAATGATGCTGGCAAAATTGGATAGCCACCTGCACTAAATTGAAACAAGACTCATATCTTACACTTTATACAAAAACCAACTCAAACTGAATAAAAGACGTAAAGATCAAATCTAAAACAATAAGCTCATCCAAGAAAAAGTAGGAACAACAATGGAAGTTTTAATACACAATGTAGACAGACTTCAAAATCTGTCACACCAACCACAAACAACAGAAGAGAAAGTAGATAAATGGGAACTGTTAAGAATCAAACACTTTTGCTCATCCAGAGACTTTATTAATAGAATTAAAAGACCACCTATAGAATGGGAAAAAAATATTTAGCAACTCTATGTTATAACGATGCCAGGTTTCCGTAATCTATAAGGTACTACAAAATATCAATAAGAAAAAGATAAATCATCTAATTAAGCGATGGGCAAAGGAGATGGACAGACAGTTCTCTAAAGAAGAGATCCAGGCAGCCAAAAAACACATGCAGACATGCTCGTGATCATTAGCTATTAAAGAAATTCAAATCAAAACTACGGTGAGATACCATCTCACCCCAACAGGGTTGGCCATGATCCAAAAATACAAAACAACAAATGCTGGAGAGGCTGTGGAGAAATTGGAACTCTCCTACTCTGTTGGTGGGATTGCAAAATGGTGCAGCCTCTTTGGAAAGCCATCTGGTGCTTCCTTAAAAAGTTGGATATAAATATACCATTTGACCCAGTAATTCCACTGCTTGGAATATATCCTACAGAATCAAGGCCATTCACACCAACTGATAGATGCACACAAATGCTTATCACAACACAGACCACGATAGCAAAAAGATGGAATCAACCCCGATGCCCAACAACAGAGGAATGGGTTGGTAAACTATGGTATATATACTCAGTGGAACACTGTGCAATGATAAAGAACATCAATGATTTTAGGAAACATCTGATAACCTGGTTTCAATTGGAGGACATTAAAGGACAAATACTGTATAAGACTCCTACGATAAGAACTTAAAAACAGACTCGTGCATAGAAGAAAAGACTCTTCAGTGGCTGCAATGGTGGGGAGGGAGGGAGGGAGGGCAAGCGAGGGAGGGTTTAGATTTGATAGTTGATAGAAATTTGGATGGGTGAAATCTGGGACAGCACACATTAGAAAGAAGAACAATATTAACTGGTCTTTAACATAACATGATTACTCCTCCTGTCATAATCCAGTATTACAAGGACAGAGTAGCTGGGGCAAGGGGCCAGGGACCATGCTGTCAGGGGAAATGGAGGCCAGTTGTCACAACTAGCATTTTGCTAAGAGAGCCCTCTGCACCTCACATTGGTGAGTGGCATCAGGAGTCTTAAAAGCTGCCAAGCTGCCATCTGAGGGTACAGCAGATGGTCCCAACTTAGCACAAATGAATGATCACCAAGGACCAAAATGACATGGGGGAAGGAGAACCCAGAAGACAGACAGATGCGTGTGAGTGGGTGACTATATCGACTTGAGACTGGAAGAACCGGGTGGTGCCCAGCCACCACCAGTGATAGCCGTGATGGAGCTCACAAAGTTCAGTCTCACTGGCAACACAAGAATAAAAAGGAGTACACCCTGAGATCTCCACTAAAAGACCACAGTTGATGGTCTACGGGCCTCAAGAGTTTCCCAGGGAGCATGGATCCTGGTAGTGGTGCTGCCCTGTCCATAATGGAGGTCAACTCTCGGACAGAGATGGATTGGACTTGGTGATACAGAATGAGTGTATCCTATGTTCACTTTATGGTTCTGTGCATCTATAGGATGTCATCCTGCTGACCTCTTACTGGAGGCAGGGGAGTAGGTGGAGAGGAGGGGATAGGAGAATGTTGGTAGGATAAGACATGTATAGAGCAGATAGGAAGAGTGTGCTGTCACCAGGCAGGAAGAGAGCAGTGGGAGCTGCATATAGGTGGACATGCAGATTTATATGGGAATGTACATTTTTATTCAATCATAATAAAAAAAAAACCTTACCTCATTTTTCCTAAAAGAGAATATAGGAGAAAAACGTTGCTTTTGCTATGTAATTCAAACGTCTTCAAGATACCTGACCTCATTTAATTTAACATTCTTAATTGTATAGTTAAGGAAGCTGAGACTTTCAGAAAAATAAATTGACTTGCTCTTTTCAAAATATTGGTTAAGAGAAGAAAGAGCAAGGACTTAAAACATGATTTCTGATGTTTTAGGAGGTCTCCAAAAATGCAGTCTGGCATTGGGAAATTAATTTCCACACCACCCATAGAGATGTTGAAGGTGAAAAATAAAATTTACTGTCAGAGATTAGAAACCATCTAGCCTAGAAAAGAATAATAGTGATTCCATGGGTGGTCCTGATTCCTGAGTGGAGCTGAGGGCCAAGGAGCAGTGCTGATATGGGTGGCAGAAACTTAATCTCAGGAGTGAGGCCCTGGCAGCACAAAAGCATAAGGATGTCTCACCCTGTCTGGATAACCTTTTAGGGCTCTTATCTCTGCTCTGCCAAACCTGTAATAGTGGTGCTCATGAGAACTGAGTGTGTGTATAAGGTTACTAACAGTGGAATGCAGAATTCCAAGACATTTGATGGCTGTAAGGGTTTTGATTTTACCAATGTCTTTTAATCTGAAATCAGCTATACAACCCCTTAGGCGTGTTTCCATTTCACCATCTGTAACATTTAGGTAGTGCCCAACCCATTATTCACTATAGAAACTGGAACTGGGAACTACAAAGGGGAGCCAGGTAGCTGGGGTCAGAAATGGGACAATGAGTTACTCTTCAGTATGTTTGATACATTTCTATCACGTGCATCACCTGTTTACAAAATAAATGCATTTGGTGTTTTGTTTCTGAACATTTTGTTGTTTGGGTGAAAGTTGACATCAAATTGGTTTCCCATTCAACAATTAATACATTTTGTTTCACAACATTAGTTGTAATTCCTTCAGTGTGATAGTACTCTACACTCTTCCCAAATTATCTGTTTTAATTTGCTTATCTTCCCTGCCTTGTCTGCCTTCTGAACTTTGTTTTTGGGCACATGCTGCCCTTTTGGTCTGTATTGTTCATTGTTCTGAGGAGTACATTCTTCATGGTTGTTATTATTTATTCTGTTGGCTTGTCTGCTATTTGGCTGAAAGGTGATCTCTGGGAGTGGGCTCTCTTCTCTTCCATGTTTGAAGAGCATCTAAAGCCCATAGTCTCCGGGGTCCCACCAGCCTCTGTGACACCAGTAAGTGTAGTTTGTTCATGAATTTGAGTTTTGTTTCACATTTTTGTGTCTGTCCAGGTCCTCCTCTTGTGATCCTCATTAGAGCAATTGGTGGTAAAAGCCAGGGACCATCTAGTTCTTCTGATCTGAGGCTGGTAGAGTTGTGGTTCATGTGGCCAGTTAGTCCTTTAGATAAATTGTTTTCTGAAGTCTTTGGTTTTCTTCACTCTTTTGGATGGGGAGATACCTGTAGGTATATCTTAGATGATTGCTCACAAGGTTGAAGACCTCAGACATTACTTAACCAGAGTGGGATGTAAATCGTTTCTTTATGGACTATGTTAAGCCCGTTGACCAAGATGTTCCCTAAGACTGTGGTCCTAAGCTCTCAAGTCGAGTGACCAGTCCCTCAGAAAGTTTGGTTATGGCTAAGAAATTGTCATGACTTTGCCCCTTGTATGCTCTATTATACACATGTATATATTTGCAGCACTTACAGATGCATATGTAAAAATGTTCTCTGCCAAACTTAACGTATATGCTCATGGCTGTATTTTCATATGCCATCCTACACCTGATCAGCTTATTTATCTACCTCTGTCCCTCATCAGTTATTCTAGTGACTGTTACTGCAGGATAGTATATGTAATTGCAAGTGAATTACTTACTGTTGTTTTCTTTTACATTCCTCCAAGTGTCTTCCTTTGCTTTGGTCATGTTTTGCTGACATCCGTCTTAATGTATATTGCCTTTTCCTTCACCCAGGTTAATAATATATCTGCTATCTAGTTAGTGATTTTCCATCTCATCCCTTCCCAATCCTGGGAACCATCAGTGAATGTTTCTTTTTGTGTATACGAGGTCTGACAATTAGGTTCACAAACTTGTCAGTGTGTGCTTAAGTTGGTGGCACTGTACAGACAACTGAGTAAGGTTCGATAACATTGGTATATGTCTCACAGCTGTGTTAGTGTCGACATGTGGCAGTGTCATGCTGAGTGGCATTCATATTGCGTGTTTGTGTGACATCACGAGAATGTCAGAACTTGAATTACAAAGAGCAGTGAACAGACATTAAATTTCTCTTGAAACTTGGCAAGAGTGGAATTGAAATCAGGGACATGTTAGTCCAAGTTTATGAGGGATAATGCCATGAAGAAAACAGTAGTGTGCAAGTGGATTAAACATTTTTCTGAGAGGAGAGAAAGGGTCACTGATGAAAGAGGTCAGGGCAGCCAGTAATAAGCAGAATTGACATAAACATTGCAAAAATTCATTAAATTGCATGTCATAGTCGTTGGCTGATGATGAGCATTGCAGACCAAGTAAACATCAGTAGAGAAACAAGAAAATCTCCAGTGAAAACCATGGCATGAGAAAGCTGTGGACAAAAAATGGACCCACTCACCGATGAACAAAAGCAAACAAGAGGTGAAGTTTGCCAAGACCTGTTGGAGAGGCAAGACAATGTTTTGGGCCATGTTATCAGTGGTGATGAAACATGAATATACCATTACGACCGCGAAACAAAGCATCAAGGTACACAATGGAAGTCTCCATGACCAAAAGAGTTCTAACCTGTTTTGATATTAGAGGGATTATTCATTATTAATTTGTACCAACTGGATAAACAGTCTGTCTCTTGGGCTCACTTTTCTTTGTGTCTTTGATGTTCTTGGTCATAATCTCTTTGGGGTGGATTGGGACCAACTGATGTTCCTCAGATGGCAACCTGCTGGCTTTTAAGATCCCAGACACCACTCGCCAATATGGGCTGCAGAAGACTGTTACGAAAAAGCTAGTTATGCCAGTTGACCTTAGTGTCCCCTGGAAACATGGTCCCCAGGCCCCTGTCCCTGCTGCTCTATCCTTTGAAATATTGAGTGGAATTTAGAAAACCTTTTAGTTTATGTTGTAGTCCAATTTTGCTGACCTGCTCTCTACTGGATGCTGTCACACCCTTCATCTAACCAAATTCGTATTGACTAATTTGTGAACAACCCTCTCCCTCCCTCCCCACCCTTGTAGCCATCAAAGAGTTTTTTTCTTCTGTGTATAAGTCCTTTTTTAAGTCCTTATAGTAGTGGTCTCATCCAGTACTTGTCCTTTCGCAGCTGACTGATTTCACTCACTGTAATGTCTTGTTGGTGCCAGGTGATGAGACACTTCCTAAAATTGTCATTGTTCTTTATCATTGCGTAGTGTTCTGTTATGTGAATGTCCTGTAGTTTGTTTATCCATTCATATTTTTACTGTAGTGGACAGTGCTGCAATAAACATTGATGTGCATGTATCTGTTTGTGTGACAGCCCTTATATCTGTAGGATGTATTCCAGATGGTGGGATTTCTAGATCATGCAGTATTTCTACTTCTAGCTTTTTAAGAAAGCACCAGAGAGATTGTACCATTTTTCATTCCCACCAGTAGTGTAGGAGACTTCTGATCTTTCCACAGCATCTCTAGCATTTGTTCTTTTGTGTTTTTTGGATTCTTGCCAACCTCACTGGGGTAAGACGGTACCTCATTGTAGTTTTGATTTGCATTTCTCTTAATAGCTAATGATTGTGAGCATTTCCTCATGTGTCTTTTGGCTGCCTGGATGTCTTCTTTGGTGAATGTCTGTCCCTGTCCTTTGCCTGTTGTTTAATTGGGTTATTTGTCTTTTTCTTGTTGATACATTGCAGTACCTTGTTGTCTGTGAAAATTAGACTTCAATCCAAAATGTAGTTGCCAAATATTTTTTCCCATTCTGTGGGCAGTCTTTTAACACTTTTGATACAGTCTTTGGATGAGCATAAATGTTTGATTTTTAGTAGTTCCCATTTATCTATTTTCTCTTCTGTTGTTTGTGCATCATTGGTAAGATTCTGTAGTCTGTCTAGGCCTTGTATTAGAGCATCTATTGTTTTCTCTATTTTTTCTTCCATAATCTTTATCATTTTAGTTTGTATATTTAGGTCTTTGATCCATTTTGATTTAGTTTTTGTGTAAGGTATGAAATATGGGTCTTGTTTCATTTTTTTAGCAGACGGCTATCGAATTTTGTCAACACCATTTGTTAAACAGACTGTTTTTACCCCAGTTTACAACCTTTGGGCCCTTGTTGAATATCAGCTGTTCATAGGAGGATCATGCTATTTCTGGATTCTCTCTTCTGTTCTATTGGTCTATATATCTGTTTTTGTATCAGCACCAGGCTGTTTTGACTACTGTGGCAATGTAATATGTGAGGGAGTTATTAGCCCATAAACAAATAACTATATTAGAACACCCTACCTACTCACCTGATCTGGCCCCCAATGACTTTCTTCTTTACTCAAATATAAAGAAAATGTTGAAAGGTAGACATTTTGGTGACATTCAGAACATCAAGGGTAATACAACAACAGCTCTGATGGCCATTCCAGAAAAAGAGCTGTTTTGAAGGGTGCACTAGGTGCCAGTCAGTTTCCCAGAGGAAGCGCTTTGAAGGTAACCCTAGTGATACTCAGTAAAGAGGTACATAGTGCTTGAGCTTATCAGACCTTGTAAACCTTTTATTGGATTTTTGTAATAGTGCTGTCATACAACATTTGCCCTTTTGTGATTGACTTATTTCACCTAGCATAATGTTCTCCAGGTTCATCCATGTTATGATTTGTGGATTTTTATGAATTCATTGTTGTTATTTAATGTTGGGTAGTATTACATTGTGAAACCCGGGTGGCATAGTGATGAAGTCGTATGACTGCTAAGCAAAAGATTGGCAGTTTGAATCCACCACGCACTCCTTGGAGATTCTTTGAGACAGTTCTACTCTGTCCTGTAGGGTTGCTGTAAGTCAGAATCAACTCGATGGCAGTGGATTAGTATTGTATGTACCACAGTTTGTTGATCCATTCATCCACTGATGGGCACTTAGGTCGTTTTCATCTTTTTGCTATTGAAAATAGAGCTGCAGTGTGCACATATCCGTTTGTGTCACAGCTCTTATTTCTATAGGACATAGATTTAGTAGTGAGATTGCTGGATTGCAAGGTGTTTTAGTCAGCTAGTGCTGCTCTTAACAGAAATACCACAGGTGTATGGCTTTAACAAAGGAAAGTTTATTCTGACACAGTTCTGTAGACTACAAGTCCAAATTCAGGGTGTCCATTCCAGGTGGCTTCCCTCTGTCAGCTCTGGAGGAGAGTTCTTGTGTTGTATCAGTCTTTGGTCAGGGAGCATCTTGGCACAGGAACCTCATGTCTGAAGGACGCACTGTACTCGCAGTGCTGCTTTCTTGATGATGTGAGGTTCCCAATTTTCTACTTGCTTCCCTTTTATCTAGTAATATAAAAGGATAAAGGGTGGGGCAAGCCACACTCCCTTTACATTGGAGCAGGGAGGTAACCTTAGGAAGGGATTTACAGTCCCACCCTAATCTTCTTTAACATATAGCATAGGAAAATTAGAAAATGAAGGGCAGTCATAATATATTGGGGATCATGGCCCAGCCAAATGGCTGCACACATTTTTGAGGGACACTGGTCAATCCATGAAACAAGGTATCTCTTAACTTTATAAGGAAGCATCATACTGTTTTCTACAGTGGTTATGTCAGTTTTTAATTTTGTCTCCTGTTTTTCCTCATGTCTTTGATGTCAGTTTTTATCTGTTCCAGCGGGATTGGGAGCAATTGATGTTCCTTAGATAGCAGCTTGCTGACTTGGTGGCACCACTTACCAATATGGGGGGCAGATAGTCTCTTAGAAAAAGACTAGTTATGTCAGTTGCTTTGTCCACTTTTTGATTAGACTGTCTTTTTTATTGTTGAAGTTTTTAATAGAGATTAGCACCTTGTCAGATACTATCAGCATTTTTTCACCAGTCTGTAGGTTCTATTTTTACCCTTTCTGAAAAGTCTTTTGATGCACATGGTATTTAATTTTTAGGAGGTCCCAGTCATCTAGTTTATCTTCTGCTGTTTGTTTATTTTTGGTTATGTTTGATAGCCTATTTATGCCATAAATCAGGCCCTCTAGGTTTGCCCCTCTTTTTTCTTCCGTCATCTATATAGTGCTAGGTTTTACATTTAGGTCTTTGGTTCATCTTGAGTCAGTTTTTGTATGTGGTGTGAGGTATGAATCCTTTTTCTTTTTTTGGCAAATGGATATCCAGTTGATGAATTTGATGTTAACACAGAAGGAAGACACCAGAAAACTCCTTAACTTGCCACCTGTTTTCTCTGGCATATGAATTTTTTTTTTTTTAATGTGAAACTCATTTGATGTCTTACACAGAATTCTAATGTATAAAATAGATCAAAGGAATAGCATTCTGGGTGAAACAGAAGTAAAGGATCAGTATCTTACCTATTCTGGTCTCCCACTGGCATAGTTGGAGGGTTTTCAGGGGACCCTGTAATTAGAACGTAACTTGGGAACTTCTGATGTAGTGATTGAGCGTGAGGTTTGTAATAAGATTGCAGTGGTTTTGAATCCAAGCTCCACTGTTTCTTGCCATGTGACTTTGAGGAAATTGCTTATCCTTTTGGAAGCTTATCTTTAAAGCAAGGTTAGTGCCTTAGCCTGCCTCACAGGTTGCTCCCTAACATGGTGTGTGCCACATAGAAATTGGACTCAGTGGCAGTTAGTTTCCTTACCCCTCCTCTGGAGTGGTGATAGCAGTAAAGACAGGCATATTTTAACTTGGAAAGGCAAGAATTTGTTTTGTTTTTATTTTGAATTTTAGTTTGTTTTTTGCTTTTTAACAGTCAGTAAAAAATTTTGAACTTCTTTTGGCTTTGTTGAAGATCAAGATACCATTTACCCTGGGGGACTGAGTAGTAACTGGGAGGGGTCAAAGGGCAGCTTCAGAGATTCTGGTAATATTACAGTCCTTGATCTGTGTACTAGTTACATGGGTGTGTTCCCTTTATGAAAATTCATCATTATACACTTAGGATAGGTGTACTCTTCTGCACTTTAATTTAAAAAATGTAGACTTAGAAAATACGATAACCACAGATATTACTTCTGTGAAGGACTACTCATTGGTATCTGTTACTGCATGACTAGCCCAGAAGCTTTGCCACCTGATGGCTCTTCTGCTGTTGGAAAACATGTTTCTTACAGCAGTTCTCTTCAGTTATATATATCCCTGTAACTAAATTTTGGCCTTTGTGAAGAAGATTGGGGATAATAAGGGATAGAGTTAGTTCTCTGATCATAGATAAGTAGAAAAGACAGGTCTGTCATCTGTTTGATAACTGTTTGTACACCATCTCAGTGTCTAGAGTTTGCCTCCTACTGCTTTGGCCTCTCCACCCAAGATTGTAATATAGCACTTTTGGCTCTTAATTCAGCTGCAAGGTCTATCAGATAAAAAACAGACTTTCACTGTCATCTAGAAAATGCTGTCATTTGGTTAGGTTATAAAGTATAAGCAAATAAATAGTAGTCTTTAATATCAGAGAACGTGTAAGTAAGTATTGCTTTTTCTCTTATAGGCAGTTTTAATACAATTTAGCAGTCATGGGAATGTGAAAAAAAAGTTTTAAATAAAAACAGGTTGTGTGGTTTTTGCATTTGTGTTTTGTTTGTTTTTGAAAACTTTGGTCCTTTGTGGTCCATGAAAAAATATCAGCTTCTTTTAGGTTCCCCAGACTTGAGTTTTTAAATCACGTAGCTATTCAAACATTCATTTTTGTATAAGGACAAATCAGCGAAAGAATCTGTACTGGGCCTTTCTGGCGTGCGTCTTGTATAAGGGCAGTAGATGAGAGCAAACTGGAAAAGTGAAATCCGTCTGCTTGTAAAGGATGACAGAGTGAGGACAAGGACCAGATCTGACTTCTCTCACAGTAAGAAAGTCTTGGTCTGTTCTCCATTGTAGGAGAACATAAATTTTTTTTTTAATTTATTATGTTTTAGGAAACCCTAGTGGTATAGTAGGTTACGTGCTACATCTGCTACCCAAGGGTCAGCAGTTCCCATCTGCCAGGCGCTCCTTGGAAACTCTGTAGGGCAGTTCTACTCTGACCTCTAGGGTCACTATTAGTTGGACCCGACTCGACGGCCATGGGGTGGGTTTTATAATGTTTTAACCTCTTGTTTTTTCAATATTTCAAAAGTGCATGTAGATGAATTGAGAAGTGATGAACAACTTTGTTCTAACAACAGCAGCATAAGGACTTACTATGTATCAGATCATATACACTAAAAGTATTTTATTTTGTCTTGAAATGCCTTTTTAAGGAGTATCTCCATTTTGATGAACTAAGGCTGAAGGAAATAAGAAATCTTAAAATCTGGCATATAGCTAAAATGGTAGAGCCGTCCTGGGTTCAAACTCAAAAATGTAGATTGTTCCCACTATGTTCTTATTTTAAATATTATGTATTAATGTTCCCCTGAAACCCTGGTGGCATAGTGGTTAAGTGCTATGGCTGCTAACCGAAAGGTCAGCGGTTCATATCCACCAAGTGCTCCTTGGAAACTCTATGGGGCAGTTCTCCTCTTACATGTAGGGTCATCATGAGTTTGAATTGACTCGATGGCACTGGGTTTGGTTTTTTTTTTTCAATTAATGTTCTCCAGAGAAACAGTCAGTTGTGCATGTGCACATGAGAGAGAGAGACAGTGTGTGTGTGTGTGTGTGTGAATTTTAAAGTAATTAGCTCATGAGATTGTGGAGACAGGCAAATTCAAAATTTATAAGCCAGGCAGCAGCTAGAAATGCCAGCAAGCATGGATAGCTGTTACGGTCAAGACAGAATTCCTTTTCCTTGCAGAAACTTCACCTTTACTCTTAAGGCCTTCAGTGTTTATATGAGGCCTATCCACATTGCATAGGGTAGTCTCCTGTATTTAAGATGAACTAATTGTAAATGTTGATCATATGTAAGTACCTCCATAGCAATATTGAGATCTGTGTTTGACCAGAGAATTGAGCTTCCTGACTTAGGCAAGTTGACATAAAATTAACTGTCACACTGCTGTTTAAAAGTTTTCTTGAGGTTGCATACAATATAAGAACCACATTTTTGATATGCCTATTGGACCACCTCTTGCAGTGTAGTTATCTGGCTGATGTTTGTAATTGTCTACTGACCTTGTTTTTACTTTATTTTAATGAACTTCAGACAAGTGATTTTTGATTAGCATTCCTTTCTCTAATATTAGGACTTAAAATTTTTGCATGTGTCTCCTTCAGCCTGAGTAATGGGGAGGTAGTAGCAATAAGTTAGAAGGCTGACATTAATGCAGATTGTTGAGTTAAGGTTCATCTTTTCCAGAGAGCTAAGTTGATGTCCAGACTCCACCAATGAACTGTGTAAGGACTTCAGGGGAAACACTTAACCTCAGGCTTAGAATCATAATGTAAAATAACTGTGGAACCAGATCTATGAAGTACTTTGCTGCTAGTATGTTCTGTAATTTTGTGTTCTGACTGATAGCTCAGTATCAAAGTGATTAGCATGATATATAGATGTTTTTTAATTTTTAGGGCACTTTTGTATCAGAAGTTTTTAACTTTGATGATAATGATAGGAGGGTAATCAACCTGGAATTTTTTATTCATTTGGACACCCCTGTTCTTAGCTTCTGCATATTCTTGACCAGTAGGGAAAACTGCAGCTGCTGAGGACTGTTGTTTCTCTCTCATTTTGGAGACATGACTGCCTGTCAGAGCCACATTTGACATGTCTCTTGATTGTATACTGAAAGAAAGAAAACAAATAACTGTAGTAAAAGGTCTAGGTTAATTCTTTGTAAATATTAAAAACAGATTTGTGTTTTGAAGTCAGACTTCTGAACATCTGCTTTATATTAAGACCCTGTCGTGAAGTAACTGTTAGTAAAAGGTTAGATTCCAGGGCCCACTTGGGTTGACTGGAGAGAAAAGAGCTAGGAGTTACCGACTGTTCATGTAGAAGCATCAAGTCCAGGGAGTTTCTTTGTTGTCACCTAGCTCAGCTTCTTATCCACAGAGGAATTCCTTCTAAAACATCCAGCCTTAGAAAACTGCCACAGTAGCCTGGAATTACTTCTCAAGGCAGCTTATCTGGTTGTTGACTTCTAGACGCTGTTTTGCTGAACTGTAATCTAATTTTTGTCTCCTTCATGTGTGAGCTCATACATCTTCCCCTGTAGCATTCAGTTTCCTGCCAGACTCCAAGCTTTCTCGCTCTTCCCTCTTCTGCTGTCATTCACCCTGTAGCTGACTTCCTTACTTTTCTGCTCGACACCCCTTCACCGTGTCTTTCTTCCTTCTGTCTCTTTCCATACCTTCTTTTACTGTGTAGACACTTCTGCAAGACAAGTTTTCATCACTCCTGTTCTTCCATGCATTCGCAAAATACAGTATTTTAAGTAAAATCATGACTGATTTTGCATAGCTGTGAGCATTAGAGAAAATTCCAGCTACAGATAACTTTTCTGTCACTCATTGGGAGTTATACTAGTATTATTAAAATACAAAATAAGCTGGAACATTGTTTCAAAGTATTAGTGGTAGGTTACTAGTGGTTTATAAGTGTATAATTAAGATTGATTTTTCCCAGCATTTCTTCATTGCTCAGCCCCTTTCTAACTTTAATTAACTGAAACCGGATGCTTGTATCACCATCACTGATACGATCTGTCCTATATTACACTTAGCACTAATTCTGTATGGAACAAAAATAGTTTTTCTAAGGCAGAGGAATCTATAGTGTTTTCAGTCTGTGATCATGCAGTGTAACTTTAACCTGGCTAGTTAATGGAAATGAATGTGCTGAAATTTAGTTAGCTTATTCGGATTGGACTAGACAGCACTTGGCCATAGTATGATAATATAAAATAGTTAAAATTGGGTAGCAAAATGTATTAAGATTTATAAAAAAGACTGAATCTGTGTTGCGTTTTAGTGAGTTCCTTTGAAAGTGGATAAGGTAACTCATTTAAATAGGGTAACACTCTTGATACATGATGACCTCACTGAAGCTTTTGACTAAACGCTAGCTGATATTATGGTACCAGATGAGCCCTGGTGGCACAGTACTTAACGCTTAACTGATAACCAGAAGGTTGGCATTTTGAACCTGCCAGCGGCTCCGTGGAAGAAGGAAGTGTCAGTCTACTTCCATAAAGATTGCAGCCTTGAAAAACCATGTGGGGCAGTTCTGCTCTCTCCTGTAAGGTCACTATGAGTCAGAATTAGACTTGATGGCAGTGGATTTTTTTTTTATTATACACGAGATGTTAGTTGGTAGGTACTGTCTGTTAACTAATTTTCCATAAATATTTTTAAAAAGAATGTTCATTTTAAAGTGAATCTGGAATTATTTTGTGTTTCTATGTGTCAGTCCTCTTTGTTGTTAAATATTCTTATAAAGATACTTCTGGGTATCATCTGTACACATCAGAGACTCTCATTTTATATTTGTATGTTTAGGGACTATTTTCTTCATAGCAGTTCTGAACGCTGTTTCTTGATGTAGAGATTCCTGTTTAAACCTCAATTGGCAGAGATGGAATTTAGGAAGAGATGGACTTTACTACCACATTTTTCAGTTACATAGTTATTAGACCATATACTTGTCTGTGATTCACTTTCCTTATAAAATGGGGATAAATAATTGCACATATGTTGTAGATTGCTGGGAGGAATTAAATTAGCTCATCCATAGACGGTGCTTAGAATTGTCTCCAGCACACAGTTAGTACTCAGTAAATGTCAACTATTACTGAAAGGGGAAACTTGCTTCTAAGTTGATAATGCTTCTAAAACTGATATGTTAAAGTTAAGCCCTCTAGTTCCAAAACTGTAAGCTTAGATTTGTTCTTTCATATAGCTATATGATAATGCTCTTTGAATATATAATATTTTAAAGAAACTTTGACAAAAAGATTCCTGTATCATTGTAATTGTTCCTTTGCTGCTTATCTATGGAGATTCTGGTCAATTTTTTTTTTATTTGTGAATTTTTCTTATGTACTGCTGTGTTTTAGTGTATTTTATGTATAATATTTTGATTTTCAAGACATATTTTGACCCCAAATTATTATTTTGTCATTGCAGGCAAGAAGACAACAAGACCCTAGTCCTGGTTCTAATTTAGGTGGTGGTGATGACCTCAAACTCGGTTAATTAGCAGCACAGCAGATGTGCTGTTCATCTTTCCATATGCGTTGCTTCTAGTTGTTAGAAACAATTGATTACAAGACCAGAAACTGTGATAACTGGAGGTACTACAGTCTATTTCTCAACCTTAGGCAGTAACAGACATCAAACTGCCATGGTTTTGCACTATGATTATAATACCCACATTTCTACTTTTAAAGCATGTAGCCAGTAATGATTTGAAATTTTTTTCTATGCAAGCTTATCTTGTTGGCATTATTTTAGTGAGTTGAAACTTGTAAAGTCCTTTTTTTCTTCATTGTAATTTAAAAGTTCATGTCACTTAAAAACAAGCCAAGAAGTTAAAATTTTTATCACAGGGTTGTTTTTTGCCCCCCAATCAGTTGCTCTAAATTTTTTGTACTTTAGTTTTGCTGGTTATACAGCTTTATTTTAGATGAGCATCCTTGAATATTTTGTTTTGTTTCCTTTTGTGTTTTTATACTTTATGGCATTTTAAAACTGCTGATATGTTTGCATTATTTACAAGCTAAAAACCTAGTAGCACAGAGCTGTCTGCCACAGCCTTTAACACAAAGTTTACAGTTGTTAAAGTTACAGTATCCTTTTAAATACCAGTAATCGGCATCCTTTGTTTCCTTTTTAAATAAAATTTTTAATTGGTATTAACTCTGTAATCTTCTCAAGATCTATTTTAGATTGTTCTGTAGTCATGAATTTGGGTGGAGCTGTCCTCCATGTATGATAATATTCTACTGAAATACCTAAAGAAGTCACAGGCTGGCTTCTGTTTTATTCAGGGATATTTTTTTAAAGTCAGTCAGAAAAGGGATACTGGAGCTTCTTCATGTATGTAACAACATGTTAAACTGGAGACAGTGCTGAATCAGCTACAAAGGTAATATTGTATTAAAGTCATGTTTAAGATAGCTGCTTTTTTGTGTACTTTATATAGCATGCTTTTGTAAAAACAGTGCTAGGTGATGGAAGATTAGTAGTGTTACAGAGAAAATGTTCATCTATGCAGAGGATACATTTTCTTCCATTAATTATTCTGGAAAAAAATTCACTATATATATGATATTTTCCAAAAGGACTATTAATAGAACCTTTTGAGTCGAATTAGTGTAAGAATATTTTTTAAATAGGTTCACTATCAAATTGAGTGCAGGTGGGGTTGTTTTTTTTTTCCTTTAAACAGGACTGGAAAAATGTACTAAATCACTTAGCATGTTCTCTCAGATTTTTCATGGTCACATTTATTATATGTTGTTGCATTTCTGAATTTTTGCAAAAATGTATTTTAGCATAATAGAATGGCATTATTTTAAAAGAGTTTGAAAACTGACATGGTCAGTCCAGGAAAAAACAAGTCTCAATGAGGTCATTACATTTAAAAGCTATCTATTACTTGATGGATGAGGAGGCATGACTTTCATTGTATATAAGTCTTACAATTCATAAACAGATATATCTCTGAATAAAAGTAGTTATTATATATTTGAAGTCATGCATGGTAAGGAGTGTTCAAATTGTTATAAACAATAGTACCCCCTTAAAGGTATTCCTGATCTTCTGTATCTGAGTCCCATGAATGAGTTTGGTTGGTATTTGGTGTTGTGCAGCTCACATGTTTACACAGTGCCCTGATTTTCCCTGAGGAAATTTAAGTGATCCTTACAGTGGTGTTTTAAGGATACTTTATTACAGAGCTCCTTGGTTTCAGACTTCTGCACTTAATTTTTTTTTTTAAATAACATGATGATGGTACATTTTCTCAGTTGCTTAAAGCTACAGGCTTTCAGTTCATCAGCAGATTAAGATCAAATGTTATTAAATGTTTATGTTGCCAGCCTTCTGTAAATACTGAGATTTTCTTATTTAGCGTGCTGCTTATATCTGTCTTAATGCTGGCATTAAGATCTGAGCCCTTTTCCTCCAGTAGTGCAGGCTTTAAGAACTACTTTTATTAAGTTATTGATGCAATTTGATATTTTTCATAATCTCTATTTAAATGAAATTACATCATTGCATCATCTTTCCTGAATTCATTTCCATTAAAACTTGCCTTAAGCTACCAGACTGCTTTTGTCACCATTAGCCATACTGTGTGTTTTATGTTGACTTTACTTTCAACAATAAACTGTGTAGTGAAAACAGAGTCTTGCTCTTTATTGCCACAGTTCATCACTTTCTCTTCTAGTGTTAGCCAAAACCAAACCCACTGCCATCAAGTCAATTCCAACTCATAGTGACCCTATAAGACAGAATAGGACTGCTCCAAACAGTTTCAGGAAGTTCCTGGTGGCTTCAGACTGCCAACGTTTTGGTTAACAGCTTTTAACCACCACACCACCAGGGAGTCCTAGTATTAGTTATGACATAAAAGTTGATTTTCTTGTTTCTGAATGGTTCTTTGATCCTAACCCTTTAATAAAAGAAAAGGCAATGGTAGTGGCATCATAATGGTCATTTCTGCTAATTCCAAAGAAGATCTTTAATGTAAACACCACAGAGAGTACTGATTTCCAAAAATAAATGAATGGTTCTCAGAAATCTGGCTTGAGTTGTCTACCCTATGAGTATTATAAGTAGTGATCTTGTCAGGGAGGAAGAAGTCCAAAAATGACTTATCCAAATTAGCACCATCTTTCACTTAACTTATTTTAGAATATACACTTCTTTTTGAATGTGCTGATATTATTTCAAACATTCTTAAGACTTCCATTGACATTTTCTACACTAGAAAACAAAGCTTTCTACTTTGAAGCATACCTTAACTTGATCTGTAATTGAACAGATTTACTTGTTATTCACCACCAAACTTACTGCAAATAATAACTAGCTTTAAATGCTGAAATGGCATCATTATGGAAAATGTAAAAGAGAATGAGGGGCCTCCTTTGGCACTGCCACCTGAGGGCTTTTCAAGTTATAAGCCATTGTATTAGTATTGCTTTGTTCAGCAACAATTTAGCTAAAATTTAGCAGCTCAACACAACCATTTATAATCTTACAATTTCTTCTGGTCAAGCATCCAAAAGTAGCTAAGCTCACTGGTTCTGATTCAGGGTCTCTGGTGAAAATTAGAGTTAGGTTGTCACTCAAGATATCTAATCTCAAGTCTTGACTGGGTCTAAAGGATCCCTTTCTAAACGTACTCCTGTGGACGTTGGCTGGCCTTGGTTTTAGCAGGCTGTTGGACTAAAAGCCTTGATCTCTTTGCTGGCTATTGACCAGAAACATCCTTCAGTTCCTTGTCATGTGAGTTTCTGAAGGGCAGCTCACAGTGGTTTTAGATGGCTACTCCCAGAGTAAGTGACCCAAGAGGAAGAGTGTGTGCTCAATATGAACACCAAACTCTTTAATAACCCAATCTTAGAAGTGGCATAACATGACTTCTGCCACATGTTAAAAGCAAGTCATGGGATCTGGCCTACTGCAGAAGGGGTGTGGCAGCAGAGAGAGGACAGAAGTTACCATCAGGAGCCCAAGCTGACTCCTCTGAGGTGGTGGTCAAACATACCTCCACCTTCCTGCCTTTTTACCAGTTCTGACATCAGCCATCCCTTTTGGGTTTGTTACTTTGTTGCAGTGGCCACACAACTCAGACTATACTCAGAGTTAAGGGGTTTCTTAGAGAAATAACAGGTTACAACTTGAGAACAGGACCAGGAAGCCAGTAGGCAGTCTACTTTCTTCACTGCAGGATTGCTCTCTCAGCCTTCCCAGGACAAGCCTGTGTTTAGTCCTTGACCTTACTCAGGCATGGCCTCAGCCCTACTTGGAGAAATGCTACAGGACTGTGCCAGTGAGTGCCCAGAGGTACCCAACTGCCCAAGCACTAAGCTCTTGTTCTGTGCCTCAGCAAGCCTATCTCTGCTGAGAAGTGCCCAGACATACCTCACTTTTTAAGGGAACCTGCCCAAAGGTGCTCACCTTTTCTTGGTCTGTGGGTTGGCAAGTAGCTCCACTGACAAATACTTGTAGGCACCCCACTTCACTGGGAAGCCTGCGCATGGGTTGATGGTACCCACTGTAACCACCTTACATCATGGGCCCAGGAAGCCCACCCTGCTGCTTTGGGCCTGTCTCCTGATTCTGCTGCAACGACTTCTCTGCCACTCCTCACTGGTGCTCTCTCCTGTGTTAAAGCTGCCTGTCCCCTGGGTTTAGGAGGTTCTTAGTGCAGGGACTTGACGTCCAAATGGCACGTTCCACTTCTGGCTCTTTCTTGGTGGTAATGAGGTCCCTCTTTTGCTCTGGGACTGGCTTTCTCTTTGAAACTAGTGGGGTGGCAAAACCAACCAGTACCCTCATTAGGATTCCATATAACTTACGTGCATCAGGAGCCCTGGTAGTGCACAGGTGAAAGCTCTTGGCTGCTAACCTAAAGGTCAGCAGTTCAGACTCACTGGCTGCCCCACAGAAGAAAGATGTGGCAGTCTGCTGCTTTTACACCCTTGGAATACATTTGGGCAGCTCTCTGTCCTATAGGGTTGCTCTGAGTCAGGACAGCCTTCATGACTGTGGTTTTTAGTCCCCACCCACCACCATGGATAGACTTCCTGTTCCCCAAGTGTGTGTGTATCAGGTTGCCTGAGCCATGATCCCCAGTATTGTGTGATTGTCCACCATTTTGTTACCTGATGTGATTTTCCTGTGTTGCAAATTCTTCCTCTGTGATGTTAATGATGGGCATCAGTTGTATTAATGAGGTAGGATTCAGTCTATGGGGACTGGATTGTGTCTTTAGCTGTTTCTCATGGGATGTAAAAGACAAAAATGAGCAGAGAGACATGAGGACCTCATACCACCAAGAAAGCAGCCCCAAGAGTGCATCCTTTGGACCCGGGGTTTCAGCACGAAGAAACTCCTAGTCCATGGGCGGACTGATGAGGAGGACCTTCCTCCAAAGCTGACAGAGAAAGCTTTCCCCTGGAACTAACCCCCTATATTTAGACTTCCAGCCAACTAGATGAGAAAATTTCTCTGTGTTAAGTAAGACTTGAAGTGTTTTGGTTATAGCAGCACTAGATGACTTAGACACCCCACAGGGGTTCAGTGCACCTTATTTGCAGTGTTAGAAAGCTGCCCATTCTCCGTAGTGGCCACAAGCAAGCCCCTTATCTGTATTGTTTCACCCAGTCACTGTGTGGGAGCTAAAAGACCATGCCTGGTAGAAAAGGCCGTATTAAGTAATTCACTGTACTGAACCCACACTCATGGGAAACCCTGCTGGCATAGTGGTTAAGTGCTGTGGCTGCTAATGAAAACAGCAGTTCGAATCCACCAGGTCACCAAGTGCTCCTTGGAAACTATGGGGCAGTTCTGTATCCTACAGGGTCACTGTGAGTTGGAATCAACTCAGTGGCAGTGGGTTTGTTTTTTTCTAATACCCCCACACAAAGGGAGGAGTATTAAGGTTCATCTCTTGAAGGGTTAAGAGTATCAGAATTTATGGACATGTATTTTAACCCATGACAGCTGTATTACCAAATCTATATATATTACCGAATATTTACAAGGCAACTTGGTGCTGTTTTGATCTCTCAAACATATTTTAAAGGTAAAAAGTCATTTGTTGACAGCTCTGAAGACATGATTCCCTCTAGATATCATCAGTTCCCTTCCTTGAAACATCACCATGTATATATACAGCATTTTAAAAAGGTTGGCTTAAATATAAAACACACTGAAACAGTTAAATCACTGTAGTCAACTCAGCTTTTGGTTAGAACAATTAAAGCAACTTAAATTGCTTTAAAGTCATTATTGGCCTTATGTTTCAGAACCATTGGGAATGCACACTTTGGTTGCAATGTAATGAGTGAAATTGGGGGGAATGATACTGGGAGAGTTGGCCCTACTGATCAAATGGTAATCCAGGAGGGAGATTAAGAGTGGCCTTGTGGATATATGAAAACCCAGTGGAGGAGTGGTGAAATGCTACAGCTGCTAACCAAAAGGTCAGCAGTGAATCCACCAGGCACTCCTTGGAAACTATAGGGCAGTTCTACTGTGTCCTATAGCATCTTTATGAGTCAAAATCAACAACAGTGGATTTTTTTTTTTTTTTTTTGGTAATGGATATATGTTTCATTGATGCTACTATAATAGAAATATCACAAGTTGGTGGCTATAACAGAAATTCTCTCACAGTCTAGGAGGCTGTAAGTCTGAATTCAGGGTGCCAGTTCTGGGGGAAAGTCCTTGCCTCCTTTCAGTATTGGTGGCCCTGAGCATTCCTCAGAAATCTCTGTATTGGCATCAGTTTTCCCCTTGGTCTAGGAGCTGCTCAGTGCAGGAACTCCAAGTACAAAGGACGTGCTCCACTCCTGGCTCTTGTTGCTTGGAGGTAGTGAGGGTCCTCTTTTCTGCTGTTGGGTCCCTGTGAGTGGTCATTGACAACAACAGGTTTGGGGGTTTTTTGGTTTTCTTCTCTCTGCTAGCTTCTGTGTTACATCTCAAAAGATTACTCAAAATACAACTTAATGAGTCCTGCCTCAACAACATAACTATCTCTAATCCTGATGACTCTAACATCACAGAGGTTAAGATTTACAACACACAGGATAATCCTGTCAGATCACAAAATGGTGACAGCACACAGTTCTGGGAATCATGGCCTAGACAATCTGACACAGTTTTGGATGATGCAATGCGATTCATAATAGCATAGACAGAGCCCTTGTGGTGTAGTGATTAAGCACTCAACTGTTAACGAAAAGATGGGTTGGATGGAACCTTCCAGCTGCTCAGTAGGAGAAAAGACTTGGCAATCTGCTTCCATAAAGATTAAGGCCTAGGAAACACTATGGGGCTGATGCAGACTGTCCTGTAGGTTGACTATGAGCTGTAATGAACTCCACAGCAAACAACATTAACAGTGAACATGGAGGAATTTCAGATCTGAGAAGTACAGGAAGTGTTAACCCAGCACGGGTTCTTGTCCTGCTTTATTAGCTGATCAAAATAAAGCAGACACCACACCATAAAATGCAAGGAAACAGGAGAAATTCACTGTTTTCACAAACAAGGAGACAGTAGAGCCTAACAATGGAAAGACCATAAACTCCGAGGTGCCCTCACCACCCCAAGCTTTATGCCCTTCAGTCCCCAGGGGGCAGGGATTGGTGCCTGAGATCCAAAACTCCTGAGACCTCTCACACATGTATTTGGAGATCCCTTGCGGAGTCACCCTGGAAAGGAAGGGAATTCTCACTTCAAATGGGTCCTGCTGCAACTGTGCATGGGAGAACACCTTCCCCTGCTGTGAAATTCAGATCTGGGGTCAGGTCAGGACGCAGTGTTTTGGATTCTGTGGATCCTCCACGGTCCCAGTTTGCAAGTGCTGGGGATTTCCCACACTAAATTAAAACTGCTCTTGGTGTCAAATTCAAAAGGCACTTGGGGCTGCAGTGTGGTAGGGCCAAGCTGCAAAGAGAAACCAAGGTGGAGAAGGGGAAGCTTCTGCTGCAGTTATCGGAGACCAAGCCCGCTGCCATCGAGTTGTGTCCGACTCATAGCGACCCTAGAGGTCAGACTAGAACTGTCCCATAGAGTTTCCAAGGAGTGCCTGGTGGATTTGAACTGCCAACCTTTTGGTAGCACTTAACCCACTATGGCACCAGGGTTTCTGTTTCTGGAGACATAAGGAGCAATTTTCCCAGTATCTTTTATTGGTCAGGATGGGCTGTTATATTGCCTTAAAACACCAAAAATTTTAGTGGGTTAAAACAAAGATGGATCTGTCATATCAGTGGTTGATCTAGGTTGACAACAGTTACTGGATTGTTGCCTGCCATTTTGACAGAACCAAGAACACAGTATAGCAAAAGGGGCACTGACTTTTGAAACTGACACCAAAAGTTGAAACATGCAGCTTCTGTTCACATTTCATTGGACCAAGCAAGTCATCACCCCACATCCAATTTCACTTGGTCGGGGAAATGTACTGCTACCTTTTGCGCAGTGAAGAGCTATAGTATCTGTGAACACCTCTAATGGCTACCACAGTTTACCCTTTCCATTAAATACTTGAACCACTCTCCTTCCTTCAAGAACACACACTTAGGGGAGACAACCTAAAAGTGCCAGCCAGTTAGGCACCTGAGCTGAGATTCTGGGATTTGCAGCTATCTGCGCCTTATACAACCAGTATACCCACAGTGGTGCACCAGGGACAGGGAACCTGAAGAAAGGATTCCATTAGGAAAGGAGAAGGCAATCACTGGTCTAACAATTACAGTGTCGTTGAGGAAGTCATCGGAGGGCCCTCCACCCTGAGAGAAGAGTGTTCTTTTAAGGCCTCAACAGTCCACTGTTTTTCATCTCCCTTGGCCCCATCACCGATTGAGTGAACACAATTAGCGTGCATTCCTACTTTCAAACTGGCTTGCTGGCTTTTGTCTGCTTTCTTTTTGCTTTTGTTAAAATTACCTTACACACATTCAATAGTTGTTACATGCTTCAAGTCAGTTCTGATTCCTGGCAACCCTATGCACAACAGAATGAAACACTGCCCCATCCTGCGCCATGCCAACAATCATTTTTTTATGCTTAAACTCGTTGCTGCAGTCACCGTGTCAATCCATCTTGTTGAGGGTCTTTCTCTTTCTTGCTGACCTTCTGCTTTGCGAAGCATGATGTCCTTCTCCAAGGACTAATCCCTCCTGACAACATTCGATAGAAACTTGGTACATTACCTGCCTTCCAAGTTAGTACATGTGACATTTTGACAAGGATAGATATCATTCTTGCCTTCAGTGTCAGTTCCATCTGTCACCTTCCTTCAGTGATACCACCGTCTATCCAGCTACCCAAGCCGGAAATCTGTGTTCTTGACTCCTGTACTCCCTCATCTCTCTCATCCAATCTGTATATCCTGCCAATAGGTTCCGTCAAGTCTCTGTCACTATTAGATTTTTTTAAATTACAGTAACACGAAGCATTTACTTGTATGCCAGACACTCAGTGAAGTCGTAACATACATGTGAAGTATGATGATCATTCTCATTTTACAGAAGCAACAAAGGCATGGAGAAGTTAAGGAACTTGCTCAAGGCACAAAGCTGTTAAGTGGCAAATCTGAAATTTACATTCCCAGTCCACAATGGTAAGAACTATCCTTTGACCTAGGTTGTCCCTGTCTGTCTCCCTTAGGCTGCTTTGATAACTTACCTGTTCCCCCTGCATACATGCTTTGTAATCTACCAGCAGCCACTGAGTATTTCTGGAGATTTCCTCAACTGGGGGGAATGGCAGATTACTGACATTCTTCTGTTAACCCACCCTCCTGAGGTACCTCCTACTGGGCTCTGGCCTTCTCCCATGTTGGACACCTTTTCCACTACTCATCCCAGTGCCACCATCTCAAAGCGGTCCCTCATGCCCCTGATGAAAACCTATGTGGATCACTTAATCCAAAGGTTTGGGGATACTACAAATAAGCAAAGATAATCCTTTGACTTTTGTCATATTTATGTATCTTTCCAGAAATGTTTTCTGTTGGGTGTGTTTTTACAGAAAGAGGGTCACACTATACACAGTCTGCACCTGAGATTTTTGTCTTAATGTACTTTCAAACTCGTTTTTACAGAAAGAGTATCACACTATACACAATCAGCACCAGAGATTTTTGTCTTAATGTACTTTCGAACTCCTTCCACATAATATATAGGACAGACTTCATTTAAAAAATACATCTTACTATGTACGCTAGCGTTTCCGTATTGATGGACATCTCAGTGACCCAGTTCTGTTGTCTCATTATGTGATCCTGCAATGGACATCTTTCCCTGTGTTTGCTGTTAACACCCCCCCCAACTGCCATCGAGTCAGACTGTAACACCAGTAAACCAAAAAAACCAAACCCAGTGCCATCGCGTTGGGTCCGACTCATAGCGACCCTAGAGGTCAGAGTACAACTGCCCTATAGTTTCCAAGGAGCGCCTGCCAGATTTGAACTGCCAACCTTTTGGTCAGCAGATGTAGCACGTAACCCACCACCCCATTAGGGTTTCCATAACACCAGCAGCGATGATTAAAAATTTAATAGATTCCTATCAAGCCAATTTGAGAATTAACCATGTCACTCCCTCCTCTGATTATAATTTAAAAATAAAAATAAAAAAGCTTCCTCTAGAGGGCAATGTAACAGAAAGAACTTGGGTTCTGTGCTTAGGTCTTAACGGTTTTTAATGCCTCGGAGCCTGTAATACCCACTGCTGTTGAGTTGATTCGGACTCATAGCGACCCTATAGGACAGAGTAAAGCTGTTCCATAGAGTTTCCGAGGAGTACCTGGTGGTTTCGAATTGCCAACCTTTTGGTTAGAAGTCTTAGCAGTTAACCACTATGCCACCAGGGTTTCCCTGGCCGGTAAAGTGGGTTATGATCTCACTTCTCAGGACTATTACGTGAACCCAAAGAAATTACTTCCATGAAGGCTTGGCACCAGAGAAATCTTCAGCTACCTTTTATTTTCTGGGTGTCACAGGGCTCGGGCCGAAGACTCAGGCTTAATGAGCTACAAGAGCCCTTCTTCCTGCTGGGGAGAAGGTGGCCCCAAACAGATGCAGAGACACACCAGTCTAAGGGTCCAGTGAAGTTTATTCGAAGAGAAAGAGTGGGGTCTGAACGGGGAGTGGCTCAGCCTGCCTTTCCCCTATAGGGCAAGTTTTTTTATAGTTTTAAAGGCTGGATGAGATAGTGTGGGGTAAATGGGTTTATGGTTTGATAAGGAAAGAAAGACAAGAGGGGTAGCAAGAAATTCTGGTTAGTGGATTTATGGTCTGAATGAGAAAAAAGTGTTGACGGAAGGGAGAAGGGAAAGATTTGTTTATGGTCAAGATTTTGATAAGGGAGGAGCTTTCCATTAGGATGGTGGGGAAGACAGGAAGAAAGTTATTTATGGTTTTATGGTTATACAGGTGGGGCATACCAGGCTGTTTCTGGTCATCCCTGTGGGGCATGCATACCAGGCTGTCCTCAACTAATGGTGAGGTCTGATCGTTGGATAAGATGACCTCCTTGAATCTCAGGGACAGAGTTCCCTCAATGACCTCACTGAATTTCAGGCACAGGGTCCTCTCAATGAGCTCCCTAAATTTCAGCGAAAGAGTTCCCTCACCTCCCAGGTGTAGATGAGGAAATCGAGGCGCCAAGAGCACCAGGGGTTTGACCAAGACCACATGATATTGGTCGGCAAAGCCGTTCTGGCTGCTGCAGGAGACCTCCTGCAAATAGTGGTCTGAGGGGGATGCGCTCATTTGGTGGTATTAGAGCCACTTCTGTTCACACTACTCACTCCACTCGTGCGTTCGAGCGCATTCATCACTAACGTTCACCGCGATCCTCGCTCCACAGGCACGAGCGTCTGGGTTCGAAGACAGGGAATCATTCCTCAGTAACCAGGAACAGCGGCAGCCGGCATCAGTCTCGACTCCAAGAGGAACTCTGCGTCCTTCTTCCCGGCTGGGCTCAAACGATAAGCCCTCGAGACTCACCTTTTGGGAATCGTGAGGGCCGGTGGGACCCGCGTACAGACTCCAAATGGGTGTTCGTAGCCGTGTGATACATATACGTTACATGGTCTACACATCCTTGTGTAGACGTGTGGAACGTACGCGGTCTGGTGTACAGATATGGGACACATGGAATATGACCCTTTCACGCTCCCACATCTCCCACCTCTCCGGATGGTGCGACACTGCCTCCCTCAGCCTTTTCCCGCAACTGTCTTTGCCGCCTAAATGGAGTTCACGCGTGCGCGACTCCACCTTAGGGCACCACCCCCCCACTGGAAATCCCGCCTTCACCCCGCCCCCGTCACACTTTACGGCCCAGTACGCCACTTTTGCTGCAGTCGCTTCCGTCGCTGTTGCTGCCCCGGTTGCCGCGGCTGCTGCCGGTGAGGTGAAGTAGGGTGAAGTGTGTTGTTGGGCTGGTGCCGCCACTGCCGCCGCCCTGAGAGGGGAACAGAGCCGGCGCGGGCCGGCGCGGGCGGCAGGTTAGCCGCTGCTTTATCTTCTCAGCTCCAGTTGTGTCTGCGGTGCCGCAGGGAGGCCGCCCCGGCCCGGCGAGCCGAGCCAATGCTGGATCTGGAGGTGGTTCCCGAGCGCTCTTTGGGGAACGAGCAATGGGAATTCACACTAGGTGAGTATGGGGTCTTCCAATAGGACCTCATTCCTTGAGTCTTATCTCTTTCCCGGCCCTCGCGTAGGCCCTCTCTTCCTGCCTCCCTTTTCTGTCTGGTACGCCCCTGCGCCTTGCAACTGCGGTCCGCTGGGCTCTTAGGGGTCTGGGTGCCAAGGTGCCGGTGCCGACCAGCCTGACCTGCCAGTCAGTCGCAGCATTCCGGGCCCTGACGCCTTCACCTCAGGCCTCAACAGAGCTTTTCCTGGGGAGACGGAATAATAGTTAACAGTGATAATAATAGGAAAATAATAGTACTGGCACACCCCAAACACGTGATCCTAGGCCCTGTGCCCCAAAGCATAATTATCTCAGGTAGCTCTCAAGCGTCGTCACTGTTGTTAGTTTTATTCATATCTACAGATTAAATAAAAGTTAAGAATTTGCTGACACAGTGGGCTGTCTTCTGCTTTTCTGGGCTTAAATTGTCTGTTTTTGGAAGGACAAACAGACTGGTGGAGATCAGTCAAGGGAGCGGAGGAGTTTGTATGTGTTAAAGGAACTTTTGACTTCTTTCCTCCTCTTTTAAAGTATGGTTAATGAATGCTGTGGTGTAATCCTTAACCCAGACTATTCCTGAGAGCGAAAGATTGAATGAAATAAGAATTCAAGAGAAAAACCGTAATTTAGTTTGTACAAAATGTAGTTTGGTCTTTTTGTTTATTTGTGGACCCAGCTTTCTTCTTCACCCTTCCCTGTCCCCAACGTCACTGACCTGTGTGTACTAGGATGTTAGCATTCAGTAACCAGTGTGTGCTTACTGGATGCTCTACCACTAGGAAAAGGGGGTGGAGAGCAGTGTTGGTGCTACTTGTTTGGTCAGGGCTGAACTTTCAGTCACACCGGTGTAGATGACATGACAGTCAGCTGTATAACATATTTGAATAGAGCTGTATAGTTTATTGGAAATGCTGGTGGAGTGGTGGTAACTGGTAACCACAGGTTTGTCCGTTCAAGTCCACCAGATGCTCCTTGGAAACTCTATGGGGTAGTTCTGTGTACTGTAGGATTGCCATGAGTTGGAATCGATGGCAGTGGGTTTGGTTTTCAGTTAGGTTAAATAGTTCATATTTGTATCTAGAAGTTTCTTGTTTACAGAGACAGTGCAGATTGTTAGTAGAGCCTTGCTGGGTGCTCAGTGACTCCATAAATCAACCTACATGCCTCCTGTGGGTTGTAGGAGGAAGTTTTAGTCAGGGGATTTTAGTCAGCTTCTCTCAAAATTTAAACAACTCCTGCAGAGCTTTCCCCAAAGTTTTAGCTAGCTAGGAGATATTCTGGCCTCTTGTGAAACACCTAGAGCTTAAGTGGGAGGCTGGTAACATCTTGGCCTCCAAGCCCATTAATCACACTGATGCTATTTGGTTTCTGGTTAGCTTCTTTCCTCCCTTCCTCTTGATAGCTTCTGCCCAAGGCTGGACCTCACAGAGCAGGGTGAGAACCACAGCAGCTTCAAACTTTGCTTGGTGATGTGACTGAGTTATGGATCTCATTGTGAGTCCCTTGGCCGAAACTAGTGTCTAGGATACAGTCTAGGCCAGGATTTCCAGGAAACTAGGTAGGCGAGCACAGTTTCTCTGTCAGTTGTTGTGTTGAGGCCTTAACTGCTACTCCTGACTGTCAGTTTCCAGGAATCAAGGATTTGGGGAGTTTCTGACAAGCAAAAACAGTAAAAGGGGCATTTCTGTAAGTGGGATCCAGAGTTGAACTTTGAGGGAAAGTTCATAGAGGGACCTGAATCTTGATGATTCCCTTGTGGGTCTTAAAATCTGTGGTGTTAAAGGGTGTCTGCCTGAGAGCTGGTAGTCATTTAACTGTCATTTTCTCTCAATCTCTCCTGATCTGCCAACACATCCAAATTGCTGTCTCATAGAAATAGATCTGGAAGTGGATCTGTACTTCAGAATTATGCTCTTCAGCTAGAGAACCAGGCAGTGTTCACTTTACAGTCACCACAACACTGTAAGGTCGATGCCATTACCTCTGTTTGCCAAGTGAGGAACAGACTTAGAGGTAGAGATGACATGCTAATAGATGAGCAGAGAGTTCCTGCTTTCCATTGCTCTCCACTTCTGAAGATGGAGTCGGCTTCTCCAGATCTCTTTTCCATGATACGTGCAAATACAGATGTATTTGCCACTTGTCATTAACTGAATGGCATCACAGTGAAGAGCAACATCCAGCTTCTTGGCTGCCTTCCTAGCCTTTGTGTACTGTTGAGAGATGAACAAGATGCCAGCAACTCAGGGACAGGAGAGCATAGGCCGAGAGAGTCTTTGAGAATACCATTGATGGTTTGACCAGAAGTGGGGCAATTTTCAATGCAAATTTCCAGTAGTATTTTCACTGACACTTGTGTAATGTTTTGGTATATAACAGCCTATGGAAACCTGTCTCTAAATTTCTGTGTTTGAAATTAGTCTTAAAAATTCCCAAAGAAGATAGACATTAGAGAAGAATGTTCTCCAAGATTACATCGTTCCACAGAGACTGAAGGCAGCATATGCTCCTTCAGATTCTGTTTGCAAATATTAAAATTCAAGTAAGGTTGGTCCTTTGCCCTGAAGAACTTCATCTAATGGGAGGGAGTTATTACAGGGATGGTTTATTGTGTCATACTCAGTAGAGGTTGTAGAGTGCTGTGGAAAGGAGATGGGGGCTTGAACTGATTTGAGGGCTCAGGGTAAGCTTCTCATCAACCTGTGGGAGCCAGCAGCCATATCTCTGGAGCCAGTGAACACAAACAGGGCCCTACCAGAAGTCTACACCAAATTTTTCGATCTGCATTGCCTCTATAGACGTAAGTCTTCCAGACAAGTAGAAAAGAACAATGGGAACGCCATATGGTATGTATAGGGAATGCTAAGCAAGTTGGTGTTATAACTAGAAGGTGATGTATGTATTGGCAGAAGAAGAAAGGTTTCTCAGAGTCCCAATTCTGTGGTAGTAGCTGTCTAAGACACTGTCAAGGAGTCTCTGGGTTCAGTGGAAAAGAGAGTATCTCTCAGTAAAGTCTTGTGGACATGGGTATAGGAAGAACAGTTTGGATAATGGATTTGGAAAGATAGGGAAGGAGGAAGAATCTAGAGATTCCTGGCATCAGTGTCTGAATAGATGTTGGAAGTAATCCGTCAACTTATATTTGCCTGTAGGTATATACAGAAAACAGATTGAGATATGAGTTGGAAACTAGGTAATTGAATGAGTGAATGAAGGATGGGCAGAGGTAAAACAAGAGAGAGTACCATAGGTGGAGACAGAATGGGAGTTCTCAGAAGGATTGTTTGGTCATCACTGTGGTCCACAGTACAGGGTCTATATGCTGTACTTAATTGCTTTGTTTTACTTCTTCAGTGTTCAGTAGATGTGTGTGACCTACTTGTGTCAGGCACAGTGATTGGCTGTTGGAGGTACTGCAGTAAACAAGATAGACAAGGTCCCTACTGTCAGTGATTTTATAGGAGAGACTCTTAACAGATAAAGAAATGGGGGTGGGAGACTTTACTTAAATGGGGCAGCCAGAAGTGAAGTGTGAGCCAAGGCTGGAAGAAGGATTAGGAGCCAGCTATGGGGAAAATATCCCAGCAGAGGCCAGAGCAAAGACCTGAGGTGGGAAAGAGATGACATGTGCTAGAAACAAAAAAGGAGGCAAGGTGAGCACTGAAAAGAAAGGTAGGTGGAGATTAACAAGGTCCAGAATATTCAGGACTTTTAGGTGATGGCACAGTGTTTAGATTTTATTCCCTTGAACTGGGATGCCATTTGAGGATTGTAAACAGGCACGTGATGAGATCTGATTCCTAAGACGTAAGACTTGTAAAGTTTAGAAGACTGACTATACACTCCACACACTTTTGGAGAGGGATAAGGTAACTGTTAGAGCTAGAACAGCTTTGTGTGTTTTTATCTGTATATTAATTACATTCCCTTAGACAGTCCAGCTGTTCCCTTAGTATACTCACTACTTAATTAACTATTCTAGCTCTTAATGCTTATTGAAACTTTTCTGCTTATGTATCTACAGACCTTGGTGACCCACACCCCAGGCTTTATTGCAGAGACCATTGCCTAGCACAGTGGTAAATGTCAGTAAATGAATGACCCACGTAACTATACAGATATCCTTGCTTTGTTTCAGGAATGCCTCTGGCTCA
This sequence comes from Heterohyrax brucei, assembly GCA_028571685.1. Classification (NCBI taxonomy): domain Eukaryota; kingdom Metazoa; phylum Chordata; class Mammalia; order Hyracoidea; family Procaviidae; genus Heterohyrax; species Heterohyrax brucei. Next base: position 56,060,149 of record CM053161.1, on the reverse strand, counting down.
GGCAGTAGCCATTCTTCAGAAGCACTGTCGCATCATCAAAAATGTTCAGGTTCTCTACAGTGAGCAGGTAAGTGGCAGTTGATTTGTTTTCTGACATAGCCTCCTTAATCAGTGAATTGCCTCCAGAAGTGACAGTCTGGGCGAGGCTAACTGGTAGAGTTGCTGGGTCAGTGTGATCAAATGGGACAATCTCCAGCACTCCTCAGTTTGCCAAGTACATTTTTTTGATTCTGAAAGTTCTGGTCTCAGTAATCTAGTATTACCAGGTTTAGAAGAGCAGTGGTAACTGAACCTGTTTTTTTCTGTGCTTGACTTAGCTGATGGCCCTTACACAAGGCGTTTTCGCTGGACAGTTACCTCAGGGCTATCTCTGGCCTTCTGTGATGCTTGTCTTTTACTTTAGTGTTTAAAATTGTCATTTGTTGATTGCCTCTGTATCTGTTTAGAACTGTTGCAATGCGTATCAGTGCATATCTCTAGCTAGTAGAGCATCCCAGAAGCTCTTTAGTAGTTCTTGAAAATTACAGGGTATATCTTCCCAATTAATTGAGATATTATTTTACTCTTTTCTCTCTCAGATTCATGGTAGTTTCTGTTAAATCTTGAGCAGTTGTCCCAGGCACTAACCATGTGTTACAGTGTTGCTTGTACTTACAGAGAGGACATTTTCTGTAGGTTAGCAACAGAGAATGACTTTGAAAATCTGGGTTTTTTAATTTGAATTGTGGTTTTATATATAAAGTTATAGATAATTTTATTAACTTTTAGAAATCAGCTTCTTATCTCTGAAAGAGCAGTGTTTCCTCCATTGAACTCTAAAATCTATAGACCTACCACACAGTTTGCATGTCGCCTTGTGGAGTGGCCTTTGTTGCCCTGTGTGTCACAATTCTTGGAATCATTTTGAACCTCCATAGGCTACAGGATGTCCTCAGTGGCTTTTCTGAGGTCCTTTGACTATGCTGTGATGATTGCAGTTTCATTTGTTCCTCTTAGTTTCAAATTATGAAGCAAATAACAGCTTACTTTTGACATGAGTGTTGTGGATTGCAAGTGAGTGAGATTTCAGTGGGGCATCAAATCATGGCTTTTCCTTTCTTTGTCTTGTGGCAGATTAATAACCCATGTAGATCTCCTGTTAAATGAATGTGAAACCAAACAAATTGCTGCTGAGTTAATCCTGACTTATGGGGTATAGTTTCCTTGTAACTGAATAATCTTTTAATAAAGATCAAGAGGAAATGATCTTAGAGCTCTGAGAGGATGCTTCTTATGTTTGAGCCTTGTCCTTTTCTCCTGCCCTCTTTCTTCATTTCCTTTCCCATTTGCCTCTTGGCTTCCCATCAAGTGTGGAGGACAGTTCGCCCCCATTAAAAGTTTCAGAAATATCTTTTTTTGTCTGTAGGCAAATCACACCTTGTAAATTAAATGTGCATATCAAATAGGTTTATCTTAGAGGGAAGAGATTTAACAACTAGCAGCAAACATTTTTATTTATTCAACTGTTTCATATGGAAGACAGCTTAGTGCTGGGGTACTGGAAGGGCTGCTTGACCAAGTGTATTTTAGTTCTAGCAATATAAAGTGCTAATAAAACTTTGTTCATGAGGGTGATTTGCTTGCTTTTGAAAATTCTTAGCCATGTCCTAAATTGCAACAGTGCTAGGGCAAAAATAATCTGGTCTTGGGAGTGGAGGAAAATCCAGATCATCCCAGCATTCCTCCAGCAAACAGGGATCCTAGAAAAAACTAAAGGTTGCTTCATCCTGCTTACCTCTGTGGAATGGCCCTCTGAGGAATAGAACTTTGTGTTCCATTATCATGCTTGATATCTAATGACTTTAGACATTTGTGCAGACCTACTGGAGAATTATAACATCCTTCTGAATTTTCCAGGCATGGTGGTGCCATATGGGCTTGCTACCTTATGAAGATCAAGAGTGGTAGAGGGGAGCAGATAGTCTGATTGAGTTATTCCCAGAAAGCTCTGAAGAGAAGTTCTGCAGTGAGGCCTGTATCAGCAAAGGCACCTGACTTGGCTTCTTGGCCTTTAGCCCAGTATTTCTGTCTCTCTCATTCACTCTGTCTACCTTGAGAAGCTGTGTGAAGAAATTTCTCTAAACCCTTTGAGCTGCTGTTTGCCAGTTTCAAGAAGGGGTGGGGTCTTCGGTGATTATGTTTTCCTTCTGCTGGGCAGCCTGGTTCAGGGCTGTGGAGAGCCTTGATTGAATTGATTGAATTGAATTGACTGCATTGGACCAGAAGCAGGCAGATTAGACAGAGACATGAGGAAAAAGTGCTTGGTGCTGGGTCATGTGCCTGGTGCCTTTTCATCTGCTATCTCTGACCTCACAGCAACCATTAGGGGAAGGGATAATGATATTTTCTTGAAGAAACCAGAACTCAGTTTTGAGAGTCACTTAAGGTCAACAGCTCATGAGAGCTCAAGGCTATCTTTGTCCACTGTTCTGTGCTGGATTCCTCTCTCTCTAGGACTTAGAAGGGGCAAATATAGAAATGTGACTCCTTAGAATTTAGATGTAGACTTCAGAAAGAATCATATGTGATACGGAATGTGGGAGTGGGGAGGAAGAGTGACATATATAATCAGATTGAAATTTGGCCTGAAACAGTCAAGAATAAAAGATATTGGCAAATTGGTGTGGATTGTAAACTTGTGCTTGAGTCACAATAAAATAAAATGCATTCCCCATGTATGGCACAAACAGCTTGAATGTGATTGGATATGTGTTCGGCTGACACGAAGCAAGCAGCATTTGCGGGGTTTGGATCCTGGGTTAGACTTTTACACATGAACCACACTCTTCACCAGCTTCTGTGTAGGTTTTTCAGGTTTTACAGCAGTAAACCTATGCTACTCATATAATTTCGGCCCTTTCTCCCAGGTCTTATATTCAAAACCTGGAAGGGAGAGGCTGTTTTTAGCCAATATTATAAAGCAGCCACTTTAGGCTGGAAGTAGAGGACACTGGACATTCAGTGTACCAGTTTTTTTCTGGTTTCCAAACCTTATTAGTTGGGATAAAACCAGGGCCACCTGCACTTTGATATTTCCTGCACATTTCATTTGTATTGTAAAGCTTTCAGTAAGGTGCTAGTGAGTGAATAAGTTGTCTAGAATGCATCTTATTTTTGTTTTGCAGTCTCCTCTAAGCCATGACCTCATCCTTAACCTGACTCAGGACGGGATCAAACTACTGTTTGATGCTTTCAATCAGAGACTTAAGGTAAGTATAAACCACAACTAATATTGCATGTCAAGCTGAACCAGTCTTTCTGGAGCCAGTTACCATGGGTGTGGCCCTTTCTGGTTTAGAGACCACCATAACACAGGGGACTGAAGCCGTACCTGTTCCCCTAAAATGGGGAGGGTCATTGAGCTGGAAGTGGAGTGGGATAGGGTGGTTGAAAAGAGACTGGGAAGAACTTTGGTCCAGGTTCCAAAAGGGAAAAAGCATGTTGAGTATTTTGAGAACATGCTGTGGTGTGAGGGCTTTTGTGTTGAGTAGGAAAGCAAGAGAGGAGCTAAGTGTAGCTCCACCTGAGTCTTTGTTTCCATGGATACTGAAAATGGGGTCTGACTGGAGAATAGGATTCAATAATTTCAATCAGTGTCAGAGTGTATGACCTGGAAGACAGAAAATGGTAACTGTTCTTCCTAAAATGCTGGAACCTGGGGGTTAAGACCACAGTGGTGCATTTATTTAACCTCTGTGAGGAAATGTAAACAAACAACTTGCTGGTATCTGGGCTTGTCTTAATTGGCGTTCCGTGCAATTTGCTAACATCTGTTTGAGCCCAGGATGTTTTGAACACACCCTGTTTATGAATACATGAGCCTCACAGCTTAGTCACATGACACTAGACTTATGTCTTAAGAGTCACAGGTTGACTGTGGCCTCTGAGCAGTGGCGTGTCCAGGTCCTGGTGAGTCAGAGCTGTCATCTGGTTAGCTTATGGAATAGCCTTTCTAAAAGACTTGGGTGCTGTGTACTGTTCATCCCAACAAAAATCAGCTGCTGAGGAAAGATGACAGAACATGGAAAGAGAATCTGCACCTGGAATGAGAACTCCTCATTTAAGAGATGTTTTTTCAGAAAATAGGGTCCAACATAAATATTCTACCTTCTCCCTTGCCTCTCTTTGTGGACTCTTACCCTGTCTGTCCCGGTCAAAGGTTTCATGCTGGGGAAGGGTAAAAGATGGTCTTCAGTGTGATTTAATCACAAATATTGGAGGAAATTAAATCTGGTAACATAGAAATACTTTACATGTTGTAACTTGCCTTTGACTTGGTAAATTGACTTTTGGAAACATACCTTGAAAAGATTGGGGGAAAGGTGATGTTGATAAATGTTGTATAATGGAAATCTGGAAGTAGCCTAACCCAAATGGGCAATAAGAGGATGACTAGGCAGTGCCTAGAACCACAACACAAAGGGAACTGTAGCGAATGTGTAGTGAACATCTCACACATGTTTGGCACATGGCTGCATGCTTAACATACATTTTCTAATTAAATCCTAACAAGCCAAGTGACTGAGTACTTGTCCATATTTATCAGTGAGGCACCTGACATAAACCGTTAACCGTGTATTACTGCTGTGTGGTGACTGACCCCTGAAAATGGGAGTGGCTTGGGCCCAGCTAATGGGTATAGGAAATAGAAAAGAAACACCAAAAAATACATAGTGGAACACACTGTGTAAAGAATGTGAAGAATGGAAAGTACATTTGAACCTGACTTTACCTGTTGGCCTTTTGGGAACTCCCTCTGAAGAAGGAGGGATGGAGGCCTGTCTGAACCTCTGGAGACTGAGGAAGTTATCACCCAGGTGTCATTGGTTGGAACCAGGCCCAGCCCGACCCATATAACTGCCCATACATCCAGGGTCCTCAAAATCCACCTCTTCCTAATGCTGTCTCCTCCAGCCCCCTCTCCAGCCTTCAGAGCCTGAGGGAAATCTCTGTAGAATGACGTTTCATAAGTCACAGTCTTTACAGCTACCTTTTCTGTTCTGTCTTGGCTGTTTTCCTCTCTGGGGATACTGCGGCCTTCCGGAGCATGGAGACTTCTGCAGATACTTGTCTCTGAGGCTCAGAAAGCTACGTGGGCTGGAATGTGCTTGTTGATTGTTCTGATAATACAGAGGACTCCAAGGTGGTCAGCCCTCTGGACATCTTGGTGTCCAAGGCCATGTGACTGTCTCCGGTCGGCTGTTACCCCATTGAGCAGACAGGGTTGAGACATCTGAGTATTAGCCTGGGCTGTCAGTAAGTAGATGACAAGAGGAACATCCTGGAGGCCCACCCTCACAGCATGGTTGGCAAGCAGCCCTGGGAACCATTGACCAACATAGAGGTAGCAGTCAGGAAGGCAGAGTGCTTGTCCCTTCTGTAAGCAGGACTTCTTGCTGAAGGTTGAGGTCCTCTGCCTCAGACATTATTGGCCATAGACACCTGAGCTGCTGACATAATGGGTTCCCTGCCATGCCCAGGCTTTTTGATGGGGGCACTAACTGCCTTAGGAATCGTAACCATTCCCCTACTGTTTCTTGCAGTATGATCCTTTCCAGCGAGTAGGATCAGTGATCTAGAGGTATCCAACTTGTGGTTCAGTATATGGCCTCTGAAAAGTTAAGGATAGGATCTCTGGCCGGGATTAAACTGTTAGGTCCCAATTTCTATGGTAGTGCCAAATGCTCTTACATCCAAGTGTTCTGCTGCCCCTTCTGACATTAGGGCAGATTGGTAGGAATGGCAGGACAAAGAGACACCAAGCCAACTTGACTTGTGTCTTCTTGGTGTGGGGCAAACTTCACTGACAGAGGTTAGTAGATGGTGCCCCAGGCCCCAGCCAGCCACACAACTAGCTGCCAATCCTGTGGCATCATAGCGTGGAGGACCTCATAGAGTTCATTATTTGACACCGCTGTTGGCTGAATGCTTTGTGTCTTTTTCTTTGCCTCGCCCTGTGTTTTATAAACCACAGTGTTTTGAAGCTATATTTTAAAGCAGCTTGATTTGGGTTTTTGTTATGCAGTGAGTTATGGAATAGAAGGGGGGAGGCTCGGTGTCCAAAGTACAGCCTTAACAAGCTGAGTAAATTTGTTTTTCTGGAGAGTGTCACTGTCCTTTTTGGGGAAGAGAGTGTGCAGTCTTCCTGGTATGGCCCAGTGGTCAGTCAGATGTAAGGGCCTTGACCTAGAGTATCTGCAGACATCTGTTGAGTGTTCCGCTGGAGGAGGGGAGGGTGGTTATAGTAATTGTGTGGTGTGTGTTTTTTTCTTTTATCTTCAGATTAGAACAAAAGTTAGTGTTTAGTGCTTAGGAAAATTTCACCTAGTAATAGATTGTATTTCAGTGTTTTTGTGGTTTTTTTTTTTAACTAGATAGGTTTTTTGTTTGTTTTTAATCTTTTTCAGTCGTCTTAACTTCAGAGCATTTGTAACTCTTAAAACATTGGGGTTTTTGTTTTTGTTTTAGGTGATTGAAGTGTATGACTTGACTAAAGTAAAGTTAAAATATTGGTAAGTTCTCTCCCTGCTGCTGTATGTCACGCTTGTTACAGATGGTTGTTATCTTATACTTTTAGTAAGTACAGTAATGGATTCCTATCTGCAGCAACCCAGGGTTGCAGCCTGTGATTTCTTTAGACAACTTTCAAGCCTAGGGAAAAGAAATTAACGTCATTAATAATGTACCATGTCAAAAACTTCACACATGTGTTGGCTTATATAACTCTCACAACAACAAAGCAAGACCTGCACTCAGAGGCAGTGTGTCTCTTGTCCTGTCCTGCAGCCGCTCTGGGCGCCTCTCTCCATGAGCAACAGATGAATCTGACTCCAAGGCCTTTCTAAAGAGACCATTGTGTGGACCCACAAATACTTGAGCCTTGATTCTGGGGAAGTGCTATGCGACATCTGGAATACCCCTTCAGATGTATTTATTTTCCTTTGTGAGGGTATAAGCAGAGCCGAACTCCCAGAACAGGCCGAAGCAGCATCTGCTGATGGAGAAGTTGATGAGCAAATGTGTCAAAGCACTTGATTCTGCAGATTTTACTGTCTTAGTCTTTCTGGGGGCTTGATAGGTAAAGGTCTGGCTTCTTTCTCCTTTTTTTAAAGAGTCAGTGGTAGGTAAGAATGGGGCCTAGAGTTGGATTGCCCTAGGTTTGAATTGTAGCGTCATCACTTATTCTGTGACCTAGGGCAAGTGACTTAACCTCTTTGAGCTTGTTTTCTCATTGGGAAGATGAAGCCATTAGTGTAGCTGCTGTATTTTTAAAAGGATTACGTGAGATAATATTGGCAACACACGTACTGTCTGGGTATAAAAAGGCATTCATAAGTTATACTACTGATTTTTTTTTCAATTATTTTTAAACTTCCTCCTTAAAGTCATAAGTTCCTTGCCTTCGTATTCATCATCTGAAATCACAAGAAAATGAACTCCTCTTTACTGTCAAGCCCACCCCAATTTGTCCTTTGTATGAGTTCTGTCCCTCTCCCCTACCCAGTCTTTGAGTACCAGCTCTTCTACCTGTCAAGGAAACAGGTTGCCTTGCTTGGATACACCCTTCCCCTTAAGATATGTCTGTTGCTTCTCTAAGAAAATTCCTTTTCAAATCAAAGTACTAAGATGCATCAGGAAGAACATACCAACCATGTCTTCCTCTGGCCATTGTTTGTCCAAGTCTGATTGTCATCCTGAGCTTGGGAATATCATGGGACTGAGACCAGATTTTCTCTCTTGCTTGGCTGTGTCTGTTGTCAACAAATACCTTGGGAGGCCCAGAGGATGAACTCCATTGTTGTTGTTGTTGTTGTTGATGTTGTTATTGTGGTCATTGTTACATGCCGTCAAATCGGTTCCAACTTACAGTGACCTTATGCACAATACAACAAAACACTGCCCGGTCTTAAACATCAGGTCCACAATCAACTTTTTGCTTAAGTCTTGTTGCAGCCACTGTGTCAGTCCATCTTGTCGAGGGTCTTCCTCTTTTTCACTGACCCTCCACTCTGCCAGGCATGATGTCCTTCTCCAGGGACTGGTCCTTCCTGACAACATGTCCAAAGTGTGTAAGGTGCAGTCTTGCCATCTTGGCTTCCAAGGAGCATTCTGGTTGTGCTTCCAGAATAGTTGTTTGTTCTTGGCGGTCATGGTACATTCAACATTCTTCTCCAACACCACAATTCAAAGGCATCAATTCGTTGTATCAGCCTAGTAAGAGTTGACCTTGTTCTGACCTCATTAATTGTCTCTTATTTAAAGGTGCTTTTATTTTGAGAACTTCAAGCCACAGTCTCCCATGATCTACAGGCCCATCATCTGAACCCTGATATTAAAAAGAACCTTTGTTTTTCAGTGGAGTGCATTTTAACTCTCAGGCCATAGCGCCCACCATTGAGCAGATTGACCAGTCTTTCGGTGCAACCCATCCAGGAGGTAAGCCAAGTCCATCTGATTCTTCTGGTCGTCAGTGGCAGCCCACAGGGATAAACCTGACAAGTAATATCATCTTAGCCCTGCCCCTGAAGCCAGGTTCCCGTAGTGTCTGGGGCTTAGTACTTGGGTGTAAAGGAAAGCTCCTCTGCCTTGTTCTCAGCCTGAAGGGTCAGTTCAGAAATAAGACATAAGGAAGATGTTGCCAGTTGTTACTCTGTGCCAGGCTGGTTTATGTTAGCAACTGCAAATGCCAGTCAACCATGTCTTTTTTTTCCCCCTTGCTATGCCCGCAGTGTACAACTCCGCTGAGCAGCTCTTCCACCTCAACTTCAGAGGACTGTCTTTCTCTTTTCAGTTAGACTCTTGGACCGAGGCTCCCAAGTACGAGGTTAGCCCTTTCCTTTCCCTGGTATTTGTTTACCTAGTGCCCAGGTGGTATAGCTTAGCAGACAGTGCCATGGGGGAGGCTGGATAGGCACCCTTTGTTGGGTTTCCTTGTCTTTGATCTCTTCAGGGGCCAGTGGGCAGGATGGGGATGGCAGAAAAAGAGCAAAGCCAAGGGTGACATTCCCAAGAAGAGAGGGTACTGTCCCCTGCAGAGAGAGTGAGGACA